>CP124713.1:84100000-86500000 GCA_031232105.1 Capsicum rhomboideum | reverse complement strand
GGTACATGTCAGTCAGGGATGAATGTCTGCTTTTGTTGTGGTATGCCGGGGCATATAGCGAGAGAATGTCCACAGCGGACCATGGGTGGTATAGCATGACCAGCTGGGTCGGCTGTTGCATCATCAACATCGGTTCCTTCACAGGGCCGAGGGGTGCAGCCTATTGGTCATGGTAGAGGTGCCAGAGGAGGAGCCAGTACTAGCGGGGTCCAGAATCGTACTTATGCTTTAGTGGACCACCAGAATTCAGAGGCTTCCCCTGATGTTGTCACAGGTACATTATCCATATTCTCACGTAATGTATATGCACTGATTGACCCAGGTTCTACATTTTCCTATGTTACCCCATTGATTGCTGCAAAATTTGCAAAGGCACCAGAATTATTAATTAAATCAATTGAAGTGTCTACACCGGTTGGTGAATATATTGTTACAAAGAGAGTGTATCGTAACTGTGTGGTAACTATGTGTGGTCATGATACATTGGCCGATCTCATTGAACTAGACATGATGGATTTTGATGTGATCATAGGAATGGATTGGTTGGCCTCTTGTTATGCTACGGTAGATTGCCGGGCCAAGAAGGTACACTTTGGTTTTCCGCAAGAAAATGTTCTAGAATGGCAAGGTAATGTAGGGGCACCACGAGGAAGATTTATTTCCTATTTGAAAGCCAGAAAAATTATTGCTAAAGGTTATATATGTCATCTAGTACGGGTGAAAGATACCGAAGCGGAACCGCTAATTCCGCAGTCGGTCCTAGTGGTCAATGAATTTCTAGATGTATTCCCAGAGGATCTTCCAGGTTTACCCCCAGAATAGGAAGTAGAATTTGGCATTGATGTGATTCCAGGCACTCAACCTATTTCTATTCCTCCGTATAGGATGGCTCCAGCCGAACTGCGTGAATTAAAGGAGCAATTGAAGGATTTGCTAGACAAGGGCTTCATTAGGCCTAGTATGTCCCCGTGGGGTTCACCGGTATTATTTGTGCGAAAGAAAGATGGCACCTTAAGAATGTGCATTGACTATCGACAATTGAATAAGGTAACGATCAAGAACAAATATCCCCTCCCTCGCATTGATGATTTGTTTGATCAGTTACATGGTGCCAGGTGTTTTTCCAAGATCGACTTGAGGTTGGGTTACCATCAAGTCTGAGTTAGAGAAGAAGATGTACCCAAGACAGCTTTCCGAACACGGTATGGTCATTATGAATTTTTAGTTATGTCATTTGGACTAACAAATGCTCCAGCTGGGTTCATGGATTTGATGAATAGGGGGTTTAATCCATTTTTGGACGTGTTCTTCACGGTATTCATAGATGACATCCTAGTTTATTCAAGATCACCGGAGGACCATGCTAATCACTTACGACAAGTGTTACAGATTCTTCGTGAATGAAAGTTGTATGCAAAGTTCTCCAAATATGAGTTTTGGCTGAAATCAGTCGCGTTCTTGGGCCACATTATGTCGGATGAAGGTATACAAGTTGATACACAAAAGATCGAAGCAGTGAAAAACTGTCCAAGACCTACGACACCCACAAAAATTCATAGTTTTCTTGGACTGGCAGGGTATTACAGAAGGTTTGTGGAAGGTTTTTCCTCTATTACTGCACCGTTAACAAAGCTTACACATAAGGCAGTAAAATTTCAGTGGAATGACGCATGTGAGAAAAGCTTCCAAAAGTTGAAAGATAAATTAACCTCCACACCAGTTTTGGTGGTTCCCAAAGGTACCGAAGGCTATGTAGTATATTGTGATGCTTTCGGGGTTCGCCCCGGATGTGTGTTGATGTAACATGGTAATGTCATAGCATATGCCTCCCGACAGTTGCAGCCACACGAGAAAAGCTATCCCACACATGATCTTGAATTGGCAGCGGTAGTTTTTGCTTTAAAGATATGGCGTCATTAGTTATATGGGTTTCATGTTGATATCTATACGGATCACAAAAGCTTGCAATATCTCTTTAAGCAGAAGGAACTCAATTTGAGGCAATGAAGGTGGTTAGAGTTTTTGAAAGATTATGACATTGATATTCTTTATCACCCAGGCAAAGCAAATGTAGTAGCGGATGCATTGAGTCTTAAGGCAGTAGAAAGTACTAGTGGTCAGTTGAATGAAAAGCGTGAGATAATCAAAGATTTGAATCAATTATCCATCTTGGGAGTTCGCCTTATTGAATCATCAGACGATAGAGTTATTGTGCAGAATTCAGCAGTGTCCTCCTTAATAACTGAAGTGAAAGAGAAGCAATTTGCGGATTCTATTTTATTGCAGCTAAAGGAAAATGTGCAGCAGAATTTGACCAAGGCATTTGATATTACACCGGAAGGGGTGCTTCAATGTCAAGGGAGACTATGCGTACCGGATGTAGATGAGCTGAGGACACGAATTATGACATAGGCATATCATTCGCGCTATTCTATTCATCCGGGTGCTACTAAAATGTAACATGAATTGAAAGAAGTGTATTGGTGGGGAAATATAAAGAAGAACATTGCAGAGTTTGTTTCTCAATGCCCGAATTATCAACAAGTGAAAGTAGAGCATCAGAAACTGGGAGGTTACATGCAATGTATCAATCTTCCAGTCTGGAAATGGGATATGATTAATATGGATTTCATTATGGGTTTGCCTCGTACATTACGGAAGTTTGATTATATATGGGTTATAGTGGACAGGCTTACCAAGTCAGCGCATTTTCTACTGATCAAGATGACCTATGCAGTGGAGGATTATGCAAAGTTATATGTGAAAGAGATAGTACGATTGCATGGTATTCCACTTTCCATTATATCAGACAAAGGAGCACAGTTCACAGCGCACTTTTGGAGGTCTTTCCAGCAGAGTTTGGGTACACGGGTGAATTTGAGTACGGCTTTCCATCCTCAGACTGATGGACAAGCAAAACATACTATTCAGACACTTGAAGATATGCTATGAGTTTGTACGTTAGATTTTCAAGGCAGTTGGGACGACCATTTGCCTCTTATTGAATTTGCATATAACAATAGCTATCATTCAAATATTAAAATGGCACCTTATGAAGCTTTGTATGGAAGGAAATGTAGATCACCAATAGGATGGTTTGAAGTAGGTGAAACTGCTTTACTTCGGCCAGATATCATTTATCAGGTTATGGAAAAGGTTAAGGTGATCCAACAGCGGTTACAAACGGTTCAAAGTCGTCATAAGTCATATGCGGATGTTAGAAGAAGAGGTCTTGAATTCGCCATAGGTGATTGGGTGTTTTTAAAGGTGTCACCGATGAAAGGGGTAATGCGGTTCGAAAAGTAAGGGAAATTGAGTCCACGTTACATAGGCCCATATGAAGTTATTAGAATATATGGGCAAGTTGCTTATGAATTAGCACTACCTCAAGAACTTTCTTCAGTCCATCCGGTATTTCATGTTTCGATGCTTCAAAAATGCATAGGAGATCCATCTCGTATTGTTCCCATTAAAGATGTTCAAGTTACAGAGGATCTTACTTATGAAGAGGTACCCATTGCTATCCTAGATCTACAAGTGAAAAGATTGAGGAATAAAGACATAGCTTCCGTGAAAGTCCTTTGGCGAAATCAACAAGTAGAGGAGGTCACATGGGAAGTGGAAGAGATGATGAAATCCAAATATCTCCATCTATTTCAAATGGATAAAGAAGTTCAAAGTGCGGGAGTGGAGCAATAACAAGTAAGTCTCCATGAGCCTTAAAAGTTTATGTATATGTATGCTAATGAAGAGATGCATAATGATATTGTTAACATTCGAGGATGAATGTTCCTAAGGGGGAAAGAATGTAACACCCCGTACATTACCAACCCTACTTGACGACATTAAATAATATGTATGTAGGTATCGAGAGCTATAAGTATGCATTTGGTAAGGCTATTGGTGAGATAATTGAATTTGGCTCTTGTTATGTGATTAAACTTGCATAAAAGGTGTTTTGCAATTTTTATTGTACATTTGTGGGGTTCAAAATGAGTCTAAGAATACCTCTAAACAAAGTATAATAAGGTTAAGAAGAGAGTTAAAGAATAGGACTTGAAGTATCTAACCAAACCCGCGAGGAGAAGTCGAAAAATGGAATTTTCAAAACTTTTAAGGAGAGTCGCATTTGGGAACGTGCCACGCCACTCTGGGCTAAAATTTTTAGCCCATAGGCAGTAGGTTGGCGCGTCTAGGGGCGTGCCACCTTGGTTTTCCACTTTTTCAAAAGTTGGAAATTTCTAAGTCCCAAGGGTATCCGGGGACATACCGAGCTGATTTTTACTACGTTTATTCTACAACCAAGAGTATATACATGAAATGAATGACATATTACATTGGTATGATAAAATTACTTGAGAACGAATTTGGGGTCAAAATGACAGTTTTGCCCTTAAGGTCAAAATAAGCCAAACGTGGCTAGAATCACTTAGTTTTGGGAATGAGGCTACGAATATGAATAGAATGACTGGGAATATTATTGTAATACATATAAGACGACTTAAACACGAGAAATTATTGATTATTATGGGGTTAAGTGAATTGGGCCCAAAAAGGACCCAAAAATGAAAGAAAACATGGCCCAATTAAGCCAAAAAGGACCCATTCTTCATCCTTGACCATTTGTACATGGCATTTAATGCCAAGGAGACTTGAGGGGCTATAAATAGGTGGAAAAATCTGATTTTAATCAAAGGAGTTCACTATACATTTCTAGAAATTTCCCAAAAATTACTCTCAACTCTCAAGAACCCTAAAACCCCTAAGCCAACTTCTTGGAGCAAAATCATCACTTTTCAAGCTTGGGTAAGTGATTATTGTTATGGATTAATATATTATATGCATGAAAGAGTATGTAAATCATATTGGTTGTTCTTGGAAATGTTGAACATGGTACTTTGTGCTTTTATAATAGATTTGTGATCCATGGGATTCAAGCTTGAATTAAGACTTGTGCCTTTGATGAAAGATCATAGTATGGATAAAATATGAACGTCTATGGTGTTATTTTTGTTGGTAAACTTGTTCTTGTCTATAAATGTAAATTGTGGGATTTTGGCCGATATGTGCTATGAAGTGTATTAAGGTGAATTGATGGATTATTTGTGATGTGGTATGGATAAGAAAGTGTAAAGGAGGAGTTTTGTGGTGAAATGCAATGATTATTATGTATTGGTCAATGTTGGGAATATTGGAGGACTTTTGGAATAATGATGCTATCAATGGTTTTGTCAAGGGTAAATGACATGTTTCAAAGCAAACATGTACCCCATTGATGTTATATGCATTTGTGAAGTAGTTGTGGTTAATGTGAATTCCGTTATGTATTTGTGTTGTAGAGTGACATATAAAGAAGGAGCGGAACTATTGTATGCACATCTAGGATTGTATATCCGTAGTGAGAGTGCAAGGTATGTAAGGTTACTCTGTCCGTATCTTCCTGCGACAAATAGTACCCACATTGCGATTTCACTAGTCTTATCTAGAAATGTGCTAAGGTATCCTATAACCGTTTATCAATATTCATTGTCCTATATTTTCTACTCATGGATCATTGGTGAGTCTCATGTCTTATAATCATGGTTAATGTTCCAAAAGCTCAAACAAAGTTATGTTCCAATGAGTGATTATGCTTATGTCTTTTGTTCATAGATTATTGTCCAATAGTTCCCATGGTGTTATGATTCTAATAATGTTATGTTGCCAAGTTATTCACATGTCTCTCACTCATTGGTTAATGATCCAAAGTTTCTAATAATGTCATGTTCAAAAGTTCAAGTGATGTTATGACTATCAAATATCAATCTCAAAGTAAAGATCAAAGTAATGCAAATATGGTCAATGATCAAATATGGTTGGCAAGTCTAGGGGCGTAAGCCTAGCTCGACTCTATCCCGATGTATTGATTTATGGGTGGCAAGTCTAGGGGCATAAGCCTAGCTCGACTCGATCCCGATGTATTGATTTATGGGTGGAAAGTCTAGGGACACAAGCCTAGCTCGACTCGATCCCGATGCATTGATTTATGGGTGGTGGGTTGTAACACCCCGTACTTTTATAACCTCACTTGATACCTTGGTATCATATCTACATAGGTGTTGAGATGCCATGCATATGTGTTTTCTAGTGTCATTGGTGAAACATTTGATATCGGACTTAACATGTGCGATTGGATCTTCGTAGGAGGTGTGTTGTGATTTCGTGGAGCATTTGGGTAAGAAATCGTACACATTATAACCTCATTTGGTGACTTTAAGTCATGTTTACTTGATGGTTAAGTTCACTAAGTAAGTATTTTGTAGTGTTTTGATAAGGGATTGGACGATACGTAAACATTGGATAAGTGGCCGAAAATTTCAGCAAAGTACTGAAACTTGCGCCACTACCCTGTTTCAGGGGTGTGGCGCAATCCAACTGCAGCCAATAAGTTCATAGGAGGCTGCAAACTTGCGCCACTACCCTGTTTCAGGGGTGTGGCGCAAGGCATAACAATTATGCCCTTCCGGAGTTGTTTCGTAACGCAATTCTACAACGATTTCTAGATGGTTTCTTTTGGTTCTTTGGAGTTATTTGAGCATTGTTAAAGATTCAAAAACTTCAATATAATCCTACATACTCCTACATGATCAAATCATGAAATGTGAATAGTGATCCAAAATGTCCAATGAAGCCAAGGGCGACTAGAATTCCAATTTTTGCGATCGAGGCGACGAATGAGAATCGCGTAAGGGAAGAATGTCGTGACATTATGGAATTATGTAAACATGAGATATATGGTGATTAATACATGAAATTTGATGGGTTACATGGATATGTGTTATTGGGCCCAATTTGAGGCCCAAAATGAAATAAAATACATGGCCCAAAGGCAAAGTGATCCATTCCTCCAATATTTGATCAAGTGAACATATCATTTAGTGCCAAGTGTGGCTAAGGATGACTTGAAGTCCATAAAAAGCCACCAAAATTCAGATTTTTAATCATACAAGACTCTCATAACTTTTGGATATTTTTCACAAACATTTCTTTCATTTCCAAACCCTAAGGCAACTAAGGTCTTTGGACTCCTTGGACAAGATCAACATATTCCAAGCCTTGGTAAGTATTTATCCTCATGGATTAACATATTATATGCATGGGAGATTATATATATTATGCTAGTTGTGTTGGCAAGGGAATGAATAGTGTATTTTGCCTTTGGTGAAAGATGTGTCATCTTGGTAATTTGAACTTGAATTAGGCCTTGTGCATTTGATGAAAAAGCATGTATGGACAAAATATGAACATGTATGGTGTTATTTTTGGTATTAAACTTGTTCTTGTCTAAAAGTGGAAATTATGGGATTTTGGCCGATATGTGTTATGAGTTGTATTAAGGTACTTTGATGGATTATTTGTGATGTGTGATGGATAAGAAAGTGTAAAGGAGAAGTATTGTGGTGAAATGTATTGATTTTCATGTATTGGTCAATGTTGGGAATATTATGGAATTTTTGGAATAATGATTTTATCAATGGTTTTGTTAAGGGGGAAATGACATGCTAAAGCCAAACATGTGACTTCTCGTTATTGTATGCATTTTTAAGGTAGTTGGTGGTTAATGTTGGTTTCATTATGTACTTGTGATGTAACGTAAAGAAGGAGCGGAATTTTTGCGCTCACATATTTGATTGTGTACTTACATTGAGAGGACAAGGTATGTAAGGTTACTTTTATATCCTTCTGCAACATATGATGTTCACACTGTCATAGCACTCACTTGATTCCGAAATACTCTAAGGTATTTCATATTTGATAGTTGGCTAGAGTTACTCATACGTTCCTTATTCATTGGTCAATGGTGAATCGTATAACTCATGTTTATTGATTGACTCATGTCCATTGGTTGACTCACGTTCATTGGCTAATATGTCAAAAGTTTCAAATGGTCTAAGGTATTGCATCGTAGGGTGGTGAATAGTTAGTATCCACATGTATTGTATTTAGTGATCATTATGTTAAGGTTCCAAAAGTGTACTATACCAAGGGGGTTCTATAGTATTCCAACTAGGGTTGATATATTGATAGTCATATGTGTTTTACTCCTATACAAATCATGAATCACTTAGTTCTTATTTATGGGCGGAAGTTCTTAAGTTGTCATATGTTGTTGATCCTAAGAGAATTATCCCAATAAGAGCAATGAGGTAAAGAGAGCTTGTTTAGTTGAATATCATTGTTCCAATCATGTTATGAGTCCTATGGTATGATGATTATCCTTGTGCCAATTGTAAGAGTATCAATCTTAGAAGAGTAATAAGAGAGGTGATGTGCAAGTTAGTATAGTTATACTTCATAAGTGAAATTGTCAATCTCATGAGATAAAAGGGTGAAGTGAGATGTGCATGTAAGTACGTGTTTGGCTAAGGTGTTAATCTCATAAAGTACAAGAATAAGGTAAAGTATATGGGTGTGTTCCAATTAGTGTCATGATTCAAAGTTCCAATAGAGTTCTACACATGTCTCATATCCATTAGTAATGTTCCAAACATCAAATGAGGTTATGTTCCAAGGGTTCAATAGTGATTATACTCATGTATCTTGTTCATTGATCATTGTTCAACGGTTCCAACAGTATTATGTTTCCATAAAGGCTATGTTTCCAAGAATGTTTATATACATGTCTCTATCTCATTGGTTATTGTTCCAAAGCTTCCAACAATGTTATGACTACAAAAGTATCAATCCCTCATAAGCCAAGGTACCCTAATTCCGGGTATCAATTATGGTTCATCATATGTTCTTTATGCATTGATCAATTGTCATTCACATGTTTCATACGCTTTAAGTAATGTTCTAAATATTTCATGGTTCCATCAATGTTATGTTCCAAAGTTCAAAGTGATATTATGACTATCAAATTATCAATCTCTCACAAGTTGAAGTATCAATCTCAAAGTAATGAAATCAAGTAAGAGCAAAGTAATGTATGATGATGATGTTTATTTATCCATGGGGTACAAGTACCTGCATGATGATGGCCATTTTATCCATGGGGTGCAAGGACACCTGCATGATGACATGATCTTATCCATGGGGTAAAAAGAATATCTGCATGATGATGATATTTTATCCATGGGGTAAAAGAACACACCTGCATGATGTATCCATGGGGTGAAATGAACACCTGCATGATGAGGGCCCTAACAGTATTTGAGCAATGTAAAAGTAAAGTAAAGTAAAGGCAAGGGAAAGAAAGAATGTAATGTACATGGTATCCCACATACAGAAAGAGAGTTTGTTCACATTTGCTATTTCTCTTATGTTGATTCCATGGTTATTTTTATTATGTATGTATCATTGGAGATGATAATAATGAAGGAAAGGTACATGATTCCACACATTGAGTTTCTCTTATAATTATTTCCATTGAAGTTCTTATGCACTGACTCAGTTTTCTTATGGCCTTACATACTCAGTACATTCTTCGTACTGACCCCTTTTGGGGACTTACCTTACATGTTGCAGGTGCAGGCCCACAGTAGAGTGACAGTGTTTGCAGATCTTTGGTGAGCCCCAGTTGGTTCGGGACTTTCCGAGTCATAGTTGTACATTGGATCTGAGGTTGTAGATGTTATGCATTAGTCGTGTATGTATTTAGAGGCTTTTGTAGACATGTGTGGGTATGGATGTAAGATATGTATGTACAGTATGACGTGATGGCCCAAACGGACAAGTTTTATATATGTATATGTATGGCATTTTACATTTCATCAGTTACATGAGATAGTATGTTCTTCATTCGAGGTTATGCATATGAATGTATAGAAGCATAGCTTGGTTCTCTCGGGACTTATCGGCTACGGGTGCCAATCATGCCTCGTTGGGATTTGGGACGTGACACAGGTCTTAGGGGCATAAGCCTAGCTCGGCCCGATCCCAACATGATGATATGTTATGAAAAGACCCACTGATCAGTCGGGGCCCAGGTACATTGTGACATATGTATTGACAAGTGAGCATTGAATGTAAAGAAAGTAATGAAAGCAATTCATATGGCTTCCCAAAATGGAAAATGGTGACTTATCTACGTTGATTATTCATAGGTTGTGAGTTCATTGAAATATTCATGTATTGTACAGTTTCATCTGAGCCTTGCATACTCAGTACTTATTTCGTACTGACCCCTTTCGGGGAATTTACCTTACTTTCTGCAGGCGCAGGTACCAGTAGGCCTCCCCAGTAGATTTCCAGTGTTAGTGGTTCTTTGGTGAGCTCCATCTAATTCGGGGCTTCTCCGAGTCAAAGTATATATATGTTTTGGTGATGTACATATTGTGTAAAACGGGGACTTGTCCCGACTTATGGTTCAGTTGGTCAATGCTCTTGTTAGAGGCTTTTGTAGACGGATGTGGGTGTATCAGTGTAAAAGACATATGTTATTTTGACTTGATGGCCTCAACGGCCAAGTTTCATGTGTATGTATAAATATGTCCCATGTTTTCTTTTTTTCGTCTTTCATGTTCTTACGCAATGGTGGTTATGATTATAATATGCATATGATTGAACATAGGCAAAGGTTGGTTCTCTCGGGCCTCATCGGCTATGGGTGCCAATCATGTCTCGATGGGATTCGGGGCGTGACAACTATGATGAAATAGTAATATCATAACCCAAGAGTCCTCTTTATATACTAATAATAGTAGAAGAAATTTGGCCAAAAGCACCCCGGCACGCTCTCGGACGCCCTTGGGACTTAGCAAAATTTCATCACCTGAAAAGGTGCACATTAGCGGCCTGGTACACCCCCAGGAGTGCCCCTTTGCTGCCTGTGACATAAAAATTTTGGCCAGAAGCGGCCTGGAATGCCACCTGCAGCGCCCCACACTTAAATTTTGATTTCTACTTTTCTTTGTGGATTTGGTTGGATATTTCAAGTTCCAACCTTTTGCTTGCCTCTTATCTTTAAGATCCTTTGCTTGGATGTCCTTTAAACCTCGCTTTTCACTCCATATATTCTCCACATAGTCACAAACACCTCCTACAAAGGTCTCATCACATGTACTAGCACACTATCAAATTTTTCCATCAATAACAATAAAAAATACGTACTTATGGCTCTCGAAACCGAGGTAAGAATGGTTCAAAATTTTCAAGTAGGGTCAAAAATGTATGGGGTATTACATTCTTCCCCCTTTAGAAACATTCGTCCTAAAATGTTAACAACATCGTCTCATGTATAACAACTGCATCTTTATATTAGCATATCGTTACATATACACATTATGCTCATAGATACTTACTTATTCTTTCTTCACTTCCGCACTTTGAACTTTTTCTTCCATTTGAAACAAATATGGGTACTTTGATTTCATCATTTCTTCAGTTTCCCAGGTGATCTCTTCGACTTGTTAATTTCTCTAAGGTACCTTTACGGAAGCTACGTCTTTATTCCTCAACCTCTTCACCTGTCGATCTCGAATATAAATAGGTATCTCTTCATAAGTGAGATCCTCCGTAACTTGGACATCCTCTATGGGAGTAATATGAGATGGATATCCTATGCACATTCTAAGCATAGAAACATGAAATAGTGGATGAACTGTGGAGAGTTCTTGGGGTAGTGCCAATTCATACGCAGTTGCCCGAATCTTCAGACGGTTTCATATGGTATGTTATATAGGGACAATTTTCTTTTCTTTCTGAATCTCATTACCCCTTTTATTGGTGACACTTTCAAACAAAAATACCTAATCACCTATGGCTAATTCTAATTCTCTTCTTCTAATATCGGCATATAACCCCCAGATTTCTGATGCTTTACTATTACTTGTTGACATTTTGGACATTGAGCTACCAATCTTACAATGTTCTTTTTCTTTATATTGCCTCACCAACAAATCTCTTCCACGCCATGGTACATTTTGATTGCTCCCGAATAAATAGAATAACGTGAATGATGTCTATATTTGGTATACATAATCTACCTTGATATTGAAGTATCCCTCTTGCGTAAACTTAAATACCTTTGTCAAACTTTGAGGTACATTCTTTTTCAATTGAAAGGAAATCGGATTTGCATATTACTTTTCTTTCTCTCAGTTACAAATGAAGACTCTGCCACATTATACACTATAATTCTTTCATCTAGAGTCTCATAAAGATGAACTACCCACCTTGACTATACCTTACTTTTCCGTAAACTGACACTTAGTGTTTCCTATTGTTTTGCGGCTTAATGCATCGATTATCACATTTGCTTTCCTCGGATGGTGTCATATATCAACATCGTAGTCTTTTAAGAGCTCTAGCCACCTTCGTTGCCTCAAATTGAGTTCCTTTTGCTTAAAGATATATTGCAAACTTTTGTGATCAGTATAGATATCAACACGAACCCCATACAAATAATGATTCCATATCTTTAAAACAAATATCACCACCACTAACTCAAAATCATATATAGGATAAGTGCTCTCATGTGGGCGCAATTGTCTTGAGACATACGCTATTACATTACTGTGTTACATCAATGCACATCCTATACAATATGACCCAAGAACGATACGGATTTTAACCAAAAATCACGTTTAGCAAACTTTGCATATAGCTTATGGTCACAAAGAATCCGTAACACGTGTTGCAAGTGATTAGCATGGTTCTCTCGTGATCTTGAATATCATTTCTAACATCGTCTCACACATATCTAACAATGGCTTGTGTCACCCTATTCATTACCCATAAAAACTACTAGCGCAGTCATTAGTTCAAATGACATACCTAACACTCAATAATGACCATACCGCGTTCGAAAAGCTTTCTTGGGTATATCTTTTTATTTCAACCCTTAACTGGTGATATCCCGATCTCAAGTCAATCATTGAAAATATTTAGTATCCTGTAATCGGTTAAGTAAATCATCAATTCTAGGGAAGGGATACTTATTCTTAATCATCATCATTTTTTTCTTCGATTACCGATAACCAATACACATTCTCAATGTGCCATTTTCCTTTTGTACAAACAACATTGGTGCACCCTCCCCGCGGGGACATACTAGGTCTTATTAGGTGACATATGTACACTTTGTACATCATTTCCTTACCTTAAGATAGGAAATAAATTTACCTCTCGATGCTCCAACATTACTCCTCCATTCAAGGACAGTCTTTTCCAGAAAATGGAAATACACTGTCATGGCTTGGCAATCTACGTGACATAACAAGAAGCCAACCAATTCATACCCATTACAACATTAAAATCTATCATTTCCATCCCAATAAGATCAACCAATGTAACATGATCACAAACATTCACTATATCATTACGATCTATTCTTTTTAACTATAATAAATTCATCAACCGGTGTATAGACCTCAAATGGTATAACTAGTAATTCTGGTGTTCTTTCAAACTTCGCAGCAATCAATGGGGTAACATATGATAAGGTAGGGTCTGGATTAATCAATACATATATATTATGTGAAAAGACAGATATTATACCTGTAACCTCATCAGGAGAAACCTCCAAATTCTGTCGGTCAACTAAAGCATAGGTGCGGTTCTGAGTTCCACTAGAACTAGCTTTTCCTCTAGCACCTCTACCACGACCAACAGGTTGTACACCAGACAACGACGCCACAACGGCTGATCCCATAGGTCACGCTATACTACCCGTGTCCCCTTGTAGATACTCTCTCTTCAGATGCCCCGACATACCACACCGTAAGCAAACATTTGGTCCATACCATCATTCCCCTAAATGAAACTTCCTGCAGTGATGGCACAGTTGACGAGAAAATCTTACTATCTGTGAACCTCGAACCACATTACTCGACCCCGCATGACTGCCTCTAGACCCTCGGAACTGTGATGAAGTATCTACTGTAGGGGAAGAAAATGATGGTCTAGGCGGTCGAGAAGAAATACGGGGCTCAAATTCTCCTTGGGACACCATAAACAGTCCCATAGGTCTAGCCCTCTTTGAAGGCCCTTTTTCAAATTCATGTACCCTCCTTCGTTGCCTCTGATCCTCCATTTTTTATACAAAGGCCTGTATTCTGGCTATGTCCATACTTTTGTTTAAAGCAGCAATGGTACAGTCCCTTACTAAATATGGCTCTAATCTGTCCACATATCGATGGACTCTGTCTGTCATTGTGGCCACTACATTTGGAGCATATCAAGCCAAAGAATTAAACTTAAGACTGTATTCTCTAACACTCATATTCCCCTGATGGAGATTTAGAAATTAGTCTGCACAAGCCTGTCGGATCTCATATGGTAGGTAGTGATCAAGAAAGGCCGTTTTGAATTCCTCCCAACCAGCTGGAGGTACATCAATACCCCTCGATCTTTTCCAATCTTCATACCATAATATAGCCTCACCTTTCAATCTATAGGCATCAAGTTCAACTGTTTCTATACCATTCATATGTATAACCTCTAGAGTCCTTTGAATTTGATCTACAAAGTCCTGTGGATCTGCTTTTGGGTCTGACCCAGTGAATATGGGAGGGTCTAATTTCAGAAAATCTTATGTCCTCCGACTAGCTACTCTAGCCTTACTGTCATTGCCTGTCATTGGACCAATTTGTCCTTGAGTTTGTGCAGCAACTAGCTGGGTCAACATATGCACTGCATTTCTTAAATCCTGGTCAGTGGCATTCATAGACAGTTCTGCGGGTACTTCTCTACCCCTCTGCTCTTCAGGAAATGGAAGAGTAGAAGAAGACTACGATGCAATTTCAGCGTCAGCCCCACCTTGACTAGCTTGGTCAGGTGGTGATTTACTCATTCTTTCTCCGACAAGCATATCTACCTGCTTACCTTTGCCTCTACCTCATCTTGTGATCGACATTTTACTATAAATAAGAAAACTAATTACATGTTCAGATAAAATTTTCACTTACAACATTGGCTCTATTACAAGATCTAGAAGTGAAGAAATGAAACAACTCCTAAATGTCCCATAGCTTCCGACTTATAAATATGGCGCCAACACATTTATAAGCAAGAATCTGCTCAGACACGACTTTGTAAACACCCTTAGGACGACCTACTTTGATACCAATGGCGGAAGTAATGGCAAATATCTACTATATATTAAACTTGGTCGTTAGGGCTATCAAGTCAACATGGACATACATCTCTTATGTTCATCTTCCTACATACATCTACAAAGCCTCTAACAGATACATTTACAAAACCAACTTAAGTCGGTACAAGTCCCCGCTTTACACAATCCTACAATCAATACCAAAACGTATGTACACAATGACTCGAAAAGCCCCAAACCAACTGGAGCTCACCAATGATTGGCAAATGATCCGCAAACTACTATGGAGGTCTACTAGGACCTTTACCTGCAACAAATAAGGTAAGTCCCCCAAGGGGGTCAGTACGAGGAATGTACTGAGTATGTAAGGCTATAAGAAACTATATCATATATAAGAACTTCAATGGAATCAAATATAAGAGAATAGTCAATGCGGATAAATCTTCGTTCGGAATGTGTGGAACCATGTACCTTACCTTTATTATTTTCCTTATTTTTATGTTCGTTATCTTTATTAGTCATCCACTTTATTGGTGGGTTATTATGGTCATCCACCTTATCGGTGGGTAGTCATTCACCTTATAGGAAGGTAGTCATCCACTTTATTAGTGGGTAGTCGTCCACTTTATTAGTGGGTAGTCATCCACTTTATTAGTGGGTAGTTATCCACCTTTTTGGTGGGTATTAAAATAGTATTGGGGTCCGCTCAAGCTAGGATTATGTGCCCCTTTGAGTCATCCCGATTCTCAAACATTAACCCATATATGCATTACTTATTTCCTTTACTCTTGCAACCAACAAATATGCATTACTTTATTTCTTACTTTTGAGAGAATGATACATTTATTGTGAGAGATTGATATATTTGTAGTCATGACATTACTGGAAGCTTTGGAACATAACATTATTGGGACTTTGGAACCGTGTCCATACATGAACAACAACGACTAATGAATAAGGAATATGTGACTTAACAATTGATAACAACCTGAAATGAGATACCTTGGACATTTTAGAATGGAATAAGTACAATGTCAGTATGAACAAGATGTTGCAGAAGGATACAGAAAGAGTAACCTTACATACCATATCTTCCCAATATGAATATACAATCCTAAATGTGAATACAATAGTCCAGCTCTTTCCTTACGTTTCACTCAACAACACAAGTACATAACGGAGCTTACGTTAATAACGAACTATCTTACAAGTGCATACGATGACAATGAGGTACACGATTGCCTTAAAATGTTATTTCCCCCTTGACAATACCATTGATGAAATTATCATACCAACAATACCACAACATTCCATACATTGACCAATATATCATAAACCAATAGCACGTCACACCAAGTTCATACTTTACACTTCTCCATCAGAACAACATCACAATTACTCCACCAAGTCACCTCAATACACATCATAACCACATATCGATAACAATCCCACAAATTATACTTATAGAAAAAAACAAGTCAAGGAAAATAACCACACCATACATGTTGATATTTCATTCACACCATTCACTTTCATCAAAACCTCAAGTCTCCTTTCAAGTTTAAATCCCATAGATGACACATCTTTTAGCAAAAAGCAAAAATGCATTATTTACACTTTTAGACATAACCATCATGATCTAAATAATATCCCACGCATATAATATATTAATCCATAAGAATAATCACTTACCCAAGCTTGAAAATGAGTGATCTTGTCCAAAAAGATGACTTAGGGTTTGGAAGATATGAGAAATATCTTTTGGAAAATGTTTAGAAAAGCATGTGTGGTCTTTGGAATAAAAATCTGTTTTTTGGCCTTTATATAAGCCCTCAATTCATCCTTAGCCACTTCTTGGCATTAAATGCAAAGTTTACTTGGTCAATGATGGAAGAATGGGTCATTTACCCTTTCAGCCTTGCACTTTGGCTTCATTTTGGGCCTTAAATTGAGCCCAATTTCACATGTTAGCATAGCCCACAAAATTCAATGTGTTATACTCCAATTATCTAATGTTTAAATAATTCCATAAATATTACAACAATAATCAACTCATGAGATTCATGTTCGTAGCCTCAATTCTCAAAAATAGAAATTCTAGCCACTCATGGCTTAATTGAACATAATTTGATAAAATACTTGTGACGAAGAATTAACGCCCCAACTCGGATGCTAATCTCGCTCAAGAGTAGCCCTACTATGATAGAATAGTAATATAATAATCCAAGAGTCCTCTTTATAGACTAATAATCGTAGAAGAAATTTGGCCAAAAGCACCCCAGCACGCTCCCGGGTGCCCTTGGGACTTAGCAAAATTTCAGCACCTGAACAGGTGCACATTAGCGGCCTGGGACGCCCCCAGGCGCACCCCTCTGCTGCCTGCGCCACAAAAATTTTGGCCAGAAGCGTCCTGGAATGACACCTACAGTGCCGCACACTTAATTTTTGATTTGGTTGAATCTTTCAAGTTCCAACCTTTTACTTGCCTCTTATGTTTAAGATCCTTTGCTTGGATGTCCTTTAAACCTCGCTTTTCACTCCATATATGCTCCACAAAGTAACAAACACCTCCTACAAAGGTCTCATCACATGTACTAGCACACTATCAAATTTTTCCATCAATAACAATACAAAATACGTATTTATGGCTCTCGAAACCTAGGTAAGAATGGTTCAAAATTTTCAAGTAGGGACGGAAATGTACGGGGTATTACAAAATACATAAGCAACATACATGTAGTAGATATAAATAAATAGGTGCAAATAAACAAGTGCAATACAGTATGGGATGACTGTTGTGACCAATATCTACCGTATATTCCTCTTCCAGTAGCTATTTCTTGCAAAGGCATAATCCATGGTGGATTCACAATATTCTTACACATTGTGTGGACTCAAACCCGGACTCTCATATCAATAATACTCATTGTATAACCCAAAATCAAATTAGGAAAACAATGTAATTCCTTCCAGAAAACTTCCCTTTTTAAAATCAAAGACCATGTAAAACATCATCGTACTCTTGTCAAGCCGAATACTATGTTTTCCATCAAGCCCAAACATATACCATGGATATGTATTAACAGATATAGGTAAAAGATTGAGTAACCAATTCGCCGATAGGATAGTAAATACCACGATAATCTAAAGAAAAACCCACCATAAGGGACATTATAACCAAAATGGGGACCCATTCGCTAATATTTCCAACTCGAAGAACCTCATAATCCCACAACCTAAGGGTAAACCAAATGTTGGAACTATGCTAGGTAATGTATCTAGGAAAAACCGACTTAATGAACCAATCTACCCAAATCCTAAGCAAGTCTTCCCAATAGTAATTGTAATACTAATTAAGCATCATACAGTAAGGCTCAAGCACTAAGTAACTACCCAAACTAAGGTCTGAATATGAATTCTACTCAAAGGCCTCAAAATAAACTAAAAATATCAGAAATTGCTCAATATCATAACATTAATCCAAATTTCTCATCACCAATATGCAATTTATGTCATATATGCCCCAACCAAGCTAAGTTTAAAAAAGAGAAAGTCGTAACCTACCTAGAGGCTGAACTACTAAGTTAGGAGCAACTATAGGGAAGCCTTTCCTTTTTTTAAGGCTTCAGACTGTTTCCACACTATCAAAAATACATTCTACATGTTACTATAAGCAAAATGATAACCCTATCACAAATTTAAATTTCAAACCAAAAATTGAGTAAAAGTTTAACCTTTGAGGCTTGATAACAAGATCAAAAAAAAAAACCACAATTATCCTACCCTAAGGATAAAAATCAATGACCAGAAGTTGGTCAAAGATAGATTTGAATTCAAACATTAATTGCGTCCAAAAGATCACTTTTAATGGAGGATTTCTAGCTCAATTTTAAGGATTAAAGATGGAACTGAAGTTACGTAAAGTGGAGGAATGTAGAAACAAAGGAATTACACTTACAAGGTACCAAAATCTTTGATATATAACCAATGTCCACCTAAACCCAGAGTTCCATCAATATAATTAAAAAAAGAATAGATTTATATACAACGATTATTGCTTCTGCAGGACCTTGGTTGCAGAAATGACGTTGCTTCGGCAACAAAACCTTCGCAACATCGGAGGTCACTAATGTCCCAAACCACCACTGAAGAGGACAAGGTTCCATAGTGGGAAAAACTCTGCTTAAGCGGAGCCATGTGTATCGTGCATCCTTCGCCAAAACGAGGCTTACCTCGCAGGCGCAATAAAAGCTCCACAAGAGCGACCTCTTTTGATGTCATCAGCCTCCATAGGTACAACCCCCTTTCTTCAATAGCAGCTTCGCAGGTGCGAGCTAAGGTCCATAGGAGCGGCTTCACTAGACATTAGCTGCTTTAGAAGCTTGGCTAAAAATGCCAAGGCTCAAATGAACCTTTGAGATTTATTCGGAGTCCCGTGAACACTAACCAAACACACTACCATACAAGAAAACAATATTCTGGACTCCACAGAATGACCAACAAAGGTCTTCTTGATGAAATATTGAAAGAAGTCAACACTTTGCCAATGTTCTCTAAAATCCATCCAAGTGCACAAAACAAGTTTAGAAGCCTCAGAACCCAAACCAATGGCCCCTTAGCCCAAAATCCATGTTCCAGAGCTAAGGAACTATCAGAATTTACATCTAAGGCTACTTACTAAGAATGTTGACTAAAGTCATACTCCTTAAATTCAAAAGCTCCAAAATAGGGAAATTTCTTTAAAACTCAACCAAAATCTCTGGGACCCAAACCGCATGACCCAGTAAGACATAATTACCCTATAGAACCTACGGATAGCTCAAAATAAGAAAAATGTCCAAAAACCAAGAAAATGATTTGGAGGGTCATTACAACATCCACTACAAAATGACTTTTATCCTAGAAATTCAAGGAAAAGAAAGTACCCTAAGGCTCAAATAAGTGAGGATACTGGGTCCACATGTCTTGCTCAAACTTCAGGTAGCCTCCTTGACAGAACGGTCTCTATTGGGCCATAACTATACAAATTTCTCTAGACCTCAATCTCCTATCATATCTAGCTAAAATAGCAACTGGATTATCCTCAAAGGTCAAACAATCATCTAACTAAATCTCACTAGAGCACGTGAAACTCATCTAGGCTATATAGCCAAAGCATAGATACATAGAAAATAGGGTGCACCCTAAAAAGGCTAGAGGTAAGGCTAACTCATATGCTACATCACCAACCCACTAAAGGATCTCAAGTGGTCCTATATACCTAGGACTGATCTTGTCCTTTCTCTCAAGCCTTATCAATTCCTTTATAAGTGACATTCTAAGGAATACCCAATCACTAACTCGAAATTCTAAGGCTCACACCCTATGGTCAACATAACTCTTTTTTCTGGTTTGAGTTGCACAGAGTCTATCCTAGAATGACCGAACCCGATCCATAGAATCATTCAACAAGTCTATGCCCCATGAACTAACCTCGAAGGCATCAAGCCAACACACTAAGGACATGCACCGCCTACCATATAATACCTCAAATGGTTCTATCTCAATTCACAAATGGTAGATGTTATTATAGGCAACCTCTGCCAAGTCTAGAAAGTGGTCCCGATGACCTCTGAAATCAATAACACAGGCCTGAAGCATGTCTTCCAAAACCTTAATGGTCTACTCAAACTAACAATCAGTATGAGAGTGAAAACTTTTGCAAAGATCAACTCGAGTACCCAACTCTCTCTAAAACACCCTCTAGAAGCTAGATAAAAATTGAGTACCATAATAAAAAATAATGGAAACCGACACCCAGTGCAAATAAGCTATCTGTCTAAAATAGATTTGAGCCAACCTCTCTGAACTGTGAGAACACTAAATTGATAAAAAGGGAGCATACTTGGTTAATAGATCAATGATGACCCAAATAGAATCAAACCCTCAAAATGTATGTGGAAAACCAATCACAAAGTCCATTGCTATTTTCTCCTATTTCCACACAAGAATGGGTAGCCAATGAGTTAAACAATCAGGTCTCAAGTGCTCAAACTTCACTAGCTGTCAGTTCAACCACCAAGCTACAAAGTTTTGTATATCCCTATTCATACCACTCCACTATTAATAATGCCTCAAGTCTTTGTACATCTTAGTTGTCCCCGAATACACAGTTTATCCTCCGTCAAAGCAAGTCTTCCCTCGAAGGAGCTTCTCTGAAGGAGCCGCTCCGTAGGAACGATAAAAGCTACATAGAAGAGACTACTACTAATGTAATTAGCATCCACATGTACGGCCTCCTCTCTTCCAGAGCAGCACCATAGGTGCGAGCCAAGCACCAGAGGAGCTGCTACACCAGACATCAACTGCATCAGCAACTTGGTCAAAAATTCCAAGAATTAAACGAACCTTTGAGATTTGTTTAGAGTCGTGTAAACACATATTAAATACCTTAACCAGCTAAAAATGGCATTTCAGACTCAAAAAAATCATCAAAATAAACAACAGAGTTCGTCTGGATGAAATGTTAGCTAAAGTCAACACTTTGCCAATTTTCTCTATAATTTAACTAAGTGCCCAAAACTAGTCTAGTAGCCTTGGGACCCATTTCAAAGGTCCCCTATCCTTAAATCCACATTCTAGAGCTATTAGAACTATTGGAATTCTCATCCAAGCCCGTTTACAAAGAATGTTGATTAAAGTAAAACTCCTTAACTTCAAAAGCTCCAAAATACGAAAATTAGTTTAAATCCCAAACGCACCCCATGACCTAAACCACCTATCCTAGAAAGTCATTAATATTCAATAGTAACTACAGGAATGCTCAAAATGAAGAAAAAAACACGTGAAAAGCAAGAAAATGACTTGGAGAGTCATTACATTTCCTTTGAAAAGGATATTCCAACTATTGTATGAAGAAAGGATACATGTATAGCTCAGTTGAAGTGAGGGTACAGTAAAAGAGATAGAACAAATTTAACCAAAATTGATTTGTACTTATTATCGTGAGAAGAAAGGTGAAATGGATGTTCAACAAATTCGCTCAATCAATAATTTAGCATATTTGTTCACTAAAAAATTACCAACCTCAACATTTGAAAAGATGGTATTCAAGATTGGAATGTGTTGTCTCCAAAAAATGAAATGACGTTTGCATCAGGGAAGTAAATACGTGCTGAACTTTTTCCCTCAGCCTGGGTTTTGTCTCAATGGGTTTTCAAGGCAAGGTTTTTAACGAGGTAGTAAATAATGTGTATTACAAGATATGTGTACTCTTTTTCCTTAACTAGGATGTTTTCTTAGTAAGGTTTTAACAAGGCACATTATCTATAAATGATTATACAAAGGAGAGTGTTGTAAATAATAATATTATTATTATGGATGATCACAACTCCTAGGTATAATTTTCTCCTTTAAGTGTAGTATATCCCACACCTCCGCCACCTCCTTATTATTATTCCACTATCCCATTATCATCCCCACGTTCTCAAGGATTAATGTTATGTTTATGACACCCCTTGATGTCCCTCAATGTAATCCTATAAATCAAGGTCTTGAGAATGATGATGTACACACTTGAAAGAAAGAAAGAAAGAAAGTTATCTATATTATTCTTCGTATATTATATATCTTTATTATCTTCTACTTTATATTATTATTTTGATCTTGATTTGAAAATATTAAACATATTTTTACTTTTATTAATAATAGAAAAGCTCAAATAGGAAGAACACAATCAAGGGGGACTAGGTCTTAGCTTACTGATCCGAATACTAAACCTCATCTATCTAACATGCATGAAGATTATAAGAGCTAGAAAGAAAAAATATTTTATGATCATCAAAGTATATAATACACTCTATAATGGTATTACAAATGAGGATGCTTCGGTAATGTAAAAATATAAAAACATGAAGAAAGTTGTCACGACCTAATTTCTTAGGTCATGATGGCACCTACTTTAACCCACTAGTAGGTAAGCCAAACCATAGCCCCAAATGACAAGTAACAAGATAATAAGGGGAAGATAGAGGAAAACAAGAATGAAGATGATAGTAAAAAGCAATAAACAACAAATAGCTATATAAATAAACATAAACATACTATGCAAGAGAGGGAAGATGAAAAATATCCATGACTCCCCCCAAGACCTGGTAAGGTCAGTACAAGAGCCACTAAAAAAATGGAGAACTAGATAGTGTCAAAAAAATTATACATCATAGTCTCAAAATATACAAAATAAGACTATCATAAGGGCAAAAGGATGAGGATCAGCTCTGGATTCTAAAAGCTCACCCAATCTTCGAATAACGGCATAGCCTGATCTCAGCGTCAACAACGACAACTCATAGTAGGGTCATCATCAGGGAAAAATGAAGAAGTGTAGTATGAGTACAAAATCACGGGTAGTCAATAGGCATCATAGGCCGACTGAGCCAATTATAGTAAAAGTATAAATAAGGTGCGAGTAGGTAAACCAAAAGCAGTAAATACGGGGAAGAAATGAAATAATAAGCTAAGATAAGTGAATGCGGTATGTAAAATATAAATAACTCAATAATAGAAAAAAGCAGAGCTATAACCTAACTGGACCCTTATATGCCCAAAAGGTGCACATAAGGAGAAATAAACCCAATCGAGCCCCCACAAGCATGGTGGATACAATAAAGAGTGAAACTAAAGCAAGAACCAGATATAACAGAAGTAAAACAAGCCAAAATAAATGATATGTGTAGCGTATACTCCTTTCCCAACCATAATTATAACTCTTAACGGTTTCCACTAAATTTCCAACCCCAAATCCACAATAGTAAAGATAATGAATGACGAACTCAAACCAAAATTAGTGGATAATAACAATAGGCTAGATGCCGAGCCAAATTAGAATTCATGGATAAATAACAATGTATAAATGTCGTACTCGAACTGGAACTGATCAATAGTAACGATAAATCAGGTGCTAGACTCAAATCAAAACTCATGAGTAAGTCGTTCTTAAAACTACACCAAGGTTAGGATCCCTCCCATGTTCATCTAGTCATTAATCACGTTTTAGAAAAATTGTTGAAATAGAACCAAATTCCTATTTATTAGGTCGAAGGTCACGATTTAAGGTCAGAGATACTAACAAGGCAAGGATATCGGAGCTAACAGGTTTAAGGAAGAGACCAAGGCAACCAATTCCCAATGACAGTCTCCCGAAGATAGTCTATAACCAAATCAAGTCTAAAAGGACATTATTCTATAGAAATCTATCCTAGGAAAAGGGCGATAAAGCCTGCTACAAGTCCCGAAAACCCAACCTAAGGCAAGTACATACCCGAACCTAGTTTTTACATAAATGATAAGTAGAAAAACGGTAGGAACTAGAATAAATAGTGTAGTAGAAATAAATGCAAGAATATTTACTTCCATAATCTCATCAGTTTTTTACTTTGCAATAATTAGGGACACATATTCTCTTTGGAATGATTCCAATTATTTTTTTAATTTTATTCTTTTTATTCAAGAATTTTGATCCCTCTGTAATATTTTTTATTTTCTTTATTTGATTTAAGGCTTCACAATCCTTCCCCAAGGCACTAAGTTAGCTAAGTCAAATCCTAAAGGATAATCATAGTCTAACTTAATGGAAATTGGGCCAAAATATACCGAAAATGACCCTAATTTGCTAAATTAAGTAGATATACACTGACGAGAACCCGAGTCATAAAAAACCGCCCATAGTTAGCACAATATCACACTAACACAATAGCAGAACAAAGCCTAGAAGAAAGTTAAGCCTACCCTACCAGGACATCGCCAAAACCACGTAAAGTCCTACACAATGGAGCTTTTACCTTTCGAGAAGCCTTTGATTGCTTTCACGCTATCAAACTAACATTCTACATGTCCAAATAAGAATATTGATACCCATATTCTAAATTTATGCTCTGGGTCAGAAGTCGGGCTAAATATCCCTCATGGGAGTCGCTTGCAGGAATCACAAAATTAATACTACCACAACATCCCTTGGATAATGGTGATCTAGTGCACAAAATTTGGGCATGACCATCCCTCAATTTCATGCCCAAAATAGACCGCCAAGCTCAGAAAAAGACAGTAATTTAACTACTAGTTAAACCGAATTTTAACCCAAAACTTACGAGATAAAGAATGAGAAAATGACTACTATAATGCCCTCAAGCTAATCCCAGCTCCAATTTATAATTTATCCACAATTTCAAAGCTCTCCAAGGTCACAAATGGTGCCTTACACTTAGAAATAATTACTGAAATTTGAGGGAAATGAAATATATATATACCACCAGCGACGACCGCTTAAGTTGCCAAATGAACACTTAAGTAGTCACCGCTTAAGTGATAGAAAGGCTACTTAAGTGGTCCCTACAAAGCTGGCCAGCCTCCACTTAAGCGGTTACATGGCAGCTAAAGTGGCTAGCACTTGAGCGGTCACCAAGCCGCTTCAGCAACTACACCAATGATACATCCAAATTACAACTCCTTTAAGAAGAATAAGTGGTCATTTTCAAATATATGACCCAAAAAATGTTGGGGTCGAATCCCACAGAGAATATGGTTATAACTAAGTCGTATGTAATTAAATGAGGATTAGCCTAGAATTACCAAGAAATGAGGGGTTCTTTATAACTGATTGTTGAATAAAGATTCAAATTGTTTCAAGTAACCAACGTTAAATTCACATATTATTTAACAATAGAGAAGACAAACTAGGATTGGGTTAACCTTGGCTTCTTATCACTATTGAGTCAAGTCGATGGCGAATTCATAACAACACAAGTAAATGCAAAGCAACGAGTTCAAATGTTCACCTAAATATTTCCCAAAAAAAATAGGTGATTATCCCTTTAATTCTTTTGACTTAAACAAATAGAAATAATAACTCGATTTTAGTCTCAAGTGAGTAATCTCGTTAGAGCATTATTCATTAGACTGAGGTTAGGAATTCTGAATTCTCATTGTTAAATCATTATTCCAGTTTTAACCTCTTTGTTCAAGCAAGCCAAACCTAGGGCTTGTTCTAATATTTTCAACCATTAGAAATCTATAAAATTGAAAGAATTAACAATACATTCACAAATGTCATTCGAATTCACACCAACATGAACCCTAGAATCGATAATTTGTCAAGGATTTCACAACCCTAGTAATGGGGTTTTCAGCCACTCATAGTGATTAAGAAGATGAAAGAAATATAATTTATGAATGAATGATAAATTCTTACAAAGATAAAATTTGAGCATTCAATCTTCCACAAGAAACAAAATAGCATACAAACCCCGAAAATGAGTTTCTCTAGAGGAAATAAGTCGTAAAATTTCTAAGTGTCAAAAAGATGCCTATTCTAAACCCCAGACTAGGTATTTATAGGATCCAAGAATTTGGGAGTTTAAAATTTAAATCGGACTACCGCCTCTGCTCTGACTGCTTGCCTGATGACTCGCCATAATCATGATAGTTCATCAACTTGAACCATCACACGTCTATAAATTAGCCTGGATTCTGCCGTGGTCTGATGACTATAGTGACATCTCAACAAGGCTCTAAAAATTTGCCAATTAAGTTATTACCTAGATTTATTGGTTCTTGTGCTCTGCATAAACCTTACAGTTGTGGTGGTAACTTGCCAAGGCCCTAATGGGTCATTAGTTGAGTCATCACCTAGCCTCCTGGGATCATTGATTATATTTCCTCCTGACGGTTGGTGTGACAGCTTGCCAAAGGATTGGCGATTCATCAACTGAGCCGTCACACACCATTTTTAGCGTACTATTCACTCTTTTTAACCTTAGGCCCATTTCCTGCAATTTAACATGAAAAGACATCAAACCCACCAAAGGTTGCTTAAGAACTCACGGGTATTCCTGGTCAAAATCATAAAATGTGTCGCTATTAGTCGGCACATCAACACCCTCAACTTAGAATTTTCGGTTTCCCTTAATAAACAAGACAAAACCAAGCTAAACAAATGCTTTAAACATACAACGACTAAGCTAAACAGTAGCAATCAATTTACAATTTCTGTTCTTTCCTAAAATTTACCCCATTTTATTATCTTTCAATCAAGCACGTGGCAGCCATCAAACATGTCAACAATTTTGAATCTAAGTATGTCATTACAATATCAATGAACAATTTACAGACACAATAACTGCTATCCTAATAGTAAGTGATCAACATTGGCTTTATGGTGCACTCGCTACAAAGAAATCCCATATACACATGTAAATTTAATTAGGGACTGGGAAAAATTCCACTCACACTCACAAAAGAAATTTCCAATGATGCACATATGAACCATAGGATTGCCCTTACTATCCTAGTTCAGGTTTTCAGAACGTTAATCAGGATCACTACAGGTCTTTTCTAGGCTTGTAATAAGGGCTTGGGTGTTGGTAGGATACATTTAGGGATCAATGATTCAGCCCTTCTTGACATAAATGAGATCTATTTCCACTTAACTTTGAGGTTTTGCCCTTATTCACCTTTTCCTATCAATCGCTCCAATTCCAGAGTGTAGAAATTCTTTTGGGTCTTTACTTTATCTTTCTTTTTCTTTTTATCTCTTTTTTCTTTCTTTTTCTTTCTTTTTCTTTCTTTTTCTTTTGCTCACACTCATAGGATCTTCTTTATCCACACCCGCTCTTTTCATACCCTTTTTCACTTATCATACACTTCTACAGTAGCCATCATCAACTTAGGCAATTTACTTGAGTTGAGGTGTAAGATATCCTAGGAGGGACCAGGGCCAAAATAAAGGTTCAAAGATACAAAAGAGAAGGTGAACAATTATTGAATAAAGAAGACTAAACAACTCAAAACAAGGATCGAGGGAATTGTTAACATCATTTGGACAGTCTCTGTAGGCTAATTGGACTAGATTCAAATAGGACCTATGATCCTTTCCTGATCAACGACTTACAACTTAAACAACATAGACCAGTCAAGTTCTAGGTGTATGCACAGTGTCAGAAAAACACAAAATAGGTTCACACACACTTGGCACAAAAGAACAATTCTTAATACTCACTATCACGATGACAATTAAGCTTAAGAAATATTGTTCCATCGATATATACTAATGACATTCAAAGATCCAAAAGGTCAATAGTATGAAAACATCATTGCTAAAAACAAATTAATTTTGGAGAGAACTCCATTTTTTAGAAAATCACAAAATTTAAATAATTGATTACTAATAGTTTAACTTAACAACACACAATAGAAATAAACCTAAACATGTCAGTTCTACTAGGTAGCACACTCGAGGGAAAATAATCATGACAATAAAAACCCTCGGTGGTGATAGACTCATAGGTACCCCCACCCCCCATCAAATAAAACATGTATTATCCCCAATACAAAAATATGATGAATAAAAGTTTAGAAGTAGGAATACCTGTGAAGCCCTTAGGCCTCAGAGTCTGGCAAATCTTTGGAGCCCTGTGTGGCATCAGACTTTAGAACACTGACACCAATGTAAACTGGCATACTCATATCATCAATAAAATCCTCAGTCACTGGAGTGGGAGTAGACAACACCTATGGTGTAGGCCCAAATCTAGGTGCCAAGCTGGAAGAAACTCCTGCTAGCCGATCTTACTCACGCTTCTACCTCATGTCTTTATCTTTCTTAGAAGATTTTTGTGCCTTCCTCATGTTTCTTTCTTTTGGTGTCTCATCCCAATGTTTTCTTTTCTTCAACCTTTTCTTTTCTCCACCTTCATTTGGTTTCTTACAGCTATCTCCAAGAGGTCATGCTATCAAATCAAGAATGGTATCATCGTCATCCGACTCTGCCATTTCTGAATTAGAAAAATCCAAAAGAGGGGCCCTTTTCAGTATGGTGATATCAGCTAGGTCTTTTTCAGTTCGGTCGTGAACTTGGCCAAATCTGGTACTAACAACTCCCTCAACCTGTTGTTCACCCACAAATCCATATCATCCATGAAGGCATGTAGATTATTATTTTGCTTTAATGCCTACTTAATTACGATTCATAAAATAATGGAACTACTTAGCCCATTCTTATAATTATAACTCAAACTTTTTTAGATTCTTGACCATTCATATGAAATTTTGTGGATTTAACTAGAACTCTGAGTGTTTAACTAGAACTCGGAGTATGTAGGTGGCATTGATGTTGTGTACATTGTGTCAGCAATTAAGGCAACAACCTTAGCCCTGAATGCAGTAGACGTACCCTGTGGATCAACAGTCATAATAGCCAAAGGTGTAGCTGAAAGAGTACCAGGCATCTCTGGAGTAGTCTGTGAATGGGGTCCATATGAAGAAGGTTTGTGTACCATTAACTCGAACTTAGCATCATCCCTTGTCCTATCAATGTCCTGGGTTTGTATGGATTTCACCTCATCATCCACCACACTTAGAATGGGTATCTTTACAAGCCTACACAGCTCAGTCACTAGACAAGGAAATGGTAGTGATGTAGTAGTTTTAGTGGTCCCTTGCGTGCATCTCCTCCTCAATCACTTGGCCAAAGTTGAACTTGAACCCTTCCATCATACTGGAAACCACAACAGCTCTGAGCTCATCTAGATTGTCATCTTCTCTTATAGACATTAATAGTAACCGAACCACAACCCACTAGAATTTAGCCGAGAAGCTCAACGAGGACTTGGCAATCCTTTACTTCCTATTTTTCAACCATGAGGGTGCTAACCATGGTCATTGTGTGAAGACAGATATTACCCGATGTTCATACTCTGGAGTGATAATTGGGGGTTCATAAAGTTGGCCAAAAAGGATCCGATTGATGGTATGGTCGAAAATATCCACTAAAACTCCACGAATTGGGTTCCTAACTAATAATCTCAAATAAGAAGCTTTTCCCATTCTAGCATTATTTTTCAAGAAATGTCAAGTAGTTCTCGTAGAATTTGTGAACTATGGTAGGCTAGTACCTTCTAGGAGGTGTGCTCATCCAACCCAAATTGTATTTATTGAATCATCACTCAATGTATGGGTACTTTGGCAATTTGATTGTGAGAATCTGAACTTTTTCGGCAAATGGTCTCTTTAAACTTCTTGTCTATGTCGGGATGAGACAATCTTGGTTGTGTTTTTCTACCCCCTCAGTCTTCCAACAAATAGATTGTCTAACCTCTGGAGCCTTAGTTTGGATCACTGCACCCCTCTCCTATTCATGTTCCATTTCTAGTTTTGTTTTTAGACTTTTGGTGGCCTCAGTACCATCTTCCTCATTGGGCCCTGAGCTTGAGCTATCACTACTTTCCCCATTGCTACTAGATTCCTCACTTGATGACTTATCCTCCTCATTAGACTGGGAGGCATGAGCTTGTTTTTTTTGCTTTGTCTAATGTGGTACGCTAGAGCCCCAACTTTCTCAACCTCGTTATCTGGTTCATCTCTGAGTCTCGAGGTTGAGGTATACCTTGCTTTCCTTTTCCATGCTCCACCTCTGGTTGTTTGTAGCTTTTGAGGTATTGTACCTATGAAGGGAACTAATTAGTCACTGTACAAAACAAAAAACATAAAAAATGAAATACATACAGTGAATCTGTTTGTACTTGATAGAAAGGGGTGATGGTTCATCAGAGTTGTGATAGTTTGTCAGCCGCAACCTTCAGTCTTTTCTAGTGTTTCAGTCACACTTGACGACTTGAGTTGATGGTTCGTCACAAGCCTGATGGGTCATCAGGTGAACCATCTTGACAAAATAGAATACAAAGATAATTTTCTCCTTGTGACAGTTTGACTTGGTAGACCATTACCCTTGTGATGTTTTGTCACACCAGCCGTGAAGGCTTACCAGTCAATATTTCACTCATATGGGCATTTTTTTCAGACAATTGACCTGCATCGATGATTTTTTTGCTTACCCTTTTTGAGTTTGCTCTTATTAGATAAGTCCAATTACACATGGTCATATGTTTCAAGTACAACACGACCTACTTCGAATTTAAACTATAAAGAATTGAAGGTTGTGTTGTCTATACTCCAACAAAAAATAAAAACAAAAACAAGTAAACTAAAATGTAGTTGGTTCACGTGTATGCATAGCTAAAGTGTAGATGATGAATGGAAAGCATTTCTAGAAATGCGAGTAACATCCATGGGTACGCAGGGAGTGAAGGAGGTTCGGGTGGTTGGGTGTTGGTGATGATTTAGATGTTGAGCAAATTGGTTTAAGTAGTGATGAAAAGTGGGTAGTGGTGGTAAATATTTGTGAATGTGGGTAATGAAAGAGTTACTAGAGTTATGGTATTGAGTAGTGGGGGTACAGGTAGAAAGGAGGAGACTTAAAAGATAAACTAATTGATTTGAATTGGTTCTCTTAAATACCTTAGGCTTCAATTGGGTTTGGATCGGGTTTGGGTTGGATATTAGGTTAGGGATTTTTTGTTGTTGGATAGGGTCGGGGTAATGAAAATTAAAAAGGGATAAGTAAACTTAACTGTGATGCCACTTGGTTGACGGGTTGCCAAGAGCTTGACGGTTCACATTAGGCTAAAATAGAACTCACCCCAAGAGTCACATTAGATGTTTCGGGTTGACGGGTCATCAGAGCTTTGGCGGCTCATCAAGACAACCAACAACCCTTAACCAGAATGACTCATTTATATACCACTTGTGATGGTTAAGTTGACGGCTCATCAGAGCTCTGGTGCCATGTCGAGTGGTCCATCAAACCATAACTAGAATAAGTGATTTACATGTTCTTTGTGGCGGATCAGGTTGAAAGTTTATTAGATGTCTGACATTTCATCAGGTGAACCGTCAACCTTAATCATGTTACAATCTTTCACCTCTTCACCTACAATTTCTTTTCCTGCACACTTAGCACACACATCAACCATGATCAACAATGAAAACTTACACTAAAATTATTTTACAACAACACAATCTGGGTTGCCTCCCACTAGCACCTGATTTAATGTCGCGGCACAACTCGGATATCTTGACTACTCATACATTGTCAAGATACACCAGTGAAAACAATTTTACCTCTTCCAGTAGACCAATGTATTATTTGACCCGTAGACCATTCACCTTGAACAACTTCCCATCCTTGTTTTCCAATTCCACTACTAGGATGGAAACACTTGCATAACTTTGAATGGTCCGGACCATTTTGATTTTAGCTTACCTAGAAATAGTTTAAACCTTGAGTTGAACAACAACCCTAAGTCACCCACCTGGAATTCTCTCTTCTCAATCCTATTATCATGGTACAACTTTATTTTCTCTTTATAGAGGGCATCCCTCTCATAAGCTCGAAGTTGAAATTCGTCTATCTTGTTCAACTGTTCTAGAATCAAATCGCAGCTTCACTCCTACTCAAATTAAGCTTTTTGAGGGTCCACAAGGCTTTGTGCTCAAACTCTATCAACAAATGACAAGCTTTACTGAAGATGAGGTGGTAAGGAGAGCCTTTTTAAAGCGGTGCAATAAGCCCATAGAGCATTATAAATTTTCCAAGACCAATCTCTTTGGTTAGCGTTCACAGACTTAGCCAATATCATCATAATCTCTCAATTCGACACCTCTACTTGACCACTGGTTTGTGGGTGATAGGGAGTGGACACCTTATGCAGTTTCACACCATATTAATGAAGAGCTGCCCGGAATACCTTGTTACAAAAATGGGATCCCCCATTGCTTATAATTGTACAGGGAGTGCCAAACCGAGAGAAAATGTTCTTTTCAAGAACGTCACCTCATTCATGCCTTCATTATCTGCTAAGGACACAACTTCCACCCATTTGGACACATAGTCCACTGCTAAAAGGATATACTTGTGACCATAAGAACTAACAAATGGGCCCATAAAATGGATGCCCCACACATCAAATAATTTTACCTCTAACATTTTGGAAATGGGTATTTATTTATTTTAGGAGATCAAACTGTCACGACCCGATTTTTGAGTCATAATGGTGCCTACCGCAACCCCCCAATAGGCAAGCCAAACCCTAGCCCAATCAACAAGCGACGGGCTAACGGGCGAAATCTCAAAAGAATAGATACGAAGTGCAAATAACCATACTAATAAACATGCCAGAAATGTAAAAACAGAACCAACATACATACATACCGAGACTAAGAAGGAAGAGGAAAGAATATAAAGTCAAGAACCTCTCCCAAGGCCTGGTGAGGTCGGTACAAGAACCACTACTAGACATACCTAAAATACAAGAAAGAAACCAAATATACAACGAGTACTGTAGTCTCGAAAGAAAAAGACTATACAGTAGAGATGGAGTAGGTCTACCTCGAACGTCAGTAAGCTCACCCTACTCCAGAGTCAGTGTTGAGAAGAGAGTCACATCAAAACCATCGGCTAGTACCCAGATTTACATCAGGAATAAAGATGCAGAAGTGCAGTATGAGTACCGGGAAATGGGTACTCGATAGACATCATCGGCCGACTGAGCTTACTGTAATATAAATAGGCTAAAGTGTGTGGGTCCATGCTAAGTTTGGGGTATAAATAATAAATAGATAAGAAATTGTCGTGGCTTATATATATGCTCAGGAGATAATTAAATACGAGTCTGAACAACAAGTAAGTAAATGCATAAGTGAACATACAAGTCAAACATAACCTATCTGGCCCCCGATAAGCACGATAAGCACACGAAAGAAGGCACTAACCCAGCCTAGCCCCCATAAATCGATAAGACACACCAGAATAATAAATGCATATTCATGAGTGTCTCAAAGCTGTATCAGTGTCCAGTAACCACAATGACCAAAAAGAGTGCACCAGGCTTGAATCAGCACTAATGGGTAATAATAAGAGGCTAGACGCCGGGATTGAATCGGACATAGTGGATAATAACAATAGGCCACATACATATATCATAACCGCTGAACTTGAACCAGAACTCAAAGAACAATAGTATCATAACCACGATACCTAATGCTAGAACTCATATAGTGCCATAATCCTGGGTCGGACTCAAATCGAGACACCCAATAGTCAATAACCAAAATCATCATATCTGAATCAGTAGCCGAATTTGAACCAAAATTCATCAAGCCAGTAACCAGAACAGAGCCAAATGTCATATCATAACCAATAAATGGGTAATATTCAGTCCTAGGCCAAAGTCAAAGTATAGGTAAAGGATCTAACCCATCATTTTCTACAAGGTAAGTCCCTGGGACCTCCTAGTTACATAGTCTAATATCATGCAATATCTAAGTCAGTTCGGGTATCTAGAGTAGCTTATGGCAAGGATGGTCCTAATTCTAAGCCAAGGAAAGCAATCCCGATCAAATGCGGTGCTATTAGGGAATAAAAGGCTAAACAGTCGAATCGGGTATAATCGGGGTGACTCAATCCTGTCGTAAGCCTAACAGGTCACTCTAGGGCTTAACTAAGCCTAAAAATGTCAAAGTTTCGATAAGTAAACTAAAAGGGTAACGAGGCCCACTACCGGGTCTCAGATACCAAGTGTATTTATACTTGTCTAAGTCTTGACTAAGGTCCAAAAATAATTTTCCCTAACTAGCAACAACAACAACAATATTATCTGACCCCAAATAGGTGATCTGTGGTGTACCATGAGGATACTGGAATTTTCCCGAATAGCCCTATCAATCCTAAAAGGCCTAAATCACAGAAAACCACCACCAAGTATATAATACCAGCCCAAAACAACAACATAATAGCATACATATATCACACATAAGCCCAATCTAAGTGTAAAGGAAACCTAGCTTAGCTGGACGCCGTTGTAAGCCTGCCAAAAGAACCAGCTATACAGGAGCCTTCCCCTTTAGAAAGGCCTCAGACTGCAGCCAAACTACCAAAATAATAAACTACATGTCAAAACATGACTATTGATACCCATATTGCATTAGTTCGGAAAATATCCGAACAATCCATGTGGGGCCCACTTGGGGAATCGCAAAACTAAAATAGTCACAGGTTCCCAAATCACCCCGTGACCAATAGTCACAACTAGCAGCGCTTAAATATATAAAACTATCATAAAAATTAGAAAACATACCGTAGAAATGAAGATAACGAGTCCACAGACTCAAATATTTAAACCCCTAAGCTCAACTCTTAGTGGATTAGCTCAATATTGAGCTTATATGCTCAGAAACGGTGAGGGAATAAGATGGAATTTGTGAGTAAAATGTAATGTTATACATTTTGTCCAAAATGTATAACATTCTGCCAATGTGATCCACAAAATTAATTCTCACATGCCAAGTGGCAACCATTACACATTAAAGGTTACCATGGTGTGCACCTCCCCAATTTCCACAGGGTGGTGGAGATGGCACATCGATATAATTTTTATCACATTATATATATATTTGGGTATTGCATAGGTTCGTGGTAAAATAAATACAACTTTTTGAATATACCATAATTAATATAAAATTAGTTCTAACAAAGCCTCTAACATATTATAATATTTTAACATATCTAAATTCAGTATCTCCGCTTAAAAAAATTAATAGGTTATAAAACTATTATAATGTAGTGTAGATATATCATAACTAAAGAATTTTATAAATATCAAAACATTTTTGAAAGGTAACTAACTATATATTTTTACCAAATTCTAATTTAATTTAAATATTTAGCAATACGTTCGGTATAAATAATATTCTCAAATGTACTGCCTGAAAACCCAACTGTCAGTCTCAGCAGGTCATAATTAACTTGGAGCTGTTATAGAAAAGTTCTAAATGCCGAGAACGTACAAAAATGAGGGAAATGGCCGGGAGGGTCATTACAACATCCATTACTGAAAGGACTTTCGTCCGCGAAAGTCAAGAGTAAGCGCATACCTGAAGATGTGAACAAGTAGGGATGCTGGGATCGCATATCACGCTCAATCTCCCAAGTGGCCTCCTTAATCGGATAGTGACACCACTGTACCTTAACCATTGGAATGTCCGGGGAGCGTAATCGTCTGACATCTCTGGCTAAAGTGGACACAGGCGCCTCCACAAATGCTAACTTCTCGTCTAACTGAATCGAGTCCCACTGAAGCACATGCAACTCATCCAGAATGTATTGTCACAACATATAAATATGAACACTGGGTGGATAGCTGAAAATGATAGAGGAAAAGCTAACACATAAGCCACCTCTCCAATTGCCTGCAGCATCTCAAAGGGTCCAATATATCTGGGGCTAAGCTTTCCCCTCCTACCAAACGGCATCACGCCCTTCATGGGCGATACTCATAAGAATACCTTATCACTAACTCTGAATTTCTATCGACAACTTTTACTGTCAGCATAACTCCCTTGTCTACTCTAAGCTGTCCACAGCCTGTCCTAAATCACCCGAACTCGGTCCAAAGACTTTTTGATCAAATATGTGCCACAAGGACTGACCTCTAAAGTTTCAAACCAACCAACTAGAGACCGACACTATCTACCATACAAAGCCTTAAACAGAGCCATCTGAATGCTTGAAAGAAAGCTATTATTATACACGAACTCTACAAAAGGCAAGAACTGATCCTACTGACCCCCAATGTCTAATACATAAGAGCGCAGCATATCCTCTAATAACTGAATCGTCCACTTCAACTGCCCGTCGGTCTGAAGATGAAATGCAGTAATGAGGCCCACTTGAGTACCCAACTCTTCCTGGAAAGTCTGGCAGAAACTGGAGGTAAACTGAGACCCTCGGTCTGAGATAATGGATACTAGCACTCTATGTAGGCGAACTACCTCCTGAATATATACATGAGCTAATGTCTCAGCCCTGTAGGAAACTCGAACAGGTTTAAAGTGTGTGGACTTAGTCAACCGATCCAGGATGATCCAAATACTATCAAAACCAAAGGAGGTGTGAGGTAATCCAACAACAAAATCAATAATGACCCACTCTCATTTCCACTCGGGAATGGGCAACTGCTGAAGTAATCCACCAAGTCTCTGGTGCATGGCCTTTACCTACTGACAGGAGACATCAAGCTACAAACCCTTTTATATCTCTCTGTATACCGCTCCACAAATAGTGCTGCCTCAGATCCCGATATATTTTAGTTGTCCCAGGGTGAATAGAATACCTAAAGCTATGCCCCTCGCGCAGAACAAATTGAATCAAATCTCCAACCCTTAAAACACAAATACGGTTGTTAAACCTTAGAATACCTTTATAATCCTAGGTATCCCTCCTAGACTCACCTCTACATACCTGATCTTGAATGCTACGAAGGCCACTATCCTCAAACTGACGATGCTAAATCCACTCCAACAAAGTAGATCTGGCCCCAACGCAAGCAACAATCCTCCTATCAAAAATATCCAATCGAACCATCGAGTCAACTAAGGACTGAATGTCCAAAGCCAACAACTGCTGAGAAACTGGAAGGAAGACCAAGCTACCCATACTCACTGCCTTTTGGCTTAAGGCGTTCGCTAGTACATTCATCTTGATCGAGAATAGAGATATTATAGTACTTCAGCAACTCAATCTGCCTGCTCTGCCTCTAATTAAGATCCCTCTGAGTCATAATATGTTGAAAACTATGGTGGACTATAAAGATCTCATAATGAACACCGTAGAGATAATGCCTCCAAATCTGTAGTGCAAACACAACCGCTGCTAACTCTAAATCATGAGTGGGGTAGTTACGCTCGTGCTCCTTCAGCTGCCTCAATGCATATAATATGACATAACCCTGCTGCATCAGAACACTTCCCAAACCAATACCAAAAGTATCACAATAGACCGTGAAACAGTCACTCTCAACTGGAAGAGTTAAAACAAGGGTAGAAGTAAGTCAATCCTTGAGCTTCAGAAAGCTCGCCTCACAATCCTCCGACCACTGAAACAGAACCTCCTTCCTGGTCTATCTAGTCATAGAAGATGCAATAGATGAGAAACCCTTAAAAAATTATCTATAATAACCTGCCAACACAACAAAACTATGAACCTTGGTAGGTGATGTGGGCCTAGCCCAACCTCGAATAGACTCAATCTTCGTTGGGTCTACCATGATACCATGTATGGACTCAACATGCCCTAAGAAAGCCACAAACTCAAGCCAGAACTCACACTTCGAGAACTTAGAGTAAAGCCAATGATCTCTCAAAGTGTGGAGCAATCCTCGAATGTTGTTCGTGCTTCTCGCTTCTCCTTAAATAAACCAAGATGTCATCAATAAACACAATTATAAAGGAATCCAAGTATGGCCTGAATACACAATTCATCAAATCCATAAAGGCGGTTGGGGCATTAATCAATCCAAAAGATATCGCAGGAACTCATAATGGCTGTAACGAGTCCTGAAGGCTGTCTTAGGGTTGTCCACAACCCTAACTCTCAACTAATGGTAACCAGACCTCAAATATATCTTCGAGAACATTACAACACCCTGAAGCTGATCAAACAGGTCATCAATATAAGGCATAGGATATTTATTCTTCACTATTACCTTATTAAACTGCCTGTAATCGATATGCATTCATATGGAGCCATATTTCTTCTTTATAAATAGAACTGAATCACCCCACGATGACACACTTGATCTAATAAAGCCCTTACCCAGAAGTTCCTGAAGCTTGATACTCAGCTCACTTAGCTCCGCAGAAGCCATATGATACGGAGCCATAGAAATAGGTCAGGTGTCCAGCTTGAGGTCAATAATAAACTCTATATCACTCTCAGGAGAAAGGTCAGGTAGGTCAGTCGAGAATACCTCAAAAAATTCACAAAAACCAAGGACGGACTCAAGTGACAAACTCTCACTACTAGCATTCCAAACATAAGCAACGAATGAATCGCATCCCCTCAATATCAGTCTATAAGCTCGAGCATAAGGATTAATCCCCATTGGTGTGTGAATAATTCAACACTTCCATACCACCGGGGGTACACCAGGCATAGCTAAGGTAATGGTCTATGTAAACCAATCCAATACCTCATGACAAGGGGACAACCAGTACATGTCCAGAATCAAATCAAAATCTACCATGTCCACCATAATAAGATAAACTCGAGCATCAAAATCTTGAATGGTCACCAGACACAATCTAGATACCCGATCCACTACTAAAGAATCACCCACAGGGGCAGCTACACGCAAAGGCGCAAATAAAGATTTTGAACACAAACCCAACCGTAGTGCATAATATGCAGACACATAAGAAAACATGGATTTGGGATCAAATAATGCAGAAGTTGGCTGACGGCATACGAAAATCATACCTCTAATCACAGCATTCGAAGCCTCATCCTTCGGCCTAGCAGGTACGGTATACAACTGACAATGGCTACCACTAGTCTGAGCACAAACCTAACCACAAGTCCGACCTCTCTGCGCTCCACCTCGAGAACCTTGTGGACCACCCCGACGATCCTGTGCACCACCGCTACCTGCTGGCTATATAGATCAGATGGGCTGTGCCATTTGAACTGAAGGCTCAATCGTCGTGTGCTAAGGACACTCATGCGTGAAATGACTGACAACCCAAAAGTATAACATGCTCCTGGATCCTTGCTCAGCCTAGAAGATGCAACTGATCCGGTATGACCACATCTAGTCAATGAACTGGATGGACCACGTCCCTAAGGCTGACTACCAGAACCACTATAGGTGGGCTAAACCCAATAAAAAATCTGCAAGGCTAACTGTACGGGCCTACTAGGCTGACCCTATCACTGAAAAGGTTGCTGCTACTGCTGAGGGTAGCTACCCTCAAACCCGCGGCCTCTGAAATGCGAGTTGTTTTGAGTGCCACCATAACTACCCTAGAATTTAGGTCTCTTATGGCTGCCCTCTTGGGCCTCGCGATCCATCTCCTCGATCAAATACATATGCTCAGCTATCTCAGTAAATGACTTCCCCAAAATCACTAAACTTTGTGTGGCTCTGCAAAGTGTCAACCGCAAGCCTCTAATAAAACATTTGATCCTCTTATACTCATCTGGAAATATCCCAATGGCATGCCTGGCTAAATCATTAAATACTGCCTCATACTCAACTACTGACATCGAACCCTGTCTCAACCTAGAAAACTTATCTCGAAGCCGCTCGCGCATACAACGGGCATATACTTCCCTAAGAATGCCATGGATAACTGAGCCCAAGTAACCGATGGAGATCCTATTGGCTAGGTATCAAGATAACCTCGCCACTATCTCCTCATTACTGTATCAAACAGATAAGCAACAAAATCTACCCTGTGCAACTCCACTAATCCTAAATTCCTCAGTTTCTCCTCGCAGCTGGATAAAAACTCATAAGCGTTCTTTCTTGGAGTACCCGCAAATCTAGGCGGGGCTAGTCTCAGAAAATGGGTGAACATCTACTTCTCATTGATAGACATAACTGTCTAGACTGCTACAGGTATAGGTGAAACCTCAACTCAGGGTGTCGCAGCCACATGTTGGGCCCCAATACCAACTCTCTATATGGCTGGCTGGGCTCCTTCGACTGACAGACCTCCTATTAATCATAGTGACTGCACCAAAGCATCTCGGAGCACTGAACTATTAATAAATTTGGGTGGAGCCTGGGCTGCTCCCTGGCCCACCGGCTGCTATGGCGGCGGAGCATATAGAGCTATAATGGGATTAGATGACTACTCTCTAGCATGATCTCAGCCTGGGACTGCTGCTCTTCCCTACCTCTGATCTCTAGGTCGACCTCGGCCCCTAACAGAGGTCCTTACTACGGGCTGGAGGTGCCGACCCCCAGCTCTCGTACCCCGCATCCTAGCCATCTAAGTAAAGAGCGAACCAAATAGAGATCAGAAACAAACATAGACACCGACGCACTGAAGCGAATCAAAGAAATGAGATTTTCCCTAAACAAGCTCCGTAGCCTCCCAAAGATAGGATACAGACATATTCGTACTGATCTGCAGGACTCTACAAAATATCATCTCATGCACAAACAATACCAGTAAAACCTAGGCTATGATACTAAGTTGTCATGACCCAATTTTTGAGTCATAATGGCTCCTACCGTAACCAACCAATAGGCAAGCCAAACCCTAGCCCAGAGCAACAAGCAATGGGCTAATGGGTGGAATCTCAAAAAAACAGAGACAAAGTAGAAGTAACCATACTAATAAAAATGCTAGAAATGTAAAAATAGAACCAACATACATACATACCGAGACTGAGAAGGAAAAGAACAATATACAAAATCAAGAACCCCTTTCAAGACCTGGTGAGGTCGATATAAGAACCACTACTAGTCATACCAAAAATACAAGACATAAACCAAATACATACAACAAATACTACACTTATGAGAGAAAAAGATTATACATAGAGATGGAGTATGATCTGCCTCAGACGTGAGCTCACCCTGCTCCAGAGTCAGTGCTGAGAAGATAGTCACGTCAAAACTATCAGCTAGTCCTCGGATCCCCATTGGGGAAAAAGATGCAGAAATACAGTATGAGTACCGGGCAACGGGTACTCAGTAGGCATCATCGGTTGACTGAGCTCGATAAAATATAAATAGGCTAAAGTGCGAGGGTGCATGCTAAGTCTGGGTATAAATAATAAATAGATAAGCAACTGTCGGGGTGTATAGATATGCTCAGGAGATAATTAAGTACGATGCTGAATAACAAGTAAGTAAGTGCATAAGTGAATACACCAGTCAAACATAACTTATCTGGACCCTCATAAGCCCGATAGGAATACGAAAGAAGGAAATAATGCAGCCAGGCTCCCATAAACCGGTAGGACACACAAGAATAGTAAATGCATAGTCACCAGTATCTCAAAGATGTATCAGTATCCAGTAACCACAATGACCAACAATGGTGCACCGAGCTTGAACCGACACCAATGGGTAATAACAAGAGGCCAGGCGCCGGGATCAAACCAGACATAGTGGATAAGAATAATAGGCCACATATATATCATAACCACCAGACTTAAATAAGAACTTGGAGAACAACAGTATCGTAACCATGGTTCCCAGTACCAGAACTCATCTCGTGCCATAATTCAGGACCAGACTCAAACCGGTACACCCAATTGTCAATAACAAAAATCATCATATCTAAATCAATAGCCGAACTTGAACTAAAAATCCATAGTCAATAACCAGAAAAGATCCAAGGGTCACATAATAACCAATAAATAGGGAACATACTAGTACCAGGTCGAAGTAGAAGTATAGGTAAAGGAGCTAACCCATCATCTGCTACAAGGTAAGTCCCCGGGTCCTCCTAGGTCCATAGTCTACTATCATGCAATATCTAAGTCACTCCGGGTATCAAGAGAAGCTCATGGCAAGGCGGGTCCCAATTCTAAGCCAAGGCTAGCAATCCTAATCAAGTGCGGTGCTATCAGGGATTAATAGGCTATATAGGCCAACCGAGTACAATCGAGGTGAATCAATCCCGTCACAATCCTAACACGTCACACTAGGTCTTAACTAAGCCCAAAGATGTCAAAGTTCTTACAAGTCAACTAAAAAGGTAACGACGCCTACTACCGGGTCAAGAATACCAAGTCTAGTTATACCTGTCTAAGTCTAGGCTGAGTCTATCTAATCCTGGACTAAGGTCCAACAATAACATTCCCCAACCAGTAACAACAACAACAATACTATCCGACCCTAAATAGGTCATCTGTGGTGCACCACGAGGATAACGGGCCTGGAATGTGTCCGAATAGGCCTATCTGGCCTTAGAGGCCTAAATCACAACAAACCACGGCCAAGTATATAATACCAACCCACAACACCAGCACAATTGCATACATATATCACACATAGGCCCAATCAAACTGTAAATGAAACCGACCTTACCTAGACGCCGTCGCAAGACTGCCAAAATGTCACGCCTCGAATTCCCACGGGGCGGACTGGCACCCGAAGCCGTTATGGCCCGAGAGAACCAATATTCATTCATGTACATTCATATGCATGTTTTTATATGAATATCATTCTATCTCATGTGACTATAAGATACCAATGGCAAAAGTCATGGCAAACATATGCTATATAAGAATCATGGCCGTTAGGGCCATCAAGTAAAAATGGACATACATTTCTTACATCCTGTCATCTGTCCCACAACATCTACAAAGCCTCTACAGATACATAGACATAACAAACCTAAAGTCAGGACAAGTCCCCATTTTATACAATATTTACATAATATCAAAACAAGTATACACATGTGACTCAGAAAGCCCCGAACAACCTGGAGCTCACCAATGACCTGCAAATGACCCGCAACCTACTGTGGAGGTATACTAGCACCTGCGTCTGCAGTAAGTAAGGTAAGTCCCCCAAGGGACATCAGTACGAAGAATGTACTGAGTATGTAAGGCTAGAAGAAACTGCAGCATACATAAGAACTTCAATGGAATCAAATATAAGAGAATAGTCAATATGGATAAGCCATCGTTCTTTATGTTTGGAACCATGTATATTGCTTTCATTACTTTCTTTGTTTTTTTGCTTCTACGTTAATTCATCATTACCTTAATCATATCATACCCGAGCCCAACTGAACAGTGGGTCTTAACATAACATAACGTTATGTTGGGATTGGCCCGAGATAGGCTTATGCCTCTAGAGCTGCCACCCATAAATCAATATATCAGGTTTGGCTCGAGCTAGGTTCTTACCTCTAGAGCTGCCGCCCATAAACCAATATATCAGTTTTGGCTCAAGCTAGGTTCTTACATCTAGAACTGCCCTCTGTCAGGTTCGGCCCGATCTAGGTTTATGCCTCTAGAGCTTCCCCCTGATCCAATAATCTTGGGTTCAACTCGAGCTAGGCTTATGCCTCTAGAGCTGCCACCCATACTCTTACAATCAACAACTATGCATTACTTTATTTGTTTACTTTTGAGAGATTGATACGTTGATAGTCATAACATTATTGAAGCTTTGGAACATTAGTCCATGATCAAGATACATATGAACAACAACATGTGATAACTTGACATGAGATACTTTGAGACATTTTGAAATGAGAAACAAGCTCGGTACAATGAGGATAATAGATGCTGCCAAAGGATACTAAAAAGAGTAACCTTACATGCTATATGTGAATACAATAATCCAGATCCTTCCTTACGTGCTACTCTACTACGCAAGTTTATAACAGAACTCACGTTAACAACTAACTACTTTACAAGTGCATAAGACGACAATGAGTTACATGACTGCCCTATAACGCCATTTCACCCTTTACAATACAATTCACTGCATTACCATACCAACAATACCATAACATTCCACACATTGACCAAGACATCATAAACCAATAGCATTTCACACCAAGTTTACCCATTACGCTTCCTCATTAACACTACGTCATAATTATTCCATCAAGTCACCTCAATACCTTTCATAACAACATATTAAAAACAATCCATAATTGATATAATCCAACATGCCTCCAAACGACCCCTTAAAGTCATTCAATAGGTATCATAAGTTGATCATTACATCCAATAAGGGTATAGGGGCCTTCGAGGATCAAAGAGAGACAAAAACATACAAAACAAATTTCTGGACTGGACTGTGGAGCCACCTGCACCCACAGGTGGATGACGTGCGGCCGTAGGTTCCCCTTTAGCCTTGTCCAGAGCCACCTGCGTTGGGTGTAGATGCTCCAGACGCGAGGGCGGATGCCCGTTTCAGCCTCTAAGGGTCATTTTAGGATTCCTTTATGTAATAAATGGTCCATGGCCATAATTAAACTTTTCCTTTCATATTTTAGGTCACTTGGATGACAACGAACCATCATGGTTTCACAACACACATGAACATCACCAAAACCACATTTTCCTTTCAATACACCACTAATTCCATGACCAATTTCATAACAACAATCCCACAAGTTATACAAATAAAGAAAGAAAGTTAATAAAATAACCACATCTTACATGTTGATATTTAATCCATCAAACTCACTTACTTCAATACCACAAGTCCACTTCCAAGTTTAGAAGGCAAAACACTTCACCGATTAAGCAAAAGTACACTGTTTTTACACATAGTGAACTTTCCAACACTTTTCCAACATAACCAACATGATTTATACACCATATTAAGCATATCATATACTAAAACATAAGAATAAACACTTACCAAATCTTGTGAAAGGGTGATCTTGTCCAAAGGGAGTAGTTGCTTAGGGTTTGGAAGACAAAAGGAATATCTTGGAAATGTCTAGAAATGGCATGTGTATTGATATGAATAAAAATCTGATTTTTGTTCTTTATATAGTCCTTGTAGTAATCCTTAGCCAACATTAAATGCTATATTTACTTGGTCAACACAAGAATGGATTATTTTCCCCATTTGGACAATGTCTTTTGTTTGATTTTTGGGCCTCAATTGAGCCCAATAGCACAAGAGTAATTTAGCCCAACAAATTTAATGCATGATCCACCAACTATCTCATGTTTAAATAATTTCATACATGTTATGGTAAGCAATTAGGTTCGAAAGTGTACGGGGTGTTACACAAAAGAACCAACTATACAGGAGAATTTCCCTTCTTAGAGGCCTCTGATTGCTGCCTACATGTCAAAACATAACTATTGATACCCATATTTCATTAGTTCGTAAAATGTCCGAACTATCCACGTGGGTCCCACTTGGGGAATCGCAAATCCAAAATCATCACAGGGTCCCAAATCACCCCTTGACCAATCGTCACAACTAGCAGCGCTTAATTTGAGCTCAAAATATAGATCAAAAATCAATATCAATCCCAATAATACCTTCGTAAATGAAAACTATCATAAAAATTATAAAACATACCGTAGAAATGACGAGAACGAGTCCACAAACTCAAATATATAAACCCCTAAGCTCAAACCTCAGTGGATTAGCTCAATATTGAGCCTATATGCTCAGAAACGGTGAGGGAATAAGTTGGAATTAGTGAGGAAAATGTAATGTTATACATTTTGTCCAAAATGTATAACATTATGCCTATGTTTTCCACTTAATTAATTCTCACATGCCAAGTGGCAACCATTACACAGTAAAGGTTACCATGGTGTGCACCTCCCCACTTTCCACGGGGTGGTGGAGGTGGCACATCGATATAATTTTTATCACATTATATATATATTCGGGTATTTCATAGGTTCGTGGTAAACTAAATACAACTTTTTAAATCTACGATAATTAATAGAAAATTAGTTCTAACAAAGCCTCTAACATATAATAATAATATTTTAACATATCTAGATTCACTATCTCCGCTTAAAAAAATTAATAGGTTATAAAACTATTATAAAGTAGTGTAGATATATCATAACTAAAGAATTTTATAAATATCAAAATATTTTTGAAAGGTAACTAACTATATCTTTTTACCAAATTCTAATTTAATTTAAATATTTTGCAACACGCTCGGTATAATTAATATTCTCAAACAAACGTCTCGAAAACCCAACTGTCAGTCCCAGGAAGTCATAATTAACTTGGGGCAGTTATAGAAAAGGTCTAAAGGTCAAGAACGCACAGAGGGAAATGACCGGGAGGGCCATTACACAAACCCTCCCGTTGACACTAATCACATGCCTTGGCAAAGTCTTGGGCGTCTTTGTGGATGGTGGGCCAGAAATATCCGCACTGTAGTATCTTCCTCACCGTGTGATCACCCACATGGTTTCCCCCCACTGGAGATAAGTGACGTGTCTTTAGAATATCTAACATTTCCAGCTCTGGAGCACATCTTCTTATAATATTGTTAGCACACCATCAAAACAAATAAGGTTTCATCCCAAAAATAATTGCTCACATTATGAAGAAATTTCTTTCTTTGATGGAAATGTAGATCTTCTAGAATCATGTCACTGACCATATAGTTAGCAAAATCAGTGTACCATGGTATAAGATCAAGTGAGTCAGCAAGTATGTGTTCATCCAGAAATGAGTCATCATTATCCAGCCCATCCTACTTCTTCACTTTATTTTCAAGTCTAGATAAATGGTCAGCTACTTGATTCTCACACCCCTTTTGATCTTTGACTTCAAAATCAAACTATGGCAGAAACAGCACCCATCTAATCAACAGAGTTTTAACATATTTCTTTGCCATTAAATACCTTAATTTAGCATGATCACTATGTACCACGACTTTAGTGTCAAAGTAATTACGCTTGAAACTATACAACCGCAAGTAGCTCCTGTTCAGTCAGTGTATAGTTCTTTTGTGCCCTATTTAATGCTTTGCTATTGTAGTAAATGGGATGAAAAATCTTTTCTCATTTCTGTCCAAGAACTATGATGAGTGAAACCCCACTCGCATTACACATAACTTCAAACGGTTGAGACCAATCTTAGGCAACAATTATAGGAGCAGCTATCAATGTTTCCTTACGGCATTCAAATGCCTTCAAATAGTCACCATCAAACATGTACTAGTCTTCCTTCTAAATCAATTTGCACAATGGATTTGCAATTTTGGATAATTCCTTAATAAACCTCCTATAGAATCCCACATGACCAAGAAAGCTTCTAACTCCCTTCACAGAGATTAGCGGAGGCAGTTTTTCAATTACCTTTATTTTAGCATAGTCTACTTCAATTCCTTTTTCATAAATCTTTTGTCCCAACACAATACCCTCCTTAACTATAAAGTGGCATTTTTACTAGTTGAGCATAAGACTAAGCTCTTCACATCTTTTCAAGGTGTTGTTGAGATTTGCCAAGTAGTTTTAAAAAGTATCACCTACAACAGAGAAGTCATCTATAAACACCTCCAAAGTGTACTCCACCATATCCAAAAAATCAACATTATACACCTTAAAGGTTGCGCGAGCATTACATAACTCAACTGGCACATGCTTGAAAGTAAAGGTTCCTTAATGGCACAAAAAAATGGTCTTGTTCTGATCTTCCGGCACAATAGAGATTTGATTATAGCCCGAATAACTATCCAAAAAGTAGTACCAACCTCTACCTGCCAACGTATCAAGCATTTGGTCCATGAATGGAATTGGGAAGTGATCACGAAGAGTCCATGAATTACTCTTTCCATAGTCCATACACACCCTCCAATCGGTGACCGACCTTAACAGAATCAGTTCATTCTTCGCATTAGCAACCACATCATACCTCCCTTCTTTGGGACACACTGAACAAGACTTACATACTTACTATCTGATATTAGGTAAACAACTTCTGCATTAAGCCACTTAATTTTTCTCTTGCTTTAGTGGGTTAACCCTTCGCTGATGTTTAATGGTGGGAACACACTCTTCTTCTAACTGAATCTTGTGAGTACATATGGCAGGTGGAATTCCAATAATGTCTACAATTATCCAAGCAACAACCCAATTATATTTTTGCAACACAGAGACAAGCGCCTCCACTTGCCATTCTATCAAGTCTGTACCTATGATCACAAGCAATGTGTTCTTCTCACCCAGAAATATGTATCTAAATTGGCCTGGTAACTTTTTATGCTTTAACATTGGTGGCTCTTATATAGATTGTTTTACTGGAGGAGTTGGCCTATTTTTCAAATCCAGGTTCAACTTCTTTGGTGCATAAGAATATGACACCATTCTAGACAACACACTCATAGTAGGCGTTTGGCTATGAAAATTAAATTTTTTGGAGTTGGAGTTGGAGTGGAAGTTGGAGTTGGAGTTGAAGTTATGTTTGGCCATGAAAATAATTAGAGTTCTTTTTGACTTTTTGTGAAAGAAGTAGAAGTGAAAAAAGTGAAAACAAGTAAAACTTGTTTTCACTTTTCCGGAAATTTATTTCACTTTAGTGAAAAAAATTTCATGGCCAAACACCACTACTTTTCATTTTTCTTCACTAAAGTGAAATAAATTTCTGGAAAAAAGTGAAAAAAATCAATGGCCAAACGGGCCCATAGTCTCCTCATAATCTTTTATGTCCTCCCCATCGAAGTTCATAATTACAGTAGCTAATGTCTTTACCACAAATCTTTCTTCAATAGGCACCTCAATATCAATTTCATAACTGATATCAATAACTAAGACAACACTCATGTCCCTAGGTTGCTTCATCGACTGGCATATGTTGAACTTCACCTCTTCTTTGCTCAACCTAAATTTCAACTCATTGTACTCCATGTCGACCAACACTCTTTTAGTGGCTAAGAATGGTCTACCCAAGATTATGGGTACCTCAAAATCCACCTCACAATTAAGAATAACAAAATCCAGCAAAAATATAAAGTTCTCAAATTTTATTAGCATGTCATACAATATTCATATGGGCTCTTTGACCGAACGGTCATCTATCAACAGCCGTATAATCATCGATTTGGGGGATCCCAAGCCCAACTGATGATAGATAGCTAATAGCATTATGTTGATGCTAGATCCTAGATAACATAACACTTTAGATAACTTGAATGCACCAATTATGCATAGAATAGTGAATGCACCAGGATCTGACTTCTTGTGGACTAGCGATCATAAGGCAATCACTCTACAATGGTGGAAATTGTATACTAGTTCAAAGCTCACCATTCTATTTTTAATGGCTAAGTCTTTCATGAACTTAGCATATCCCAGTATTTTCTCAAGAGCCTCTACTAACGAGATATTCACTGACAACTATTTTAGCATGGACAAAAACTTATGAAACTTATCATCCTCTACTTTCTTCTTTACTCTATATGGGAATGGAGGAGGAGGTCTAGGAATTTGAGTTAGAAGTTTTTCAACCTCTTTACCATTCTACTTGTTCAAGACACCATCATCTTTTGCCTTGGTAGACTTTTCTGCGGCTACCTTTTCTCATCAACACTTTTTGGATTCTCAGACTCAACCAAAATCTCAATAATACTAATATCATCATCCACAATTTCATAATGAGCGGCTACATCATCCACTTATATCTGAACTGTTGGATAGGGTTCAGGTAAGACTTTTCCACTCCTAGTGGTGATAGCCATGCAACTCCGATCATTCCTAGGATTCTAAACAGTATCTTTAGGCAATGTGCCACTCTTTCACTGGTTGAATGTCACAAACAGTTAGCCCATTTGGTACTCAAACTGTTTAATAGAAGTCAAATAGGAATCTGCTAGTTGACTCATTGAGGATAAGTCATTCTTCATTTATTTCACTCCTGCATCAGTAGATTCCACACTCTTTAACACCTTCGCGATCATCTCTTCCATTTTTGACTTCCCTGAAGAGTCGCTACCTCCATCACAATTTCCTAGCAGTACAAATAAACTACTTCTATCATTTTTGTTTTTCCAGTTCCCTTAGTCACTATCCTTGTATCCAGCCTTATCATAATAATTATCTCATGGATAGTTCCAACCTTGGTTTCCTTAGCTATTGGACCAAAACCCCCCATCTAGCTGTTTAAATAGTTTACTTCCTATTCAAAATCAGACACAATTGCCTTGCCCTATGAACTAAAAACCTTTACTTTCTCAATACCACCTGCCAACAAGTGCTTAGCCATCAAGTCCATCTGACTTATCATGTGAGCCATGTCTTGGTCACGTTCCTCCTCTCATCGGCATTGTTTAGCCGACAGACCCATAGCATAAGTATTTCTTGCTACCTCAAGATCCTTGGTATGCCAAACTTTTTTAGTTTTAGTCAGCCTCTCCAAAATCACAGTTGCTTCTACAAACGTCAAACTAATAAAAGCTCCACCTGCCATATTATCCTCCGTTGACTTAGTGTTGGAATTTATAGACCTAAAGAAAGTCTCCATCAAGTGTTCATCTATCAGATTATGATTAGGTCATTAAGTCAAATTCCTCTTAAATATTAGCCACGTCTCATGCAGCGCTTCATTCAGTATCTGTCTAAAGTTATTGATCTCGCCCCTCATCTGTAACTTCCTGGAAGGCAGAAAGAACCTTTTTAGGAAAGCTTTGTTCAGTTGCCTCCAGTTTATTATAGAATTGGGCACCAGTTCTTTCAACCACACTATTGCCTCCCCAGACAGACACAATGAAAACAACCTCAATCGAATTGCATTCTGACTAACGCCTGGAAAATCAAAGGATTGGCAGCTTTTTATGAAATTCATCAAGTGCATATTTGGAACATCACCAACATTTCCTTCAAATAAACCTTTGAGATTCAGCAGCTGGATCATGGTGCTAGTGATATTGAACTTAGCTCTAGAGCTAGTGGTGGTAGAGTAATAGCTCCAGTGTCCCCAACTCCATCCAAATTAACATCATCTTCCTCATAGAGGTCAAATTGCATAGCAGGTTGTCATCACCCTGTACCCCTTTGTTGTTGATGCTGGTTATCTTCAACGATGTTATCATTAAGTTATGCATCCTCATCATTACCTAAATCATCATTATCAGGTACATTACCGGGTGTATTCAAATTCTATTAATGCAATTACCAGCAGCAAGTGCAGCAAGCCTTGCTACTTCCTGTTGTTGAGCATTCAAGTTCCTTCTCAAAGTTTTTGCAAGTTCGGGGTCGAAAGGTAGTAAAGGTTCACCCGAATATCGAGTATTTAGCATGTACAAACAGTACCCTGCACATTACAAAAACAACAAACATAAGTAAAATTTGGAAATACGACAAAGTTAAATAAACACAACAACTTAATTGATAATCATATTCCCCAACAACGGCGTAAAAATTTGATACACCTAAATTATAGCTCCTTTAAGAAGCATAATTGGTTGTTGTCAAATATATAACCCAACAAAGGTTGGGGTCGAATAACACAGGGAATATGGTTATAACTAAGTTGTATGTAATGCAAATGACTATTAGCCCACAATTTCTAAGAAATGGGGGGGTTCTTTGTAACTTATTGTTAAGTAAAGATTTAAATTGTTTCAAGTAACCAACATTAAATTCACGAATTATTTTTCAATAGAGAAGTCAAACTAGAATTGTGTTAAACTTGGCTTCTTATCACTTTCGAGTCAAATCGATGGTAAATTCATATTAACACAAGTAAATACAAAGCAAAGAGTTGAAATGTTCACCTAAACATTTCCCAACCTAAATAGGTGATTATCCCTTTAATTCTTTCGACACTTATAGAGATAGAAATGATAACTCAATTTTATCCTCAGGTGAGTAATCTCGTTAGGGCATTATTCATTTGATGGAGGTTAGGAACTCCAAATTTTCATTGTTAAATCATTTTCTCGCTTTTAACCTCCTTTTTCAAGCAAGACAAACCTAGGGCTTGTTCTAAAGTTTGCAACCATTTGAAATCTGTAAAATTGAAGGAATGAATAATACATTCCCAAATGTTATTCGAATTCACACCAACATGTACCCTAGAATTGATAATCAGTCAAGGATTCCACAACCCTAGTTATGGGGATTTTAGCCACTCATAGTGATTTAAAATACGAAGGAAATATAATTTATGAATGAAAGATAAATTCTTACAAATATAAAATTCGAGCTTTCAATCTTCCATAAAAAAACAAAAAATAGAGTACAAACCACAAAAACCAGTTTCTTAAGAGAAAACAAGTCATAAAAAGTCTAAGTGTCAAAAAGATGCTTATTCTAAACCCTAGACTAGGTATATATAGGCTCCAGGAATTTGGGAGTTTGAAATTTGAATCAGACTGTTGCCTCCATTCTTACTGCTTGCCTGACAGCTCGCCATAAATATGACTGATCGTCAACTTGAATAGCCATACGTCTGCTAATTGGCCTGGATTTTTCCTTGCTCTGATGATTCGGGTGACGGCTCACCAAGGCTCTAATAATTTTCCAACTTAGTCGTCACTTCGCTTCATTGGTTCATGTGTCCTACTTTGACCTAACGGTATTGGTGGCGACTCTCTAAGGCCCCAATGGGTCGTCAGTTGAGTTGTCACCTAGCTTCTTAGGATCATCAATTCTTTTTCCTCCTGACGGTTGGTGTGATGGCTCGCCAAGGACCTAACGATTCGTCACCTGAGCCATCACACACCATTTTCAGTGCAGTGTTCACTCCTTTTTATCCTTAGGCATGTTTCTTATAATTTAACATGAAAAGACATCAAAAGCACAAAAGGTTGCTTAAGAACTCAAGATTATTCTTGGTTAAAAGCATAAAATGTGTCATTATTAACCGGCACATCAACCAGTAACTTGGCACCAACCATTTTTGTTAAGTCCAATTAGACTCCGACTGAGTGCTCGAGATTCATTCAGAATCACGTGCACGCAAATGAACTATGCTACCCTACAAAATTCAGCATTCCAAACTTAACGAAAACATAAAAATTTCCATCAGAGGCCATTTTGAAAAAAGTAGGTCCCATTAGAATTGTCATTCAAGGCTGTTTGCCTAACTTTTTGGCCCAAGATCATTTCTGCAACTTCAAAAGCTCTTAAACAGGGAATTGGTTATAAAAATCAAACAAACTGCCCGACAAACGAACTGCCAGTCCCATCAAGTCATAAATGACTTGAGGTAGCTATAGGAATGCTCTAAACACAAAAAAAGCATGAAAATGCAGAAAATGACTAGGAGGGTCATTACAACATCTATTACTAAAAGGACTTTTTGTCACCCCCCGAATACCATCGGGACGGATTGGCACACGTAGCCGACAAGGCCCGAGAGAACCAAGCTTTGCTTCTATTCAATCATATGCATGCCATAAGAAACCCATGATCACGTAAGAGCTTTAAATACTAACAATGAAATTCATGGAACATGTGATATATATATACATATGCGAAACTTGGTCTTCGAGGCCATCAAGTCAAAACGACATATACCATCTTACATCCATACACCCACATACATCTACAAAATCCTCTAGCAGATACATTGACCAAAATAAACTAAAAGTCGGGACAAGTCCCCGCTTTATACAACATGTACAAACCAAAACATATATACAACGGTAACTCAGAGAAGCCCCAAACTAACTGGAGCTCCCCAATGATGATCCGTAAACAACTGGCAACCTACTGTGGAGGCCTACTAGAACCTGCGCCTGCAGCAAGTAAGGTAAGTCCCACAAGGGACGTCAGTACGAAGAATGTACTGAGTATCTAAGGCTCATAAGAAACTGTGATAGATAAATATGTCCATGAACTCAAATACAAATGAATACTCAATATAGATAAATTGCCATTCTGTACTTTGGAACCATGCGTATTTCATTACTTTCTTTGCTTCTTTACTTCTATGCTTTGTTCATCGTCACTTGTGTCACTATATACTCGAGCCCCGACTGATCAGTGGGTCTTAACATAACATATTGTTATGTAGGGAGCGGCTTGAGCTAGGCTTATGCCTCTAGAGCTACCACCTATGAATCAATACATCGGGATCGGCTCGAGCTAGGTTGTCATCTCTAGAGCTACCACCCATACCAATATATCAGGTTCGGCTCGAGCTAGGTCATTGCCTCTAGAGATACTCCCTTTCAGGATCGGTCCGAGCTAGGCTTATGCCTCCAGGATGGCCCCCTTATCCAACAATCTCGGGATTGACTTGGGCTAGGGTTTTTCTCCCAAAGCTACCACCCATACTCAATCATTAACCACATATATGCATTACTTCATTCTTTACTTTTGAGATTGATACAATTACAGTCCTAACTTTATTTGAAGCTTTGGATCAATAATCAATGAGTGAGAGGCATGTGAACAAGCATTACATAACATTATTGTAACCATTGGACAATAATCAATGAATAAGAGACATGGGTTTAATCACTATTGGCACTTTGGAACACAACCTTAATGGGCTTTTGGAACACTAGGAAATGAATATGAGACATATGATTCACAATTGATCAATGAGTAGGAAACATGTGATAACAACCATTGGTAACCGGACATAGGATACTTTAGCACGTTTTGGAATAGGACAAGTGTAACATCAATGTGAATACTATATGCTGCAGAAAGATACAAACAGATTAACCTTACATACATTCACTTCCAAGTATAAGTATACTCAACCCTATAAGTGAATAAAATAGCCCAGCTTCTTCCTTACGTCTTACTCTACAATACAAGCACATATCGGAGCTTACTTTAGCAACTAGTTACTACACAGGCGTACAAGAAGACAATGAACTATATGACTGCCGTATAATGTCATGTCATCCCTTACAATGCAATCCACTGCATTTTCATATCAACAACACCATAACATTCCACACATTGACCAAGATATCATACATCAATAGCATTTCACACTACACTCACCCTTTATGCTTTCTCATTATCATTCCGTCATAATTAATCCTTTTTAACAACATATGCATAACCATACATACTTAATATAGTCAAACATACCTCCATATGACACTTTAAAGTCATTAAAACTACATCACATGTTGATAATTACATCTAAAAAGGGTATAGGGGCCTTTGAGGATCAAGACGATGCAAAAACATACAAAACCGAACCTGGGGATGAACTGCAAAGCAAATTGTGCCTGAAGGTGGCTGAGGTTCACCCGCAGGTGGATTGTGGCAGATTCCATAGGCACCTGCGTTGGCATCTGCGCCCGCAGGGGCCCTCATCTCCGGGAGCGGATGCCCGTTTTGGTTTGAAATGGTCTCTTTTGGGTCTTTTAGTGCCATGAATGGTCCATGATCATAACCAAACTTATTTTGACATATTTTGGATCATCTTGATTACCAAAAATTAGACATGGTCTCACAACACATATAACAACACCCAAAACTACACTTCACGGTCAATACGTCACCAAAACCATAACCAATTTCACAATAACAATCCCAAACATTATACACAAGGATAAAACAAAGTAAGAATCTAATAACATATCACATGTATATATTTAATCCATCAAGTTCACTTCCTTCAAGACCACAAGTCCATTTTCAAGTTTATAAGGCAAAACCCTTCTCCGATTGCAAAAATAGACAGTTTTACACATAACACACTGTCCAACACTTTGACAACACAACCAACATGATTTATACACCATATTCAACATATTATATACTGAACCATGAGAATAAATACTTACCAAAGAGTGATCTTGTCCCAAAAGAGATGAGAGCTTAGGGTTTGTATATTGAGATAAAAATGTGGAAATTGTTAGAAAAGGGCATGTGTGTTTTTATGAAATAAAAATCTAATTTCTTGGATTATATAGTCCCTTTATAATGATCCTTATCGACACACTTTGTGTGTTTACTTGGTCAATGGAAGAGCTAGGCAAGAATGGGTCAAATCCCCCTTTTGGGCCATGTCTTTCTATGGTTTTTGGGCTTCATTTAGGGCCCAATGATACAAGATTATTAATGCCCACAATTTAATGCATAGTTCATCAAATCTCTCTGTCACACCCCAAATTCCCATTGAGGCGTGATTGGCACCCGAAATCGATAAGGCCCGAGAGAACCAATCTTTGCTTATGTTCGTTCATATGCATGCCATTAGAAATACCATTATCACGTAAGAACTTATCATTCTAATAATGAAATTCATGAAACATGTGCTCAATATATATATACATATGTGAAATTTGGCCGACAGGGCCATCAAGTTATCATGGACATACACCTCCTACATTTTATTCCCACAATTGTCTACAAAGCCTCTACAGATACATGACCATGTCTATACAATGTATACATAATACCAAAACCTAGTGTTCATATGTGAATTGGGAATCCCCAAAGCAACTGGAGAAACTAGAGACCTGTATACGATCCTCAGCCTACTGTCGAGGTCTACTAATGTCTGCACCTGTAACCTGTAAGGTAAGTCCCCAAGAGGGGTCAGTACGAAGAATGTACTGAGTATGTAAGGCCATAATCAAACTACATCAATACATAAGAACTTCAATGGAAATAATTATGAGAGGAACTCTAAATGTGGAACCATGTACCTTTCTTTCATTATTATCATCTCCAATGATTCGTACATAATAACAACAACCATGGAATCAATATAAGAGAAATAACAAATGTGAATAAACTCTCTTTCTATATGTGGGAAACCATGTATATTACGTTCTTTACTTCTCTTGCTTTCATATTCATTCATCTTTATTGTTCTACCCATGCTAGGCTGTTTTGTAGCACCTGGGATGAGATGAACCCATGCTAGGTACTTTGACCCCTGGGATGTCATATGAACCCATGCTAGGCTTATCTCCCCTGGGATGTCATGCTATGTGAACCCATGCTAGGCTTTCGTGTCGCCCCTGGGATGTCATGAGATAACCCATGCTAGGCTTATCGCCCCTGGGATGTATCGTGATAACCCATGCTAGGCTTATCGCCCCTGGGATGTATCGATGTATCGGGATCGACCCATGCTAGGCTTTTCTGTCGCCCTTGGGATGCCACCCGTGTTATTGGGATCGACCCATGCTAGGTATTTAACCCCTGGGATGCCACCCATTAAACATTTCTTCTTTATTTCATTATTCTTTCTTTCATTCAATGAGTGATACTTTGATGATGGAAATATTCTTGAAACTTGAAACACAACATACATTACTTCACATCTTTACTCTTGTAAGATTGACATCTTTACTTGTGAGGGATAGGTACATTAGCTTGCACATTACTTCTTTCATTACTCTTGAGAGATTGGTACATTTACTTGTAAGAGATTATTATAATGAGAGCCACAACTTTCTTTGAAGCTTTGGATCAATAATCAATGAGTGAGAAACATGTGAATAAGCATTATTGGAAACATAGCCTTCATGGAAACATAACACTGTTGGAACTATTGGACAATGATCAATGAACAAGATACATGAGTATAACCACTATTGAAACCTTGGAACATAACCTCATTGGACTTTTGGAACATTACTAATGAATATGAGACGTGTATAACTCTATTGGAACTTTGGAACATAACATGATTGGAACAATGCTATTCAATTAAACAAGCTCTCTTGATCTCATTACTCTCGTTGCGATAGTTCTCTTAGACTTTACAACATGTGACAACTTAAGAACGCCTATCGTAAATAAGAACTAAGTGGGTCATGATTCGTCTAGGATTAAAACACATATGAATAACAATATATCAACCTTAGTTGGAATACTATAGAACCCCTTTGAAATAGAACACTTTTGGAACCTTAAGACAATGAGCACTAAACAAAACACATGAGCATAACCACTATTGGATTTCAGAACATTATCAATGCATATGAGACATGTGAATACTATAGACCTCCCTTGGAGTGTAACACTTGTGGAACCTTAGGATAGTGAACAATGAATAAGGCACATGTGAGTAGCCACTGCTTACCAACTAGAAATACGATGCCTTAGAAACTTATAGAACTTTTTCACATACTAGTCAATGATCACAATTCAAAAAATGGACATGAGTCATATAATTCACCAATTTTCAATGAGTAAGGACCATGTGAGTAACACTAACTATCTACCGAATACGGAATACCTTATAGCATTTCGGAATTGAAAAAGTACTATGACAATGTGAACACCACATGCTGCAGAAGGATAGAGACGAGTAACCTTACATACCTTTGAGTATCACTATGAATACCCAAGCTTATATGAAAATACAATATTCCAGCTCTTTCCTTACGTCTCACTCTACATCACAAGTACATAACGAAGCTTATATTAGCAACCAACTACCTTACAAGTGCACAAGATGACCATGAATCACATAGTTACTTTAGAACGTCATTTCATCTTATTACAATGTCATTTATCATATCAACATTACAACACTACAATAACATTCCACTCATCGACCAAGAGTTCATACAACAATAGTATTTCGCATCACAATTACCCTTTATGCCTTCTCATTATCATTTCGTCATATTTACGCTTCTCCATTTGCCTCATAACAACATATGAAAAACCATACATACTTAACAGAGTCCAACATGACTCCATACAACACTTTAAAGTCATTAAAACGACATCACAAGTTGATAATTACATCCATGAAGGGTATAGGGGTTTCGGGGGGCCAAAGGGATGCAAAAACAAGCAATTCGGAGTTCTAGGACGATACGCTAAGCCACCTGCACCCGCAGGTGGATGACCTACATCCTCAGGTGACCTTTGGCAGTAGCCAGAGGCACTTGTGTTGGAACCTGTGCCCGCAGGTGCTTCGTCTGCGAGGGCGGGTGCCCGTTTTGGTCCGAAATGGTCTTTTTGGGGTCTTTTTATGCAATGAATGGTCCATGATCATAACCAAACTTATTTTAACATATTTTTGATAATATAACATGCCAACAACCATCCATGGTCTCACAACACACATAACATCACCAAAATGACACTTTACGGCCAATCTGCCACCAAAACCATAACCAATTTCACAATAGAAATTCCAATTATTATACACCATGACCAAACAAGGGGAGACTATAATCACATATCACATGACAATATTGAACCCATCAAATTTATTTTCTTCAAAACCACAAGTCCATAGGCAAGTTTATAAGACAAAACACCCTTTGATTTAGCAAATATGTACACTTCACTTATTGTGAACTTCTCAATGTTCCTCCAACATAACCAACATAATATACACCATATGTTATGCATAAAATACCTTAATCCATCATAATAAACACTTACCAAGTCTTACCAATTAATGATCTTGGCCAAAGGAGTGATTAGGGTTCTTGAGAGCAAATGAGATATTGTTGGAAAATTCTAAAAATGAGATGAGAGCCCAAATGAATAAAATCTGATTTTCTTTCTCTTTATATAGTCCCTCATGCCTTCCTTATCTTTTACTCAGCATTTAATGCTATTTTGATTTGGTCAAATGGATATGAATGGAAGAATGGGTCAAAAATAACCCTTTGGGGCCATGTCTTCTTTGTTATTTTGGGCTTCATTTAAGGGCTCAATTGTATTAAACTCTTAAATGCCCACAATTCAACACAATAATTATAATTTATCTCATGTGGTCATTTTCCATAAATGTAAATGTAGTCGTATAGGTTCGGCAACATACGGAGTGTTACACCTCCCACGAGGGTCTAATCCCTTGTGCTAGGCCCAATGTTAATTAACTCATCAATAACATTACATAATACATACCTTTGGCTCTCGATACTTAGGTAAACAATTTTCAACGTCGTCAAATAGGGTTTGGTAGGTACGGGGTGTTACACTCTCATGTTTCCATATTTACATAAATGTTACGGTAGTCAGCTAGACTCCAAAATGTACGGGGTGTTAAATTCTTCCCTCCTTAGAAACATTCGTCCTCGAATGTTAGTGTTATCAATTCAAAGTAAACAATTAAGAGTCTAGGATCATTCTTCATGTCATCATATAGAGATATATTCAAAGATTATAAATACTTACTTGTCATTCTTCCTTTTGGAACAAATGAGGGTACTTGGACTTCATCATTTCTTCAGCTTCCCATGTGACCTCTTCTATTTGTTGATTTCTCCAAAGTACCTTTACGAATGTTATATCTTTATTCCTTAATCTCTTCACTTTTCTATCCAGAATAGTAATAGGTTTCTCCTTATAGGTAAGATCCTCCATAACTTGTACATCGTCAATAGGAACAATACGAGATGGATCTCCTATCCACTGTCGAAGTATCGAAACATGGAACACTAGATGGACTGAGGAGAGTTCTTGGGGTAGTTCCAACTCATAAGCAACTTGCCCAAATCTTCTAATAATTTCATATGGGCCTATATAACGTGGACTCAATTTTCCTTTCTTTCTGAATCGCATTACCCCTTTCATTGGTGAAACCTTCAGAAATACCCAATCACCTATGGCGAATTCAATTCCTATTCTTCTAACATCGGTATATGACTCGTGTCAACTCTAGGCCACCTGATGAACAAGATCTGGACCAAGTAAAGAATTTTCACCCGCTTCAAACCATCCAATTGGTGATCTACATTTCTTTTCGTACAAAGCTTCATAAGGTTCCATTTTAATACTTGAATGATAGCTATTGTTGTAAGAAAATTCAATAAGAGGTAAATGGTCATCCCAATTGCCTTGAAAATCTAACGCGCAGGCTCGTAGCATATCTTCAAGTGTCTGAATAGTACGTTCTACTTGTCCATCTATTTGAGGATGGAAAGACTTACTCAGATTCACCTGTGTACCCAAACTCTGCTGGAAAGATCTCCAAAAATGCGCAGTAAACTGAGCTCCCCTGTTTTATATAATGGAGATCGGAATCCCATGTAACTTCACTATTTATTTAACATACAATCTTGCGTAATCTTCAGCTGTATAAGTGGTCTTGACTGGCAGAAAATGCGGTAAGCCTGTCAACTATAACCCATATAGAATCAAATTTTCGCAGTGTACGAAGCAAACCTGTGATGAAGGCCATATTAATCATATCCCATTTCTAGACTGGAAGATTGATACATTGTATGTAACCTCCTGGTTTTTGATGCTCTACCTTTACTTGTTGACAATTCGGGCATTGAGCGACAAATTCTGCAATGTTCTTCTTTATATTTCCCCACCAATACACTTCTTTCAAATCATGGTACATTTTAGTAGTACCCGGATGAATAAAATAGCGCGAATGATACGCCTCTATCATAATTCGTTTCCTCAGCTCATCTACATCTAGTATACATAATCTACCTTGGCATTGAAGTACCCTTTCTTGTGTAAGATCAAATACCTTTGTCAAATTCTGTAGTACATTTTTCTTTAGCTGCAACAACATAGGATATGGAAACTGCTTTTCTTTCACTTCAGCTATCAACAAAGATTCAGCTGCATTTTGTACGATAGCTCCTTCATCTGAGGATTCAAGAAGACAAACCCCCAAGTTGGCTAACTGATGTAGGTCTTTGATTATCTCTTTCTTTTCGGTCAACTGACCACCAGTGCTTTCTACTGCCTTGCAGCTCAATGCATCCGCTACCACATTTGCCTTCCCTGGATGGTATAGAATGTCAATATCATAATCCTTCAATAACTCAAGCCACCTTCTTTGCCTCAAATTGAGTTCCTTTTGCTTAAAGATATATTGCAAAATTTTGTGATCGGTATAGATATCAACATGAACTCCATACAAATAATGACGCCATATCTTTAAAGCAAAAACCACCGTTGCTAATTCAAGATCATGTGTGGGATAGTTTCTCTCGTGTGTCCGCAATTGTTGTGAGGCATATGCTATGACACTATCATGCTGCATCAATACATACCCTAGGCCAATCCCAGAAGCATCACAATACACTGCATAAACTTTGGTACCTTCGGGAAGTACTAAAACTGGTGTGGCGGTTAATTTATCTTTCAACTCCTGGAAGCTTTTCTCACACGCATCATTCCACTGAAATTTAACTGCCTTATGTGTAAGCTTCGTTAAAGGTGCAGCAATGGAAGAAAAACCTTCCACAAATCTTCGGTAATAACCTGCTAATCCAAGAAAACTACGAATCTCTGTAGGTGTCGTAGGTCTTGGCCAATTTTTCACTGCTTCAATCTTTTGTGTATCAACCTGTATCCCTTCATCTGACACAATATGACCCAAGAATGCGACGGACTTTAACCAAAACTCACACTTGGAGAACTTTGCATACAACTTAAGCTCGCAGAGAATCTGTAACACTTGCCGTAAGTGATTAGCATGGTCCTATGGTGATCTTGAATAAACTAGGATGTCATCTACAAATACCATCACGAACACGTCTAGAAATGGCTTAAACACCCTATTCATCAAATCCATGGACACAGCTGGTGCATTTGTTAGTCCGAATGACATACCTAAGAAATCATAATGGCCATACCGTGTTCAAAAAGCTGTCTTGGGTACATCTTCTTCTCTAACCCTGACTTGATGGTAACCCGACCTCAAGTCAATCTTTGAAAAACACTTGGCACCCTGTAACTGATCAAACAAATCATCAATTCGAGGGAGGGGATATTTGTTCTTGATCGTTACCTTATTCAATTGTCCATAGTCGATGCACATTCTCAACGTGCCATCTTTATTCCGTACAAATAACACCGGTGCACCCCACGGGGACATACTAGGCTTCATGAAACCCTTGTCCAGCAAATCTTTCAATTGCTCCTTTAATTCACGCAATTCTGCTGGAGCCATTTAATATGGAGGAATAGAGATAGGCTGAGTGCCTGGAATCAAATAAATGTCAAACTCTACTTCCCATTCTGGGGGTAAGCCTGGAAGATCCTCTGGAAATACATCCAGAAATTCATTGGCCACTGGAACTGACTGCGGAGTTAGTGGTTCCACTTCAGTATCTTTCACCCGTACTAAATGACATATGTAACCCTTAGCAACCATTTTCCTGGATTTCAGATAGGAAATAAATCTTCCTTGTGGTGCCCCTACATCACCCTTCCATTCAAGAACGTTCATTTGTGGGAAATGAAAATGTACCTTCTTGGCTCGGCAATCTACCGTGGCATAACAAGAAGCCAACCAGTCCATCCCCATTATCACATCAAAATCCACCATGTCTAGTTAAATGAGATTGTCCAGTGTATCATGACCACACACATTTACCACACAATTATGATATACTCTTTTTGCAACAATATATTCACCAACGTAGACACTTCAATTGACTTGATTAATAATTCTGGTGCCTTTGCAAATTTCACAGCAATCAATGGAGTAACATAGGACAATGTAGAACCGGGGTTAATCAATGCATATATATTATATGAGAATATGGATATTGTACCTGTGACAACATCAGGAGAAGCCTCTGAATTTTGTCGGTCTACCAAGGCATAAGTGCGATTCTGGACCCCACTAGTACTGGCTGCTCCTCTGGCACCTCTATCGCGGCCAACAGGCTGCACACCTCGGCCTAAAGAAGGAACCGATGCTGATGATGTGATGGCCGATCCTGCCGGTCGTGCTATGCCACCCATACTCCTCAGGGGATACTCTTTCATCATATGCCCTGTCATACCGCACTAGAAGCAAGCATTTGTCCCCAATAGGCATGTACCTGCATGAATACGCCCGCAGTGCTAACATTGCTGATGAGGAAAACCTGTTGCCTGTGATCTGTGAACTCCACTACTCTGCCTATATGTACCACCTCTAGACCCTCGGAATTGAGAGTGAGCACCTGCTATGGCATGAGAGAACGATGGTCTAGGTGGTCTTGGAAACATACGAGGCCTAGATCCTCCTTGGGACACCATAGATGGTCCCACAGGTCTAGCCTTTTTAGATTGCCCCCTGTCAAATTCATGTGCCCTTATTCTCTGTCTTTGATCTTTCATTTTCTAGGTGAAGGCTTGAATTCTCGCTATATCCATATCCTTGTTCAAGGCAGCAATGGTGCAATCCCTTACCAAATATGGCTCTAATCTGTCCACGTATCGACGGACTTTATCTATCACTGTAGCCACCACATTTGGAGCATATCGAGCCAAGGAATTAAATTGCAAGTTGTATTCTCTAACACTTTAATTTCCCTGACAGAGATTTAAAAACTGATCCGTACGAGCCTCACAGATCTCATAGGGAAGGTAATGATCAAGGAAAGCCGCTTTAATTTCTTCCCAATTAGGTGGATTTTCACCAATATCACGAGATTTCTTCCAATCCTCATACCACAATATTGCCTCTCCTTTCAATCTATACGCAGCAAGTTCAACTATTTCTACCCCCGTCACATGCATAACTTCCAGAGCCCTCTGAATATGATCCATGAATTCTTGTGGATCTGCTTTCAGATCCGACCCAGTGAATATAGGAGGGTCCAGTTTCAGAAAATCCTGTGTTCTACGACTCGCCACTCTAGCCGCATCATCCTCATGTGTCATTGGACCAACTCGTTCTTGACTTTGTGCTGCCACTAACTGTGTCAAAATATGTACTGTAATTCTAAGGTCCTGATCTGTGGTGTTCATTGGTGGTTCTGCGGGTACTTTTCTACCGACTGGCTATTTCGGAGCTGAAAAAGTAGAGGAAGACCGCAATGAAATTTCAAAATTTACTCCACCTTGAATAGCTTGGTCAGGTGGTAATCTACTCATGCCTTCATCGGCAGGCATATCTACCTGCTTACCCTTGCCACTGCCTCTTCTTGTCATCGGCATTGTTACTATATCACAGAAAATCAATTTCAATGGTTAGATACGACTCCACTTACCATATTGGCTCTATTGCACGATCTAGAAGTGAAGAATAGAAACAACATCCTAAATTTCCCATAGCCTCCTACTTATAAATATGGTGCACAACACATCGATAAGTAAGACTCTACTCAGACACGACTTTGTAGACACCCGTAGAACGACCTGCTCTGATACCACTTTTGTCAAGCCCCGAATCCCATCGGGACGGATTGGCACTCGTAGCCGACAAGGCCTGAGAGAACCAAGCTTTGCTTCTAGTCAATCATATGCATGCCATAAGAAACCCATGATCACATAAGAGCTTTAAATACCAACAATGGAATTCATGGAACATGTGATATATATATATATATATATATATACATATGCGAAACTTGGCCGTCAAGGCCATCAAGTAAAAACGACATATACCATCTAACATCCATACACCCACATACGTCTATAAAAGCCTCTAGCAGATGCATTGACCAAAATGAACTAAAAGTCGGGACAAGTACCCGCTTTATACAACATGTACAACACCAAAACATATGTACAATGGTGACTCCGAGAAGCCCCGAACTAACTGGAGCTCACCAATAATGATCCGCAAACAACTGGCAACCTACTGTGGAGGCCTACTAGCACCTGCGCCTACAACAAGTAAGGTAGGTCCCACAAGGGATGTCAGTACGAAGAATGTACTGAGTATGTAAGGCTCATAAGAAACTATATGATACATAAATACGTCCATTAACTCAAATACAAATGAATACTCAATATAGATAAATCACAATTCTGTACTTTGGAACCATGTGTATTTCATTACTTTCTTTGCTTCTTTACTTCTATGCTTTGTTCATTGTCACTTGTGTCACTATGTACCCGGGCCCCGACTGATCAGTGGGTCTTTACGTAATATATTGTTATGTTGGGATCGGCTCGAGCTAGGCCTATGCCTCTAGATCTACCACCTATGAATCAATACATCGGGATCGGCTCGAGCTAGGTTGTCACCTCTAGAGCTACCACCCATACCAATATATCAGGTTTGGCTCGAGCTAGGTCATTTTCTCTATAGCTACCCCCTATCAGGATCGGTTCGAGCTAGGCTTATGCCTCTAGGACTTCCCCCTGATCCAACAATCTCGGGATTGGCTTAGGCTAGGCTTTTTCCCCTAAAGCTACCACCCATACTCAATCATTAACCACATATATGCATTACTTCATTCTTTACTTTTGAGATTGATACAATGATAGTCATAACTTTATTTGAAGCTTTGGATCAATAATCAATGAGTGAGAGACATGTGAACAAGCATTATTGGAAACATAACCTCATTGACAACATAACATTATTGTAACCATTGGACAATAATCAACGAATAAGAGACATGGGTATAATCACTATTGGCACTTTGGAACACAACTTTATTGGGATTTTGGAACACCAGGCAATGAATATGAGACATATGATTCACAATTGATCAATTAGTAGGAAACATGTGATAACAACCATTGGTAACCGGACATAGGATACCTTAGCACGTTTCGGAATAGGACAAGTGTAACATCAATGTGAATACTATAGGCTGTAGAAAGATATGGATAGAGTAACCTTACATACCTTCACTTACAAGTATGATTATACTCAACCCTATACGTGAATATAATAGCCCAGCTTCTTCCTTACGTCTTACTCTACAATACAAGCACATATCGGAGCTTACATTAGCAACTAGTTACTATACAAGCGTACAAGACGACCATGAACTATATGACTGTCGTATAACATCATGTCATCCCTTACAATACAATCCACTGCATTTTCATATCAACAACACCATAACATTCCACATATTGACCTAGATATCATGCATCAATAGCATTTCACACTACAATTACCCTTTATGCTTTCTCATTATCATTCCGTCACAATTGCTCCTTCATAACAACATATGCATAACCGTACATACTTAATATAGTCCAACATACCTCCATACGACACTTTAAAGTCGTTAAAATGACATCACAAGTTGATAATTACATCTAAAAAGGGTATAGGGGCCTTCGGTGATCAAGACGATGCGAAAACATAAAAAACCAAACCTGGACTGACCTGCGAAGCCACATGTGCCTGTAGGTGGATGAGGTGCACCTGTAGGTGGCTTGTGGCAGATGCCAGAGGCACCTGCGTTGGCAGCTGCGCCCACAGGTACCCTCGTCTGCGGGGGCGGATGCCCATTTTGGTCTGAAATGGTCTCTTTTGGGTCTTTTAATTCCATGAATGGTCCATGATCATAACCAAACTTATTTTGACATATTTTGGATCATCTTGAATACAAACAATCATACATGGTCTCTCAACACACATAACAACACCCAAAACTACACTTCACGGTTAATACGTCACCAAAACCATAACCGATTTCACAATACCAATCCCAAACATTATACACAAGGATAAAAAAAAGTAAGAATCTAATCACATCTCACATGTAAATATTTAATCCATCAAGTTCACTTCCTTCAAGACCACAAGTCCATGTTCAAGTTCACAAGACAAAACCATTCTCCGATTGCAAAAATAGACCGTTTTACACATAGCACATTGTCCAACACTTTGCCAACACAACCAACATGATTTATACACCATATTAAACATATTATATACTGAACCATGAGAATAAATACTTACCAAAGAGTGATCTTGTCCCAAAAGAGATGAGAGCTTAGGGTTTGTATATTGAGAGAAAAATGTGGAAATTGTTAGAAAAGGGCATGTGTGTTTTTATGAAATAGAAATCTGATTTATTGGCTTATATATTCCCTTTATAATGATCCTTATCCACACACATGGTGTGTTTACTTGGTCAATGGAAGAGCTAGGCAAGAATGGGTCAAATCCCCTTTTTGGGCCATGTCTCATGTTTAATGCATAATTCATCAAATCTCTCATGTTTCCATATTTTCATAAATGTTACGGTAGTCAGCTAGACTCTGAAACGTACGGGGTGTTACACTTTTAACTGCAAAAGTAAGGGATTAAGAAGTACTTAAAGGCTCGAACAGGTAGGAATACTGAGTTCGCATGTCATGCTCGGTCTTCCAGATAACCTCCTTAACTGGACAGTGTCTCCACTACACCTTAACCACAGGAATATCTACGGAAAGCAACCACTTGACATATCTGGTTAAGATTAAGACTAACTCATCCACGAATGTCAACCTCTCGCCCAACTGATCCAAGTCCCACTGGAGCACGTGATACTCATCCGAAATATATTGTTACGGTATCGACCTATGGAAAATAGTATACATATATGAATAGGAAAAGCTAACTCATATGCTACCTTCCTAACTTTGTGAATGATCTCAAATGGCCCTATAAACCTAAGGCTGAGCTTACCCCTCTTATAGATATTCATCACATCCTTCAGGGGCGACACTCAGAGGAAGGCCCAATCACTAACTCCAAATCTCAAAGCACGAAGACTACATTTAGGATAACTCTCATATCTTCTCTGAGCTGCCCACAACCTCTCCTAAATAATCTCAACTCTATCCAATGACTCTCTAAGCAAGTCGGTACCTTGTAGCCTAGTCTCTTAAGTCTTAAACCAACCAACCAAAGACTGACACCACCTACCATATAATGCATCGAATGGTGCTATATGAATACTTGACTCTAGTTATTATTATAGGTAAACTTTTCTAAGGCTAAAAATTGATTCCACTGACCTCCAAAGTCCATGACATAAGCTAAGAGCATATCCTGCAACATTTGAATAGTCGACTCTGACTATCCAACAATCTGGGGATTAAAAGTTATGCTAAGGTCAACCTGGGTACCCAACTCCTCCTAAAAGGTCCTCCAATAGCTAGAAGTGAATTGAGAACCTCTATATACATGGGCACTCTATGAAGACAAACCACCTTTCAAACATAGATCTGAACCAACCACTCGACACTATAGAAAAACTGAATAGGCATGAAAAGAGTAGACTTGGTTAATCAATCAATGATGACCCAAATGCTATCAAAGCCATGAGTAATATGAGGTAAACTACCTATGAAGTCTATGGTAATCCGCTCTTATTTCCACTCAAAAATGGGTAGCCTTTGAAGCAAACCACCAGGTCTCAAATGCTGGGCCTTCATCTGCTGACAACATAAATATCGAGCCACAAAGTTTGAGATATCTCTCTTTATACCGCTCCACCAGTATGCTGCCTCATATCTCTATACCTTTTAGCTGTTCCAGGGTGAATTGAATATTTTGATCTATGAGCCTTCTGAAGAATCAACTGAATCAAACCTCTAATCGTCGAAATACAAATGTGACTATTGAATCTCAATATACCCTTTGAATCTAAGGTAGGCCTCTGGGAGTCACCCCTCTGTACCTAATCTTGAATACCCACAACCTACTATACTCAAACTGACGACCCCAAATCTTTTTTAATAAAGTAGATATAGCCTCAACACTCTCAAGTATCCTCCTAGAGTCCAAAATATCAAGCCGAATCAACCTATTGGATAAGGACTATATGAATGAGGCCAATGGTCTCTCCAAAACTAAAAGAAAGGCCACGCTCCCTATACTCACCGCTTTTCAGCTCAAGGCATCCGCTGCCATATTCATCTTGCCCAAATGGTATAGAATAGAAAGATTTTAGTCCAGTAACCCAATCCACCTGTACTATCTCAAATTACAATCCTTTTGAGTCATAATTTACTAAAGACTATGGTGATCAGTGAATATCTCATAGTAAACACCATACAGGTAATGCCTTAAAATCTTACGAACAAAAACTACCACCGCCAACTCTAAGTCAGGAGTGAGGTAGTTTCATTTTTGCACCCTCAGCGGTGTCAAAGCATAACCAATAACTCGGTCTTGTTGTATCAAAATACAACCCAAACCAACACCTAAAGCATTAAATCAGATGGTAAACCCCTCAATCTAAACTGGAAGAGTCACAATCAGAGCTAAAGTGAGCAAGTTCTTGAGCTCCAGAAAACTTACCTCACACTCATAGGACCACTAAAATGGAACCTCCTACTAAGTCAATGTGGGCATTGACTCTGCAATAGAAGAAAATCCCTCAATAAATCATCTATAATAGCCTGTCAATCCAATAAAAATGCAAACCTCGGTCAGAGATGTAGGCCTAGTCTAATCATAAATGGCCTCAATCTTTATCGAGTCTACCATAATCCCATCCTTGGACACCACGTTCCCCAAGAAAGCTACAGACTTAAGCCTGAACTCACACTTTGAGAACTTGGCATAAAGTCATTGATCTCTAAGATTGTGGAGCATAATCCTCAAATGCTGCTCATGCTCCTCATACTTCTCGAGTACACCAGGATGTCATCTATAAATATGATCATGAAGGAGTTCAAATAAGGCCTAAAAACACGATTCATCAAGTCCATAAATGTTATTGGGGCATTGGTCAACCCAAAAGACATCACTAGGAAATCTTAATGGCCATAGTGAGTCCTGAAAGCTATCTTAGGAATGTCCTCATCCCTAATCTTCAGCCGATGGGATCAAGACCTCAAATCTAACTTAGAAAACATGGCCGCACACTGAATCTAGCCAAAGAGATCGTTGATACGAGGCATAGGATACCTATTCTTCATTGTTAACTTATTCAGCTTTCTATAATCGATACACATATGAATAAAACCATCCTTCTTCTTCACATACAGAATTAGAGCACCCCCAAGGTGATACACTCGATCTAATAAATTCCTAACCCAAAAAATCCTGAAGTTGAGCATTAAACTCTTTTAGATCAGTAGGAGATATATGATAAGGTGCAATAGAGATGGGTTGGGTACTCGACTCAAGGTTAATAAAAAGATCTATATCGCACTCAAGAGTAAGGCCAGGTAGGTCGATAGAAAAAATATCAGGGAACTCTCAGAATATAGAAATAGAGTCAACAGAAGAAATCTCAATACTAACATCACAAACATACACCAGATAAGCCATATAACCCTTTGATACCAATCTCCTAACTTAAATGTAAGAAATAATCCCCATCAGTGTGCGTTTATAAGCACCCTACCACACAACTGGGAATATGCCAGGCATAGGTAAGGTAATGGTCTTAACAAACCGATCCAAGACTGCATGATAGGGGGATAACCAGTCCATTCCTAGAATCACATCAAAATCAATCAAATCCAGCACTATAAGAGTAGCCTGGGTGTCATACTCCCAAACATTCACCATATATGATCTATATACTTGATCCACTACTAAAGAATCACCCACAGGAGTAGCTAAATGCATAGGCATAGAAAATGGCTCATAAGACAACCCAACTGAGATGTATAATAAGTAGAAACATATGAATATGAGGATCCTTGATAAAATAAGGCAAAAGTAGTCTGAAGGTACACCAAAATTATACCTGTAATAACAACATCAGAAGCCAAAACCTTTGGCTGATGTGCCATGTTTTTACGGCATATTTGACGCTTAAAATGAGAAAAATACACTACTTCAAAGGCTAGTTTATGTGGATATGATGTGGTTATTATATTTTTTTAGGTAAACAGTGTTTGGAAATGAATGAAAGAAAAAGAAGAAGAATTTGTACAAGTTTAGAAAAATACACTGAGCTACGAGTTGTTGGTTCACAATATGACTCGTAGCCTCAGTTGTTGTCAATCTAGTAAACATTTGGACTTAGAGAATTGGAATGTCAATTGAGCATGAGTACAACCTATGACTCATTGGGTTACACTATGAGTCATAGGGAGTAATCATCCTAAGAGGAGATGTATAAGTCCTGAAGATGTGCAAGTTAGTTCCAGTGGTAATGAGGGCAAGCTATAACTCATTGAGACACGTGATGAGTCATAGAATGAAATTGTTGAGACTTTAGTTAAATTTAAAGCCATGAAAAGATGAAAGACAAGCAAATTATGACTAGAGGCAATGTAACACCCCGTACCTTCTTAACTCTATGTGATGACGTTGAACAATGGTTACTTAGGTGTCGAGATGCCATGAGTATGTATTTGGTAATGTTAATGATGAAAAAAATTGAAATTTGGCTTCATACATGTGATTGGCCCTTCATAAAAGTTGTTTTGTGATGTTAGTGGAGCATTTGTGGGGTTCAAAATGAGTCTAAGAGGACCTCCAAACAAAATATATTAAGGGTAAGAAGTAAGTTAAAGGATGGGACTTGAGGTATCTAACCAAACCCGCGAAGAGAAGTCGAAAAATGGAATTTTTGAAAAATCTAAGTGTTGGGCACGCTGGGTACCATGCCACGCAGCTATAGACTAAAATTTTTATTCCATAGGCAGCAATTTGGGCGTGCCACCTTGGTTTTTCCACTTTTTCGAAAGTTGGAAATTTCTAAGTTCCAAGGGTATCCGGAGACGTACCGAGCCGATTTTTGCCACGTTTATTCTACAACCATGAGTATATACATGAAATGAATGAAATATTATATTGGTAATGACAAAATTACTCGATACCGAAATTGGCATCAAAATGACGATTTTACCCTTGTAGTCAAAATAAGCCAAACGTGGCTAGAATTGGTTGTTTTTTGAATTGAGGATACAAGTATGAATTGCATGAGTGAGAATATTTTAGTAACACGTATGAGAATCTTTAAACACGAGAAATTATTGATTTTATTGGGTTAAGTGAATTGGGCCCAAAAAGGACCCAAAAATGAAAAGAAAGCATGGCCCAAAATGGGTCAAAAGACCCATTCTTGCCTTGACCTTCTAGAATTCCATATTTAATGGATAAGGATGGACTTAAGGCTTATAAAATGGACCAATAAATCAGATTTTATTCATGGGAAACTCTCATGCTTTCTAGATATTTCTCATCTATTTTTCTCTCAAACCCTAAGAGCTCAAAGCCAAATTTTGGAGCAAGATCATCATCTTCCAAGCTTGGGTAAGTGCTTATTATTGCACTTTAAAATATTATAAGCATGATATAATATGTATATCATGTTGGTTATGGTTGGAAAGGTTGGACATGGCACTTTTGGTTTTGTGAAAGAGATGTGTTATCCATGGGATTGTAGCTTGAATTATGACTTGTGCCTTTGATGAAAGATCATGGTATGGATAAAATATGAACGTTTATGGTGTTATTTTGTTGTTAAACATGTTATTTTTCTATAAGTATAAATTATGGGATTTTGGCCGATTTGTTGTTGTGAGGTGTATTGAAGTCATTTGATGGAATAATTGTGATGTGGTGGTGATGAAGAAGTGTAAAATATGAACTTGGTGTGATATGCTATTGGTTATCATGTATTGGTTAATGTATGGAATATTATGGGATTATTGGTACAATAATTTCATAAATGGTATTGTCAAGGGGGAAATGACATGTTAAAGCTAAACATGTGACTTATTGTTATTGTATGTCGTTGTAAGGTAATTAGTGGTTAATGTTGGTTATGTTATGTACTTGTGTTGTAGAATCAAACACAAGGACGGAGTGGGAATATTGTATACGCATCTAAGATTGTGTATTCGTATTAAGAATACAAGGTATGTAAGGTTCCTTTTTCCGTATCTTTCTACAACATATTGTTCCTATTGACATTGGACTTGTTTCAATTCCGAGAGGTTTGAAGTATATCAATTCAGGTTGACGTATGTTGTTATTCATATGTACCATATTCTTAGATGAAAGATGATTCACTTATCTCTTGTTCATTGATTGGAGTTTCGAAGATGTCATATTGTTGAAATTCCTCCTACAAGAACTATCTCAAAGAGAGTAAGATGTAAGAGAACCTAATTATGCTTGACTAGCATTTTCCAATCATGTCTTGTTCCAAAGTCCTATAGTATGATGATTATCCTTGTACCAATCATTCATAAGTAGAAGTACCAATCTCTAAGAGAGGTGATGTGCGAGTTAGTAAAATTATTCCTCATAAGTGAAGATGTCAATCTCATGAGGTAAAGGGGTGAAGTGAGACGTGTATATAAGTGTGTGCTTTAGTCTCATGATCTTTAATGTGTCACTCTCATAACGAAATGCAAGGTATAAGATTGTAAACAGGTAATGCGCATGGTTGCTTTATGTTTCATGGAGTATGGATTACACTCTAGAGGGTATAAGTTTAATATGGAATAGTCCCAATATTATGCTTTGTTATTTAGTATAGCCCACTAAAGGTGGAGGTCCGGTATCATATACTTACTTATATAAGATATCATAAGATTAGTGAAGGAGGTAAAGTGCGAGCTAATATATCTATCCCTCACAAGTTAAGGTGTTACTCTCATGACGTATAAGAGTAAGGTAAAGCATATTTGTGTGTTTCAATTAGTGTCATGATCCTTAATATATTACTTTCTCATAAGTTGATATATCAATCTCTCTGGCGTATGTCTCCCACCATGAGAGTGGATGTATGTTACCCCACCATGAGAGTGGAGGTATGTCTCCCCACCATGAGAGTGGATGTATGTTGCCCCACCATAAGAGTGGATGTATGTTTCCCCACCATGAGAGTGGATGTATGCGAAGCCATCTATTTAGGTTAAAACCACCAATAGATTGGATGGACGTTAATAGAGTAGATGTATGTGGATGAAGTGTTATTCTTTTACAACCTACTAACCAAGTAGATGAACAATAGTGATAATGAATCTGGAGGCAAGAAAGAATCCCTTGGGTATAGAAGAATCTATTAGAGGCAAGTCTCTTGAGTGAAGGTAATTCCCTTGAAGGAAAATAATTATAAAAGTTATTATATAAAATGATGGTTTATCCACCTTGACTACTCTCTCTCATATTTTGTTCTATTGTTATTCTCATGTATGATGCTAATTCTTCTGAGCCTTACATACTCAGTACATTCTTCGTATTGACCCCCTCGGGGGACTTACCTTACATGTTGCAGGTGCAGGCATTAGTAGACCTCCTCTGTAGACTGGGGATCAATTGCACAGGTGCAGGCATTAGTAGACCTCCTCTGTAGACTGGGGATCAATTGCGGAGTTTTGGTGAGCTCCACTTGGTTCGGAGCTTTCTGGGTCAAAGCTGTATATTTGTTTTGGCATTGTAAATGTTGTATAAAGCGGGGACTTGTCCCGACTTTAAGTTGGTCTTGTAAATGCATCTGTTAGAGGCTTTTGTAGACATGTGTGGGTTATGAATATATGAGATAAAGGTTCGTTTCACTTGATGGCCCCAACGACCAAGTTTCATAAATATATATATGTAGCATATGTTCCATGTTCATGTTTTACGCATAGTTGCATAAGGCTTAACAATATTCATACGAGGATATGCATATGAAGGTTCATGAGAAAAGATTGGTTCTGTCGGGCCATGTCGGCTTAGGGTGCCAATCACGCCTCGTTGGAAGTCGGGACGTGACAGGCAATGACCCATAGGGTCACATGATGAACCGTCATGTGAAGTCGTCCTTAGCAGACAAGAAAAGTCCTGAAGGAAGGCACAAGGGTCTCAGTGGAAATGATTCACCCAATGACTCATAGGGTGAGTAAATGAGCAGTCATCAATAAATAAGAGAAGTAACAAATGGATGGAGAGAAGATTGACTAAGAGTCCTCATCAGTCTAGATGACTAATTATTTGAGGCGTAGTCAATCCTGACTTTGTATTCTTAATATGTTTAGGATAGGTTCCCTTTCTGTCTATAAATACCCAATGTGGATCTATTGTTTTAGTTTACATTCTGTTAATACTTTAAAGACATATTATTGGTTTTGCAAGTGAAAACATCAATTCTAGGGTTTCAATCCAAAGTGAGATTTTGAAGTTTTTCTAATTAATCTTGTAAGTTCATAATTATGCTTTTTCTATGAATCCTACTTAGGTGCTTCTAATTATAAGTAGCTAAACACCACAACTAGGGTTATGGGAACCATGACAAATTAATAAAGTAGGCTCCATAGTGCGGAGTAATCTCCAATCGGTGATCACGTAGATTGTTTATTTCCTTAGGTTTGAATGCTTTCTGACGGTGTGAAATGTTACAACTTACCTAATCTATATTATGGTCAAAAGAATGAATACATATGGGAAGATAGGAACAAACAACATATACATGGACCTATCAACCTCCACTTAATAGCTTGAGCCAATAATTTGGGATAACTATCTGGGATCCAAATAGGAGTTAGTAACGCAGGCTCAGGAGAAGAGAAAACTTACTTGAGGATACTACTTAGACAAGAGCATAAAGTTGTTCTAAGTATACATAACCTATTGATTCGGCATTCCGAATACGAGGAGGAGTTACGAAGTACGTAGAACCTATGGAGTTATGAAGTAATTAGGGAACACACTTCTATAGCTTTTCTCATATTGATTACAAATCCAAAAAATCAACAATTATTACTACTGAATTATTTACTTACAAATCCCCCTCTTTTACAAGAAATTATTATTGATTGTATGTACATCTTGATTGATATTTTGACCTATTCCATATGGGATCAACCGCAATCTCGTTGGGCTCTATATTTTATCAACTACCACTTTATACTTTGTTTAGAGGTGTAATTTAGGCGACATCAAATTTTGGCGCTGTTTCCAGGGAATATAATTATGGAGTTAATTTGATTGTATTTATTGGGGTTATTGGTTGTTGTTTCCTGATTTTAACTTTTTGTTAGTTTTTAAGGTGCACATCGGTGTATGCCCAGTACTCGGAGTCAAGGCAATCCCCTGATTCCACTTGATACAAAACTTGTGAGAACCTTTAGAAATAATTGAAGGATGGTTAATGAAGGAGTTCATGATCATGGGGCCCTACTTGAGGGAATTCATGATGATCCAGCAATCCAAAATAAGCCACTACACAATCACGAGAGTCAAGAAACTACAGAACAGATCATGACTTAGTTGATTGCTGAAGAGAATGGTAGACAAGAAGCTATCATATGGACAGCTAGGGAAGAAAGGGATAGATAAGATGAAGCAAGCCGTATAGCCGCACTTTATGAGTGAGAGAGACAGAGGAGGAAAAGGGGACAACAACCTCCACAACAGCCTTTGCAATAGTATCTTCTTCAATATGAGGATTTAGAGGAGGATTTGGACTATTTGGAGCCAGTAGAAACTGGTGCTATCATTCCACCTGAATTACCTTCTGGGACTAAGTTTGATATCATGAGTGCCATGATTCACTTGCTGAACTTGAAAGGGGTATTTGCAGGCCTTCCCATTGATGACATAAATATGCATAAAATAAATTTTGTTAGGTTTTGCACATCTTATAATTTGCCTGGAGTGACCCAAGAGGCAATCGGACTGTGCCTTTTTTCATTCTCTTTAACAAGAGAGGCCACACTATGGATAGCAGAGCTACCACAATTATCGATCACTACATGGAATTAATTGCGGACTCATTTCTTAGAAAGATTCATCCCACCTTCCATAATGTTACAGTTGAAGGATGAGATTTATAATTTTAGATAGTTGCATTTGGAGGCATTGTATGAGACATTGTTGGGGTTCAATAAGAAGCTACAGAGTGTTCCAAACCATAGGATGACTAGTAGAAACTTACTTGAGATCTTCTATAGAGCCTTGAATTCTAATACCAAGGTTGTAGCAGACATTATCACTTGTGGAGCATTCATGAGTCTGCGTTGGAAGTATACTCTGAGATTCTAGATAGGATCACAAAAACCAACCAAGGCTGGCATACTCAGGATATAGATAGACTCGCATGTACATACATAATTGGAACATCCATAGAGCAGAGAGAACTAGATGAGACAGTAGCCCAAGAGGTAGCACAGATGAGGACTGAATTTGGGTTGTTGACTAAATAACTTGCAGCAGCTAGAGCTAAAAAGGTACATGCAGTTGGTTCACAAGACAAGGCACCCAGGAATAAAGATTTGGATTTTTAAGAGGAGGTAAAATATCTTTATAAAGAGGTAGTGGGTATTCGAGCCAAGGTCCAAGGGTCTAACCAAGATAATTGGAACTCTAGGCAAGGGAATTAATATTGGAACTACTATAGAGATAACAATTACAATAAGTCTTGGTATAGAGATAGGAGTAGGGATCGTGATGGTAATTGGAGATAAGAAGATGACTACAAGGATAAGAGTGGCCTTTATGTTCTACCTGGGAATCGTGATGGGGGTTCAAGAAGCTCGAGGATGGAAGACATGCTTGCTAAGGTTGTGAAAGAGGTAGAGAAAATAGAAGACTGCCTTAAGGAGATTAAGGAAGATATTTTGGGTATGAATCAGAAAGTTGAATCACATACTACCGCCATCAAACAACTTGAGCAAGTATTTGCTCATATTTTTGCGGCATTGAATCAGTGTCAACAAGTTACACTTCAAAGCAACAACATCCAAAATCCAAAGAATGATGGTCATTGCTAGGCTATTACTACTCGAAATGGTAAAAAGACCATTGATCCTCCTATGTGCGTAATTGTTGATAATGTGGTATAACCGATGATTGTGGAAGATGAAAAATTGTTAACTCTGAAAAAGTGGTAGTAAAGGAGAATACACATGAATAGCCTCAAGTTGATGATCTTGAGGCCAAGGCAAGAAAGGGGAAGGACGTAGAGGTCCCACAATTATTAACTCACATTCCACGACCCCCTCCTCCTTTTCTGCAAAGACTAAAAAAAATATTGAAGAGGGAAAGGACCAAAAGTTTATTTCTATACTGAAGGAGTTGACTATAAATATCCCTCTTATTGAGGCACTTGAACAAATGCCAGGTTACGCAATGTTTATGAAGGATTTGGTGATTAATAAAAGGATGGTGAGTTATGAGCCAATTGACAATATGCACCATTGTAGTGCAATAGCCTCTAGGTCCTTGGTTGAGAAGAAGAAATACCCTAGAACCTTCACAATCCCATGCACTATTAGGTCTTTCAACTTTGAAAAAGCTTTGTGTGATTTGGGCACTAGCATTAACTTGATACCTCTAGCAATTTATAGATAGTTAAGGTGGGGGTCATCCCAAACCAACTTTGATGAAACTTCTCTTGGAAGACTGTATTGTGAAGAAGTCGGTAGGAATCTTGTTTGATGCTTTGGTAAGGGTTGCATCTTTCATTTTTCTAGATGATTTTGTCATCCTTGACTGTGAGGTTGACTTTAAGTTTCCCATTATTTTGAGGGGACCATTCCTTGCGACTGGGTGTGTGTTAGTTGATATAGAGACTGGCCAGATAAAGTTTTAGTTGAATAGTAAATAGGTTACCTTTAATGTATGTTATTCCATGAAACAGCCCAAGGATATGCGGATTATTTCGGTGATAGATACAATTGACAAGGATGATTTGGTAGCTCCTATTGAGGAGAGGCTTGGAGTAGAGGCTTACAACGGTAATTATAAATTTCAGGGTGATGATTTTTAAGACTATAATGACATGGTTAGCGTACTTGAAGGTAGGGGTTCATATAATTATGCACCAAAAAAGTTAGATCTTGATTAGAAGAAATGAGTGACCCCACCAACTCGACCTTCTATTGAGGAGCCTCTAATTTTTGAGCTTAAAGCGCTTCCATCCCATCTTCGTTATGCATTTTTGGAGCCAACATTACTCTGCAGATTATTATTGTAGTTGATTTGGTAGATTGGCAAGTTGAGGCTCTAGTTTTTGTTTTGAAGAGGTTCAAAAAGGTAATTAGATGGTCCATTAATGATATCATTGGGATTTCGCCTGGAATTTGCACACACACAAAATCCAACTTAAGTCAAATTTTTTGCCCAGCATTGAGCATCAATAAAGTTTAAATCTGCCTATGTAAGAGGTGGTGAAGAAAGAAATCATCAAGTGGTTGGATGCGGATGTGGTTTATCCAATTTCAGACAGCAAGTGCGTAAACTCGGTCAAATATGTGCCAAAGAAGGGTGGAATTACTTTGGTTCCAAATGAAAAGAATGAGCTAATTCCTATGAGGTTGGCGTGTTTGCATGGACTATAGAAAGCTGAACACATTGTCAAGAAAGATCACTTTTCGATGTTATTCATGGACCAGATATTAGACCAACTTGCTGGTAGTGGTTGGTATTGTTTTCTTGATGGATACTCAGGTTATAATTAGATTTTTATTGCTCCCAAGGACCAAGATAATACCACTTTCACTTGTCCATATGGGACATTCACATTCAAGAGGATGCCTTTTGGTTTTTGTAATGCACCCACAACCTTTCCGCGTTTCGTAATGGCTATATTTTCTGACATAGTTAAGGACACTATTAAGGTGTTCATGGATGACTTATTGGTATTTGGTGATTCATTCGAATATTGTTTGGCATATCTCACCAATGTTCTGAGAATATGCGAGGAATGTGACTTGGTTTTAAATTGGGAGAAGTGTCACATCATGGTTAAAGAACAAATAGAGCTTGGTCACAAGATTTCAAAGAACGGGATTGAATTCAATAAGGTAAAGATTGAGGTGATTGAAAATTTGCCTCCACCAATTTCTGTGAAGGGTATTCATAGCTTTTGGGGGTATGCGGGTTTTTATAGAAGATTCATCAAAGACTTCTCTAAAATTACAAACCTTTTGTGTAAGTTGTTGGAGAAGGAGGTGAAGTTTGTATTTAATGATTCATGTAAAAAAACATTTGAGTGCCTGAAAGAGAAGTTTATTTCAGCCCCTATCATTGTTTCTCCTGACTGGTCCTTACTGTTTGAGGTTATGTGTGATGCTATCAGCATGGCGCTAGGTACAGTCCTAGGACAAAGGCAAGAGAATATCTTACATCCTATATACTATGCTAGCAAAGCTCTTAACCCTGCTCAGAAAAATTATACTGTGACTGAACAAGGGTTGTTTGTTGTGGTGTTTGCTTTTGAGACATTTTGTTCTTATTTGCTTGGTAAAAGTGATTGTGTATACTGACCACGCAGCTCCTAGGATTTTTGTAGCAAAATAGGATGCGAAGTTGAGGTTGACTTATTGGGTACTTTTGTTGCAAGAATTTGACTTTGAGGTTAAGGACCAAAAGGGGACTGATAATCAAGTGGCTGACCACTTATCAATCCATAAAGAAGAGGCCATACTAAAGCTGCAATATGAGCTCGGGATTGATGATACTTTCCCGTATGAGCAAGTACTAGCCACATCGCTAGATTTAATACTATTTTATGTAGATTTTGCAAATTATTTGGTGAGTGATGTGGTTCCTAAAGACTTGTCATTTCAGTAATGTAAAAAATTTATGTATGATGTGAGGAAGTTCTTCTGGGATGAGCCATACTTATTTAGAAGTTGTGCCGATGAAGTGGTATAGATATGTATTCCAGAAGTTGAGATGATGAGTATTTTAGAGGCATGTCATTCCTCTCTAGTTAGGGGTCATCATAGTGGTGAGTGGACTGCGTACAAGATCTCGCAATGTTGATACTATTGGCCCACCATTTACAAATATGCACACGACTTGCCAAGGCACGTGACTAATGCCAAAGCCAAGGAAACATCTCGCGAAGGCAAGAGCTTTCCATGAACACTATTCTGGAGCTTGAGTTGTTTGATGTATGGGGCATTAGCTTCATGGGCCATTTTGTAAGTTCACATGGTATGAAGTATATTTTTATGGCTGTTGACTAGGTTTTGAAATTGGTAGAGGCAGTTGCGCTTCCAAACACCAAAGGGAAGAGTGTCACAGCATTTAGGAAAAACAACATATTTTCCATATTCGAGACTCCTAGGGTTATCATTAGTAATGGAGGCTCGCATTTTTTCAATTGTCTATTCAAAGCCTTACTTGAGAAATATGGTGTGAAACATAAGTGGCAACGCCTTACCATCCTCAGACAAGCGGGCAGGTTGAGGTCTCCAATCATGATATCAAGTCCATCTTGGTGAAGAATGTGAATGCCAACAGGATGGATTGGGTGGGAAAGTTAGATGACGCACTATGGGCTTACCGATTAGCATTCAAGACCCCTATTGGTACGTCTCTATATCAGCTTGTGTATGGTAAAGCATGCCACTTGTCTGTCGAGCTTGAGTATAAGGCATTGTGGACTTTGAAGATTTTAAATTTGGAGTGGAACTATGCATCCAAATTAAGATTAAAGCAGTTAAATGAGATGGATGAATTCTGTCTTCGCGCCTATTAACGATCAGTTTTGGACGAGGAGAAGATGAAGTTTTAGCATGATTGTAAGATTGAGAAAAGAGAATTCACTGCAGATGACATGGTATTGCTTATTGAGGCTAAGTTGAAGATGTTTTTGGCAAAGTTGAAGTCAAAGTTGAGAGGGCCGTTGTAACACCCCACACTTTCGGGCTAGAATTTGAACCATTCTTTATATGTGTATAGACCCGAATCATATGATTTCTGTTAGGATAATAGTGTGAATATCAATTTCTTAGTGTGGAAACATCTTTGGAGATGAATTGAGGTCATAAAAATTTCCTAGCTCAAAGTTGAGTTGAGAACTTTTCTACCGATTGAGTTTTAGTATATGTTTTTATATGGTTCAACTTTAAATGAGTATTTTTCTTAGAATATGAAGAGTTATGTGGCCCATAACATATCAAATTAAATATCTTTGAGTCTTCTTTCCAACGCAACTGACCCTTCATTAATCCGAGTCCGGAGTAAAAGGTTATGTGCAGTTTAGTGAGGCAGTGTCCAGAGTCACGACACCAACTCACGTGACGTGAGTTGGACCTACGTGACGTGATTTGGACCTACAGAACCGTAGGTACCTTCCGTGAATCAGATTCTGAAAGCTAAAAAAATTCACTGACTCTCACAGAACCATTCCACGGCACGTGGGATGACCTACGGCACGTGGGTGGGTCCCGTGACCTGTTTTCGAGAATTTTTTTTAAAGTCAGCCCAGGGGTATTTTGGTCATTTTCCCATAATAAGATTCGACTTTTTCAGCTTAAAATCACCTCCCAAATCCTAGAAACATATTTTCTTTCCCCAAAAACATAATTGATCTTCTCTCTAAACACAAAAGGAGAAATCAACTAGGGTTCAAGCTTCAAGGTCCAAAGATTCAAGTTTTCTTCAAGTTCTCTCCGTACAAAAGGCATGTTTGAACACTCCCTTTTTCAACCATTATTTTATTATATGATTAAAATTAATATTATATATATTTTGTTGATGTTTGAAATTGGATTTAATATTTAACTTATGAAAAGCTTGATAATTGTTTTTTTCCCTTTTCTTTAAGAATGGATTTTAATCTTTAATTGGGGTTTTTGAGACTTAATTGGCTATTTGAAATTAATGAACTATTATTGATTAAATGTTTTAGCATGATTTATAGTCTCTTGAAAGCTTTGAAACTTCATAAGGAATATAAATGTTTTCCCCGTCCTTTACATCCTTGAATGTATTATGTTGTTTAAATAGTGTGAAAATTGTTATGAGGATTTCAATTATGATGATGTTTATGATGTTAAAGGCGGGGTTGATTTTGGAGTTAAAATATGTTTAATGAAAATTATTTGGCATGATAAGATTGACTTGCAAGGTTATTGGTATGACGATACCAACATGTTAATGCCTTAATGAAAGACTCCATGATTGAAAGTAATATAAATGTTTTAATTGGGCCTGAAGAGAATTATGTAGTTTACCGAGAAGGTGTAGTCCTTGTGACCAACACTGGAAACCGTGTTTGCCGACGTGGGGAGGTCCTGTCCTGAAATATGGATGACCACTGTGTAGTTGCCTTGAGCAGTTGTATGCAGGTTCAATTATTTAAGGATGTTATCTAAGTCCATGCGGCTAACATGGATTGAGGCCCCGCCAGTTGGGTAGTACTGGATCCATATTGCCCGTGGGTTACTTAATGTCGGTGTAACTACATAGTTCGGAATTAAGAATTTGCAAAAGATTGCTTTATTTTATATTTTCAAAGTTCTTTATTTCATACCTCATTTATGACAAACTTATACGGTGAAGCTCTTCAAAAATTTCTATTATTATATTATATGGATTGTTTGGATCCCTTTCCTTGGGTTGCATGCCAGTACTTATCGTACTGACTGTCCTCGGACACTACATCTTTTCATGATGTAGGTTTCGAAGCCTTTGCTCGTGACCCGGTTCAGCAGTAGATTATTCGCAGGTCAACAGTTTGTAAGTGGTGAGCCCTCCATCTTTCGGAAGGCATTATGTTTATTTTCCCTAGAACTTTATTTTGATTTTATGGTATTACTGGGGCCATGCCTCGGCTTAGGATTTCTATTCATGATGTTAGAGGCTTCGTAGACCTAAGTTAATTATTGTTTTGATGTTACATTCCAAAGATTTTGGTCTTTGGAAATCTTTTATCTTATGGGCCTAGTTTCTGCATTTATCTTATTATGACTATGCTTATGATGTAATGCTAAGGGGTCTTCTCGGGCCATCATTGGTTCGGAAAGCCCATCACGGCTAGGGCCTCGGTTCGGGTCGTGACAAACTTGTTATCAGAGCACGGTTCATGGTCCTAGGGTGTTTACGAAGTCGTGTCAAGTAGAGTCCTTTTTATGGGTGTGTAGCGTGCCACACTTATAAACAGGAGGCTACAAGAAATTTAGGAATGTTTCCCTTTCTTCATGTTCTATGCTCGTGCTAGAAAGTCTAGTTCTAAGAAAATTCTTCTGACTCCTACTTTTCCACATTTCAGATCATGCCTCCACGAAGAACTAACAGCCAAGGAATTCCTGCAGGAACCTCTATTCCCACTGGGGGAAATGCTGAAGAGGTTCTTTCTACTCTTGGGATGTAGACCCATAATGGAGTTCATACCTCTGGCACGACTGCTCCTGTTGGGGTTCCACCTATCCCAACCAGTCCTCCACGAGCTCCTAGAACCGGCACCAACTACACCCAGGCTTCTCAGGGTGAAGTTTCAAATGCCGAGTTCAGACAGACTATTCAGGTGCTTGCACAGATTGTTTCATCTCAGGCTTGTTAGTCAGGTAGTGGTGGTTCTGCCATTGGTTCTTCTGATGCTACCCGGGTGGGTCAGTTTACGAGACTGAATCCACCTACATTTACTGGGTCCAAAGTTGAGGAGGATCCTCAAGGGTTTATGGATGAAATGGAAAAAAATTTTAAGGTGATGAATGCTAGTGATACTGAAGGGGTGAAATTTGCAGCTTATTAGTTGAACGATGTAGCTTATCAGTGGTATGATGAATAGGAAGAATGTAGGGGTGAAGATGCTGAGCCTGCAGTTTGGGAGGATTTCTCTCAAGCCTTTCTTGATCACTTCTTTCCTCAGGAGCTGAGGGAAGCTAAGGCTGAGGAGTTTGTGAACTTGAAGCAAGGGAAGATGAGTGTCAAGGAATATACTTTGAAGTTTACTCAGTTGTCTCGTTATGCTCCAGAATTAGTGTCGAATATGAGGTCTCAAATGAGGAAGTTTGCTTCCGGTCTTAATGATGGTTAAGTTCTGGAATGTAAGGGTGCGATGTTGAATAGAGACATGGATATATCTAGATTAGTGCTGTATATGCAGCAGGTAGAGGATGAAAAGAAGAGACAGGCAGAGGTTGAGGATAGGCAAAATAAGAGGGCTAGGCCGGCAGACCAGGAGACTAATCAGCAGTCTGGTGGCAACAGTAAGTGGGGTAAGAGATGGCAGAAGAAGAAATCTTTCAGCTAGTGCACCAGCCCCTAAGCCTTCAGGCGACCATCGCTTTCAGTCTAACAATGGTTCTAAAGTGCAGGGCACTCAGTCTCAGCCCAGTGTGACTCAATCAGCTCCTTCTTATCCTTCTTGTCTCACTTGTAGAAAGAGGCACAGTGGGCCTTGCCATTTGGGCAAGGGTGTATGTTATGGTTGTGGTCAAGCTGGTCATTTTAAGTGGGAATGCCCTTCAGCAAAGGGAACTTTTGGGGGCAATAAATCCCAAGTTACCACTCATTCATCCCCAGAAGCTAAGGGTACTACTTCGGGGACCAGCTGAGGCCGTAACCGTCTATATGCCCTATCTACTCATCAGGATTCGGAGGCTTCACCATATGTTATCATGGGTATGTTATAGATTTTCTCCCGTGATGTTTATGTGTTACTTGATCCCGGTTCCACTCAATCATAAGTGACCCCTTTTGTGGCTGTGAATTTTGATTTTTGTCCTTGAAATATCCCTGAACCCTTCTTAGTCTCTACTCCTGTTGGTGAGTCTATTATTGCTAGACAGGTCTATAAAAACTGTGTGGTGTCTATTTTTCATCGGGACACTATAATGGATTTGGTAGAACTTGATATTGTGGATTTTGATTTAATTCTAGGAATGGATTGGCTCCACTCTTGTTATGCTACCTTGGAATGTAGAACCCATAGAGTCAATTTTCATTTTCCCAATGAGCCAGCTATAGAATGGGAGGGTAATTCCTTAGCACCAAAGGGGAAGTTTATTTCTTATCTTAGAGACCGCAAATTGATATCTAAGGGTTGTTTGTACAACCTAGTTCGGGTCAAGGATTCTAGCGTTGAAAGTCCCTCACTGCAGTCTGTTCCATTAGTTAGTGAATTTTACGAAGTTTTTCCTGATGATCTTCCCGGTATTCCTCCTGACAGGGAAATAGAGTTTGTTATTGATCTTTTGCCTAACACTCGACCTATTTCTATTCCTCCCTATAGAATGGCTCCGGCGGAGCTAAAAGAGTTGAAAGATCAGTTGAAAGACCTTCTTGATAAGGGTTTTATTCGTCCTAGTGTCTCTCCTTGGGGTGCTCCGGTACTCTTCGTGCTAAAGAAAGATGGGTCCCTTCGTATGTGCATCGACTATCGTCAATTGAATAAGGTCACTGTTAAAAATAAATACCCTCTTCCTAGGATTAATGATCTTTTCGACCAGCTTCAGGGTGCTAAGTGTTTCTCCAAAATAGATCTCCGTTCGGGTTACCATCAGTTGAAAGTTAGAGAAGTGGATATTCCCAAGACTGCTTTTCGAACCCGTTATGGCCATTATGAGTTTTTAGCTATGTCCTTTGGTTTGACTAATGCACCTGCAACCTTTATGGATCTTATGAACAGGGTGTTTAGACAGTTTTTGGATCTATTCACCATAGTCTTCATTGATGATATTCTGGTATCTATTCGCCATAGTCTTCATTGATGATATTCTGGTATACTCCCGGAGTGAGGAGGAGCATGCCAATCACCTCCGTATTGTACTTCAGACCCTTAAGGACCAAGAGTTGTATATAAAATTTTCTAAGTGTGAATTCTGTCTTAATGATGTGACGTTCCTTGGTTATGTTGTTTCTAGTGAAGGAATTAAAGTTGATCCCCAAAAGATTGAAGCGGTTAAGAAATGCCCTAGACCAACAACTCCAACCAATATTAGGAGTTTCTTGGGTCTGGTAGAGTATTATAGAAGGTTCGTGGAGAGTTTTTCCTCTTTAGCTGCTCAACTAACGAAGTTGACTCGGAAAAAGGTAAGTTTTTGTGGTCTGATGCTTGTGAGGGCAGTTTTGAGAAATTGAAGGATCCTTTAACCTCAGCCCCTGTTTTGACACTTCCCAATGGTACTGAACGATTTATGGTGTATTCTGATGCATCCCGGGTGGGACTTGGTTGTGTACTTATGCAGCATTGAAAGGTTGTGGCTTATGCCTCTAGACAGTTTAAAGTGCATAAGAAGAATTATCCTACTCATGATCTTGAGTTGGCGGCTGTGGTTTTGCACTTAAGATTTGGCGTCATTATTTATATGGAGTGCATGTGAATATTTATTCAGATCACAAGAGTTTGCAGTATATTTTCACGCAAAAGGAGTTGAATCTCAGGCAGAGGAGGTGGCTAGAGTTACTAAAGGATTATGACATGAGTTTGCACTATCATCAGGTAAAGCTAATGTTGTTGCTAATGCTCTTAGCGAGTTGTCCATGGGGAGTCTTTCGCATGTTGAGGAAGAAAAGAGAGGATTAGTGAAGGATATTCACAAGCTTGCTAATTTGGGAGTCCGACTGTTGGATTCTGAGAATGGGGGAGTGATTGTTCACGAGGTGGCTAAGTCTTCATTAGGTGCTGAAGTTAAGGAGAAACAGGTTGATGATCCCATACTTATGCAAATCAAGAAAGATGTTGGGCAACAAAAGGTTTCAGCTTTCGAGATTGAGGGAGATGGTATTTTACGGTATCAAAGGAGACTGTGTGTTCCCGACGTCGATGGGCTATGAGAGAGGATCTTGACTGAAGCCTATGTCTCAAGGTATACTATTTATCCCGGTTCTACTAAGATGTATCATGACTTGAAAGAGATTTATTGGTGGAATAATATGAAAAGGGATGTTGCGAACTTTGTTGCTAAGTGTTTGAATTGCCAATAAGTTAAGGTTGAGCATTTAAGGCCTGGTGGTACGTCTAAGGAGATAGTCATTCCCATGTGGAAGTGGGAGATGATAAACATGGATTTTATCACTGGTCTTCCGCGTTCTCGGAACCAATATGATTCCATCTGGGTCATTGTGGATAGGATGACCAAGTTTGCTCATTTTCTGCCAGTACGGACAAACTATTCAGGAGAGGATTATGCTAAGTTGTATATTCAGGAGATAGTTGGACTTCATGGAGCTCCGGTGTCCATCATATCTGATAGAGGTACGTAATTTTCTTCTCAATTTTGCAAATCCTTTCAGAAAGGTTTGGGTACACAGGTGAACCTTAGTACCGCTTTCCATCCTCAAACGGATGGGCAAGCGGAGCGTACTATTCAGACTTTAGAAGATATGATAAGGGCTTGTGTTATTGATTTTAAAGGTAGTTGGGTGGATCAATTGCCGCTTATTGAGTTTGCTTATAATAATAGTTATCACTCTAGCATCCAAATGGCTCCTTTCGATGCTCTTTATGGTAGGAGGTGTAGATCACCAATTGGATAGTATGAAGTGGGCGAGACTCAATTGTTTGGGCCGAATCTTGTTCCCCAAGCGATGGAGAAAGTTAAAGTTATTCGCGAAAGGCTTAAGACTGCTCAAAGTCGCCAAAAGTCATATGTAGATATGAGGCGAAGAGAGTTGGAGTTTGAGATTGATGATTGGGTATTCCTGAAAGTTTCTCCTATGAAGGGAGTAATGAGGTTTGGAAAGAAAGGTAAGCTCAGTCCTCGTTATATTGGCCCGTATCAGATTTTGAGAAAGTTTGGTAATGTTGCTTATGAGTAAGACCTGCCCGCGAGTTTGGCATCGGTTCATCCTGTGTTTCACGTTTCTATGCTTAAGAAGTGTGTGGGTGATCATTCTCTTGTGGTTCCCGTAGAGAACATTAGTGTGGATAACTCTTTGTCTTATAAGGAAGTTCCTATAAAGATTTTGGATAGGCAAGTCCGAAAGTTGAGAACCAAGGAAATAACTTCAGTTAAGGTTTTGTGGAGAAATCAAAAGATAGAGGAGGCTACTTGGGAAGCTGAGGAAGACATGAGTACTAGATATCCCTTCTTGTTTTCGACGCCGGGTGACGTTGTTTGAGGTACTAACACTATACTCAACTTTTATCTTATAAGTTCATGTCCTTCAAGTTTCTTGCAATCTCTTTTTTTGAAGCTAAATTTTCCCTAATCATCATTCGGGGACGAATGATCCCAAGGGGGGGATATTGTAACACCCTACACTTTCGAGCTAGAATTTGAACCGTCCTTTACAAGTGTATAGACCCGAATCATATGATTTCTATTAGGATAATAGTGTGAATATCAATTTCTTAGTGTGGAAACATCTTTGGAGATGAATTGAGGTCATAAAAATTTCCTAGCTCAAAGTTGAGTTGAGAACTTTTCTACCGGTTGAGTTTTAGTATATGTTTTTATATGGGTCAACTTTAAATGAGTATTTTTCTTAGAATATGAAGAGTTCTGTAGCCCATAACATATCAAATTAAAGATCTTTAAGCCTTCTTTCCAACGCAACTGACCGTTCATTAATCCGAGTCCGGAGTAAAAGGTTATGTGTAGTTTAGTGAGGCAGTGCCCAGAGTCACGACACCAACTCACGTGACGTGAGTTGGACCTACGTGACGTGATTTGGACCTACGGAACCGTAGGTCCCTTCCGTGAATCAGATTCTGAAAGCTAAAAAAATTCCCTGATTCTCACGGAACCATTCCACGGCACGTGGGATGACCTACGACACGTGGGTGGGTCCCGTGACCTGTTTTCGAGAATTTTTTTAAAGTCGGCCCAGGGGTATTTTGGTCATTTTCCCATAATGAGATTCGACTTTTTCAGCTTAAAATCACCTCCCAAATCCTAGAAACATATTTTCTTTCCCCAAAAACATAATTGATCTTCTCTCTAAACACAAAAGGAGAAATCAACTAGGGTTCAAGCTTCAAGGTCCAAAGATTCAAGTTTTCTTCAAGTTCTCTCCGTACAAAAGGCATGTTTGAACACTCCCCTTTTCAACCATTATTTTATTATATGATTAAAATTAATATTATGTATATTTTGTTGATGTTTGAAATAGGATTTAATATTTAACTTATGAAAAGCTTGATAATTGTTTTTTTTCCCTTTTCTTTAAGAATGGATTTTAATCTTTAATTGGGGTTTTTGAGACTGAATTGGCTATTTGAAATTAATGAACTATTATTGATTAAATGTTTTAACCATGATTTCTATTCTCTTGAAAGCTTTGAAACTTCATAAGGAATATAAATGTTTTCCCCGTCCTTTACATCCTTGAATGTATTATGTTGTTTAAATAGTTTGAAAATTGTTATGAGGATTTCAATTATGATGATGTTTATGATGTTAAAGGCGGGGTTGATTTTGGAGTTAAAAGATGTTTAATGAAAATTATTTGGCATGATAAGATTGACTTGCAAGGTTATTGGTATGAAGATACCAACATGTTAATGCCTTAATGAAAGACTCCATGATTGAAAGTAATATAAGTGTTTTAATTGGGCCTGAAGAGAATTATGTAGTTTATCGAGAAGGTGTAGTCCTTGTGACCAACACTGGAAACCGCATTTGCCGACGTGGGGAGGTCCTGTCCTAAAATATGGATGACCACTGTGTACTTGCCTTGAGCAGTTGTATGCAGGTTCAATTATTTAAGGATGTTATCTAAGTCCATGCGGCTAACATGGATTGAGGCCCTGCCAGTTGGGTAGTACTGGATCCATATTGCCCGTGGGTTACTTAATGTCGGTGTAACTACATAGTTCAGAATTAAGAATTTGCAAAAGATTGCTTTATTTTATATTTTAAATGTTCTTTATTTCATACCTCATTTATGACAAACTTATACGTTGAAGCTCTTCAAAAATTTCTATTATTATATTATATGGATTGTTTGGATCCCTTTCCTTGGGTTGCATGTCAGTACTCATCGTACTGACTGTCCTCGGACACTACATCTTTTCATGATGTAGGTTCCGAAGCCTTTGCTCGTGACCCGATTCAGCAGTAGATTATTCGCAGGTCAATAGTTCGTAAGTGGTGAGCCCTCCATCTTTCGGAAGGTATTATGTTTATTTTCCCTAGAACTTCATTTTGATTTTATGGTATTACCGGGGCCATGCCTCGGCTTAGGATTTCTATTCATGATGTTAGAGGCTTCGTAGACCTAAGTTAATTATTGTTTTGATGTTACATTCCAAAGATTTTGGTCTTTGGAAATCTTTTATCTTATGGGCCTAGTTTCTGCATTTATCTTATTATGACTATGCTTATGATGTAATGCTAAGGGGTCTTCTCGGGCCATCATTGGTTTGAAAAGACCGTCACGGATAGGGCCTCGGTTCGGGTCGTGACAGCCATATAGAGTGACTAGAGTGTTCCCCTATGGTGCACTTAAGCTAGAAAATAAGAAAGGTGAATGGACAAAGGGTGAAATACTATCTTGGGTTCATGGATGAAGTGAAAGTAATATGTGATGTCAATTTAGATGGTGCTTAAGGTGTCAAGCACACCCATGTTGTTCTGCGACGTGAAATCAGGCTCTTCATAGGAGGCAACCCATGGGCTAGTTGGTGAAGTCAAAGTAACCGACTTAGCCATGTCATGTCACGACATTAAATTAAGCACTTTTTGGGCGGCATACCATGATTTTGTATTTTTTATGCTATAGGGTAACATGTGTTGAAGTGCGCATAACAGAGTAGAACTGAAAAGACACCAAAAAAATTTCTTGTACCCAGCCCAGACTAACCACCCTATGACTCGTAGGGATACGTGATGACCCATCATCTGACTCGTCATTAAGAGAGGAAACAAGGAAAAGGTTACGACTCGTTGCCTTGAGTCATGGGGACTTCTAACCTCAAGTAAGTTTTCTAAGATTTTTGGTCACAACAGAGGTAGAGTACAACTCGTCACCACTGATGAGGAGTCATTACGTGCGGGTGTCATCACTAGACGTAAAGTAGGTCCAAATTTTAAAAATTTAGTGACCCGTCTCGATTTTGAAATTAAAATAGGAAAGGATCCGACTCGATTACAATTCCTTTTCAAACACACGTAACTCCCTCCATCTTCGATAACCATTCCCTATCCCCTAAATCAAATAAAAATTGAAAAATAATCACACTCCATTACAAGAACATCCGATCTACTCCTCAAAAAAAGTCTCTTAAGTTTACACAAGGCACGATTTTTAGTTGGGGATCAGAATGTCAATCTTTTCTCAAGCATTACTATCTGCACTAAGTAGGTATTTCTTTGTTTTGTTGCTTGCAAACCATTTTTACTTTGAATTGAGTGGTGAATCACACGCGTTTTCAAACCCTAGATTTAAAATCTTGAAAAGTTGGAAGAGTTTGATAAATTAATCACATGGTTACTTGTTTTGATTAAAAAAAAAGTGCTCGAACTTAGGACGGGGGTGATTAAGTGTTTAATTATGAGTTGATTGTGACCCGGGGTGAAGTTTAACCCTGGTATTATTGTTCGCATATGCATGGGATGAGTGTTCTTAGTGTCACTTTGATGATCGTATGATTATTGTTATGTTAAAAGGATGAATTAGAAAGTTTGTGGTGTTTTGGTTGATGCACAATGACCCATTTCCTAAGAAAAAGAGTCATCATGTGAGTCGTATTGATTGGCATTTTGGTAATCCCAGCTCGTAGGGACTGGAAAATAATGGGTCATATGTAGAATTTTTCTATTTTTCTTTCTTTGCTTGGTTTGACTAATATGTAATACCCCACAGGTACTATGGCACCAAAGAATGAAAACACAAAGGGCAGAAACAAGGGGGCAAGCCCACTCCAAAGAAACAAGGTCGATCCACTCGTCAATTAAGAGATAAACCCACTGAGGATGAGCAGAAGTTGAGTGGATCAATTGAAAAATACCATATATAAGGGCCAGTCCATCCATAGAGTATCTTTCCCCGATGTAGTAGATCATGGCCCCGAATGAAGAGTGCCCAGGATTTACCACCACATTCACCTTCTCCTACCCAGTCTGAAGAGGGAGGAGAGTTTGGTTCTGAGTCTGATATTGAGAAAGAAGGAGATAAGAGTGTCTCTAAGATTAGAGATGAGGCTGCGTCTGGCAGAAAGTCAGGTGAAGCAGGGTCGGGGTCCAGCTCAGAAAAATAAGTTGAGAGTGAAGACGAGGATGTTGTTGACAGTCCTCTACATATTATTCCACCTCCCCCAAGTCCAACCTGGACTACAGATTGAGGATCCCCAATTCCAGTAGTAAACTAGTTAGAGGTACCAGGGCATGCAAGAACTTTATCAGAGGGATAGTGTAATTGTCCCTAACACTGGTCGGCTGAAGTGAGGGTTCTTTGTTAAGCCTAGATTGTTGATAGTGAAGATGTATGAGATTCCTTAGCACGAGAGTTTATTCAAGAAATAAATTTTTAATGGATGTTGAAAGAATCTGGCAAATACAACCCGACCTAGTTTGGGAATTCTATGCTACATACTAGATGAAGTTGAAGGGTTACTTCCGCGAGGGCAGTATTGGAATGTTTGTGACCTTCTTCAGAAACTAACAATTTAAGGGGTTAGTTTGAGTATCTCTGCACAGACTATCTCCCGCTTCCTACATGGGACCAACTTTGTACCCCTGGTTGACACATTTGAGATTGACTAGTAGATTGATGAAATAAGAAAGGTAAAAATAAAGCAGATTGGTACTGAGGATAAGTTGGTGCATTTGAGATGGATTGAAAACATCATTGCTACTGCAAAGGGAGATGTTCCTTGGGCTATTGGTACTTCTTCACAGATTACAAAAGAGAGTTTTAACTTTGCGGCAAAGTCATGGTGGACACTAGTTCTCTACAGGTTAGGTCCAACTATTGATGTAAACACTTTGAGCCCCGATAGGGATACCTAAATAGTGGGAATAATGGAAGAGTATGACATTGATAATGTGAAGATCATCGCTCATCAGATCTAATATAAATCTATGAGTAGTAATACCAGCCTTGCTTTCCCATATTTGGTGACAAAGATCATTTTGGAGGATAGGGTTTTGCTAAAGGTAGATAATTTTATTGTGGTCCACCAGACAACATATTTGGGATTGATTTGGTATCAGGCAAACCCAATAGAACGCAAAGGTTGGTGCTTCGTTACTTCAGGATACATTCCAGTTGGGTGCACTAATGGACATTGATACCCTAGGCTTTGCAAAACTTAGGGCTGAGTGGCTCGAGCCGTAAGCTACTGCTGATGCCACTAACTTTATATCCTCCAGGCCACCATCAACCCCTATTGTACCAGTTTCAACTTTGAGACCATTCATGCCACGTCCACCTGTTGGTGGATACGTCTTGGTCTCCCAGGAGTTCTTGAATGACGTCATAAAGAGATTAGTCACCCTTGAGCAAAAAGTGGTTAATGTTGATAAAGGGTGTAGACATAGGTTAAGAAGGAAATTTGAGGTAAAATGCACGAGAAGCAGACCCATTTTGATAGTTTCGAGAGGAGAATCAATAAAAAACTCAAAGAGGTGCAGTGTCCAGATTGATCTGGTATCCATGAGGAGTTGGCTACACTGAGAGCTGCTATAGAGGACATGGTTATGAGGCCGTATCCAACTTTCTTGGCTCCTACCATGCCTATCATTGAGGAAATTCCCATAGATGAGGTACCCAATATGTGGGGCACAAAAGGTAAAGAGAAGGACCCAGAAGGTAGTGGTGAAAATGAGAGCAACAGTAAATAAAGAGAGAAAATAAGGAGATGAAAAAAGTGATGGGAGAGAGTAAGCAAAGCGTACAAGACCAGTTGTTGAGGAGAGTGGGGGTATGATACTGATCCTTAATAACGTGACACTATTGAATAAACCAGACACCACTAGTGTCAACACTAATTTAAGCAACACGGCTACCACAGAGGCTACTATTATTGAGACTGGGGTCAATTATAAGGCCCCATAAGAGGAGATGTCATGATCTGGCTCCTTGCGTGTTGCAGGTATGCTTTAACCCCTAGTTAGTACGTTGTTTTGATACACATATTATGAGGAAACTACATGTTCTCAAAGTTGAGGGTTGGGGTGTACCACCACTCGGGGGTGCTATCATAATAGAACTGGCATATTTAGGATTTTAGTTTTTCTTTATGTGCTATTAAGAGAAAAATAGGGGAACCTTAGTGCACTCATGTTTTGAGTTTGAGTTTGATGTTTAAAGAAACAAGGATACCCATCCTAAAAATTTATTTTAGACTATGTGCTGTATTTGTGTTAAATTGTGACCACTGTTGGATCTTGTTATGGCATCAGCATTATAAGAAGAATAACTGTAGCTTAGCAATACATGAACTGGATAGGTAGTAGTTGATGGTGTAACTCAGTGCTATATGAGTGTGAGGTAGTTTACCGAGTTCACTTTGTGTGTGCAATCCAGAACTTACCCTGTTAGTATTGCCTAGGTTGTAGGATAGTTGGTTAGGAAAGGATCATTGGTCGTTGTTGAATAATTCCACTCTTTTCCTAAATGCCCAACCAAACGAAACAAATATCCTTTGATCCCAAATTTGAGCCTTATTTGACCATTTTCTTTCATTAGCCTATTCACCTTTCCATTTTTACTTACAATGACCTTTCTTGCCCCTGGTTCCTCCTTGGAAATTGTGTACCTCAACTCAGTTAAATCGCCTAAGTTGTGGGTGGCTATCATAGGGATGCGTAAGTTGATATGGGTATGAAGAAGAAGTTGGTAAAATAAAAGAAAATATATGCGGGTGTGGTAAGAAAAAAAATGATGAATAAAGTTTGTAAAATAAAAAAAAATTAAAAAAATAAAAATAGAAATCATGAAGAGAAAACCACACCCGAAATCTAAATAGAAACGAAGGAAAATAAAGGAGAATAAAATGAGTAAGGTCAAAAGGTGGAGCCAAAAATAGTGTAGTGTCAAGGAGGGTGAGTCACTATACCCATATTTACCATACCACACCCAAGCCTAGATTACAAGCCAATGAAAGCCCTATAGTGATCCTAGTCCAACTTTCCAAAGAACTAAGGCATAGAAAATAAGGGCAAGCCTTTAGTATTTCATGCACACTGCTTGAACTACTTTCTGAGAGCGTATACTTTGAACCAGTCCCTGTGTAGATGTACATTGTTAGACTGTGAGTATGCGGGACTTCTTTGTTGTGAGGGTACGTGGGTTGCATCATTAACTAATATTTGTACGGGTAATGTAATTTGCACATATGCTTCGTTGTTTGTTCATAATATAATGTCATCTCTTGATCCCTTTGTGTCGTGGTAAGGGGCTACAGGTATAAACACATTGGATTTTGATTTTTGTCAAAGAGAGGGGTTGGAAATGTTGTGCTAAAAAATAATGAAATGACAACCATAGGTCTATTATGTTTTTATTGGTAGATCGTCGATGGTGTCTATTTTATTTTATTTGCTTGAGGACATGCAAATGTTCTAAGTTGAGGGTGATGATGTGTTGTGATTTTATGGTACTTTTGACACTTAAAACGAAGAAAATATGATACTTTAAAGGCTTGTTTATGTGGATATGATGTGGTTTTTATAGTTTTGCAGGTAAACAGGGTGTTCGGAAGTTAATGAAAGAAAAAGAAGAATAATTTGCACAAGTGTAGAAAAATACACTGAGCTATGAGTCGTTGGGTCACAATACAACTTGTAGCCTCAGTCGTTGTCAATCTAGCAAACATTTGGCCCTGGAGAATTGGAATGCCAGTGGACCACGAGTGTAGCCTATGACTCATTGGGTTACATTATGAGTCGTAGGGAGAATCATCCTAAAAGGAGATGCCAAATTCCTGAAGATATGCAAGTTAGTGCCAGTGATAACAAGGGCAAGCTACAACTCGTTGAGACACGTGATAAGTCATAGCATAAAACCGTTAAGACTCTAATTAATTTAAAAACCATGACAAAATTAAGGACAAGCTGAGTATGACAGGAGGCTATGACCGGTAGGGTCACAAAACAAACCTTCATGAGAAGTCATCCTAAGCAGACAAGAAAACTCCTGAAGGAAAGTACAAAGGTCTCAGTGGAAATAAGTCACCCAACTCGTAGGGTGACTAAATGGGCCATCATCATTAAAGAAGAAAAGCTGGAAATGGATAGAGAGAAGATTGACCATGAGTCATCGTCAGTCTAGACGATTCGTTATCTGAGGCTAGTCAATACCGACCTTGTATTCTAAATTTGTTTAAGATAGCTCTCCTTTTTATCAATAAATACCCAATGTGGGTCTATTGTTTTAGTTTACGTTCTATTATGACTTTAAGACATATTAGTGGTTTTGCAAGTGAAAACATCGATTCTAGGGTTTTAATCAAAAGTGAGATTTTGGAGTTTTTCTTATTGTTCTCGTAAGTTCATAATTATGCTTTCTTCTATGAATCCTTCTTGGGTTCTTGTAATTATGAGTAGCTAAACATCATAACTAGGGTTGTGGGAACCATGACAGATTAACAAAGTAGGTGTCATGACTCGAATCCATTCGGGATGGACTGGCACCCAAAGCCGTTAAGGCCCGAGAGAACCAATCTTTACTCATGTACACTCACACGCATGTCTCTGTATAAATAGCATTCTTTTACATGTAACTTATAAAATCCAAATGGCAGAAGTCATGGCAACATATGTTATATATATGAAACTTGGTTGTTAGGGCCATCAAGTCAAAACGGACATACATCTTTTACATTCATCTTCCCACATATGTCTACAAAGACTCTAAGCAAGGCATGTACATAATCAACCTATAGTCAGGAAAAGTCCCCGCTTTATACAATATTTACAATACCAAAACCAATCTACACTATGACTCGAAAAGCCCCGAACCAACTAGAGCTCACCAAAAATCTGCAAATAACCCGCACTCTACTGTGGAAGTCTACTAGCACCTGTACCTACAACAAGTAAGGTAATTCCCCCAAGGGGGTCAGTACGAAGAATGTACTGAGTATGTAAGGCCATATAAGACTGTATGATACGTAAGTACGTCAATGATATCAAGTACAAGTGAATGAACAATATAGATAAACTACCATAAGGTGTATCTGTGGAATCATGTACATTGCTTTGTTTACCTTACTGCACTTTACTTTAATTTACTATACTTTACTTTACTTTATTTTACTATACTGTACATCATCACTCATCAATCATATAACGCCCGGGCCCAACTGATCAGTGGGCAAAATGACATCATCATGCAGGTGTTCTTTTCACCCCATGTATACATCCCGTGATATTGGGAATAGACATCATGCAGGTTTTTATTGCACCCCATGGATACATCATGCAGGTGTTCCTTCCACCCCATGGATACATCCCGTACATTCGGGGAATAGTCATCATGCAGGTGTTCATTTCACCTCATGGATACACTCATAATTATACCTCACTTCATTCTTTAACCTTTACGAGATTGGTACCTTTACTTGTGAGAGATCGATACGTCCACTCATGGGAGATTAATACATTCACTTATGAGAGATTGATACTTTTATTTGTGAGAGATTGATATATTCGTAGTCATATCCTTATTGGAAGCTTTGGAACATAACATTGTTGGGACTTTGGACATTTTGGATTGGAATACGAACAATGTCAATATGAACAATATGCTGCAGAAGGATACAGAAAGAGTAACCTTACATACCTTATCTTCCCAATATGAATATACAAGCTAATATGTGAATACAATAATTCAGCTCCCTCTTTACGTGTCACTCTACAACACAAGTATATAACGGAACCAACATTAACCACAAGCAACATTCCAAGTGTATAAGACGACCATGAGCTACATGATTGCCCTATAACATTCTTTCATCCTTTACAATACCATTCATGGCATTATCATACAAATAATACCACAATATTCCCTACATTGACCAATACATCATAAACCAATAGTTTTCACACCAAGTTCCTCCTTTACATGTTCTCATTAACACCACATCACAATGAACCCATCAAGTCACTCCAATACATTTTATAACCAAAATTCCACAATTTACTCATATAAAAAAATAAAAAGTTATGGACAAAACCACACCATACATGTTGAGATACCATCCACACCATTCACTTTCATCAAAACATCAAGTCATTTTTCAAGTTTAATTCACCAGGATGCACATCTTTTAGCAAAAAGCAAAAGTTCACTATTCAACACTTTTAAACATAACCATCATGATCTACATACTCTCCCATGCATATAATATATTAATCCATAAGAATAATCACTTACCCAAACTTGGAAATGAGTGATCTTGTCTCCAAGAGTTGGTTGCCTTAGGGTTTGTGTTGAGAGAAATGGGTTTGGAAATATCTCAAAAGGCATGTGGGTTTTTAATGAATAAAATCAGCCCTTTGTGTCTTTATATAGTTGTCATAGTCATCCTTAGCCACATTTAATCAATAATTGAGGTGTTTTACTTAGTCAAATGGAAGAATGGGTCATTTGACCTATTGGCCATGTCTTTTGGCTTCATTTTGGGCTTTAAATTGAGCCCAATAACACATGTCATCTTAGCCCATCAATTTTAATGTGTAATCTATCATTTATCTCATGTCTAAAGAATTTCATAAATGTTGCGACAATATTCAACTCACGCGATTCATGCTTGTAGCTTCAATCTCAAAGACAGAAATTCTAGTCACTCATAGCTTAATTGAACATAATTTGGTAAAATAATTACGACGACAATTTAACCCCAACTTGGATTCAAAACTTACTCAAGCGTAGCCCTACTATGATGGAATAATTATACCATAACCCAAGAGTCCTATTTATAAACTGTTGGTCGACGAAAAATTTTGACCAAAACCAGCCTGGCGCGCCCCTTTGCTGCCTGGGCCAGAAAAATTCTGGCCAAAAGCAGCCTGGCAAGCCCCTGGGCGCACCCCACCCAAAAATTTTAAAAAATAAAATTAAATTCGTTCTTCAACTTTTCTTTGCGGATTTGGTTAGATACTTCAAGTTCTAATCTTTAGCTTGCCTCTTGTCTTTAAGAACCTTTATTTAGGAGTCATTCAAGCTTTGTTTTTCCACTCCAATGGTCATAAACTTTTCCTACAAGGGTTTCATCACACTTACTAGCACAACATCAAATGTTCCATCAATAACAATGCAAAAATACGTACGTATTGCTCTTGAACCTAGGGTAAACATGGTTCAAGGTTGTCAAGTAGGGTCGGAAAAGTACGGGGTGTTACATTCTTCCCCCTTTAGAAACATTCTTCCTCTAATGTTAACAACATCTTCCCAATCACAACAAATGCATCTTTACGTTAACCTATATACACATACACACAATGCCGATCCATATTTACTTATTATTGCTTCAATCATGCCTCTAAAACTTTCTCTTCTATTTGAAACAAATGAGGGTAGTTAGACTTTATCAGTTCTTTTGCTACCCATGTGATCTCTTCTACTTATTAATTCCTTCAAAGGACTTTTACGACAGCTACGTCTGTACTCCTTAGCTTTTTCATTGTTGATCTAGAATAGTAATAGGTATCTCTTCCTAAATGAGATCCTCCATAACTTGTACATCTTCCATGGGAGTAATACGGTATAATCTCCTATATACTTTCAAGGCATCGAATATGAAATACTGAATGAACTGTAAATAGTTCTTGGACTAGTGCTAATAGATACGCAATTTGCCCAAATTTTTGGACAATTTCCCTTTCTTTCCGAATCTCATTATTCTTTTGTTTTCCATTGGTGACACTGTCAAAAATACCTAATCACCTATGGCACATTTTAATCTTCTTCTAATTTTATCGACTTTGGGCCATTTGTAGCTGCTATTATATCACTTTCACTTTCTCTATAGCTTGATGAACAAAATCTGACCCGAGCAAAGCAAATTTCATCAGTTGTAACCCAACCAATTGATGATCTATAATTTCTTTCATATAAAAGCTTTATAAGGTGCCTTTTGATACTTTTATTGTAAGCAATTTCAATAAACGATAGATGTTCATCCCAACTACCTTTAAAGTCCAATGTACAACCTCGTGGCATATCTTCAAATGTTCATATAATACGTTCTGTTTGTCCATGCTTTACTGAAAAGACTTCCAACACTGTGCAATAAAGTGAGCTCTCCTGTGTGGTATAATAGTGAGCTAAATCCCATGTAATCGTACTATCTCTGTAACATACAACTTTGCATAATTTTTAGCTGTATCGGTGGTCCTAACTGGTAGGAAATACGCTGACTTGGTAAGATTATCAACTATCACCTATATGGAATCAACCTTCACAGTGTACGAGGTAACCTTGTGACCAAATCCATGTTATTCATGTTCCACTTCCAAACTGGAAGGGTAATACATTGCATAAAACATGCAGATTTCTAATGCCATACTGTTAATCAGTGACCGCTTGGACATTGAGCTACAAGTTCTACAATATGCTTTTCAGGTAACCTTACCAAAACATCTCTGCTAAACCATGGTACATTTTGGTTGCTTCCGAATGAATAAAATACCGTGAACGATGTTCTTCTATCATAATTCATTTCCTTCACTCGTCTATACCCGGTACACACAATATACATTGGCGTTAAAGTACTCCCCCTTGTGTTTGCTCAAATACCTTTGTCGAACTTTGTTGTACATTCTTTTCAATTGAACTAAAAATAGGATTTACATATTGCTTTTCCTTTATCTCAGATGCCAATGAAAATTCTGCCACATTTGACACTATAATTCTTTCACCTGAAGTTTTATACAAGTAGTGGTGCTATCTGTTACAAGCAATTGTCACAACTGTTAACTCAAAATCATATGTGGGATAATTTCTCTTATATGGATGTAATTGTCTGAAGGCATACGCTATCACATTGTCGTGCTGCATGTATACACCTCCCACACCCACTTTTAAAACATCACAATACACTGCATACTCTTATGTGCCTTTGGGAGGTACTAATACAGGTGTAGGAGTCAATTTATCTTTCAACTCTTGCAAACTTTTCTCACGTACATCATTCCAATGAAACTTAGTTACTTTGTGTGTTGGCTTTGTTAAGGGTAATGGCAGAAAGCCTTTTTAACAATTCTTCTGTAATAACTGGCCAACTCAAGGAAGCTACGAATTTTCGTAGGCGTCGTAAGCCTTGGCCACTTCTTTTGTGTATATTATTCCTTATTCCTTCATTCTATACAATGTGTCCTAAGGACGTTACGGACCATGACCAAACTTGCATTTAATGAACTTGCATATATCTTATGATCACGAAGAATCCGTAACACCTGCCACAAGTTATTAGCATGGTCCTTTTGTGATCTTGAGTAATCTAGTATAGCATCTAAAACATTATCACAAATATGCTTAGCAATGGCTTAAACACCTTAATTATCAAACCCATCAATGCAGTTGGTGCATTTGTTAGCCCAAATGACATAACGACGAATTCATAACAACCATACCTCTATTTTGGGTGTCTTTATTTCCTCTGACCCTTACTTGATGATCTCCTAACCTTAAGTCAATCTTTAGGAAGAATTTGGCACCCTATCACCTGATCAAATAAGTCATCCACTCCGGGGAGGAGACATGTATTCTTCATTGTCACCTTATTCGGTTGCCGATAGTAAACACACATTCTCAATGTGCCATTTTTTTGTACTATGAACACTGATGCTCCCCAAGGGAACATACTAGGTCGTATGAATCCCCTGTTCATCATGTCTTTTAAACTTTATTTTTTTATTCTTTTTTTTTCTAATTCCTATAACTCTGTCGGGGTCATGCTATAGAAGAAAATAAAAATAGGTTGAGAACGTGATGTCACATTAATACCAGCTCATACATCGAGGAATTTATTTACCACCAAAACTGATTGAAGAGTTGGTGGCGTCACCTTAGTATCTTTCACTCTTACTAAGTGACATGTATCCCTTAGAGTATCCTTTTCTTTACTTTAAGTTGGGGAATAAATTTTTCCTCTTGGTGCCCCCACATTTCCCTGGCCATTCAAAAACATTCCTTTGGGGAAAACGACAATATAACTTCTTAGTTCGGCAATCTACTATGGCGCAATCCCTTTATAACATCAAAATCCACTATTTACTACTCAATAAGATCAACCAGTATCCCATGACCACAACCAATTACTATGCACTACATTTCTTAAATCTTGTTCAGTGGCATTTATAGGTGGTTCTGCGGGTACTTCTCTACCTTTTGGCTAAGAGAAACTCGTATTGCAAATTCCATATCAGCCCCGCCTTGGCTAACTTGGTCAGGTGGTGATTTACTCATTTCTTCTTCAGCAGGCATATCAACCTGCTTACCTTTGCCCTTATCTTATCTGATAATCATCATTTGACTATGCAAAAGAAAACCAATGTCAATGCATACATATGCGTCCACCTACAACTTTGGCTCTATTGCATGATCTAGAAGGGAAGAAAAGAAACAACTCCTAAATATTCCATAGCCTCCTACTTATTAACGTGGCGCGCAATACATTCATAAGCAAGACTCTACTTAGACACGGCTTTGTAGACACCCTTAGGACAACCTGCTCTGATACCACTTCTGTCACGACCCGAATCCCATTCGGGACGGACTGGCACCCAAAGTCGTTGAGGCCCGAGAGAACCAATCTTTACTCATGTACACTCATACGCATGGCTCTGTGTGAATAGCATTCTTTCACATGTAACTTATAAAATCCAAATGGCGGAAGTCATGGAAACATAAGTTATATATATGAAACTTAGCCGTTAGGGCCATCAAGTCAAAACGGACATACATCTTTTGCATTCATCTTCCCACATACGTCTACAAAGACTCTAACCAATGCATGTACATAATCAACCTACAGTTGGGACAAGTCCCTGCTTTATACAATATTTACAATACCAAAACCAATGTACACTATGACTCGAAAAGTCCCGAACCAACTGGAGCTCACAAAAAATCTGCAAATGACCCGCACTCTACTGTGGAAGTCTACTAGCACCTGTGCCTGCATCAAGGTAAGTCCCCCAAGGGGGCCAGTACAAAGAATGTACTGAGTATGTAAGGCCATATAAGACTGTATGATACGTAAGTACGTCAATGATATCAAGTACAAGTGAATGAACAAAATAGATAAACTACCATAAGGTATATGTGTGGAATCATGTACATTGCTTTCTTTACCTTACTGCACTTTACTTTAATTTACTGTACTTTACTTTACTTTATTTTACTATACTGTACATCATCACTCATCAATCATATAATGCCTGGGCCCAACTGATCAGTGGGAAAAATGACATCATCATGCAGGTGTTCTTTTCACCCCATGAATACATCCTGTGATATTGGGAATAGACATAATGCAGGTGTTCATTGCACCTCATGGATACATCATGCAGGCGTTCCTTCCACCCCATGGATACATCCCGTAAATTTGGGGAATAGTCAACATCCAGGTGTTCATTTCACCCTATGGATACGCTCATAATTATACCTCACTTCATTCTTTAACTTTTACGAGATTGGTACCTTTACTTGTGAGAGATCGATACGTCCACTCATGAGAGATTAATACATTCACTTATGAGGGATTGATACTTTCATTTGTGAGAGATTGATATATTTGTAGTCATATCCTTATTGGAAGCTTTGGAACATAACATTATTTGGACTTTGGAACCATGCCCATGATTATGTAACACATGAGCAACAATGACTAATGAATGAGGAATATGTGACTTAACAATAGAGAACAACCTGAAATGAGATACCTTTGGTCATTTTGGAATGGAATACGTACAATGTCAATATGTACAATAAGTTACAGAAGGATACAGAAAGAGTAACCTTACATACCTTATCTTCCCAATATGAATATACAAGCCAATATGTGAATACAACAATTCAGCTCCCTCTTTACGTGTCACTCTACAACACAAGTACATAACGGAACCAACATTAACCATAAGCTACATTCCAAGTGTATAAGACGACCATGAGCTACATGGTTGCCCTATAACATTCTTTCACCCTTTACAATACCATTAATGGCATTATCATACTAATAATACCACAATATTCCCTACATTGACCAATACATCGTAAACCAATAGCTTTTCACACCAAGTTCCTCCTTTACATGTTCTCATTAACATCACATCACAATGAACCCATCAAGTCACTCCAATACATTTTATAACCAAAATTCCACAATTTACTCATATAAAAAAATAACAAGTTATGGATATAACCACACCATAAATGTTGAGCTACCATCCACACCATTCACTTTCATCAAAACATCAAGTCCTTTTTCAAGTTTAATTCACAAGGATGCACATCTTTTAGCAAAAAGTAAAAGTTCACTATTAAACACTTTTAGACATAACCATCATGATCTACATACTCTCCCATGCATATAATATATTAATCCATAAGAATAATCACTTACCCAAACTTACAAATGAGTGATCTTGTCTCCAAGAGTTGGTTGCCTTAGGGTTTGTGTTGAGAGAAATGGGTTTGGAAATATCTCAAAAGGCATGTGGGTTTTTAATGAATAAAATCAGCCCTTTGTGTCTTTATATAGTTGTCATAGTCATCCTTAGCCACATTTATTCAATAATTGAGGTGTTTTACTTAGTCAAATGGAAGAATGGGTCATTTGACCCATTGGGCCATGTCTTTTGGCTTCATTTTGGGCTTTAAATTGAGCCCAATAACACATGTCATCTTAGCCCATCAAATTTAAGGTGTAATCCATCATTTATCTCATGTCTAAAGAATTCCATAAATGTTGTGACAATATTCAACTCACGCGATTCATGCTTGTAGCTTCAATCTCAAAGATAGAAATTCTAGTCACTCATAGCTTAATTGAACATAATTTGGTAAAATAATTGCAACGACAATTTAACCCCAACTTGGATGCCAAACTTACTCAAGAGTAGCCCTACTATGATGGAATAATGATACCATAACCCAAGAGTCCTATTTATAGACTATTGGTCGACGAAAACTTTTGGCCAAAACCAGCCTGGCACGCCCATGTGCTGCCTGGGCCGGAAAAATTCTGGCCAAAAGCGGCTTGGCACGCCCCTGGGCGCGCCCCACCCAAAAATTTCATAAAAAATAAAAAAAATTGTTCTTCAACTTTTCTTTGCTGATTTGGTTAGATACTTCAAGTTCTAATTTTTAGCTTGACTCTTGTCTTTAAGAACCTTTATTTAGGATTCATTCAAGCTTCGTTTTTCCACTCCAAAGGTCATAAGCTTTTCTTACAAGGGTTTCATCACACTTACTAGCACAATATAAAATGTTCCATCAATAACAATGCAAAAATACGTACTTATTGCTCTTGAACCTAGGGTAAACATGGTTCAAGGTTGTCAAGTAGGGTCAAAAGTGTACGGGGTGTTACAGCAGGATCTATAGTACGGAGTAATTTTCAACCGGTGTTCACGTGTGTTGATTATTTCCTTGGGTTTGAATGCTTTTTGATGGTATGCAATGTTAGAACTTGTCTGATCTTTATTCTGGACGAAAGGATGAATACAAATGGGAAGAAGGGAACAAATAATGGAGACTTGGAGCTATCAGCCTCCATTTATTAGCTTCAGTCGATAATTTGGGATAACTATCTGGGATCCAAGATAGGGGTTAGTAACACAGGCTCAGGAGAAGCGAAAACTTACTTGAGGATACTGCTTAGACAAGAGCGTAAAGTTGTTCTAAGTATACATAACCTATCGATTTTGTATTCTGAACACTAGTAGGAGTTAGGAAGTATGAAGAACCTACAAAGTTATGAAGTTATTAGGGAACACAGTCCTAGTGCTTTTCTCATGTTGATTGTAAATCCAACAATCAACAATAATTACTACTAAATTATTTATTTACAAATTCCCCTCTTTTACTGGAAATTATTACTGATTGCCTTGACGTATATCTTGATTTATATTTTAGTCTATTCCCTGTGGTATGGACCGCAACCTCATTGGGTTCTATTTCTGATCAACGATCGATTTATGCTTTGTTTGGAGGTATAATTTGGGCGACATCACTGACCTACTAGGAACAACATATAAATGACCCTGCCTACCTCCAGACTACGTACCTACCCAACCACTTGCTCTCCTTGACTGAGCACCTTAATGAGAACCCTGGGGACCACCCCTACTACCCTGTGCACCACTTTAAGCTGGAGGTGGAACTGATCTGATTGGTGGAACACTTTGTGTAGTAGGCTCACAAATCCCAAGACGGGGACACTCTTGGGTGAAATGACCAACAACCCCACCCTCATAGCATGCCATGGGCACTCTTACCTAGTGAGAAGGACTGGTTGACCCAGAATGACCACCACGACTTAGAGACCATGACTTAACACCCCTCGATGACTGACTACTACCCTGACCACCAACACCACTATAACTAGGCTGACCCCAAAATAAAATTTGAAGTGCTTTTTGAATGGGCCTACTAGACTTACCCTGGTTCTGATACAGCTGCTGTTGAGGGTACCATACTTGAAAACCTCTACTCCTAAACTAAGCACCACTCTGGCTCCCACTGTAGCTACCCTGATAATGGGGTCTCTTATCACTGCCCCTTGGGCCTCAAGATATATATTTTCTGTAGTGTGGGCATAATCTGTAATATCATTAAATGACCTCCCAAAAGTCACCATACTATGAGTAGACCTATGGAGTGACAGTCTCAATCCTCTCACAAAGCATGGAATCCTCTCATACTCAGTAGGCAGTATAATGGTGGCATGCCTGGATAGATCATGAAACCTTGACTCAATGCGGAAAACTCATCCCTCAGGCGTTCACGCATACTGGAGGCATATACTTCTCCATGAAAGCCTTAGAAAACTAAGTCCAAGTCATAGGAGGAGATCCAGTTTGCCTGAAATCAAGATATCCCCTCCTCCACGGTCTCACCACTCTATCAAGTTGTTATGTGGTATAATCCACTTTGTACGACTCAACCAACCCCAAATTACATAAACTCTCCTCACAGCTGGTAAGGAACTCATATGCATCTTCTCCTAGGCTCCTACAAATCTTCATGGAGTCAATCTCAGAAATCATCCTACCATTTTCTACTCCTCAGAAGTTATGGCTGAATAGGTTAGGGATGAATTTGGAACTACCGATGTTGGTAGAACCTCTACTCTGGGAGACGCAGCAGCAGGCTACACTCTTATACTTAATCCACCTTGGGTTGCCCCTGAGCAAATTTCTGGGCCCCATCCATCAGCTAGCTACCAACCAAACCCAATAGTTGTACCAAAGCATCTCGGAGGATTGATGAAGATATAAACTCGGGTGGAGCGTAGGCTGCCCCCAGCCTACCAACTACTATAGTGGTAGATCCTTTAGTGCTATCTCTAGTGCATACTCTAGTTTTGAATCAGTAATCAGCTCAGGTGAAGGATCCCTGCCCTGACTTCAACCTCGGGGTCGACCTCAACCTCTAACAGGTACCCTAGTTGTAGACTCGAGGGCCCCATCCCCCACTTCAATGGTCCACATCCTAGCCATCTACAAAAGAGTGAAACAAATTAGAATCAAGAAACCAATATAGACACAATGCATGAAATCAAATCAAAAAGATGAGTTTTTCATAAAAATACCCTGTAGCCTCTTAAAGGTAGGATACATACGTCATCTTATCGATCTGTGGGACTCTAATAGATATTGGCTCTTGTACCGACAATATTAGTGAACTTAGTCCCAGATACCAAACTCTCATGACCCAATTTCTTAGGTAATGATGGTACCTACTTTAACCCACCAGTAGGTAAGCCAAACCATAGCCCAAAAATTATCTCTCCCTTATTTTCCAATTCTTTTCTCTCTCTTATATTTTCACCACGTTCTCTATAGAAAATTACTTAGGCAGTTTTTGCTGGCATGACCACAGTGCCGTTGGTGGAGGTTTTTTAACCACCGGACCAAGATCAACTTGAGTGCAATGAAGATGCACACCTACCCTAATAAACAACACCCTCAAATTTTCCCTATATCGATAGGAAATCAAAAAACAAAATAGCAATCACCCATATGATTTCTCAAGAATAGTGGTGCAGGGCTTAAGAATTTATTTTCCTTGTTAATTTAGGAGCTATTAAAGTAGTGTCAAATAATGGAGATGCTAGTACTCCTCAAGATCTATCTATCATCCAAAAATCACAGCCTTACATCATCCTAATTGAGAAATTATGATGCACACTCAAATAGGAGGTAATTTCGAGGTAATTCGATCAAATCCAATTCTTGTGGAAAGTAATGGACACCAAGATCTACCTCCAGTCAAGTTTCCAACAAAGTTAGCTGCTGAAAAGGTCATTGACCGTAAATAAATTTTTTGCAAAGCACCGGCGATCAAAATTTTTGACCAAACTCAATACCTAATGGTTCATATAGGTGAAAAGCAGGTTCCTGTGATAAAAGCTCCAATTTCTACAGAGCCTAAAGATTCAAATTTAGGAATTAGGGTTTCTAGCCCTAATTCTCAGAAAATGATCAAAGGTACAATTTTGATGGGGCAATAATCAAATTGGCAGTATGGATCAAAGCAACATAAAGGTAATAGTGCTAATATTACAAAAACCCCATCTATTACATCTCCCCAAGCTTAAAATTTGAATAACCCCAATCCTATAGAAAAAAGTTGGCCGGTGATTATGCTTCGGTGAAGATGAATGAGGTTGGTCAAGCTAAAACCATCACATAAGCTATGGGGGACGTGAATTTCATAAAATCCCCATCAGTTATTCCTAGGGCTCATCAAATTTAGCTTTTGGGGTTCTATTGAATCCTATTACTATTTAATGTGCTGAAAACTGCAATTTTGAGTTTGAGGGTCATAGAGATGATTCAGAAGCCTCGTTTGATGACCATAAAAGTGAGTCTTCTACTCCTAAACCCATTGAGCATGCTAAGGTTGGTTTTTGTCTATTTAACTAAGGATCCAGTGGGAGATAAAGCTAGTCCCAATGTGGTTAATGATCATAGTATTGAGAATGGTAAAGGCTTAGCTGATAAATCCAAAACTAACCCCCTAAACCCAATAAAGAACCCCTTAAATCCAAACAAAACCTTACACCCGTTATAATAAGCCTATGGAAGTGTCCAACAACTTTAGGCTTAACAAACCCACTGATTTCACTACCAATGATGATAAACCTAATGAAAACAATGAGGACACCAATCCAAATAATACTAAGCCTACTCAAACTAATCCCAAAAGTCCTACATTACCAGGAACCATATGAACCAAAATACGATAAAGAAGATTTAACTACTTGAGGTAAAAAGTGAAATAAAGATAGAAGATAATGAGATAAACACAAAGAGATAGAAAAAGAGATAGGAACTATTGAATAAATGAATTCAAAACCCCTAAATATACTATCCAAAGCACATAATCTATACGTGAACTAAGAGGGTGTCTAAACTCCCTTAAAATCCCCATTTCTAAGCAAAGATTCAACACAAGCTTTACCACACTCTCTCATAAAAGAAGTATTCATCAATATTCAAAGATAACTAAGCAAAATAAAACACTACTTAAACTATTTATAGTGTCATTACAAAGGAGGCCCAAAAGTGACCTTTACGCTTTTAAAGACGAGTCCAGGTGGACTATTTTTGTAGTGACGACCACTGGGACTGACCGTCACTAAGTTGGTAGACCGTCACCCATGTCGTAGCCACAAGGTAGTAGCTCATTTGTATGGCCTTCACTTAGTGGACCATGGTATGGTCCATCGCACACTTGGCGGACCGTCGCTCCTCCTATCACCATGAGAAAGCATCCAAATTCTTCACTTAAAGCTCCTAATCCAACCCTCAACTTATAGAACCCCCTTGATGGGGTCAACATAGACCCCAATACTTCACTCTTCATGAATAATGTTTGTGTTCCTTGAATTTCTCAAGCTTGGCTCCTTGTGAATGGTCTCGAGGAGATTTGGATCACATCATCCTCTCCATCTTGAGAGGAATTTTTCCTCAAATTCACGACTTCATCATCATCTCGAGCCTTAAAAAGAGAGAGATCACACACGTTAAAAGTGTTGTGCACTTGATATTCCGGTGGAAGGTCAATCTTGCATACATTGTCATTTATCTTCTCAAGTACTTGGAAGGGTCCATCACCTCGTGGCAGCAGCTTTGTTTTCCTTTGTGTTGGGAATTTGTCCTTTCTAAGATATACCCATACCCAATTGCCCGGTTTAAGCACGAGTCTTTTTCTTCCTTTGTTCACCTTCTTTGCTACTTCTTGATTCTTTTTATCAAGGAGAAGTCTCACCTTCTCATGCATATTCTTCATTAATTCCTCCCTTTTATTTCCATATAAACTAATCACAATAATACTAGGCAAGGGGGTGATATATAAAGGGGTGATAGGGTTGAAATCGTAAACTCATTTAAAAGGAGTAATACCAATAGTCATGTGAATAACTCTATTGTAAGCAAAGTTGACTAAAGGTAAGTGATCCTCCCAAGAAGTTAATTTTCCCTTAACCAAGGTATGTAATATAGTACCCAAGGTTGAATTCACAACCTTGGTTTGACCATCGATTTGTGGGTGGCAAGACGAGGAGAAAAATAATTTGGTATTAAGCCTACCTTACAAGGACCTCTAAAAGTGACTAAGAAACTTAAGAGTCCCTATCACTCACAATGGTCTTAGGAATTCCATGGATTTTAACAACATGTTTAATAAACAAAGAAGCCACACTAGGAGCATCATCACTCTTGTGACATGGGATGAAATATACCCTTTTTGAAAACCGATCAACTACAACAAAGATGTTATCCTTTCCCCTCCTCGTCCTAGACAAACCCAACACAAAGTCCATAGAAATATCAAGCCATGGGTGTAGGGTAGTAGGATGTGGTGTGTATAATCCTTGAGGAAGAGTGCAAGATTTTGCACTTTTACAATCCATACACTGGCCACAAATTCGAGCAACATCAAGACACATCTTGGGCCAATAGAATGGTTCTTCTAGGATTTTAAGGGTCTTTATAATTGCAAAGTGACCCATGATACCACCATTATGTGCCTCTCTCATAAAAAATTCTCTCCAAGAACTATAGGGAACACACAATCTCCCTCCTTTGAAAAGGAAACCATCAAACTTGGAATAAGGTATAGAATTTCTATCCCTAACCCACTTTTCCCTTTCCCATTCTTCGCAATCTTTGAAGATTGGAGCAACCTTGGGGTCCTCGGGATATAATGTCTCTAAGAATTCAAAGCTAATTAATTTAGAAGACAAGGTATTGAGCAAAATATGTTTTCTTGAAAAGGCATCGGCCATGACATTCTCCTTCCCATTTTTGTGTTGAATTACATAAGGAAAAGTCTCCAAGAATTCAATCCACTTGGCATGCCTTTTGTTCAATTTATCTTGACCTCCAAGGTGTTTCAAAGATTCATGTTCAGTTTGAATCACAAATTCATTAGGCCAAAGAGAGTGTTGCCAATTGCCCAAAGCTCTAATCAAGGCATACAACTCAAGATCATACGCAGAGTAGTTCAAGGTTGTGCCTTTGAGCTTTTCACTAAAGTATGCAATGGGCATTTGGTATTACATTAAGATGGATCCAATGCCTACCTTACTAGCATCACATTCAACTTCCAACATCTTCTCAAAATTGGGCTATTGTAACAACAGAGTGGAGCTAAGCATTGTTTTCAAACTTTCAAATGCCTTTGCTTGCTCTTCTCCCCACTTAAAAGGTTGATCCTTTCAAATTACCTTGGTTAACAAGGCAAATATAGTGCTAAACCCTTTGACAAACCTTCTATAAAAACTAGTCAATTAATGAAAACTTCTCACATCACCAATAGATTATAGAGTTGACCAATTTTGTATAGCATCTATCTTGGATTCATCAACTTCAACACCCTAGGAACTCACAAAAATCCGAAAATACAACCTCATTAACACCAGAAGAACATTTCTCAAGATTAACATACAATTTCTTCTTTTCTAAGCACATCAAACACATATTTCAAATGCATCACATGGTCATCTAGCGACATTCTATAGACAAGGATATCATAAAAGTATACCATGATAAACTTCCCTATGAATGGCTTTATCACATGATTCATTAGACTTATGCAGGTACTAGGAGCATTGGTGAGTCCGAATGGCATAACCAACCATTCATAGAGACCAAATTTAGTCTTGAAGGTGGTTTTCCACTCATCTCCTGGGTTCATTCAAATTTTGTGATACCCACTCCTAAGATCAATTTTTGAGAACACACATGAACCATTCAAATCATCTAGCATGCCATCTAATTTAGGGATAGAGTGGTTATACTTTACCGTTATCTTGTTGATCGCTCAGCAATCTACACACATGTGCCAAGTTCTATAATTCTTTGGTACCAACAATACCGAAAATGCACATGGTATCATGCTCTCCTTGATGTATACTTTGTTTAGGAGTTTTTCAACATTTTTTTAAAGCTCCTTGGTGTCCGTTGGGTTACTTTGATAGGTCATCTTATTTTGGAAATTATGTGCTCGATACGAAGTCTATTTGATGCTCAATTCCCCAAAGTGGGGGTAATCCCTTTGGAAGTTCCCTTGGGAACACATCTTCATAACCCTACAAAATAAGAGAAATAGAATGGAGAATAGAAGTCGTAGAATGGTTAGTGTGAAAATCATGTGCTAGGAATATCATAGACTACTCCTCATCATGTTCCTTGAAAAGAACCTTGTTTCTAGCCAACATCACCATTTGGCTATTTTCTTTCAACTTCATCCTTTCTTATTCTTCATCATTCTCCTTTTCATGGGATCTTTCCTCCCCTTTTTCCCTTTCTTTCCTTCTTTCTCCTTTAACTCTCTTATTTTTGATGTATCTCATTCACTTGTGATGGTGAAAGACGATGGAGAGTGAAATTATTACCATTTAATTCAAGAGAATAGCGATTGATCCTCCCATCATGTTTGGTTGAACGATCATATTGTCATGGTCTTCCAACCAAGATGTGACAAGTTTGCATGGGGATTACATCACAAAGCACTTCATTATGGTAGTTCCCAATCTTGAATTAGATTATAACTTGTTGAGTTACCTTTAATTCTCCACACTCATTTAACCATTGGAGCATATACGGTGTAGCATGCTTGGTTATGGGTAACTTCAAGAAATTAACCATTGTGGCACTAGCAATATTAGCACAACTCCCACTATCAATGACCAAAGAACACACACTTTCCTTTATAAGACATTTAGAGTGAAATAGATTCTCTCTTTGACTCGGATCATCAAATGTCTTACTAATCATTACTCGTCTTCCCACAAAGTTTGGGACCTCAAACCCTCCATCTTGAGGGCAAGCATCCTCATCACTTTCCTCTTCTTGGTCATCTTTCTCAACCCTCTCTCGTTCTTAGACTTCCCCTTTATTGTACTCTTATATACCCACCTCATCTCCAAGGTAATACAATCTACCTTCCTTAAGGATCACATTTCTTTGATTGGGACATTCATTTGACTTGTGTCCCCAACATTGACATTTAAAACATTAGAAACCTTTAGGATTAGGAGTTGGATACTTGTTACCTCCATTCCTTGGTGGGTACTTGGGAGTGGTCTTCTCTATGGCCTTTTCTTAAAAGGCTTGATGATTTCCTTGTTCTTGTTCCACCCCGAAGATAGTTGAGCTACCTCTTTGTTCTTACCCCAAGGGTTAGTGGATGAGTACCCTTTGGTCTTGAATGATGACCTTTCCTTAAGATCCCTTTCAATAGCTAAGGTTTCTTGAAAGATGTCTTCTACGATAGTGAACCTATACAAGTCATTGAGGAGGTAATATCCTTGTTCAAACCAACTTTGAAATGGATGACAACATGTTCCATGTTCTCATGATGCTCAAGGTTCAAAACCAATTGTTGGAACTCGTCATAGTATGTCAAGACACTCTTGTTCCCTTGCTTTAGATTGTACAACTTGGCAAGTAACTCATGCCTATACCTTTCCAGTATGAACTTTTTTCTTATAAGACATTTCAAATCATTCCATAGTGGGGTTGTCCTTCATTTATAACTTGTTGAATTCTCTTGGCATATACCCACCACGTAATGGCAAACCCCTCAAATTGAGTTATGGCATAGCAAATCTTCTTTACCTCGGTGAGATATTGACTTTAAATATTCTTTCACAAGTGGACTCTCATATAAGATAAGCCTCAGGATCACTCTCTCCCTTGAAAGTTGAAAGACTAGTCTTGATAGAATTGATCCCTACATCCTGGACTCTATTACCACCTTTATTATCATTATAGTTCCATGGATCTTCAACTTGGGGTCAATTTCCCAAGTTTCCTCTACCATAAGGTGCTGGACCAAATCTTCTTCCTCGACCTCAGAATCCTTGTTGAGACAATGGTCTATGCCTTTAATACTCTGCATGAAAGGCCTCTTCATTTACCCCTCAAACTCAACTTTTAGGTCCTCTCCTCCTACTCTCTCAACTTGGATGGGTTGATTTTAGTTATGTGGTATTTGGAGTGGGGGATTTTGGTTTAGTAGAGCTTGAGGTGGTGGGTTTTAGTTTGGTGGTGCTTGGGGTTGGCCTTGGTTATGGGTTATTTGGTGAGATGGGTCTTGGTCTTCCGGTCCTTCTTGGTTGACTTGGTTGAATTGTGGTTGTAGTGGATGAACGAGATTTCAGTGATGTGGATAGATAGTGGCTTGGGCAATGGGGACTTTTGTTTTTCTTAGTGGATTGAGCATTTGGGGGAGTATTTCTAGGGAGATAGTATAGGATGCATCATGAGCATGCCCGCTCGATGATGTATGGTAGTTTTGGGGAGTAAATTGGGTGGAGTTTAGATGACCTTTTAAATTCACTATCTTTCCTCCCATGGTTGATACACTTCCTTCGAGCGTGGTTATGTGACCTTCCATTGATTCCAATCTATGACCCAAAGATTTAATTGTGTCCAATATTGTATTCAAAGTATTGACATCCATGGATATTGGTGTCTCTCCTTTCGGATCCATCGTACCTATTTAAAGTCACTAAACACAAACAACAAACAAGTTAGTGTTAAGAAATAAGCTCACAATTCTACACACCTTTGTAAGCCTCACACTTTGATTGGCAAATGTTGAATGATAGCTTATACTCTGATGGTAGTTGAGGTGTAGATCACAACTATTGTCCGGATTGGATTCTTGTTTGAAAGACTTAAAGAAATCACGTAAGGACTTGAGCCAAGAAGTTATGACGAAAATGAAAAGAGAAAAACACTCAAAGAAGTGGGACGAAGAAAAAAATGATCTCAAGAACTAATTCACAACTAAGTAGGTTGATTACTAGTTGTTAATTACTATTAGAATCAAGTAAAATATGATTAAGAATCAAAAGAAATGAAACTAGGAATCTAAAATGAGCTTATGGAACTTTTCCCTAGTTGACTCACTCAATAATTTCAGATTTAAGAACCCATTTCACTTTTCTTCAAACTTAAGCTTCAACAATGGTAGATTACTCAAATCATCTCGGAACAAGCTCAAATTTTAGCTAACGACTCACTCGACACTAGAGAACATGATTCTAATATCGGAAACACAAAAAGACTTAAAAATTCAAAAATACAAAAACATGAATGACTCTTTTTTTTGTGATTTTCAAGCTAACAAACCCAAGACTAGAATCATAGGAACGATTTTAAGCTCGATTCTGATACCAGATTATATGAACCAAAATATGATAAAGAAGATTTAACTATGAAATTGAGGTAACAAGCGAAATAAATATAGAAGATAATGAGATAGACATAAAAAGACAAAAAAAAAAGATAGGATTTATTGAATATATGAATTCAAAACCCCTAAATATACTATCCAAAGAACCTAATCTATACGTGAACTAAGAGGGCATCTAAAATCCCTAAAACCCCCTATTTCTAAGAAAATATTCAACACAAGCTTCACCACACTCTCTCACAAGAGAAGTATTCATCAATATTCAAATATAACTAAGCAAAATGAAACCCTACTTAAACTATTTATAGTATCATTACAAAGGAGGCCCAAAAGTGACCTTTAAGCATTTAAAGGCGAGTCTAGGTGGACTATTTTAGTGGTTAAGGCCACTGTGACTGACTCTCACTGAGTTGGAGAACTTTCATCCTTGCTGTCGCCACAAGGTAGTAGTTCATTTGGATGGCCTCGCTTGGTGGACCATGGGACAGTCCGTCGCACACTTGGCAGACCATCGCTCCTCCCGTAACCATGAGGCAACATTCAAATTCTTCACTTGAATCTCCCAATCCAACCCTCACCTCAAAGAACCCTCTTGATAGGGTCAACATAAACTCCAACACTTCACTCTTCATAAATAATGGTTGTGTTCCTTGAAGTTCTTGAGCTTGGCTCCTTGTGAATGGTCTCGAGGAGATTTAGATCACATTATCCCCTAACCCTATTATTTTTCAATCCATATTCACAAAATTTAGTGTTTAAGAGGCTATGAAAGCCACCCCCATAAAGATTAATTCCCCCAAAATCACTTCCAAACAAGGTTTCCCTGTTTTGATCTTTAGACCTGAGGACTACAAGGTTTCCTTGTTCCTCTTAAAAGTGCAAGTATACTCTTATTGGTAAATTTAACAATACCATGCCTAATATCGAAGTTATTAGAAGGGAGTTTATATTGCAAACTGAACTTAGGGGTGGTGTTAAACTATCTCATTTCAATTCAAGGCACCTCAATATTGACTTGGATAATGAATTTGATCACACCACTTTTTAGACTAAAAGGAGAATGTATATAGAGGTACAAATGATGAGGTTTCAGTTGTGGACTCCTAAAATTAAACTTGATGAAGAGACCCCTTTAGTTCCTATGTCGATTGTGTTACTAGAATTAGATTAACATTGCTATGCATGGAAGTGTTAGCACATCTACTGTCTCCTATTAGGAAGGCCCTGTTCTTGGACTTGGCTACTTATAAGAAGACTAGGGGAAGTGTGGCTAAGGTCAAACTCCAACTTGATCTCACAAAACCTAGGACACATCATGTTTGGTAGGGATTTGATGAGGATGAGAATGGACAAGGCAAGTGGCAATTAGTGCTGTATGAAAGGGTTCCTAATTATTATGGATACTATAAGCATCAAGGACACAAGGTCATAAACTGCTCCATCAAGAAAAGGGATAATGAAATAAGGAGGAAAAGAGAGCAACAAAAGGCTGAAAAATCAGTAACTCCCAGGTTCAAAAAAGTAGTGAAAAAAAAATGATCAAGCACCACCATGGGAAGAAAAAAGATCACAAAAGAACAGGGGCACAACTAAAGAAAAGGAAAATCCCAAGAGACAAGAGCAAGAGCAATGGAAAACTCAATAGAAAAAAGGCAAGAAAAAAAACTTTCAACAACAGCAACATCACTATTAACAAAATACATATAGTCCTTAATCTTCATGATCTAACAGTTCTTAATTTTAGAAAAAACAGTTAGAAGGAACACAAGAGAAAAACCTTCAAAAGTAGCAACTGAACACACTAGATTTGTAGTGGCAGGTATTGACTTAAGTACTTCCACTTCCCTATAAACCCTTGGTATTGTTATTATAGATGATTCTTGTGGTGTAAATGGTGTGAAGGATGTAATGAATACTTATCTTACTAACCCTATCCCTTTAGGTTGTTTTGATACTAAAAATATTGGTGTTGTGGAGGGTGTGAAAGGGTCTACTGGTGTAGTGGATAAAACTAATAAAAGGTCTGAAATTTTAGTCCTTATTGAGTCTGACCATGTGCCGCATACCAAGCACACACACAAGTGCATATGGTCATGCAAGTAATATAGTATCTCTTGCGAGCCGAATATTGATCCCACAGGGAATTGGTGTTTAGCAGACGATCCAACTTAAATATTACTATTAAAGTAAAATAAGTGAAATTCATAACCAAAAAGAGTTTGAGATTTGTTTTTATAACTAAATACTAGAAATAACAACAATAGGAAATTCAGATTGTAAACAATATATGGAGAGTTCCAGGGTTGAGGCAATTACTCCACATTCATGCATAACTATGGTTTCTAGTGGATGTTGGTGCTTATTATGATTATTGATTTATGATGTTGATAATATAACTCGGGGATGGTATTACTCTAATTAATCTACCCAAATTAGTCTCACAACTACATTTTTGAGCGGGGTTGTGAGTCTCTAATTCGAATGCAATAAGTTTTCCCATTTCATTAACCAAGTGGGGCGTTTAGGTATATATCTATCCTAACCGTAAATCATCCTTTAATAATTAGTTTATAACAATTAAAGACATGATCCACACTCCTTACATTATTCATTTCACCCCTCAACTCCTACGGTCAATTCATTTTGGAACTACAATTTATCCTAAAGTTAGTGGCGCTTTTGAATAATAAAACAAGAACGTAAGAACAATCACATGACTTGACAAACAACTGTACCAACTATAAAACCATAATTAAGCAATCATATTGTATCCTCAACCATAGAATGAGGGTGTTTATCCACTAATATTCATACAAACAATCTCCATAAAAGAGTTCATAACTACAAACTACAAGACTGAAAAGTAAAAGAAAAAAGAACCCTAGTTTGGGCTCCTTGATGTCTCCTTTACTCTCCAATTCGTATGTCTTCCCAAAATAATGTGAATAATGTGGATAAGTAATCCTTTTATAGTGATTCATTTCTTCCATTAGCTGCCCCAAACGAATCATATGCATTGATGACTTTACCCCCAACTTAAACCAAGTTAAAACCAACTTTGGGGCGTTTTGGGCATGGCGCGTCACACGGCCATTGCGTTTGAATTCTAGTGGAATGGTGTGGTGGGGGTGAAATTCAGGTCCTAAAACATGCCTTTTAGAGTGAAACACATGTCCCACCTCCCATGCCTTGGAGGGTGCGGCACATGGTCCCCTCCTAAGGGTGAAGTTTCTCCCGGTTTTCGTTCTTTTGGTCTCGTGCACTTGTTCCTTGTTTCCCCAGTTATTGTGGCTTATTTGTAGGATTGATTTAGCTTCCATAGCTCCTAATTTGATATCCTACAATATCTCACAACACCATAAGTCCATACAACACAATAGAATAAATCAAAGTACATAAATCAAAGTACACTAGAACAAGCATAACTCAAGCTAGCGACACTAGTTTTCTCTTCTAAGTCCTATTTAATATTTTTCACTCTTAACTTGTTTCAAATGAACCTTGAACACCATAAAAATTTACTTTAACACACAAATACACATATACACACTTTATACTCAATAATAACCTCAATTTATCCTCAAAACTAAGCTAAAAGTACATAGATAATGACACTTAAGAGTATAAATACGCCTAAGATCACCACCCCAAACTTAAAGATTTGTTCGTCCTCTAACAACTCTTTAAATTAATCCCCATAAGTGAAGACTCTAAAAACATTAATACAACTAATACACTCAACCTACAACTATATATACAACATGAATAGCAAGTTCTATATTCAGCATATCATCTTACAACTTGAAACACATGAAGACTACTTCGAAACTTCCTAGCCTCAAGACTTGAATCTACCAAGTTGGAAAACTCATACATATTATTCAACAAAGAGATAATATAAGTCACCTATATATTATAAAACATGTGCCCTCATCACAAGAGAGTCACCCACATTCACTCACCAATATGCAATTTATCACAAGAATAGATGTAAGAATCAAATTCCACTCACTCTCACAAAGAATTCACGTGCAATATTTGACAAACCATAAGCTTGCCCTTAGTGTAGTACTCCACTAATCTAATAATTTCAAAGCTCATGATCAAGTAGAACTTTAAGGTTTGTAATGTAGGCTACGGGATGGGTAGGAACTATTTGGTCAAGACTAGTGACTATCTTCCCTAAGCGCTTTAATACATCACAATTTCCACTAAGCTTATCTCCAACCACCCTATTTCACACCACTATCATATTCCCAACTCTCTTTTGTTTTGCCCCATCGCTTTGAGCTAGCGTACACATCTTTAGCATGGAGTATTTGCTAGCAACATATGATTCACTTTTTATCAATTTTCTTTTCATTACATTACTCTCTACCAAAAATACCATAAACCTTTTCAACACACCAAAAGCTATTTACTTGGGACTTCAAATTCACTTTTTCCTTCTTTATTTTTCCACTCCTTAACATCTTAATTTCTCAACTAAAGCGCTTAGGAATTTTGGATCAAATTGCGGGTAATTGAAGGAAAAGGAATAACCTACATATAAGGCTACCAAAGAATAGGCTAAAGGATCAATGGGGGGCTAACTAAGATCAAGCAAAAAGGTTAGATAAGGTGTGTATAAAACATGGCTATCAAAGAAATGCCTATATTATCTCCTAAACTTAACATTCTTTATTTTGCTTTGCAAACACACAGGGAAAGTTCTAGACGTCACCATACCACTTAGAATTTAACAAAATCTCACTCACACTTGGCACATGTTCAAATCAAGATGGTGTCACACCTCGAAATCCCATTCGGGCCAAACTGGCACCCGAAGCCGATATGGCCTGAGAGAACCAATCTTTGCTCATGTACATTTGTATGCATAGCCTCATATGAACATCATACTATCTCATGTAACTGATAACATATAAAATGCTTATGGCGGAAGTCATGGAAAACATGTACAATATGTGAAACTTGGCCGTTAGGGCCATCAAGTCGAGTGAACATACATCTCTTGTATCCATATACCCACATACGTCTACAAAAGCCTCTAACAGATGCATGTACAAGACCAACTTAAATTCGGGACAGGTCCACACTTTATACAATATTTACAACATCAAAACAAATGTACAACTGTGACTTGAGAAGTCCCAAACCAACTGAGGCTCACCAAAAATCTACAATTACTGTCAACCTATTGCGGAGGTCTACTAGTGCCTGCACCTACAACATTTAAAGTAAGTTCCCCAAGAGGGGTCAGTACGAAGAATGTACTGAGTATATAAGGCTCAAATGAAACTGTGATATGTAAACATTTCAATGAACTCAAATTCAAATGCATAACCAATATGGATAAGTCACTGTACTGAACTTTGGGAACCATGTATTGTTTTCATTACTTTATTTGATTCTATGATTATTCATCTTTGCATGTGACCTGTGATACCTGGGCCCCGACTGATCAGTGGGTTTACATAACATATCTTTATTTGGGATCGGCTCGAGCTGGGCTTATGCCTCCAGAGCTGCCACCTTAAGAATCAATATATTGGGATCGGCTTGAGCTAGGTTTTTACCTCTAGAGCTGCCACCCATACAACATATCAGGTTCGGCTCGAGCTAGGTGTATACCTCCAGAGCTGCCCCCTGTCAGGTTTGGTCTGAGCTAGGCTTATGCCTCTAGGACTGCCCCCTGATCCTGGGATCGACTTGAGCTAGGCTTACGCCTCCAAAGCTTCTACCCATACTTGATCATTAACCACATATGCATTACTTCACTTCTTTACTTTTGAGAGATTGATACCTTTACTTGTGAGAGATTGGTACATTCACTTGTGAGAGATTGATACATTCATTTGACATAGCATTTTTGGAAGCTTTGGAACCATAACCAAAATAGAAGACATGTGAATAAACATTATTGGAAACATAACACCATTGGAACCATTGGACAATCATCTATGAACAAGATACATGAGCATAATCACTTTTGGAACTTTGGAAAACAACCTTATTGAGCTTTTGGAACAATACCCATGAATATGATACATGAGATTCACAATTGATCAATGAGTAGGAAACATATGATAATGACCATTGATAACCGAATATAGGATACCTTATCACATTTCAGGATAGGACAAGCGCAATGTCAAAGTGAATACTATTTGCTGCAGAATGATACGGACAGAGTAACATTACATACCTTGTATTTTCAATACGAATATACAATCATAGATGTTCATACATCAGTCCCTCTCCTTCTTTATGTTTCACTCTACAACACAAATACATAACGGGTTTACATTAACCACCAACTACCTTACAAATGCATATAACGATAATGAGTTTCATTTTTGCCTTTAGAAGGTCATTTACCCCTTGACAATACCATTGATGAAATTATTATTCAAAAAATCCCACAATATTCCCAACATTGAACAATACATGATAATCAATACAGTTCACCACAACACTTCTCCTTTACACTTTCTTATCAACACCACATCACAAATAATCCATCAACTTACATTAATACACCTCATAGCACATATCGACCAAAATCCCACAATTTACACTTATAGAAAAATAACAAGTTTAATAACAAAATAACACAATACATGTTCATATTTTATCCATACCATGCTGTTTCATCAAAGGCACAAGTCATAATTCAAGCTTGAACCTCATGGATCACAAAACCATGTCCAACATTTCCAAGCACAACCAACATGATTTACATACTCTTTAATGAATATAATATATTAATACATAACAATAATCACTTACCCAAGCTTGAAAAATGATGATCTTGCTCCAAAAGTGCCTTAGGGTTTGAAAAGGAGAGAAAATATCTTCAAGAAATGTATAGAAAAGCATAAAACTTAGAATGGAATAAAAATCTGATATTTTGGTCTTTATATAGTACTCAAGTCATACTTATCCAATACTTGGGCATTAAATTCCATATACTCTTGGTCAAATGGAAGAATGGATCATTTTCCTCTTGGGCCCATGCATTTTGGCTTCATTTTGGGCCTCAAATTGGCCCATTGACACATATTATCTTAACCCACAAAAATCAATGTGTAATACATCATATAACTCATGTTTAATCAATTCCATAATTTTTACGACAATATCACTCATGTCTAGAAGGTCAATGGAAGAATAGGTCATTTGACCCATTTTTGGCCCATGTCTTCTTTCACATTTTGGGCCCTTTTTTAGCCCAATTCACTTAATCCAATAAAATCAATAATTTCTGATTTTTAAATCATCGAGTACATGTTACAAAAATATTCCCACTCATGCTATTCCTATCCGTAGCCTCAATCCCAAAAACAAGTGATTCTAGCCACGTATGGCCTATTTTGACCATAAGGGTAAAACCGTCATTTTGATGCCAAATTTGTTCTCGAGTAATTTTATCATACCAACATAATAATTTACTCATTTCATGTATATTATCATGGTTGTATAAGAAACATGGAAAAAATTGGCTCAGTACGTCACCGGGCACCCTTAGGATTTAGAAAATTTTCAACTTTCGAAAAATGGTAAAATCCATCCTGGCACGCCCTTGGGCGCGCCAGCTTTCTGCCAATGGGCACAAAAGTTTGGCGCAGATCGTCCTGGCATGCCCTCTGGTACGCCCCACTTTTTTTTTTCAAATTTTTTGTTTCTTCGACTTCTCTTTGCGGATTTGGTTGGATACTTCAAGTCCTATTCTTTAACTTACTTCTTACCCTTAATATACTTTTTTTAGAGGTCCCCTTAGCCTCATTTTAAACCACACAAATGCTCCACGAAAATCACAAAACACCTCCTATGCAAGTTTAATCACATGTACAAGGCCAAATTTCAATTTCCTCATCACTAACATTACAAAATACTTACTCATAGCATCTCGACACCTAAGTATCCATTGTTCAACGTCGTCACATAGGATTGGGAGTGCACGGGGTGTTACATTCTCCCCCCCCTTAGAAACATTCATCCTCGAATGTTAACGATGTCGCTTCATGTGCAACAAATGCGTCTCTATATTAACATCTCTATACATATACTCATATAGATACTTACTTAGTCTTTCTTTATCCACTCTTGCACTTTTGAATTTTCCTCTTTCTGTTTGGTACCAATATGGGTACCCTGGTCTCATCATTTGTTTTTTAGATTCTCTTGTTATCTACTCGACTTGGTGATTTCTCCAAGGAACTTTTACGAAAGTTACATCTTTATTTATGAACCTTTGCACTTGCCTGTCTAGAATAACCATAGGTATCTCTTTCTAGTGGGATCCTCGATAACTTGTACATTTCCAATAAAAGCAATGGATCTTGGCGTATGAATTGTGTTAGCTTGTATCTACTATTGTACCACCTTAACCTTCTCTGTAGCTTAGTGAACAAATCTAGCCCCATGTAAGGCAGTTCCTCTCGCTTTAAATCATCCAATTAATGATTTAAACTTTCTTCTATATACACCTTTGTAAGATACCATTTTGATACTTGGATAATATTTATTATTATAAGCACATTCCATAAGGGATAGATGGTCATCCCAACTACCTTTGTAATAAAATGTATAAGCTGGTAACATAATTTTAAGTCTCTTGATGATATGTTCTGCTGGTCCACCTGCTTAAGGATGAAAAAAATTGTACCCAACTTCACTTGTATACCCAAACTTTCTGTATTTTAACTGTTACCTCATCCAGTTGCCGATAATCATTACACATTCTCAATGTGCCATTTCTCTTTTGTGCAAATAACACTGGTGTACCCTATAGGGACACACCAAGTCTTACTAGCTAACATGTTTATACCTTGAACATCGCTTTCCTTACCTCAGGATAGGAAACAAATTTACCGTTCCACTCAAGGACAGTCTTTTGTGGAAGAAAAGGGAAATATATTTTCTTAGCTTGGCAATCTTCGTGGCATAACAAGAAGCCAACCATTTTATACTCATTACAACATTAAGAATCTTTCATTTCCATCTCCATAAGATCAACCATCGTAACATGATCACAAACATCTACTATACCCTTACGATATGCTTTTTTACCTATAATCAATTCACCGACAGGCATATCTCCCTGCATATCTCCCTGCTTATCTTTGCATGTACCTCTTCTTGTTATTGGCATCTTACTATACCAAAGAAACCAATTACCATGGTCAGATACAATTCAACTTACAACACTGTCTCTTTTGCACGATCTAGAATGAAGAAAAGAAACAACATCCTAAATACCCCGTAGCCTCCTACTTATAAATGTGGTGCATAACACATTGATAAGTAAGACTCTACTCAGACACGGCTTTGTAGAAACCCTTATAATGACCTGCTCTGATACCACTTTTGTCACGCCCCAAAATCCCATTCGGGCCGGACTGGCACCCGAAGCGGATATGGCCTGAGAGAACCAATCTTTGCTCATGTACATTTGTATGCATAGCCTCATATGAACATCATACCATCTCATGTAACTGATAACATACAAAATGCTTATGGCAGAAGTCATGGAAAACATGTACAATATATGAAACTTGGCCGTTAGGGCCATCAAGTCGAGTGAACATACATCTCTTGTATCCATATACCCACATACGTCTACAAAAGCCTCTAACAGATGCATGTACAAGACCAACTTAAATTAGGGACAAGTCCCCGCTTTATACAACATTTACAACATCAAAACAAATGTAAAACTGTGACTAGGGAAGTCCCGAACCAACTAGGGCTCACAAGAAATCTGCAATTACTGTCAACCTATTGCGGAGGTCTACTAGTGCCTGCACCGGCAAAATTTAAAGTAAGTTCCCTTAGAGGGGTCAGTACGAAGAATGTACTGAGTATGTAAGGATCAAATGAAACTGTATGATATGTAAACATGTCAATGAACTGAAATTCAAATTCATAACCAATATGGATAAGTCACTGTACTGAACTTTGGGAACCATGTATTGTTTTCATTACTTTCTTTGCTTCTATGATTATTCATCTTGGCATGTGACCTGTGATACCCGGGCCCTGACTAAGCAGTGGGTTTACATAACATATCATTATTTTGGGATCGGCTCGAGCTAGGATTATGCCTCCAAAGCTGCCAGCCTAAGAATCAATATATTGGGACCGTCTCGAGCTAGGTTTTTACCTCTAGAGCTGCAACCCATACAACATATCAGGTTCAGCTAGAGCTAGGTGTATACCTCCAGAGCTGCCCCCTGTCAGGTTCGGTACGAGCTAGGCTAATGCCTCTAGGACTGCCCCCTGATCCTGGGATCGGCTTGAGCTAGGCTTATGCCCCCAAAGCTGCCACCCATACTTGATCATTAACGATATATGCATTACTTTACGTCTTTACTTTTGAGAGATTGATACCTTTACTTGTGAGAGATTGGTACATTCACTTGCGAGAGATTGATACATTCATTTGACATAGCATTTTTGGAAGCTTTGGAACCATAACCAAAATAGAAGACATGTTAATAAACATTATTGGAAACATAGACTTATTGGAAACATAACACCATTGGAACCATTAGACAATCATCTATGAACAAGATACATGAGCATAATCACTTTTGGAACTTTGGAAAACAACCTTATTGAATTTTTGGAACAATACCCAATAATAGGAGACATGAGATTCACAATTGATCAATGAGTAGGAAACATATGATAATGACCATTGATAACCGGATATAGGATACCTTAGCACATTTCAGGATAGGACAAGCGCAAAGTCAAAGTGAATACTATTTGCCGCAGAATGATACGGACAGAGTAACATTACATACCTTGTATTCTTAATACGAATATACAATCATAGATGTGCATACATCAGTCCCTCTCCTTCTTTATGTTTCACTCTACAACACAAATACATAACGGGTTTACATTAACCACCAACTACCTTACAAATGCATATAACGATAATGAGTTTCATTTTTGCCTTTAGAAGGTCATTTACCCCTTGACAATACCATTGATGAAATTATTATTCAAAAAATCCCACAATATTCCCAACATTGAACAATACATGATAATCAATACAGTTCACCACAACACTTCTCCTTTACACTTTCTTATCAACACCACATCACAAATAGTCCATCAACTTACATTAATACACCTCATAGCACATATCGACCAAAATCCCACAATTTACACTTATAGAAAAATAACAAGTTTAATAACAAAATAACACAATACATGTTCATATTTTATCCATACCATGCTGTTTCATCAAAGGCACAAGTCATAATTCAAGCTTGAACCTCATGGATCACAAAACCATGTCCAACATTTCCAAGCACAACCAACATGATTTACATACTCTTTAATGAATATAATATATTAATACATAACAATAATCACTTACCCAAGCTTGAAAAATGATGATCTTGCTCCAAAAGTGCCTTAGGGTTTGAAAAGGAGAGAAAATATCTTCAAGAAATGTATAGAAAAGCATAAAACTTAGAATGGAATAAAAATCTGATATTTTGGTCTTTATATAGTACTCAAGTCATACTTATCCAATACTTGGGCATTAAATTCCATATACTCTTGGTCAAATGGAAGAATGGATCATTTTCCTCTTGGGCCCATGCATTTTGGCTTCATTTTGGGCCTCAAATTGGCCCATTGACACATATTATCTTAACCCACAAAAATCAATGTGTAATACATCATATAACTCATGTTTAATCAATTCCATAATTTTTACGACAATATCACTCATGTCTAGAAGGTCAATGGAAGAATAGGTCATTTGACCCATTTTTGGCCCATGTCTTCTTTCACATTTTGGGCCCTTTTTTAGCCCAATTCACTTAATCCAATAAAATCAATAATTTCTGATTTTTAAATCATCGAGTACATGTTAAAATAATATTCCCACTCATGCTATTCATATTCGTAGCCTCAATCCCAAAAACAAGTGATTCTAGCCACGTATGGCCTATTTTGACCATAAAGGTAAAACCGTCATTTTGATGCCAAATTTGTTCTCGAGTAATTTTATCATACCAACATAATACTTTACTCATTTCATGTATATTCTCATGGTTGTATAAGAAACATGGAAAAAATTAGCTCAGTACGTCACCGGGCACCCTTAGGACTTAGAAAATTTCCAACTTTCGAAAAATGGTAAAATCCATCCTGGCACGCCCTTGGGCGCGCCAGCTTTCTGCCAATGGGCACAAAAGTTTGGCGCAGAGCGGCCTGGCATGCCCTCTGGCACGCCCCACTTCTTTTTTTTCAAATTTTTTGTTTCTTCGACTTATTTTTGCGGATTTGGTTGGATACTTCAAGTCCTATTCTTTAACTTACTTCTTACCCTTAATATACTTTTTTTAAAGGTCCCCTTAGCCTCATTTTGAACCACACAAATGCTCCACGAAAATCACAAAACACCTCCTATGCAAGTTTAATCACATGTACAAGGCCAAATTTCAATTTCCTTATCACTAACATTACAAAATACGTACTCATGGCATCTCGACACCTAAGTATCCATTGTTCAACGTTGTCACATAGGATTGGGAGTATACGGGGTGTTACAAATGGATCCCTATAAACTCTTGACCAAGCAATAGCGAGTTTCAATATTAAGCCAACATCACACAAGAGTCAAACAAATGAGCCTAAGTGTTTAACAGTAGTCATTCAATTTACAACACATGCTCCGACCTTCAAAACCCACTTGCATCAAGAAATCATACGTATAATCTAACTAGAGAATCTCTAAAATTTTAAAATTACTTCTAAAAATCAAAAAGGATACTGGGTTTAAAGAGCTCCCCCTCAGAAAAGAACCGAAAAGAAAAATCGAGGGGTGGATGAAGTGTGCTCCTAAATAAAACTAAAAGTTACTAAAAGAAAATATTTTTGTATTTTCAAATTTTCAGTAACATAAGCAAACAACAACTAACCAAATAACCCAAAAACTCCTATAGCACACTCCACCCTAACCAAATCGAAAGATTTCTCACTCCACACTTAAAATCACACTTTATCCCCAAAGTGTAAATTAAAAGTAAGGATGGAAATAATCCATGAGGCCTCTAGGCCTATCCAGTTGCATCATATTCATCAAGGAGGTTTGGGGTACCCCACACTCAATTTTTTTCCATACTCCTTAGCTAAGATATCGGGTACTCAGACTTCTTCTCAACCTGTCAACTCAAACCAAAAAACAAAAACTATGGTGATACTAAAGAAAAATAAAAAAACATCATAAAATAACTACCTTAAATTGGGTTAACTCCCAAGAAACACCTAATTTATTGTCGCGGCATGCCTCACATCACAACTTCATCATCCACATTATGTACTTGGAGCCCATTTTCTCCTTCTTTTCTGACCTCTCAAATGCTCATGATCGAGGTCTGCAACCTTTATTACACCTATATTTTTAGGATTCCAATCAAGTTTTATGGGTTCAGTCTTATTTCTCAACTCAGGCAACTCCATGAGAGAGTCTGAAGAGGTAATCGGTAGTTTTCACACTTCCACCCTACACTCATCTACTTCCATCGCTGTGATCATGCATATATATCTATAGTGTGAGGGTGTATTAAGAGTTTTTTACACCCTGAAGACTACCTTTTCATCATTCAATCTCATCTTGAGTGTGCCTTTTCTCACTTCTATCAATGCTCCACCAGTAGCGAAGAATGGACGTCCTAATATGATTGGTACCCTGTCTTCTGCATCATAATCAAGAACAGTAAATTCAACAGGAATAATAAACTTACCAACCTTAATAAGAACATCCTCTATGATTCCTTCGGGGACCACTCTTGTTCTGTCCGCCATTTGTAACACCACTGAGGAGGGCCTTAGCTTTCCCAAACCAAGAGTATTAAAAATTGAATGGGGTATCAAGTTAATGCTTGCCCCCAAATCACTCAAAGCATGGACAATGTCACTTTCACTAATTTGTATAGGGAGGGTGAAACTCCCAGGGTCCCTGAGCTTTTTGGGCATCTCGCTCATGACTGTAGAACTGCACTCTCCTGTAAGTTCCACAGTCTCAATATCACTAAGCCTCCTTTTATTTGTGACCACTTCCTTTAACTACTTTGCATACTTTGGCAATTCCTGCGAAACATCTACAAGAGGAAGGTTAATGTGAAGTTCTGCGAATATGTCAAAGAACTTCTTAAAACAAGCATCTTCTTTTGCTTTATTGAGCCTTTGAGGGAAAGGTCGTGGTAGTCTGTTTTGAGGTTGCTCAACAAGTTTCTTAATAGGGTACTCAGACTTCCCCTTTTTGTCAGCTTCTTTGTGATGAATTTGCTTCTCTGTTTGCTCCGGTATGGTTAATTCTACTTGCACCTCATGATTTTTCTTTGGAGGTGCATCAATAAAATATCTACCACTTCTCAAAGTGATTGCCATAACTTGCTTAGGATCTTTCTCTATATCACTATGTAGACCCCCTTGAGGTCTTGTGTTCTGCACCTGAGCTAACTGACCCATTTGTATCTCCAAATTCTTTTGGGTAAGTTGCTGATTTCTGATTTTCGCAGCCATTTGTTCTTGGTTGGCCAGTATTTTTTTCAAAGTCTCCTCTATATTGTTGGCCTGAGTGTTATTCTGAATATCTTACTGTTGCTAAAATTACTGAGGTTGAGCCTGATTATTGCCCCATGAGCAATTGGATTGACTCTGCCAGTTACGGTTGTAGGCATTACCATAGTTTTGATTACCTCTCTATGCATTGCCTACCAAATTCACAGACTCCTAATTTTCTGCACATAAGTATGAGGAGCGACCACTATTATGATAAGTTTCACACTATTTCTGAACTTGTTGAACTGCATTAACCTGTGCCTGAGGTTGAGCCACACTCAACTTGTTGAACTGGGCCACTATTTGATTCTGAAAGCTGGCCAATTGTGCGGACAATTTTGTGACACCATCTACCTCAATCATACCTATAGTCTTCATCACCATGCTTCTAGACATATCACCATTCCAATCCAGATTATCTTATGCAATTCTATTTAAAAGAGTGTACAACTCATCATAAGTTTTCACCAAATCCTAACCACCTACCGCTGAATCTAACAAAATTTTTGTATTATGATCAAGACCCTCAACAAAAGTATGAGCTAATACCTCATTGGTCTGTTGGTAATGTGGATAATCTCTTAGAAGTGACTTGAATCTCTCTTATGCATGATAGAGATTCTCATCTTGCTTTTTCTTGAAACTCAGAATCTCACTTCTTAAGCTTGCAGTTTTTCTCGAAGGATAGAATCTGATGAGGAACTTCTTTGCCAAATCATCCCAAGTTGTAATTGAGTTTGAAGGTTCTGCCTTCAACCCTTTCTTTGCTTCTCCAAAAATGAGAATGGGAAGAGTGTAAGCCTCACATAGCCTGTGGAGACTCCTTCGGGAATAAAAGTATCAGTAATCTCTAAATATTTTTGTAGATGAACCTGTGGATCCTCATATGATAAGCCTATAAACTGCTTGCTTGTGTGCAACAATTGCACCATGTTCTGCTTCATCTCAAATCTTCCCCCTGAGTTCAGCTTTTGAATACAGGAGGTCACATTAGTTATGAGTGGGATTTCCATATTGCGCACTGTTCTTCTAGGTGGTTGTTCATCACCCATTGCTGCAGAAATAGTTTTGTCCTCTTGAACTTTTGGGGATTTGATAGAGAAGTGATGCTTATCTCCTTAATTGGTTCAAACATCGCTCAGATTTAGGATATGGCTTAACCAACTCCCTTTCCCTTGCCAGCTTACTCAATATTCAAACATGTACCTGCAACTTCTATAGCTCAGACTAAGTTGTTAGCACTTATAAAAAAATAGTCAAACTGAAAATTAGAAGGTTGCTAATTTTCAAGTCCCCGACAGCGGCGCCAAAATCTTACCGCGTCCCAAGCGCACACACAAGTGTACGTGGTTCACAAGTAATATAATGGCTCTTGCGAGCCGAATATCGATCCCACAGGGACTTGGTGTTTAGCAGACGACCCAACTTAAGTATTACTATTGAAGTTAAATAAGAGAAATTCGTAACCAAAAAGAGTTTGAGATTTGTTTTTATAACTAAATATTAGAAATAATGATAATGTGAAATTTGGATTGTAAACAATATATGAAGAGTTCCAGGGTTGAGGCAATTACTCCACATTCATGCATAACTATGGTTTCTAGTCGGTGTTGGTGCTTATCGTGATTATTGATTTACGAGGTTGATAATATAACTCGGGGATGGTCACCCTCTAAGTCATCTACCCAAATTAGTCTCACAACTACATCGTTGAGTGGGGATGTGAGTCTCTAATTCGAATGCAATAAGTTATCTTCGCGTTTCATTAGTCAAGTGGGATGTTTAGGTCTATATCTATCCTAAAAGCAAATCATCCTTTAATAATTAGTTTATAACAATTAAAGACATGATCCACACTCCTTACGTTCTTCATTCCGCCCCTCAAATCCTATGGTCAATTCATTTTGGAACTATAATTTATCCTAAAGTTCATGATGCTTAAAAATAGTAAAATAAGAACGCAAGAACAATCACATGACTTAGAAAACAAATATACCAATTATAAAACCAGAATTAAGCAATAATGTTGTAGCCTCAACTGTAGAATGAGGTTTTTGTATCCACTCATATTATACAAACAATCTCCAAGCAAGAGTTCACAACTTCAAACTACAAGAATGAAAAGTAAAAGAAGAAAGAACCCTAGTTTGAGCTCCTTCATGTATCTCTTGCTCTACAATTCGTGTGTATTTACAGAAGAATGTGAATAATATTGATAATTACTCCTTTTATAGTTCTTTAGGTCGCCCATGAGGTTCCCCAAAACAAATCATATGCATTGACCACTTTATCCCCAACTTAAACCAAGTTAAAACCAACTTTGGGAGTTTTGGGGGCATGGCGCGTCGTACGACCATCAGGAACGTATTACAGTGGTATGGTATAGTAAGGGTATGAGGAAGGACCTCCCACATGCCTTGTAGGGTGAGGCACATGGAACCCTCCCATTCCTTGGAGGGTATGGAGCATTGTCCCCTCGCAAGGGTGAGGATTCATCCTGTTTTCGCTCATTTGGTCTCGTGCACTTGTTCCTTGTTTCCCCACTTCTTGTGGGCTTATTTGTAGGATTGATTTAGCTTCCATATCTCCTCCATTTTTCTACAACAATATCTCACAGAAAACATAAGTCCATACAATAGAATAGAGCAAATCAAATTACACTAGAACAAACATAGCTCAAGCTAGCGACACTAGTTTTCTGTTCTAAGTTCTATTTGATCTTTTTTCTCTTGACTTGTTTAAAATACACCTTGAACACCATAAACATGTAATAAATACACATATACATGATAACCCTCAAATACACCCTAGAATTGAGTGTACGCGGTCATTAGCAATATAATTACCCAACTTAGAGTCGGGGCTGAATCCACGAGAAATGAATGTGATAGCTTTTACCTCTAAGTGTCAGAAGTAACTAGTGCTAACACGTGATTATATAAAATAATAAATAAAAGTAAATGGGGCAAATTATTAGGTTAACAATTGTCATTTATCTAAGTGAATGTAGTTTGAAATGCACAATTCAAAGATTAGAGAAATAGAGTTGAAATCAAGTGTAATACGGGACTTGGGGTTATGTTGTTGTAAAAGTGAGAGGTTGCACGGATGATTGACTATTTTTCTAGATTTAGATAAGAGTTATGGGTAGGCTAGATTATGGGTACTTAGTGTTGATTTGTCAATCAAACACCAAGATATCACACGTGGGTTCTTTCGAACACCTCACTAGTATATCTATTTAATCAATCTAATACCTCAATTAGCGTCCTTATGTCTAAGAGACACTATTAAATGATAAATATCAAGTCATTGTTCACTTCCTATTCTTCACCCTCATCTTCTTTGTCAAGGATGATGTGATTTCTAGGGTTAATTAGAGTTTGCAACCTCTAATTTAAGATCGAGCACATAGAATAGGAGTAAAACGCACAACAATTATCTAATTAGGAAGACAAATAAACAACACCCATACGAATTTTCACATCTTACTCAAGCATAACCCCAAGCAAAGAAGTTAGCTACTCATAGAAGGAGAAACAGGAAAATCACCCAAATTCTCTTCCATTTGTTCCATTGAGTCCAAGTTTATCACTAGATTTTGATCCCAATTCAATACAAAAACAAAGGAAAGTAATTAAGTTCTCTTAGGGTTTCACTCTCTTTTTCTCTAGCTTTTCAAGATGCCAAAGATAGATTTTCAGATCTAAAAAATCCTTTTTATAGGCCAAAAATTGCGTTCTTGGAAATTATGAAAATACTACCGCACTAGTCACCTGCTGGCGCAGGTGCTAGACCTGGTCGTGCATGTCACTAGCACAGGTGGTTCTACCTTGTAGCCTCATCATCCGCCTGCGTGCGCAGCCCATGACATGCGTGTGCAGGTGGCCTGTAATCCCCGCATGTGTTAATTTGAGCTCCCTTTCTTCACTTCTCGCATTCCCATTGACTCGTATGGTTAGCTCAAGCTCGTATTCATCCACTACCTATATAAAAGAGCGATATAACATGAGAATTATATCGAATCAATGTAAAATACAAGATAATTCAAGCTCAAATATGTTAAGAAATGGGTAAAATGTCAACTTATCAACTCCCCCAAATTTAAACTATTGTTTGTCCTCAAGTAATCAAGAATTTTTAAAGTGAAAAGAGAAGGGTACTCTCAACTATGAAACAACCACAAGGGACTTCACTAAACAACTACGACTATAAAGTTCAATCACCTCCTCCAATAAGTCATGACAAACAAGTAAATCATGCTTTCCTTTTCAAGAGTCAATCTTCATCAAACAAGAGCATAAGAAATCAACAAGTAAACAATTTTCAAGTCGAGATGCTTCTCAAGGAATGTAATTCAACAAGTTTTCTCCGCTCTTATAATAAATGTAATTCACCAAGAGCATAAAGACAAAAAGAACTTTCGCTCTTTCTCTCAAAGAAATTCAAGTACCACAAGTAGAACCATAGGCTTGCCCTTTGTGTTATTCACCACTAATGGGGACCAATGAGGTTTAAAGTCACCAAGGGCTTGCGGGCAATGATAGAGGTTAGGTTGAGGGAAAGGATTTATGGATCAAGTGACTAGAAGATCTCCATAAACACAATCACTTTATCACTTCTTAGGCCCACTCCATTCAAGTTTTTTCACATTATTCGTCCCCACTTGTTTTGCCTTTGCTACATTTTGATTTCTAACCCCCTTTTGTTAAACCTCTAAAAGAACTTCCCTATTCGTTTACTTTTTCGATTCTTTCAAGGGACTTTCCACTCCTTAGCTACTCATGCCCCTCTTTCTTTTCACAAACTTTATCATCCTTTTTTTATTTTTATTTTGTATTCATTTACTTTTTTGGTTCTTTCAATAGACTTTCCACTCCTTAGATACTTATTCCCCTCTTTCTTTTCACAAACTTTCTCATCATCTTTTTTTATTTATTTATTTATTTTATGAAGTAACCAAGCATGCACCTCTCTTTATCATCTTACATATCTCCTTTTCCCCCAACTTAGGATTTGAGTCCATCTCAACTATTTTCACAAGCATACTTCTCCAAACTTAGGCATTTGCCTACATTGGCCCACATTAGAACCACGCGATGTGTTTACGGAGGTTGGGTGACAAAAAGGGATTTGACAAAGACAAAAATAGGGTGTCATAGTATGGTTATCTCCAAGAAGAGAATGAAAGTAGGAAAAGGTTCAAGTAGGTTAACTAGGGACAAATGTCAAGGTGGGATTTAGGTCAAATAACGGTTCAAGATGGCCTCGGGTCATTCTCTAAACCAAGGTGGGTCCCGAATTTTGCCTTGAATACACGTGGGGCAAGTTCTAGACTATCATGTGTGCACAAGAATTGATCAAAAACCTCACCACACTAGGCACCTTTTCCTTAAAATAAAAAGCTAGTCTTCCACCAATTGGAGCAAATGAACTTGACAAACTACTCTGAGTCGAAGACTTTTCTTTTATGAGGAAGGAGCCAATAACTGAATTAGAAGGTCACAACACAAGAGTAAACTTGAAATCACCTTGCTCTTTTATTTTCAAAAATCATTTTCAAAGTCTATTTTACCTTTCACAAATCATTTTGTTTGCCACGACAAATTTTTGTAGGGAACTTTTTGAACTTTTTCAACTACCACTTGACTCTAATTTAAGACAATGGGTATTTCCCCTAAGAATGTCTCCCGATCCATCTATCATGGGGGAGTACCACTCGGTTCGACAAGAAAAACAAAATAAAAAAAAATTATCCTTGGAAAGAACTGAGTTTCAAAGAAAACTCTTGGAGTTTATTTGACACGTATAGACACGAGGCTATAAAGAAGGTACGCATGTTTAAAATAGACATCACCCAAACAAGAATTAGTATTAAAATAATGACATTTAGGTCTCAATTAATAACAAGCGCACAATATGGGCCTGACAAGGGCAATATCCGAATCACATCACAAAAAAGGCCCGGCAAGGGCAATATCCGAATCAATATCACAAAGAAGGCCCGGCAAGGGAACTATCCAAGTAATATCATGAAATGAAATGATATTACATACCATAAAATGAAATGCCCCACCCTCCAACTAAAGAGTATTGCATTGTCCCCAATGCAACAACATAGAATAAGAAAGGAGGAGGGGAAAACAAAAACTCCCTGAAGCGTACTAAGCGCGTGGATCTATATCATATGAAGACTGTGGCTGTGATGTGGCTGTAATAGTAGGAGGCTCCTCAGACTGGGATATTGTATGTACCTCCTCGGGAGGCTGAGAGATAGGACCAGCACCAACTATCCGCGCATGTTACTCCTCAATGGATTTACGCTTGGCCAGCTCTACCTGTTGATCCTCAGAAAGCCCTGCACTAAAATCGATCGTTGTCGCTTCCCCCACAGGAGAGTACCCGAACAAGTCAGCAAATTATAGGATAGGGCCAATCTCAGCCTATGGAATAGTGATCTGGGGATCATCAAATATGAAGGATGGCTGGATTGACTGAACCTCCAAACGCAGACTATCAAGGTTAGTCGTCAATGTAGTAACCGCTTCACTATACCCTCTGGCCTCAATCGCGGATAATTTTCGCTCATAGTCTAACATTTGAGCACGTAAAGGCCCAAGACTCCTCTCAATAGCCACCTAAATAAAATGGGGGATATTAGCCACCAAGCGAGATATGGAACTGTCATTTACTAAGGTCATGGTTGCAACCTTAGCAAATTTCAATGTAGAAGATTGTGGAGGCTCGGTAGACTGAGTTGTGTGTGATGGAAGCGGTGCCTGAGGGAGATCAATAATCAGAGTAGTATCACTATGACTCGGTGGAGCATCAGATGTATGTGAAGTCATAGAGGAGGTACTACCAATGGGTACCTCTCTCAAGGATGAACCGAAAACCTCACCAAACTTTCTTTTTAGTCCCACCAGATTGTCATCATCTTGACTAGTTCGAATATCAATAACTTCCATACATTTTATTTTCTTGTATATCTTGGGAAAGAGAGGAACCTTGTGAATAGAACATAATGCAGAGATAAGGGCAGGAAAAGGTAAAAAAGTGCCCCCTTGTTTCGATCGGAGTTTGATCACTTCGGTAATAATCTCTCCTGGATTGACATCCAGTCCATCCATGATGCACCCCACTATAATAGCTCTTTCTATGGTGACGTCTTGATCATTGGTAGAAGGAAGAAACTGGTTGCCCACAAAACCAAGCCAATGCTTGGGTTGAATAGAAAGGTCCCTTCGTTTAATTTGTCCTACCCCATTTGCCCACAGCAGAAGACCTTTTGAAATTATTTGGGAAATCCATGGAAAATGAACACGTCCTCCTAGCACCCATTTCTTTCTTTCAGTCCCAGGTACGCCCTCACAACTAAAATATAGCTTGTTGATAGCGGAGGGTAGACAATGTTGATCCACCACTGGTGGTTTATACAAGTGTTGGTTGTGTCGGATGACATAGGAGGCATAGAATTCCCTAACAAAATCCAAATAATAAACCTCGGGAGGAGACTCGGGGTTAATATCTGTGAAGACTTCCCATCCATACTTGTTGACTTGTCGTATGATGTCCGGGAAGTGATCGTAAACACCCTTCAAGCCAAACACTTTTTTGGGATTGAAACCCTGAGTATAAACCCATTCATCATAAAGTTCACGCATTTCCTCGACTGTAAATCTTCTTTTGTCGACATCCTTAGCTAATCCCCTTGAAATATCAAGTGTGCTTTGAACATTGGGGATGCTAGGATTTCCTTGTTGTGTCGGAATCTTTTTCTTTAAGGTAGTAGCTATGGCCTTGCCTTTGTCTTTGCTATGATCCTTTTTTGCACCTCGCGGCATTGACTTTTGTGGAGTCATTCCTAAAAAGAACACAAAAGAACCAAACAACACAAAAAGAAACAGATAAAACATGTTTTTGGATTTTTGTTATATATAAAAAATTAAAACTATGTTAAATGAGGTGAATGCAAGGCAAAATATTATATGAAACCACATAGGAGTAAATGAGTACCACTAAACCTCAAACACAACCCACTTTGTCTTGAATTGCACAATCGATCCATGACCTTTATATGAACAAAAATGACGATTTGCCCTTAAGAATGGTGTCACCTAATCTATCATAGGGTAAATTATGCATTTTTGTCATGATCAACCATCCTTAATAATTCATATCACTAACAAGAATCATCGGCTATGTTCCATCATTAATGACTTTAATGAATAGTCAAAATAGGTACCACAATCCCATTTATCAACCATTTGAAGCAATCAAGTTACAAACTCCTCATACAAATTTGAACAAACATGTGTTATGCATCATGAAGTGGAAAAATGCAATAATGAGCATGGCACTTGAAAGAATATTCAATTCACACATCTCAACTACAAGAATTATAACAAATCATTTATTCATGGAATAGTGTTCAAGATAAGCTCAATAAACCTTGATTAGGTCTCTTAGATCATTCACAAAAGAAACTACAAAGAAATGCTCATGTAGGAATTTAATCAAACATATGGGGTGTATCAATTTTGGGTACTCAAGAATTCCCCAATTTGTATATAAAGCATCACCCCCAATTCAAATATTCCACAAAAACATCAATACTACACCATAGGAAGTCCATATGAATCAACTCTTCACAATAAACAAGCATAGAACATGATTCACCATTTTTGTCTAAAAGCTTCTTAGAAAAGATTAAACCAAGTGAACTTACCAAACTTAAGAAAAGATGTGGAGTAATGAATAGAGAATGTGGAAGATTAAGAGCTCTTGAATTGTAAATAGTGAAGTGTGCAAATCTCCTTTGGAAGTGAAGGTGAAATAAATGAAGTGTGAAGAAAGAGAAAACTTGAGATTAGAGAGAGAGAAGAGCCGATTTTCGGTTTTGGTATTATGGGTTGAATTTTGGAAGTATAAGGATATGGGTTATAGGTTGTGCTTTAAAGAAAAGAATGGGTCAACCTGGGTCAGGTCGACCCAACAACTTAATTTAAAAGATTTGAGCTCCAACCCTCACCTGCACCCCACCATGCGCACGCATGTGGGGAGATGCGCACGCAGGTGGGCTGGTTTTACCTGGGAAGAATACCTAATGGCACTGGATCAGCGGCGAAGGGTCACCTTCACACGCATTTTGGATGCCTGCACACGTAGGTGAGTAAAATGCCCTAAAAAGCTATGAAGTCGAGCCACCTATGTTGGCCAGCCTGTGCACGCAGGTGCCTGGCCTGCTCCTGCAGGTGGCTACTGGACCTCAACCAGTAGGTTGCACTTCACCTAGTTGCCTCATGCTCCCTGAAATCCGTGGGCATGTGGGCTGTGTGTACCAGCAGGTGGATGATTTAGCCTAAAGCAGTGTATCCCATCTCCCACACTTAGCATTTTTCACCTGCATCCACCAAAATAACTAAGAATTAGCAATCAAATAATTTGAAAATAACAATAAGTAACCTTGGGTTGCCTCCCAAGAAGCGCCTTGGTTATCGTCGTGGCTCGATGGTGTTCCTCATCATCATGCATCCTTAACACGGTTCAACTCGACCTTAGCTGCTCCGGATCCACCCTCATAAAAATGATTTAGCCTTTGACCATTCACCATGAACCTCATTTTCTCATGGTCCTCCAGTTTATAGCACCACTAGAAAAGACATTAACCACTACAAAAGGGCCCGACTACTTGGATTTTAGCTTACCCACAAAGAGTTTTAACCTCGAGTTGAAGAGTAGCACTTTATCACCCGTATGAAAATCTCTTTTTAAGATCTTAGAATCATGCCACTTCTTAATTTTCTCCTTTTATAATGTTGAGATCTCATATGCATTAAGTCGGAACTCCTCTAACTCATGAATTTGGTCTATTCTTGATTTGGAGGCATCCACCCAATTCATATTCAATTTACAAAAGGCCCATAATGCTTTGTGCTCTAATTCAACCGGGAGATGACAAGCCTTTCTAAACACAAGATGATATGGCGACATGTCAATAAGAGTCTTGAATGCGGTCCTATATGCCCAAAGAGCATCAACAAGTTGTCTTGCCCAATTTGTGTGCCCAGCATTTACAGTTTTCTCCAAGATTGACTTTATCTCCCGATTAGAAACCTCCACCTGGACACTCATTTGAGGATGATATGGGGTATACACCTTATGCCTCACCCCGTATCTTTCAAGTAAAGCTTCGAATAATCGATTGCAAAAATGAGAGCCACCATCACTAATGATGGCTCGTGGAGTTCCAAACCTAGTGAAAATGTATTTTTTTAAGAAGAATGTAACACTTTTACTTTCGTTGGTCAGCAAGGAAATGGCCTCCATACATTTGGACACATAATCAACGGCCACCAATATATACTTATTACCATATGAGCTCACAAACGGACCCATAAAATCAAGACCCCATACATCGAATAGCTCCACCTCAAGATTGGGCCTTAAAGGAATTTCATGCCTCCTCGATACACCACCATGCTTTTGACATTGAATGCACAATTTTTCCAATTCATAAGCATCCCAGTGGATGGTAGGCCAATAATACTCACACAGAAGGACTTTAGCAGCGATTCTCACACCACCATGATGGCCACCAAATAGAGAGGAAGGGCAAGCTTTAAGAATGGGTTTCATCTCATCTTCCATGAAACATCGACGTACAATCCTATCCGCACATTCCCTAAAAAGATAGGGTTTGTCCCAAAATTACCTTTTCACATCATGGATGAATCTTTTCCTTTGATAGTAACTCAATTCATCAGGAAGAAGTCCACTCACTATATAGTTTGCAAAATCAGCATACCATGATGGTGTGCCATCTTTAAAGCTCATGAAACGTTCATCAGGAAATGTATCATCAAGATCAAAATCGCCCTAAATTTCTTCATTTGTCTCAAGACGTGATAGATGGTCTGCCACTTGGTTTTCATAACCCTTTCAATCCTTCACTTCAAAGTCAAATTCCTGAAGTAGTAGAATCCACCTTATCAGTCAGGGATTTTCTTCTTTCATTGCCATCAAATACCATAGAGCAGCATGATCGGTGTGCATAATAACCTTTTTGCCTAACAAGTAAGCTCAAAATTTCTCAAACCCATAAACCATGGCTAGTAATTCTTGTTCCATAATAGTGTAGTTCCTTTGGGCATCATTCAATGACTTGCTAGCATAGTAGACGGGATGAAAAAGTTTCTCCTTTCATTTTCCAAGCACATCTCCCAATGCCAGCCCACTAGCATCACACATGAGTTCAAATGGCTGTGACCAATTTGGCGACACTATAATAGGGGCTGAAACAAGCTTCTCTTTAAGACAATTAAATGCCTTCAAACACTCTCCATTGACTTCAAACTTTACCTCTTTCTCAAGGAGTTTGCACATAGGACGGGAAATTTTGGAGAAATCTTTGATGAAACTCCTATAAAAACCCGCATGGCCAAGGAAAATCCAGACCCCCTTGACAGATATTGGAGGTGATAGCTTAGCAATGAATTCTACCTTTTATTGATCTACTTGGATTCCTTGGTCCGATATTTTGTGTCCAAGAACAATCCCCTCCTTAACCATAAAGTGGCACTTCTCCCAATTCAAAAAAAGATTGTTTGCTACACATCTTTCAAGCACCTTCTCTAAGTGATCAAGGAAATCTTCAAATGTATCACCAACCACTGAGAAATCATACATAAATACCTCCATAGAATTCTCTACCATGTCAAAAAATATGGAAAGCATACATCGTTGAAAGGTAGACGGTGCATTGCATAGTCCAAAGGGCATGTGCCTAAAGGAAAAAGTTCCATAAGGACAAGTGAAGGTATTTTTTTCTTGATCTTCGGGAGCTATTTAGATTTAATTATAGCCTGAGTATCCATCAAGGAAGCAATACCAACCCCTGCCCGCCAACCTATCAAGCATTTGATCCATGAAGGGCATAGGGAAATGATCCTTCTCGGTCCATGAATTTAATTTTCTATAATCAATACACACTCTCCAACCAGTGACCAAACGAACCGGTATAAGATCATTATTTTTATTTGGTGCCACCGTAATACCACCTTTCTTAGGAACACATTGAACTGGACTTACCCACGTGCTGTCCGAGATAGGATAAACTACAACCGCATCAAGCCACTTGATGATTTCTTTCTTCACAACTTCTTGTATTGGAGGATTTAATCTTCTTTGATGTTCTACACTTGCTACAAACTCGAGCTCAAGCTTGATCTTGTGGGTGAATATGCCAGATGGAACTCCAATAATATCGGCTATGATCCATCTAAGTGCCCTAATATACCGAATCACCACCAATTTCATACCTCAATTTTCCAAGATGACAAGTCTCCTGCAATAATAATAGGTAGAGCCACACCTTCTCCCAAGAACACATAACGGAGATGAGGTGGCAATAGATTGAGCTCAATTTGTGGCGGATCTTCAATTGAAGGCTTTACGGGAGGAGTTTCCCGATTTTTCATGTCAAGGTCCATCTTACAAGGATTTTTTGGGTAAGACCCAAAGCCTTTCAAGGATGCAACTTCTTCATCATATCTTTCTGTAACACCCCGTACCTACCAAACCCTACTTGACAACGTTGAACAATGTTTACTTAAGTGTCGAGTGAGTTAATTGATATTGGGCCGAGTACAAGGGATTAGATCCTCTTGGGAGGTGTAACACTCCGTATGTTGCCAAACTTATACGACTACGTGTACATTGATGGAAAAATGAAAGCATGAGAGAATTGATGAATTTTATATTGAAATATGGGCATTTAATAAGTCTTGTATTATTGGGCCCAAATATGAAGCCCAAAATGAACAAGAAGACATGGCCCAATATAACAAGTTGACCCATTCTTCCAATCTTCCATTTGACCAAATCAACCATGCATTTAATTCCAAGAGATGGATAAGGGTGACTTGAGGGACTTATATATATATATATAAGTAATTATGCACAAAAAATGGTGGGCTAAAGAAGTCTTGAGCCATTGGGCTCAATGGAGGCCCAAAATTACATGGAAGACATGGCCCAAATGATGGAAAGATCCATTCTTGTGTTTGACCAAGAGGACATGCTTTTATTTGGATAAGTGTGACCATTAAATTCTATATAAATCAAGTAAAAATCATATTTTATTCATATCATCACACATGTACCATTCTAGAATTTTCTACAACATTTGTTCTCTCAACACAAACCCTAAGCCTTCATCCTTTTGGCCAAAGATCATCACTTGGTGAGTATGGGTAAGTGTTTATTATTATTGTTTAATATATTTTATGCATGTAAGATGTTATATCTCATGTTGGTTATGTTGGTGAAGTGTGAGAAGTTCACCATGTGTGTAAAGTTACATGTTTGCTAAATCGGAGGGTGGTTTTGCCTTGTGAACTTGAAGAAAATGAACTTTATGGATTAAATATTTACATGTGATATGTGATTATAGTCTTGACTTTTTTTATTCTTGTGTATAATGTTTGGAAAAGTTATTGCGAAATTGGTTATGATTTTGGTGGCGTATTGGCTGTAAAGTGTAGTTTTTGGTGTTGGATGTGTGTTGTGGGACCATGTATGGTTGTTGGCATGTGAGATGATCAAAAATATGTTGAAATAAGTTTTTTTATGATCATGTACCATTCATTGCATAAAAAGACCCCAAAAAGACCATTTCGAACCAAAACGGGCACCCGCCCTTGCAGACGAAGCACCTGCGGGAGCAGGTGCCAACGCAGGTGCCTCTGGCTACTAAAAAAGGTCACCTTCGGATGCAGTTAATCCACCTGCGGGTGCATGTGGCTTAGCAGATCATCCCAGAACTCCGAATTGCTTGTTTTTGCATCCCTTTGGCCCCCCGAAACCCCTGTACCCTTCATGGATGTAATTATGAACTTATGGTGTAGTTTTAATGACCTTAAAGTGTCGTATGAAGGCATGTTTGACTATATTACATATGTATGGTTGTTCATATGTTGTTATGAGGCAAATTGAGAAGTGTAAATATGACGGAATGATAATAAGAAGGCATAAAGGGTAAGCGTGATGCGAAATGCTATTGTTGTATGAAATCTTGGTCAATGAGTGGAATATTATGGTAGTGTTGGCATGTTGATGCGATAAAATACATTGTAAGAAGAAGAAATGATGTTCTAAAGTAACTATGTGATTCATGGTCATTTTGTTCACTTGTAAGGTAGTTGGTTGCTAACATAAGTCTCGTTACGTATTTGTGATGTAGAGTGAAACGTAAGGAAAGAGATGGACTATTGTATTTCCATATAAGCTGGTGTATGCATAGTAAGACGCAAAGGTTTGTAAGGTTACTCTTCTATATACTTTTGCAACATATGGTGATCACATTGTCATAGTACTTATTCGATCCCGAAATGTGTTAAGGTATTCTAAATCCGGTTGTCAATGGTCACTACCCTATGTTTCTACTCATTGATTGATTATGAATCTCATGTCTCATATTCATCGTTCATGTTCCAAAAGCTCAATAAGATTATGTTCCAAAGTTCCAATAGTCGTTATACTCATATCTATTGTTCATTGATTATTGATCCAAAGTTTCATATAAAGTTATGATTATCATTGTATCAATGTCACACAAGTTAAAAGTATCAATATTATGAGGTATAATGTATCACTCTCATAACAATGATAAGGAAAGAAGTATGCAAAGGAGTAATGTACACATGGTTACTTTATTTTCATTGAGTATGGATCAAATCAAAAGGGGCATAAGCTCGGATGGATCAATCCCAACATTCTGTTACAGTATTAGTGTTATATATATATATATGATTATAGCCCACTGATCAGCTGGATGTTCGGTATTATATTATATGCCACCTATAAGGTGATAAACGGTATTATATTATAAGCCACCTATAAGGTGATGAACGGTATTATATTATATGCCACCTATAAAGTGATGAACGGTATTATATTATATTCCACCTATAAGGTGATGAACGGTATTATATTGTTATCCACCTATAAGGTGATGAACGGTATATTATTATTATTAGCCACCTATAAGGTGATGGACGGTATTGTATCATATGCCACCTATAAGGTGATGATCTCATATAGGTGATAAAGGAAGTAATGTGCAAGCTAGTACACCAATATCTCTAGAGAAAGAAATTAAGTTACATATGTTGATTGGGGGCAAAAGTGCAGAAAGATCATAGATGTAAGGTAGACACGATTCCAAAGTTCCAAATGTTCTAAGGTATTGTATCCCAGGATGGTGAACAGTTGATATCCATATGTATTGTATTTAGTGATCATTGCCTTAAGGTTCCAAAAGTGTTCTATTCCAAAGGGGTTTTATAGTATTCCAACTAAGGTTGATTTATATTGTTACTCATATGTGTTTTATTCCTAGATGAATTATGACCCACTTAGTTCTTATTTATGGATGAAAGTTCTTAAGTTGTCATGATGTTGTAGATCCTAAGAGAATTATCCCAACAAGAGCAATGAGATAAACAGAGCTTGTTTAGGTGAATAGCATTGTTCCAATCATGTTATAAGTCCAAGTTCCAATAGAGTTATACATATGTCTCATATTCATTAGTAATGTTCCAAAAGTCCAGTGAGGTTATGTCCCAAGGTTTCAATAGTAGATATACTCACGTATCTTGTTCATTGATCATTGTCAAATGGTTCCAACAGTGTTATGTTTTAATGCTTATTCACATGTTTCTTACTCATTGATTATGGATCCAAAGCTTTAAACAAAGTTGTGACTATCATTGTACCAGTCTCTCAAAAGTAATGAAAGAAGTAATGTGCAAGTTAATGTATCTATTCCTCACAAGTAAAGGTACCAATCTTACAAGAGTAAAGATGTGATGTGATGTATATATTGTGTTTCGAGTTTCAAGAATGTTTCTATCATCAAGTATCACTCATTGTATGAAAGAAAGAGAAATGAAGTAAAGAATGATGAAAGAAAAGGAAGCAATGTGATGTAATGTTAACCCTACCCAAAGAGTGGATGTATGTTGAATGACTAATCATAACGATAATGAGCGATAAGCAAAAGGAGAATCTATTAAATGAAAGATATCATATGAAAGATAAGGCTATGATTGAATGATCAAAAATGATGATAAAAGAAAGGTACATGGTTTGATATGTAGAGTTTTCTCTTATAATTATTTCCATTGAAGTCCTTGTGCATTGATACAGTTTCTTTATTGCCTTACATACTCAGTACATTCTTCGTACTGACCCCTCTTGGGGACTTACCTTACATGTTGCAGGTGCAGGCACTAGTAGACCTCTATAGTAGGTTGACAGTAATTGCAGATCTTAGGTGAGCCCCAGTTGCTTCGGGACTTTCTGAGTCAAAGTTGTACATTGGTTTTGATGTTGTAGACATTATGAAATGGTCGTGTATGTATTTAGAGGCTTTTGTAGACATATGTGGGGACATGTATGTAAGATATGTACGTTCAGTGCGACGTGATGGCCCCAACGGCCAAGTTTTATATATGTATATGTATGGCATTTTATCTTTCATCAATTACATGAAACAGTATGTTATTCATTCGAGGTTATGCAAACAAGGTTCTCTCGGGCCATATCGGCTTCGGGTTCCAATCACGCCTCATTGGGATTTGGGGTGTGACACTTTCATTCCCTTCGTTTTTAAGATTCCACAAGACCCCCACCAAAAGTTCATTAACAAATTCAGTCTCCATATTATTAGCCACTACATCATCAATCACATCGATTACGTAGACAACTTGCAAATCCATAGGTTGTTTCATGGACTTGCAGACGTTGAATGACACCTCTTCATTGTTTATTTGAAATTTCATTTCACCACATTCAACATCGACTAAATCTCTACCAGTAGTCAAGAATGGCCTACCAGGAATAATGGGGAACTCATGGTCAATTTCACAATCTAAGATGACAAAATCGGCTTGAAAGATGAAACGGTCCACCTTCACAAGTACATCATACAACACACCCAGGGGTCTCTTTATAGAGCGGTCGGCCATCAATAGCCGCATTGTTATTGGATTTAGAGCTCCCAAGCCTAGCTTTCGAAATACGGCTAATGGAATTAAATTAATACTTGCCCGAAGATCACATAAATCTTTCCCAAATTGGTACACTCCAATAGTACATGTGATAGTGAATTCCCCCGGATCATCCTTCTTCACAACCATTCTACTAGACATGATAGCACTACAATTATGTGTAACTTCTATTGTCTCAAAGTCCATGATTCGCTTCTTTGTTACCAAATCTTTTATAAGCTTAGCATACCCGGGCATCTCTTATAAGGCTTCCAACAATGGTATGTTTACCGAAAGGTTACTAAATTAAGAAAGGAATTTTTTGAACTTTGAATCATCTTCCTTCTTTTTAAACCTTTGCGGAAATGGAGGAGGGATTTTAATATGTGGCTTAGAGACAACCGAGTTTTCATTAGGTTTGGAATTACCACAATCAACCACTTGTGGGTCTGCATAGTTTTCAACCTTCTCTTCCACTTTTTCGGCCCGTCAACACCTTACTCTTATGACATTGGAGTTTCATCTTTTGAATTATCAAGCCGATTCCTCTTTTGATCATTTTTCCTCCAATACCCTCATTACTAAGGTCTTCATCAAGATTTACAACATCAGTTCCAAGAGTTCTCCCACTTCTAGTAATAATTGCCATGATGTGAGCGTTATTTTTTTTATTCACAATCGTATCGCTAGGGAGTCCTCCTCTTTGTCTTGCATTCATTTGGGAGGAGAGTTGACCCATTTGGGTTTTAAGTTGCTTTATCGAAGCCGAGTGTGAGGTGACGGTTTGATTGAGATGAGACAAATCCCCTTTTTATCTCTCTTAACATCTTATCTCTACCTTCAACTCCCAAGAGGATACGAGCAAGAACATCTTCATTCTTATACTTCTACGTATTAATAGAAGTTGCTTATTTACCCTTGGACCTATCATGTAGAGGAACATACCTATCATAATCTCGATTTATATCTCACCAATCACGATCTCCATCCTTATCCCTCCACTCTCGGTCTCTATCACGATCCTTCCACTCATGATCTTTCCAATCATGGTCTTTATCAATCCAACCTTTATTCTCGCCTTTCCTTTGATAGGTGGGGAGGGAACCCCCCATTTGGCTTTACATAAATCGTATTTCTTCATCAAGAGCCTCCGCTTCATCATCATCGTAAAGCTTAGCACCCTTGGAAGCAACGGTGTTAACCGTCTTTGGTGTTGACCCAATTACATTCTTGGTGAGTAGCTCTAGTTGTGTCATCATTTTGTCCATACTCTCATCTCTTTCCTCATCTTTCTTTCTTTCCTCTTGGCTGACAAAAGATGCGTAGGGATCCCCCACGGCCACCTCAGAATCTCTTGTATGCCAACCTCGACTTTGTTTAGTAACTTGGTCCAATAATGCCGATGCAACACCATAAGTTTGTTTCACTAAAGATCCGCCGACTGCATTGTCCACAATCGTTTTGTTGAATTGATCTAATGCTCGATAAAATATTTGGAAGAACATCTTATCCGGAACCTCATGAGTCGGGCATTGCATCAATTTCTTGTTAAGCCTTTGCCAAGCCTCATGTAATGGTTCACCATTCAATTGGCAGAAGTTAATAATCTCATCCCTCAATCGTAACATCTGGGATGGTGGGAAGAACCGATGCAAGAATGCTTCTATCAATTCCATCCATGTTATGATTGAACCCGCGAGAAATTGCCTCAACCACAATGAGGCTTTGCCCGTCAATGAAAAGGGGAAGAGTCTCAATCGGATGGACTCTTGTGATATGTGGGCGATATCAAACGGTATGCATACATCAATGAAATTTGTCAAGTGAAGATTTCCATCTTCATGGGATTGAACCCCATATAAACCCTTTATTTGAAGGAGGTGGAGCATCACACTAGGAACGTGAAACACTCCATTGCCGTCCGCGGGTTGGATGGGGATGGCACTAGCTCTCCCGACATCCCCCAAATAGTATTCATCTTCTAAATGTCCGTCAAATGAGCGTCATGACTACCATGTTGACTCATTGAATCGTGAAGACTTTGGTTGTCACCTGTGGAGAACAAAAACAACAAATAAAGTAAACTTACACCACGGTAGACACAAGTAATTTAAAATGCTAAAAAGAATGAACGCTACGTTTCAATCCCCGACAACGGCGCCATTTTTGATAATGCTCAAATACACCCTAGAATTGAGTGTACGCGGTCGTTAGCAATATAATTACCCAACTTAGAGTTGGGGTCGAATACACGAGGAATGAATGCGATAGCTTTTACTCTAAGTGTCAGAAGCAACTAGTGCTAACACGTGATGCTATAAAATAATACCTAAAAGTAAATGGGGGAAATTATTAGGTTAACAATTGGTATTTAACGAAGTGAATGTAGTTTGAAATGCACAATTCAAAGATTAGAGAAATAGATTTGAAATCAAGTCTAACACGGGACTTGGGTTATGCTGTTGTAAAAGTGAGAGGTTGCACGGATGATTGACTATTTGTCTAGATTTAGCTAAGAGTTATGGGTAGGCTAGATTATGGGTACTTAGTGTTGATTTGTCAATCAAACACCAAGATATCACACGTGGGTTCTTTCGAACACCTCACTATTATATCTATTTAATCAATCTAATACCTCAATTAGCATCCTTATGTCTAAGAGACACTATTAAATGATAAATATCAAGTCATTTTTCACTTCCTATTCTTCACCCTCATCCCCTTTGTCAAGGATGAGGAGAGTTCTAGGGTTAATTAGAGTTTGCAACCTCCAATTTAAGATCGAGCAAATAGAATAGGAGTAAAGCCTACAACAATTATCTAATTAGGAAGACAAATAAACAACACCCATACAAATTTTCACATCTTACTCAAGCATAACCGCAAGCAAAGAAATTAGCTACTCATAGAAGCAGAAAGAGGAAAATCACCCAAATTCTCTTCCATTTGTTCCATTGATTCCAAGTGTATCACAAGATTTTGATCCCAATTCAATACAAAAACAAAGGAAAGTAATTAATTTCTCTTAGGGTTTCACTCTCTTTTTCTCTAGCTTTTCAAGATGCCAAAGATAGATTTTCAAATCTGAAAAATCCTTTTTATATCCCAAAAATCGCGTTTTTGGAAATTACAAAAATGTCACAGAACTAGTCACCTGCTGGCGCAGGTGCCTGCATAGGTGATAGACTTGCGCGCGCTGGTCACTAGCGCAGGTGGTTCAGCCTTGTAGCTTCATCAGCCACTTGCGTGCGGAGCCCATGACATGCGTGCGCAGGTGGCCTGTAATCCCCTCATGTGTTAATTTGAGCTCTCTTTCTTCACTTCTCGTATTTCCATTGACTCGCTTGGTTAGATCAAGCTCGTATTCATCCACTTCCTACATAAAAGAGCTATATAACATGAGAATTATATCAGATCAATGTAAAATACAAGATAATTCAAGCTCAAATATTTTAAGAAATGGGTAAAATGTCAACTTATCAATACACACTTTATATTCAATAAGCACCTCAATTTATCCTCAAAATTAAGCTAAAAGCTCATAAATAATGACACTTAGGAGTATAAATACAACTAAGATCACCATGTGATGAATGGTACTAAAAATCCATCAAAAAGGCATGGTATGGGACATGATGTAGAGGTGGAGGATGGGAAAGTTCTTGCTACATTGCAACTGGAAAGCCTAGTATGAGTAGTGATAAATTTTCCCCTAGATCTATTGAGCAAATAAGTAAAAAGAAGAAGGAAGAACTGTAGGACAAGATGGATAAAGAGGAGGTCAAAAAGAAAGATAGGGTTAGGAAAACAAAAAAAACATCTCAAAGGCTAAAAAAAGTTTGTTCTGCTTGTAGAACAGACTGATGAGCATTTTCCACCTCATTTAAAACCTGTAACTAAGCCTGCTTGCACCAAACATAAATGCACTAAGACCAAGTCTACTTCTCCTTTAGATAAAGATGAATACCGGGTTACACAGTCAGAGGATGAAGTGGACTATGACAACCAATCTATAAAAGAGGAAAATAAGAAAGAGAAGCTTTATCAAGAGCTTATTAAAGCATTTGGTCCTACTGTCAACAATGATAAGCACAAGGAAAAACAACAAGCTGCAGAGGAAAATGGTTTATCTCCAAGAAGTTTTAAGCAGAAAGGTCCCTATTTTAAAGTTGCAACCAATTCAACTACTAATAGACCACTTACAAAATAACAAAGAAGGGGTCTTTAAACACAAGGTGTGGTGGATCCCTGAGCTTTGGTCCATTTTTGGGCCTTGTGCAGGCTTACTATTGGGGTGTCTAAATTGGAGAAACCATTTAAATCTGTGTCTACCATCACCATCAAGTCCATGCAAAGTTGTTAGGTACCACTTCAGGTTGGGGTTGATTGTAGGTTTATGGTTAGGATCCCTGCTGGTGCACTTAGAAATTTATGTAGAAACTATTTTTTGGAAATCTCCAGTGTTTAAGTTTGAAGTTAGTCAAGTTGGAGGTGTTGTGTTTTGAATTCACGTGTGACTTGCTCATTCTTCTATTATTCAGTAAAAAGTTTTACTCATTAAATCTTTCTCTATTGGCAAGTGCACAGTTCTAAAAATTCCAACTTTAGTTTTGGGATACTATCATATTGATGTGAGTTTGAATAAGTCAAGTATTAGTAATTTGGTGCTATCTTGTTTTGCATCTCTTCTATTAGTCTGTGTTGTTAGGTATAGCTTCTGGGAAGGGTCCTTTTTGGTGGACCTTTATCATATCTTTATTAGCCTAGTTGATAGGTTTCATCTTTATAATGGACCTTGGTCTATCTTCATGTTATTTGGAGGTTTTGGTATAGTCCCCCTCATTGTATATATTTGCTTTGATGAAATAAAAATCTTAGGGGTGGTGCTTAACCCTTGAACCACCATGGGTAATTAAAAAAAACATAGCCTGGAATGATAAGTAACAGGATAACAAGTGAAAGATAGAGGAATACAAGAATGAAGACGACAGTAACAAGCAATAAGAGGAAAATAACTATATAAATAAACATAAACATACTATGTAAGAGAAGGAAGAGGACAGAAACCAAAATAAATCCCCCATGACCTAGTAAGTTAAGTACAAGAGCCAATAACAAAAAGGAGTACGAGATAGTGTCAAAAAAATATACATCATACACTCAGAATATAAAAAAAAGACTATCATAAGTGCAGAAGAAGGACGATTAGCTCCAGACTCCAAAAGCTCACCCAATCTCCAAAGAGCAACACAGCTTGAGGTCAGTGTCAATAAGGAGAACTCGTACTAGGGTCTACATCAGGGAAAAAGATGCAGAAGTGTGGTATGTGTACCAAAACCACGCTTACTCAGTTGGCATCATAGGCCAACTAAACTCAATTACAGTAAAAGTATAAATAAGGTGCGAGTATATAAACTAAAGGCGGGAAATAAGGGGCAAAAATGAAATAATAAGCTATGCTAAGCAAATGTGGTAAGTCAAACGTAAATAACTCAAAAGTGGAAATAAGAGCCTAGTTATAACCTAACTGGACCCCATAATCCTAGAAGGTGCACACAATAAGAAATAAACCCAACCAAACCCCCACAAGCACGGTAAGTACAACCAAGAGTGAAACTAAACCAAGGACAAGATATAACAAAAATAGAAGTATAATGAGCCAAGATGAGAGATATACGTACCTTATACTCCTTTCCCATCCATAACCATAGCTCTTACCGGTTTCCACTCAATTTCAAACCCCAGATCCATAATAGTAAAGATAATGAATGCCAGACTCACACTGAAACTAGTGGATAATAACAATAGGCTAGATGTCAGAATTAAATCGAAACTCATGGATAATAAACAATATACTGATGTTGGACTCAAATTGAAACTAATCAATAATAACGGTAAATCAGGTGTTGGACTCGAACCAAAATTCATAAGTATGCCATTCATAAAAATACACCAAGATTATGATTCCTTCTGAATTCATCTAGTCATTAATCCTATTTTAGAAGCCAAACGATTAAATGAGAACCAGATTCTTATTTATTAAGTCAAAGGTAGCGATTGGAGGTCAGAGATACTAACAAGGCAAGGGTACCATAGCTAACAGGTTTAAGGATGAGACTAAGGAAACCCAATCCCAATAACAGTCTCCCAAAGATAGTCTATAACCAAAACAAGTCTAAAAGGAAATCGTTCTATAGCAACCTATCTTAGAAAAGGGAAATAAAGCCCACTACAAGTCTCTAAAACCCAACCTATGGCAAACACCTATCCGAACATAGGCTAAGGATTCATAATCCCGCCCCAAGGCACTAAGTAAGCTATGTCTAAACCTTAAGGATAATCATAGAATAACAAATTCCCGCCCCATAGCCGCCACGCAATCACCATAATGTTCTATATATAAAGATGAGAATATTGATATCCATATTGTGAATTTATTCTCTGAGTCAAAAGTCGGGCTAAAATTCCCCCATGGGGCTTGGTTGTGGGAATCAAAAAATTGATACCACCACAACGTCCCTCGGGTCATAGTGAGCTAGTGCTAAAAATTTGGGCATGACCAGCCCTCAATTTTATGCTCAAAACAGCCCACCAAGCTCAAAAAAAGACAGTAATTTAACTACGAGTTAAATAGAATTAACCAAAAACTTACGAGATAAAGAATGAGGAAATGACTACTATAATACCCTCAAGCTAATCCCAGCTTTAATTTACAATTTATCCTCAATTTCCTAGCTCCCCAAGGTCAAAAATGGTGTTTTACACCTGGAACTAATTGCTGAAATTGTAGGGAAATGGAATATATATAACAACAGTGATGGCTGCTTAAGCGGCCAAATGACCGCTTAAGCGATAGAAGGGTCACTTGAGTCGTCACCTCTTAAGCGATAGAAGGGCCTTTTAAGCTGTCCCTGCCAAGTTGGCCATCCTCCACTTAAGAGAGTGCTTGGATGCTAAAGCGGCTACTGCTTAAGAGGTCACCAAGCCACTGAAGCGACTGCACCAACAACTTGGAACCAACCATTTTTGCTAAATCTAGTTAAACTCTGACGAGATGCTCGGGATTCATATAAAATCCTGTGCATGCAAATGAACTATGCTACCTTATAAAATTTGACATTTCAGACTCAATAGAACTATAAAAATTTCCATTAGAGGTCATTTTGATAAGAAGTAGGTCCCACACTCAAGATTTTTTTTTTACCAAAATCCACCCAATAACCCACAACAAGCTCGAAAACCTTGGGACCTAGACCAAGGGTCCCCCTACCCTAAAATTGATATTTTGGAGCTAACAGAACTGTCAAAATTAGCATATAAGGTCATTTAATTAAAGGTTTTTACCCGATACCATTTTCTCAACTTCAAAAGCTCCAAAAGAGGGAATTGGCGCTAAAAAACAAACAAACTGACTGGTAATAAAATTGTCAGTCCCATCAAGTCATCAATGACCTAGAATAATTATAGGAAAACTTTAACTATAGAAAAAATATGAAAGCATAGAAAATAACCTAAAGGGTCATTGCAAAAGTTTATTTTTCTCTCATCTCATTGATTGGAACCCTCTGTTTCCCAGAAAAAAAACTAGTACTTGAATTACCCTCTCAATTGATGTCTGAGATCTTCATTACATGGTTTGACCAGAATTACAAAATAGTACCAAAGAGACAAGAAGCTCCAAGTCTTCACAATATTAGTAGGAATCACAGAGATAAGTTGTACGAAGGAGCTATAATGGAAAATAGAAATCAGAGTTGAATCCAAACTAAACCAGCATAGAAATAAAGTTTAGAAAGAAATTCACTCAGATGGTACTTAAGGAAGCAGATCATAAGGTCCAACTGTAGAATAGCCAGAAACCTAATAAGAAAGTAAATAAAAGATCAAAGAAGATGGTTGAGAACTCACCAAAGTAACATACCATCCAACTACGAAAAGGTCACGTGAAAGAGAGTTTGACATTCATCATACACAAGATAAAGCTACAAAAATTGGAGAGGAACAAAGAGAAAGAACTAGAAGAGGAGAACTCCAGAAAATCCAAGAGGAAATAATGGTAAGAGTTATCAGGATATATTTTTTGATGTTGCCAAATTTGATTTGGGCCGTGTCACTATTGGGTACAACTAGATTATGTTCTTTGTGCTTTTCTTTTTATATGGGTCTGATTTGGACTTTGTTGCAAGAATATTTTTCTAATTAATAAAATTTGATCTCTTGTACCAACGTTTAATTAAAATAATATGATGAAATATGAAAACATTAAGGTCATAATGAATTAATCTTTAATTCCTTTTCATGTATTGTCTATGTTCTTATATTTTCCTTTCAGTTCATATTTTATCATGATATTTTACATACAAGTATTGTTTAGCATTTAATTATGTTCTTTCCTAGAATATTGCATTTCACGATGCATGTTCAAACATTCAGGATGACATGGCTCTATGTTAGATTCCACACTTCAATTATTTGGTAAGGCCCATATGTTGTTGGTGTCTGGTCCTTTATTTCAAATTTTTAATTTGCTTATGGATATGCAGAGGCCTTGTCCCAATAAAATATTTTATTCATATCATGTTAGAGGCTTGATAAATAGGTAGATAGATAGATAGGTCTAGACATCCAGTTATGAAATTAATGGCAAACTTTTCTATTTATTTGATACCTATTGATTAATTTTATGAAAGCTTTATGAAGGAAATTTCTTTTAAAAGACTTACCTTTATGCATTGAATCTATTTCATATTTTCTTTCTATGTCTCACATATATGTCTTGACAGTTGGTTCACTAGCGCAAGTTAAGGCATCGAATATCGATCTGCCCTAAGTCAATATACGGAGTGTGGCATTTGGTTAGCTCGCAGGCTTGTTCATGGGACCCCACATTCACTCTTTAATAGTTTTAGCTGCATCCTGAATAAGTTTATACATTATCTTAGAAGCTCCATTGAAAAATATTTCATTGTGGGCAATATATTACATTTGTTATTGCTTGACTTATTAGGACATGTTGCCACGTTTGGATGATACACAAACATCATTTTGAGTTCTATTATTCGAATATTTATTTAACTATCTATTATCCTGGCTTCGCATATGTATAATTATTCAATAATTTATAATGGGTGTTTTGCAATTTACAATACTTATAAGGCGCTTTCGATGTGGTTTCTTAGTCGAGTGCTTGTTTGGCCAAAATCAAGTATAAGGTATGACACCTTATCTCAAGATGCAATATTTATCACTTTACAGAAATGTTCACTATCCAACAAAATCCAGAATAAATATTGTCATTAACAATACTTTATACTCCTAGATAAATTTACAATAAAACATTTGTACATACGTGATGTTATCCCGAATATATATATATATATATATATATATATATATTATTTTTCTTAGCAAATGATGAATATTTTGTACGTTTAAAATATTTTTCAATTTCTTATTTGGTTGGAATTTTGTGCTTCTAATATGCTATAAAAGAATAATAAAGACAAGACTAGATGGAGAATATTTATAGAGATTACTATTCTTAATAATATGTTGATATCATCATGATAAGGGGGTCTCTTATCTTTAGGAGAAGAAAACCTTGTTCCATAAGAAAATGTGCTAACATTTAGGATATATATATATGTATGTATGTATGAATAATTGGGAGCAAAAGATGAAATATTTGTATATTTAAAATGATTTCTAATTTCTTAATTGGTTGGAATTTCATACTTATAATATGTTATAAAAAATAATAAAGAAAAAAAAGAGATGGAGAATATTTTTAGAGATTCTTATTCTTAATAATATATTTATATCATCAAGATAAGGGGATCTCCTATCTTTAGGAGAAGAAAACCTTGTTCCATAAGAAATTGTGCTAAACATTTAGGGAGAGAATTGATAAGATCCTCATCGGATGAACTAGAATCTACTAGACATGAAAACTAATAAGACAATTTCAATTAGGGAAAAACTAAAAGAAATCGGATTTACACAAAATTAACGATAGATGAGAAATAAGAGATGAGAAGTGAAGAAAGAAAGGCTAGTTGAATCCACAAACAACCAATGAAGAAGTGAACATGATTTCAATAGAAACAAGAAGCCCGATTTGAATCCACAAATGAGTAACTCGAATGAAAACCAAGTTAAAGAAGTTCTAAATCAACAATCAAGAATCCACCCATCACTAACTTAGATTTAGCTACACTAAACAAGACTAAAGTGATTCCACCCTACAAACTCTTTCAAGAGTAATATTCTTCAATTCATCAAAATCTCTAATAAAATAACTAAGGTATCTATTTATAGTTTTGCCTATTAAACATATATCCCAAAAGTTGTCATTTAAAATATAGCCTAAAAGATTATTCCTTGCTCGCCCATAAGGTCGTAAAACTTTGGCGTGTCACCAAGGAGTTTGGTGATGGCTAGGTGGCTCGCCCAAGTGGGAAAAAACTTGGTCCAAGCTTGGAGAGATGCCCTTAATATGGCGAATCTCCTTTGAGTTTGGCCATGGGTATTGTGTCGCTAAAGTGGGCAGACTTGTTGTCTTCTCTTTTCTTGCTCTGTTGAACCTCCCATGCTCTAAGTTATTATCCACACGTGGTATTGCTCTACTGGAAGCATAAAAGGGTCTTTCCAAGCACATCCTTGCATCCTTAACGTGATCATGGATCCCTTTTAGTAGACCTTAAAGCATAGGTCTTGAATGGTGTATGCCAGCCATGATCGTACCATCCTCCCCTTTTTGATAAGGATTCGACCTCGAATCCAAACCTTGCAAAGACATATGAATGACAAACAACTAAAATTCCCTCATAGTATGAGGGTTAGTACAATGGTTAGCACAAATATCATCACACCGAGGAGGTACACTCTCAAGGAGTAACCAAGCATTCCTCATCATCAAGGCAATCAAGCCAATAGATAAAGTACAATGGAATTGGCTATCACACACATCAAGAAGATAAGACCACCCAAAAGATGTCCCCACTATTAGCTCACATACCCCTAAATGCTCATCGATTTCAAAATTGTAGAAAGTCCATATAAGTTGGTCATAAAAACAAGTATATACCTCAACAAAACTCCTACCTACATGAAATGAACATCTAAGACAAGTATGAGACTCATCATATGCAAAGAGATAGTAGAGAAAGTTGGTACCAAGTATACCCCATGGAGTCTTCCAAGTTAAACCTTGCTTGTCATCTTGACTAAGCATCATTAAACAAGTTCCACAATTCAAATCATTATCGGGGTCAAATGGAAAAAGACTCCATATAGATGTATAAGTAAACACCCACTTGCCCTGTTGGCACTCCCATCTACATATGATAAAATTTCCACACAATCACAAGTATCATCATATGCAACTAGATAATAAAGAAAGGTGTCACATAAACTAACTGCTCCCATGAGAAGGTTCACTTCTAGATTTAGAAGCATCACGACCCTTATAAAGGATTGGCACCATCAAAGAAGTAGCAATAGGCACATAAGTATCACTTTCCTCCTTAACCCTATCCTTCTCAATAAATGTACTATCATCTTCTAAGAAAAGATTTTCGTCATCGTAAGTGTGTCATCATACCATAGTGGATTATTAAACAAGTTGTAGCCTTCAAGAGTGGCCATATCCGAATCATTATAAGACCTCCCACTATGTACACTTTCAAAATTCATGCCATCATCAAATAAGAGATTATCCTTAAGGATATACTCCACCTCAAGACTCCCATGAGAAGAACAAGTAATGGAATTAAATCTAAGAAATCATCACCTCTAAGTAAAGAACCTACATGAATATCTATAAGATCAACTTTATTTTTATCATCATTAAATTGAAGTTAATTTAACACATAACAAATTTTTCTCATTTAGTGGGTCATCATTACATACAAGTTGATTATCACAAGAATTAATACCAGTTGGCATTTCAAGATCATAAGAATCAAACACATGATTACCACCATTAGGACCAACTAGAATGGTACAAATTCCCTTCTTAAGATAGGGAATCCAAGTTGAAACAAGTCACCACAAAAATCAAATGAACTATAACTCAAGTCTTCACAAAAATCAAATAATCCATCCTTATATCTATCAATCAAAGGTTGGGTGTCATAAAAGGAGTCACAAATAATACCAACATCATGGGGGCAATCCTTACTAGGGTTCCTCAAATAAGCAAGTAAATACATTCTACCTTCACCAAGATGATCATCACTTTCACATAATAATGCATTTTAATTTAAGACACAAGTTCCAACACTAGGTGGACACAAATTGATCTCGCTAGGAGAATCAACCCTGCCATCAAAAGGATCAACTAGTGTAGGATCACTTTCACAATTGACATTATAGGAGTTATCAATAACTCCACCATGTAAAGGCTCATTATACCCACACAAAGATAAGCTATCACTTACACTCAAGTCATTATCATGCACAATTACAATATTTGGAGAGTTTAGATTAGATATTGTATTTTTAAGTTCATAGGAGGAAGTTCCTTTACCTTGGTTATCATCATTGGAGAACAATTACTCCTTTGTAAAGCCTTCAAGTTCCTCATGGGCTTTCACATTTTGAGGATCCTCATTAGGCGTGCTTCCAAGCACACCTGCACAAGTATCAAGACAACTAGATAAAGAAGATAAATTACAAGAGTTAGTATAAGGTTGTGACAACCCACTCACATCACTCTGCACAACGTCTTCTTTTTCCACAAGAGTTGCCACTTATCACACCCTTACTTCTCTCAATCTTTTCACTCAATTTAATTGGAGTTAGGATAGGTGGCAAGGTTTCCTTATGAAGGGTTAGGTGATCCCTTCACATATACCTTACACTTTGGTGCACAAGGAGTGGATGTGTTTACTTTTATGTTCAACTCCTTAGCACCAACCTCACAAAGAGTATCTTGCTTTGCTTTGAAAGGTATCTCCTTAGCTTCATCTTCAGGAGGAGTTGTATCCTTCATTATCCTTTCCAACTCCTCAGGTGTCATCTTGGTAACCAATTGGATGATCTTTTCAACTATTCTTTGCATTGAAGCAAGCAATTCATTTGTGCTCAAAGTGTTAAGATCCTCAATTGGAACTGGTTCACTTATGTTTTCTACTCTATATCACCTTTTGTACCTACCAGAAAAACATAAAAAATGAGTTAGTAGTAAAATTCCTCACATTTTTTGTATTTGGAAACTCTCTTTTACTTTCTTTCTTAGAGCTTTGTCTCGAAGTTAAAGGAGAACTATCCTTTCCAATAAATTCACAAGGTTACTAATTATTTGTGGAAGAATAGATTCTTGTTAATTGAACAACAGATGACACAAAATAATGACTTGAGCCAAAAAAAATTCAACAAATATGTAATGAGAAAAGCTTAAAACAATTGGTACAATAGGAAATACAGCCTCAAAACTAACTAATAAATAAGTAGATCAATTACTTGTTGCAAATCTGTGTTATGAATCAAAGAAGAGATTAAAAATCAAAGATATGGAACTAAGAATTTAGAACCCGAGATTCATCGCTAAAGCTCTGAATCGCAAAACCCATTTTGGGATTGCCAAACTAGCCTAACTCACAATTGGATCTCCAAAGTTTGTCTTTACAGAGTCAGATCCTACATGTTATGCTATGGTACAGTAACCATCACATAAGTTATGTTGCGCTACAGTAACCATCACACAAATTATGTTATTCTACAGTAACCATAACAAAATATTGCCCAATATTTTGTGAACTCCCCTGAAGTTGTGCAAATTACAATAAACTTGAAACATCTAAATGTCTATTTGAAAATCTTTACTAACTGATGAGTTGCTAGGACAAGTCCCCAACTAACTCTAGATGTATATAAGATAATACTGAAAGGAAAAATAAATCATAATCTCGTCCTCAGATGATGAAGACTCACCACTGACAGTTGCTAAGGTGGCACTAGAGTGTACAAACCAAGAGACTGATGCTGAGATTCTAAACCTATATCATAAGACGATATAGTTCAAAGAAAATTTATACGATTAGTACTTTGAATGTACTGAGCATGTGATATATGCAACTATAAAATAATTGAACATGCTGGAAAGTTCTGATATACTAAACTAAAATGCAATACTAAATGCAAAGTTGAACTGTAGTACAATGACCCTATTATAAATAGATATAAATTGATATGAAAGATAAAGCTAATAATTCATAATTTTAAATTAAATTAAACTGAACTGACGTGAGCTAAACGAGGAGTCTGATATTTACATCCCATTGAGAGGGCTCAATATACCTTGCCAGGGTATAAAGGCATGGCTATCGTGATCACTAAATTGATGCCCAACTGGGACTGCTAAATAACCTACAGTGACATGTAGTTTTGGGACTTGGGTGCAATGAACCTAAGTCCAACTCGGTGCTAAGTACTACTCCCATACTCATTTATACTGATAGCTCATAAAATGATATACTAAACTGAGTAAAACATACTTTACCTAAAAGTATTTTAAAGGTATAAATAACTGAGAATATGATGTAGGTCTATAACCTAAACCTAATTATTTTATTGGTGCTAAAATCAACAATTTAATGGTATCGTGTGTTCACAACAAGTCAAAACATTCTAAAAATAAGGCTAATTTCTACAAAACTACTAAAATAACAAATTGAATATTAACTCCTGAATTACTAAGATTTGCAAGATATCAAATCATGGGAAAATACATAATTATACTATGGAAATCATGAGAGATCTAAATTAATAGGGAAATCATAAATTGAATGAAAATTGATGTAACACCCCGTATATTTCCGAACCTAATTGATTACCGTAACATTTATGGAATTATTCAAACATGAGATGGTTGGTGTATTACACATTAATTTTAGTGGGATGAATTAGTCTTGTGCTAATGGGCTCAAAAGAGGCCCAAATATTAAGCAAAAGACATGGCCCAAATGAAAAAATGAACCATTCCACCTTTGACCAAGTAAACATATCATTATTGACTAGTGTTTGGCAAAGGATGACCATGAGGGCCTATAAAAGGTACAAAAATTAGATTATTATTCATCACAAGACACATGCAATTTCTAGATTATTCCACAAGATATTTTCTCCTCATCCAAACCCTAAGCAACCATTTCCTTTGGACAAGATTATCCTTTTGCAAGATTTAGTAAGTGTTTAATCTCATGGTTTAGTATATTATGTGCATAATATGGTGTTTAAATCATGTTGGTTATGTTGACAAAGTGTTGAGCAATCCACTAAGTGTGAAACAGTCCACTTTTGCTTAATCGGTAAAGGGTTTTGTCTTATAAACTTGACAGAAGACTTGTGGTATTGAAGGAAGTCAATTTGATGGATTAAATGTCAACATGTAAGATGTGTTTATGTCCCTAAATTGCTTCCTCTTTGTGTATAAAATTTGGAATTGTTATTGTGAAATTGTACATGGAATTGGTGGTGTATTGAAAGGAAAATGTAGTTTTGTGATGTTCATGTGCGTTATGAAACCATGATTGTTCATTGGCATACGATTTAACCTAACATATGAAAATATAAGCTTACTTATGTCCATGGACCATTTATTATAAAAAAGGACCTAAAAGAGACCCATTTTGGCCGAACCGGGCATCCGCCTTCACGGATGGGGCACCTGCCGGCGCAGATGCCAAAGCAGGTGGCCCTGGACAAAGCCAGATGGGCACCTGCAGCAGAATCTCACCCACCTATGGGTTAAGGTGTCTCCATAGGTCATTCCAGAATTTCATTTCGATTGTTTTTGCATCTCTTCGACCCCCCAATGCCCCTATACCCTTCTTGGATGCAATCATCAACTTATGGTATCCTTTGAATGGCTTTAAGGGGTCTTTTGGAGGCATGTTGAGTTATATAAATTATGGATTTGTTGATAATGTGTTATTGTGAACGGTATTTAAGTGACTTGATGGAGTAAATGTGAAGTGGTGTTGAAGAGGAAGTGTAAAGTATAAACTTGGTGTGAAATGCTATCGGTTTATGATGTCTTGGGTGATGTGTGTCATGTTTTGGTGTTTTTGGTATGGACATGCAGTAAATGGTATTGTAAGAGGGTGAAATGACGTTACATGGCAGTCACATAGCTCATTGTAGTCTTATGCATTTGTAATGTAGTTAGTTGTTAACATGAGCTCTGTTATGTACTTGTGTTGTAGAGTAACATGTAAGGAAGGAGTTGTATTGTTGTATTCACATATAGGATTGCGTATTCATATAGGGAAGATAAGGTATGTAACGTTACTCTTTCTGTATCCTTGGCAGCACATATTTTTCTCATTGTTACCTACTTGTTTCCATTTCGAAATGTGCCAAAGTATCTCATTTCATGTTTGACATATATTGTTATTCACATGTCTCTTATTCATTGACTAATGTTCCAAAGCTCCAATAATGTTATAACCACCAATGTATCAATCTTACAAAAGTAAAGGAATGAAGTAATGCATAGTTGTATACTGTTTGATAGATTTATGGGTCGCAATCTAAGGGGTATAAGCCTGGCTGGAACGATCCCGATGTTATGTTATGTTATGTTATGATAGATTTATGCGTTGCAATTTAAGGGGCATAAGCCTAGCTAGAACGATCCCAATGTTATTCTATGTTTTGAATATGGCCCACTGAACAGTTCAGCCCCGGGCATGTTATGATGTAAATGATAATGATGATAAACGTAAAAGCAAAGAAAGTAATGAATGTAATGTACATGGTTTCACACGTATAGAACTGTGGTTTATCCAAAGTGTTTATTCACTTGTATTTGATTCCATTTGAGATCCTATGTTTCATGCAGTTTCTTATAGCCTTACATACTCAGTACATTCTTCGTACTGACGTCCCTTGGGGGACCTACCTTACTTGCTGCAGGCACAGGTGCTAGTAAACCTCCATAGTAGGATACCGGTCATCTGCAGACTGTTGGTGAGCTTTAAGATGATTCAGGACTTTTCGAGTCGCATGTGTACATTTGTTTTGGTGCTATGTAAATATTGTATAAAGCGGGGACTTGTCCCGACTTTAGGTTGGTTATGTATCTGTTAGAGGCTTTGTAGACATTGTGGGACAAATGATGGAATGTTTGTGGGAAAAATGATGGAATGTAAGGAATGTATTCTTTTGACGTGGTGGCCCTAACGGCCAAGTTTCATATCTATTGAATGTTTCTCCATGACTTCCGCCATTGGTATCTTGCATCAATATGTGATAGAGTGTTGTTCATTTGGTGACATGCATATGAATGTACATGGACGTTGGTTGGTTCTCTCAGGGCCTTAACAACTTCGGGTGCCAGTCTGCCTCAATGGGATTTGAGGCGTGACAAACACCCCTAGTTCCATCGAAACGTGATTGGCACCCGTAGCCAATAAGGCCCGAGAGAACCAATCTTTACTCATTCCCAAGCATCTGTATGCTATAAGAAACACCACTATCACGTAAGGACATAAAAGACCAATATCGGAAAGCATGGAACATGATGTCATATATATATATATATATATGTGTGTGAAACTTGGCCTTTAGGACCATCAAGTCAAACGGACATACAACTCCTTTCTTCATATTCATTTACATACCCACATACGTCTACAAAAGCCTCTAGCAGAAGTACATACATGACCAACCTAAGTTCGGGACAAGCCCCTCTTTACATAACATATACAATACCAAAATCAATGTACAACTTGGACACGGAAAGCCCCGAACCAACTGGAGCTCACCAAAGATCAGTATATGTCCTGCAGATTATTGGGGAGGTCTACTAGAACCTGTGCCTGCAACAAGTAAAGTAAATTCCCCAAGAGGGGTCAGTACGAAGAATGTACTGAGTATGTAAGGCTGTATGAAACTGAATCAGTATATAAGAACTTTCATGGAAAAATAATCACAAGGGACATGCCCATTATGGATAAGCCATCAATCTACATATTTGGAACTGCGTGCATTACTTTCGATACTTACTTCAGGTTTGTACCTCTTCTTACTTGCTTGCCAATCATTAGTTATATATTTCCCGGGCCCAACTGATCAGTGGAAAAATAATATCGTCATGCAGGTGTTCATGTCACCCCATGGATACACCCATAATGTTAGGATAGTTATCATGCAGGTTTTTCTTTCACCCCATGGATATCATTATGCAGGTGTTTATTACACCCCATGGATACACTCATTATATTAGGATCGTCATCATGAAGGTGTTTATTTCACCCCATGGATACACTCACTCATGAAAGATTATTACATTGAGGATTATGACATTTTTGGAAGCACACATATATGCGTTTCATTATCCTTCACTTCATGATATTGATACTTTTGATAATTGTAACATTATTGAAAGCTTTGGAACACAACATTATTGGAACTTGGAATCATGTCTATAAGTATGTTATACATGAATGATCATGGATCAAGAATAAGATATATATGATCAACACTAGATGATAACATGAAATGAGATGCCTTAGGACATTTTGGGAATGAGTAGGTACCATGACAAGGTGTACACTATATGCTACAGAAGGATACGGAAAAAGGAACCTTACATACCTTCACTTCCAAGTATGAATACACAAGCCTATGTATGAACACAATAGTCCAGCTTCTTCCTTACGTCTTACTCTACAATACAAGTTCATACCAGAACTTACATTAGCAACTAGTCACTATACAGGCGTACAAGACAACAATGAACTATATGAATGGCGTATAAAATCATGTCACCCCTTACAATACCATACAATACATTTTCATATCCACAACACCATCACATTACACAAATTGACCAAAAAATCATACAGCGATAGCATTTTGCACCATACTTACCCTTTACGCTTTTCTCTTTATCATTCCATCACAATTACTCCTTTATAATAACATATGAACAACCATACATACTTAATACAGTCCAACACACCTCTATAATATACCTTAAAGTCCTTAAAACGACATCACAAGTTGATAATTACATCCAAAAAGGGTATAGGGGCCTTCGGGGACCAAGACAATACGTAACCACTCAAAACCATTTTTGGGGAGGACCTGCGCTGCCACATACACCCGCAGGTGGATGAGGTGCACGCGTAGATGGCCTATGGAAAATTCCAGGGGCATCTGCGTTGGCATCTGCGCCCGCAGATGCCCTCGTCTGCGGGGCGGATGCCCGTTTTGGTCCGAAATGGCCTTTTTTGGGTGTTTTCATGCCATGAATGGTCCATGATCATAATCAAACTTATTTTGACAGATTTTTGACCATATTAAAAACCAACATTCATCCATGGTCACACAACACACATAACAACACCCAAAACGACATTTCATGGCCAATACGGCACCAAAACCATAACCAATTTCACAATAACAATTCCAAACGTTATACACAAGGGTTAAACAAAGTAATACTATAATAACATCTCACATGTCAATATTTAATTCATCAAGTTCACTTCCTTCAAGACCACAAGTGCATATTCATGTTTACAAGGCAAAACTATCCTCCGATTTAGCAAGCATGTAACACTTCACACATTGTGAACTTCTCAATACTCCACCAACATAAACAACATATTATAAACCATATCACATGAATAAAATATATTAAACCATCATAATAAACACTTACCAAGCTTGTACAAAGATGATCTTGGCCCAAAGGATAACTTAGGGTTCTTGAGAGACAAAAAGATAATATTTGGTAAAGTCTAGAAAAACATGAGAGCTTAAATGAAATAAAATATGATTTTATCTCTTTATATAGTCCCTCATGTCTCCCTTATATCTTCCTTAGCATTTAATACAAGGTTTGATTTGGTCAAATGGAGCAAAATTGGAAGAATGGGTCAAAAATCCTCTTTGGGCCATGTCTTTCTCTTATAATTATTTTGGGCCTTATTTAAGGCCCAATGGTGTAAGACTTAATAATGTCCACAATATAAATGTGTAATTCACCAAATCTCTTATGTTTCCATTTTTCCATAATCGTTACGGTAGTCAACTAGACTCAAAAACGTACGGGGTGTTACAAGTGGTATCAGAGCAGGTCGTTCTAGGGTGTCTACAAAGCCGTGTCTGAGTAGAGTCTTGCTTATGGATGTGTTGTTCACCATATTTATAAGTAGGAGGCTACGGGACATTTAGGAGTTGTTTCTGTTCTTCATTTCTTAGATCGTGCATCAGAGCCAATGTTGTAGGTGGAATCATATCTGATCATTGAAATTGGTTTTCTTTGTTATAGTAAAATGCCGATTACAAGATGAGGTAGGGGCAAAGGTAAGAAAGTAGACATGATTGTCGGAGAAGGAACTAGGGCTGTAACTGAGTTTGTATCACAGGCTTCTTTGACGTTTTCAGCTCCAAGAGAGCCAAGAAGGAGAGAAGTACCCGCAGAACCGCCTGTTAATGCTACTGAGCAGGATATAAGGAATTCAGTGCACATGTTGACTCAGATAGTCGCTGCACAAAATCAAGGACCCATTGGTCTAGCTTTTTCACGGAAGATAAAGCAAAGGAGAAGCGCGCAAGAATTTGAAGAAGGGCCGTCAAAGAGGGTCAAACCTAGGGGACAGTTCATAGCATATCAAGGAGAATTTAGGCCTCGGGTTTTTAATAGACCACCGAGACCATTATTTTCTTATTCTACAGCAGGCACTCTATCCTAATTTTGAGGGGTTAGAGGCAGTCACGTTGGACAGAGTAGTGGAATTCGGGGTTCACAGGTAGCAGGATTTTCTCGTCAATCGTGTCAGCACTGCAGAAGGTTTCATTTAGGTACATGTCGGCTTGGGACGAATGTTTACTTTTGGTGTGGTATGTCGGGGCATAAGATGAGAGGATGCCCATAAAAGGGTACGGGTAGTATGGCGCGACCTACTGGCTCAGTCGGTGCGTCATCATCGTCGAGAGTACAGCCTACTGGTCAGGGTAGAGGTGAGAGAGGAGTAGCTAGTTCTAGTGGAGTCCAGAACCGTACCCATGCCTTAGCGTATCGGCAGAATTTGGATGCTTTTCCTGATGTAGTTACAGGTACATTATCCGTCTTTTCACATAATGTATATGCATTGCTTGATCCGGGCTCTACCCTATCATATGTTACTCCATTGATTGCTGCGAAATTTGAAAGAATGCCATAATTATTAGTTAAGCCATTTGAAGTATCTACACCCATTGGTGAGTCTATTGTAGCTTAAAGAGTATATCATAATTATATAGTGAATGTTTGTGACCATGATACGTTGGCGGATCTTATTGAGATGGAAATGGTAGATTTTGATGTTGTAATGGGTATGGACTGGTTGGCTTCTTGTTATTCCACGGTAGATTGCCAAGCTAAGAAGGTACATTTCCATTTCCCACAAAGGACCGTTCTTGAATAGAGGGGGTAATGTTGGAGCACCGAGAAGTAAATTTATTTCTTATCTTAAGGTAAGGAAAATGATATCCAAGGGGTAAAAGATTATGATATAGATATCTTATATAATCCGGGAAAAATAAATGTGGTAGTTGATGCATTAAGCCACAAAGCAATAGTAAGCACTGATGGCCAGCTTGCATAAAGGCAGGGTATAGTTAGGGATCTGCCTCAATTAGCCAGCTTGGGAGTTCGCCTTCTTGAATCTCCAAAAGAAGAAATTATAGTGCAAAATGCGGCAGAATCTTCCTTAGTAGCTGAAGTAAAGGAAAAATAGTATGCAGATCCTATGTTATTGCAGCTGAGGGAGAATGTACAACAAGGTTTGACGAAGGCATTTGATCTTACACAAGAGGGAGTGCTTCAGTGCCAAAGTAGATTGTGTGTACCGGATGTAGATGAGCTAAGGAGATGGATCATGACAGAGGCACATGATTCACGGTATTCTATTCATCTTGGAGCAACCAAAATGTACCATAATCTAAAAGAAATGTATTGGTGGGGTAAAATGAATAAGAACATTGCAGAATTCGTATCTCAATGTCCAAATTGTCAACAAGTAAAAGTAGAGCACCAGAAACCTGGAGGTTATATGCAATGTATAAAGCTTTTAATCTGGAAGTTGGACATGGTTAACATGGATTTCATTACAGGTTTGCCTTGTACACTTTGGAAATTTAATTCACAATGGGTAATAGTTGACAGGCTTACCAAATCAGTACATTTCCTACCGGTCAAGACCACCTACACAGCAGAGGATTATGCAAGGTTGTATATTAAGGAGATAGTTCAATTACATGGAGTTCCAATCTCTATTATATCGGACAGGGGAGCTCAATTTACTGCAAAGTTTTGAAAGTCTTTTCAGAAGAGTTTGGGGACCCAAGTGAATTTAAGTACAGCTTTTCATCCTCAGACAGATGGACAAGTAGAACGTACTATCCAAACACTTAAAGATATGCTACGAGCTTGCACATTGGACTTTAAAGGTAGTTGGGATGATCATTTGTCGCTTATTGAATTTTTCCTACAATAATAGCTATCATTCAAGTATCAAAATGGTACCTTATGAAGCTTTATATGGAAGGAAATGTGGATCACCAATTAGATGGTTTGAAGCGGGTGAAACTGCCTTATTTGGGCCAGATCTTGTTCATCAAGCTATGGATTCATCAAGCTATAGAGAAAGTTAAGGTGATACAACAACGGTTACAAACGGGCCAAAGTCGACACAAGTCATATGCCGATGTTAGAAGAAGGGGGCTAGAATTTGCTCTAGGTGATTGGGTATTCTTGAAAGTGTCACCAATGAAAGGGGTAATGAGATTCAGAAAGAAGGGAAGTTTGAGTCCACGATATATAGGGCCACATAAGATTGTTCAAAGATTTGGTCAAGTCGCATATGAATTAGCACTACCCCAAGAACTCTCCACAGTTCATCCAATATTTCATGTTTCAATGCTTCAAAAGTGCATAAGAGATCCATCTCGTATTGCTCCCATTGAAGATGTACAAGTTACAGAGGATCTCACCTACGAAGAGATACCTATTGCTATTTTGGATCGACAAGTGAAGAGGTTGAGGAATAACCAAGTAGCTTCCGTAAACGTACTTTGGAGGAATCAACAAGTAGAAGAGATCACATGGGAAGCTGAAGAAATGATGAAGTCTAAGTACCCTCATTTGTTTCAAACGGAAGAGAAAGTTCAAGATGCGGGATTGGAGAAATAACAAGTAAGTATCTATAAGGATTATGTGTATATATGATAACATGAAGCATGATCCTAGACTTGCATTTTTTTAAATTGGATAATGTCACTAAAATTCGAGGACGAATGTTTCTAAGGGGGGAAGGATGTAACACCCCGTACATTTCTGAACCTAATTGAATACCGTAACATTTATGGAATTATTCAAACATGATATGGTTGGTGTATTACACATTAATTTTAGTGGGCTGAATTATTCTTGTGCTAATGGGCTCAAAAGAGGCCTAAATATTAAGTAAAGACATGGCGCAAATGGAAAAATGACCCATTCCACCTTTGACCAAGTAAACATATCATTATTGACTAAGTTTTTGGCTAAGGATGACCATGAGGTCCTATAAAAGGCACACAAATCTGATTATTATTCATCACAAGACCCATGCAATTTCTAGATTATTCCACAAGATATTTTATATTTTCTCCTCATCCAAACCCTAAGCAACCATTTCCTTTGGACAGGATTATCCTTTTGCAAGCTTCGATAAGTCTTTAATCTCATGGTTTAGTATATTATATGCATAATATGTTGTGTAAATCATGTTGCTTATGTTGACAAAGTGTTGAGCAGTCCACTATGTGTGAAACAGTCCACTTTTGCTTAATCGGTAAAGGGTTTTGTCTTATAAACTTGACAGGAGACTTGTGGTATTGAAGGAAGTGAATTTGATGGATTAAATGTCAACATGTAAAATTTGGTTATGTCCCTAACTTGCTTCCTCTATGTGTATAACATTTGGAATTGTTGTTGTGAAATAATACATGGAATTGGTGGTGTATTGAAAGGAAAATGAAGTTTTGTGATGTTCATGTGCGTTGTGAAACCATGATTCTTCATTGGCATCCAATTTAACCTAAAATATGAAAATATAAGGTTGCATATGTCCATGGACCATTTATTACAAAAAAGGACCCAAAAGAGACCTATTTTGGCCGAACCGAGCATCCGCCTTCGCGGATGGGGCACCTGCAGGCGCAGATGCCAATGCAGGTGGACCTGGACAAACCCAAATGGGCACATGCGGCTGTATATCACCCACTTGTGGACGCAGGTGGCTCCATAGGTCATTCCAGAATTTTATTTAGATTGTTTTTGCATCTCTTTGCCCCCCCAATGCCCCTATACCCTTCTTGGACGCAATCATCAACTTATGGTACCCTTTGAAGTGACTTGATGGAGTAAATGTGATGTGGTGTTAAAGGGGAAGTGTAAAGTATAAACTTGGTGTGAAATGCTATCGGTTTATGATATCTTCGTTGAGGTGTGGCATGTTTTGGTGTTGTTGGTATGGTGATGCAGTAAATGGTATTGTAAGAGGGTGAAATGATGTTATATGGCAGTCACATAGATCATTGTCGTCTTATGAATTTGTAATGTAGTTAGTCGTTAACGTCAGCTCTGTTATGTACTAGTGTTGTAGAGTAACATATAAGAAAGGAGCTGCACTGTTGTTTTCACATATAGGATTGTGTATTCATATCGGGAAGATAAGGTATGTAAGGTTACTCATTTCGTATCCTTGGCAGCACCTGTTGTTCTCATTGTTACCTACTTGTTTCCATTTCGAAATGTTCCAAAGTATCTTATTTCAGGTTTTACATATAATTTTATTCACATGTCTCTTATTTATTGACTAATGTTCCAAAGCTCCAATAATGTTATAACCACCAATGTATCAATCTTACAAAAGTAAAGGAATGAAGTAATGCATAGTTATTTACTGTTTGATAGATTTATGGGTCGTAATCTAAGGGGTATAAGCCTGGATGAAACGATCCCGATGTTATGTTATGTTATGTTTTGATAGATTTATGCGTTGCAATCTAAGGGGCATAAGCCTGGCTAGAACGATCCCAATGTTATTCTATGTTTTGAATATGACCCACTGATCAGTTGGGACCCGGGCACGATATGATGATGAACGTAAAAGAAAAGAAAGTAATGAATATAATGTACATGGTTCCATACATACAGAATTGTGGTTTATCCAAAGTGTTTATTCACTTGTATTTGATTCCATTTGAGATCCTATGCTTCATGTAGTTTCTTATAGCCTTACATACTCAGTACATTCTTCATACTGATGTCCCTTGGGGGACCTACCTTACTTGCTGCAGGCACAGGTGCTAGAAAACCTCCACAGTAGGATACGATTCATCTGCAGACTGTTGGTGAGCTCCAGGTTGATTCGGGGCTTTCTGAGTCACATGTGTACATTTGTTTTGGTACTATGTAAATGTTGTATAAGGCGGGTACTTATCCCGATTTTAGGTTGGTTATGTATCTGTTAGAGGATTTTTAAACGTTGTGGAACAAATGAAGGAATGTATGCTTTTGACGTGGTGGCCCTAACGACCAAGTTTCATATCTATTGAATGTTTCTCCATGACTTCCGCCATTGGTATCTTGCATAAATATGTGATAGAGTGTTGTTCATTTGGTGACATGCATATGAATGTACATGGATGTAGGTTGGTTCTCTCGGGGCCTTAACGGCTTTTGGTGCCAGTCCGCCTCAATAGGATTTGAGGTGTGACAATCCTAAACTTTGATCTACAAGGAAACTGAGAAATTCTGAGTTATTTGGGCCTCAATGGGTGAAAGAATACCCATTGATGAAATTACACCTACTTGGAAGGTGAGTTCTTGCTAAGAACTTCAAGGATTTTGAACTTGACAAGAAACCCAAGATTCTTGGGGCTTGCGAGAGTTTAAATTGCTTTTATAATAATTTCTAAGTGTTGGGAGAAGAAATGAGAAAAATAAGCATTTATGTCCCTTTGACCCATCCCTAATAAGCCTTAAAACGACATAGTATAAGTCTAGGAAATAAGGAAAGTATGAAAATACCCCTGGGAAACTATTTTTAAAAACTGCTGAATTCGATGGATGAGTCTCAATATGACTCATCGTCACCTACCACGACTCATCATCACCTACATGGTGAAGACTGTTTTTGGGCCTCTTTAAGATAGGTGGTCACCACGGCTAGTGGTGAAACACAATGACTCATTGTCAGAGATCATGGTCATTGTACATCAATTCCAACTTTCAGAACTTTCACCGAATTTCTCAGGACAGGAGCAAACGATAACTTGTCAAGATAGACAATTACTAATTGTCATGAGTCGCTACCACCGGGATGGATTTTCATCCTTTAGGACTTTATGGACTACACTTAGAATGAGTGTTGGGATGACTCATCGGACCTGACCACGACTCATGGTCAATGTCATCCTATGGGTCTTTCTGTTGGTTTATTTTTTATTCTTATGTTATATCTAAAATGAAGACTTAGGAACTTTTGGGTGTTACAATATCTCCCCTTTGGGAACATTCTTCCTCGAATGAAGACTAACTAGGCTACAAAAATATAGCCCAAAACTGAGTTCTAAAAGATGATTACTGGCATAATAACTAACTTCTAACTGAAACATAGGCTGAACTGAATTCATGAAACATGCATGCATACTAAGATATGATTCCAACTAAGGAACATGAAACTGAATGGAATACTAAGGAGGAAACTATTACCTCAACTTAGAATTGAATTAGAAGGGAAAAAGTGAGGGTACATGGTCATTATATCTACTTTTGTTTCTGAAGTAGCTCCATCAACTAGCTAATTTCTCCAAAGAACTTTCACTGAAGCGACTTCTTTGTTCCTCAACTTACGGACCTATCAGTTAAGAATCTTAACTGGGACCTCTTAGTAAGTGAGACTATCTTTTACACCCATACTCTCTAAAGGTACAACTAAAGTTGGATCATAATGCATTTTTTCAATAGGGACACATGGAAGACTGGATGTATCGATACTAAATATGCAGGAAAATCTAACTTATAGGCCATATTTCCAATGCGCCTTAAAATCCTATAAGGACCAACATATCGGGGACTGAGTTTCCTTTTCTTGCTAAACCTCATCACCCCTTTTGTGGGTGAAATTTTCAAGTAAACACAATTATCAACTATGAACTCAAGCTCTCTTCTCCTTACATCTATATAGGATTTCTGACGACTCTGAGCTATTTTCAACCCTTTTCTAATCAGATGAACTTTCTCCATAGCCTCATGAACTGAATTGGGCCCTATCAAAGTATCTTAACCAACCTCAAACCAACCAATAATATATCTACACTTCCTACCATATGGTGCGGTCCACCGCACATGCAAGTGCATGTGATCATAGCAAGTAATAGAGAAGATTTGTCCAGCCAGATATCAAACCCACAGGGACTATGAAGTTAGTTTAGTTCTAGTTCCAATTATACTTATCAATTTAACAAGTGCGAGGTTGTAACAAGAGTATAAGTTTTGTAATTACAAACTAAGTAACAAAAATGACAACAGTATCAAATTTGGGTTGTAAAGATTATATGGAGAGCTTCCAGGGTTGAAACTTACTACACATTTATGCATAACTATGGTCTCCAACTGGTGTTAGTGTTTATCGTGATTGTTGATCTACGAGGTTAATATTATAACTTGGGAATGATCATCCTCTAAGTCATCTACCCAAATTAATCTCACAACTATATCGTTTAGAGGGGATGTGAGTCTTTAATTAGGATGCATTGAGTTATCTTCCCATCTATTAACTAAGTGGGGCAATTAGATATCTCTCTATCCTAATTGTAAATCATCCTTTAACAATTAGCCCCTAATCAATTAAAGATATGATCCATACTCCCTACGTTCTTCGTTCAGTCCCTCCACTCCTATGGTCAATTCATTTTGAGACTTGGATTTATCCTATATTTCATGACTCTTAAGAATAGTAAAGCCTGACTGCAAGCACAATCACATAACATGACAAACATATAAACCAAACTATAAAACCATAATTAAGCAAGCATGTTGTAGCCTCAACCCTAGAAAGAGGGTATTTATCCACTTATAATTTTACATGATATCACAAAGTTGTAATTAAACATGTAAAAATAAAGAGGAGTAAAGAAAACAATTAAGAACCCTAATTTGAGCCTCTTAAAAGTTGTTTCTCCTCCCAAAATCGTGTGAATTTTTACTGAAGGTTGCCCTTGGGGTATTTATAAAGGTGGGTTAATTTAATCCCAAATCTATTGGGATTGGGCTCATTAAAAAATGGAATCCCATTAAAAAATGCGCATTCTAAAGTCGTACGGCGCACCACCCACAGCGCAGGCTACCCAGTGGCTTCTCCTCTTTAGTTGTGCAGCGTGTAAGCCAAGGGGGTGGCTTAGCTATATGGCGCATGGGCTCCTACAGCATCTAAGTATCCCTTCAATCCCTATCTAGCTTGTATCATGCCTCCTCTATCGTTGTGGTTAACTTCTTGTACTATTTACACCTGAAAAACCACTAATCATGTATATTAGCTCTTATATGTTTATCATAACACAAAACACACATGAGTATGCTATTTATTCTTAAAACATAGCTAAAACATGGGTAAAATAATGGCAAATAAATGTATGCTTGCACCTATGATCACAACTTTTTAACTCATATATATCAGGAAATACTCTAACATCACAAATTGAAACAAGATACTCAAGCTAGAACTACAATGACTATCATAGGTGGCAAGTTCACAACAAACATGTTACATAATCAACTTAAAACACATCAATGACTACTCAAAAACCTCCTAGCCTCAAGAATTGACTCCACAAAATTAGTAAAATCATGCTTATTACTCAACCAAGAAATCATATAAGTTACCTATCCTTCATCAAACATGTTCCCTCACCACAAGAGAGCCATCTATAATTACTCACCAATATGCAATTTAATACGAGAATGGGTGCAAGAATTAAATTCCACTCACTATCACAAAGAATTCACATATCAAATAAGATGCACCATAAGCTTGCCCTTAGTGTACTACTCTACTAATATAGAAATATAGAAGCTCAAGATCAAATAGAACTTTAAGGGTTGTAATGTAGGCCAAGGGATGGGTAGGAACTGTTCTGGCCAATAATAGTGACTAACTTTCCCTAGCACTTTAATACACCACACTTTTATTAAGCTAATCTGCCACCAACCTATTTTTCACCACTTTTATCTTCTCAACTCTCATTTGGTTTTTTCCATCTCTTTAAGCTAGCTTACACATCTTTAGTAGGGAGTATTTGCCATCAACACATGATTCACTTATTTTGATCAATTTTTCTTTTCATTACATTACTCCCCACCAACAACACATAAAAATTTTAAACACACCCATAGTTATTACTTTGGGGCTTCAACTTCACTTTTTCCTTCTTCAGTTTTACACTTCTTAACATCTTAATTTTCAACTAAAGCGCTAAGGAGTTTTGGATTAAATTATGGTCAACTGAAAGAAAAGGAATAAGATACATATAAGGCTATCAAAGAATAGGCTAAAGTCTCAATGGGGCTAACTAAGATCATGCATTATAGGTAGATAAACCATGGGATAAAACTTGTCTATCAAAGAAATGCCTGTATCATCTCCTAAACTCGACAATTTTCATTTTGCTTTGCTATCACACCAGGCAAGCTCTAGACATCAATATGCAAGCATGAAATACAACAAAAACCTCACACACATGGCACATATTCAACTCAAGAAGGATCCCTATAAATTCTTAATCAAGCAATTGCAAGAATTCAAATTTAAGCTAAAATCAAACAAGAGTCACAAAACGAACCTAGGTGTCTCAAAAATAGTCATCCAAACCAATTTTCAGCATTCTCTAACTTTCAAAATACTTACATCATGTAGTCATATAGCCTAACAATAGCACCTATTATCGAATCAGTGAAAGGGTTCTACTTATTAAATCCTAATGACTAATTTTCCCTCAAGACGATCATCATCCATCCATCATCGGGAAAAGTCCCTAACCTATGACTAAAAATTTTAAAACTACTCCAAAAAAGAGAAAGGGATAGTTGGTTCAAAGGTCATCCCCTCGAAAAAGAACCTGAAAAACAACAACGGGTGGATGAAGTATGCTCCTAAAAATATAAAAAGAAAATAACACTAAAAACTACTAGAAGAAAATGATTTTGTATTTTTTCAAATTTTTTAGGAACAGAAGCAAATAACCAAAAGACTCCTATAGCATACTACACTCTAAACATATATCGGAAGATTTCCCACCCCACACTTAAAATCACACTTTGTCCCTAAAATATAATTTAAGAATGAAGAATAAAAATACCCCCTGAGGCCTCTAGGCCTGGCTAATAGAATCATCTCTATCAATGGGTCTGGAGGACCCCATAATTAGTTTTTGCCATGCTCTTTAGCTTAGATCTTGGTACTCAGACTTCCATTCAATCTATATACACAAAAAAAATGGTGATACTAAAAAAACTAAAAAAATAAAAACAAACTACCTTAACTTGGGTTTCCTCCCAAGTAGCTCCAGATTTATTATCGCGGCACGATAAATATCACAACTACCATCAATAGTATCTCATCTTTTTTCTCCCTTTCAGGGCCTATCTTCTCCCTCTTTTTAGAACTCTTGAGTGCTCACACTCCAGTTCTGCGGCTTTTCTTATATTCACCTTTCAGGATTCTATTCAAGCACCTCAGGATCAAGCTTAGTCATCAATATAAGCAAATTCATGGAAGAGTCCAAAGAGGTAATGGGAAGTTTACACTTCTCCAGCCCATACTCATCCACTTCTATAGTTGTGATCATACATAGATCTCTATAGTGTAAGGGTGGGTTGAGTTCCTTGTACACTCTGAAGACCACCTATTTATCATTCAGTCTCATCTTAAGTGTGCCCTCTTTACAATCTATAAAAGCTACACCGGTAGAAAAGAATAGATGTTCCAATATGATTGGAAACTTGTCATCTGTATCATAGTCAAGAACAATAAAGTCAGCAGGAATAATAAACTTACCAACCTTAATGAGAACATCCTCTATAATTCCTTTAGGGACCACTTTATTTTTGTCCGCCATTTGTAGCACAACTGAGGAGAGCCTTCGCTTCCCCAAACCAAGAGTATTAAATCCTAAAAGGGGAAACAAGTTGATGCTTTCCCCCAAATCACTCAGAGCCTGAACGATATCATTTTCACTAATTTGTATGGAGAGGGTGAAAGTCTCAGGGTCTTTGAGCTTTTTGGACATCTTGCTCATAACCACAAAACTGCATTATTCAGTAAGTACCACAGTCTCAATATCACCAAGACTTCTTTTGTTTGCTACCACATCCTTCAAGTACTTAGCATACTTGGGCATTTTTTGCAAAATATCTAACAAAGAAAGGTTAATGTAGAAGTTCTCTGAACATGTCAAAGAACTTCTTAAAATAAGAATCCTATTTTGATTTCATACGCTTTTGAGGGAATAATAGTGGTAGTCTCTTTAATTCTTGCTCAGCCTGTTCAGTCTTCTTCTTTTCAACCATTTTTTGCAGGACTTTTTTTCCATAGGTATCAGTCCCGTCAACTCTGCTCGCACCTTATGATTATGCTTTGGTGGTGCATCTTTCAAGTCTTTACCACTCTTTAAGGTGATTTACATAAACTATTTGGGATTTTTTATATCACTGGGAAAACTTCCTTGAGGTCTTATATTTTGAGCTTAAGCTATCTGGCTTATTTGTTTCTCTAAAACCTGTGAGATGAGCTGGGTTGACTCTTCCACATTTGATTGTAGGTGTTACCATAAGCTTGATTGCCTGCTTGAGCATTACTTATAAAATTGACTGACTCCAGATTAGCACCGTACAGGTCTGTATAATAATCACTACCTCCACAGACTTGACACCAAATCTGAGCCTGTTGAACCTGCTACACTGGTTGCATAATATTGGATGGATCCTGGCCATGAGCCATACTCAATTTATTCAACTGAACCATCATCTAATTTTGCATGCTATCTACTTGTGCAGTCAATGTTTTGATGGCATTGCTTTCCAGTGTACTTGAAACATACATCACCGCAGCTCTAGAAGCATTGCTATACTAATTTGGCTAACTCTGCATAAGCCTATCCAACAAAGTGTAAAACTCATCATAAGTTTTCTCCAAAGCTTGACCACATGCAGTTGAATCTAGCAAAATTTTAGTATTTGGATCAAGACTTTCAAAGAAAGTGTGAGCTAGCACTTCATTAGACTGCTGATGATGAGGACAATCTCTGAGAAGACCCTTGAATCTCTTCCAAGCCTGGTACAAATTTTCTTCTAGCTTCTGAGTGAAACCCACGATTTAACTTCTCAATTTTGCAGTCTTACCAGACAGAAAGAAGTGGATGAATAACTTTTTTGCAAGATCGTTCCCTGATGTGATGGAATTTGCAGTCTCTCTATTAAACCACTTTTTCGCTTCTCCCAAAAGTGAGAATGGGAAAATTGTATGCCTCACAAAATCTGTGGAGACCCCTCCAATAATGAATGTATCACTAATCTCTTGAAAATTCTAAAGATGGGCCTATGGATCCTCATGAGTCTGACCAGTGAACTGTCCACTCGTATACAATAATTGCACCATATTCTGTTTCATCTCAAATCTACCTCCAGGTTCTGGTATGCTTATGGCGCAGGTAACATTAGTTGCTAGTAGGATTGCCATTTCGTGCACTGTCCTTGGTACTGCCATGACTTCAGGAACAACCTCAACCTGATGATTCTGCTAAACCTGTGATATTGGATAGAAGTGTTCCTTCTCTTCTCAATCTTTGTAAGCGATGCTCATGTTCAGGATCTAGTTAGACCAAATACTTATCCCTTGCCAGCTTACTAGCTTCATAGAACTGTACCTACAAGATGCTAAGACCAAGTTGTTAGCACTTATCAAATAAAATAGTAAACTTAAAACTAAAAATTTACTAATCTTAAGTCCCCGACAATAGAGCCAAAACCTTGCTGAGGTACACCACACACACAAGTGCACGTGTCGTAGAAAGTAATAGAGAAGCTCTTTCAGGCCAAATATCGAACCCACAAGGACTATGAAATTAGTTCAGTTCTAGTTTCAATTATATTTATTAATTTAACAAATACGGGTTTGTAACAAGAGTATAAGTTTTGTAATTATAAACTAAGTCACAAAATTACAATGGTATGAAATTTGGATTGTAAACAATATATAGAGATCTTCCAAGGTTAATACTTACTATACATTCATGCATAACTATGGTTTCCAGCCAGTGTTGGTGTTAATAGTGATTATTGATTTACATGGTTGATATTATAACTTAGGAATGATTATACTCTAAGTAATCTACCCAAATTAATCTCACAATTACATTGTTGAGTGGGAATGTAAGTCTTTAATTAGGATGCATTAAGCTATCTTCCCATTTAGTAACAAAGTGGGGCAATTAGGTATGTCTCTATCCTAATTGCAAATCATCTTTAACAATTAGCCCCTAGTCAATTAAAGATATGATCCACACTTCCTACGTTCTTCGTTTCATCCCTCCACACCTATGGTTAATTCATTTTGAGACTTGGATTTATCCTAAAGTTCATGACTCTTTAGAATAGTAAATCAAGAACGCAAGCACAATCACATAACATGATAAATATATAAACTAAACTATAAAACCATAATTAAGTAATTATGTTGTAGCCTCAACCCTAGAAAGAGGGTGTTTATCTACTCATAATTTTACACAAAATCACAAAGTTTTAATTAAATATGTAAAAATAAAAAGGAGTAAAGAAAAGGATTAGGAACCCTAATTTGAGCCTCCTTAAAGTTGTTTCTCTTTCCAAAATAGTGTGTCTTTTTACTGAAGGTCTCCCTTGGGGTATTTATAGTGGTGGGTTAATTTAAGCCCAAACCTATAAGGATTGGACTCATTAAAAATTAGAATCCCATCAAAAAATGGCTCCGCGACGCGTAGGGTAACGCGTAGGCCAAAGCCATGCAGCACGCCACCCATAATGCAGGCTTTCCTGTGGATTCTCATCTTCAACTGCACGGCATAGAGAACAAGGCAAGTGGCCTAGGTGCGTAGTGCATAGGCTCCTACAGCATCTGAGTATCCCTTTAATCCGAATCAAACTAGTTTCATGCCTTCTGTATTGTTGTAGTTCACTTCTTGCACCATTTACACCTGTGAAACCACTAATCATGTATATGTGCTCTTGTATATTGATCATAATTCTCAAAACTTAGCTAAAACATGGGTAAAATAATGGTAAATAAATGAATACTTTCACCTATGATCACCATACAGTGACTCAAACAAAGCCATCTGAATACTAGAGTGATAACTATTATTAGAATCAAACTCAATAAGAGGCAAGTGACCATCCCAACTACCCTTAAATTTGATCACGTAAGCTCTCAATATATCCTCTAAGGTTTGAATAGTCCATTTGGCCTAACTATCTGTCTATGGGTCAAAAGTTGTACTGAGATAAACTTGGGTATGAAGACCCTTCTAAAAGGACTTCCAAAACTACGAATGAACTGAGTACCCCTATTTGAAATGATAGTCAACGGGACTCCATGCAACGTGAACAATTCTCTAAGATAGAGTCTAGCATAATCCTCGGTTGAATTTATAGTGTTAATTGGTAGGAAATGTGCTGACTTTGTCTTCCAGTCAACAATGACCCATATGGAATCATTTTGTCGGTGCGTACAAGGTAACCTTATAATGAAGTCCATATTTATCTCTTCTCACTTCCAAGTGGAAATACTGATATTCTGAGTCATACCACCTAGTCTCTGGTGCTTAACCTTAACCTGCTAGCAATTTGTACACTTAGCCACAAATTTCACTATATCCTTCTTCATGCCATTCTACTAATAAGCTTTTCATAGGTCATGGTACATATTAGTGGAACCTGGGTGAATAGAATATCGGGAACTATGAACTTCAGTCAACATTCTCTATCTCAAGTCATCGATATCTGTAACACATAATCGGCCCTAACAACGAAGAACATCACCTCCCCCTTGGGAGAAAACCTACACCTTCTGGATTTGAACTGCCTCCTTCAACTTAAGAAAAATAGGATGGCTATCTTGCTTCGCCTTCACCTCTTGTACTAAAGAAGATTCTGAACCATAACACTACCTTCTGTTGAATCAATTAAACAAACTTCTAATCTATTAAGTCAGTGAACATCACAAACTCTCTTTCTTTTCATCTTTCACATAAGAAACACTACCCATCAAAATTCTGCTAAGAGCATCAGCTACTACATTGGCTTTACCCGGATGGAATAAGACATTCATATCATAATCTTTCAATAACTCTAGTCACCTTCTCTGACAAAGATTTAGATCTTTCTGACTAAATATATACTGAAGGCTCTTATTATTGGTGAACACATCCATATGATCTCCATAAAGAAAGTACCTCTGAATCTTTAGGGCAAAAACAACAGCTGTCAATTAAAGGTCATAAGTCGAGTAATTATTCTCATGAACTTTGAGATATCTAGAGGAATAAGTTATGACCTTACCATGCTGCATCAACACACAACCAAGGCCAAATCTAGAGGCATCATAGTAAACAACAAACCCATCTGGACCCTCTGGTATAGTCAAAAACTGAAGCAGAAGTGAATCGAGTATTCAACTCCTAAAAACTCTTCTTGCAAGTATCGGACCACTAAAACTTAACCTTCTTCTGGGTCAATCTAGACATAAAAGAAGCAATAGATGAAAATCCTTCAACAAACCATCTATAGTAATTGGCTAAACCTAAGAAACTCCTAATGTCTGATAGACAGATGGGTCTAGGCCAGTTCCTAACTGTTTTGATCTTTTGAGGGTCAACCTGAATAGCCTCATTAGAAATGACATGACCAAGGAATGCTACTAATTTCAACCAGAATTCACAGTTTCTGAACTTGGCAAATAACTAGCAATATTTAAGAGTCTGTAAAATAATCTTCAAATGTTCAAAACCCACAAACCATTCCGACCGGGGGTGGTCTACATATTCATCCTCACTCCGAGAATAAACAAGGATGTCATCTATGAAGACAATGATTAACATGCCCATATACTGTTTGAACACTCTATACATCAAGTCCATAAAAGTTGCAGGAGCATTCTTTAGTCCAAATGATATAACAACAAATTCATAGTGACCATACCGAGTCATGAAAGCTATTTTAGGGATGTCACATTCTCTGACTCTGAGTTGATGATAGCCTAATCTGAGGTCTATATTTGAAAAGCAGTTGGCACCATAAAGCTGATCAAACAAATCTTCTATCCTGGGAATAGGATACTTATTCTTGACTATGACTTTGTTCAACTGATGGTAATCGATGCACATTCTGAGGGAACCATCTTTATTATGCACAAAGAGAACTGGGACACACCATACAGAGATGTTGGGTCTGATGAAACCTTTATCTAAAAGGCCCTTTAACTAGTCCTTCAATTCTTTCAACTTAGCTAGAGTTATTCTATAAGGAGGAATTGAGATATGTTGGATATCTAGAAGGAGGTCTATTCCAAAGTATATCTCCCATTCGGCAGATACCCCAGGAAGATTTTTATGAAACACTTCTGGAAACTTATTCACAATTGGAACTGATTAAAGAGTTGGGGTTTCAGACTTGGAATCCTTAACCCAAACTAGATGGCAAATGCAACCCTTAGAGATCATTTTCCTGGCTTTAAGGTAAGATACAAACTGACCTATAGGTGCTTAAGTACTACCTTTCAATTCTAAGACTTGTTCGTGTGGAAACTAAAACTTAAAGACTCTAGCTCAACAGTCTACTGAGGCATAATAGGAATGTAACCAATCCATGCCAAGAAAGACATCACAATCAGTCATTTCTAATTCTACTAGATCAACTCTTGTGGTTTTTGGGAAACCGTGACTGGGTAATTTTTGTGTACCTATTTAACTATAACTAAATCACCAATAGGAGTATAGACTGAGAAAGGTTCTGAAAGGGCTTTAGGATTGACACCAAAATCTACTGTAATATAAGGAGTCACAAAGGAAAGTGAGGCTCTAAGAACTAATAATGCATAAACATCAATATGAAAGACTCGCAATGTACCAGTGACTACATCTGGCAAGATCTCCTTATCTTGACAAGAAGATAAGTCATAAAAGCGGTTTTGGCGCTAACCACCACCCATGTCTAAGAAAGCACCCTGTTGAGTTGGGCGACCTGAAGGGGCTGCTGAAGTATTAGACTAAGCCTTATTACCCCTATTTCCACACCTGGCAGAAGGGCACTGTCTGAACCTGTGGTCCATCTGACCACATGAAAAACAACCCTTCTTGTCAAGATGGCACTCAACTAGATGGTTCTTACCATACTTTGGGCATGATAAAAAAGAGCGGTTGCCTATAATACTGCCCTGAGAATTAAAGCCTGATGCTCTATTCTTCTTCTCATGACGAGGCTTAGGGGATGGTGCATTAGCTAAAGAAGGTGCAGGAGGTGAAGACCTCTACTGAAACTGAGAGCTATTCCCACTATCGAACCTCTGCTGAGAGTAGTTGAAGTTACCTATTCTAGCTTTTTTTGTCTCCCTTTCCTTATTCTTTATATTCTCCTCATCAATCTGTTGGGCATGATTCATAAGTATGGAGATGTTTATATCCCTAACAAACATAGCAGTCCTACATTCCTTGATCACAGACTCGGAGACACCTAAAATAAACTTACTCATTCGAGCCCTTGGCTCTGCAACCATCTCTAGGGCATACCTAGAGAGCTGGGTAAATTTCAAAGATTATTTATTTACCAAAATATTATCCTGTTTCAAGTTGATAAACTCTTCAACCTTAGCTTCCCTCAACTCTCAGTGAAAGATCTATCCCAAAAAGCAGTTATAAACTTATCCCAATCAACTGGGCCTGTATCCTTATGTCTACCCTCTTTCCACTACTTGAACCAAGTTTATGCTACTCCTTTCAACTAATAAGCAGTTAAATTTGCACTCTTAACTAAAGTAATGCCCATAATTTGAGTGATCTTCTGAACCTCATCAATAAAGTCTTATGGATCTTTATCTGCCTTTGAACCATAGAACTCTAGGCTTTCATCTGAGTGAAGTGCCAATCTCTTATAACAGTTGCATTCCTATTAGAATTAGCAAGTGGAATAGTTTATTGATTGACCTAGTTGGTCATAGCCTGAGCAAGCACTTGAAAAGCAGCCCTATATTCAGCATGAGTATCTTGCTCATTTAGAGGATCCGTTGGAGCTGAGAGCTTGCTGGTTACTGTTGTTGTTCCTTTGTCCGTTAGCTCTTTTAGGAGGCATTTCCTGTAAATGCATAGAGCAATAATTAGAATGGGATTAAATAGAGTTTAAAATCTATCACACGATATGAACATGAAAGAAGTGAGACTTTCCCAAAATGTTTCAAAGCATCTCCCTCATGAGTGTGGAACACTTCACACTCATGAACGAGACTTTACATAATGCAGCTTCTAGACACCTTAGGACATTTTAAACCTGATGCTCTAATACCAAGTTTGTCACGACCAAAGTCCACACCCTGGACGTACCACAGTGCTTAGAGCCACAAGTGACCCCAAGCTAACCTATGGTCTGGCATAATATTAATAATGTTAGAGACAACTAAATAACTGATGAAGAGGCTAACTAAATCAAGAATAATTGTCTGGATTAAATATGAGTCAGAATAAATCACTAAAATAAATACTAAGTCTGACACAAATCATAAAGCTAAAATGTCTAACTGTCTATCTGAAAGCCTCTATTAACTGATAAGTTGTTGGGAAAAGTCCCAAGCTAACTCTAGATGTTTGTAATACAAGATAATATTGGAATAAAAAAATCATAATCTCATCCTTGGATGATAAGGACTCACCACTGACAGTTGTTGAGGTGGCATTAGAGCATACTAACTGCGAAACTTATGTTGGGTGTCTGAACCTATATCATAAGATGATACAATGCAAAGAGAATGTATATGGTCAGTACTTTGAATGTACTAAGCATGTGATATATGCAATTATAAAAAAACTAAACATGCTGGAAAGTGTTGATATTACTGAACTGTGATGCAATGCTGAATGCAAAGTTGAACTGTAGCTCAGTGACCCTATTTTAGATAGATATAAACTGATATGAAAGATAAAGTTGGTAAGTCATAATTTAAAGTAAATAAAACTAAAATGAGGGTCATGTACAAATACAAAGTCTGAATATATGGGAGAGTCTGTTAACCGACATATACCACATGTGTTAAACGTAGAGTTTGATATACACACCCTATTGGGAAGGCCTAATATACCTTACCAGGGAATAAAGGCATGGCTGGCGTGATCACTAAACTAATACCTAACTGGGAGGATTAAATTATCAAAGTTGGTACATTATTTTGGGACTTAGGTGTGATGAACCACAGTCCAACTCGGTGCTAAGTACTACTGCCATACTAGTTTATACTGATAGATCATAAAATATTATACTGAAAATGAGTCAAAAATACTTTATTTAAAAGTATCCTGAAGGTCTGAATAACTGAAAATATGTTGTAGGTCTATAAATTGAAGCTAATTATGTTATTTGTGCTAAAATCAATAATTTACTTATGTCATGTGTTCATAACACGCCAAACTTTTTGAAAATAAGGCTTACTCATGATACCCTACTAATATACCAAATTGAATATTAGCTTCTGAATTACTAAGTCTTGCAACATATCAAATTATGTGGAAATACATAATTATGTTATCGAAATAACGAGAGAACTAAAATAATAGGAAAATCATGAATTGAATGAAAACCCTAAACTTTGATCTATGATGAAACTAAAAAATTCTAAGTTATTTAGGACTCAATGGGTGAAAAAATACCTATTGGTGAAATCTGGCATGAGTTCTTGCTAAGAACTTGAAGGATTTTGAACGTGAGAAGAAACCCTCACTTCTTGGGGCTTGAGTGAGTTTAAATTGTTTTTCTAATATTTTCTAAGTGTTGGGAGAAGTAATAAGGGAAAGAAGCATATAAGTCTATTTAACCCCTCCCTAATAAGCCATAAAACAACGTAGTATAAGTCTAGGAAATAAGGAAAGTATGAAAATACCCCTGGGAAATTATTTTTAAGAACTGTTGAATGCGATGGATGACTAATCGCCACCTACCATGACTCATCATCTGAGTTGTGGTGCAAGGACTATTTCTGGGCCTTTTGATGACGGGTGGTCACCATGTCTCATGGTGACACACAACGACTCATCGTCAGAGGTTGTGTTCACTGGGCATCAATTCCAACTTTCAAAACTTTCACTAAATTTCTCAGAATGGGAGCAGATAACGACTCATCATGACAGATAATGACACATCATCAGTTGTTGCCACTGGGATGGATTTTCATCCTTTAGGACTATCACGACCCAATTCCTTAGGTCATGATGGCACCTACTTTAACCCACCAGTAGGTAAGTTAAGCCATAGCCCGGAATGATGAGTAATGGGCTAACAGGCAGAAGATAAGGGAAAACAAGAATGAAACCACTACACAACAAAAATATAGGCAGAATTAGAAAGATATACATACATAATATACTATACAAAAAATGGAAGAGCACAAAATATACAAAATGAATCCCTCTCAAAACCTGGTACGTTTGATATACGAGCCATTATAACCAAAAATAAGACTACTAGATAGTATCCAAAATTTACATATATACACAGTAGTCTTAGAAATACAAAAGACTATAACTAAAATAGGTGGAGGAGGATCAGCTCTGAACTCCAGAAAGCTCACCCCATCTCCGAATCAGTAGCAAGGCCTGAGAATAGCATCAGCGACAGTGGCTCATACTCGAATCTGCATCAGAGAAGAGATGCAGAAGTCCAGTATGAGTACCCAAGATGGGTAATCAGTAGGCATCATGGGCCGAGTGAGCTCAAATATAGTAAAAGCATAAATAAAGTGCGAGAGAGTAAGCTAAGTCATCTGTACCAGGGGTAAATATGTAAATATCTATGATGTTAGATAAATGCAATAAAGGAAATAAGTAACTCAAAAGTAAAAGAAAAGAACTAACTACAACCTAACTGGGGCCCCATAATCCCAGAAGAAACACACAAAAAGATGATTAACCCTATCGAGCCCTCATAATCTGGTGGGTACAAACTAGAGGAAACTAAGGTAAGGAGCATAAATAACCTTTAACTGGACCAATCTCAAGTAACCTTCTGATCCAAAATCTATGATGAAAAATATAGGTATGTACCGGGCTAGAACCAGAACCAATAGATAATAACAAGAGGCCAGATAAAGGGCTCAAATCAAAAATAGCAGATAATAACGAGAAGCCAAAAGATGCATATACAACAGAATCTAGTACAACTACTAGAACTCCCAGTAAAACCATAATTAATACCAGAACATCCCAACCATAGCCATAGACAGTTGTCAGACTCAAACCAAAACTTATAAGTAGCCAACCATAATCATAATCGGTAAATCCATAAGCATACGCCGGACTTGAATCGAAATTAAAATCAAGACTCTTGGAACTCCAGCCAAGGGAATCAAGGTCGAAACTATTATCGAGAAAATTACAATAAGGCAGGATATAGAGATAGAGAACGAGATCGTGACAGTGATTAGAGGTGGAAGGATGATTATAAAGAGAAGAGTGGAGTATATGTTCCACTAGGAAACCGCGATGCTGACTATGGAAATTTAAGAATGGAAGCCCTTCTCAATAAACTGGTTAAAGGGTCAGAGAGTCAAGAAGATTGCTTGAAAGAGATTAGGTCAGACATTTCGGGAATAAGTCAGAAAGTATAATCCCATTCGACTGCTATTAAACAGTTGGAGCAATAGTTTAGGAAGATATCAGTGGTATTGAACCAACGTCAGCTAGGTACACTTCCAAGAAACACTCTCCAAAATCTGAAGAATGACAGTCACTGTCTGTCCATTACTACTAGAACGGAGAAATGCACAACTGATCCATCTATACTTGTCGATAGTGGTAAGACCAATGAGCCGATGATAGTTGATGTAGAAACTGAGATAGAGTATCCCACAAATGCTGAAAACTATCCCACGACCTCCTCTTCCTTTTCCTCAAAGGTTGAAAAAGAAGGCTAAGGAAGGAAAATATCAAAATTTTATTACAATGTTGAAAGAGCTATCGGTAAACATCCCTCTTGTTGAGGCATTGGAGCAGATGCTAGGTTATGCGAAGTTCATAAAAGACTTGGTGATAAAGAAGAGAACTGTAAGTTTTGAGCTGATAGATAACTTACATCATTGTAGTGCAGTTGTTTCGCGTTCCCTAGTTGAAAAGAAGGAGGATCTAGGAGCTTTCATAATTTCTTGTACTGTCGGGTCTTACAACTTTCCTAAAGCACTTTGTGATTTGGGTTCTAGCATTAACTTAATGTCGCTAGCCATTTTTAAGCAGTTGGGGCTGGGGGCACCAAAACTAACCTCTATGAGATTTCTCATGGTGGATAGGACGGTGAAAAAATTGGTGGACATTTTGTAAGATGTTTTGGTAAAAGTTGCATCTTTTATCTTTCCAGCTGACTTTGTGATTTTAGATTGTGAAGTTAATTTTGAGGTTCCCATCATATTGGGAAGACCATTCCTTGCCACTGGTCGTGCATTGGTCGACATGCAAATAGGGTAGATAAAATTCAGGTTAAATAATGAACATGTCACTTTCAATGTTTGTCATTCCAAGAAGCAGCCGAAAGATATGCGGGTGATTTTGGTAATAGATGTAGTTGAGGAGAGTGTTCTTGTCGTGCCTCTTGAAGAAAGGTTGGGGGTAGAAGCTCTTGCAGCCGTGATTATAAATTTTGATAGCGATGGTGTTCAGGAATACAATGAGATGGTTGGTGCACTTGTTGGTAAGGGATCATACACTTATGCCCCAAAGAAACTTGATCTCTATTTGAAGAATAGGGTGACCCCACCAGCTCGTCCTTCTATTGAGGAGCCTCTAGTTTTGGAACTTAAGGCTCTTCCCGCTCACCTTTGCTACACATTTTTGGGAGCCAACAACACTTGCCTGCGATTATTTTTGCTGCATTGGTGGAGTGGCAAGTAGAGGCTCTGGTTTCAGTATTGAGAAGGTTTAAGAGGGCCATTGGTTGGTCCATTGCTGATATTATAGGGATTCCACCCGGTATTTGCACTCACAAAATACAACTTGATCTTGAGTGCATATCAAGCATTGAGCACCAACGTCGTCTAAACCCACCTATGTAAGAGGTTGTGAAGAAGGAGATCATTAAGTGGTTAGATGCAGGAGTGGTTTACCCCATTGCTGATAGCAAGTGGGTGAGGCCAGTTCAGTATGTGCCAAAGAAGGGAGAAATCACTATGGTTCCAAATGATAAGAATGAGTTAATCCCAATGAGGTCGATTACTGGATGGAGAGTTTGCATGGATTATCGAAAGTTGAATTCTTGGACAAAAAAAGATCATTTGCCTATGCCTTTCATGGATCAGATGTTAGAACATCTTGCTGGTAGAGTGATAACGCTCAAATACACCCTAGGATAGAATGTAAGTGGTCGTTAGCAATATAATTACCCAACTTGGAGTCGGGGTCGAATCCACGAGGAATGAATGCGATAGTTTTCACCTCTAAGTGTCAAAAGCAACTAGTACTAACACGTGATGCTATGGAAATAATACATAAAAATAAATGGGGGGTTATCATCTATTAATTTGTAACTATTTAGACTTTTGTAACTTGGGACACACAAGTTCAAGATTAGAGAAGAAGAGTTGAAATCAAGTGTATTACGAGACTTGGGGTTATGCCATCGTAAGGGTGAAACTGTGTAAGGGTAATTTGAATATTTAACTACATTTAGCTAAAAGCCATGGGTAGGTTAGATTATAAGTGCTTGTTGTTGATTTGTCAATCAATCACCAAGGTTTCACAATTGGGTTCTTTCGAACACCTCAAAAGTGCATCTTATAAACTCAATCTAATAGCTCAATTAACATCATTATGTCTAAGAGATGCTATTAAATGATACAAATCAAGTTATTGTTCACTCCCATTCCTCACCCTTATCCCATTTGTCAAGGATGATAAAAGTTCTATAATTAATTAGAGTTTGCAACCTCTAAATTGAATAAAAACATGGAATGGGATTAAAACCCATGGCAATTATCTAAACAAACAGTCAAATAAACAAAACCCATACAATTATCACATCTTATTCAAGCATAACCCCAAGTAGAGAATTTAGCTACTCATAGAAGAAGAGAGAAGAAAATCACCAAAATTCCCTTCCCAAACTTCCATTAAATCCAAGTGTTTATAAGAATTTGATCCAAAATTGACACAAAATGCAAGGATGTAACTTGTTTCTCCTTAGGGTTTCACTCTCCTTTTCTATGTCTTTCCAAAAATGCCCAAAAAGATCCTTTTCAGAACTGGAAAAATCCATTTTATAGCCCAAAAACCGCGTCCTTGGAAATTACGCAAATGCCACCGCACTAGTCACCTGCTGGCGCAGGTGCCAGCGCAGATGGCACTGCCTTGTGCTGCTTCATTGCTCGATTATCCACCTGCATGCGCAGACCATGACATGCGTTCGCAGGTGGCCCTTAATCTCCCCGGGTGTTAATTTAAGCCTCCTTTCTTCACTTTTCGCATTCCCATTGACTCGCATGGTTAGCTCAGGTTCATATTCATCCGCTACCTGCATACAAGAGCTATATAACATGAGAATTTATATCGAATCAATGTAAATTACAAGATAATTTAAGCTCAAATGTATTAAGAATCGGGTAAAATGTTAACTTATAACCCCCCCCCCCAAACTTAAACTATTGCTTGTCCTTAAGTAATCAAGAATGCTTAAAGTGAAAAGAAAAGGGTACGCTTAACCATGAAACAACCATAAGGGACATCACTAAACCATTAAGCCTATAAAGTTCAATCGGTTCCTCCAATAAGTCATAACAAACAAGCGAATCATGCTTTCTTTTTCACACGCCAATCTTCATCAACCAAGAGCATAAAAATTCAACAAGCAAACCATTTTCAGGTTGGAATGCTTCTCAAGGTGTGACACAAGATTTTTCAGAATTTGTCTCATCTCCAATTTGCCATTTGTCTTGCTCATTTTCCCAAATTGAGGGTAGGACATCAATCTCCCTTTCAAGGTATCCATACCTCTCACTTGTAAAAGTTTTCTCCACTCCCACAAGATAATTTGATTCACTAGGGCGGTAAGGATAGAAAGAACTTTCACTCACTCTCACAAAGAAATTCAAGTACCACATGTAGAACCATAGGCTTTCCCTTTGTGTCATTCACCACTAATGGGGACCAACAAGGTTTTAAGTCACCAAGGGCTTACGGGCAATGATGAAGGTTCTGTTGAGAGAAAAGGTTTATGGATCAAGTGACTAGAAGATTTCCCTAAACACAATCGCATTAGCACTTCTTAGGCCCACTTTGTTCAAGCTCTTCACCTTATTTGCCCTCGCTTGCTTTGTCTTTGCTTTCCTTCTCTCTTTTTTTTTTTATATATAGCCCTCCAACCGAGATTCCCTCTTCATTTGCTTTTGGGGCCCTTTCAAGAGACTTTTTACTCTTTAGCAACTCATGCCTCTCTTTTCTTTCTACAAACTTTTCTCATCATTTTATTTATTTATTTATGCAACAACCAAGCATACACCTCTCTTTACAATCTTATACATCTCCTTTTTCCCCAACTTAACTTTTAACTCCATCTCAACCATTTTCACAATCATGCTTCACCGAGCTTAGGCCTTTGCCTATGTTGGTTCACATTAAAACCACGCGATGTGTTTATAGAGATGGGGTGATAGACAAGAAAAGGATTTGACAAAGACGAAAGTAGGGTGTCATAGTATGGTCATATCCAAGAAGAAAGTGGTGAAAGGCTCAAGTGGGTTAACTAGGGACAAATGTCAAGGTGGGAATTTAGGTCAAATGGTGGATCAAGATGGCCTCAGGTCATTCTCCAAACCAAGCTAGGTACCAGATTTTGCCTTGAATACACGCGGGGCAAGTTCTTGACTATCATGTGTGTACAAGAATTAATCAAAAACCTCACCACACTAGGCACTTTTTCTTTAAAATAGAAAGCTATTCTTTCCCCAATTTGAGCAATTGAACTTGACAACCTACTCTAAGTCAAAGACTTTTTCTTTTATGAAGTATGAGTCAGAAACTGAATTAGCAGGTCACACACAAGAGGAAGCTTGGAATCACTTTGCTCTTTTCTTTTCAAAAATCATTTTATCCTTCACAAATCATTTTTTTGTTTGCCACGACAATTTTGGAGGGGCCTTTGAACCTCTTCAACTACTACACAACTCTAAATTAGGAATAGCATGCAAAAAGAGCCCGGCAAGGGCACTATCCGAATCACAACTCACAAAAATGGCCCAGCAAAGGAAAATATTTGAATCAACAAAATTGGCCCGGCAAGGGCAATATCCAAATCAATAAAATTGGCCCGGCAAGGGCAATATCCGAATCAACAAAAATGGCCCAGCAAGGGCAATATCCGAGTCACAACTCACAAAAAATGGCATCCAAATAGACTCATGAATTAATATTACATACCATAAAATGAAATGAATTGGACCACCACCACCACCCCCAACTAAAGAGTATTGCATTGTCCCCAATGCAATCAAGATAGAACAAGAAGGAAGGAACTAAAAGAAAAAACTCCCTGAGGTGCACTAGGCGCGCGGATCTGTATCATGTGAAGACTGTGACGGTGTTGTGGCTGTAACAGTAGGAGCCTTTTCAGACTGAGCTCCTGTATGAACCTCCTCAAGAGGCCAAGAACTAGGGACAGCACTAACTGTCCTTGCATGTAGCTCCTCAATGGACTTTCTTTAGGCCAAATTTACCTGTTGATCCTCAGAGAACCCGGTGCTAAAATCGATCCCTATCTCTTCCCCCACAGGAGAATACACGAATAAGTCAGCAAATGGAAGGATAGGCCCAGTCTCCGCCTGTGGGATGGTGATCTGGGCATCATCAAAAGATACGGAGGGCTGCATCGACTGCACCTCCTCACGCAGACTATCAAGATTTATCCTGAGAGTAGTAACCTTCTCACTATCCCCTCGAGCCTCAATCGCGGATAATCTCCGCTTATAATCTACCATATGAGCACGTAAAGGCCCAAGGCTCCTCACAATAGCCACCTTAATGAAATGAGGAATATCGGCCACCAAGTGAGATATAGAGCTGTCATTTTCCAAAGTCATGGCTGCAACCTTAGCAAATGTGAATGAGGAAGACCAAGGAGGCTGCACTGGCTGTGTAGTGTGTGAGGAAGGCGGTGCCTGAGAGAGATCACGATCTAGAGTAATGTCACCATGGATAGAAGGAGACTCGAATACATGAGAAGTCATAGGGGAGGTACTAGAAATGGGTACCTCTCTCATGGATGAACCGGAATCCTCACCTAACTTTCTTTCTAGGCCCACCGAATTGTCATCATCTTGACTAGTTCGAATATCAATGACTCCCGAATATTTAATTTTTTTTATCAATCTTTGGGAATAGAGGAACCTTGTGGACTGCACATAATGCCGATATAAGAGCGGGGAAAGGTAGTAAAGTGCCCACTTATTTTGATCGGAGTTTTATCACTTCAGCAATAATCTCTCCCAGATTTATATCCAACCCATCCATAATGCATCCCACAAGTATAGCCCGTTCGATGGTGACATCTTGATCATTGGTGGAAGAAAGCAGCCGATTACCCATAAAGCCAAGCCAATGCTTGGCCTGAATGGAAAGATCCCTTCGTTTCATTTGTCCAATCCCATTCGCCCATAGCAAAAGACCTTTAGCAATTGTTTTGGAAAGCCATTTAAAATGAGCAAGTCCCTCTAGCACTCGCCTCTTGCTCTTGACCCCAGGTGCACTGTTGTACCCAAAATATAACTTGTTTATTGTAGAAGCGGAGCAAGGCACCTTCACTCCCCTAACAAGCATACTAAGCAGGCAAGGATGATCAGCCACCAGTGATTTATACTTGTGTTGATTGTGCTGGATGACGTAGGAGGCATAAAACTCCCTGACAAGATCAGGATAATAAACCTCGGGGAGAGACTTGGGATTAATGTTTGTGAATATCTCCCAAGCATACTTGTGGTCTTGTCTGACGATATCCGGGAAATGATCATGGACACCCTTCAAGCTAAACACCTTCTAGGGATTGAAGCCCGGAGTATACACCCAGTTACTATAAAGGTCACACATTTCTTCTCCTTCAAATCTGATTCTGTCAACATCTTTAGCCAGCCCCCTTGAGATATCAAGTGTGCTTTGCACATCGGGGGTGTTAGGGTATCCTTGTTGTGTCGTAGCTTTTCTTTGTGATGTAGTAGCAATAGCCTTGACTTTTTCTTTGTGCTGATCTTTCTTTACACCCCGAGGTATTGATTTCTGAGGAGACATTTCCTAAAAAGAACAAGCAAACAAACCACACAAAATGAAAAGGACAAAACATGTTTTTGGATTTTCAATATGTAAAAGAAAATGAAAACGATGTTAACTAATGCGAATGCAAGTAAAACTACTAGATGAAACCATCTCAAGCACAATCCATTTCATCATGAAGTGCACAATCCATTATGACCTTAAGAAGAACAAAAAATGACGTTTTACCCTTAAGAATGGTGTCACCTAATCTATCATCGGGCAAACTATGAATTTTTTCTATGAGGAATTATGCTTATTAACTCATTTTACCAACAAGAAGCACCACTCATGCATCATGAAGTAAAGAAATGCATTAGGAATCATGGCACTTGAAAGATCATATAATTCACATCTCTTTGATACAATATTATAACCAATTAGTTAGTGATGAAAAGGTGTTAAAAATAGGCTCAAGAAACCATGATATATATATATATATGTCTCTAAGATTATTCACATAAGACTTTAACACCTCGTATATTTCAGAACCTAGTTAAGTTCCATAACATGCATGGAATTATTTGAACATGAGATTTTTGAGGACTTATGCATTAATTTTGTGGGCTAAAGTAATCTTGTGCTATTGGGCTCAATAAAGGCCCAATAATGTTGCAAAGACATGGCCCAAATGAGAAATTTGACCCATTCTTTCCTTTCTCTTTTATTGACCAAGTAAACCATTAAGTGGTTGGATAAGGATGATATAGATATGCTCAAAAATCAGATTTTAATCATTCATTCCACCTTTCCATTTCTTGAAAAATCTAGACAATTCCAAGAGACCACAAAGAAACCCTTCTCTAAGCCAAGGCAACTACACTTGTTTTGAGCAAGATCATCACTTGGTGAGTATTGGTAAGTGTATATTCTCATGGTTTACTTTATTATAGGCATGTAATATTGTGTAGATGATGTTGGTGAAGTATGAGAAATTCATTATGTGTAAAACAACTTGTGTGTGCTAATCAGAGGATGATTTTTGTCTTGAAAGCTTGAACATGGACTTGTGATCTTGAAGGAAATAACCTTGATGGATTAAATATTGCAATGTGATATGTTATTATAGTCTTGACTTGTTTTTTCATGGTGTATCATTTTGGGAATTTCCATTGTGAAATTGGTTAAGGTTTTGGTGATGTTTTGACCGTAAAGTGCCATTTTGGTGTTGTTACGTGTGTTGTGAGACCATGGCTGATGGTTGGAATATAAGATGATCAAAAATATGTTAAAATAAGTGTGGTTATGATCATGTACCATTCATTTCATAAAAAGATCCCAAAAAGACCATTTCGGACCAAAACGGGCATCCGCCCCCGCAGACGGAGGCACCTGCGTGCACAGATGCCAACGCAGATGCCACTGGAGGGCACCTGCGTTCGTATCTCATCCACCTGCGCATGCAGGTGGCAGCGCAGGTCATCCCAGAATTGTGTTTTGATTGTTTTCGTATCCCTTTGATCCCCGAAAGCCCCGATACCCTTTTGGGATATAATTATCAACTTGTGATGTCGTTTTAGTGACTTTAAAGTATCGTATGGAGGTGCGTTGGACTATGTTAAGTATGTATGATTGTTCATATGTTGTTATAAAGGAATAATTAACAACGACGGAATGATAAAGAGAAATGTTTAAAAGGTACGTATGGGTGAAATGCTATCAATGTATGATATTTTGGTCAATGTGTGTAGTGTCATGGTGTTGTTGATATGGAAATGAAGCGGAGGGTATTGTAAGGGGGTGATGTGACGTTATACGGTGGTCACATAGGTCGTTGTCGTCTTGTACGCCTATTGAATGACTAGTTGCTAATGTAAGTTCCGGTTGTGTACTTGTGTGTAGAATAGACGTAAAGGGAAAGCTGAAGTGTTGTATTCAAGAGTAAGATTGCGTATCCATATTGAGACCAGAAGGTATGTAAGGTTACTCTTTCGTATCCTTCTGCAGCATATGATCTATAATGACATGGTACTTATTTCATTTCGAAATTTCCAAAGGTATTTCAATTCAAGTTGCCATATCATAGTCCTTATAGGGTCAATGGTGATTCTCATGGTTCATGGCCATTGGTTAATGTTTTAAAGTTCCAATAATGTTTAGTTACATGTCTTTTACGCAATGTTAGAGCTACAAAAGTGTCACTCTCTCATAAGCTAAGGGTATCCTATTTTTGGTTATTAATGGTTATTGTCACATGTTTTCTATTCATCGCACGATAGAGATTCTTGTCTCATAGTCAATGCTAAGGTTCCAAATGTCCAATACTTATGGAGAAATTGTGCATCTCATGTCTCATGTCTCATATTCATTGGTCATGTTCCACAAGCCTAATACTCATGTATCTTGTTCATCGATTATCGTTCAATGGTTCCAATAGTGTTATGATTGATCTTATGTTTCTAACAATGTTACTCACATGTCTCTTACTCATTGGTTAATGATTCAACGTTCAAAGTGACGTTATGACTCTCATTGTAACGCAACAATCTCAAAGTATCAATCTCAAAGTAATGAATAAAGTAATGCAAATGTGGTCAATGATCAATTATCGGTGGCAAGTCTAGGGGCATAAGCCTAGCTCGACTCGATCCCGATGCAGTGATTTATGGGTGGAAAGTCTAGGGGTATAAGCCTAGTTCGACTCGATCCCGATGCATTGATTTATGGGTGGCATGTCTAGGGGCATAAGCCCAGCTCGACCCGATACCAACATGACGATAAGTCATGTAAAGACCCACTGATCAGTAGGGGCCTGGGTACATTGTGACACTTGTATTAACAAACAAGCATTGAAGTAAAGAATGCAAAGAAATTAATGAAAGTAATACACATGGTTTCCAAAATGCAAGTGGTGACTTATCCATATTGAGTATCCATATGCAATTGTGGTCATTGAAATATTCGTGTATTGTACAGTTTTATTTGAGCCTTACATACTCAGTACTTTTTTCGTACTGACCCCTTTCGAGGAACATACTTTAAATGTTGTAGGCACAGGTACCAGCAGACCTCCCCTGTAGGTTATCAGTTGTGTGCAGATTATTTGGTGAGCTCCAGCTACTTCGGGGCTTCTCCGAGTCACAATGATATATGTGTTTTGGTGGTGTTCATGTTGTATAAAGCGGGGACTTGTCCCGACCTTCAGTTGGCATGGGTCAATGCATTTGTTAGAGGCTTTTATAGACGTATGTGGGTGTATTTATATACGATGTCACATGGAGTCTTGTATTGATGGCCTCAACGGCCAAGTTTCTCAAATATGTATAAATATATATGTCACATGTTCCATAATTTCCGATTTTAGTCGTTCATGCTCTTGTGTGATAGTGGTGTTCCTATGGCATGCATATGAATATATAGAAGCATAGCTTGGTTCTCTCAGGCCTTATCGGCTTCGGGTGTCAATCACGCCTCATTGGGATTTGGGGTGTGACAAAGACAATGCAAAGAAATGCTCATGTAGGAATTTAATCAAACACATGGAGTGCATAACATTTGGGTACTCAAGAATTCCCCAACTTGTATGAAAAGTATCACTTCCAAGTCAAATAATCCCCAAAATATAACCATTACACCATAAGAAATCCATATGGAGCAACTCTTCACAATAAAGAAGCTAAAAACATGATTCACCATTTTTATCCAAAAGTTTCTTAGTAAGAGTAGACCAAGTGACTTACCAATGGTAGTGAAAAGAGAATGTGTAGGATTAATAGCCCTTCAATTCTAGTGGGTGAAGTGTGAAATCTCCTTTTAAAGTGCAAGAGAGAAGATGAAGAGGGAAAATTTCGAGCCTTAAAGTTGAGAGGCCGAATGTTTTGCTCAATCTTTTCCTTTTTGAAATTATTTTTGTGATGGAAATATGAGTTGGTCTTTATGGTTATTAAGAAATGGGTTGTGGGTTATGGGTTTATTTTTAGAGAGGAGAATGGGTCATATGTGGGTCGGTTCAACCCGGTCAACCACAAACTTTTTAAAGAAAATTGAACCTCATCTGCGCCCCACCATGCGCACGCATGTGGGGAGATGCGCCCGCAGGTGGGCTGCCTTACCTGGGCATAATGCCTGGACAGAATGGAGTAGCACTGGACCAGCTACGGAAGGCACCTGATCACGCATGCTGAGGACTTACGCATGCAGGTGAGGAGGCTGGCTCAAGCCAAGCACAAGGCAGAGCCACCTACGTTGGCTAGCCTGCGCACGCATGTGTCTGGCCTGCGCCTACAGGTGGCTTCTTGACTCCAAGCATAATGTTGCTCTCCACCTGCTGGCCTCATGCATTTCAACATGCGTGGGAATATGGACATGTGCGCCAGCAGGTGACTAATTAAGCTCAAAACAGTGAACTCAATCTCCCACACTTAGTATTATTCACCTGCATCCACCAAACAACTAAGAATTAGCAATCAAACAAATCTAAAATGACCATAAGTAACCTTGGGTTGCCTCCCAAGAAGCGCCTTGGTTATCTTTGTGGCTCGACGTTGTTTCTTATCATCAAGCATCCTTAAAACGGAGCAACTCAACCTTAGCCGTTCTAGGTCCACCCTAATAAAAATGTTTTAACCTTTGGCCATTCGCCATGAACCTCCTTTGCTCATGGTCCGCGAGTTCAATAGCACCACTAGGAAAGACATTAACAACAACAAAAGGGCCAGACCACTTGGATTTTAGCTTCCCCGCAAAGAGTTTTAACCTCGAATTGAAGAGTAGTGCTTTATCACCCGCATGAAACTCTCTTTTTAAGCTCTTAGCATCATGCCATTTCTTCATTTTCTCCTTGTATAACGCTGAGCTCTCATATGCTTTAAGTCAGAACTTATCTAACTCATGAAGTTGGTCTACTCTTGATTTTGAGTCATCCTCCCAATCCATATTCAATTTACGCAAGGCCCATAATGTTTTGTGCTCTAATTCAACCGGGAGATGACAAGCCTTTACAAACACTAACTGATAGGGTGACATGCCAATAGGAGTCTTGAACGCGGTTCTATATGCCTACAGAGCATCATCAAGTTGTCTTGCCTAATTTGTATGCCCGACATTTACAGTTTTCTCCAAGATCAATTTGATCTCCCGATTGGAAACCTCCACTTTACCACTCGTTTGAGGATGATATGAGGTTTCCACCTTATGCCGTACTCCATATTTTCCAAGCAAAGCTTCAAATAGCCGATTGCAAAAATGAGAACCATCGTCACTAATGATAGCTCGAGGGGTTCCAAACCTGGTGAAAATGCATTTTTTAAGAAGAAGGTGACACTTTTACCTTCATTGGTTGGTAATGCAATGGCATCCACCCATTTGGACATGTAGTCAATAGCCACCAATATATACTTATTACCATATGAGCTCACAAACGGACCCATAAAATCAAAGCCCCATAGATCGAATAGCTCCACATCAAGATTGGGTCTTAAAGGCATTTCATGCCTCCTCGAGACACCACCATGCTTTTGACATTGAATGCAAGTATTTGCTAATTCGTGAGCATCACAGTGAATCGTAGGATAATAATACCCACACTGAAGCACTTTCTTTACGGTTCTCACACCACCATGGTGGCCACCAAAAGGAGAAGAATGGCATGCTCCAAGAATGGATTTTATCTCCTCTTCCATTATGCATCACCGTATAATTCCATCTGCATATTCCCTAAAAAGATAGGGTTCATCCCAAAAGTACCACTTCACATCATGGAGGAATATTTTCCTTTGATAGTAACTCAGCTCATCAGGAAGAAGTCCGCTCACTATATAGTTTGCAAAATCAGCATACCATGGTGGAGTGCTCTCTTTCAAGCTCATGACAAGTTCGTCCGGGAATGTATCATCAAGATCAAAATCTCCCGAAGTTTTCTCATTTGTCTCAAGACGTGATAGATGGTCGGATACTTGGTTTTCACACCATTTTCGATCCTTCACTTCAAAGTCAAATTCCTAAAGTAGTAGAATCCACCTTATTAGTCGAGGTTTTGCTTCTTTCTTTGCCATCAAATACCAGAAAGCAATATGATCGGTGTGCATAATGACACATACCGGAGATGAGGTGGCAATGGCTTGAGCTCGATTTGTGGTGGATCTTCAATTGAAGGCTTTACGGGAGGAGTTTCCCAATTTTTCAAGTCAAGATCCAACCTACAAGGATTTTTTGGGTAAGACCCAAAACCTTTCAAGGGTGCAACTTCTTTCTCATATCTTTCATTCCCTTCGCTTTAAAGATTCCACAAGACTCCCACCAAAGGTTCTCTAAAAATTTCAGCCTCTATAGTATTAGCCACTACATCATCAACCACATTGATTACGGAGACAACTTGTGAATTCATAGGTTATTTCATGGACTTACAGACATTGAATGACACCTCTTCATTGTTTACTCGGAATTTCATTTCACCACATTCAACATCAACTAAAGCTCGATCTGTATCCAAAAATGGTCTACCAAGAATAATAGGGACTTCATGGTCAATTTCACAGTCCAAGATCACAAAATCGGCCGAAAAAATAAAACGGTCCACTTTCACAAGTACATCACACAACATGCCCACGGGTCTTTTTATAGAGTGCTCGACCATCAATGGCCGCATTGTTGTTGGCGTTGGGCCTCCCAAACCTAACTTTCGAAATACGGCTAATGGTATCAAATTAATACTTGCCCCAAGATCACATAAGGCTTTCCCAAATTGATACACCCCAATAGTACATGGGATAGTGAATACCCCCGGATCATCCTTCTTCACAACCATCAAACTAGCCATTATAGCACTACAGTTATGTGTAACTTCAATTATTTCAAAGTCCATGATTCTCTTCTTCGTTACCAATTCTTTCATAAACTTAGCATACCCGGGCATCTCTTGTAGGGCTTCCAACAATGGTATATTTACCGAAAGGTTACTATATATAGAAAGGAATTTCTTGAACTTTGAATCATCTTCTTTATTCTTAAACCTTTGTGGGAATGGAGGAGGGATTTTAACTTGTGGCTTAGAGACAACCGAGTTTTCATTCGGTTTTGCATTACCATAATCAACCACTTGTGGGCTTACCTCCTTCGCTTTCACTTTTTCCGACCCGTCAACACCTTGGTTTTGCGATATTTGAGTTTCATCTTTTGAATTATCAAGTCGAGTTCTTGTTTTGCTCACTTGGCCCCCAACACCCTTATCACAAAGGTTGTCATCAAGATTTTCAACGTCATTTCAGAGGGTTCTCCCACTTCTAGTAACAATGGCCATGACGTGAGCATCATTTTTTTGGATTCGCAACTGTGTCACTAGGGAGTCCTCCTCTTTGTCTTGCATTCATTTGGGAGGAGAGTTGACCCATTTGGGTTTCAAGTTGTTTTATCGAAGTCGAGTGTGAGGTGACAGTTTTGTTGAGATGCGACAAATCCCCTTTCATTTCCCTTAACATCTTATCGCTTCCTTCAACTCCCAAGAGGCTACGAGCAAGCACATCTTCATTCTTATATTTCTTCGGATCAATAGAGGTTGCTCCCTTACCCTTGGACCTATCATGTGGAGGAACATACCTATCATAGTCCTGATTTGCATCTCGCCAATTACGGTCTCTATCTTTATCCCTCCAATCTCGGTCTCTCGCACGATCTCTATCATGATCCTTCCACTCACGATCTTTCCAATCACGGTATTTATCCATCAAACCTTGATTCCTGCCCTTCCTTTGGTAGGTGGGGTGGGAACCCCCAGCTTGATTTGACATAAATCAGATTTCTTCATCAAGAGTCTCCGCTTCATCATCATCATAGCTCTTAGCATCCTTGGAGGCTATGACGTTAACCACCTTTGGTGTTGAACCGATTGCATCTTTAGTGAGGAGTTAAAGTTGTGTCATCATCTTAGCCATACTCTCGTTTCTCTCCTCATCTTTCTTTCTTTGTTCGTGGCTTACAAAAGATGCGGAGGGAGACCCCACCACCACCTCGAAATCTCTTGTATGCCAACCCTAACACTTTTTGGTGACTTGGTCCAATATTGTCGATGCAACACCATAAGTTTGTTTCACCAAAGACCCCCCAGCTGCATTGTCTGCAACCGTTTTGTTCAATTGATCTAATGCACGATAAAATATTTGGAGGAGTATCTTATCCGAAAACTCATGAATCGGACATTGCATCAATTTTGTGTTAAACCTTTGCCAAGCCTCATGTAACGGTTCACCATTCAATTGACGGAAGTTAATAATCTCATCCCTCAATTGTAACATCCGGGATGGTAGGAAGAACCGATCCAAAAATGCTTCCATAAATTCCGACCATGTAGTGATTGAACCCGCGGGCAATTACCTCAACCACAACGTGGCCTCGCCCATTAATGAGAAGGGAAAGAGTCTCAATCGGATGGACTCTTATAATATGTGGGCAATATCAAACGGCATGCACACTTCAATGAAATTTGTCAAGTGAAGATTTGTGTCTTCATGTGCTTGAACCCCATATAACCCCTTCATTTGAAGGAGGTGAAGCATCACACTAGTAATGTGGAACACTCCATTACCGTTCGCGGGTGGGGTATGGATGGCACTAGCTCTCCCGGCATCTCCCAAATGATCTTCATCTTTAAAATGTCCGTCAAATGAAGCGGCATGGCTACCATGTTGACTCATTAAATCGTGAAGACTTTGGTTATCACATGTAGAGAACAAAAACAACAAATAAAGTAAACTTACACCATGGTAAGCACAAGCAACTTAAAACACTAAAAGAAATGAATGCTACATTTCATTCCCCAGCAATGGTGCCATTTTGATAACGCTCAAATACACCCTAGGATAGAATGTAAGCGGTCGTTAGCAATATAATTACCAAACTTGGAGTCGGGGTCGAATCCACGAGGAATGAATGCGATAGCTTTCACCTCTAAGTGTCAGAAGCAACTAGTGCTAACGCGTGATGCTATGGAAATAATACATAAAAATAAATGGGGGGTTATCATCTGTTAATTTGTAACTATTTAGACTTTTGTAACTTGGGACACACAAGTTCAAGATTAGAGAAGAAGAGTTGAAATCAAGTGTATTACGAGACTTGGGGTTATGCCATCGTAAGGGTGAAACTATGTATGGGTAATTTGAATATTTAACTACATTTAGCTAAGAGCTATGGGTAGGTTAGATTATAGGTGCTTGTTGTTGATTTGTCAATCAAACACCAAGGTTTCACAATTGGGTTCTTTCGAACACCTCAAAAGTGCATCTTATAAACTCAATCCAATACCTCAATTAATATCATTATGTCTAAGAGATGCTATTATATGATACAAATCAAGTTATTGTTCACTCCCATTCCTCACCCTTATGGCCTTTGTCAATGATGATAAAAGTTCTATAATTAATTAGAGTTTGCAACCTCTAAATTAAATGAAAACATGGAATGGGATTAAAACCCATGGCAATTATCTAAACAAACAGTCAAATAAACAAAACCCATACAATTATCACATCTTATTCAAGTATAACCCCAAGTAGAGAATTTAGCTACTCATAGAAGAAGAGAGAAGAAAATAACCCAAATTCTCTTCCCAAACTTCCATTGAATCCAAGTGTTTACAAGAATTTGATCCAAAATTGACACAAAATGCAAGAATGTAACTTGTTTCTCCTTAGGGTTTCACTCTCCTTTTCTATATCTTTCCAAAAATGCCCAAAAAGATCCTTTTCAGAACTGGAAAAATCCATTTTATAGCCCAAAAATCGCATCCTTGGAAATTACGCAAATGTCGCCGCACCAGTCACCTACTGGCGCAGATGCCTGACCAGCGCAGGTGGCACTGCCTTGTGCTGATTCATTGCTTGATTAGCCACCTGCGTGCGCAGACCATGACATGCGTACGCATGTGGCCCTTAATCTCCCCGGGTGTTAATTTAAGCCTCTTTTCTTCACTTTTCGCATTCCCATTCACTCGCATGGTTAGCTCGAGCTCGTATTCATCCGTTACCTACATACAAGAGCTATATAACATGATAATTTATATTAAATCAATGTAAATTACAAGATAATTTAAGCTCAAATGTATTAAGAATAGGGTAAAATGTTAACTTATCATAGAGGATGGTATTGTTTTCTTGACGGCTATTCAGGGTATAATCAGATTTTCATTGCCCTCGAAGACCAAGATAAGACCACTTTCACTTGTCTGTATGGAACGTTCGCGTTCAAAAGGATGCCCTTCGGTTTATGTAATGCACCGGCCACTTTCCAGCATTGCATGATTTCTATTTTCTCCAACATGGTGGAAGACTCTATTGAGGTTTTTATGGATGATTTTTCTATTGTGGGGGACTCATTTGATGATTGCTTGGCACACCTTGCTAATGTGCTGCAAAGATGTGAGGAGTGCAACTTAGTACTAAATTGGGAAAATTGCCATTTTATGGTTAATGAGGGTATCTTATTGGGGCATCAGATCTCGAAGAAAGGTATTGAAGTTGATAAGGCAAAGATTGAGGTGATTGAAAAGTTACCTCCACCTATCTCCGTGAAAGTAATTCAAAGTTTCTTGGGACATGCAGGATTTTATAGAAGATTCATCAAAGACTTCTCAAAAATTGTAAATCCGTTATGCAAGCTTTTAGAGAAGAAGGTGAAGTTCGTGTTTGATGAGGTGTGTCTAAAAGCATTTTAGTGTCTGAAAGAGAAGTTGATTTCAGCCCCTATCATTGTTTCACTAGATTGGATGATGCCTTTTGAGATTATGTGTGATGCTAGTGGAGTGGCCTTGGGTGCAGTCCTGATCCAAAGACGTGAGAGGATTTTACATCTAATTTACTATGCTAGCAAAGTACTTAATCCAGCTCAGAAGAATTACACCATGACTGAATAGGAATTGTTGGCAATGGTCTTTACTTTTGAGAAATTCAGATCTTACTTGATTGGTACAAAGGTGATTGTGCATACAGACCATGAAGCACTTTGGTATCTTATGTCAAAGAAGTATGCTAAGCCAAGATTGATTCAGTGGGTGCTTCTACTGCAAGAATTTGATTTTGAATTCAAGGACCGAAAGGGAACCGAGAATTAGGTCGCTGACCATCTATCACGCCTTGAGGGTGAGGCCATGCTTAAATTAAGGGATAATCTTGATATTTATGATACGTTTCCAGATGATCAAGTACTGGCAGCATCACAAGACTTAATCCCATGGTTTGCAGATTTTGCCAACTTTCTAGCAAGTGATCTAATCCCGGAAGATACGTCGTATCAGCAAAGAAAGAAATTCATGCATGAGGTGAGAAAATTCTTCTGGGATGAGCCATATCTGTTTAGAGTATGTGCAAATGGTATGATTCGAAGGTGTATCCCAGACACTGAAATGATGAGTATCTTGGAAGCATGTCATTCATCTCCAGTTGAGGGTCATCACGGTGGTACGCGGACTACGCACAAGATCTTACAATACGGTTATTATTAGCCTACCATCTATAAAGATGGTCATGACTATGCTCTGGCTTGCGACCAATGCCAAAGACAAGGGAATATCTCACGCAGACATGAACTCCCTATGACAACTATTCTTGAATTGTTTGATGTATGGGGAATTGACTGTAACACCCCGTATATTCCCAACCTTAACTTGATGGATTGGTGACCTAGGATGTAGTTATAAACCTTAGCTTCGAGAAAACTAATTACATGGTTGCATTGGTTTTGGATGAAACAATTGATATCGTACTAGTCAATGTGACTAGACTCTTGTAGGAGGAGTTTGGAACTTTCTGAAACATTTTGGGAGTGATAAGTGAGGCTTGAACGACTTCTAAACAAAGGGTTTTAATTCTAAGAGGTAAGCTAAAGAGTTGAACTTAAAGTATCTAACCGAATCCGCAAAGAAAAGTCGAAGAAATGAAAATTTTTTTAAAAATAAGGTGGGCCCGCCCAGGGGCTTGCCAGGCCTCTCTAGGCTGAAATTTTAAGCCCAGAGGCAGCACTGTGGGGCGCCAAGCGGCGTGTCGGGGTAGTTTTCGCCAAAAAGTTTCTTCGACTATTATGAGGCGTATAGGACCTATAAGTCATGGTATCATTACTCCATCATAGTAGGAATATTATTAAGAAAGTTTAGCATCCGAGTTGGGGTTAAGTCTTCATCACAAGTATTTTTAACAAATTATATTCAAATAGGCCATGAGCGACTAGAATTTCTATTTTTACGATTGAAGAGGGAATCTCGTAAGTGAATATTGTCGTGACGATTATGGAAATAATTAAACATGATATATATGATGGATTACACATTGATGTTAGTGGTTTAAGATGATATGGGTTATTGGGCCTAATTTGAGACCCAAAATGAGCAAAACATGGAAGCCCCAATGGGTCAAATGACCCATTCTTGCCTTGACTTGTCAATTGTTGAACCAAATGGATAAGGATGACTTTAAGAGGTTATAAAAGGTGTCCAAAAATCAGATTTTTAATATCAAAGGGGCACATGCCATTCTAGACATTTCTACAATATTTCCACAAGATATTTCTCAAGCTCTTCAAACCCTAAGGCACTCTTTGGACAAGGTCATCATCTTCCAAGCTTGGGTAAGTGATTATTCTTGTACTTTGGCATATTATGGGCATGAGATATTATGTATATCATGGTGGTTATGTTGGCAAGGTGTTGAAAAGTGCACTTTGGATTTTTGCTAAAAGATGTGCATTCTTGTGAATTAAACTTGAAAAAGGACTTGATGTTTTAATGAAAGTGAATGGTATGTATGATATCTCAACATGTATGGTATAGTTATGTCCATAACTTGTTATTTTTCTATATGAGTAAATTGTGGAATTTTGGTTATGAAATGTATTGAAGTGATTTGGTGAATTAATGGTGATGTGGTGTTAATGAGAACATGTAAAGGAAGAACTTGGTGTGAAAAGCTATGGGTTTATGATGTCTTGGTCAATGTATAGAATGTTATGGTATTGTTGGTATGAAAAGGCCATGAATGGTATTGTAAAGGTAAAATAATGTTGTAAGGCTATCATGTAACTCATGGTTGTCTTATACACCTGGAATGTAGCTTGTGGTTAATGTTGGTTCCATTATGCACTTGTGATGTAAAGTGAAACATAAGGAGGGAGCGGAATTATTGTACTCACATATTGGATTGTGTGTTCATATTGAGGACATAAGGTATGTAAGGTTACTCTGTCTGTATCCTTCTGCATCACATAATATTCATATTGACATTACACTTGTCCTATTTCGAAATATGCTAAGGTATCTCATTCAGGTTTGATATATATTGCTATCCACATGTTTACTATTCATTGACCAATTGGCATTCATATGTCTCTTATCCATGGACTGGAAATCCTAAGCTCCCATAAAGTTGTAACTACTAAAAGAAACTGTTTCAAGGAAAGTGACGACGTAAGGAGAACCTATTCATTCTTAAGTCACATATCCCTCATTCATTAGTCATTGTTGTTAATGAGTTACATAATTATGGACATGGTTCCAAAGTCTTAATAATGTTATGTTCCATATTTTAATAATGTTGCAATCGTCAAAAGTATCAATCTCTCATAAGTGAATATATTACTCTCTCACAAGTAAGGGTATTAATCTTATGAAAGTAAGGAATGAAGTAATGTATATACTCGTTCCCAATAATGTTTCAATCATCAATGTATCACTCTCATAACTATGTAAAGGAAATAAGATTGTAAAGTAGTAATGCACACATGGTTCCTTTATGTTTCATTTAGTATGGATCACAATCTAAAGGGTATAAATTCAAATGGAACAATCCCAAAATTATGCTATGTTATTTACTATAGCCCACCAAGGTGGAGGTCCGGTATTATACATATATGTATTATAGCCCACCAAAGATGGAGGTCTGGTATTATAGATATATATAATATAGCCCACCAAGGTGGAGGTCCGGTACTATAGATATATGTATTATAGCCCACCAAAGGTGGAGGTCCGGTATTATAGATATATATATTATAGCCCACCAAAGGTGGAGGTCCGGTATTATAGATATATATATTATAGCCCACTAATGGGGAGGCCCGGTATTATATATTTATTTATTATAGCCCACCAATGGTAGAGGCCCGATATTATAATCCTACTTATAAGGTGATGATCCATAAGGTATTATGAACCACTAACTAGTTGGATGAGCAGTAATGAAATAGTTGTAAAAGAAATGAGAGCATATCCCTTGCATGAATATATAAATATGGGAGTTATTATAAGAATGATGATGATAAGAATGGATGATCAAATAATGAAAATAATAGAGGTAATGAACATGGTTCCACATATTCACAACGGAGATCTATCCATATTGATTATTCTCTTATGCTTAATTTCTTGGAAGTACTTATGCGTTATACAGTTTCATATGGCCTTACATACTCAGTACTTTCTTCTTACTGACCCCTCTTGGGGGACTTACCTTACTTGCTACAGGCACAGGTGCTAGTAGACCTCCTCCGTAGGCTACGAGATATTCGTAGATTGTTTGTGAGCTCCAGTTGGTTCGGGGCTTTTTCGAGTCATTATGCACATTGGTTTGATATTGTATATGAGTATAGAGCGGGGAGTTTTCCCGACTCTAGGTCTGTCATAGTTATGTATCTGTAGAGGCTTTGTAGACTTATGTGGGAAACATAATGTAAGACATGTATGTTCATTTTGACGTAATGGACCTAACAGCCAAGTTTCATATATTGTACATGTTTTCCATGACTACCGTATAGTTGCAAGAGACATAATGATGTTCACATGAGGATATGCATACGAATATACATGAGCAAAGATTGGTTCTCTCGGGCCTTATCGGCATCGGGTGCCAGTCCGCCTCAATGGGATTTGGGGTGTGACAAAAGTGGTATCAGAGCCGGTCGTCCTAAGGGTGTCTACAAAGTAGTGTCTGAGTAGAGTCTTGCTTATGGATGTGTTACGCGCCACATTTATAAGTAGGAGGCTACGGGAAATTTAGGAGTTGTTTTATTTCTTCATTTCTAGATCGTGTAATAGAGCCAATGTTATAAGTGAAGTCATATCTGACCATTGACGTTGGTTTTCATTTGTATAGTAAAATGTCGATGACAAGACAAGATAGGGGAAAAGATAAGCAGGTAGATATTCTTGTCGGAGAAGGAATTAGTAAATCACCACCTAACCCAGCTAGTCAATATGGGGTTGAAATTGAGTTTATATCACGGGCACTTTCTCCTCCCCCTTCTCCAGGGAGGCCACAAAGGAGGGAAGCATCCCCAGAATCGCCTGTGAATGTTACTAGGCAGGAGTTACAGGACTTGATAAATATAGTGCATATGTTGACTCAGATAGTGGCTGCACAAACTCTGGGACGAGCTGGTCCAATGACAAGTGATGATGGTGCGGCTAGGGTAGCTAACCGACGAACACAGGATTTTCTGAAATTGGATCCTCCCACATTTATCGGGTCCAATCTTAATGAAGATCCGCAAGAATTTATTGATCAAATTCAAAGGGCTCTAGATGTTATGCATGTGACTGGTGTAGAAACAGTGGAGCTTGCAGCATATAGACTGAAAGGAGAGGCTATATTATTGTACGAAGATTGGAAACGATCCAGAGGTATCGGTACAAATCCAGCTAGTTGGGAGGAATTCAAGGTGGCATTCCTTGATCATTATCTTCCCTATGAGGTACGCGAGGCTCTTGCGGATCAGTTTTTAAATCTTCGTCAAGGAAATATGAGTGTTAGGGAGTACATTCTTCGGTTTATTTCATTGGCTAGATACGCTCCTAATATGGTACCGACTATGGCCGGTAGAGTTCATCGGTATGTAGACAGATTGGAGCCATATTTGGTAAGGGACTATACTATTGCTGCATTAAATAAAGATATGGATATAGCCAGAATACAAGTCTTTGCGCAAAAGATAGAGGATCAAAGGCAAAGGGGAAGGATACAAGAATCTGAGGCAGGGCCGTCAAAATGGGCTAGACCCATGGGACAGTTCATGGCATCCCAAGGAGGATTTAGGCCTCGGGTCTTCCCAAGACCACCTAGACCATCATTTTCCTACCCTATAGTAGGTACTCCACCTTCATTTCGAGGATCTAGAAGCAGTCAGGGTGGGCAAAGTAGTGGAATACGAGGTTCGCAACAGCGGGATCTTTTCATCAACTGTGCCAGCACTGCGGGAAGTTTCATTCAGGTGAATGCTGGTTTGACACGGACGTTTGCTTTTGGTGTAAAAAGCCAGGACACGTGAAGAGAGAGTGCCCACTAAGGGCCACATGTAGTATGACACGACCTACGGGATAAACAGAATTCGAAAGCTTCTCCTGATGTAGACACAGGTACAACACTTATATTTTTACATAAGGTATATGCATTGATTGACCCGTATCCTATATTATCATATGCTACTCCATGGATTGTGAAAAAAAAAATGAATGAATGATGACATGATGAAATGAATGATGATGAAATGACGAAGGAATGATGATGATAGTCCTAAGACAACATTACAAACACGGTATGGTTATTACGAAATCCTCGTATGTCATTTGGGCTAATGAATGCACTAGTAGTTTTTATGATTTGATGAATAGAATGTTCAAACCATTATTAGACATGTTCATGAAGTCACCTTATGGAATTTGCTTTTCTCGGGTCAGATTTTGTTCATCAAGATATAGAGAAGGCGAAGGTGATATAACAGCAGCTACAAATGGTCCAATATTGATATAAATCATATGTCGATATTAGAAGAAGGAAATTAAAATGTGCCATAGGTGAATAGGTATTTTGACAGTGTCACCAATGAAGAAAAATATATGAGATTCAAAAAAAAAAGGAAAATTGTCCAAAGATTTGGGCAAATTGCGTATCTATTAGCATTAGTCCAAGAACTCTTCACAGTTCATTCAGTATCTCATATGAGATGCTTCGAAAGTGTATAGGAGATTATCTCGTATTGCTCCCAGTGGAAATATACAAGTTACAAAAAATCTCACATGTGAAGAAGTACGGCTTACTATTCTAGCTCGATAAGCGAAAGCAATAACAAAATAAAGAAGTAGCTTCCGTAAAGGCACAATTGGAGAAATTAACAAGTAGAAGAAGTCACAAGGGATACCAAAGAAATAATGAAATCTACAGTACTCGTAATTGTTGTACATGAGAGAAAAAGTTCAAGATACCAGAATTGGAGTCATAATACGTAAGTTTTTACAAGTATTATATGTGTATATGATAGTGTGAAGGATTCACTTCGACTTAAGTTGCTACAATGAGACAATGTTACTAAAATTCGAGGACGAATGTTTCTAAGGGGGGAAGGATGTAATACCCCGTACATTCCCAACCTTAACTTGATAGAATGGTGACCTAGGATGTAGTTATAAACCTTAGCTTCTAGAGCACTAAGTACATGGTTGCATTGGTTTTGGATGAAACAATTGATATCGTACTAGTCAATGTGACTAGACTCATGTAGGAGGAGTTTGGAACTTTCTGAAACATTTTGGGAGTGATAAGTGAGGCTTGAACGACTTCCAAACAAAGGGTTTTAATGCTAAAAGGTAAGCTAAAGAGTTGAACTTGAAGTATCTAACCGAATCCGCAAAGAAAAGTCAAAAAAACAAAAAAATTTAAAAAAATAAGGTGGGGCGCGCCTAGGGGAGTGCCAGGACGCTCTGGGATGAAATTTTCAGCCCAGAGGCAGCACTGGGGTGCGCCAAGCGGCGTGTCGGGGTGGTTTTTGCCAAAATGTTTCTTCGACTATTATGAGGCGTATAAGACCTATAAGTCATGGTATCATTACTCCATCATAGTAGGAATATTCTTAAGTTCGTTTAGCATCCGAGTTGGGGCTAAGTCTTCGTCACAAGTATTTTTAACAAATTATATTCAAATAGGCCATGAGCGACTAGAATTTCTATTTTTGCGATTGAGGCTACGAGCGGGAATCCGTAAGTGAATATTGTCATGAATATTATGGAAATAATTAAACATGAGATATATGATGGATTACACATTGATGTTAGTGGGTTAAGATGATATGGGTTATTGGGCCTAATTTGAGACCCAAAATGAGCAAAACATGGAAGGCCCAATGGGTCAAATGACCCATTCTTGCCTTGACTTGTCAATTGTTGAACCAAATGGATAAGGATGACTTTAAGAGGTTATAAAAGGTGTCCAAATATCAGATTTTTAATATCAAAGGGGCACATACCATTCTATACATTTCTACAATATTTCCACAAGATATTTCTCAAGCTCTTCAAACCCTAAGGCACTCTTTGGACAAGGTCATCATCTTTCAAGCTTGGGTAAGTGATTATTATTGTACTTTAGCATATTATGGGCATGAGAGATTACGTATATCATGGTGGTTATGTTGGCAAGGTGTTGAAAAGTGCACTTTGGATTTTTGCTAAAAGATGTGCATTCTTGTGAATTAAACTTGGAAAAGGACTTGATGTTTTGATGAAAGTGAATGTTATGGATGATATCTCAACATGTATGGTATAGTTATGTCCATAACTTGTTATTTTTCTATATGAGTAAATTGTGGAATTTTGGTTATGAAATGTATTGAAGTGATTTGGTGAATTAATGGTGATGTGGTGTTAATGAGAACATGTAAAGGAGGAACTTGGTGTGAAAATGAAAAGCAATTGGTTTATGATGTCTTGGTCAATGTATAGAATGTTATGGTATTGTTGGTATGAAATGGCCATGAATGGTATTGTAAAGGTAAAATAATGTTGTAAGGCTATCATGTAACTCATGGTTGTCTTATACACTTGGAATGTAGCTTGTGGTTGATGTTGGTTCCATTGTGCACTTGTGATGTAGAATGAAACATAAGGAAGAAGCGGAATTGTTGTACTCACATATTGGATTGTGTGTTCATATTGAGGACATAAGGTATGTAAGGTTACTCTATCCGTATCCTTCTGCAGCACATAATATTCATATTGACATTACACTTGTCCTATTCCGAAATATGCTAAGGTATCTCATTCAGGTTTGATATATTGCTATCCATATGTTTCCTATTCATTGACCGATTGGAATTCATATGTCTCTTATCCATGGACTGGAATTCCTAAGCTCTCATAATGTTGTAACTACTAAAAGAAACTGTTTCAAGGAAAGTGACGATGTAAGGAGAACCTATTCATTCTTAAGTCACATATCCCTCATTCATTAGTCATTGTTGTTCATGAGTTACATAATTATAGACATGGTTCCAAAGTCTCAATAATGTTATGTTCCATATTTTAATAATGTTGCAATCGTCAAAAGTATCAATCTCTCATAAGTGAATATATTACTCTCTCACAAGTAAGGGTATTAATCTTATGAAAGTAAGGAATGAAGTAATGTATATACTCGTTCCCAATAATGTTTCAATCATCAATGTATCACTCTCATAACTATGTAAAGGAAATAAGATTGTAAAGTAGTAATGCACACATGGTTCCTTTATGTTTCATTTAGTATGGATCACAATCTAAAGGGTATAAATTCAAATGGAACAATCCCAAAATTATGCTATGTTATTTATTATAGCCCACCAAGGTGGAGGTCCGGTATTATACATATATATATTATAGCCCACCAAAGGTGGAGGTCCGGTATTATAGATATATATATATTATAGCCCACCGAGGTGGAGGTCCAATACTATAGATATATGTATTATAGCCCACCAAAGGTGGAGGTCCGGTATTATAGATATATATATTATAGCCCACCAAAGGTGGAGGTCCGGTATTATAGATATATATATTGTAGCCCACTAATGGTGGAGGCCCGGTATTATTTATTTATTTATTATAGCCCACCAATGGTGGAGGCCCGGTATTATATACTTACTTATAAGGTGATGATCCATAAGGTATTATGAAGCACTAACTAGTTGGATGAGCAGTAATGAAATAGTTGTAAAAGAAATGAGAGCATATCCCTTGCATGAATATATAAATATGGGAGTTATTATAAGAATGATGATGATAAGAATGGATGATCAAATAATGAAAATAATAGAGGTAATGAACATGGTTCCACATATTCACAATGGAGATCTATCCATATTGATTATTCTCTTACGCTTAATTTCTTGGAAGTACTTATGCGTTATACAATTTCATATGGCCTTACATACTCAGTACTTTCTTCGTACTGACCCCTCTTGGGGGACTTACCTTACTTGCTGCAGGCACAGGTGCTAGTAGACCTCCTCCGTAGGCTACGCGATATCCGCAGATTGTTGGTGAGCTCCAGTTGGTTCGGGGCTTTTTCGAGTCATTATGCACATTGGTTTGATATTGTATATGAGTATAGAGCGGGGAGTTGTCCCGACTCTAGGTTTGTCATAGTTATGTATCTGTAGAGGCTTTGTAGACTTATGTGGGAAACAGAATGTAAGACATGTATGTTCATTTTGACATAATGGCCCTAACGGCCAAGTTTCATATATTATACATGTTTTCCATGACTTCCGTATAGTTGTACGAGACGTAATGATGTTCACATGAGTATATGCATATGAATATACATGAGCAAAGATTGGTTATCTTTGGCCTTATCGGCTTCGGGTGCCAATCCGCCTTATTGGGATTTGGGGTGTGACATTGACTTTATGGGCCCCTTTGTGAGCTTACATGGGATGAAATACATATTGGTAGCTGTTGACTATATTTCTAAATGGGTGGAGGCGATTTCGCTTCCCAATAATAAAGGAAGAAGTGGCACGGCATTCTGTAAAAAAAACATATTTTCATGATTTGGGACACTACGAGTAATCATTAGTAATGGAGGATCCCACTTCTATAATCTACTGTTCAAAGCCCTGCTTGAAAAATATGGTGTCAAACATAAGGTGGCAACACCTTACCATCCTCAGACGAGCGGGAAAGTTGAGGTGTCAAATCATGAGATAAAGTCTATCTTGGCAAAGATGGTGAATGCCAATATGACTGATTGGGCTTGAAGATTGGATGATACATTATGGGCATATCAAACTTCTTTCAAGACACCAATTGGTGCATCTCCACATCAGCTAGTGTTTGATAAACGTGCCATTTGCCTGTTGAACTTGATCACAAGGCATTATAGGCATTGAAGAGGTTGAATCTGAAATGGAGAGACGCGGCTAAATTGAGGCTAGATCAGATGAATGAGATGGATGAATTTCATCTACGGGCTTATGAAAGTTCAGCACTTTATAAAGAAAAGATGAAACTGTATCATGATCAAAAAATCAAACAACGAGAGTTTCATTGGGGAGATTTGGTGCTACTCTATAACTCCAGGATTTGCCTTTTTCCTAAAAAACGAAGGTCTAAATGGTCTGGACCATTCACCATTGTTAGGGTATTCCCACATAGAGCAATGAGCTGAAAAGTGAAGATAATGTTTTACTTAAAGTCAATGGGCAACGTGTAAAGCACTCTGTGGGACTTACAGAAGAGATAAGCACTTGTGAGGAGCTTAAAATTGATGAAGTCTGAGTAGTCAAGCTAGCCAAGTCGTGTCGCGACGTTAAATCAGGCGCTTCATGGGAGGCAACCCATGGTCTGGTTGGTGAAGTCTGAGTAACCAACCTAACTAAGTCATGCTGCGACGTTAAATTAGGCACTGCTTGGGGGGCAACCCAAGGTCCAATTGGTTGGGATCTGCTCATTGGAGGATAAGTTAGCGGGACCTTACAAGATTGAAGCCGAATACGTTCAGTACAACACATGACACTTTTTCATGTCACGTAACGTAGGAGGATACCATAGAAGTAAGAAGGAATTACATGCCTGCTGAACATATCCTACACCAGTGACCCAGATGACGTAGGTCAACCCACATCACGTGGGTAGTGCCATGAAATTCGTAGGTCATGTTAAACCTGCAGGATCCTACCTACGATAGAGAAACCACGTGACGTAGGTAGACCCACGACACATGGGTGGTGCCGTGAGAAACAGTAACCCTCTAATTACCTGAGATTCGACCCGACCCGACCCTAAATTTATATGAATATCAGTATACTCCTCAAATTTGGCCCACTTTAAAATCCAAACTCAACCTTTTCAAAACCAAAGTCACAACATAAACCCTATTTTGCCGAGATTCATCAAATTCCCACAAAAATAATCCAAATTCATCAGATTCCCACATATCAAATCCAAAATTCTTAAATACTTAACCCCAAAATTTGAACCACTCACCCTAAAATCCCCCAAATCTGGCCCACCCAGTCCAAAATCCGACAAACTCGACCCAAACCCAACCTACCCACCCAAAATTGACCCCACCTGACCCAAACCCGACCTACCCGACGCAAAACCCGACAACATGCCACCCAAATCAAACCCCAAACGTGGAGACATGGGTTCTTCCTCGTGAATCCGTACCAAAAATCCTAAATTTACAACTAGGTTGTACGATGACCCTTCAGGGTTAAATAAAAGTGGGTCTGAAGAGGTATACGAGCTTACTACCATGGATTCTACACTGGTACCTCATACTAAAAGGCTATAAACTAGGGCCCAAGATGCTGTTTGGGCTGCCCAATAGCCTACTTTACAGCCCCCACAACCGGTTGTCCCTGCTCAGTCTTCTGATTTCGTCCCCCAGTCTGATAGAGGGGATGAAAGATGCTGCAACCGGTGACGAATAGGAGGTTGATGTATCTTTATCTGAGGAGAATTCTGATGATACACATGATGCTAATATTGATGTATCTGGGTCTGGGGAAAATGTTGAAGGTATGAATGATTCTACAGTTGATGAGACAGCATTTACTTTTGGTACAGGTGGTCAAAACTCCACTACTTCCTCATAGTAACAGGTGGCTGCATAGCAGGCCGCAGTTGTAGTTCGAAGGGAAAATAAGCGATGGTGTGTTCAATGTATGAGGGCCATTTATGACAGGGATGCCGAACTTACTGAGCAGGGCATGTGTAAAAGGAGTATCACTGAGGATCCCTGGTATCGGCTAGATGAATTAAAGGCACTGCCTGAGATTAAGGCTGTATTTGATCATTATGGATTCGTATGGATGACGGAGCCTCCTGGGCACTATAGCTCAGAGTTGGTCCGTGAGTTTTATTCTTCTTATACTATTTCTATTGCATTGATCACATCCAATGAGCAGCAGTATAGGGACTAACCACCATTGACTCACACTTTGGTTCGAGAGACCAGAGTGGACATCTCTGAGCAGATTATCCACAGGTTTTTATTTGGTGCTGAGCATCCATTTCCAACTAGCACTGTAAAATTTGATCACCGTATGGAGACTGTGAGAAATAGGGCTAAAATAAGGGACGTCGATCAGCATTTGAAGTTACTGTAATGGATTGTAGGTTATATAGCGGAGGATGGTACTAATGCTAGTTGGGTTGCTGGGAAGCTGGATATTAAGAAGTCCTCACTTCACTTTGCAGGACGGTTTTGGTGGTCGATTGATAGGTACCAGTTGAGTCTGACTAATTCTGATAATTCACTCATACTTGATCGAACAGTGTTGGTAGCGAGCATTCTGGCAGGTTATGATATTAACTTCATTTGCTACATCATTGAGGAGATATATGAGTGTGCTTTCTGTGACTTCACCAGCATCCCTTTCCCCTATCTGATTCATGACGTATGTGTTAGTGCTGGTGTGTTCATGACACATGCGATAGACCCCCATATTGAGGTGACCCACATTGCTGATATAGTTTTGATACAGCAGCGGGGAGCTCACCTAATTTTTCTGTGGAGGTCTCAACCTTCTGTGTCCTCAGAAGATGCCCTTTTTTAAGGGCTTGGAGATAGAGATGAGCCAGTTAGTACACCTATGACTATTTTAGTAGTGGTAAGTTTACTAGAGACTGTTCATGTACCTGCTGAGGGAACAAGCCCAATTGAAGATGAGGTACCCTGCACTACAGCACCATCGCCTCTCTCTGGTATGGTTTCAGTTTTGAGGGACTTCCTGCAATAGTTGGTGGATCGATAAACACAGATGTTTGAGCGGTAGGCTCACACTGAGGCCCAGATGGCTAAGTTGGTATCCCAGCTTAATCCATGGGTTAGGACTATGGTAGAGGCTACCGAGGCTAGAGTGGAAGCCTATATGACTGCCACTATGTATAGGTTTATGCGACAGCTGTATGGACGGATTGATAGATTTGATTCATGGATGGCCACTCGGATGAGTTTGGCATAGCTTCCTGATATGGTGGGATTGACACAGGAAGTGGTTGCATTGAGAGAGGAGGTGAGAGCTTTAGCACTGAGCAGCACTTCTGTCATTCCACTTATGCCCGTTCCGACCCCGATGAGGCCGGCTTTTGAGGTGGATTTGTTTGTTGATGAGGAGCCTCCTATTGAGGCAAAAGAGCACGTAGTCCGGTGGATTAGAGAGATAGTGGTGATGAGTTCGAGGATTATTTTTCGAGAGCGATTAAGGCCTCTAGGGTAGAGTACCATGCCCAACAGATTGCTCAAGATGAGAGGGCATAGGGTGCATCCTCTAGTCAGATACCCCCTCTATCGAACGCACCTATTAGCGAGCCTAGAGAGCATATTGATGATCATGCATTGGGCAAGCCCACATCCGGTTCCTAAGGCACCTCAGGTATGTCTTCACTCCCTTCCACTTACCATATTGATAGTCGTGCACTGAGGGCAGTGCACCATTGTTTAGTTGGGGGTGGAGGTGTACCACCACTTGGGGGTTTTTATTGCCGTGTTTCTTTTCCCCCGAGTGTACTATCATATTAGAACCAGCATGTTTAGGTTATTGGTGTGTTGTCATGATTTAATTAGGAGAAAAATAGGGGAACCTTAGTGCAGTCCAATTTTGAACATATTTTGAATGATAAGGATGTTTTTTTTATGGAAAGGACACCCCTCCTGAGAATTTTGTTTTGAAATATGTGTGTAGTATGTTAGTTTTTGACAGTTGTTGGATCTTGTTATGGCATTAGTATTATAGGCAACATAACTGTACCTAACAATGCATGAACTGGATAGGTAGTAGTTAATAGAATAACCCCGTGCAATGTATGCGTGAGGTCCTTACTTAGTTCACTTTGTGTGTGGAATTTAGAACTTGCCCGGTTAGTCTTACCTAGGTTATAGGATAGTGGTTAGGAAAGAAGCATAGGTCATTTTTGAATAAGTCCATTTTTAGCCTAAAAGCCCGACCAAACGAAATAAATATCCCTTGATCTCGAGGTTGAGCCTTAATTGACCTATTCCTTTCATTAGCCTATTCACCTTCCCATTTTGACTAATAATGAAACTGTCTTGGACCTGGTCCCTCCTTGGACATTGTGTACCTTAACTCAGAAAAATTGCCTAAGTTGAGGGTGGCTATCATAGGGGTGTATAGATTGATTTGAGTATGAACAAGGGGTTAATAAAAGAAAAAGAGAACAGATTTGAGTGTGCAAAAGAAAAGAAAAAAAATAGAAAAAGAAAAAAAATGTTGTGTGTTTTCAAGAAATGAAGAAAATCATACCTGAAAATCTAAAAAATAAATGAAGGAGAATAAGGGAGAATAAATAAGCATGGTTGAAAAGTGGAGCCAAAAATGGTGTAGAGTCAAGGAGGGTTGAGTCACCATATCCATATGTACCATACCCATCCCCAAGCCTACATTACAAGCCGATGAAAGTCCTATAGTGATCCTAGTCCAACTGTCCGAAAAAAACTAAGGGATAGAAAATAAGGGCAAGCCTATAGTGTTTCGTGCACACTGTTTGAACTTCTTTGGGTGAGAGAGTGTTTTGATTGAGTCTCTACTTTGAGATTCATTAGTATACTGTGAGTGTATGGGACTTCTTTGTTGTGAGAGTACATGGGCTGCATTGTTAGCTGCTATTTGTTCGGATAATGTCATTTGCATATATGCTTAGTTGTTTGTTCATAATCTCATGCCATCATTTTATCCCTTCTGTTTCATGATAATATGTTGCATGTATACTCAATATGATTTTGATTTTCAAGTTGGAGGGGTCAGAAAAGTTTTGAGATCAAAATCAATGAGTCGACTGTCGTGGGTCCCTTAGGTTTCTCTTAGTTAAGCATCATTGTGTTTATTTTGTTTTATTTGCCTGAGGACATGCAAACTTTCTATGTTGAGGGTGTTGATGTGTCATGGTTTCATGATACTTATGATGTTTAAAACAAGGAAAATATGCAATAATTTAGGTATGTTTGGTTGGTATGATGTGTTTTCTGTTCTACATTGCAGGAAAATAGGTTTTGGAGGCAAAATGGACAAAAAAGAAAGAATCGCGCTCGAGAAAGAAGTATCTATGTCACGCCCCGAGTCAAAACGAGGCGTGATTGGCACCCGAAGCTGACATAGCCCGAGAGAACCAATCTTTGCTCATGTCTACCCAGATGCATATCCTCGTATGAATCGTGTTAAATATTATTATGCCTTATGCAACTAAGCGGAAGTCATGCACATGGAAACATATATCATATCTATATACGAAACTTGGCCGTTAGGGCCATTAAACCAAGACTTCATGAGTCATCTGATATACATATACATGTACCCACATATGTCTACAAAAACCTCTAACAGATGCATTGACCATAACAAACTAAAAGTTAGGACAAGTCCCCGCTTTATACAAAATTTACAACTTCAAAATGACTCTACAACTGTGACTTGGAAAGTCCCGAAGCAACTGGGGCTCACCAAAGATCTGCAAATAACTGTCCACATACTGTGGAGGTCTACTAATGCCTGTACCTGCAACATGTAAGGTAAGTCCCCCGAGGGGGTCAGTACGAGGAATGTACTGAGTATGTAAGGCGTATAATAAATAGCAGCATATATGAGCATGTCAAATGGAATAAAAATATGAGAGAATAGTCAATGGGGATAAGCCATCATTTTAACTAATATCAATTCTCATTCCTTTCCTTAATGGGAAACTATCTTCACTCAAGGAACTTGCCTCAAATAACTTCTTCTATATACAAGAGATTCTTTCTTACTTCTAGGCTCATTACCACTAGTGTTCATCTACATGATTAGAATACTATATCATACATCTCTTCTATTGGCGTACATCCACTCTCTTAATTGTTTAACCTACATCCACTTTCATGGTTGGAGAACATGCATCTATTCTATCAACGTACCTCCACTCTATTGGTGGTTTATCCTACATCCACTCTCATGGTGGGAGAATCATACATCCACTCTCATGGTGGGAGAATTTGATATGTCAACTTATGAGAGATTAATACACTAAGGATCATGATACTAATCGAAACACACAAATATACTTCACCTTACTCTTATACGTCATGAGATTAACATCTTAAATTATGAGGGATAGATATATATCAGTTTGCACTTTACCTACAACACTAACCCCATGAGATCTTACATGGGTACGTACATGATACCGGACCTCCACCTCGGGTGGGATATACTAAATGACATATCACAATCTTGGGGTTATTCCATCTTAAACTTATACGCTCTAAAAGGTGATCCATACTCAATGAAACGTATAATAACCATGTGCATTACCTTTTCACAATCTTATACCCTCTACTTAGCTATGAGAATGACATGCAAATCATGGCATTAAATCACACACTTATATGCACATCTCACTTCACTCCTTTACCTCATGAGATTGACAACTTCACTTATGGGGAATAATTATACTCACTTGCACATCACCTCTCTTCTTACTCTTATGAAATATTATGAGATTGGTAATCTTACTTATGAACAATTGGCACAAGGATAACCATCATACTATAGGACTTTGGATCAAGACATGATTGGAATCATGCTACTCAACTAAACAATCTCTCTTTACCTCATTGCTCTCATTGAAATTATTCTCTTAGAAATTACCATGTTATGACATCTTAGGAACTTCACTCAATGAATAAGAGATGAGTGAATCATCAATCATCCCAAACTGGGATACATATGAATAATAATATAAGTCAACCTGAATTGATATATTGAAACAAGTCCAACGTCAATAGGAATAATATGTTGTAGAAGGATACGGAAAGAGTAACCTTACATACCTTGTCTTCTTAATACGAATACAAAATTTTAGACGCGTGTACAATAGTCCCGCTCCTCCTTTATGTTTTCACTCTACAACACAAGTTCATAACGAATCAACATTAACCACCAATTACCTTATAATGGCATACAATAACAATAAGTCACATGTTTAGCTTCAACATGTCATTTCCCCCTTGACAATATCACTTATGAAATCATTATACCAATAATACCACAATATTCCATACATTGACCAACACATGATAACCAATAGAATGCCACACCAAGTTCATATTTTACACTTCTCCATCATCACAACATCACAATTATGCCATCACTTTACTTCAATACACCTCACAACAACAAATCGGCCAAAATCCCATAATTTACACTTATATGAAAACAAAAAGTTTAGTACAATAATAACACCATACATGTTGTTATTTCATCCATACCATGCTTTTTAATCAAGACCACAAGTCATAATTCAAGTTACAAGCCCATGGATTTCACATCTTTTTCACAAAACCAAAAAGTGCCATGTACAACATTGCCAACCATAACCAACATGATATACATATTATATCATGCTTATAATATGTTAAAGTACTATAATAGTCACTTACCCAAGCCTGGAAGATGATGATCTTGCTCCAAGAAGTGCCTTAGGGTTTTGAAAGCCAAAGAGTTGTTCTTGGGAAATTTCTAGAAAAAGATAGAAAAGGCATGGGTGTTTCTCATGATAAAATCAGATATTTGGCCCATTTTATATACCTTTAGTCCATCCTTAGTCATTAATGTGGTATTCTAGAAGCGCTTGGCAAGAATGGGTCATTTGACCCATTTTGGGACATGCTTTCATTTCATTTTTGGGTCCCTTTTTGGGCCCAATTCACTTAACCCAGTAAAATCAATAATTTCACGTGTTCAAGTCATATCATACATGTTACAAGAATATTCCCACTCATGTTATTCATATTCGTAGCCTCAATCCCAAAAACAAGCGATTCTAGCCACGTATGGCCTATTTTGACCAAAAGGGCAAAATCGTCATTTTGACCCCAAATTCGTCCTCGGGTAATTTTATCATACCAATATAATATTTTACTCATTTCATGTATATACTCATGATTGTAGAAGAAACGTGGCAATAATCGGCTCGGTACGACCCCGGATACCCTTGGGACTTAGAAATTTCCAACTTTCGAAAAAGTGGAAAAGCCAAGGTGGCACGCCCCTGGGCGCGACAACCTACTGCCTCTGGGCTAAAAATTTTAGCCCAGAGCGGCATGTCACGGTCCCAAATGCGCCCCTCCTTAAATTTTTTCAAAAATTTTATTTTTCGACTTCTCTTCGCGGGTTTGGTTAGATACTTCAAGTCCTAGTCTTTAACTCACTTCTTAACCTTAATATCATTTGTTTAGAGGTCCTATTAACCTTGTTTTGAACCTCACAAATGTTCCATGAAAATCACAAAACACTCCTATGAAGGTTTGCTCACATATACGAGGCCAAATTTCAGTTTTCTCATCATTTACTTTACCAAATGCATACTCATGGTGTCTCAACACCTAAGTAACCCTCGTTCAATGTCATCGCATAGGGTTGGGAAGGTACGGGGTGTTACATTCTTCCCTCCTTAGAAATATTCATCCTCGAATGTTCGTAGCTTGGTTTCACTATAATGACATAAGTCGAAATGTTCTCATATACACACATAATACTCGTAAAGACTCACTTATTATATCCCCAAGACTGTATCTTGAACTCCACGTACTTTTGATTTCATTAATCCCTCGATCAGTATGAAATGAAATTCTTATACACTTTCGACCATTTCACATGGCATGTCTTATAGGGTCACTTTTCCCTTTCTACTATACCATTACGATATGTTCCTTTTACTATACTAAACTCATCGACAGGTGGAAATATTTCTATTGACTTCACTCATAACCTCGGTGTACTATTAAATTCACGATAGTCGATGGAGTAACGTACGATGGAGTAGAGAGGAAATCAATCAATACATATACATAATGTAAAATGTGGTAATATACCTAAATACCCGTACCGTCCTCAGGAGGTGCTTCCTCATTCTGCCGGTCCACTAAAGCATGGGTGCGATTCTGCATTCCACTGGCACTGGCTACTCCTCTGGCACCTCTACCACGACCAGTAGACTGTACACCAGCTGCCGATGCCACATTGGCTGATCTGGCATGCCGTGTCATACTACCCGTGGGCCTCTGTGGGCATTCTCTCATCATGTGCCCTGGCCTACTACATATAAAGAAAACATTTGTATCAAATCGGCATTCGCCTGCATGAAATCTCCCACAGCGCGGGCATAACTGACGAGAAGATCTCATTGCATGTGATCCATTAATCCCACTACTCTGTCCAAATCGACCACCTCTAGACCCTCGGAATTGGTAATGAGCACCTGCTGTGGAATAAGAGGATGAGGGTCTAGGCGGTAATACTCGAGATCCAGATTCTCCTGGAGACAACATACATTGGCCCATAGGTCTGGCCCTTTTTGATGGCCCTTCTTCCGCTTTCTGTATCCTCTTTCTTTGCCTTTGATCCTCCATTTTCTGCACAAAGGCCTGTATTCTAGCTATGTTCATATCTCGATTTAAGGCAGAAATAGTGCAGTCGCGGACCAAATAAGGCTCCAATCTATCGACATATCGATGGACTCTATCTTCCATAGTGGCTACTACATTTGGAGCATATCTAGCCAAGGAATTAAACTGCAAACTGTATTCTCTAACACTCATATTTCCTTGACGCAAATGGAGAAATTGGTCTGCACGTGCCTCCCGAATCTCATATGGGAGGTAATGATCAAGGAATGCTAGTTTAAATTCTTCCCAATCAGCTGGGAGTGCATCAGTACCTCTTGATCTTTTCCAGTCCTCATACCACAAGATAGCCTCTCCCTTCAGTCTATAAGCTGCTAGCTCAACTGTTTCTACACCTATTACGTCTTGGTCCATAAAATCCTGTGGATCTGCTTTTGGGTCGAACCCTGTGAATATAGGAGGGTCTAATTTTAGAAAATCCTGTGTTCTGCGACTCTCTACCCTAGCCGCATCATCATCAAGTGTCATTGGACCTGCTCGTCCTTGACTTTGTGTTGCCACTAACTGTGTCAACATATGTACTGCATTTCTAAGGTCCTGATCCGTAGTGTTCATTGGCGGCTCTGCAGGTTCTTCTCTACCTCTTGGCTCTTCTGGAGCTGGGAGGGTAGAAGAAGACCGCGATGTAATTTCTGCATCAGCTCCACCTTGACTAACTTGTTCAGGTGGTAATCTACTCATTCCTTCTTCAGCAGGCACATCTATCTGCTTCCCTTTACCTCTACCTCTTCTTGTGATCGGCATGGTTACTATAGAAAAGAGAAACATTTACCATGGTCAGATGTCAATTCAACTTACAACACTGGCTCTATTGCACAATCTAGAAGTGAAGAAAATAAACAACATCCAAAATGCCCCATAGCCTCCTGTTCATAATTGTGGTGCACAACACATCCATGAACAATACTCTACTCGGACACGGCTTTGTAGACACCCTTAAATCGAACTGCTCTGATACAACTTTTGTCATGCCCCGAGTCCCAATGAGGCGTGATTGGCACCCGAAGCTGATATGGCTCGAGAGAACTAATCTTTGCTCATGTCTACCCAGATGTATATCCTCGTATGAATCGTGTTAAATATTATTATGCCTTATGCAACTAAGCGGAAGTCATGCACATGGAAACATATATCATATCTATATACGAAACTTGGCCATTAGGGCCATTAAACCAAGACTTCATGAGTCATCTGATATACATATACATGTACCCACATATGTCTACAAAAGCCTCTAACAGATGCATTGACCATAACAAACTAAAAGTCGGGACAAGTCCCCGCTTTATACAAAATTTACAACTTCAAAATCACTGTACAACTGTGACTTAGAAAGTCCCAAAGCAACTGGGGCTCACCAAAGATCTGCAAATAATTGTCCACTTACTATGGAGGTCTACTAATGCCTGCACCTGCAACATGTAAGGTAAGTCCCCCGAGGGGGTCAGTACGAGGAATGTACTGAGTATGTAAGGCGTATATTAAATAGCATCATATATGAGCATGTCAAATAGAATAAAAATATGAGAGAATAGTCAATGGGGATAAGCCATCATTTTAACTAATATCAATTCTCATTCCTTTCCTTAATGGGAAACTATCTTCACTCAAGGAACTTGCCTCAAATAACTTCTTCTATATACAAGAGATTCTTTCTTACTTCTAGGCTCATTACCACTAGTGTTCATCTACATGATTAGAATACTATAGCATACATCTCTTCTATTGGCGTACATCCACTCTCTTAATTGTTAACCTACATCTACTCTCATGGTTGGAGAACATGCATCTATTCTATCAACGTACCTCCACTCTATTGGTGGTTTATCCTACATCCACTCTCATGGTGGGAGAATCATACATCCACTCTCATGGTGGTAGAATCATACATCCACTCTCATGGTGGGAGAATTATACATCCACTCTCATGGTAGGAGAATTTGATATGTCAACTTATGAGAGATTAATACATTAAGGATCATGATACTAATCGAAACACACAAATATACTTCACCTTACTCTTATACATCATGAGATTCACATCTTAACTTATGGGGGATAGATATATATAAGTTTTCACTTTACCTCCAACACTAACCCCATGAGATCTTACATGGGTACGTACATGATACCGGACCTCCACCTCGGGTGGGCTATACTAAATGACATATCACAATCTTGGGTTATTCCATCTTAAACTTATACGCTCTAGAAGGTGATCCATACTCAATGAAACGTATAATAAACATGTGCATTACCTTTTCACAATCTTATACCCTCTACTTAGTTATGAGAATGACATGCTAAAAATCATGGCATTAAAGCACACACTTATATGCACATCTCACTTCACTCCTTTACCTCATGAGATTGACAACTTCACTTATGGGGAATAATTATACTCACTTGCACATCACCTCTCTTCTTACTCTTATGAAATATTATGAGATTGGTAATCTTACTTATGAACAATTGTCACAAGGATAACCATCATACTATAGGAATTTGGATTAAGACATGATTGGAATCATGCTACTCAACTAAACAATCTCTCTTTACCTCATTGCTCTCATTGAAATAGTTCTCTTAGAAATTACCATGTTATGACATCTTAGGAACTTCACTCAATGAATAAGAGATGAGTGAATCATTAATCATCCCAAACTGGGATACATATGAATAATAATATACGTCAACCTGAATTGATATATTGAAACAAGTCCAACGTTAATAGGAATAATATGTTGTAGAAGGATATGGAAAGAGTAACCTTACATACCTTGTCTTCTTAATATGAATACACAATTTTAGACGCGTGTACAATAGTCCCGCTCCTCCTTTATGTTTTCACTCTACAACACAAGTTCATAACGAACCAACATTAACCACCAATTACCTTATAATGGCATACAATAACAATAAGTCACATGTTTAGCTTCAACATGTCATTTCCCCCTTGACAATATCACTTATGAAATCATTATACCAATAATCCCACAATATTCCATACATTGACCAACACATGATAACCAATAGCATGCCACACCAAGTTCATATTTTACACTTCTCCATCATCACAACATCACAATTATGCCATCACTTTACTTCAATACACCTCACAACAACAAATCGGCCAAAATCCCATAATTTACACTTATATGAAAATAAAAAGTTTAGGACAATAATAACACCGTACATGTTGTTATTTCATCCATACCATGCATTTTAACCAAGACCACAAGTCATAATTCAAGTTACAAGCCCATGGATTTCACATCTTTTTCACAAAAACAAAAAGTGCCATGTACAACATTTCCAACCATAACCAACATGATATACATATTATATCATGCTTATAATATGTTAAAGTACTATAATAGTCACTTACCCAATCCTGGAAGATGATGATCTTGCTCCAAGAAGTGCCTTAGGGTTTTGAAAGCCAAAGAGATGTTCTTGGGAAATTTCTAGAAAAAGATAGAAAAGGCATGGGTGTTTCTCATGATAAAATCAGATATTTTGCCCCTTTTATAGACCTTGAGTCCATCCTTAGTCATTAATATGGTATTCTAGAAGCGCTTGGCAAGAATGGGTCATTTGACCCATTTTGGGCCATGCTTTCATTTCATTTTTGGGTCCCTTTTTGGGCCCAATTCACTTAACCCAGTAAAATCAATAATTTCACGTGTTCAAGTCATATCATACATGTTAAAACAATATTCCCACTCATGTTATTCATATCCGTAGCCTCAATCCCCAAAACAAGCGATTCTAGCCACGTATGGCCTATTTTGACCAAAAAGGCAAAATCGTCATTTTGACCCCAAATTCGTCCTCGGGTAATTTTATCATACCAATATAATATTTTACTCATTTCATGTATATACTCATTATTGTAGAAGAAACGTGGCAATAATCGGCTCGGTACGACCCCGGATACCCTTGGGACTTAGAAATTTCCAACTTTCGAAAAAGTGGAAAAGCCAAGGTGGCACGCCCCTGGGCGCGACAACCTACTGCCTCTGGGCTAAAAATTTTAGCCCAGAGCGGCATGTCACGGTCCCAAATGCGCCCCTCCTTAAATTTTTTCAAAAATTTTATTTTTCGACTTCTCTTCGCGGGTTTGGTTAGATACTTCAAGTCCTAGTCTTTAACTCACTTCTTAACCTTAATATCATTTGTTTAGAGGTCCTATTAACCTTGTTTTGAACCTCACAAATGTTCCACGAAAATCACAAAAGACTCCTATGAAGGTTTGCTCACATATACGAGGCCAAATTTCAGTTTTCTCATCATTTACTTTACATAATGCATACTCATGGTGTCTCAACACCTAAGTAACCCTCATTCAATGTCATCGCATAGGGTTGGGAAGGTACGGGGTGTTACAATCTAAAGGCGAAAGAACCAGGATCTGCACCAGAGAGATGACTCACGGTAGGACTCACGTGTCGTGAGTCACCTTTAGAGATTTTCAATGTTGCCTGATTTCCACGGCACTGACCTACGTGGAGTGACTTGGTTCCACGACACTAAGTCACGATACCATGGAAATTTGCCAACTCTATTTTCCTATTTTGATTTGGATAGGATTCGTCTTGTATGTATAAATACCCCTTTGTTGTCCAATGTTTAGGAGTTAGTAATTACATTGTTTTAAGATAGGTTTTCATTATTTTGAGTTCATAAACACATTATTGGATTTTGTAATCTTGGAATATCAATTCTAGGGTTTTATTCATAATTGAGATTTCAGAGTTTCTTATTTATTGTGAGTTTACAATTATGTTTTCATCCTCGAATTCTTAATGTGCCTTGCAAACATAAGTAGCTAAACTCATCAACTAGGGTTGTGTAAACCATAAGGAATTAACAAAATGGGTTAAGTGCAAAGCAAATTCTTAACCGGTGTGAATGCATGTATTGTTATTTCCTTCGTTATGATTGATCTTCTAACGGTTGCAAACGTTAGAAACTCCCTTGTATTCTATACTTGCTCGAGAGAGAGGTAGAGATTGGGATAAGGGAATAACAACAGAGATTTGAAGATATCAACCTTCATCTAATAACATGAGCCATAGCAGGAATAGTTATCTGAATCAGGATCCTGCAGCCGCAGGAGATATTCATAACCAACCAATCCAGTCGGTTAGTCATGAAACAGCAGACCAAACTACTGCTCGGTTTACACTGGAAGAGCAAGATAGACAAGCTACTCTTAGAAAGGCAGATAGAGATGATTGAGCTATGCAAGAAGCAGCCTAGTGACTAGTTGGGGCTAAAGAAAGACAAAAAAGACTGAGAGCTCACCAACTAGCTCAAAGGCCGGATGTGCCAGTTTATGATGATCCTGAGGAAGAAGATCTGGCTTATTTTGAGCTGATAGAGACTGGTTCCATTATTCCACCAGAATTACCTCAAGGCACTAAGTTTGACATTATAATTTCCATGATTCACCTACTTTAACTTAAAAGGTGTATTCGCAAGTCTTCCTACAGATGATCCGAACATGCATGTGATAAACTGTGGGGGTTTGCACTTCTTATAATTTGCCTGGAGTTAACCAAGAGGCTATTCGTTTGAGATTGTTTCCATTCTCTCTAACAGGAAGAGAGACTTTGTGGTTGGCAGATTTACCTCGAGGTTCCATCACTACTTGTCAAGAGTTAAGAAATCAATTTCTAGAAAGATTTTTTCCACCCTCCAAGATGCTACAGTTGAAGGATGAGATTTACAACTTCAGACAACTACATTCTGAAGCATTTTACGAGACATGACTAAGGTTCAAGAATAAGCTGCAGAATGTGCCAAATCATAGGATGAGTAAGTCATGAATAAGCTGCAGAATGTGCCAAATCATAGGATGAGTGGTTGGAATTTACTTGAAATCTTCTACAAGGCTTTAAACGCCAAAATTTGATGTCGCCCAAAATATACCTTGAGGAAAGTATAATGTAGTCACTGTATCAAATATTGAACCTAACTAGGTTGGGGTCTATCTCACAGGGAACTGGACAAAATTATGTAGAATGCTAGTTTGAGTAATTGGCAAGTAAGAAAAAATGGGGGGGGGGGTTACGAATAAGTGGTGACAGTACGATTGCTGATTTTAGGATTTGTAGACAATATGAGAAAGACACTAGGACTGTGATCCCCAATGATTCCTTAACTCCACCAATTACTTGTGCTGGAAAAACTGTCCCGCTGTATTGCATGCAAAACCTAACAAGATATGTTCATCTAAACGTCTCTCAACTTTGGTTAGACAAATTTCACTTTTCTTTTCTTAGTCTCCGAGTGTCGCAATACTAACCCTTGTCCTGGATCTCAGATAACTATTCTTGATATGGCTCAAATTATTAAATGAAGGTTGATAGCTCTACCTCTCTCTCGAGCAAGTCTAGAATACAGGCAAGTTTCTAACATCTGTAACCATTATAAAATCAATCACAATGAAGGAAATAACAATACATGCATTCACAGCGATTCAGAATTTACTTCGCACTTAACCCGTTTCGTTAATTCCTCATGGTTAACACAACCCTATTTGATGAGTTTAGTTATTCATGTTTGCAAGAGCATAATAAGAATTCGAGGATGAAAGCATAATTGTAAACTCACAATAAAGAAGAAACTCTGAAATCTCAATTATGAATAAAACCCTAGAATCGATGTTCCAAGATTACAAAATCCAATAATGTGTTTATGAACTCAAAATAATGAAAAACTATCTCAAAATAATGTAATGGATAACTCCTGAACATAGGACATCAAAGGGTTATTTATAGATACAAGACGAATCCTATCCAAATCAAAATAAGAAAACATAGTCGGCAACTTTCCACGGTATCGTGACTTGGTGTCGGGGATCCCAGTCATGCCATGTGGCTCAGTACCGTGGAAATCAGGAAACATTGAATATCTCTGAAATTGACTCATGGCAGCCACTCACATCACATGTGTGGACTCACATGCCGTGAGTCCTGTCGTGAGTCACCTCTCCGGTGCAGATCCTGGTTCTTTTGTCTTTAGATACTTTGTTCTTGAGCGTGATTCTTTCTTTTTGTCCATGCTACCTCCAAAACCTATTTTCCTTCAATGTAGAACAGAAAAAACATCATACCAACCAAACACACCTAAGTTATTGCATATTTTCCTTGTTTTAAACATCGAAAGTGTCATGAAACCATGACACATCAGTGGCTGGTCTTTGTGGTGTTAAGGTACATTATCGTGGTATTTCTAGGACTATTAGCTTACTTAAAGGCCTTCGATTAGGATTTTTCTTTCATCCTTAGTTTAGGTAGTTGATTATCTCTTGGGTCCAGTCTAGGATGCTTAGTAGTAGTAGGATTATTATCGGAAGCCTTAATTTAGGTTTGGGTAGGTGCTTTTAGACTAGAGTTTGGTGGATAGTTTACGCCAGTGTGGTGGTTTCCTCTGGATTTTCTGCTTGTACTGACTCTTATAATTGTTTGGTGGTTATTGTGTTATTATCTATTACTGTACAAGCATGCTCAGATATATATATTCATGATTTATGCTTGGATTTGTCAGATAAATATGATATTTGGTTTTAAAATGAGTATGATGGTACTTTTTCATTAGATTTTGGTTTAAGAAGAGGATTTTAGAAGGAATTGTACTATTTCAGTCCTAGTTCGAGTCCAGTTCACCAGTATAACCATTATTATGAGTTGAGAGTCCTGATATGGTTACAGGCATTGTATACAAACATCGTGAGTCCCTCATGAATCCTGCTTTTATGAGCCACTGATGCTGGAAGAGGTGTATACGGTAGGCATTAGCCATAGAATTCATGCCATGTTGCATTGCATTCATTAACTTGCATTTATTTACTAATATTGATTGTCTTGAGCTTCTCATTCCCTTATTTACTTTTCGATTGCGTTATAGACTATTTGTTGTCCTTTTTTCCTTTATATGTTTTGTTGTAGGTTTTATTCACACTTTATCTTTATATATTTCACCTGATCTTAGTCGGCCTATGATGCCTACTGGATACCTCATGTTTTGATACTTATACTATACTTTTGCATCATTTTTCCTAGTGCAGATCCTAGTGTGATTTTTTGCTACTGACGTCCTTCTCGTGTGGAGCTATTTTGTTCGGAGAATTGGGGTGAGCTTTTGACTTTCGAAGTTGTACCATATCCCTCTTATTTTTGACATGTTTTTATTTTTTACACTTGAAGATAGTTATGTATATTATATTTTTTTCTACTCCTCATATATTTAGTAGATCTTGTATTTAATGATACCAGATTTTGGGTGGCTTGTATATTTTGGTTCTTTCTTCCTTACCTATATAAGTATGGTCCCTTGTTACTTGTGTTTATTTTAACATTTGGCCTGTATATTGTATATATGCTCTTTATCTTATTATCCTGTTACTTGTCATTTCAGGCTATAAGATACGCCTTAGATACTGGTGGATTATAATAAGTGTCATCATGACCTAAAATTTTAGATCGTGAAATAATAAAAGAATGAATATTATAAATATATTATTCATAACAATAGCAACAAATATTTATTTCAATTGTGTAGTTTTTTCATTTCCAGGATAAATATGCAAAAAACTTTTGCTGGAATTCTAGTACTTTTAGCCAAAGAATAAAATTCATTCAAAATTATGGATATAACCAAGTACTTTTTAAAAATAATACAAAAGAACTCAAGTGCTTTAACGAAAAAAAATTGGCCGATGTAAAATGATCCGAATATTTAACAATAATATACATACCTTACCACAAGAAATTTTTTTGTCTATGCAACTCTTTTTTAAAATATATAATATAATATATATATATATATATATATATATATATTCTTCTACTAATATTACTATGCTAATATATTTTGTAAAAATTGTATTGGATAGGCCATGTGAACTACACAAGGGCAGCCTTGAAGCCGAAAATCTCCCACCGCTTGAAGCAACTTAGTGTTCAAGTACAAGGTCTTTGTGCCAAGTCTTGTTGGGACCAAATATTCTTTGTGCCCAAGTTTGTAATTCTATATAAATATCCCTTCTTTCAACTAATTGATAACATGAACGAACAGTAAGAAAGGAAAAGAGAAAGCATTATAAAAATACTTCTAAAGTTCTCCCTCTCTCCTTGATTGTTAATTACTTTTACTCTAATATTTTGGTTCTATTTTATAACACGTTATGAGAATGAGACTCTGTCATCTCGAGCAAATAGGTAAGAACTTACTTTTCTTAAAAATAATGTCGAATCTATCTAAAGTTGAATTTGTCGCCCTGGATATATCGGGCAAAAGCTACTTATCTTGGGCACTTGATAACAAAATCCATTTGGATGCGATGGGTCTGGCATACACCATCAAAGAAAAAATCAGGCATCGAATCAAGACCATGACAAGGCTATGATTTTTCTATGTTATCACCTTGATGAGGGATTAAAAATGAAATATCTCACTCTAAAAGATCCTCTTATACTGTGGAATAATATAAAAGATAGATATGACCACCTGAAGATGGTCGTTGTTCCACAGGCACATTATGAATGGACCCATTTGAGATTACAAGATTTTAAAACTATAACTGTAGATAATTCTTCTATGTTTAGAATTATTTCACAGTAAAAGTTATGTAGAGAAAATATCACAAATCATGATATGATGGAGAAAATATTCTCCACCTTCCATGCCTCGAGTATGCTCATGTAGCAATACCGAGAAATGGGGTTTAAAAAGTAATCTAAATTAATTTCACATCTTCTTTTAGCTGAACAACATAATGATCTTTTGATGAAAAACAATGAAAGTCAAGCGATTGGTTCTACTCCATTTCTTGAAGTGAATGCGACAAATTTTCAATAATCCAGGTATGAAAAGGTCCTGGCCCCAGTCATGGTTGTGGACGTAGTCGAGGAATAAAATCTAATCATGGTGATTTTCTTGCACTAAATAATAACATTCATCATCAGCAATGTAAAAATAAGAGTGAAAAGCCTGAAGTTGTGCAAAATAAAAATTCAAAAATAGAGGCTATCGATGTGGAGGAAAAGGGCATGGATCACGTACCTGTCGTACACCAAGGCACTTGGTTGAGCTTTATAAAGCATCCCTCAAGAATATGGATAATAAGAAGAAGAAAATTTTATCTCTGAAGATAATATTGAGTCTATGCATTTAGATGTTGCAGATTATTTTAAACTCCTTGCAGGAAATATAGATCACTTTATTGGTGATGAATCTGTAATAGTCTAAATATTTTACTTTTCCATTGGTTGTAACAGTTTACATTCCTGTTGGTTGTGTTCTCTAGTCTTGTAAATAAATAAAAATTGTGTAATACGTGTTTGCTAGTAATTTTTTTTTTTTAACAAAATCGGGAAAGGGCCATATGTAAATAAGATAGAGTTTGTACAACCATGCCCAAAAGTGGCCTGGTCCAATAAAATAACCCGACCTAACAAAACCCAGATAAAGAATCCGACATAAGGCACAAAACACCTTATCCCAAATTAGGAAATTATTAGATTTCTTCTTCTCCAAATCAGTAGGTCGATGTCATATTCCTTGTGGTAACACATCCATGGCTGAAGATTTTAGGCTTTAATCTAGCTACAATTGAGAAACTCCAGTCCAAATCAAAGCACTCCAAGCAAAGTTGTCATCATTTTGTCGCATCATCTACTTCTTTTTTTCCAAATCGATGGGCTGAACTTCTATCGAAGTTGATACCACCATCAAATCTGTAAAATCAGAACTATGATAATACTTACTCCAACACTCATTATGTTTTCTTGATGCAGGATTTTGTGATTGCAAAGAGGAAAAGAGAACCCCAAATGGTACACTTGTGCTAATATTTGCATCCAATACCACCCCTAGCTCTCACCAGGTGTGGATGCTCATATCTGTGAAATAATTTCGTACAAGGGTAAGTTTCTTTTGTTTTTATTTTCTTCTTATGCATTCACCACCTGCCTAGATTAAAACAATATCAGTGTGTGGGTTTTTCATTTGTTTGAACATTTCTCCTAATGTATGTTGTTCTATGCTTTTCAAGTTCAATTATGCTTCTCCCTCTTGCTAGTATCTCCTCTAGATTATTAAACTAATAGCCCCCTGCAAAATGAAAAGCTAGGTTAGTGAAAAAATTAGCAACAGTGTTACCTTCCCGAACGGAATGTACTACTCTTGCTGATGTAATATTTATCATCTCCTTTATGAACTGCATATCTATAGAAATGCTACATGGTATTTCCCAAAGCCCCTGGATTATTTGTGGCATACTCCATGAGTTAGTTTCTATCACTATCTGTTGCATGCCATTGTCTCTACAATACTGTAGACATTCTTTTATAGCTTTAGCCTCTGCCACCAATATAGTACTATCAGGAATTCACCATCCTTTAGCTACAATCAAATTTCCACCAACATCCCTTATACAAAAAGCACATGAGATTGGACCCGAATTACCTCTTGAGGCCCCATCAGTATTTGCTTTAAACCAGTTCTATGGAGGTGGATTCCATCTCACCACCCTTGACATAAATGTCACTCTATATTCATTCAAAGCATCCAGAATATCAGACCAGTTTCCTGCAATGTCCATGTTAGATCTTAATTTAACAAATTTAACAATGTGATACTCCTTGTAATACTATAATGTTTACTTTGTTTATATTTTCATCTTGAAGAATATATGGATACTCCTCAAAATTTATTTGAATTAATGATCAAGCATAAGGGCATTTGTATAATCAATAGTGGAACAATGCATTCCACATTCAAAGATGAGAGATACTTTTCTTACTTGCTTAGAAGAAAATCAAATTTTACAACAATTTTTGGTAATTTGAAATTGATTAAAGGCTCTGAAAAAGCCACTTATATCTGCATAAGGGGACAAAATATGTTCTAGAAGATGAATTATTCTCTTCCAAATCCCCAAGAAACTTATTAAGCTTTAAAGATATCCCTGAAATGGATATCATATTGAGACAATAAATGAAATAAATGTTGAATATCTTTGTATTACTAAGTATGTCTCAGGCTAAAAATATGCTTTAGACAAATAACCAACGTTGTCTTCTGGCCTATATTATGCAAAAATTAGTACAGTTGAAGAATACTCTATCATAAAGCAGAAGTTTACTGATTTATATACTTTTGTGCTTTGGCATGACCAAATAGGTCATCTTGGATCAATAATGATAAGACAAATCATTGAAATTTAAATGAGCATCCATTAAAGAACCTAAAGATTCTTGCAATGATGAATTTTCATGTTTTGCTTGTTATCAAGGCAAATTAATAACTAAGCCATTGCCAATGAAAGTTGGCATTGAATCCCCTCTTTTTCTATAATGTTTACATGGGGATATATGTGGACCTATTCACCTATCCAATAGGTAATTTAGGTACTTTATGGTCCTAATAGATGCATATTTAAGATGGTCTCATGTGTGCCTCTTATCATCTCGCAACTTGACATTTGCAAAATTATTAGCACAAATAACATAATTAAGGGCGCAATTCCCAGATTACCCCATCAAAGCTATTTGTCTCAATAATGCTGGAGAATTTACATCCTAAGTTTTTGATAATTATAGTGTATAAGTTAGTATACGTGTTGAACATCTTGTTTCTTATGTTCATACTCAAAATGGCCTTGCTGAGTTATTTATTAAGCACTTACAATTGATAGCAAGACCACTACTTATGAAAATTAAATTATCCTCTACTGTTTGGGGTCATGCTATCTTACATGTAGCATAACTTGTTCATCTCAGACCTACTCATTATAATATATGCTCTCTATCATAATTGGTCTTTGGTCATTAACAAAATAATGCTCATTTATGAATTTTTGGATGTGTTGTAATAATGCCAATAGCACCACCACAGTGCACCAAGATGGGGCCCAAAAGAAGGTTAGGAATATATGTTGGGTTTGATTCACCCTAGGTAAAAAACTCTTTCTTATCTCTCCTAAGATGTATGCCAAACCCTAGATCGATGTCCAAATTGCCCACCGACCAGCCACATTTGATGGCTAGTCATCATCTTTCTTCAATTAATCCCCCCCCCCTGCTTGATCAAATACCGATGACCAACCAAAAATTCCTAATACATCTCTGGAGAAGTCATTTGTTGACTCAATGGTTACAATAACTCCTAATACCGAATCTATTTCCTGTAAGGATGTGGTTATGGTTGAAGGTGTTTCATATATTAAATGGACGGCGAAGGAAGTAGACACAATGAATAGGATGGAGAATCTTCAATATGCTATTGTAGGTAAATTTACTTATGAATGGGTTGATCTTGACGAATTAAGGAGGATTATTCCACAATAATGTGATATTAAAGGTGATTGTCAAATTGGATTAATTTGAAATAAACATATTCTCATTCGATTGACACAACAGGTTGATTTCATAAATCTTATTTCAAAGGGAGATATCTATATCTTATACAAGGATAGATATTAATACTTAATAAGAACTCTTATTTATGATCCACATTTTAAGATGAATGAGGAAACCATAAAGGCATTAGCATGGATATCTTTTCCTAATCTTTTACCCACATACTTTGTTAAAGAGTGACTATTCTCGTTAGTTGCAGAAGTGGGTAAACCTGTGCAACTTGATTTAGCCACTATTAATAAAACTAGACCAAGTTGTGCAAGAGTTAATGTATTTGGTAGACCTGAAAGGTGATTTTTCTAAATCAGTATTAATGGACATTGTAAATGAATCTACAGGGCAAATCAGGAAAGAAGTGGTGAAAATTAAATATGATTACATCCCCAAGTATTATAATGAATCCAAAATACAAGGCCATGATAAGGATGCATGCAGAAACAACATCAAGATAGAGGATGCAGGGGCTAAAGATATGGAAGAGAAGACGCTGGAGAAGCAGCACAATCAGCAGCCTCAAAAACCTACTATTCCTTATGTCCACAAGTTTTAGAAAGGGAAAGCAAGGGTCCTTTAAAGTGGTATAGTAGTAGGAGATCCAGGTAACTGGAAAGTAGTGAAGGATGGAAATAAAAAGACTCCAATCAGCTAACCCCCACCACTTTTGCTATTCTAGAAAAAACTATTCTAGAAAATGATAATTAAAATAAGGCAGCAATTTCATAGCAGTCCCAACAATAGCAATTTAAGCCTTATGGATTATACAGGCATTGATAAAGACAATAACATAAATAAAGTACAAATTAACAACTCATTCATGTAGCAGCAAGGTGAATCTTCCAAGGACTGGGTTTCAAGAACATTTGGGAAACAGAGCGAGGCCCTAATTAATGCAAAACCTACACAAGTAAATCCAAGTCATTCACATGATCAGGTTAAGGATGTTGCAAAGCAAATGAATCAGGTAGATCATAATGACACTAAGTCAACTCATGATACTCATAATAGTCAAGTATCTAATGAAAGCAACAACACATAATGTGATAAAAAGGAATTTCTAACTTCTGGGACTGATGTGATCAAGGTTAATGCAAAAATGACTGGAGTAGCAGCAAACCAGAAAAAAGAGTTGGAATCATGGAAATTCCTAAACTAGTGCAGACTCATGAATCTTTAATGGTTCATTCTCCTAATAAAGTTCTTTCTGATATTTCCTCTCATAATGTAGGGGAGGTAGATTGCAATATTTTTATTCTAAGCAAATAGCCAAAGGTGTTGTAGTGACAGAGAAAGTTGATGAATTGTCAGATGATATCCCATTGGAATCTGACCTATCACCAAACCTATTGAAGAGTGATAGTAGGGAAAGAAGCATGATAATGGAGAGAAGTCCCAACCCACCATAATTCATCCCTAAAGAACCAGATCAAATCCTAATAACCAATGAAAGCATTCATTTGGAATATTAGGTTAGTGAAGTCCCAACAAGAATTTCAAAGAGTTCTGATGCTCCATAATTTTCATAAATTCACCTTCATTGGGTTGTGGAGCCTTTTCAGAATTCAAGACACATCAACAAGTATAAGAGAAGATGGAAGATGAATGTTGCTTTTTCAAATTACAATGGCAAGATCTGGTTATTCACTAACCATAATGTCATAGTTAATGTATTAAATTATACTTCTCAACAACTCACTGTACAGCTAGAAGATCTTAATCAGGCTTTCAACTTTGTCTACACTTTAGTTTATGCTAAGTGCTCTGCTGATGAGAGATTGAGATTATGGGATGATATTTATCAAGTTGCAGTTGGTATATCTAGAACATGGTTTATATGAGGAGATTTTAATGTTGTGTTGAATTCAAAAGAAAAGATTAGAGGTTTACCAGTCCTTGATACTGATCATGAGGACTTTGAAGGGTGAAAATCGTTTACACCCCCCAACTTTGCTTTAAAAATCAAACACCCCCCTCAAATTTAAACAATAATCATTCTCCCCCCTTTTTCCTATTTAATTTTTCAAAATGCCTACTTTACCCTTATATTTATATCAACATTTGTATCTTTTTTTAAAAAAAAAAAAAACTTCTTTATAAACACAATTTTTATTTTTTAATCTATACAACATATTTTCTGTTAAAAGCTAAAAGTTCTTTTTTAGATGAAAAAAGAAAAGTGAAAAATATTAATTGAGTATATAAGTTAATAACTTTCTATAATAAAATAAATGAGCAAAATAATAAAAATTAATTTTATTAAAAATCAAAACTCTAATATCTATTTATACATGAAAATAATAGGTAATTATAATTTTATAAATATATTTCAATGTAGGTAATACAAAAATAATTAATAGTCGAGGGTCTTTCAAAAACATCCTCTCCACCTCCCTGAGGTAGTGGTAAGATTCGCATACATACTACCCTCACCAGACCTCACTTATGGAATTTCACTGGGTATGGTATTGTTGTAGAGGTATATTTATAACAAATCAAATGGTTATTGTTAATGAATTGTAAATTATAATTTAGAATATAATTCATTATTGACAATGAAAACTCGTTTATCTATATAAACATTAGAGAATAAGTGAGAATTAAAACATGCATCTATATAAATAATTACTATATACATACTTAATACATATAATATAAAAATTTTGTATCATAAAACATAACATTAGATTTTGTAATTAATTATAAAAGAATTATTTTACTAATAATATTAATGAATTTAAATAAAGATGGTAAATACCTAGGTTATGAAAAATAAATATATATTATATAAAATCTATTGTATAAATAGAAGATTGAAAATGTTAAGGGTAAAATAAACATTATATAGGAAAAAGGGGGGAGAAAGATTATTGTTCAATGTTGAGGGCGCTGTTTGATTTTTAAAGCAAAGTTGGGGGGTGTAAACGATTTTCACCCGAATTTTGAAACCTGTATTTCCTCTTGTGATCTAATGGAAATTCCCTTCAAAGGGAGCCCTTTCACCTGATGAAATGGTAGGACAGGTGATGACTGCATCTTTGAAAGATTGGATAGAATTTTTGTCAATCATGAGATGCATGACAAGTTTAACCATATAGAAGTGGAACACCTTGCTAGAACTGGCTCAGATCATGCTCCAATATTTCTTACTTGTGAAATAGAATTTCCAGATAGAAAAAACCACTTAGGTTTCTCAATTTATGTACTGAAGATCCTTCTTTTCTTGATACTGTAAGGCTGAATTAGTTTTCTACAGGGCCCAAAATCCTTTTTTGGATTTTAAAGCAAATATTAAGAGAGTGAAGACTACCTTGACTAAATGGAGTAAGGATACTTATGGTGACATCTTTAAGTAGCTAGTTATCAAGGAAGATATTGTTAAGATTAAAGTAAAGTTATTTCAAGAGGACCCCAATGCTGAAAATAATGGAGTTTTACAGAGAGCTCATGCATAATATAAAAGATACCTCCACTTTGAAGAAATATTTTAGAAGCAGAAAGTAGGCTATTACTGGTTTGAGAATGGGGATAGAAATACTAGATTTTTTTCCATAGTATTGTAAAGGGTAGGAGGAAAAGATTACAGTTAAAGAGAATTCAAAATAATCAGGGTAGTTGGTTGGAAGAAGAGGGTGAAATAGCTAAAGAGGCAATCAGTTTTTATCATAATCATTTCAGGAAGGAAAGAGACACTACTGATTTCCATTTGTTAAGACTACTGATTTCCATTTGTTAAGGAATATTCCCAATATTATGACTAAGGAGGAAAATGCTTCCCTTTGTAGATAGCCTGACCTTGAAGAAGTTAAAATTGTAGTTTTTAACTTAAACGGGGATAGTGCAAGTGGTCCTGATGGGTTAACTAGCAGATTTTATCAGACTTGTTGGGATGTTATGGGGAATGATGTGCTTAAACTGGTTCAAGAATTTTTCAAAGGTAATTCTCTCCCTAAATCTATTACTCTCACTAACTTGGTCATGCTGCCTAAAAAGAAAACTATTCAGTATTTCACTCATTTGAGGCCAATTAGTTTGAGTAACTTCATCAACAAGATAATCTCAAGGATTGTGCATGATAGAATTAAGATTTATTTTCCTTAATTGATCTTTTATAATCAATCTAGATTTGTGAAGGTTAGAAGTATCATTGAAAATGTCTTGCTAATACAAGATATTGTTAATGATATTACAAAAAAAGACAAGCCAGCAAATATAGTGTTAAAGCTTGACATGGCAAAGGCATATGATAGGATTTCATGGCTTTTCCTGATGAAAGTGCTAAGGAGAATGGGTTTTTTGGAAGTTTTTATGGATCTAATCTGGCGATTACTGTCTAATAATTGGTATTTTGTACAAACTAATGGTCAATCTCATGGGTTTTTTCATTTCACCATAGAGGTTAAGCAGACAAATCCTCTTTTTCCTGCTCTTTTTATTTTATCAGCTAAAGTGCTCTCTAGATCTTTAAATGCTCTATTTGAGGATAATTTGTGTATGGGTTATGGCATGCCTAAGTGGAGCATTCCTATAAATCATCTTGATTTTGCAAATGATACAATTATTTTTTCTTCAATTAAAAGGTATTCTTTGAAGAAGATAGTTTCATTTTTGCAAGCATATGAAACATAATCACGCCAGAAAATCAATAAGGAGAAGAGTGTTTTCTATATGCATCAGAATGTAGCAGCAATTGAGAAACTACTGGTAGAAGATTGCATTGTCATATCTAAAGGCCAATTCCCCTTAAAGTATCTTAGACGACCTATTTCTCATGCTAAAAAATAGAAGGCACATTATGCTGAACTTATTCAGAAGGTAAAGTCAAAGCTACAGGCTTGGAATGGTAATTTACTCTCATATAAGGGAAAAGAGGTTCTTATTTCTAGTGTCCTACATCCTACAAAGTGTCCCAATTCATGTCCTTTTTTATGTAGTTCTCCTTATTTGTGTAATAAAAGAACTTCATAGAATTTTGCTACATTTTTTTGGAGCAATAAGGTGGATGGTAAGAGCAAACACTGGTCTGCTTAGGAGAAAGTATGCTTACCAAAATAGGAAGAGGGCTTGGGTTTCTGATCTATGTTTAAAGTATCAAAGGCCATTTTAAACTTTGGTGGCGGTTTAGTACACGGAATACTCTTTGGGCTAACTTCATGTGGAATATGAATTGTAAGAAACAAATTCCATCTCTTGTTCAATAGTAGAGAGGGTCTTTATTGTGGAAGAATATGTTGCAGAACAGGGATGTAGTTGAACAATACATGTGGCAGGAACCTAAAGGTGGTAGTGCAACTGTTTGGTATGATAATTGGACTCAACTTGGTCCATTATATAAACACCAAATAGAAGAAAAAACTTGTCATTCTTTGATGGATATTGAAGTGTTTATGCAGGATGCAGGTTGGTACTATGATAGTATGCAACATCATCTTTCTAATAATATGATTGAGCATGTTAAAAATCACTTGAACTATGTTCGGCAGTCAGATGAGGGATACAAGCTTTGGTGGATTAAAACTAGATCTGGTAAGTTCATTGTTAAGCACATAGGATATGCTGAGAAGAAGAGATGATATTAATATTTCTTTCCAGAGAATTTAGATGCAGGATCTACCTTTTAAATTATCATTATTTGGTTAGAGGGTTTGGACAAATAGGGTACTAGTAGCAGTTATTTTAGCTAACTGGAACAACCCCAATCTATCACAATTATATCGTTGTTGTGTTGCACCAGAAAGGGAACCTTAGAGCATCTCTTTTTAAAGGGAGAAATAGAATATGATGTGTGGCAATATTTCTATAATCCTGCAGTTTATTAGGACAATGGATACAGAACAAGCAGACTATGGTGAAATGGTGGGGAAGCTAAGGTGAATCCTATGTAAAAGTTTATTTTTCATGCCATCCCTACCCTTATTTTATGGTTCCTATGAAAGAGGAGAAACTCAATACTTCATGGAGGTTATTATACTTCTAGAAGGGGATGTAGGACATCAACTGTATGGTACAAAAGATAATTAGAAGAAAGTTTGGGTTTGAACAGATCCCAACCACTTGGCCTTAAATTGTTACTATGATGGATGGTTTCAAACCCAAATTTAAGACTAAATGGGTCAGATGGTATCCCCCACCTTGTGAGTGGTGGAAATGCAAGACTAATGGGGAAGCTAGAGGTAATCCAAGCCCAATTTCTGCTTTATTTTGTGTAAGGATTCATAAAGGGGATCTAGTGTGTGGAAAAAGGATCATGATTCCTGATTCTACTAATTTTGTGGATGAGGTGATTGCAATAAGAGCAAGCTTAAAATTTTGTTTGGAAAATCAGATTCCAAACTTAATTTTTGAATCTGAATCTCTTACAATAGTGAATATCATTAAAGGATCATGATTCCTGATTCTACTAATTTTGTGGATGAGGTGATTGCAATAAGAGCAGGCTTAAAATTTTGTTTGGAAAATCAGATTCCAAACTTAATTGTTGAATCTGACTCTCTTAAAATAGTGAACATCATTAATAGTGTTTGGGAAATTCCATAAAGTGTGATAATGGAGGTCAACTCCATTAGGAAGAATATGGATTCAATTACAGCAAGACTACAACACTCCTTAAGGGAGGGAAATACTCTTGTTGATTTTTTAGCTAACATGGTTTTCATTTTGCAGGTACTTTTGAATTCAAAACATTTTAGGAAATTCCAAGCACATAAAAGAGGATTATAAACTTATACAAATAGAGTATTCCTTATATGAGGATAAGAAAGTGTACAACAGTTTTAAGGAATATGATATTGATTTATTAAACAGGTTCTATCTTGAATTTTTTGAACTCTATTAGATGATACTAATTTACTGAGTACATAATATTGTCTGAACTAAGTTCTGTTGGTTAAACATATCATGCACCTGGTGAGAGCTTGAGGTGTTACAGATGATATAAAACCAGGACACATTAATCTTAGTGTTTAAACGTCATCTACAGTTTTTCTAGAAGTTCAAGTACAACAATTTGTTGACCTTTGCAAAGACTCAGTACATTCAAAAAACCTTAAGTTTGCTAGTTCAATTAAGCATAGAAAAGAGGTGAAAATATACCTAAGTTTTAACACACTTGATAAAGGATCTTATTAGTGAAAGTGAACTTGAACAGCACAGGTACCAATGAGCAGAATCACCTTCAATAATAAATAGTTAGTAAGATTTTAAATATTTAGGTAATGGTGGTGGTACTAATCCCAAATGGGATTCAACCCATTGAGACTTAGATCTAAGAAAGTGAGCTGACTTACGCTTGAAGGTTGAGAAGGTGAAAATTTATTAGCATCCACGACCTTACAAATGAATAAAAGGAGATATCTTTAGGTGGTGTGGTCCATATCTATAGATGTAAGCAGAGTTAAACACATACCTGGATTGTCGATGGTGAGTTTTCTCATAAATGGAAGCTGCTAATCATCCAACACCATATCTTGAGACTGATGGAGAATGAACTGGAGTTCAATCATCAGCTGACCCTATTGGTTGCATTAGTGTAGGAGATTTGATCTGGAATACAAGGAGAAACTCAAGAGCTTGGTGCATCCTAAGCAACTTCAGCAGCGATTAAGGATGAATCGACAAAAATAAAGAAACATTTTATTTGATAAGAGAGACAGGGAAGATGGAGAGTTATAGAAGCTTCTACCAACTTTCCTAAAATGTTTTGTTGTATTTTTCTAAGTCAATATCTGTTTTATTGGTACAGGCCACTTTTGGGCCTGTTCTTGAAAATAACTCTTTTTGTTTCTTAATAAAAGGGCTTCAGGCCCGACTTTAAGTTTAAAAAAAAAGAGTTTGATTCACCCTTCATAATTTGCTACCTCGAATCATTGACATGAGATTTATTCACTACTCAATTTGCAAATTGTCGGTTTGATGTAACAAATTTCCCGCAATTAGGGGAGAGAAAAAGGAACTCAAAGGCTTATATACGACATTAGAGGAGAAAGGCGGGGCTAAGAAGTTGTATAGGCTTGCTAAGACTAGGGAGCGGAGGGACCGTGACCTTGACCGATTGAAGTGCATAAAGGGATATAATGGTGAAGTATTGGTGGAGGATTCCCTCATCAGGAAGAGGTGGCAGTCGTATTTCCATAAACTCTTGAATAAGGAGGGGGTCAAAGGCTTGGAGATGGAGGATTTGGAGCATCGGAGAGGTATCGCGACTATAGTTATTGTAGGTGTATAAAGGTAAGAAATTTAAGGGTGTTATTCGTAGGATGCGTAGGGGTAGGGCGACTGGGCAAGACAAGATCCCGGTGGTTTTTTGGAAAAGCACTGGCAAGGCAGGTTTAGAGTGGCTGACCGAGTTGTTTAACGTCATTTTTAGGACGACAAAGATGCCTGAAGCTTGGAGATGGAGTACGCTAATTCCATTATACAAAAATAAGGGAGACATTTAAAGTTGCAATAACAACAGGGGCATTAAGTTATTAAGTCACAATATGAAGGTTAGGGAAAGGATGGCGAGTTGAGGCTGAGGAGGATAGTGACTTTTTCGAGAATCAATTTGGATTCACGCTAGGTCGATCAACTACCGAGGTCATTCATCTCGTGAGGAGACTAGTGGAGCAATATAGGGAGAGAAAGAAGGACTTACACATGGTATTCATTGATCTTGAGAAGGAGTACGACAAAGTTCCAAGGGAGGTTCTGTGGAGGTGTTTGGAGGCTAGAGGTGTTCCCATGGCGTACACTAGGTCGATTCAGGACATGTACGATGGGGCAAAGACTCGTGTGAGGATAATGGGAGGATATTCACAGCACATTTCTATTTTGACAGGGTTGAACCAGGGATCAACATGTAGTACATTTTTATTTGCTTTAGTTATGGATGTTTTGATGGGCATATCCAAGGGGAGGTGCCTTGGCGTATGTTATTTGCTGATAACGTAGTCCTAATTTACGATACTCGAGAAGGAGTTAATAACAAGCTGGAGGTTTGGAGACAAACCCTAGAGTCTAAAGGGTTTTGATTGAGCAAGACCAAGATAGAGTATTTGGAGTGTAAGTTTAGTGATTTGTTGTATAAGGAGGACGTGGCAGTGAAGATGGACTCCCAGGCCATTTAGAAGAGAGGTAGTTTCAAGTATCTTGGGTCTATGATTCAGGGGAATGAAGAGATAAACAAGGATGTCACACACCGTATTGGTACTGGGTGGTTGAAATGAAGGCTTGCCTTGGGAGACTTGTGTTATAAGAAGGTGTCTCCTAAACTTAAAGGCAAGTTCTATAGAGTGGCAGTCTGGCTATATTGTACTGAGCGGAGTGTGGGCCAGTCAAGACCTCTTACATCCAAAAGTTGAATGTGGCAGAGATGAGTATGATGTGCTAGATATGTGGACATACTAGGAGGGATAAGGTTAGGAATGAGAGGATTAGAGAGAAGGTTGGTGTGGCTTCGGTGGAAGACAAGATATGAGAAGTGTGGTTGAGATGGTTCGGGCATGTGATGAGGAGGTGTACGAATACCCCAGTTCAGAGGTGTGAGAGTTTGGTTGTGGATGGCTTCAAGTGGGATAGAGGTAGGTTGAAGAAATATTGAAGGGAGGTGATTAGATATGACATAGAGCAGTTGAAGCTTACTGAGGACATGACCCTAGATGAGAAGGTGTGGAGGACGCGGATCAGGGTAGAGGGTTAGTGGGTAGGAGTGTGTCTTTGATAGTAAGAATATGTGTCGTGTTCGTAGTTGTGCCTATAGTCATAGTGTTCGTGGTGTTTTGGTGATGTTTGTGATTTTCTTATAGATAGTGTAGAGCATTACTTTGTAGGTGTCTTGTTTCCTTTATTATCTATTGGTGTCTTGTTCTATGTTTTCTATATTGTTATTTGTCTTGAGCCGAGGGTCTATCAGAAATAGTCTCTCTACTTCATCTCAGGTAGTGATATGGACTGCGTACACTTTACCCTCTCTAAACCCCACTTGTGGGAATACACTGAGTATGTTGTTATTGTTGTTGTTGTTGAAAAAGGAACTCAAAAGAGAAATTGCATGGAAAGTTTCATTAGTATCTCATTTTGATCCACGTACCCCCATATGTGAACAAGAGGTTCAGAAGATCATTCACTTATAAAAAAATCGCAAATCAAATGCCAGACACATTTACTGATTTGAAAAGGATAACTAAGTTGCATATCCATGCAGTGAACTTGCTTGTCCGAATTGATGTCCCAAAAGGACCATCTACAAGTGTCATAGCTTCTGAATCCCAAACACGCCTAAAGTGTGGTAGATCATTGGGTTCGAAGGATAAAAATCCTTGAAAAAGCATAAAAATTGATAAGAGTGACACTATAAAAGAATCACATAAGGAGACTCGAGATCTGACTAATCCTGATATTCTTGAACAAATCAGAGAACCCGAGTGAATGAAGAACTTTCAATGAGCTCTACTGGTGATGAGATAAATTAAGATAGATCAAAAATTATGGTAGATAAGGTTTTTAGATATAATGCCACACATAACATTATGCAAGACAGTGAGGATTTTGAACCTCTATCTATCAAAAAATATTGACAAAGATGTGATTGGCCAAAACGATAAGAGGCAATTCAATCAGAATTGAACTCACTTGCTGAATGTAAGGTTTTTGAACCTGTAATCCAAACCCCTGATGGTGTAAAACCAGTTGGCTATAAATGGGTCTTTGTACAGAAAAAAAAATGAGAGAAATAAAATTGTAAGATATAAGGCACGCCTTGTTGCACAAGTATTCTCTCGAAGACCTAGTGTCGACTACGAACAAACATATTCACCCGTTATGGATGTAATAATATTTCGATATCTTATCGGTTTAGTTGTACATGAAAACTTTGAAATATATCTAATGGACGTGGTCACAGTTTATCTTTATGGTTCATTTGATAATAAAATTTATATAAAGATCCTACGAGGATTAAAAGTGCCTAAAGCATGTAGTTCAAAGTCTCGGGAATTGTATTCAATCAGATTATAAAAATTGTTATACAGTCTTAAACAATCAGGGCGTATGTGGTATAATTACCTTAGTGAGTACTTGATAAATAAAGATTACATAAATGATGTCATTTGTCCTTGTATTTTTATTAAGAAAACAACATCAAAGTTTGTTATACTTGTTGTTTATGTTGATGACATAAATCTGATTAGAACTCCAGAAGAGGTCAAAGAGGCAATTGAATATCTAAAGATAAAATTTGAGATGAAACACCTTGGAAAGACAAAACTTTGTCTTTGTATGCAAATTGAACATTTAGCATATGGGGGATTCATCCACCAATATTCCTATACTGAGAAGATTTTGAAATGATTTTACATGGACAAAGCACACCCATTAAGTACTCTAATGGTTGTTTTATCACTTGAAGTGATTAAAGGTCCATTCTGACCTAAAGAAGAGGATGAAGAGATTATTGGTGCTGAAGTACCATATCCCAGTGCTGTTGGTGCACTTATGTTTCTTGATAATGCTGCAAGGCCTGACATAGCCTTTTTTGTTATTTTACTAGCAAGGTAGAGTTCTTCTCCTACATGAAGACATCGGCACGGAGTTAAGCATATATTGCAATATCTAAAGGAGTCTACTGATATGGACTTACTAACAAAGATAGTGTAGATCTTGTTGGTCAAGCAGATGTAGGTTACTTATTTGACCTATATAGAGCTAGATCTCAAATAGGGTACGTGTTTACATATGGAGGTACTTCTCAATCATAGTGATCTACAAAGTAGTCTATTGTTGCTATTTCTTTAAATCATACTGAGATAATAACTATTCATGAAGCAAGTAGAGAATATGTATGGATGAGATCAGTTATACACTTCATCAACGAGAAATGTGGCCTGAAGTGTGATATCAAGGTACCCATAGTCCTCTATGAAGATAATAACATATATAGCCAATTAAAAGGAGGTTTCATAAAAGGAGACAGAATGAAGCACATTTCGCCAAAGTTATTCGTCACATATGATCTCCAAAGAAATGGTGATATTGATGTGCAACAAATATGCTCAAGTGACAATCTAGTAGATTTGTTCACTAAATCTTTATCAACTTCAGCTCTTCAGAAAATGCTACATAAGATTAGAATGTGAAGACTTGACCAGCTGAATAATGGTCTTCATCAGGGGGAGTAAGAATATGCGTTGTACTCTTTTTTCGTTAACCAAGGTTTTATCCCACTATATTTTCATAATAAGGTTTTTTTATGAGGCAACATATAAATGCGTATTCACTAGATTTTCTTTTACATGGCTATCCAAGGGGGAGTCTTGTAAAAATTATATTGGATAGGCCAAGTGAACTTCACAAGGGCAGCCTTGAAGCCCAAGTTCCTCCACCGCTTGTAGCAACTTAGTGGTCAAGTAGAAGGCCTTTGTGCCTAAGTATTGAAGGGACCAAATATGCTTTGTGCCGAAGTTTGTAATTCTATATAAATCTCCCTTCTTTCAACTAATTGATAACATGAATAAACAGTAAGAAAGGAAAAGAGAAAGTATTATAATACTACTTTTAAAGTTCTCCCTCTCTCCTTGATTATTAATTTCTTGAATTCTAATATTTTGGTTCTATTTTATAATAATGTATATACTATATATAAATATAAAATAAAATATATACAAGAGCCTTAAAATAGGCAGGAGGAGTTTGTCCTGCCAGTTTGCTCAAGAGCTATTTTCGTCATTCCAGATGAACTTTATACATGTTAAATCATTGTTTCACCTGCTGAACGTGTAGGTATGACAATCCAAAGTCCCGATCTTACTCTCCTCATATAGAAATTAGGTTTTACATAATACTAATTTAACTTCTCCACACTGTTGCTACAATTTTAAGGTACCTTTTTATTATAACTTCTCTTTTCAGCTTTAATTTTTCCTTCAACCTTCAAATCATCCTCAGTTTTCCCCTTAATGGTCTTTCAATTTGGTTGAATGAGTTGTAAAGATTCGTATTTTTCCTTCCGCTTTCAGATTTTGTTGAATTGATTTGTAAGATTTTAATTTTATCAAGAATAAGAATTAACATAGCTGCAATAAGTAGAGAAAAAGAAGATGAGAATTCCTATTTATGCATTTGATAATATAGTCTTATGGATTTCCAAATTTTAGTTCATAAATTGATGTTCTCAGGTGCTTTTCATCACTTTTGTTGCATATTAGCTTCCATGAGTTTACTTGTAAATTTTTTTTACACTTTTTTCTCCCAATCGTTGCTTGCTGGGTATGATTTGTTTCCTCTTCGTATGATGAAATCTGTTAATTCCCCCTCAATTTGGTAGTTTCATGTTGATTATTTACAAATTTCTTTGTTACTTAGATTTTATTTCTAATCATTTTTTGTTGGCTATTTCTAATTTCCTCCATTTTTCTACTTGCGCATCTATCTTTTAGTATACTTACAAAAGTTACCAATGATTAAAAATGATTAAAAAGTAGAAGAATATAGATCCTTCTCAAACTAAGAATATTTCTTAGTTTTCATATGTGTACACTTGAATCAAGTTCTCTTAGCAAGAGTGAAGTTATAAACTATTTGGTTGTTCAATGTCAGACACTTATAGTTATAATAGTCTCCTTCGGTATACTATTTTCATATCGTATTCTACACTTTAATATATGAGATACATGTTTACATACAAGAACAACAAATAACTTGATTTGTCAAATTATATTGTTATAACTTTTTAGTAGTTGTTTAGACGAAGTTTGACGTATTGCTAATATTGAATAACATATAACTAAACAACATATTACTATTCGATTATATGTTCTCATTCAACTAATATTGACTTAGTAGTATATCCCTATTACACTTGAAAAGGATCTATCACCTTATTATCATAATTTGTGTTTTATACGTTGTTGATATGAGCTAATAAAGTAATGTATTTATTTATGTTTTTTCTCTTTGATTGAAAACTTATAGTAGGCTAAAGTCGTAAAACATATCTTAATTTGAAAAGATATTGCTTACGGAAATAATACGTGCTATTACGCATGAAACCTTTTCAAAATTGTAGATACATCTTTTGAAACTTTGTTGCTGCTGGTTGTTCTAATGTAGCTTATTCCAGATAATATCAAATACTTTTTACTTTGTTTGGAACATAGTTGTAGTTTGACTTAGCATCATAGCCAGTAATTACTTAAGATGAGATGTTCCTACATTCCTTCTTCTAAGTAATGTTTGTTTGTGTTGTGTTCGAATTATTGTAACCATTGATTAGTCTACATAAAGAATCTACTTGGTTAATGAAGGTCACCGTTACTTTTTTTATTGATGTGATGGCTATTGATGGCACATTTTACGCTTTTAACTAAGAATAAATGTTAGTCTTTAAGAATCGCTTATTAGATTTAATGGTTCTTTGTGTTTAAATGCAGGAAATTGATTCAAGATCAAAAAGACAGGAAACTGTGCTTAGTAAGACAGTGTGACGGTTAAAAGTGACGACCCCTCGCATGCCTGATGGACCATCAGGCTAATTACCACACCACTATAGAAATCATACTTGAAGACATCCTTGTGACGGCTCGACTGACGAACCATCAAGTTCGTGGCGAGCCGTCACACCCAGTTGTCGATCCCAAACAAAAAATATGCTCACTTAAAGTTATGTAACAGTTCAATCTGTCAAACCGTCAGAGGCTTGGTGAACCATCACGTGACCAATCACAGTGAAGGCGGTCAGATCCGATTTCAATTTTGATTCAAATTTTCATGCAACCTATAAATACCTAGTTTAGGGTTTAGAATAGGTATCTTTCATTATATTGAACAATTTCACATTACTTCTCTCTGAGTTTAAAAGTTTTGGAGTTTTTAAGCTCTTATTTGGGTTTTTGACAAGGATTAAAGTGTTGAATTTCATCTTTGTAAGAATTCTTCTTTCAACTATGAAATATATTACTTTCTTCTTCTCCATAAATATGTGTGGCTAAAATACTCATAACTAGGGTTGTGGGATACATGGAAAAATAACTTTTCTAGGGTTGATTTTGGTGTGGATTAGAATAATATTTGTGAATGTATTGTTATTCTTTTCATTTTAACAGATTTCTAATGGTTGCAAACATTAGAGCAAGCCCTATGTTTAACTTGCTTGAACTAAGAGGTTAAACCGGAAAAAAGGTTTAACAACAAGGATTTGGAGTTTTTAACCGCCGTCTAATAGATGATGCTCTTGTGAGATTAATCAACTTGGGGCTAAAATTGAGTTTCCTAATTCCTTATTTTTAAGTTTGAAAAAATTAAAGGGAAAATCGTCTAATTTGGTTGAGAAACATTTAGACCTGCATTTGAATTCAATTTCCTTAAAGTATTAAGAGGATCTATTACCTTTTTTACCCCGAATATGTTATAGAGCCATGGTGAATGTAAACCTAGTTTGCTTTCTCTACTGATTCATATTCCTTTAATTTCACCTTTGTTACTAAAAACAAGTTAGACAGTAATTCCAAATCACTTATTATAAAAACCCCAATTTTATTGAAATTGTAGACTAATAGTCACTTAAATTGCAAACGACTTAGTGTTCCCCATATTCCCAGTGGAATTCGACCCCAACATTTGTTGGTTTATATATTTGACAGTAACCGCTTATACTTCGTAATGGAGGTGTAATTTGGTCGTATCAAATTTTGACGTCGTTGCTTGGGACTATGGTTGTCTATTAAGTTATTGTGCTTATTTGACTCTTAGTCATATTTCCTAGTTTTTTTTTATTTGTTGTTTTTGTAATTGTAGAGTACTAACTTATGCATGCCAAGTACCCGATGCTTAGGTAAACCATTATTACCTTATGACCCCGAGCTTACAAAGATTTTAAGAAGGAATATAGATGCACAACAGCATGAAGCAATAAGGCTTCCTGCTGCAAATCAACAGAATCAACATAATTTTAATGCATCCAAGAATAAGGGAGATGATGCTTTGGGTGATGATGTAGATGAAGTTGATGAGAAACATGTTGAAAATGTTGCTTTAGCTAACCAAAATCAGCAACAAAGGGTGAGAGGTTGATGCCAACCAGCCATACAGTTTGACTTTGATGATGAAGATGAGACTGATTTAGATGGGGTTGGTGCCACTAGGGCCATTGTTCTACCATCACTAGCCTATGGAGTGAATTTTAATATCACTAGTACCATGATCCAGCTGTCAAATATCAAAGGTCTATTCGGAGGGATGGTTGGTGATGATCCAAATATAAACTTGATGAATTTCATAGGGATCTGCAAGTCCATTGATTTTCAAAGAGCTGGTCAGAAAGCCATCTGACTAAGGCTATTCCCATCCCATTATCTTTGTCTGGGGATGCGACATTGTGGTTGACTAAGTTGCCACCTAATTTATTACAAACTGGAGTCAGCTGAAAGGAGCTTTCCTGGAAAGGTTCTTTTCGCTCTCCAGGATGTTACGGTTGAGGGATGAAATCAGTAACTTCAGGCAGAAACTAGGTGAAGGACTACATGAAACTTGGTTGAGGTTCAAGAAGAAGTTAACTCAATGCCCTAACCACAAATTAACAGATGAGCATTTGATTGAGACTTTCTACAGGTCTCTAAACTCGATAACCATGCCGATGGTTGACAACACTACAGGAGGAGCTTTTATGGCACTAACGTTTGCAGATGTAACTGTAATTCTAGATAGGCTGACTAAAGAAATAGAGCTTGCCAGGGATTTTGAGGTATAAAGCAGTACTTACACTGTGGGTATGTCGGATGAACAACGCCAATGGAAGAAAAGCGTGATCAAGATATGACTCACATGAAAAAGCAAGTTGACTTACTTAGAAAGCATTTGTTGGCAGGTGGTGTTGAAAAAGTGAAAGTTGTTGGTTCATAGGGTAAAGCAGTTGAGTCTGACTCCAAATAAGAAGTGAATTACATGAATAATCAGATGGGGGGTTTCAGGGACAATGGCCAAAGAAACCAAGGTCGGAACTACCAGAGGGATAATTACTATAACAAAACTGGTTACAGGGATCGTGATTAAGGAAATTGGAATACAAGAATGATATAAGTGGTTTATATGTACTACCTGGAAGTCGTGATAAAGCCATCAATGATTCAGGGAACTTAAAGATGGAAGACATGTTGGCTAAGGTGCTGCAAATGGTGGAATCCTCTAATTCGAGAGTGAAAGAAATGAAGAGTGAACTATCTTCCAAAAGACAGCTTCTAGATTCACACTCCACCTCCATTAAATAATTGGAACACCAAATAGGGAAATTATCTTCTATTTTCAATCAGTGAAAGAGTGGTACTTTACTGAGTGATACCATTAGAATCCTAGAAATAATGGAAGTTGCATGGCTATTACCACGAGGAGTGGTAAGGTGTTACCTAAACCAAACCTATGGTTCAGACACAGGTAGAGGATGTTGCCTTCAATTATAAAATGGTGGCTGATGATTTTGTGTTAATGAGAATCTGGTTGAGTCTAAAAAGGGAAAAAATGTTGCTGACAAAAAGGTAGATGCTAAAAGTCTACCAGTATGAATAATGATGTTGTTGTAAGTAAGGAGAAGGGTAAAGAGGTTGAAAAACCTCTAACTCATATCCCTAGGCCTCCTTATATGTTCCCACATAGAGTAAAGAAGAAATTAGAGGATGGAAAATTTCATAAGTTTCTCTCCGTGTTAAAGTCATTATTGGTGTATATTCCATTGGTGGAAGTTGTTAAGAAAATACCAGGATATGCTAAGTTCATGAAGAACTTAGTGACAAAAAATATAACGTTGAGTTTTGAGCCATAGTACAATATTCATCATTGTAGTGAGATTGCTTCACAATCGTTGGTTCAAAAGAAGGTTGATCCGAGTGCTTTTACTATTCCATGCACAATTGGTTCAGTTACCTTTGCAAAGGCTTTATACAATTTTGGTGCTAACATCAATTTAATGTCGCTATCTATCTATCGACAGTTGGGCTTGGGAGCCCCCAAATTGATAACTGTGTGTCTATTGATGGCTGACCGTTTGGTCAAAAAGCTATTGGGGATACCATATGACGTGTTAGTGAAAGTTGAGAACTTTATATTTCCGATGGACTTTGTGATCCTTGATTGCGAAGTGGATTTTGAAGTACCCATAATCTAGTGTAGACCATTTTTAGCCACCGGAAGAGTATTAGTTTACATGGATATCAATGAGTTAAAATTCAGGTTGAACAATTAAGAGGTGAAGTTCAATATATGTCAATCAATGAAACAACCGAGAGACATGAGTATTGTCTCGGTCATTGATGTTATTGATGAAGTTGATATTGAGGTGCCTATTGAATAAAGGTTTGTTGTGGAAACCTTAGCCGTTGTGATAATAAATTTCAATGGGGAAGACATCAAAGATTATGATGAGACAGTTAATGCTTTGGCTTGAATGGGGTCATATTCTTATGTCCGAAAGAAGTTGGACCTGGAACCACCTATGTTGGAGCTTAAGAAATTGTCTGGCCATCTTTGATATGTGTTTTTTTGTGAGCATAACACCTTGCCCGTGATTATAGTTGTTGATTTGGTAGAATAGCAGGTGGAAGCACTTGTCTCTGTATTTCAAAGATATAAAAGAGCTATTGGATGGACGATTGCAGATATTATTGAGATTCCACCAGGCATTTGTACACACAAGATTCAATTGGAAGAAAAGTGCACTACTACCATTGAACACCAGCGAACACTTAACCCACCAATACAAGAGGTGGTGAAAAAAGAAATAATCAAATGGCTTAATGCAGGTGTTGGGTAACCAATATCAGATAGCAAATGGGTAAGTCTTGTACAGTCTGTCCCAAATAAGGAAGGTGTGACGGTGGTAGCTAATAGAGAAATGAGTTAATTCCACTAAGGTTGGTCAATGGTTGGAAGGTTTGCATGGACTATAGAAAGCTTAATTCATAGACTCTTCGGGATCACTTTCCAATGTCATTCATGGATCAAATGCTTGATAGGTTTGAAAGGAGAGGTTGATACTACTTCTTGGATGGTTATTCGGGTTATAAATTTCCATTGCATTCGAAGATTAGGAGAAGACTACTTTTACATATCCATATGGGACATTTGCCTTTAAGCATATGCCTTTTGGCTTATGCAATGCTCCTGCGACATTTCAAAGGTGTATGATGTCTATTTTTTCTAACATGGTGGAAGACTCTTTGGAGGTATTTATGGATAACTTCTCAGTTGTTGGTGATGTTTTTGAAGATTGCTTGGCAAATATCAGTAGCGCCTTGCAAAGATGTAAAGAGTTCAATCTTGTACTAAACTAGGAAAAATGCCACTTTATGGTCAAGGAGGGCATTGTTTTGGGGAACAAGATCTCGGCAAAAGGTATTGAAGTGGATAGAGCCAAGATACAAGTGATCGAAAAACTACCTCCACCAATCTCAGTGAAGAGAATTAGAAGTTTTCTTGGCCATGCAAGTTTCTATAGGAGGTTTATTAAGGACTTCTCTAAAATTGCTAATCCATTATGCAAGTTGTTGGAAAAGGAAGCAAAGTTCATGTTTGATAGTGAATGCTTGAAGGCATTTGAGTGCCTTAAAGAGAAATTGGTGGTTACACCCATTATTGTTGCTCCGAATTGGTCCCAACCGTTCGAAGTGATTTATGATGCGAGTGGGGTAGTACATGGGGTTGTTCTTGGAGAGAAGCAAGAGAAGATTTTTCATCCCATTTATTATGAAAGCAAAGCATTAAATAGGGTGTAGAAGAACTACACTATTACAGAGCAAAAACTACTTGCAATTGGTTATGCCTTTAAGAAGTTTCGGGCATACTTACTTGGCACTAAAGTTATTGTGCACACTGATCATGTTGCCTTGAGATATCTCATGGCAAAGAAAAATGCCAAACTAAGGTTGATTAGATGGGTATTGCTACTAAAAGAGTTTGACTTTGAAGTCAAAGATTGCAAGGGTTGTGAAAATCAAGTTGTGGATCATCTTTCCAGACTTAAGGATGAAGGGAAGGTGAAATATAAGTTAGAAATTGATGACTTATTTTTGGATGAACAGGTATTAGCTACATCTCTTGATCTTGTGCCTTGGTATGCTGATTTTGCTAATTACCTTGTTAGTGATATGATGCCGAAAGAACTGGTTTTTCATTAGAGAAAGAAATTTCTCCATAATGTAAGCAACTACTTTTGCGATGGGCCATACTTATTCCATTTGTGTGCGACAACATAATTAGGAGATGTGTACCAAAAGTAAAGATATTAAGTATCATCCAAGCTTATCATTCTTCCCCAGTGGAGAGATATTATGCGAGTGATTGTACAACCCGAAAGATACTACAATATGGGTATTAATAGACCACCATCCACAAAGACACCCAAGAATTTGTCAAGGCATATGATCAATGCCAATGACAAGGATTCATTTCACGGAGGCAGGATTTGCCTATGTCCACAGTTCTGGAAGTTGAGTTATTTTATGTATGGGGCATCGACTTTATGGGCCCATTTATAAGTTCTTATAGCCACAAATACATCTTGTTGGTTGTAGATTATGTATTGAAATAGGTGAAAGTCGTGGCCTTGGCAGACAATAAAGGTAAGAGGCTCTCCTTGATATAGTGACAGGTATGTTATCTCTACTTTTACCTAATGAATATGTATCAATTGATCCGGGTTCTACCCTATCATATGTTACTCTATTTGACTACGGGAAAATTGGAAGAAACACTAGAGTTAATAGTCACGTTAGTTGGGGTGTCCACACCAGTTGGTGAATTTATTTTATCTAAAAGAGTATGTCACAATTGTCTAGTAAATGTTGTGATCACGTTGCATCGAATACTTTTATTGAGATGGAAATAATAGATTTTAATGTTACAATGGGTATGACTTGGTTGGCTTCTCGTTAGGCCACAATAGATTGCTGAGCAAAGAAATTTTATTCTCATTTTCCACAAAGAATTTTCTTGAATGGAAGGGTACATATGTCGCTTAGCCAGAGTGAAGATTACCAAAGTTAAAGATACTAATGTGAAAGATACTAGTCTACCCCATAGGGTGTCCCAGTGTAAATTGTATCGACGAGGGATGACACGTCGAGAATGTGCATTAATTATAGGCAACAAATTGAAGTGTCAGGAAGATTTTATGTATCGGATATATATATTATGAGCTAAAGAAATGCATTATGGTAAAGCACATCATTCACGATATGTTATTTAGTAGGGAGTAATCAATATGTACCATGGTTTGGAAGAGACTTATTGATGAGATTACATGAAAAGAATATTGCGAAATTTATACTTCGGTAATCGAAGGGATGGCGGGTAAAGGTAAAGTACTTGGAATCTAAAGGTTATAGGCTATGTAGAGATTCTTTTTAGTTAGAAATAGATGTGATTCCATATGGGTAATAATTGATAGGCTTACCAAGTTAACACAGTTGTAGAGATGTTTCTGGGAACCCAAGTGAATGTAAGTCTTCAGACAGAGGAACAAGTAAACCGTACTGTTTAAGCATGAGAAGTTATTTCTATATAGCGTACCTTCTAAGATGGTTTAAAGATGTGGTCAAGTCGTATATGACTTTGAAGTATCCCAAGAACTCTTTATAGTTCATTCAGTATCTCATATGCGATGCTTTGAAAGTGTCTAGGAGATTATCCCGTGTTGCTCCTAGTGGAAATCCACCAGTTACGGAAAAATCTCATATGTGACGAAGTATGGCTTACTATTCTAGCTCGATAAACGAAAGTAATAAGAAGTAAAGAAGAAGCTTCCGTAAAAGCACAATAGGATAAACGAACACATGGGAGAAGTCACAAGGGAGACCAAAGAAATAATGAAATCTAAAGTAATCGTAAGTTTTGGAAATTTTCTTAAGTCCCAAGGGTGCCCGGGGAAGTACCGAGCCGATTTTTGCCACGTTTCTTATACAACCGTGAGCATATACATGAAATGAGTAAAATATTATATTGGTATGATAAAATTACTCGTGAACTAATTTGGCATCAAAATGACGATTTTACCCTTTGGTTCAAAATAGGTCATACGTGGCTAGAATCGCTTGTTTTTGGGATTGAGGCTACGAATATAAATCCTGTGAGTCGAAATATCATTGTAACATGTATATGATGGATTACACATTGATGTTAGTGAGTTAAGATGATATGGGTTATTGGGCGTAATTTGAGACCAAAATAAGCAAAAAAAATGAAAGGCCCAATGGGTCAAAATGACCCATTCTTGCCTTGAGTTGTCAATGATGGACTTAATGGATAAGGATGACTTTAAGAGGTTATAAAATGTGGCCAAAAATCATATTTTTAATCTCAAAGGGGCACATTCCATTCTAGACATTTCTACAATATTTCCACAAGACCTTTCTCAAGTTCTTCAAACCCTAAGGCATTTTTGGACAAGATCATCATCTTCCAAGCTTGGGTAAGTGATTATTCTTGTACTTTAACATATTATAAGCATGAAATATTATTTAAATCATATTTTTTATGCTTGAAAGTGTTGGACATGGCACTTTTGGATTTTGTTAAAAAGATGTGTTATCCATGGGATTGTAACTTGAATTATGACTTGTGGTTTGGATGAAAAAGCATGGTATGGATAAAATATCAACATGTATGGTGTGATTATGGTCTTAAACTTGTTATTTTTATATAAGTGTATATTATGGAATTTTGGCCGATATGTGATAGGAGGTGTATTAAGGTGACTTGATGGATTAATTGTGATATGGAGCTTATGAGAAAGTGTAAAGGAGAAACCTTGTGGTGAAATGCTATTGGTATGTGATGTTGTGGTCAATCTATAAAATGTTATGGTATTATGGGCATGAAAAGAACCATGAATGGTATTGTAAAGGGTGACTATGGGACTCATGTAACTTATGGTTGTCTTATACACTTGAAATGTAGTTTGTGGTCAATGTATGGCATGAATGGGGTATTATTGGTATGACAATGTCGTAAAGGGTATTGTAGAGAAGGAAATGACATTTTAAAGATAAACATGTAACTCATTGTTGTCATATGCATTTGTAAGGTAGTTGGTGGTTAATGTTGGTTCCGTTATATACTTGTGATGTAGAGTGAAACGTAAGGAAGGAGCGGGATTGTTGTGCTCACATATTGAATTGTATATTTACATTGGAAAGATAAGGTATGTAAGGTTACTTTGTCTGTATATTTCTGCAGCAAATAGTATTCACATTGACGTTACACTTGTTCCATCCCGAAATGTGATAAGGTATCCTCTATCCGGTTATCAATGGTCATTATCACATAGTTCCTACTCATTGACCAATTGTGAACCTCATGTCTCATATTCATGGTTAATGTTCCGAAAGCCCAATAAGGGTATGTTTCGAAGTTCCAATAGTGGTTATAATCATGTCTCTTGTTCATTGATTAGTGTCCAAAGGTTCCAATAGTGCTATGTTTATAATAATGCTATGTTTCTCACAATGTTTATTCCCATGTCTCTCACTCATTGATTAATGATCCAAAGCTTCAAGTAAGTTGTCATAACGATGAAATTTCTAAAAGAACTGTCTTAAAGAAAGTAAGATGTAAGAGAATCTATTTATCCTTGAAAAGCATTTTCCAATCATATCACGTTTCATAGTCCAATAATATGATGATTATCCTAGTACCAATCTCATAAGAGTAATAAGAGAGGTGATGTGCAAGTTAGTATAATTATTCCTCATAAGTAAAGGAGTCGATCTCATGAAGTTAAGGGGTGAAGTAAAGTGTTTGTGTTTTCAAGAGTATCACGATCCTCAATGTATCAATCTCTCAAGATCAAAGGTACCAATCTCTCAAAAGAAATAAATTAAGTTATATATGTTTGTTGGTTGCAAGGGTGAAGGAAGATAATAGAGGGTGGACACAATTCCAAAGTTCCAACAATATTATGACTCCAAATTCCGATAATGTATGTTCCAAGTTCTAATAATGTTACAACTATCATTGAATCAATCTCATGAAAAGTGAAGAATGAAGTAATGTATATATGTGTTCCTAATAACGTTTCAATCATCAATGTATCATTCTCACATCAATGAAAAGGGAAAGAAGTATGCCTAGTAGTAATGTATACATGGTTGCTTTATATTTTATTGAGTATGGTTCACAATTTAAAGGGTATAAGTTCAAGATGGAATAATCCCAATATCATGTTATGTTAGTTATTATAGCCCACCAAAGGTGGAGGTCCGGTATTATACTTATATATTATAGCCTACCAAGGTGGAGGCCTGGTACTATATACATATATATTATAGCCCACCAAGGGTGAAGGCCCAATACTATATACATATATATTATAGCCCACCAAGGATGGAGGCCCGGTACTATATACATACATATTATAGCCCACCAAAGGTGGAGGCCCGGTTCTATATACTTATTTATTATAGCCCACCAAAGGTGGAGGCCCGGTATTATGTACTTACCTATAAGGTGATGATTGGTATTGCATTATAACCCACCTAGAAGGTGATGATCGGTATTATATTAAGATCCACATAATGAAGATAGTTGTAAAAGAAAGTAGAGTATATCCCTTGCATAAATTTAGAGCTAAAGGTAAAGGCTAGTACAAGACTGAATGATCAAGTAATGAAATAATAGAAGTAATGAACATGGTTCCACATCTTCAGGACGGAGGTATATCCACATTGATTATTCTCTTACGCTTAATTTCTTGGAAGTATGTATGTATTATTCTAGTTTCATATGGCCTTACATACTCAGTACTTTCTTCGTACTGACCCCTCTCTGGGGACTTACCTTACATGCTGCAGGTACAGGTATTAGTAGATTTCCCCAGTAGGTGACAAGATATCTACAGATTGTTGGTGAGCTCCAATTGATCCGGGGCTTTTCTAAGTCATTATGCATATTGGTTTGAGATTGTATATGAGTATAGAGAGGGGTGTGTCCCGACTCTAGGTTTGTCATAGACATGTATCTGTAGAGGCTTTGTAGACTGATGTGGGAAGATGAATGTAAGAGGTGTACGTTCATTTTGACGTAATGGCCCTAACGGCCAAGTTTCATATATTGCATATGTTGTCATGACTTTCGCCATTGATATTTAATTACATGAGATAAAATGATATTCATACGCGAACATACATATGAGAGTACATGAGCAAAGATTGGTTCTCTTGAGCCTTATCGGCTCTGGGTGCCAGTCCGGCCAAATGGGATTTGGGTCGTGACAAAAAGTATGGTTGCGTTCTTGAAAAAAACACTTTCTCTCAGGTTGGGACTCCATGAACAATCATAAGTGATAGAGGGTCGCACTTTTGCAACAAGGTTTTCCGTACAACTCTAGCCAAGTACAGAGTGAAGCAATAGAAGGTAGCTACTCACTATCACCCGCAAACTAGTAGGCAAGTAGAGCTATCAAATTAAGAAATCAAGATGATATTGGCAAAGTCGGTGATAGCTAATTGTATCGATTGGTCTCGAAAACTTGACAATGCACTATAGGCTTATCGAACTATTTTTTAAATGTCGATAGGTATGTCTCCTTACCAGCTTGTTTTTGGTACAGGTTGTCACTCTCCTGTGGCGCTTGAGCATAAGGCCCTTTGGGTGCTCAAAAAGTTAAATCTTAGTTGGAGTGATGTTGTGGATTTGAGGTTAGAATAACTGAACGAGATGGATGAATTCTGGCTATGAGCTTATTAGAGGGTTGCCTTTTACAAGGAGAAAATAAAACTATACCATGATAAGAGAATTGAGAAATGTGAGTTCAAGGTCGGAGACTTGGTATTGTTGTTCAATTTAAGGTTTAAGCTGTTTCCAGGAAAGCTCAAATCTAAGTGGTCTGTACCATTCAAAGTTACTCAAATGCTTCCGTCTGGTATTGTTGAATTGGAAAACAAGGACGTAGAGCATTTCAAACTAAATGGCCAACGATTAAAATAGTAGGTCGGAGTTATGAAAAAGTTAAAGGTATTATCATTAGTCTATCTTGATGAAGTCTAAGTAGTCAAGATACCCGAATTATTCTGCAAGGCTAAATCAGGTGCTAATGAAGGCAACCCATATCCTGTTATTGTAAGACATCCTTAAGAATAGTTTTTATTCTTTAGTATGGTTGATGTGGATGTGTAAGTGTGTAGGAAAAGAAAATATAGGTGAAGGCGTAAAATATGGCAATCGAGTTGAGGATGACAGTTCAAACTTCAGAGCTCTGACAAACTGTCACCTTGAGTCATCACAAGAAGCAAGAAATGGGGTCATTCTGGTTAAGGGTTGACCACTTCTGTGACGAACCGTCACAGGTCTGACAAGCTGTCACCCTGACTCTTCAAAAGGAGCATGGATAAGCAACATTCTGGATAAGGGTTGACGGCTCCCGTGATGAACCGTTAGTGTTCTGATAAACCATCATACTGGCTCATCAATCATGATCTACAAACATCACATTTTGTTTAAGTGTGACGGCTCTGGTGACAAACCATCACACCCTTGGTGAATCGTCAATACTTTGGCGATACAGGTAAGTTTAGTTTTTCAATTTTTAATAACCAGATCCAACCCAATAACAAACCCTAATCCTAACCTACCCAACACCCCAATCCACATCTGATTAAATCCCAATTAATTTAAGAGAACTATTTTAGAATTTCAATCGGGTTTTCTTTTTCTCTTTTCCATATTTAACTCCCATTACCCACTACTCAAAGACATTACTCCCTCACATCATCTAATACCCACATTCTTAAGCCATTATCAACATCACCCACACTCCATTACTACTTAAACCCCATTGTCAAACACTTCAAACCTCACAAATACTCAACCCTCCACACCATAACCATAGCTCATAAATTTTGTGTTGGTGCGTAAAGTCAAGCATTAGAAGTAATTCTTTCCCATCTCCATTTTCCATCAAGGTTCGTGTTTGAATTACCCCATTTTTACATATTAGTATTTGTTAATAGTTCATTAATCGAGTGAAATGGAGATAACACAACCTTTGATTTTTATTATTTAATTTTGAAATGGGTTGTGTTATTCTCAAATTAAATTTATGAGCTAAATCAATGGGTGAAATCTGAGTAACCCAGAACACTTTAGGGCACTTGTTACACACTTTGATCACCACAAGAATCATGAGTTAGTTGGGTGTGTTCATGTGAAGGCATTTCAAAAGAATTAACAAGTTCAAAAAGTTGCAAGATAGGTGTTTGAGAAAATGCCTTAGCGAAGGAAATTGAACTGGCTAGCTATGACTGGTCATGTGATAAAATGTCACGAGTGTGATGAACCTGTAAATTGAGCCATCACAAGCATAAAGACTTTTCAATAGTCTGTTTAAGCCTGCCGGCTTGTCTGACAAAATGTCAGTCTTGTGATGAACTGCCAGGGCAAGCCGTCACATAGTACTGATACACAAGATAGCCCTAACAGTTGGGGTTGACGATCCATCATAAGTGATGATCTGTCCCCCAAATCATCAATTGAAAATAGTTTTTATGCTTCAAACACTTTGCCTAATTTTTCTTATACATTGACTGACTTGTACCTTCTACAGGTACAATGTCTCAAAAGATTAAAGTAATACGTGGTGGAGCACGAAAAAGGCAAGAGAGGACTGCCTCAATTTTGAAACTATGAGATGAACCAGACAACGTGGTTGAGGAGACTGACGCACCAGCCTACTACACCAGTCAAAGTGCAAAGAAGCAAGTTCATGCCTCCTAGTCTGATGAGGAGGATGAGTCATTAAGTGGAGAATACAGTAGTGATAGGAAAAACAATGATAGTTCAAACTCGAAGCCCATTGAAAAAGGTGGTATTGAGGCCACCAAAAGTCTAGAGAAGGAACCTGAACCTGAGAGGAATAGAGTAATTAGAAGTAAGGCCCCAGGGGTGAGAGATGTTATTCGATGGTAAATTGAGGTAGCAGAGAAACACTACAAAAATGGTATCCTCCCAACTAAGACGAGAAGATTAAAAAGACCTTTCGATGATGAGGCTCAGATTGTGACGACAGAATTATCCAAATACCTGAATATTGAGGGTAGTTCACAAGCTACGAGTTGGGTTGTATGAGCACACCACCTAGGAGTTACTACCCGCCATGGTTCGCGAATTTTATGCGAACTACATAGCCTGCCTTGAAAAGATTTACAGAAAGGGAAAGAAACCATATGATACATAAGTGTTAGACAGAGTTCCTGTTCGTGGGGTCTTGGTTGATATTTCTGAACGAACAATCAATAAGGTCCTATTTGGCCAAGAATATGTACCTCAAGCAAGCATTCTGGAGTTTGAGTATAGAATAATCTTAGCATCATGGCAGAGACTATGGTTGGCATAAATGTTGAGTGATAAGGAACCTTCATGGTTGTCAAACACGAAGGAGAGAATATCCAAGTCCTTGTTGAACTTTGCAGCTAAACTTTGGTGGGTTATGGTGTGGTTGCAATTAACACCCACAGGTGAAGATGCCAATTTGGATGAGACCATGGCTATGATGGTTGCTAGTATGATGGCCGGATTTAAGGTCAACTTCGGCCTTGTGATTGCGGAGAAATACATGCGAGGGCCACTAAGCCGGTAACATCTTTACCATTTCCATGCCTAGTAACAAAATTATGCAGTAATGCAAGAGTGCCTATCTTGAGCAGGGTTGATAATGAAGTGGTTTCCTCGAGGAAGCAGGATATTGATAACACTTGAGATGACACAAAGTTCGAGTTGAGGATGCACAAACCTCCATCATTTGGACATCAAACTCAAACCACTTCAGGTAAAAATCTAGCCATTGTCACTGCTGATCCAAAAGGTGCATCTGCTACATTCGGGGCTACTGGTACTACCCCAACTACCGAGACTGCTGACACGGCTTTTATGCCACCAACATATTTAGAGTACAAATTGACCCCGGAGAATTTTGTGAAAGTGTTCAAAAAGTAGAAAAAATTTGAGAAACAGTTATAGGAATGGGCTAAATAATTTAAGCCATTCGTGGATCATGTGATTGCACAAGACCTAAAACCATATGCAAATTTGCATGCCCGGATGGATGATATGGAGATGCAGGTGAATAATAGGTTGAAGGAAATGATAATTCCAAATATGGCTAAGTTTACAGCCTAGTTGAAAAGGCTCAAGACAACATCATTGCACTATAAGGTGCATCTAACATGGTGTTCCTGGATCCAGAGGTAGTGGAATCGAAAGAGGATGACCCCATAGTTAATTTGATAGGGAGACCTCTCAAAGCCAGCGGTAAGAGACCAATCGAAGGCGGTGAAGAAAAGAGGTCAAAGAAATAAAAACACCGCAAGACAACTGAAGAAGAAGAAGTTGTGAAAAAGGTGAAGAAGGAATCTAAAAAGGATGAGGCATTGATATAAGAAAGCGTATGAACCCAACTTGTTGGGGCTTCTTCCAGCACGGTGCGTGAGGTTGAGCCCGGTCTACAGGTGTTGCCTACACCTACTCCAGAGACTGAGGTTATTATGGATAACTTGAGTATGCAGATCAACATCAGTGTTATTGTTCCTAATTCTAAGGCCCCAGTGGTCTCCAACATTGTGCCAAACTCTGAGGACTAAGGGCTTCACAAGTATTCCTATCTCTCAAATGCTTAGTTTTTATTTTTATGAATTGGGGATAATGCATGGTTCTTTTGATTGGGTGTGGGGGTACTTCCGAATCTGTCACCACCCGAGGGTTTTTGTTGTCGTGTTTCTATTTCCTCGGGTGTACTATCTAGTAGAACTGACATGTTTAAGTGATTTTACTGTTGTTTTGTGTTTTAGGATAAATTGTTAGCAATCAATGGTCTGATTTTGTGGACTTTGTTTAGAAAATGAAGACCCCTCCAAAAATTTGAGGCGATTGAAAAATAAAGAAATGGTTAATATATTCAAGATAATTACGTTTTTACAAAATACCATCTCTAGTACGTGTGTTTTGATTTCATAATGTTGACTGGTCTGGATCTTTGAATGACATTAGTGTATATGGATAGAATAATTTTGCTTAAGCTGATTTGTTGTTGTAATAGTGAGTATTGATAAGTGTTTTGTCTATGCAGAGTGTGTGTGAGCCTATTTTGCATCTTTTCTACTTTGTGCATGCATCTAGAACTTGCCTGATCTATTTTTTAAGTTGTAAGTTGGTTGACTAGGAAAGGATCATATGTCATATTGAATCTAGTCCACTTAGCCTAAAATGACCATCCAAATGAAGTGAATAAATCCCTTGATCCCTGTTTTGAGTTGTTTATACCATTTTCATTCAGTAAACAATCGTCTTCCCTACTTTATCTTTGAACCTCTATTTTGGCCCTCGTCTCTCCTTGGATATCGTGCACCTCAACTTAGAAAAATTGCCTAAGTTGAGTTTTACTATTGTAGATGTATATGATAAGTGAAATGGGGTATGAAAAGATCGTTTGTTAATGGAAAAGGATTAGTGGGTGTGAGCATGAGAAAAAGAAAGAAAAAGAAAAAGAAAAAGAGAAAGTTAAGTCACAAGAGTTGCTACACTCATGACTGAAATAAATGTTAGATAAAGGTGAATAAGGGTGAAATGATTTGTAACACCCCGTACGTTCCCAACCCTACTTGACGACATTAAATAATATGTACGTAGGTATCGAGAGCTATAAGTATGCATTTGGTAAGGCTATTGGTGAGAGAATTGAATTTGGCTCTTGTTATGTGGTTAAACTTGCATGGAAGGTGTTTTGCAATTTTCATTGCGCATTTGTGGGGTTCAAAATGAGGCTAAGAAGACCTCTAAACAAAGTATAATAAGGTTAAGAAGTGAGTTAAAGAATAGGACTTGAAGTATTTAAGCAAACCCGCGAAGAGAAGTCGAAAAATGGAATTTTTGGAAAAATATTAAAGAGGGGCGCATTTGGGACCGTTCCACGCCACTCTGGGCTAAAATTTTTAGCCCAGAGGCAGCAGGTTGGCGCACCCAGGAGCGTGCCACCTTGGATTTTCCACTTTTTCGAAAGTTGGAAATTTCTAAGTCCCAAGGGTATCCGGGGACGTACCGAGCCAATTTTTGCTACATTTATTCTACAACCAAGAGTATATACATGAAATGAATGAAATATTACATTGGTATGATAAAATTACTCGAGAACGAATTTGGGGTCAAAATGACAGTTTTGCCCCTAAGGTCAAAATAAGCCAAACGTGGCTAGAATCACTTGTTTTTGGGATCGAGGCTACGGATATGAATATTATGAGTGAGAATATTATTGTAATACGTATAAATATGAGAAATTATTAATTTTATTGGGTTAAGTGATTTGGGCTCAATAAAAGCCCAAAATGGGATAAAAGGCATGGGTCACATGACCCAATCTTCTATTGACTTGGTCAATTGAGGCATTAAATATCAAGAAAGGCTAAGGATGACCCAAGGACTATAAATAGACCCACAAAATCAGATTTTTATTCATTTAACCTCTCATGCTTTCTAGACATTTTCTCAAACATTCTACAATATTCTCTCAAGAACCCTAAAGACTCAAAGGCAATTTTGGAGCAAAATCATCCCTTTGCAAGTTTGGGTAAGTGAATATTATTATGGATCCATATATTATATGCATGAGAGAGTATGTAAATCATGTTGGTTGTGCTTGGAAATGTTGGATATGGTATTTTGTGCTTTTGTATAAGATGTGTGATCCATGGGATTTGAACTTGAATTAGGACTTGTGCCTTTGATGAAAAATCATGGTATGGATAAAATATGAACATCTATGGAGTTATTTTTGTTGTTAAACTTGTTCTTGTCTATAAGTGTAAATTGTGGGAATTTGGCCGATATGTGCTATGAAGTGTATTAAGGTGAATTGATGGATTGTTTGTGATGTGGTATGGATAAGGAGGTGTAAAAGAGAATTGTTATGGTGAAATGCAATGATTATTATGTATTGGTTAATGTTGAGAATATTGGAGGATTTTTGGAATAATGATGTTATCAATGGTTTTGTCAAGGGGAAATGACATGTTTTAAAGCAAATATGTACCCCATTGATGTTATATGCATTTGTGAAGTAGTTGTGGCTAATGTGAATTCCGTTATGTATTTGTGTTGTAGAGTGACACTTAAAGAAGGAGCGGGACTATTGTATGCACATCTAGGATTGTATATCCGTATTGAGAGTACAAGGTATGTAAGGTTACTCTGTCCGTATCTTTTTGCGGCCAAACGTACCCACATTGCGATTTCACTAGTCTTACCTCGAAATGTGCCAAGGTATCCTATATCCGTTTATCAATAGTCATTGTCATATATTTCCTACTCATGGATCATTTGTGAGTCTCATGTCTCATAATCATGGTTAATGTTCCAAAAGCTCAAATAAGGATATGTTCCAATGTTCCACTAGTGATATTACTTATGCCTCTTGTTCATAGATTATTGTCCCATAGTTCCCATGGTGTTATGTTTCTAATAAGGTTATGTTCCAATGTTCCAATAGTGATATTACTTATGATTCTAATAATGTTATGTTGCCAAGTTATTCACTTGTCTCTTACTCATTGGTTAATGGTTCAAGTTCCCAACAATGTTATGTTCCAAAGTTCAAAGTGATGTTATGACTATCAAATATCAATCTCAAAGTAAAGATCAAAGTAATGCAAATGTGGTCAATGATCAAGTATGGGTGGCAAGTCTAGGGGCGCAAGCCTAGCTCGACTCGATCCCGATGTATTGATTTATGGGTGGCAAGTCTAGGGGCGCAAGCCTAGCTCGACCCGATCCCAACATGACGATAAGTCATGGAAAGACCCACTGATCAGTAGGGGCCCGGGTACATTGGGACACATGTATTGACAAGCAAGTATTGAAAGTAATGAAAGTAATAAAAGTAATGAAAGCAATTCACATGGTTCCCAAAATGCAACATGGTGACTTATTCACATTGTCTAGTCATTTGTATTGAGTTCATTGGTATGTTCATAAGTTTCAAAGTTTCATTTGAGCCTTACATACTCAGTACTTATTTCGTACTGACCCCTCTCAGGGAATTTACCTTACTTGCTGCAGGCGCAGGTCCCAGTAGGCCTCCTCAGTAGATTGCCAGTGTTAGCAGTTCCTTGGTGAGCTCCAGTTAATTCGGGGTTTCTCCGAGTCAGAGTAGCTATATGTTTTTATGATGTACATGTTGTATAAAGCGGGGACTTGTCCCGACTTTTGGGTTGTATTGGTTAATGCTCTTGTTAGAGGCTTTTGTAGACGGAGTTGGGTGTATCAGTGTAAAAGACATATGTTATTTTGACTGGATGGCCTCAACGGCCAAGTTTCATATACATGTATAACTATGTCCCATATTTTCCTTTATTCGTCTTTCATGTTCTTACACAATGGTGGTTATGATTATGATATGCATTTGATTGAACATAGGCAAAGGTTGGTTCTCTCGGGCCTTATCGGCTACGGGTGTCAATCATGTCTCGATGGGATTCGGGGCGTGACATGATTAGTCTTAAGTGGAACTATGGATACGGTGGTATCAAAAAGGGCTTAGTCATTGATTCCCAAATGTATCCTACCCGCACCCAAGCCTTCAGTACAATCCAAGAAAAGTCTTGTGGTGGTCCTGGTCAACTTTCTAAGGAATCAAAATAGAATGGTAAGGGAAAGCCTATAGAATCATATGTACATTGTTTGAAATTCCTTGTGAGTGAGAGTGTACCTTTTCTACTCCCTGATTGAATTCATTATGTGTGTGGGGGACTTCTTTTTAGTGAGGGCACTAGAAAAGCACTATTAATTACTAACTATTAGGATAGTAGTTGTGGTGAATGCAAATTGTTCATTGATATCATGATGACACTCTTAGATCCTTACTTGTTGACATATCAAATGATTGTTGTGTGCTTGGTTAAAGAATGATAAGAAAGGGGTGAATTTTGGAAAGAGCTGGAAAGTGCAAATTGATTGTTACAGTTTAGCTTAATTTTCTTGTGTTTTCAAGCGTCGGTCTAGTTTAAGTTTTTCTTGTTGCTTGAGTACAAGCGAACGTTCTAAGTTGAGTCTGTTGATGTATCAGCTATTGACAACACATTTTACGATTTTAACTAAGAATAAACGCGAGTTTTTAAGTAAGCATTATTATATTTGATGGTTCTTTGTGTTTAAATGCAGGAAATTGATTTAAGATCAAAAGGAGAGAAAAATGTTCTTAGGAAGATAGTGTGATGGTTCAAAGTGACAACCCGTCGCATGCCTGACAGACCGTCAGGTAAACCGTCACACCAATACAGAAATCACACCTGAAGACATTCTTGTGACAGCTCGGCTAATGAACCGTCAAGCCCGTGGTGAGTCGTCATACCCAGCCGTCGAGCCCAAACAGAACATATGTTCAATTGAAGTTATGTGATGTTTCAATCTGGTGAACCGTCAAAGGCTTGGCAAACCATCAGGTGACTAGTCACAGCGAAGGCGGACAGATCCGATTTCAATTTGGATTCAAATTTTCCTGCAACCTATAAATACCTAGTTTAGGGTTTAGAATGGGTATCTTTCATTATTTTGAATAATTTCATGCTACTTCTCTCTGAATTTTAGAGTTTTGGAGTTTTGAAGCTTTCATTTGGGTTTTTGACAAGGATTAAAGTGTTGAATTTCATCTTTGTAAGAATTCTTCTTTTAACTATGAAATATATTGTTTTTTTCTTCCCCATAACTATGTATGGCTAAAAAATTCATAACTAGGGTTGTGGGATCCATGGTAAAATAATCATTCTAGGATTGATTTCGGTGTGGATTTGAATAATATATGTGAATTTATTGTTATTCTTTTCATTTTAATAGATTTCTAATGGTCGCAAACATTAGAGCAAGCCCTAGGTTAAATTTTTTTAATTAATAGGTTAAAACCAAAAAAAGGTTTAACAACAAGGATCGGAGTTTTTAACCTCCGTCTAATGGATAATGCTCTAGCGAGATTAATCAACTTGACGCTAAAATTGAGTTTCCTAATTCCATCTCCTTAAGTTTGAAAGAATTAAAGGGAAAATTGTCTAATTAGGTTAAGAAATGTTTAGGCGTGCATTTCAATTCAATTGCCTTACATCACTTGTATTAAGAGGATCTATTACCGATGTTAACCCGAAAATGTTATAGAGCTATGGTTAACGCAATCCTAGTTTGCTTTCTCCGCTGATTCATATTCCTTTAATTTCACGTTTGTTAATAAAAACAAGTTAGACATTGATTCCAAATCACTTATTATATTACCCCCAATTTTATGGAAATTGTAGACTAATTGTCACTTAAATTGCAAACAACTTAGTGTTCACCATATTTCCTGTGGGATTCGACTCCAATCTTTGTTGGGTTATATATTTGACAACAACCGCTTATACTTCTTAAGAGAGGTGTGATTTAGTCGTATCATTTATGTTGTTTGAATTTACTTTACAACTATCTCCAACGTTTCGGAGGATACTCAGCTGTTAGTTACTAGTCATTTGATTTTAGGGTGGACTTTTTTGCTCTATTTTACTACATACGCTTAGAAATGAGAATGTTCTTTGATAGACCTGGCAAATTTATATACTAGGTTTCGTTGGGGATTTCATGTTTGTTCATAATAATTGCTTAAAGTAAGGTCAACGGGACCAATCCTCTGTCCATATCTTTTCATGATTATCATATATTAAATTTTTTTTTTTTGAATGTGGCTCCTTTTTTCCATTAAAGCGACAACTTAACTGCATTGACACAAAAACTAAAGTGAAACTTTATAGTATTATATTATTCTGCCTTATCGATAAAATAAATTTATCTATGACAGTTAAGAATTTACTATGATTGTGAGAATTTTTCTGAACAAATCATATACTCCCTTCGTCCATCTTTACTTGTTCACTTTTCACTTGACACATAGTTTAAGAAATAATAAATAGAGGGGTAATACCCTTTGAATATAATAAATTTTTTGCTTTAAAAAATACAATGAGGGATGAATATTATTTAATATCAACGGTAAAATGGAAAAAAGAGGATAAATTATGTATTAATTTTCTAAACTGGACAAGTATTGTTGGATATTACAAAATAGAAAAGTGAACGAGTAAAGATGGACGGAGGGAGTATGACTTTTGACTTGAATAAGCTGTATATATAGGAGATAATAGATCAATGCACTTGATTTCAACAAAAAACACTTTTTTGAAGGCTGACCAGATATAGTTAAGAGAATTTGATATAATTTCTACCATGTTTCTTTCTTGCGACTTTATGTAAATCTCTCTCCCTGCTATAGATTTTTCTTTCTATCTGCACAATCTCTCATCTGTCTTGCATTTTGTAGTATTACAATCAGTATAACTTAATTGCTAACTCGACTCTTATTATACTGTTGTTGGTGAATTTAGTGACGTGAAATTTGTGAGGAATCCTTTCAATGGAAAGGAATGATGATGTGATTCCTTATATTTTCAATACTGTTTGAAAATGGGGGTTTTGACCAAAATAACCCATTTTTAAAATCAATTTATCAAAGTAATATGTTTTTTGAAAACTTTACAAAACTAGTATAAACGTTGTTACAGTAATGTATTAGGTTTTAAAAAAATTAACAGACCAAAACGACGTTAAAATAGGAATCGTTACTGACAGTAACGTTTTTGGCTTAAAACGTTACCAATGGTAACAAGATTCTGCAACTCTGCCACACCAGACTGTGAGTCTTCTTCTTCATTTCAGGTGAACGTTCAATCTGTTATGGTGTTTAATGCTAATTTTACAATTATGTATTAATTATTCTTATTAACTCTTCTGGAATTTATATAAATCGGAAAGGAATTTTAGTAATAGAGATACAAGAATGTGTTAGAATTTTTGTCCTGATTTTCTTACCAAATTTAAATTTTACTTTTCTTAAGAGGAAACTAAAAGTAATATCATAATTACTTTTACTTTTTGTAAAAGGAAAATATAAAATTCTACCATATTTGGTTTATTTCTTGCTTAGATGAAAAGTCTTGGAACTCTATAAATAGAAGACCTCTCTTCTTATATCATAACATAACACAAGCAACCACAATGTAGTGGTTTAAAAGAGTCTTGTTTAGAGGGAGATTTTCTCACAATAGATTTTAAGTTTTTTTATATTTGTTTTTACTATGTAGGCCAATTGGCCAAATCATATTCAATAATATGTTTTGAGTATATTTTTGTATCATCTGATATATCACTGTCATGAGTTGCAACTATTAGCTTCCGCATGACGCCCTTTCGATTTTGAACACAACTAGTGGTATCAAAGCCAACAATCCTATGGGTCCGATGGTTCAAATTGAAGACATGTTAAGATAAAAATTGCAACCAACTTGACGATGATGAAGGAAAAAAAGTCCAAAAAAAAATACTACAGGTGGAGGTAATTTTCAACCTTATTTTTCAACAATCCTGCAGCTACATATTTAAAAATAAAATACTTGTAACTCTGCAAAGGACTCATTTTTAACCCTACAGAGGACTCAGTTTTAACCCTGTGAAAGACTCACTTTTAATCCTGCGAAGGGCTCCAATGCTTTTAACCCGAAAGGGCTCCAATATTTTCAACCCGAAAGGGATCCAATATTTTTAACCCGCAAGGGCTCCATTTTTAAACATGTCAAGCAGCAGTGATAAAGATTATGTGAAGAACAAAAATCATGCACGTGACATGCAGAAGACGGATCAAGATTTATCAAGAAAATCAAACAAAAAAGGGGAGATTTGTTAGGACTTTTGCCCTGATTTTCTTACCAAATTTAAGTTTTACTTTTCTTGAAAGAAAAATAAAAGTAATACCATAATTACTTTTACTTTTTCTAAAAGAAAAATATAAAATTCTACCATATTTGAGTTTTTTCTTGCTTAGAGGAAAAGTTTTGAAACTCTATAAATAGAACACCTCTCTTATTATATCATAACATAACACAAACGAATTTGTTTAGAGGGAGATTTTCTCCCAACAGATTTTAAGTTTTTTAATATTAGTTTTTAATATGTAGGTCAATTGGCCAAATCATATTCAATAATATGTTTTTTAGTATATTTTTGTGTCATCTGATTTACCATTGTCATGAGTTGCAACTATTAGCTTCTACATGATATCCTATCGATTTTGAATCCAACAGAATGAAGGATCTACAGTTTTGTTTATGTTAGTATTCTGTTTACTAATTGTTCTAATCTTTGTTCTATGATTCTTCTCTGCTGTACTTTTTCTTCGATTTCTTTGTGTTGGACAGACTCTGAAAGACCTTTAATTTAGTTGGAGTTCGGTGTGTTAATTATGCACATTAGGTCTTTGATGAAATTCCTTTGTGACATAATAAAGGTTTCTTGGGAAGCAGCTGGCCATCGTCCTGCCAAGTTGCCCGCCAAGGCCTGTTTAATATATTTTAAATCCTTATGATAGTTGCTGTAGCACATGACATCTGAGCTTAGTTTTAAAATTAGAAGGAAGCCTCGACTGCAATTTGTATCTAATATTTGTTTTGCTTCTGTGTTTTTCTGATCGTTACCGTACTTTCCTCGATTGATCACCGAGTTTCTTCTTCATCTCAGGTGACCATTGAATATGTTACTAGTGTTTTGTGTTAATACAGATGTTACTCTCAAGATGCTTAGAGAAATTAGGCTTTAGGACAAAATTCGTTCTTCCCAAATTCTGGCCTTATAATTAGTTTTTTGTTCGCCTCATTATTCCTTTTTACTCTTCTAAAACCTATATTGTATATAGGAACGCAAGATCGAAGGATATACAACTATCTCGTCTATTTGAAAGTACAATCTTTTCCCATTTCTTTGTTCAAAGTTTGAGATTTAACAATTAGATGAAACTTGTCAAGTCCTATTACAACCTGTTAATAAGTCCAATTCTATTTTCTTTGATACAGTTTGTCACTGCTTTCCTTATACTTCCTATAAAAGAAATTCAAGTAATTTTTCTGTAATTGTCTCTATTGGTCTACATTTACGTAAAGCTCATCTGTTACTACCAGTGTTCGCTCGCAACTATCTCATCAGCCGCCTACTAGCTTTTCCTTGAATCTTTCCTATTTACTTACAGGAAATGAGAGACGCCACTTGGTTTGAGGTGAATGAAGTCTCACATTATTTTCATACCATGCATATTCCCAAATTGAGCTCTCATTGTCTTTGTTGTTGTGATTCTGTTTAAAGATTCTTCGTGACAGTGCTAAAATGCTTTACTGGCACTGCCACTTGTTTAACAATCGTTATGCTATCCAGGAAATTTGTCTTGTTAATACTGAAAGGTGTTCCTACATCTTCCAAATTCAGTTCTTGCTGAAAAGACTGGTTGTGTTTACGCAGACATCAATTGATTTTGTTTTGTTTGCTCTCACTTAGCCGCTACTAACGTTCTCAGTATTCCTTAAAAACAAATGTAGTTCAACTGCAGATAAGGAAGTTCTAGAAGAAGAGTAAATGTGTGGATTTTATGAACCTAACCTCTATTGATAAAGCAAGAACAGACTGCTATTGACACACAACAAACTTGTTGTGGAGAACCTTGTTGAAGAAGTAGAACAACTGATTTAGAGAAAGACAAATGGCATATGTAAAACCTGTAAGTTGCACCTACAGGTTATCAACTATTTCTTTTTGTTTTGGAATTTATATTACTATATTACAAATTTATTAATATATTTTCTATCATACCTTCTAACTGACTTGATTTTTAAGCTTTACCAGCATTGTGAGATTTGCATTACGTTGCCACAAAGAGAAATCTTTTTCTCCAAATTTCGTCACCCACTGCCCCCCACAAATGCTATCCTAGTGAATACCTTACTTTCTCTGGATTTTCTGATTTCCTCTTTGTGCTCTGATTTTCTTTCATCTGCGGTATGTGCTTTGTTTTAGCTTTTGCCCTATAACCTGTAGTATTAACTTGTTGTCTATTGGACAACTTGCTAAATATAGAAACATAAAAGTAAGACACTTAAATTGAGACGAAACAAATAAAAGTTGGTGGCCGAGGTTTTTTATATTTCTATATGTTCATTAAAGTAGCTGCTATCTAAAGATTACCATCTACTCATTTATAATATGAATTATGCACCAAACTTTCTACATAAATTTCACTGTATGCTAATTTTCTATGAATATCTCAAACTCAGGGCTGCAGACTTCCGACATTGCTGGTGCAGCAATGAATATAAGTTCATGTCCTTCGATGGATCACTTCATTCTCCTAAGTTCAGTTCTACGAAAAACACTTCCAGCTGCGCTTTTACACTCATTGCTACGGATGAGTTATCAATACAGATTTATCTGCTATTTATGGTGTATAGTAAAACAATATAATTTTCTTCATATTGGGCCCAGGCTACCATTACTAGTGTGTATATATATGTTGGCCCTCTTGCAATCTTTCACCAACAATTAATTTTCTCCACTCAATGGTTGGTAAATACTTCGCCACGAAGTAGTTTTTAATTATTAAGGTAAGCTAACAAAGATGCAGATACGATCATGTGTAAGTGAACCATATATACATCTTTTGCTTCAAAGCAAGCATTTTTTGCTTCGAAAGCAAGCATTTTTTTTCCTTTTAAAAGTAACACACAGGTGCATAACGTTTTTTCTTTGGCTTGCTTTGATAGATCTGAAGACAAAAGAGTCCATTGTTTTAACAAATGTCGAACACTTGACTCCCCCTCCGATCCCTACAATGCCTGGGCCAACCCCTTCCACTGTACGCAAAGGGCTCGACATATAGATTATGAACAATTTAATAAGAATCAATATAGGGCAAACTGAAACATAGGTTTGATTCTAATACCATATCAACAAAATAGTTTTCGAATCTAGAGGTGGATTCAAAATTTTTAGTATACGATTTGGATCTTAGACTTTTTTCTTATTGGATTCTGAATAAAATATTTGTACATATCAAATAAAATTTTTGACATCAATACATTGTTTGAGCCAAAGCTCTTGAGTTCTGCCAAACCCATGGCTCAAGCATTACTCGGTCTAACTCAATTTCAAAATATATTAGGTGATTTGAACCCATGACCTTTTGTCTGTTCTGGTACGATATTAAAATGTGCATTAGACCACCTCACATTAAGTTTAAATTATTAAGAGAACACACTTTTAATACTACATTATAATGTGTAAATAGCTTTCTAGTAGAGAAAAAAAATGAAATTGGAGACGTTCATGGACCGGCATTTGGGCCGGTCCACTTCTTTGTACATATAAACATGATCAACGGGTCTTTAGAAGAAAAAAAAAGAAAAAAGAGAACACCATGTGTGTTTAGTATGGAGAAAAATGTTTTTTTATGGAAAGTATTTTTCAAGAAAACATTTTCTAAGAAAATAAGTTATTTCTTGGGTCTGATACGCAAGATAATACTATTATTCTAAAAGTATTTATCTACACAACAATAAAAATGGATAGGGTAGAATGATAGATATTAAGGTGGGGGAGGGGAGGGCAGGGGGTTGTGGGAACTCGCGAACGAAGTGAGACACGATAACTAAAAAGTGATTGAAATAAGTCACTGCTTTAAAGAGTAACCAAAATAGGCTACCCGAACCTTTTTATTCCGTTTTACGAGATTTAGTTAACATCTCCGTTAACTGCAAGGAAAAATAAAAAAAACTTAAAAAACGGAGTTAAAAACGACGAGTTGTAACCCGAAATTAATAACTCCACTTTATTTCAAAATTTATAACCCGGAGTTATTAATTTTGGGTTATTTAAAATAAATTTTTTTATTGAAAATCAGAACTAAAAGTCCCGAGTTCTTTAATATGGTAATCTCAGATTGAACATGTAGAACTCGAGTAAATTTTAGGCTGGAGCCAAATTCTTTTACTTGTTTTCTCGTTGCTTATAAGTTATAAATACTGATGTATTTTTCAACTGAATGTGGAGAACTGTGATTTGGTTCTTCTTGGTTTTGGTTAAACCTTCTGCTACTTCTTTGTTGCTTGATGAACCTTGTCATAGGTGGTTATTTTGTGAAAGCAGTATTATTTTTAAACCTGAAGAAAGCTCTTTGGCAGAATTGAAGATTGAACCAGTTCCACCTTATTTGGGCTTGAAGATTACCGTATTAAAGAACTCAGAACTTTTAGTTCCGATTTTCAATAAAAAAATTTATTTTAAATAACCCGAAATTAATAACTCCGGGTTATAAATTTTGAAATAAAACGGAGTTATTAATTTCGGGTTACAACTCGTTGTTTTTAACTCCATTTTTAAAGTTTTTTACCTTTCCTTGCTATTAACAGAGACGTTAACTAAATCTCGTAAAACAGATTAAAAAGGTCTGGGTAGCCTATTTTGGTTACTTTTTAAAGCAGTGACTTATTTCAGTCACATTTTAGTTATCGTGTCTCATTTTGGTCGTGAATTCGGGTTGTGGTGGGTGGGTCAATGATATGATTCAAAATACGAAATGAATGAAGAAACTACGAAAACAATGGAGACAAGGGTAAAATGGGAAATATGAAAATACGAGACGAAGAACAAAAGGAAAACAAAGACAATAAAAGGGAAAAGATAGATAGATAGACACAATATGATAAAAAGAGGACAACCAAAGGTATTTCAAACCAAAGACCTTCCTTTAAATTACCATAAGCACCACTCTCTTACGAAGACCGAAAGAGGAAATGGACCTCTAACAATTGACGTTTCTCACAATCTAGAAAGCTCCCAACAAGCTAACATAAACACTCTCAAGTGTAACATTCATCATCAATAATCATCTACCCTAAAATGAAAAGAAAGCTAACTATTAATAGCCATGAGCCTTATTACATAATGGGCCCAAAAGTGACCCAATATGAAAAGGTGGCCCATTGGGCACTTTTAACCATGCACCTCCTACACTCTAAGCTAACATCCAAACACGATGTTGTTCAATAATTCCATGGATGATATCTTCAAATATAGCTTCTCTCGTGTGTCAAGCTATCATCCAAACACGTATTTGCCTTCCTAGGATGATCAAGTCTCGAATCCTTAGAAATTGTCCTTGAAGCGTAGATCTCGAAAGATTGGGCCAGATTTGGATTGTATCATCCTCCCATTCTTGAAAAAGATTCGACCTCGAATCCAAATCTTTTGTCGGCTTGTCATCACACTTTCCGAGTTTGGAATCCTTGGACAAGAACTCCGTTAGACCTTCAAGCTTATTTTCATAAGGCATTCTCCTTTCATCTTCCTTTGAAATTGTTTGTTCATGTACCTACACAAGAGAAGGAGTGATACTAGGTAGAATGCTAGTATCATGGTTAGTGGGCCTAAGATGGAAAGGGTCTTTGCATAATTGGATTGGGAGTGTTGGAACATGTTCTTGATGTCTTGGAGCACAATTTTTGTGGACGAACCCCGATATAGGGATGGTAGTTTGGGCATGAGGTAGAGGAGTTAAATTAGAGGCCTTTAAATGATCCCCAACGTTTTCCATCCTACCATCATTACTTGACAACTTCTCATTCATGGGTGACATTTGTCCAATCATTTGATCAATATTTCGTTGTATCCCTAGGATTACCTCCAAGATGGTATCAAGGGTTGCTCCACCCATTGTCTTAGTACAATTGAGGAAAAGGGATGAAGCGCATGCGGATAACTCGATAAAGAGTAAAAGGAAAGACCCAATTGAAGTCAAAAGACTTGACTCAAGAAGTTAACTAAGAAGGAAAAACGACAAAAACACACAAAGAGAAAGAACAAGAAAGAAAATGAAATTAAGAACTAATCAACAACTAAGTAGGATGATTACTAGTTGACATTTAGTTGTTAAGAATCAAAGGAAGTGATTAGGAATCAAGGAAATGAAACTAGAAGGTTAGAACTAGTTAGAGAAGGATAGGTTTTGGAGTTGTTCACCTGCGTTGGGTGAGGTGCGGCCACAGGTGATGGGCTGCGTGGGCAGATGACATTTCGCAGGTCAAACCAGTGTGCTGGAAATGGATCCTACGTGATGAACTGCATCCGTAGGTGCTGACCTGCGTGGGCAGGTGTGGGCGCAGGTGCCTCGGGTCAGTATAGCTGGAGTTCCGAAAATTGTCCTCCTGTGGGCCCTTTTGCACTCTCTCTCTTAGAATATTCCTTTTTCCTTTGAATATTATTTTGTACCAACACCCAAACACCTTTCTCTTTCTTCCTTTTTAGATCAAACACACCTTTTAAAAGATTCTTCTTTAACAAGATAGGAATTTTGGGATGAACACCAAGAACAACTTGAATATTCAAAAATTCATATCTCTCTCAATTTAGCTCCAAATCTCAAGAAATTTGAAACCCAAGCTCCTTTTGGTATGGGTAACAACTTCCAATAACTTTAAGCCTTCAATTCCACTCCCAAAATTCCAGATTTGAAGACCCACTTCACTTTCTTCAAAAACTCAAAGCTCAACAATGGTAGAGCTTCAAATCACCTCCGATTTAGCTCAAATTCGATATTTGGACTCTAATAGTGTTAAAGAATAAGAATCTAACACCAAAAACACAAGAAAACAACAAAATCAAAAACTCAAAATTTGGGCTAACTCCAAAAACGTGAAACACCAATTTTTTTTGTGATTTTCGATTTTCTTTCAACAACAAATCCAAGACTAGAATCGTGGGAACGATTCTAAGCTCGGCTCTGATACCAAATGATATGATTCAAAATACGAAATGAATGAAGAAACTACGAAAACAATGGAGACAAGGGTAAAATGGGAAATACAAAAATACGAGACAAAGAACAAAAGGAAAACAAAGACAACAAAAGGGAAAAGATAGATAGATAGACACAATATTAAATTACCATAAGCACCAATCTCTTATGAAGACCGAAAGAGGAAATGGACCTCTAACAATCGACGTTTCTCACAATCTAGAAAGCTCCCAACAAGCTAACATAAACACTCTCAAGTGTAATGTTCATCATCAATAATCATCTACCCTAAAATGAAAAGAAAGCTAACTATTTATAGTCATGAGCCTTATTACATAATGGGCCCAAAAGTGACCCTAAATGCCATATGGGCCCAAAAGTGACCCAATATGAAAAGGTGGCCCATTGGACACTTTTAACCATGCACCTCCTACGCTCTAAGCTATCATCCAAACACGATGTTGTTCAATAATCTCATGAATGATATCTTCAAACATAACTTCTCTCGTGTGCAAGCTATCATCCAAACACGTATTTACCTTCCTAGGATAATCAAGTCTCGAATCCTTAGAGATTGTCCTTGAAGCGTAGATCTCGAAAGATTGGGCCAGATTTGGATTGTATCAGTCGGGGGGGGGGTCAGGAAGGTGGGGTTGGGGTAAAATTTTTTTTAAAAAAATTGAGGTAGGATGGGGATGGAGTAGAAGAACATTTAAAAAATGAGGGTGGGGGGTAGGGGATGCGTGGGCATGTGGTGGGGTAGATTTTTTTTTTTCTTTAAATTAATAATATTTAAAAAAAATTTATGGTTGGGTTAGGGGTGGGGATGGGGCGAGGACTGGGTTATAAAAAAAATTAATTTTTTTTTGGGGGAATGGGTGGAGGAAGGGGTGGGCATGGGACTGGGAATGGGTGGTTTTGAGAGTGGTAGGAGAAATTGTCATTGTATTTTTCTACTTTCAATGAGAAAATCATTTTCTTAATTTTCAAGGAGTTTGATTTCTTAACGAAAATATTTTTTAAAATTTTTAAATAAACGAACATGAGAATTTTTGATTGCATTAAGGTTCGTCAATGTTAACAACGTATTTTCACCCATAAAGTTTAATAGCAAGGCTAACACGGATCCTATACTGATTGAATCTCATGTATGTTGATTAGATGAGTTATAAGTTTATACGAATTATTCAGAGGATATGTTTGTGCAACAAATTGGAGTTAGACATGAAAGCCTTGGCCTTATTATGGATTAAAACATGTTTATCTGCTTTAGAGACTTAGTTAACAGGCTATTAAACACGAATTAATCAATATGGTGTATGCAGTAATTAACATTTATATGACTGGTCTAATCATTATTAGATGGATAATTCCATTAGAAAGAACTAATACGCGATAAGATTGACTAGAAAAGAAAGGAAAAATTAAAATAGCTCATACAACAAATATGGGAGGATTTGAAAATGGAAGTCAAATCCCATCACTCTTACAAGAAAATCTTATTCACTAATGGTGCCAAGCAATTTTCAACCCCAAAGTGAAAGCATTGTTGAATATGTTCCATTAATATTTAGTGGGGGATCCATCAAAAACACCAGAGTCAGAATAGTTTTTGGTCCCCCAACAGCATAACTTACTTTTTCTTGCTAAAATAAAATATTCTTTTCCTAGCCTAGTAACCTTTTTCAATCCCCCTTTCAGCATTGAACACCATCAACCATATTTCTATGACATTGGCATATGTACACCCATTATGCAGACACAATAAATTATACTTGATTAATTAAAGTAGGAATAATGCACAGAATAAGAAAAAAATAAACTATCCGACGATGACACGATTAGAATAACCCGACTATTTTTAGTGTTGCAGTTCACAGATCCCCAAGAATGAAAAAAAAAAAAATCACTCAAACAAGCATAAAGAATTCTATCAAGTATTTTTCATTTTATTTGTCAGTCTCTCGTTCTCTCTTTTCCTTTCTGAAGTAGGAATATGGTGATTGAATATGTTGAAATTAGATTTAGTTACTGCAGTAATTTTTAGTCTAATCAGTTGTTTAGATTAGGATACATTTGAATTTTGAATTTTAATAGCTTGTTTGAGTTGTTGAAATATATTAGGTTTTTTGAATTTAAAATTATGTAGATTTTTATTTTAAGTTGGCTATTTAAAGACCTCTAATGCTTAATAAAATAATGAAAGTCATTTCAATACATTGAGAGTCATTTTAGCCCTTTTTTGCTGCCCCATTTTATTTTTTTTTATAAAATAGTATCAAGAGCTTCATTGATTTTACAGGATCTGTGAGTTCTTCTAAAGGACTACTATATCATTTTTAACCCGTCAGAGCTATCATTTTAACCTATAAGGACTACCTTTTTAATCCGTCCGGACTATCATTTTTAACCCATCAGAGCTATTTTTAACTTGTGCTTAATGCAAAGGCCATTTTCAATCATGGCAAGCAACAGTCTCACTTTGAATGCCTCAAAAAATTTTACTGGCGAAAACTATCAGATTTGGTCAATGAAAATAAAATCATATTTTAAATACTATGATGTATGTGACGTTGTGATGAAAAAAAAAAATCTTACAACAACATTTTGCAAATTCTATAATTGCTCAGATGAAAGCACTTTCAAACAAGACAAAATCACTGATAGTGTTTTTGGTAAAGATACGACACTTGGGCCTAACTCGACCCTAAAAGCTAGCTCATGAGGGGTGGATTGCCCAAATCCATATAAGCAAACCACCAGTCCACTCCCCAATCAATGTGGTACATTTTACCCTCTCTAACACCCCCTTCACGTTCAGGGCCCAACTGGCGCGTGGACCGGGAGCCCAAAGGGGGATGAACCTGGCTTTGATACCATGTAAAGATATGGCACCAGAGCCTAACTCAACCCCAAAAATTAGCTCATGCTGGGAGGATTGCCCAAGTCCATATAAGTAAACCAGCAGTCCATTCTCCAACCAATGTGAGATTTTTTACCCACTCTAACACAACAAAAAATCAAAAGAAGAAAAAGAATGAAGAGAAAGATCAATATAAAAAAGAAAAAGTGCAGGTTAAAAAAAATTCAGCACCAATAGTCAAATCAAATTTTAAGGAGGAGCAATGTTTTAAAATAGGAATGTTGAATTTTGATTTTGTTAATGCAATAACTTTTAGCCTAATAAGTTGTTTAGATTAGGATGAATTTGAATTTTGAATTTTAATTAGGTTGTTTGAGTTGTTGAGACATCTTAGATTTTTTTAATTTTAAATTATGGTAACTTACACAAATCCCATAAGTTTTGGAGCTAATTACCCTCTCTCCCACAATTTTGGCATATTACATAAAATTTCATAAAATATGAAACGATTATACATATGAAAAGGACAAATAAATCAATTTGTGATACATTAGCAACTAACCTGAAAAATTAAATCCCTAAATATAAAGCGAAAATCAAGAAATCCCTTAACATAAGGCGGAAGTAAAGGAATGTATCTTTGTTTGATTAATTTCATTTTATTACTATTTAAAAATAATAAATTCATTAATTTCATTAATATAAAACAAAAACACGTATATCTTGATTATGTAATTTAATTAATTTTATTTTTTTCATTACTCTTTAAAATAATAAATTCATTAATGTGATGTTTCTATTATCAATTTGATGTATCCAACAAACTAAAGACTTAGATACATGTGTATACAGTTGCGCACATATACAATCATATGTATCATGAATAAGTACTAACCTCCTAGATACATAAAAAATTGATAAATTTTGATACATGATGGATACGAAAAAAATTCATATGTATCATAAATACATACTAACCTCTTAAATACATACATATTTTTGAACTATGATATATGTGCACATAGGTATATTCGTATGTATCAAGAACAATACAGTTGCACACATATACATTTATATGTATCATGAACACGTACTAATCTACTAGTTATATAAAAAATTGATGGATTTTGATACATGAGCATGCATATGCATTCATATATATATATTATGAACAAAAAATTACATTCTTTTTGAGCTATGATACATATGCACAGAGATACATTCGTATGTAGCATGAACAAACACTAAGCTTTATATTCCATATGAATTTATAGACTATGATACATTGGCATGTAGGTACATTTAAATGTATCATGAACAAAAAATTACATTCTTTTTTTACTATGATACATGTTCACAGAGATACATTCATATGTATCATGAATAAACAACATCACCCTCCATTAATTCTGGTCACACCGGCCACATGCCCCTCTCAACACCAACTGACCCACAACGGTACCATTAACCGCCGTCTTCTCAGAATCTTCGACTTTAAAATTTTGGCCAATCCTAATCGTGAAAGAAAAATCGCGAAACCCAACTTTTGATAAAATATACAACTTTGGGGAGAGCTCAAATCTACATCGCCAAAATCATGATTTTTCAAACTAAACATTGAGGGAGAGATCAAATCAAATCATGTTCATGTTCAATCACGATTTTTCAAATCCAACTTTGTGGGTGAGGTCAAATCTACTATTTTTCAAAGATTTTTGATAGAGATCGGTGGAAGGGATATGTCAATTCACCAGTGGGCAGTGGACAATGGTGTTGATGATGGAACAGAGGAGAAGAGAGTGAAGAAGAAGATGGAAGTAGGCCTGGTGAATCATGTTGTTTTTTGGCTAGAACGGAGGAGAAGATGTTATGGAGATTTTTGGTAAGAAAATATTTGAAAGATAAATATGCATTAAAAGGGGCAACTTTGGTAGAGTGAAAGTTGTATAAGTGAGATGTATTATGTATCAAGTTTTAAGTAGAGAGAAAAACTAAATTATAAAATTATATGTAATTATTTTAAAGATGTGGGATAATGAGTATTAATAGTAAGGATTTTTGGGGAATTATGTAGCTTACCCTTTAAATTATGCAGATTTTTATTCTAAGTTGGTTATTTAAAGGCCCTTAATGCTTGATAAAATTATTGAAAACCATTTCAATCTATTGAGAGTCATTTTACCCCTTTTTGTTGCTTCATCTTTTATTAAAAATCAATAGACGTTTTGCAACTTGAAAAGTAGGGTAAAAAAGCGACAACTTTAAGTTTTACTGTTGTTCATGACCAGTATAATTTCAATGCGAACTATAAGAGCTAGTAAATGATATTCTTTTGGACTTATATGGAAGATTAAAGAGCATAATGCAATAAAAATGACAGCAGAGTCCTAAGAAATATAGGTTTTTTTTCAAAAAATTTCTTAGAGCCAACCATTTACAAGTTGTTGTACCATCAAAGAAAAAAGATTTGAGAGAATCTAAACATAAATAAGACATTTTCCAACAAGATTATTCATCTTCTTCTTCCTGTTGGGACCATATATATGTGTGCCTCTTCAAAAATTTGAGAGGGCAAGGGCAAGGTTATGTGAAAATGACCTTACCCTACACCGAATCATTTTACATCAAATCAAACCACCATCTATTTCTACTTTGGGCTTACAACTAATTTTACTAAGTTTAACAGTGTGTTTGATACAGTGAAAAATCGTTTTCACAAAAATATTTTCTAAGAAAATAAATGATTTTCTTGCTTATTTTTGTTTATATTTGGTAGGTGAACAAAAAATTTATCTATTATCTAGGCAAATACTATACGAGATAGAGCGGCGGTAGGGGTGTAGGTTGTGATGATGGGGCCTACAGTAGTAGAGGTGAAAATGATACTCCCTCCGTCCCAAGTTATGTCAGGTAGTTTGACTTGACATGAAATTTAAGAAAGAAAGACTTTTGAAACTTGTGGTCTAAAATAAGTAATAAATATTTGTGTATCTATTAATTATTTCATTAAGGGCCTGTTTGGAAAGCCACACTGATAATTGGATTTGGTGTAATTGGGCGTAATTATACTGTTTGGCCTGTTTGGTTTGTCAGGTAATTACTTGGTTAGCAGGTAATTAGGTGTAATTGGCAAGGGGTAATTACACACTCCAAATCCCAGGGGGGGAGCTGCGAATTGCTGGTAATTACATGGTGTAATTACAAGCTGGTTACTTTTTAATTTCTTTATTTTACTTTTATTTTAATTTATTTTCGTTTTAATTTATTTTTTATTTCTATTATTTTAAATTCTTTTTTATTTTTTATTATTATAATATTTTTAAAAATATATATTTTTTATTTTATGTTATTGATATTTTGTTTCCTTACTTCTTATTTCCCAACCTTTACTTCTTGTGATTCCATGCAATTGTTCGTATTATTTCTTATTTAATTTTTTCATTTAGCATAATTGTGTTAGTATTCTAATTTTTAATTTAAAGTAGAACTCATTGTTGAATAAGGTTATAGACTACGTTATGTTGAAATTTGACATAAGAGTATTATGTTACTTTTTTTGTTTAATTTTGAACTTATGTTATATTTTCAGTTCCAATTATTTATTTTAGTAGTATTGACTTGATATTTCACATTATTTTAGAAGTTAGAATTGATAGATTATCGTTTTGTCAATTGTTTTAATAATTTTATGTCATTATATCTATAATATTAATCATTTTGTCAAACATGCATTTCATAATGTTCTTAAAAATCATGTACTTTTAGTTTTTATGATTAATTTAATGAAAATATACTAATTTGAAATATATATATATATATATATATATATATATATATATATATATTGTTCTTTTATAATATTAGTTAAGAAGATATGTTAATTAATACATTTTCAAAAGACAATATATATCTTAAATACCTAATTTAATATCCTTTATAGATCCCTTCTTTGTCAAATATTAGTAATTTTTAATTTTTGATCAACTTTTATATTTAAAAATTTAATATAACCATATAATGAAAATTGTGCAACCAAACAGTACACTTGTAATTATACTGTGGTAAACAAACAGGCCGGCATAATTACTAGGTTGTGTAATTACTAGGCTGGTAATTACTACCCTAGTAATTACACCAATTCCAATTACCAGGTGGCTTTTCAAACAGACCCTAAGGGTGAATGGACATTTTAAAGTTAAATAGTTACTAAATATAAAAATGTGTCATTTTTTTGGAACTGACAAAAAAGAAAAGTGAGTCAAATTAATTGGGACAGAGGAAATATGTATTGGAGAGTGGAGAGAACACAATTAATGTGAAATATCATATGTGAAGCTTATTGTTTTCCCCACTTCACTAGAAAAATCATTTCCCTCTTTTTTAAGTAATTTATTTTTCAAAAATTTCGATCAATCGAAACATGAAAAAATTAAACAATATTTTCCATTGTGTCAAATACTTAAGTATGTATCTCATCAATTAATTTCCAAGGAACCCAAGGGCTGAGATTTAGGGTGTTCACTGTTTGGTTAAAAATTGATCCAAACTAAAAACTGAACCAAATCGATTTTTCTTTGGTTTTGATTTATTTGAATTTAAGTTTTAAAAATTCAAAAATATTTGGTTTGGATTGATTTTATTAAAAAAAATCAAAATAAAAAACAAAACCAAAACGATAAGTTATATACACAAATTTTGTCATTATATAGTGTTTAGCATCGATTTTGGGACAATTAGATTTGTAGGTGAGTCAAGCGCACACGTTATGATTGTAGGTTTGAGTAAGTAGCAAGAGTTTGCAATATAGTAAATAAAAAAAGTAAATAAATCAAACAATAAACAAAACAGAGATCGAAAATAAATCTGAATGGCAACGTAGTCCTTAGTTCTTTAGCTATGAGCAGGTTCTGGCTGCAATTATTAGGTTGGCGAGCGTAACAATAAGATACAAGTAAAAAACACCTAATGCTATAAAGAAAACTTAAGAACAAAGCTAAATTTTTTTATTTCTTGAAGGTAGAGAGGAGCGAAATATTATTCCTTTATAATGGGGGAGGGGGTGCTTATTTATAGGGTACAAATACTGCTATCAGCCAATGAGAGAATGCCACTTTAAACCTGCAGTGCAACAACTAATGAAAAATGGCCACTTGTTGCTGGAGGGTGTTAGCCTAATATTGCGTGTCCAACGCGGTTCAGTCGAGGGTTGCCTATGCACCTAAGAACCCTGACAAATTGTCCTTCTATTTATCCTTTCGTGTGCAGTTTCTATCATTACTAGTCTTGGGCCATTTGATTCTTACCCGAGACGATGCTCCCTCTTCTCAATTTTGCTCTTGGGATGAAGCCATTGTAGTCTGGTTCCTTTTCTACTCAACTTAAGCCAATTCAATCTTTATTAAAACTATTTTACCGCATACATAGTCCCTCCATCTTTCGGGCACAACATGTTTGCGAGCGAGACATGAAAAAACAAACCAAGAGAATTCCTCATCTAACAAATCAATAACACATTTACTTGAAACAGTATGGCATGTCATCTTATCTCGGTGTTTCTTTGAAGAAGTCGGCTGTCGTGCGCCCTATGCATTCTCGATTTTATCCACTGGCCGTTAGTTCTGAGGTCATACTTTTGATGCCATAGAATTTTCTCAAGTGTTTTCTCCTTATGATATGGCAGTCTAACAGTCGTTTTTACCTCTTAATGAGTTTTCACTTTTTGATTTGTCCATTCATTGGTTATGGGAATAAATGCACAATCTCCCTCGGTATTCGAGTCACCTCCTTTGGAAATGCTAGAAAGATCTTGGCATTTTGGATATCGTGTCTTGTTGCACCCTACAGAGATAGTCGTCCATATGTCTAACATTCGGAATCCTTCCCCCTTTTTCGCTTAATGATTCCTGGCCTATAAATTCCAGGCTTTCCTAGCTTCTTCTCTACACGTGTTCTTTCACCTAGACATCTCATGTTAAGAATGAAATGAAAATTTCTCGTAATGCTAATGTGCTTGCCCTTAGTTTTCCCTATAGTCCTTGCCTTATTCTTATTTTTGACCCTAGCGAACTATCCATAGTGCTCACATTTGGGATTGTGATGAGAGTGAGGTAAGGACCATGGGAAAAGCCCGGGTGAAGGTGGTAGGTAATACTCCGATTGGCCACCCTTATCTGTAGAAGTCTTGGTTTCTTTCTTTGGTGCTGCAATTCCCACCACTGGCATTGTCAAGTGTGATAGAATCTTGTCCCTAGAGTCTTTCCTGGTCTAACTTGATGGGCTCTCTTATTCCAGGGTGCGAGTTGCATCAAAGGTACCTGACCGCTGCGTGGGACGCCACGATCTGAGGGACTCTTCCTTGCATTCAATGAGAGAACTTGAGGTGAGGGTAAACTTGCCACCCTCCCCCCATGTTAATAAGGATGCATTATTACTGGGGGCATGTCTTAGAAAAAAGCTCTCCTCCTCTGTGACTCCGATCCTAATTGAGGGTGTCACGATTTAGGTCACCGCCATATTTAGGAGTGAATGAGTTTGTTCCTGAAGGTCCCTTGATCGGGACACATGCTTATTTCAAGGGGCTTGTGAGTTACACGAACATTGTGATCTGAGGCACTCCCACTTTCCTCGAAGGAAGGTGTCAAGCCTCAAATCCCATTAGGGCGGACAGGAACCCGTAGCCGTAAAGGCCCGAGAGAACCAACCTATGACCGTGTACATTCATATGCATGCCATTAAGTGAACAAAAATTCTGCCACATGCAGATATAACATATCGACCACGAAAGTCATGTAAAGACGTATAGAATAGATACAAGACTTGGCTGTTGGGGCCACAACGTCTAAAAGAAAAGACACTTCTACGTTTGACTTTACAAGGTCTACAAAGCCTCTAAAAGATACATAACCACAACTAAGGTCGGGACAAGTTTCCGCCTTATACAACTACTACACAGTACCAAAAATATATACAAATGACTCAGAAAGCCCCAAATCAACCTGGAGCTCACCAACAGCCTGCAGATGACCCGTACCCTATTGTGAAGGTCTACTAGCTCCTGTGCCTGCAGCAAGTAAGGCAAGTCCCCCAAGGGACGTCAGTACGAAAGAATGTACAGAGTATGTAAGGATATAAGTAACTGTATGAAATATAGGAACTCAAATGGAATAAAATACAAGTGAATAGATAATACTGATATACCACCGTACCGTATATATGGAACCATGTACATTACATTCATTTCTTTACTTTTACCTTTATATCAATATACATCATACAATGCCCGGGACCAACTGATCAGTGGTAAATAACATTGGGATCGGCTCGAGCTAGGCTTATGCCCCTAGAGCTACCACCCGTAAATCCATAAATCAGGTTCGGCTCGAGCTAGGTTTTCACCCCCAAAGCTACCCCCTACATCCAATAATCAATCGGGATCGGCTCAAGCTAGGCTTTCGCCCCCAGAGCTTCCACCCGTACTCAACCAAATATGCATTACTTCATTTCTTTAATTTTTGTGAGATTGTTACATCGGTGGTCATAACATTATTGGAGCTTTGGAACAATAGTCAACAAATAAGAGACACGTGAATAAAAATTGCTAACAAACCTGAAATGAGATACTTTAAAATGGTTCGGAGTGGAAATAAGTTCGGTAACGATGTGAACAATAGGTGCGGCCAAAGGATACGAAAAAGATTAACCTTACATACCTTATCTTTCCAACAACTGACTACAACAATTTAGCTCTTCCTTAAAGCGTTACTCTACAATATGAATACATAATGGAGCTCACATTAAAAGCCAATTACATTACAAGTTCACAAGGCGATAATTAGCTACTTGACGGGAAGTAAAAACTATCCAACATACCAAACACATGGTATATCATTCCACCTTCCTTTATACTTCCATATAACTGCATTCCAACCTCCTACAATACAATTTACTACCCCACAACACCAACAATACCAAAACAGTCCACACATTAACATAGACATCACAAACCGACAAGATTTCCCACCAAGTGCATACTTCACATTTTTACCTCAATGAAACTCCATATTTTTATTGCATGAAGTCACATAAATACCTTCCACAAGAATATATCAAAATTAGTCTACACATTTTCAGAATTCACTTTAACATAACAAGAAAGTATTCTCCTTTCACTACGCCAAACGTTCTATGCACAATTAAGTATAAACATTTCCACAAGTCATACACAAGGAGTAACGAATTAGGTACAACAACACATTTAAAAATACTTAAATTTTATTTATATAATTCAATTCCTTCAATACCTTAAGTCCCCTTTCAAGTCTAAACCACATAGAGGGCAAATCCTTTAGCGATTAAGCAAAAGTGGACTGCTTCACATATAAAGTGGACTGCTCAACACTTTTTAAACATAACCAATATGATATACACAACCTCTTATGCATATAATATTATAATATCTAAGGTTAAACGTTTACCAAGGCTTGCAAGTGGAAGATTTGTCCAAAAATCCTTAGAGAAAATCAGGGTGGCTAGGGTTTGAGAGAGGAAAAAATGTTTGATTGAAAATCTAATTTTTGGCAAGTGAAATGTGTTGAAAATAAGCTGAATTTCAGCCTTATAAAGTCCCCCCTTAAACGCCTCTTTGTGGTCTCCCTTAGCCAATTATTTGGTCAAAAAGTCTAAGTATACTTGGTCCATTTTTAAATGGATCATCTTCCTTTTTGGGCCCATGCATTTTTACTTAATTTTGGGCCTCAATTAGGTCCATTAGCATAATATTAATTCAGCCCAACAAATTTAGTGGGTAATACACCAACTATCTCAAGTTTAAATAAGTCCATAAATGTTAAGGTAGCCAAATAAGTTCAAAAATGTACGGGGTGTTACATCCTTCCTCGCTTAGGAAGATTCGTCCTCGAATGTTAGTAACATTATCCAATCTAAACAAGTTCAAGTCTAAGTTCATTCTTCATATTATAACATACATATAATACTTATATATACTTACTTGTTTTTGCTCCAATTCTGCATATTGAACTTTCTCTTTAGTTTGAAATAAATGCAGGTACTTAGACTTCATCATTTCCTCGGCTTTCCATGTGATTTCTTCTACTTGCTGATTTTTCCAAAGCACTTTTAGGTAGCTACTTATTTATTTCTTAACCTCTTAACTTGTCGATCCAGAATAGCAATAGGTACTTCTTCATAGGTGAGATCTTCTGTAACTTGTAAATCTTCAGTGGAAGCAATATGAGATGGATCTCCTATGCACTTCCCGAAGCATTGAAATATGAAATGCTGGATGAACTGTGGAGAGTTATTGGGGTATTTCTAATTCATATGCAACTTGACCAAATCTTTGGATAATCTTATATGGCTCTATATAACACGGACTTAGCTTTCCTTTCTTTCCAAATCTCATTACCCCTTTCATTGGTGATACTTTCAAGAATACCCAATCACCTATAGCAAACTCTAGCCCCCTTCTTCTAACATCGACATATGATTTGTATCAACTTTGGGCTGTTCCTAGCCGTTGTTGTATTACCTTAACCTTTTACATGGCTTGATGAACAAGATCAAGTCCAAATAAGGCAGTTTCACCTGCTTCAAACCATCCAATTGGTGATCTACACTTTCTTCCATATAAAGCTTTATAAGACACCATCTTGATACTTGAATGATAACTATTATTGTAGGCAAATTCAATAAGAGATAAATTATCATCCCAACTACCTTTAAAGTCCAATGTGCAAGCTTGTAGCATATCTTCCAGTGTTTGTATAGTACGTTCTACTTGTCCATCTGTTTGAGGATGAAAAACCGTACTTAAATTCACTTGGGTTCCCAAACTTTTCTGAAAAGACTTCCAAAATTATGCAGTAAATTGAGCTCCCTTGTCTGATATAATGGAGATTGGAATTTCGTGTAGTTGAACTATCTCTTTAATATACAACCTCGCATAATCTTCAGCTGTGTAGGTGGTCTTGACCGGTAGAAAGTGTGCTGACTTGGTAAGCCTATCAACTATTACCCATATGGAATAAAATTTTTGAAGTGTACGAGGAAAACCTGTGATGAAATCCATGTTGATCATGTCCCACTTCCAGATTGGAAGATTTATACATTGCATATAACTTCCAGGCTTCTGATGCTCTACTTTTACTTGTTGACAATTTGGACATTGGGCTACGAATTCTGCAATGTTCTTCTTCATGTTACCCCACCAATACATTTCTTTCAAATCATGATACATTTTGGTGGCTCCCGGATGAATAGAATATCGTGAATGATGTGCCTCTGTCATAATCCATATCCTTAGCTCATCTACATCAGGTACACACAATTTACTTTGGCACTGAATATAACACCCCATACCTTTTCAACCCTACTTGCTTGGTGATCTAGGGCGCATTTATATGTCTTATTTGAACCATGTTTTCCGTAGTTTTGAGAGTAATAACTGCATATTTTGTATTGGTTTTGATGGATTATTGATATTGTACTAACGTCCGCAAAGAAAAGTCGAAGAAAGGAAAAAAAATCAAATTTTTAAGGTCAGGCGCGCCCAGGGGCGTGCCAGGCCGTTTTCTGCCAAAATTATTATGGCACAGGCAGCAAAGGGGCATGCCAGGCTGCTCAGGCTCCCCTTTTCAGGAGCTAAAATTCAGCTAAGTCCCAGGCGCGCCCAGGGGCGTGCCGGGTGCTTTTTACCAAATTTCTTCTCCAATTATTAGTCTATAAAGAGGACTCTTGGGTTATGGTATCATTATTTCATCGTAGTAGGACTACTCTTGAGCAAGTTTGACATCCAAGTTGGGGTTAATTCGTCGTCATAATTACTTTATCAAATTATGTTAAATTAAGCCATGAGTGGCTAAAATTGCTTATTCTTGGGATTGAGGCTACGAACATGAATCTTGTGAGTGGAATATTGTCATAAAATTTATGGAATTATTTAAATATGAGATTGTTGGGGTATTACACATCAAATTTGGTGGGCTAAGTTAACATGTGTTAGTGGACTCAATTTAAGGCCCAAAATGGAGTAAAAGACATGGCCCAAAAGAGCAAATGACCCATTCTTCCATATTGACCAAGTAAACATGGCATTTAATGCCAATAATTGGCTAAGGATGACTTGAGGGACTATATAAAGTGGAAAAATCAGATTTTTATTCATTTAGACACACATGCCATTTCTAGAATTTTCAAGATATTTCCTTTTGGCTCTTAAACCCTAAACCATCTCTTTAGACAAGATCACTCATTTTTCAAGCTTGGGTAAGTGTTTATTCTTGTGATTTAATATATTATGTGCATGAGATATTGTGTAGATCATTATGGTATGTCTAAAAGTGTTGAATAGTGCACTTTTACTTTTTGCTAAATGATGTGTCATCTTTGTGATTTAAACTTGAAAGGAGACTTGAGGTTGTGATGGAAGTGAATGGTGTAGATGAAATATCAACATGCATGGTGTGGTAAGTCCTTACCTTGATTTTTCTATGTATGTGTATAATTTGGGAGATTGTTGTGATGCAACATATTGAGGTGACTTGATGGAGTAGTTGTGATGTGTGTTGAAGGGGAAGTGTAAAGTATAACCTTGGTGTGAAATGCTATTAGTTTATGATGCCTTGGTCAATGTGTAGAATGTTGTGGTATTGTTGGTTTGACAATGCCGTGAATGATATTGTAAAGGGTGACATGACGTTATAGGGCAATCATGTAACTCATTGTCGTCTTATGCACTTGTTAGGTAGATAGTTATTAACGTGAGCTCCACTATGTACTTGTGTTGTAGAGTGAAACGTAAGGAAGGAGCTGGACTATTGTATTCACATATAGGATTGTGTATTCATATTGGGAAGATAAGGTATGTAAGGTTACTCTTTCCGTATCCTTCTGCAGCACATAGTGTTCACATTGTCATTGTACTTGTTCCATTCCGAAATGTTCTAAGGTATCCCATTTCCGGTTATTAATTATTGTTACTCACATGTTCCTTATTCCTTGATCAATTGTGATTCACATGATTCATGTTCATTGGCTAATATTTCAAAGTTCCAATAATGTACAATCACCAATGTTTTAATCTCATAGAAGTAAAGAAATGAAGTAATGATAACTGTTTGTATATGCTTGAGTAACATCCCAGGGGCGACATAAAATCCTAGCATGGGTTATCACCGTAACATCCCAGGGGCGACATAAAAGACTAGCATGGGTTATCACAGTAACATCCCAGGAGCGATATAAAAGCCTAGCATGGGTTATCACAGTAACATCCCAAGGGACGTCCGTACGAAAAATGTATTGAGTATGTAAGGCTTATATGAAACTGCATGATATATATATGTACTTCCATGAACCCCATACAAGTAGTGGCACCATATCTTTAAAGCAAATATCACAGCTGCTAGCTCAAGATCATGTGTCAGATAATATCTCTTATGTGGCCGCAACCGTGCTGCATCAATACACATCCTAAGCCAACTCCTGAAGCATCACAATATACCACATACCCTTCTGTGCCTTCTGGAAGTACCAATATGAGTGTAGAAGGCAATTTATTCTTCAGATCTTGGAAACTCTTCTCACATGTATCGTTCCACTGAAACTTGGTTGCCTTATGTGTTAGCTTTGTCAAAGGCAGTAATAGAAGAAAATCCTTCAACAAACCTTTTATAATAACCTGCCAACCCAAGGAAACTACGAATCTCTATAGGCATTGTAGGTCTTGGCCAGTTCTTCACAGTTCCATCTTTTGAGTATCAAACCTTATTCCTTCATCCGACACAATATGACCCAAGAATGCTACAGATTTTAACCAAAATTCACATTTAGAGAACTTTGCATACAACTTACGATCACGAAGAATCTGTTACACCTGCCATAAGTGATTAGCATGGTCCTCTTTTGATCTTGAATAAACCAGAATATCATCTATAAACACTGTCACGAACACATCTAAGAATGGCTTGAACACTCTATTCATCAAATCCATAAAAACTGTTGGTGCATTTGTTAACACAAATGACATAACTAAAAACTCATAATAACCATACCATGTTCGGAAAGCTGTCTTGGGTATGTATTTTTCTCTAACCCTTACTTGATGATAATCCGATCTCAAGTCAATCTTTGAGAAGCATTTGGCACCCTGTAATTGATCAAACAAATCATCAATTCTAGGGAGGGGATGTTTGTTCTTGACTGTTACCTTATTCAGTTGCCGATAATCAATACACGTTCTCAACGTGCCATCTTTCTTGCATACAAATAACACTGGTGCACCCCACGGGGACATACTAGGCCTTATGAATCCCTTGTCCAGCAAGTCTTTTAATTGCTCCTTCAATTCCCGTAACTATGCCGGGGCCATTATATACCAAGGAATAGAGATAGGCTAAGTACCTGGAATTACATCAATACCAAACTCTACTTCTCGTTCTGGAGGCAAACCTGGACGATCTTCAGGAAATACATCGAGGAATTCATTTACCACCGGAATCGATTGAAAAGTTAGTGGCTTCATATCGGTATCTTGCACTCTTGCTAGATGGCATATCTACCCCTTGGATTTCATTTTCTTTACCTTAAGATAAGAAATAAATTTACCTCTCGGTGCTCCAACCTTACCCCTCCAATCAAGGACGGTTTTTTATGAAAAATGAAAATGTACCTTCTTAGCTCGGTAATCTACCGTGGCATAATAAGAAGCCAACCAATTCATACCCATTATAACATCAAAATCTACCATTTCTAGCTCAATAAGATCAACTAATGTATCATGATCACAAACAGTTACTATACAATTACGATAGACTCTCTTAGCTATAATAGGCTCACCAGCTGGTGTAGATACTTCAAATGGCTTGACTAGTAATTTCGGTGTTCTTTCAAATTTTTTAGCAATCAATGGAGTGACATATAATAGGGTAGAGCCCGAATCAATCAATGCATATACATTATGTGAAAAGATGGATAATGTACCTGTAATCACATTAGGAGAAGCCTTCAAATTCTGTCGATCCGCTAAAGCATAGGTACGGTTCTGGACTCCACTAGAATTAGCTGCTGCTCGAACACCTCTACCATTCCCAGTAGGTTGTACACCTGACGAGGATGATGCAATGACTGATCCAGTAGGTCGCGCCATACTACCCGTTCCCCTTCGTGTGTACTCTATCATTATTTGACATGACATACCACACCAGAAATAAACATCTTTCCTAAGCCGACATGCACCTAAATGAAGCTTTCCACAGTGCTGACACGGCTGACGAGAAAACCTCGATTGGCTCATTATTCCTTGTTCTTGATATCCTGCTGTTTGTGAACCTTGAATCCCACTACTTTGCCCAACTTAACTGCCTCTAAACCCTCAAAATTGGGATGGAGTACCTGCTATAGAATAAGAAAATGATGGTCTAGGCGGTCTATTAAAAACCCGAGGCCTAAATTCTCCTTGGGACGCCATGAACTGACCCATAGGTTTAGCCCTCTTTGACGGTCCTCTTTCAAATTCTTGCGTTCTTCTCCTTTGCCTCTGATCCTCCATTTTCTGTGCAAAAGCTTGTATCCTTGCTATATCCATGTCTTTATTCAAAGCAGCAATAGTACAATCTCTAACCAAGTACGGATCCAATCTATCCACGTATCGATGAACTCTAATATCCATAGTAGCTACTACATTAGGAGCGTACCTGGCCAAAGAGTTAAACAGAAGGCTGTACTCTCTGACGCTCATATTACCTTGACAAAGATTTAAGAACTGGTTTGCACGAGCCTCTCGAATATCATATGGAAGGTAATTATCAAGGAATGCCGCTTTGAATTCTTCCCAACTAGCTGGAAGTGCACCGATACCCCTAGATAGTTTCCAATCTTCGTACCATAAAATAGCCTCCCCTTTTAATCTATATGCTGCAAGCTAAACTATTTCTGTACCAGATACATACATAACATCTAAAGCCCTTTGAATTGGGTCCATGAAGTCTTGTGGTTCTTCATTAAGATCTGACCCAGTGAATGTGGGAGGATCTAATTTAAGAAAATACTGTGTCCGCCGACTAGCTGCTCTATCCGTACCATCATTACTTGTAGTTGGACCAGCTTGTCCTTGATTTTGTACAACAACTACAACGAGTCAATATTTGCACCGCATTCCTTAAATCCTGCTCAGTAGTATTAACAGGTGGTTCTGGAGGGAGTAGAAGAAGCCCGCGATGCAAACTCATTTTCAGCTTCACCTTGATTAACTCGTTCAGGTGGTGATTTAATAGTTCCTACTTCGGCAGCCATGTCTCCCTTCTTACCTTTACCCTTGTTTCTCCTTATAAACAACATTTTGCTATACTGAGGAAACAAAAAAATAAAACAAATTCAGTGGTTAAATATGACTCCACCTATAACTTTGGCTCTATTGCACTATCTAGGAAATGAAGAAAAGATACAACTCCTAAATGTCCCATAGCCTTCTACTTATAAATATGGTGCACAACATATCCATAAGCAAGACTCTACTCAGACAAGACTTTGTAGACACCGTAGGATGACCTGCTCTGATACCACTTTTGTCACGCCTCAAATCCCATTGGGGCGGACAAGCACCCATAGCCGTAAAGGCCCGAGAGAACCAACCTATGATCGTGTACATTCATATGCATGCCATTAAGTGAACAAAAATTCTGCCACATGCAGATATAATATATCAAAGACGGAAGTCATGTAAAGACGTACAAAATAGATACGAGACTTGGCCGTTAGGGCCACAACGTCTAAAAGAAAAGACACTTCTACGTTTGACTTTACAAGGTCTACAAAGCCTCTAAAAGATACATAACCACGACTAAGGCCGGGATAAGTTTTCACCTTATACAACTACTACACAGTACCAAATATATATATAAATGACTCAAAAAGCCCTGAATCAACCTGGATCTCACCAACAACCTACAAATGATCCGTACCCTATTGTGAAGGTCTACTAGCTCCTGTACCTGCAGCAAGTAAGGCATGTCCCCCAAGGGACGTCAGTACGAAAGAATGTACTGAGTATGTAAGGATATAAGTAACTGTATGAAATATAGAAACTCAAATGGAATCAAATACAAGTGAATAGATAATACTGATATACCACCGTACCGTATATGTGAACCATGCACATTACATTCATATATTTCCTTTTACCTTTATATCGATATACATCATACAATGACTGGGGCCAACTGATTAGTGATAAATAACATTGGTATCGGCTCGAGCTAGACTTATGCCCCCAGAGCTACCACCCATAAATCAATAAATTAGGTTTAGGTCGAGCTAGGTTTTCACCCCCAGAGCTACCCCCTACATCCAATAATCGATCGGGATCAGCTTGAGCTAGGCTTTCGTCCCCAGAGCTACCACCTGTACTCAACCAAATATGCATTACTTCATTTCTTTAATTTTTGTGATATTGTTACATAGGTGGTCATAACATTATTGGAGCTTTGGAACAATAGTCAACAAATAAGAGACACATGAATAACAATTGCTAACAAACCTGAAATGAGATACTTTAAAATGTTTCGGAGTAGAAACAAGTTCGGTAACGATGTGAACAATAGGTGCGGCCAAAGGATACGGAAAAGGGTAACCTTACATAGCTTATCTTTCCAACAAGTGACTACAACAATTCAAATCTTCCTTAAAGCATTACTCTATAATATGAATACATAATGGAGCTCACATTAAGAGCCAATTACATTACAAGTTCATAAGACGATAATTAGTTACTTGACGGGAAGTAAAAACTATCCAACATCCTAAACACATGGTATATCATTCCACCTTCATTTATACTGCCATATAACTTAATTCCACCCTCATACAATACAATTTACTGCCCCATAACACCAACAATACCAAAACAGTCCACACATCAATATAGACGTCACAAACCGACAAGACTTCCCACCAAGTGCATATTTATCATTTTTACCTCAATGCAACTCCACATTTTTGTTTCATCAAGTCACATAAATACCTTCCATAAGAATATATCAAAAATAGTCCACACAGTTTCAAAATTCACTTTAACATAATAAGAAAGTATTCTCCTTTCACTACGCCAAACGTTCCATGCACAATTACGTATAAACATTTTACACAAGTCATACACAAGGAGTAACGAATTAGGTACAGAACCACACTTAAAAATACTCAAAATTTCATACACATAATTCAATTCCTTCAATACCTTAAGTCCCCTTTCAAGTCTAAACCACATAGAGGGCAAATCCTTTAGCGATTAAGCAAAAGTGGACTGCTTCACATATAAATTGGACTGTTCAACACTTTTTAAACACAACCAACATGATATACACAACCTCTTATGCATATAATATATTAATATATAAGGTTAAACACTTACCAAGGCTTGTAAGTGGAAGATTTGTCCAAAAATCCTTAGAGAAAATTAGGGTGGCTAGGGTTTGAGAGAGGAAAAATTGTTTGATTGAAAATCTGATTTTTGGTAAGTGAAATGTGTTGAAAATAAGCTGAATTTCAGCCTTATAAAGGCCCCCCTTAACCTCCTCTTTGTGTTCTCCCTTAGCCAATTATTTGGTCAAAAAGTCTAAGTATACTTGGTCCATTTTTAAATGGATCATCTCCCTTTTTGGGCCCATTTCTTTTTACTTAATTTTGGGCCTCAATTAGGTCCATTAGCATAATATTAATTCAGCCCAACAAATTTAGTGGGTAATACACTAACTATCTCAAGTTTAAATAAGTCCATAAATGTTAAGGTAGCCAAATAAGTTCGAAAATGTACAGGGTGTTACAGAAGGAAGGAGAGGCAGAATGACTTCTCAAGCTATGCTTGTTCCGATCGCATGACTACAACGCTTTCCTCGAGCCTTCTTTTGTCCTGCCCTTTATGCTTTGTTGAATAATAGATTCCAAAATTTTTATATTATGTAATATTTCACCCTATTTTAGTGGTTTTGTGATAATAAAACCTTTATTCCCTCGATTCCACGTTCAATCTTTGAATTTTCTATTGCCCTTATTTTTCAAATTATCTTTTGAGCTGATAACGCTGTTCTCTGGGAATTGAGCTTTCCCCCGATATTGTTTCGGGCTAGCGATTTTAATTTTTGCAGCTTGTTTGTTATATCCCCTTGCCCTTCTAGGATTCCTTAATCCTTTCTTTTAAAAGAGGACAAAATTGCCCCTGAATTATACAAAATGTACCACATATACCCCCCATTTCATTTTGGTATCAAAAATGCCCCCGCCACTACCATAAGAGATCACAAATACCCTTAAAGTTAACATTTCTTTTTTAATTGGCATGGTAAGACAAGTAGGACTTACCCCTCCACCTAAGCATGGCAACTTGGATACCACTAACCCTAACCCACATAATTTGACCCGATTTCAACCCAACATATCTACTAATTAATACACTACCTATTTCACACATTTTACAACCCTTATCAAATTCAAATCATCCTCCCAAGTCAAACCCTAGCTTTCGAGAGAAAAATTGAATCTTCTCCATCAATGTTTCATGAAATGTCCAAAGGCTCCATCAATTCAGTTGAACGTTGAAATCTTAGAAAATGTCATTATGGATTGAATGCTCTAAATTTGACTACTTGGACTGATGTCAATGCCAGGAGAAGATTCTACAAATTTCCAAAACCCAAAGTACGTTTTAATTTCCTTTTCGATTAGCTCATGATACATATTGACCTAATGTAAATTTTAATTTCATTTTTGATTGCCTCCCAAAATCAATTTTCCGAGAAGATTCTACAAAATTGAAGTTGTCAAAGTTGAGCTCATGATATGTATTATCCACTTTACGAACTTAATATTGCCCAGTAATTTTGGTTATACGATTGTATTATGCTTAAAATTTTAATGGTAAATTTGTTTGTATTTGTGGATAAAATTAGTACTTGATCATCATTTTTATTGTAGGTTGCTTCATGTGGATATAGGGACTGACAAGACAAATAATAACTCCCACAAAGAGCCGTAACTATTATATTAGAACTAAAGGGTAAATTGGATGCCATGAAAGTTGAAATAAATAAATTGAAAAGAATAGTCGATGGAATGGAAACAGTTGAAAGGGAGAATATGAGTAATATATACAATGACATGGAGGCTATTAGAGTTTAAAGGAATAGTTTGAGGAAAAAACTTGAAGAAATGGATCTTGATAATGTACAAAAGGCTAACCAAGTTATCATTTTGGAAATCAAAATCAAGAAGTTGATACTATCATTTTGATCTCACGTGTTTTGTTTGTTGTGTTTCTTCTAGGGATGATGAAGTGAATGAAGGAGAAAATCAAATACCTTCATGTTCAGGTGTTTTGTTTCTTATTTAAGTCCAATTTAGTTATCTTTGTTATTGTAATGAAATTGATATATTATGTTGAAGATAATGTATTGTGTTGTGTTGGATTTATATCCCTGAGTGTTAGTATTATGTTCTCTTGAAGTATGCTAATTGAAGAAAGAAAGTAAATTTGTCCTCCTCCTTGTTCCACCTTTCAATCCCCTCTTTGTCATCCTCTTTCTACAAACATAGCCATATGCCAACAAAATCAAGCTACTAAGTCACCACAACTCGTAACAGAAAAGAAGAGTTAGTTTACTTGGTTAGGAGGACTCAACTAGTTCTCAACTATTAAGAATACCTTAAAAAATGCCATTAATAACATATTGCAAAAGCTAATTAAGCTCTATATTCCCAATCTACATTGGCCGATGGCCATTTTTCATCATTAAGCACTTTGAATGTGACTGGTTATATAGATGCACATACAGACTCCTAACTAAATATAAAAGTGGATGCATCTTCTCTGATAGCCAAGGGATATTTTAAACTGTCTGTGTCAATGGGATCCTCTAGAGTTTTATGTGAAATAATTTTTCCTGAGTATCACGCTTACATTATTAACTATACTTATCAATAGCCAGTAATTATAAAATCCTAAACCTTAACAATAACTAGCTTAACAACTTAAAGGAATTTATATTTGAAGGAGATGGACGCATACCAGCCAAATCAAACTACCACTTAGCATAACCCAGGTAATATAGGCAATCACAAGCAGCAATATATCTGCTGGTCACCTGTCAATCTTTAGAACAAACAACATGGTTTATCTTTTAACTGTAGGTAACACCCATCTCAAAAATAACAACAACATTAAGCTGGACATTCATACCATAACAACAACACCTTGATCTCAAAACTGAATCCAAAATAGGCCAAGAACTTAAAACCAAAAATGGCCAAACAAATCATATTCATACACATAAAACTACAACCAAATATTTATTCAAAACAAAGCTTCAATTCAAAATAGAACATAAGCAGTTGTGCATTATCTACATCTATAACATAACAACAAAATAAACATAGTAGTTCCATTGTTTGCACTTGCTAGACCATACAAAAACCAACATTTCAGTTTCTTAACAAAAAACAACAAAAGCTGGCACATTACTTAATACTTCCAACTACCTAGAGTCTAAATTTTGGATCTCCCATTTGCTTTCTATGTCTTCAATTTCCCCACATTTTTTTCTCTTGCTATTTCCAACTGTTTACTAGTCACAACTTCTTTCCTTTCCATGTGAGTTTAGTGGGTGAGTAATGAAAATCTATAGGCTCACTTACTCCTCTATTATCACCTATGAAAGAGATCACTCTATTTGCAGATCTTATTTTTTGGGTCTGCCTCATCTCAAGCCTTATTAACTCTTTAAAAGTTGTATGAGGCCTTAAAACTAGATCACTTTAAAGTTCTCTAGTAGGACCAAATGGTTCATATTTCTCTATGACAGACTAGTTGTAGGTATCAAATGATAGTCTCCTTCTTGAGTTGGTTGAGGGGATGAACTATTAACATCACAAACTTCATCTTGTTCTACTTGTTCAGTTCTGCCCCTCTTCCTCTTAAGACATGAAGTACTTCCTTGAACACCAACCTAAAATATAAGAAGTCACTAAATTAGTTTATGTGAATATTATATAGATAACTTTAAATAGAAAAAATTGTTATCTTGAAAGACCTTGCATTGTGAGCTTGTGAACCACACTTGCTATATGTCATCTTAGTTTCTTTTCTTGAGTGAGACCACTCTTCTGTCTTTTGATTGCTGTATTTTTTTTCTATATCTTTTAATTAATGTTCTTCCAACTATTTTCATAAGATCAGGTGGGTCCATGACATGTTCCAGTAATATTTTCTAGAATTTTTCACCTCTCATAGGCAACAACTTGGCCCTGTATGTTTTAAGATAGGCATCATTAGTGTGCCACCAACTTATTTTATCTTTAGGTTCAATGTTTTTGTACTGTAATGCCTTGATGGCATGGGGGCATGGGATGCCAGTTAATTACCAAGACCTAAATAGAAAAGCAATAGTTTAGTTCATGTGAATATTACATAGTCAAAGTTAAATAATAGTCTAATTTAATATATTTATCTGCAAGTGCATTTATTCTTCACTGTATTCACTGTGTGCCTATCATCACCCTCAGACACTTCAAACCAAAGATCTCCATTGAACTCAACATCGCATAAGTTGGCAATTTTACCATAGGCAGTAAATAATTCAATGCACTTAGGACTGTGCTTGCAATGACTAGGCCCTTTTTTTGCCCCTTCTTCCTTCTTTCTCAACTTGTTCATTATTTTGACTCTATATCCTCAAGCACCTTCAATATAGGCTTACCTCTAGGTACCAAGATCCAAGAGTTGAAGAACTCAGTGAAATTGTTATCTACCATCTGATTTTTACACATCGTATCAAGATATGCCCTACACCATTTTTGTTGTGGAAACTTGATCAAATGTTTGACAACATCCTCTGACAATTCACCAAGAGAATTCAATTGGTTCTTAAAATCTTTTTCATAAGTACTCCAACCAGACCAACAAAGAAGTTTCTTCATTTATCCTGACCTAATTCTGTTCATCCAATTGGCCTTAGTATGTCTTACACAATATCTATAAATAATAAAAAGTTGATGTTTAGTTAGCAAAAAAAAAAAAAGATAAAACTTAAAGCATCTTAATAGAACCATGGTTTGATAATGGGTGGACATTTCTCACTGCATCCAATAATCCCTGTACATGTCAAACCAATTAATAATTTTTAAAAAATAAAATAAAGTTGCATAGAAATAAGTTACATAAACACAAAGTACTATTTACCTTCTGCATGTCAGACATAAATATGATGCTATCACTATTCTTCAGATTTAGTGACTTTTCCAATAACTTTAAGAACCATGTTGATGTCCTACTAGTTTTGTTATCCACTACAGCCCATGCCAATGGATAGAATGAGTTCTGGCAGTCTTGTGCCATAGATACTAGTAATCGCCCCTTGCATTGACCCTTTAGAAAGGTCCCATCAAGTCCTATGAATGGTCTCAATCCTTCTTTCCATCCAACCTTCAATGCATTAAAGTATATGTACATTCTAAGAAATTTTCTTTAACCTTGTCCCATTCCATCTTTTAATAAATTTATCACCACATCATGTAACAACCATTGTTGTGAGTTTTATTATATTTTGACTATTTTGTCCTTTCTCATAGTTTCTACATGTCATTTATAAGTTGTGGGGATGGTTGACTCGGTTCCTGAAGTGTTCAGGAGTGATTTGAGTGAGTTTAAGGTATTGAGTACTTAAAAGTGATTAGTTTGACTTTGATAAATATTTTGTGATTCAAGCATTGGATAGTGATTCTGTCAGTTTTATTAAATTCAAAATGTTGATTTTGAGTTAGTAGTATAGTTGGTTTGGGATTTGAGCATTTATATTGAGTTTTGACCTCTTACATTAGAAACTAGTTACATTAGCTTAAAAGGGGGTTCTGAGGGTTAATTTGTTGATAACAACCTCTTTTGATAAATCTAATGGTTCTATTGAATCCGAAATGTTGAAATTAGCCTAGTAGCATTATTGGATTATTTTTGTGGGGTCCTGAACGAATCTCGAGGATCTGCTTGGAGGATTTTGGTATATTTCCCTTTAGCTGGTTTGCTGTCAGCCGGCGCATGCGAAATCCTTCTTCTCATTTGCGGGCCACCCTTCATAATCATGGAGAAGTAATTCTCTGATCATTGAAAACATGAGGAAGGGGTCACATTTGCAAAGAGACATCGAGTGGACCGAGTCGGGTTTGCCCATCGCGCTTGATGTCTCATATAACTCTTTATTAATGTGGTGCCATGAGATAGCTTATATCATGATTTATTGAGATTTGAGGTGATTTGAGCTCATTTAATTCCATCATTGAGTTGATTTATTATATTATATTATTTTGGTTATGATCATGCATCTTTGTTTCATTCATCCATATACATGGAATTGGTACCACAGAGAAACATTAATTTTTGAAAGAAAATGAAATACTTTACAAAATACCTTAACCGAGGGATGTGCCGGTAAGATTGATTGAGCTATGAGATTTGGATATTGTAATAGTATATGGGTTACGAACCCCCCATGGGTCCTGTCCTAGAATCTTTGCTTGAAAGGTGTATACGAGGTAATTTTGAGACACTTCATCCTTATTATACCATTACATTGCATTCCATCACTTGCATCTCACTCATGTGTTTGTTATTGTGTACTTAGTCTTTCCTTATATATTTGTGCGTAATTATTATTGTTTAGATATTATACTTGTACAATTGTCAGGAGATACAGTTTGAGCCACCATTGCAAACTTTTCTGTATGCAGGTGCAAGCGTGCTCAAAGTATCCTTTACTTGTTTAGTTTTCTTCTTTGCTCGGTTGGACTATGATGCCTACTAAGTACAGGTGGGCTATACTTACTCCTACTTTTGTACCCTTTTGGTGCAGATCTAAATTCAATTGTGAACCATGGAGCATGAGATCGTGTTGTGTTTGAGGCTGATTCAAGGTATGGGTGAGCTCCTTATTCGAAACTTAATTTCGGACTTCATCTTATCTACCTTGTCTTTACTTTATTATTCAGAGATATAGTTGTGTATTTTTCGTACTCTTTATCAATACTAGTGCTCTTTATTCATGGCATCATATTTTTGGATTAGAGTTATATTTTGTTCAGTTCGAATATTGTTGTTTATTCATAGATGTCCTGACTTTATTATAAAGTCTCGTATTTGGGTTTTATTTATTTCTTTTCTGTATTTTATTCCTTTTTATCTCTTATGGTATTGGGCTTTCCTACACAGGGTTGGGATGCGATTGGTACCATTATGTCCTCAATTTTTAGGTCATAACACATACATCTGCCCCAAAAAAGTACAAAATATAGACAACAAGTACAAAAGGGAAAGGGGTAAGTCTCTCGATGCCAAGAGCTCACCACAAATCCAATCATCTGGTGCCATTGAACGAGTAAGAATTAGTGAGAATGACTTGCACTAGGCTCTGCATCATAAAAAAGATGTAGAAGTGTAGTATTAGTAACAAAACATGAGTGCTCAATAGGCATCATAGGCTGAATGAGATCAGAAGATAATATGAGGTACAAATAGCAAGAAAAGGTAAACCTGAACATAGAAGAATCCAAATAGTCTAAAGCATAAAACAAATAATAAAGATAATAACAGTAATACATGCAGTATATATATGTATCGTGTCGTGCAGTATGGAATGATGCAATAATATGTGTGGCCGATACAGAAAAGTAAAACATGAAATTGTACCTTGGGCCACCAGGAAATCCCTCGAACTCATCAATAAATGAAAAAACTTGAAAAGCCCAGAAATTATACCTCAAGTCACCCAGAATGTGCCTCAGACACATTAATAGAAAAGTAAATAGGGAAGTGGACCAAAAATGTCCCTCATACCTAATTTAAAGGTGGTACAATCTTTCCAAAATCCAAAATCTGTGATAAAGATGGTACAATTTTATCTAAAGCCAAAAATAAGTATTTCCCTCTGAATCATACCATGATCCATGTATATGAATGTATGAGTATGGATGTACTAATACTATAATAGATATGTATACACAAAATAGGGAAAATTACCATTTATACAATAGCCATAGCCAATCGAGACACAATCCCATACAAATACTCAGACTTCAGGCCACATAACCTTTTGGTATAACAAAATATGGAAAGAAATTCAATTTAAAATAAACCAACCATAGTAAAGCCCTCCTACCATAAAATCCTACCTGAACCAGAACTAAGGATTCTGAATCTAAGCCTAGAACTAAGCAAGCAACCTAAACTAAGGCTCATCCAAGAATACTCTACTCTACAGTCCTCAAAATAGGCCAATAAATTTAGAAGTTTTAAATAAGCCTAATCCTAACCAACCAATCCTTTAAACAACATTCGACTAATATACTATCTAACTGAGTTTTTTCTAAAGAAAGGGATACTATAACCTACCACAGGGTTGCATGTTAAATTGAGAATGTGTTGTGCCATTACAAACTAGACTGGCTATTCTGCCTATATCTCCATGTTCTGTTATGTTTGCTGTTGAGCAGAAGAGATTTGAGAGGTTTATCATAGTGTCCCCTTCCAAGTTTAGTGGTGCCATTAGTGAGGATACTTATGAGTTTTTGATTGATTTCCAGGAGAAGTTGCATAGCCTTATTTCGCTTGAGTTCTATCGTGTTGTTTACACTACCTACTAATTGACTGATATGGATAGGTAGTGGTGGATACTCTTGTCAGTTGTAGACCAATGAGTTCCCCTCCTTTGACATAGAATTAGTTTTCTAAGATTTTTCTGGATCGATTTTTGCCCTTTAACTTGAGGGACGAATGAAGAGATGAGTTTAATCATTTGGAGTAGGGATCCATAAATATTTTTGAGTATAAGTTTTTTTTTTCATGCATTGTCTAGATGAGCCATTGCTAATATTTTCATAGAGTCTGAGTGGATCAGGAAGTTTGTTAAGGGTTTGACTAGTTATTTCCAGTTGGCGATGGCTCAGTTTGTAATTTATGGTGGTTCTTTTCAGAGTATAGTGGATCATGCCAAGATGATTGATACTATTCACCAGGGTATGTTGGGTGGTGGTGATAAGAGGGTGCACCTATAGGGCAATTTCAGTGGTCATTTATCTCGAGGTAGGGATTTCTCAGGTAGAGGTTCTTATAGTTACCACGTCAGATAGGTTCAAGAAGCTTTGAAGAGTTTATATGGTAGGGTTCTGTGACTTCAAGTGGTTAGAGATTGGGTCATGCAGGTTGTGGGTCTCATTCTGGTTCATCAGGTTATGGAGGGCATTTTGGTTCTTTTGGGCCGTCTCAGCTTGATTCAGCTAGTAGGAGGTGTTTTTGTGTGATAAACATGGTCACTTAGAGAGAGATTATCTCCAATATGTAAGTGGTCCTTCACAGTAGGGTTCTCAGCTTCAGCTTTGTCCAACTCCAGTGTCAGTAGTTAGAGATGGTACATAAGAAGTAGAGGCAGTTCTAGAGGTACCAGGGGTGGATCTTAGGGAGCTCATGGTGGTGGATGAGGAGTAAGTCAATGTGGTAGCAGATGTGGTCAGTGCTATGGTTTTCCTTAGAGATATAAGGTAGAGGCCTCTAATGCAATGATTACAAGTATCATCCCAGTTTGTATTCATTCTACTTCAATATTGTTTGATCTTAGGTCTTTATTCTCTTATGTTTCTGCGTATTTTGCTACTGGTATTGATTTTATGTGTGAGTCTCTTTCTATACCCATTAGTGTATCTACCCCCATAGGTGATTCTGTAGTGGTGGATCGGGTGTACTAATAATATGTTGTAACCTTTCTAGGCATGAGACTTTGGTAGACTTGATTATCTTGGATATGTTTGATTTTGATGTCATATTAGGTATCGATTGGTTGGTTTCTTATTATGTGATTTTGGATTATTTTTCCAAGGCAATAACCTTAGCTGTTTAAGGGGTACTGAGGTTAGAGTGGAAGGGTGCTCCTAGTTCGTGTCTGAAGGGGGTTATATCTTTTCTACTCACTCTTTGCAAGGTAGGGAAGAGATGTGTTTTCTATTTGGCCTAGGTATGCGATACTAGTGTTGATTCACCACATCTCTTGGATTCTATGCAAGTTGTTAGAGACTTCATGGATGTGTTTCCTATGGACTGGGATATTAATTTTTCCATTGATGTTGAGCAGGGCACCAAACCCATTTTTGTTCCTCCTTATAGGATTGACCCAACAAAATTAAAGGAATTGAAGAAGTAATTACAAGATTTATTGAGTAAGGGTTTTGTTAGACTGAGTGTGTCTCCTTGGGGTGTTCCTATTTTTTTTGTGAAAAAGAAGGATGGATCCATGCGCATGTGTGTTGATTATCGACAATTGAATAAAGTGACTATCAAGAACAAGTATCCTTTTTCTTACATTGAGGATTTATTTGATCAATTTTAGGGTGCCTCGGTATTTTCTAAGATTGAGTTGAGATCTGGTTACCATTAGGGCATGTATTTCACCGTGTTTTGTGATGCTTTTGGAGTTGTCTTGGGTGGGGTGTTGATGTAAAAGGGTAAGGTGAATGCTTATGCTTCTTTAAAGTTGAAGGTCCATCAGAAGAACTATCCTACTCATGAATTTTATTTGTGTTGAATTTGTGGCGACACTACTTGTATGTAGTTCATTGTGAGATTTTCTCCGATCATTATAGCCTTCAATACTTCTTCACCCAGCGATATCTTAATATAAGACATCATAAATGGCAAGAGTTGCTTAAGGTTTATGATCTCACCACTCTTTATCATCTTAGCAAGGGTAATGTGGTTGAGGATACCTTGAGTCAGAAAGCGGCAGGTATGGGGAGTTTGGCTCATCTTTTGGCAGGGAAGCAACCCTTAGCTTTAGATGTTCAGTCTTCGGCTAACCAATTGGTTCGTCTTAAAATTTCAACACTTGGGTGTATTTTGGTATATCTTAAGGATGGATCCTAATTGATGGAGTAGATTCTAGCATGATAGTTTGATGATGAGAAGATGAAGGTGATTCATGATAAAGTGTTGAGTGGCAAGGTGAAGGCAGGATCTCTTGATCTTGAGGGTGTTTTTAGGATTTGGGGTCATGTTTGAGTGTTGAGAGTTAGTGGTTGGATTATACTGATCTTGAAGGAGGCTTATTTTTTGAAGTATTCCATTCATCGAGGGGCAACTAAGATGTATCATGATTTGAAGCAACACTATTTGACATGCCTCGAATTCCAACGGGGCAGACTGGCACCCTAAACCGATAAGGCCCGAGAGAACCAATCTTCATCCATGTCCATTCATATGCATGTCACTAAATAAGCATCACCATTACATAGATATATATGAAGCCAATAGTAGAAGTCATGGAAATCATGTGCTATATGGGAAACTTGGCCGTTAGGGCCATCAAGTCAAAATGGACATACATGTACATTCATCTCCTAACGTACGTCTACAAAGCCTCTAACATATACATATACATAACCAACCTAAAGTCGGGACAAGTCCCCGCTTTACACAAAATTTACATACTACCAAAACCAATGTACAACTATGACTCGAAAAGCCCCGAACCAACTGGAGCTCACCAATGATCGACAAATGATCCGCAACCTACTGTGGAGGTCTACTAGCACCTGTGCCTGCAGCAAGTAAGGTAAGTCCCCCAAGGGACGTCAATACGAAGAATGTACTGAGTATGTAAGGCCATAAGAAGCTGTATAATACATAAATACTTCAGTAGAATCAAATACAAGTGAATAACCAATATGGATAAGTCACCATTCTGTATGTTTGGAACCATGTACATTACATTGATTACTTTCTTTGCTTTTACGCTCATTCATTCGTCCATCACTCATTCCTTCATTCGTATAATGCCCGATCCCCAAGCTGATTAGTGGGTAATCAATAGTTATTCGGGATCGACCTATGCTAGGCTTTTCTTTTGCCCCTGGGATACCACCCGTAGTGGCAGGATTGACCTATGCTAGGTGTTATTTTCACCCCTGGGATACGACCCGAGGTATTGGGATCGACCCATGCTAGGTATTTTAACCCCTGGGATACCACCCAAGAATAGAGACTTTATTACATTACTTCTTTAATCTTTGAAATAGTTCATTCAGTGATCATGCCATTATTGGGACTTTAGAACGTAACATTATTGAAACTTTGGAACCATGTCCACGATTATGTGACACAGGAATGACAATTGATCAATGAATAAGGAACATGTGAATAACAATAGATGATAACCTGAAATGAGATACATTAGAACATTTCGAAATGGAACAAGTGCAATGACAATGTGAACACTATGTGCTGCAGAAGGATACAAAAATAGTAACCTTACATACCTTATCTTCCCATTATGAATACACAGTCCTATATGTGAATACAATAATCCAGCTGCTTCCTTATGTTTCACTCTACAACATAAGTACATAACGGAGCTCACGTTAACAACTAATTACCTTACTAGTGCCAAGACAACAATGAGCTACATGACTGCCATATAACGTCATTCCACTCTTTACAATACCATCCACTGAATTACCATACCAACAACACTATAACATTCTACACATTCACCAAGATATCATAAACCAATAGCATTTCGCACCAAGTTTGCCCTTTACGCTTCCTCATTATCATTCCGTCACAATTACTCCATCAAGTCACCTCATAACAACATATTAACAACAATCCATAATTTATATAATCCAACATGCCTCCAAACGACCCCTTAAGTCATTAAAAAGGTATCATAAGTTGATAATTACATCCAAGAAGGGTATAGGGGTCTTCGGGGATCAAAGAGAGACAAGAACATACAAAACGAGTTTTTGGGCTGACCTGCAAAGCCACATGTTCCCGAAGGTGGTTGAGGTTCGGCTGAAGGTGACCCTTGGCCCTGTCCAGGGGCACCTGCGTTGGCATCTGTGCCCGCAGGTGCTCTGTCTGAGGGGGCGGGTGCGGGTGCCCGTTTCGGCCAAAAAGGGTCTCTTTGGGTCCTTTTTGTGTAATAAATGGTCCATGGACATGAATAAGCTTCCCTTTACATATTTTAAGTCATTTGTATGCCAACGAACCATCATGGTTTCACAACACACATGAACATCAGCAAAACCACATTTTTCCTTTCAATACACCACAATTTCTATGACCAATTTCATAACAACAATCCCACATGTTATATACATAAAGAAATAAAGTTAATAACATAACCACATCTTAAATGTTGATATTTAATCCATCAAACTCATTTCCTTCAAGACCACAAATCCATTTTCAAGTTTATAAGGCAACCCCCTTTTTCGATTGAAAAAATAGACAGTTTTACACATAGTGAACTGTCCAACACGTTGCCAACATAACCAACATGATTTATACACCATATTAAGCACATAAGAGTGATCTTGTCCAAAAGAGTGATAACTTAGGGTTTGTATGTAGAGAGAAATATCTTGAATATTCTAGAAAAGGCATGTGTATTGATATGAATACAAATATGATTTTTTCTTGCTTTTTATAGTACTTAATGGCCATCCTTATCCACATTAAATGCATTCTTGCTTGGTCAAACACAAGAATGGGTCATTTCCATTTTTGGGCCATATCTTTTATATGATTTTGGGCCTCATTTGAGCCCAATAACACATGATTCATTTAAGACCAACAAATTAATGCATAATTCACCAACGCTCTCATGTTTAAATAATTTCATAAATGTTAAAATAGGCTCATGGGTTCGAAAATGTACGGGGTGTTACACTATTGGTAGTTCGGAATGAAGAAGGACATTGTGAAGTTTATGTCCAAGTGTTTGAATTATCAACAAGTGAAGTATGAGCATCAGTGATTGGCTAGTACTATGTAGAGGATGTCAGTTCTTGAGCAAAAATAGGAACGAATCACTATGGATTTAGGCTGACTAAATCAGTGCACTTTGTACCTGTAAATATGAACTACAATACGGAGAATATGACCAAGATCTACATTCCTAAGATTGTTCATTTGCATGGTATACCTATCTCCATCATTTATGATAGAGGTACGTAGTTTACCTTAAGTATTTAGAGTTCTATGCATAGGGAGTTGGGTATCCTGTTTTAGATGAGCATAACCTTTAACCGTTAGATAAATGGCCAGTCTGAGTGGACCATTGAGGTACTTGAGGACATGCTTTGAGCGTTTTTTATGGATTTTGGTGGTCACTGGGACCAGTTCTTACCCTTAGTAAAGTTTGCCTATAACAACGATTACTATTCCAGCATTCAAAAGGCGCCTTTTGAGGCTTTATATGGATGGAGGTATAGATCCCCCATGGGATGGTTTGATTCTTTATAGGTTATGCCCTGTGGCATTAATTTGTTAAGAGACTCGATGGATCGAGTGAGATTAATTCAGCAGAGGCTTGTGGCTGCCCAGAGTAGGTAGAAAAGTTATGTCGATCGACGAGTTTGTGATATAGAATTCATGCTTCGTGAGTGGTTTTTGTTGAAGGTATCACCCATGAAGGGTGTAATGAGATTTTGGAAGACAAAGAAGCTTTGTTCGAGATTTATTAAGGTTTTTGATGAGATTCTTGAGAAGTTTGGAGAAGTGGCATATAGGTTAGCTTTGCCTCCATATCTGTCAGTTGTTCATCTGATATTCTATGTATCTATGGTAAAGCAATACCTTCGAGATGATACTCATGTGATCCCCTGGGATTCAATTGCATTAGATCGTGATTTTGTCCTTTGAGGAGGAGCCCATTGCTATCTTAGATAGACAGACTAGAAAGTTGAGGTCCAAACATATTAATTCTGTGAAAGTTCAGTAGAGACATCCCTGATTGAGGAGGCTATGTGGGAGGTTGAGTCTAAAATAAAGGGTAGATATCCCCAGTTGTTTGCTGATTCAGGTACTTTATATGTTTTTTCTTTTGAGGATGAACGCGTGTTTTAGTAGTGGATAATGTAACAACCCTTACTGTGATTTTTAGCTTCTTTTGTATTTTGACTATTTTGCCCTTTCCTATAGTTATTGTATATTCTTTATGAGTTGTGGGGATGGTTGGCATGGTCCTCGAAGCATTCAGGAGTGATTTGAGTGAGTTTGAGGTATTGAGTAGCCTTGAAAGTGATTAGTTTAACTTTGATCAACATTTTGTGATCTGAGCATCGGATGGTGATTCTATCAGTTTTATTAGATTTTGAATGTCAATTTTGGCTTAGTAGTATAGTTAGTTTGGGATTCGAGAATTTATATTGAGTTTTGACCTTTTAGATGAGAAACTAGTTAAATTAGCTTAAAAGGGGTCCTAAGGGTTAATTTATTGATAACGACCTCTTTTGATAAATCTGATGGTTCCATTGAGTCTGAAATGTTGAAATTAGCCTAGTAGCATTATTAGATTATTTCTGTAGGTCCCTAAATGAATCCCGAGGGTTCATTCAGTGGATTTTGGATTGTTTCTCTTTAGATGTTTTGCTGTCAGGTGTTGCATGAAAAATCCTTCGTCGCATTTGCGGGCCACCCTTTGCGATCGTGAATAAATAAGGGGTTGCAAACGTGAAAGGACGTTGAGTGGACTTGGTCGAGTTTGCCCATCTCGATCGTAAGGCCCACCTCCCATGATTGTGATTGCTTATTTTATGCCGGTCAGTGCTGATCCTCGCGATTGCAAGATGGGGACGTGATCGTGAGGTGTTATTCACCTGGACAGTATATATTCCCATTTCTTGATTTTTCATTATTTTTGGACTTAGAAATCTCGGGATTGGCGATTTTAAAGAGGGATTTGCATCAAAAGTGATTAGGTAAGCTTCTAAACTTGATTTCAATCAATATTCATTGATTTTATTGCAAGAACATCTTCAATACCTTGATTTTAAACTTGTAATTTTGGGCTTTGAGCCGGTAAAGTAAGAAAATGGTTTTTCTTCAATTTCAAGCTCGAATTCAATTTGTTTTTTGATAGATTTTCATATTTCGAATCCTTGAAAGTGTGGGAAATATGATTGTTCAATTAAATTTTGGTTTTACACTTTTTCCTTCGGCGTCCATTTTTGAACTATATTTAAACCCAAACGAAAGTAGCTAATATGGGTATTATTAGATTCCTTTTGATGTGTCACCTAAATTTTTGATAGATTGGGTTTAAAGAAATGATGCATGAAGAGGAGAAGCTCCTATTTAAAGGATCCAGGCTTGAGTTTTGGCTTTTTGAGGTAGGTTATGTCTTAACTTTCTTTAGACCGGGCTGGGTAGTTAACCATTTATGAAAAGCATGCTATAGGTTTGGGAGTTAAATGTGATTCTTATTCTTTTAAGATTAATATTTTATCATGTGCCCGAGTGGGGACTTATATGAATATTAATATGGACTTGAGAGATTATTGTTATTGTTATACCCGAGTGGGGGTTGGTGTTAGTCTTATTTGAGCATTATTTGCCTTCATTATTATTGTGATGCCAGAGTGGGGGCTACATTGGTTATTATTGATGTCTTACATGAATATTTACTTCTGTGAAGCCTTAATAGAGGCTTGATTTGATATATTTGATATCTCATATGACTCTTTATTAATGTGGTGCCATGCGATGACTTATATCATGATATATTGAGATTTAAGGAGATTCGAGCTCATCTAATACCATCATTGAGTTGATTTATTATATGAATTGTTTTGGTTATGAGCATGACTCCTCATTTCATTCATCCATATACATGGAATTGGTACCACAGAAAAACACTGATTTTTGAAATAAAATGAAACACTTTACAAAATGCCTTGACCGAGGGATGTGCCGATAAGGTTGGCTGAGATTTGAGATTGTGATATTATGAGAGTATATGGGTTACGAACCCCCCATGGGTCCTTTCCTGGAAGCTTATGCTTGGAAGGTGTATATGAGGTGATATTGAGACATTCCATCTTATTATACTGTTGCATTGCATTGCATTACTTGCATCTCCCTTTTGTGTTTGTTATCGTGTACTTAGTCTTTCCTTATATATTCCTGTGTAATTATTCTTGTACCAATATTATAATTGTAGAATTGTTAGGAGATACGGTTTGACCCACCATTAGAAAACTTTCTGTACGCAGGTGGAAGCGTTCTCGTAGTATCCTTTACTTTTTTAGTTTTCTGCTTTGCTCGGTCGGCCTATGATGCCTACTGAGTACAAGTGGGCTATGCGAACTCCTACTTTTTGTACCCTTTCAGTGCAGATCAAAATTTGAATGCAAACCATGGAGTATGAGATCGTGATGTATTTGAGGCTAATTAGGGGTACGGGTGAGCTCCTCGTTCGGAACTTGATTCCGGACTTCATCTTATATACCTTATCTTTACTTTATTATTCAGAGTCAGAGTTGTGTATTTTTCATACTCTTTATTAGTATTAGTGCTCTTTACTCATGACGTCATATTTTGGGATTGGATTTGTATTTTGTTCAGTTTTGAATATTGTTTGTTAATCATATATGGCCTGACTTTATTATAAAGTTTCGTATTTGGGTTTTATTTATTTCTTTTCTGCATTTTATTCTTATTTATCTCTTATGGTACTGGGCTTACCTACCCAGGGATGGGATGGGGTATGTGACATCTTGACCTCAACTTTTGGGTCGTGACATACATATTTTCCCAAAAAAGCACAAAATACAGACAATAAGTACAAAAGGGAAAGGGGTAAGTCTCCGGATGCAAACAATTCACCGCAAATCTGATGAACTTATGCCTCTGAATTAGTAAGAATTAGAGAGGGTGACTTGTACTAGGATCTGCATCATTAAAAGTTGTAGAAGTGTAGTGTTGAGTAACAAAACACGAGTGCTCAATAGGAATCCTATGACGACTGAGCGTAGAAGATAATATACAATATAAATAGCAAGAACAGGTAAACCTACACTCAGAAGAATCCCAACAGTCTAAAGGGTAACACAAATTATAAAGATAATAACAGTAGTACATGCAGTATATATATGTATAATGTCGTGCAGTATAGAATGAAGCAATGAGATATGCGGTCAATACAAAATAGTAAAACACATAATTATACCTTGGGCCACCAGGAAATCTCTTGGACTTATCAATAAATGAAGAAAACTGAAAAACCTAGAATTTATACATCGAGCTGAAACCTGCCTCAAACTCATCAATAGAAAAGTAAATGGAGAAGTGGACCGAAAATGTCCCTCATACCTAATTTAAAAGTGGTAAAATATTTCCAAAACCCAAAATCTGTGATAAAGGTGGTACAATTTTCTCTAAAGCCAAAAATTAGTAATTTGCTCTGAATCATGCCATGCCATGATCCATGTATATGAATGTATGAGTGTGGATCTACTAATACCAGTATTTATATGTATAGACAAAATAGGAAAAAATTACCGTTCATACAATAACCATAACAAATCGGGACCCAATCCCACACAAATACTCAGACCTCAGACCACATAACCTCTTGGTATAAAGAAATATAGAAAGAAACATAATTTAAAATAAACCAACCATAGTAAAACCCATCCTACCACAAAATCCTACCCGAACCAGAACTAAGGATTCTGAATCTAAGCCTAGAACCAAGAAAGCAATCTAAAATAAGGCTCAAGCCAGAATACTACTCTACAATCCCCAAAATAGGCCAATAAATTTAGAAATTCGATATAAGCTTAATCCTAACCAGCCAATCCCTTAACCAACATGCAACTAATAATATATACCATCTAACTAAGTTTTGTCTAAATAAAGGGAAACTGTAACCTACCACAAGGTTAAAAATTAAATTGCAAATAGTCACACGAAAGCCTTCTCCTTTGGTAAAGCCTTTGACTATTGTCACTCTATCAAGTATCTAATCTACACATTAATACCAAACTGATACTATCCATATTAATAGTTAAAATTTGGGTTAGAAATTAGGTCAAAGATCAACCCTCAGGGCACATCATCGAAAACAAAAATTTATTCGTCAATAACCTTACCCAAGGGTAAGGAACCCATCCCCAGAAGTTAGGTGAAGATGGGAATCAATTCAAGCTTCAAAGCAGCTTGGAAATTTAATTTGAACCTTAGAGAAAATCAAGAATTCAATTTGGAGATTGACAGAATGTTGATGGAATTTAACATAAAAATTATAGGAATTACACAAGGGAAGTACAATAAACTTACCCAGACACTTAATTGGTGAAATTCCCATAAGAATCACCTCCTAAAGGTCACTAAAGCTCCTAAGTCATGTAAAAAGGGAGGAGAAATTGAAGTTGAAAAAAATATATATTGCCAGGGGTCCCTTATTCTCGAACTCAGGGACCCCATAACAAAGCAGGACAACACCAAATTGGCCCATTGTGAACACGATTGTCCCTTCACGAATGTAATGAGGAGCCTGGTTCGAGTCCAAACAAACCCTTATTTGCAAACATAAAGAGCCCTTCATGAACGTACAGGTAAAAAAACCTTAACCCTCACGAACACGACCTACCCTTTGAATATGAAAAGGGTAAAATATCCGTTGCACCAGAAACCAGCAAAAAACATGTTTAATACAAGAACTGAATGGACCCTCGAGATTCATCTAGTGGCCCGTGAATACAAACCGAATATGCTACCCAACTAAAAACAATATTTCATACTAAATGGAATTGACGAAACGACCAATGGAGGTCATCTTGATGAAACATTCATTGAAGTCAATAGTTTAACTAAATTAATAAAAATCCTCCCAAGTATCCGAAATAAGTTCAAATGACTTAGGACCTAAACCAAAGGTTCCCCTATAAAAAAATACTCCTTCTGGAGCTAACAAAACCGATAGAATTCCCATCCATGTTGGCCGAAGTCAAACTCTTTTAAGTTAAAATCTCCAAAATAAAAAATCTCACCTAATAACTAGCCAAACTCCTCGGGAACCAAACCATCCATCCTCGTAAGTCACAAATATAGTACAAAAGCTATGGGAAGGGTCAAAATGAGACAATCATACAAAAATTACAAAAACCAAAAATGAGGGTCATTATATCATCCATTATTACCAAATACTTTCATCCTCAAAAGTCAAAGGATAGAAGGTCTTTGAAGGGCCAAAAAGGTAAGGATATCTTGTTTGTATGTGTAGCTTGGCATCCCAAGTAGCCTCCTGGACTAGACAATGCCTCTACTATACTTTAACTGATGAAATCTTCTTCTGAGCATCCTATCTAAAATTGCAATTGGCTCCTTCTCAAAAGCAAAAATATCATCTAACTAAACTGAATCCCTCTGAAGTATATGAGAGTTATCTGGTATATACCATCTCAACATACATACATGGAACATAGGATGAACACCCAAATAGCTGGAGGCAAAGTAACTCATATGATACATCACCGACAGGCTACAATATCTCAAATGGATCGATGAACCTAGAGCTGAGCTTGACTTCTTCCTGAACCTCATCATGCCCTTCATGGATGATAACTAAATAAATACACTATTTTTACCATAAATTCCAAGTCTTGCAACCTTCGATCGACATAGCTCTTTTACCTACTTTGATTTGTACGGAGCCTATATTGAATCACCCTGTCCATAAAATTACATAACAAGTCAGTGCCCTATGGTCTAACCTCAAAAGCATCGAGTCAACTCACCGAAGACTTGCACCACCTACCATATAATGCCTCAAATAGAGCCATCTGGATACTCGAATAGTAGTTGTCATTAAATGAAAATGCTACTAAGGAAAAGAACTCATCTCACTGACCTATAAAATCAATAACACAGACTCAAAACTTATTCTCCATAACCAGAATAGTCCACTCATACTGCCCATCAGTCTATGGATGGAAAGTTGTGCTGTGCTCAGCTTGGATACCTAAATCTCTCTGGATCAACCTCGAGAAATATAATGTAAACTGAGTACCATGGTCAGAGATAATAGAAACAATCACCCCGTGCAAAGGGACTATCTCTTAGATATATATCTAAGCTAACCTCTCTGAACTATAAGAAGCATGAGTCGGTGGAAAGTAAGCGTTCTTGGTAAACTTATTAATAATGATCCAAATAGAGTCAAACCACCAAAAAATATGCAACAATCCTACCCAAAATCCATAGCTATCTGCTTTCACTTTGACTTGGGAATGGGTAGCCTCTGAGTTAAACAGCAAGGCCTCAAGTGCTTGTACTTCACCTGCTGACATTTCAAACACCAAAATACAAACTTTGCAATATTCCTGTTCATCCCATATAACTAGTAATACTATCTCATGTCTCGATACATCTTCAATACCCCTAGATGAATGGAATAGCTAGAACAATATAATGGGCCTCCTTCATAATCAATCTAATCAAGTCTCTAAACCTTAGTATGCAAATAAGACCTTCGATCCTTAATACACCCTCCATATATAAAGTTGTCTTCCTAGACTTGCCGCTCAAGACCTTATCCTGAATAACCCTCAATCTCTTATCCTTGAACTATTGTTCCTCAATCTTCTCTAATAACATGGATCTATCCTCCACAAGCTAGGACATAGACGGGCTTAGATTTATTTAGTCAAACTATTCGGTCGGCTAAGGAATGTATACCCAAAGACAAAGGTTGCCCCTCTTTACATGAAAGGCCACACTCCCCATACTAACCACCTTCAGGATCAAGGCTTCTGCTACCATATTTTCCTTACTGGATGTTAAAAAATCAAAATGTCTTAGTCCCTTAACAATTCCAACCACCTATCCTGTCTCAAATTAAAGTCCTTCTGGGAGAAAATATAATGTAGGCTATGATTGCCTGTGAAGATCACACAATGAACCCCATATTGATAGTGCCTCTAAATCTTTAACTAATGACTACCACCGCAAACTCCAATTCATGAATGGGGTAGTTCTTCTCGTGAACCTTCATCTACCTAGAGGAATATATAATAAGTCTACCCTATAGAACCAACACACAACCCATACAAATTCTAGGAGCATCACAGTAGACAGTAAACCCTTGACCCTAAAAAGAACTAGATATCATGGTGGTCTTATTGGCCTACATAATAATTTATACATCTCTATTACGAACTGTTAGGTTAGTTGAGACTGTTGTTGCTACATGATATTTGTGGTACTTTCCCACATGCATACACATAGTTTATATGCATTGTTTTTCATGCCCTTGGGGCTAGAATTTGGGTGTACACTTACAAAATATGTATTTCAAGCCTTTTGAGGCTAGGATTAGGGTGGTCACCTACACCATATATATTTCATGCCTTTTAATACTAGGATTAGGGTGTACACCTACACCACATACATTTTATACCTTTTAAGGGTAGGATTAAGATGTATGCCTTCACGATATGCATTTTTATGCCTTTTGAGGATAGGGTTGGGGTGTTCTCCTACATCATATGCATTTTTATATATTTTGAGGCTAGGATTGGGATGTTTGCCTATGCCATATGTATTTATGCCTTCGAGATTACGGGTCGAGGTGTTTGTCTACACCATATACACTCATTGTAACACCCCATACCTTCCCGACCCTACTTGACAACCTTGAACCATGTTTACCCTAGGTTCGAGAGATAAGTACATATTTTGCATTGCTATTGATGGAACATTTGATATTGTGCTAGTAAATTTGATTAGACCTTTGTAGTAGGCAGTGTTTGTGACTTTGTGGAGCATTATGGGGTGAAAAGTGAGGTTTAAGGGACATCCAAGAAAAGGATCTTAAAGATAAGAGGTAATCAAAAGGTTGGAACTTGAAAGATCCAACTAAATCCACAAAGAAAAGTCGAAATCAAAAATTAAATGGGGCGCTGCAGGTGGTGTGCTAGGCCGCTTTGGCCTGATATTATTGTGGCACAGGAAGTAAGGGGGTACGCCTGGGGGCGTTCTAGGCCGCTAATGTGCACCTGTTCAGGTGCTGAAATTTCTCTAAGTCTTTGGGGCGCCCGGGAGTGTGCCGGGGTGCTTTTTGCCCGATTTCTTCTACGAGTTTAAGTCTATAAAAAGGACTCTTGGGTTATGGTATCATTATTCCATCATAGTAGGACTAATCTTGAGTAAGTTTTGCATTCGAGTTGGGGTTAATTTGTCTTCATAATTAGTTTATCAAATTAGGTTCAATTAAGCCATGAGTGGCTGGAATTACTTGTTCTTGGGATTGAGGCTACGAACATGAATCTCGTGAGTTGAATATTGTTGTGAAATTTATGGTATTATTTAAACATGAGATATATGGTGAATCATGCATCGAAATTGGTGGGCTAAGTTAATATGTGTTAATGGGCTCAATTTGAGGCCCAAAATGGAATAAAATGCATGGCCCAAAAGGGCAAATAACCCATTCTCCCACTTTTACCAAGGGAACATGGCATTTAATGACAAAAAGTGGCTAAGTATGACTTGAGGGGATATATAAGGTGGAAAAAATCAGATTTTATTTTCACAACTCACACATGCCTTTCTAGACATTTCTATAAGATATTTCTTCAAGCTCTCAAACCCTAAGCCATCTTTTTAGACAAGATCACTCATTTGAAAGTTTGGGTAAGAGATTATTATTATGGATTAATATATTATATTCATGGGAGAGTATGTAGATCATGATGGTTATGTCTAAAAGTGTACATAAAGCATTTTTACTTTTTACTAAAAGATGTGTCATCCATGAGATTTAAACTTGAAAGAAGACTTGAGGTTTTGATGAAAGTGAAAGGTGTGAATGAACTATCAACATGTATGGTGTGGTTATGTTCCTTGACTTGTTATTTTTCTATAATTATAATTTGTGGGATTGTTGTAGATATGTGGTTATGAAGTGTATTGAGGTGACTTGATGGAGTAATTGTGATGTTGTGTTGATGGAGAAGTGTAAAGTATGAACTTGGTGTGACATGCTATTGGTTTATGATATATTGGTCAATGTACGGAATGTTGTGGTATTGTTGGTATGATAGTTTCATCAATGGTATTGTCAAGGGGGAAATGACATTTTAAGGCAATCATGTACCTCATTGTCATCATATGCACTTATAAGGTAGTTGGTTGTTAACGTAAGATCTGTTATGTACTTGTGTTGTAGAGTGAAATGTAAGGAAGGAGCTGGACTAATATATTCACATATAAGATTGTGTATTCATATTGGAAAGATAAGGTATGTAAGGTTACTCTTTTCGTATCCTTCTGCAGCACATAGTATTCACATTGACATTGTATTTATTCCATTCCAAAATGTTCTAAGGTATCCTATTTCCGGTTATCATTTGTTATTAATCACATGTCCTCTACACATTGATCATTTGTGATTCACATGTCTCATGTTCATTGACTAATGTTCCAAAGCCCAATCTCAAAAGTAAAGAATGAAGTAATGCATATATGGTTGATGATTGAGTATGTGTGGTAGCTTTGGGGGCGTAAGCCTAGCTCAAGCCGATCCCGAGATTATTGGATCAAGGGGTAGTTCTAGAGGCATGAGCCTAGCTCGTACCAAGCTGACAGGGGGTAGCTCTAGAGGTAAGAACCTAGCTCGAGCCGAACCTGATATATTAGTTTATGGGTGGCAGCTCTAGAGGTAATAACCTAGCTCAAGCCGAGCCCAATGTGTTGATTTATGGGTGGTAGATCTAGTGGCATAAGCCTAGCTCGAGCCAATCCCAACATAACATTATGTTATGTTAAGACCCACTGTTCAGTCGGGGCCCGGGTACATTGTGACAGAGGTGATGATGAACAAACATAGAAGTAAAGTAGCAAAGAAAGTAATGAAAGCAATGCACATGGTTCGCAATGCATAGAATGGTGACTTATCCATATTGGTTACTCATTTATATTTGAGTTCATTGAAGTATTTATGTGTTGTACAGTTTCATATGAGCCTTACATACTCAGTACATTGTTCGTACTAACGTCCCTTGGGGGACTTACCTTACTTGCTGTAAGCACAGGTGCTAGTAGACCTCCACAGTAGGTTGTGGATCTTTTCCCGATCATTAGTGAGCTCCAGTTGATTTTGGGCTTTTCGGGTATCATATGTACATTTGTTTTGGTACTGTAATGTTGTATAAAGCGGGTACTTATCCCAACTTTAGGATGGTTATGTATATACATCTGTTAGAGGCTTTGTAGACGAACGTGGTGAGATGAATGAAAGAATGTATGCCCATGTTGACTTGATGGCCATAACGGCCAAGTTTCTTATATGTATATATCACATGTTTCCATGACTTCTGCTATTGACATCTTATATCTCTATGTGATGGTGCTGCTTATTGAGTGATATGCATATGAACAGATATGAGAAAAGATTGGTTCTCTGGGGCCTTATCAGCTTTGGGTGCTAGTCCGCCTAGTTGGATCTCGGGGTGTGACAAAAGTGGTATCAGAGCAGGTCGTCCTAAGGGTGTCTACAAAGTCGTGTCTGAGTAGAGTCTTACTTATGGATGTGTTGTGCCCCATATTTATAAGTAGGAGGCTACGGGGCATTTAGGAGTTGTTTCTTTTCTTTACTTCTAGATCGTGCAATAGAGCCAATGTGTTAAGTGGAATCGTATCTAACCATTGGAATTGATTTTCTTTGTTATAGTAAAATGCCAATGACAAGATGAGGTAAAGGCAAAGGTAAGCAGGTAGATATGCTTGCCGGTGAAGGAATGAGTAAATCACCACCTGACCAAGCTAGTCAAGGTGGAGCAAACACTGAAATTGCATCGTGGTCTTCTTCTACTTTTCTAGCTCCGGAAGAGCCAATAGGTAGAGAAGTACCCCCTAAACTGCCAATGAATACCACTGACAAGGATCTAAGAATTTAGTGCATATGTTGACTCAGTTAGTTGCGGTACAAATTCAAGGACGAGCTGGTCCAATGAAAAATGAGGATGATGCGGCTAGAGTGGCTAGTCGCAGGACACAGGATTTTTTTTGAAATTAGACCCTCCTATATTTACGGGGTCAAATTCGAAAGCAGATCCACAGGATTTCGTGGACCAAATTCAAAGGGCTCTAGAAGTTATGCATGTGACTGGTATTGAAACAGTTGAACTTACGGCCTATAGATTGAAAGGTGAAGCTATATTGTGGTATGAAAATTGGAAAAGATCAAGGGGTATTGATGCACTTCCAGCTGGTTGGGAAGACTTTAAAATGGTATCCCTTGATCATTACCTCCCCTATGAGATACGGGAGGTACATGTAAATCAGTTCTTAAATCTCCGTCAAGGGAATTTGAGTGTTAGAGAATACAGTTTATAGTTTAATTCCTTGGCTCGATATGCTCCAAATGTAGTGGACATAATGAAAGACAGAGTCTATTGATATGTGGACAGATTAAAGCCATATTTGGTAAGGGACTGCACCATTGCTTCCTTGAACAAAGATATGGATATTGCGAGAATTCAGGCTTTCACACAGAAAATGAAGGACCAAAGCCAGAGAAGAAGGGTACATGAATCTGAGAGAGGACAATCCAAAAGAGCTAGACCTATGGGATAGTCTATGGCATCCTAAGGAGAATCTAGGCCTCGGATGTTTCCTAGACCTCCTAGACCGTCATTCTCCCATTCCACAGCAGGCACTCACTCTCACTTTCGAGGGTTTAGAGGGGGTCAATCTGGGCAGAGTAGTGGAATTCACGGGTCGCAGACAATAGGATTTTCTCATCAGCAGTGTTAGCACTGCAGGCGTACTCATTTAGGTACATGCCGGTTAGGGATGAATGCTTGCTTTTGGTGCGGTATGATGGGGCATATGATGAAAGAGTGTCCCCAGAGGAGCATGGGTGGTATAGCATGACCTGCGAGATCAGCTGTTGCATCATCATCATTGCTTCCTTCTTTAGGCTGAGGTGTATAGTCTATTGGTCTTGGTAGAGGTGCCAGAGGAGCAACCAGTACTAGTGGAGTCCAGAATCGTACTTAAGCTTTAGTGGACCGGCAGAATTCGAAGGCATCTCCTGATGTCGTCACAAATACATTATCCATATTTTTGTATAATGTATATGCATTGATTGATCCGGGTTCTACATTGTCATATGTTACTCCGTTGATTCCTACTAAATTTGAAAGAACACTGGAACTACTAACTAAGTCAATTGAAGTATCTACACCAGTTGGTGAATGTATTGTTGCAAAAAGAGTATATCGTAATTGTGTAGTAACTGTGTGTGGTCATGATACACTGGCCGATCTTATTGAACTAGACATAGTGGATTTTGATGTGATAATAGGAATAGATTGGTTGGCTTCTTGTTATGCCACGGTAGATTGCCAGGCCAAGAAGGTACATTTTCATTTTCCGTAAGAAAATAGTCTTGAATGGCAGGGTAATGTGGGGGCACCAAGAGGAAAATTTATTTCCTATCTGAAAGAAAGGAAAATGATTGCCAAGGGGTACATATGTCACTTAGTACGAGTGAAAGATACTGAAGTGGAACCACTAACTCCTCAGTCGGTTCCAGTGGTCAATGAATTTCTTGAAGTATAGAGGATCTTCCCAGTTTGCCTCCAGAACGGGAAGTGGAGTTTGGCATCGATGTAAATCCAGGCACTCAACCTATTTCTATTCCCCCGTACAGAATGGCTCCAGCAGAATTGCATGAATTGAAGGAGCAATTGAAAGATTTACTGGACAAGGGCTTCATCAGGCCTAGTATGTCCCCTTGGGGTGCACCGGTATTATTTGTACGAAAGAAAGATGGAACATTGAGGATGTGCATTGACTATCGACAATTGAATAAGGTAACGATCAAGAACAAATATCCCCTCCCTAGAATTGATGATTTGTTTGATCAGTTATAGGGTGACAAGTGTTTTTCAAAGTTTGACTTGAGGTCGGGTTACCATCAAGTCAGAGTTAGAGAAACAGATATACCCAAGACAGTTTTTCGAACACGGTATGGTCACTACAAATTTTTAGTCATGTCATTTGGACTAACAAATGCACCAGCTGTGTTCATGGATTTGATGAATAGGGTGTTTAAGCCATTTCTAGACGTGTTTGTGACGGTATTCATAGATGACATCCTGGTTTATTCAAAGTCACAGGAGGACCATGCTAAGCACTTACGACAAGTGTTGCAGATTCTTCGTGAGCGTAAGTTGTATACAAAGTTCTCTAAATGTTAATTTTGGTTAACATCCATCGCATTCTTGGGTCATATTGTGTCAGATGAAGGAATTCGAGTTGATACACAGAAGATTGAAGTGGTGAAAAATTGGCCAAGGCCTACGATGCCTACGGATATTCGTAGCTTCGTTGGGTTGGCAGGTTATTATCGAAGGTTTGTTGAAGGGTTCTCTTCCATTGCTGTACCTTTAACGAAGATTACACACAAGGCAGTCAAATTTCAGTGGAATGATGCATTTGAGAATAGTTTCCAAGAGCTAAAGGAGAAATTAACTTCTACGTCAGTGTTAGTACTTTCGAAAGGTACCGAAGGTTATGCAGTTTATTGTGATGCTTCCGGAGTTGGACTAGGGTGTGTATTGATGCAACACGGTAATGTAATAGCATATGCCTCACAAAAATTGTGGCCACATAAGAGAAACTATCCCATACATGATCTGGAGTTAGCAGCTGTAGTATTTACTTTAAAGATATGGCCTCATTATTTGTATGGAATTCATGTTGATATCTATACTGATCACAAAATTTTGCAATATATCTTTAAGCAGAAGGAAATCAATTTGAGGCCACGAAGGTGGTTGGAGCTTTTAAAAGCCTATGATATTGATATTCTCTATTATCCAGGAAAAGCAAATGTGGTAGCTGATCCATTGAGCCGCAAGGCAATAGGAAGCACTAGTGGCTAGTTGACTGAAAAGCAAGAGATAATCAAAGATTTACATCAACTAGCCAGCTTGGGAGTTTGCCTCCTTGAATCTCTAGAAGAAGGGGTTATTGTGCAAAATACAGCAGAATCCTCCTTAATAGCTGAAGTGAAAGAGAAGCAGTTTGCGGATCCTATGTTATTGCAGCTGAAAGAAAATGTACAACAGGGTCTGACTGCGGCCTTTAATCTTACACAAGAAGGGGTACTTCAATGCCAAGGAATATTATGTGTACCAGATGTAGATGAGCTGAGGAGACGAATTATGACAGAGGCGCATCATTCGCGATATTCTATTTATCCAGGAGCTACCAAAATGTACCATGACTTGAAACAAATATATTGGTGGGGAAATATGAAAAAGAACATTGCAGAATTTGTAGCTCAATGCCTAAACTGTCAACAAGTGAAATTAGAGCATCAAAAACCAGGAGGTTACATGCAATGTATCAATCTTCTAGTTTGGAAATGGGATATGATTAACATGGATTTCATCACAGGTTTGCCTCGTACACTGTGGTAATTTGATTCTATATGGGTCATAGTTGATAGGCTTTCCAAACCAGCACATTTCCTACCAGTCAAGACCACCTATACAGTTGAAGACTATGCAAGGTTGTATGTTAAAGAAGTAGTGAGATTACATGGAATTCCAGTCTCCATTATACCGAACAGAGGAGCACAATTTACCGCACATTTTTGGAGATCCTTTTAGAAGAGCTTGGGTACACAAGTGAATTTGAGTACGACTTTTCATCCTCAAATAGATAGACAAGCAGAACGTACTATCCAAACACTTGAAGATATGCTACGAGCATGCACGTTAGATTTTCAAGGCAGTTGGAATGACCATTTGCCTCTTCTTGAATTTGCTTACAACAATAGCTATCATTCAAGTATTAAAATGGCACCTTATGAAGCTTTATACGGAAGAAAATGTAGATCACCGATTGGATGGTTTGAAGCAGGTGAAACTGCTTTACTTGGGCCAGATCTTGTTCATCAAGCTATGGAGAAAGTTAAAGTGATCCAACAGCGGTTACAAATGGACCAAAGTCGACACAAGTCATATGCCGATGTTAGAAGAAGAGGGCTCGAATTCGCCATAGGTGATTGGGTATTCTTGAAGGTGTCACCGATGAAAGGGGTAATACGATTTGGGAAGAAAGGAAAGTTGAGTCCCCGATATATATGGCCATATGAAATTGTCCAAAGATTTGGGCAAGTTGCGTATGAATTGGCACTACCCCAAGAACTCTCCTCAGACCATCCAGTGTATCATGTTTCGATGCTTCAAAAGTGCATAGGGGATCCATATCGTATTATTCCCATTGAGGATGTCCAAGTTACGGAGGATCTTACTTATGAAGAGATAACCATTGCGATTCTAGATCAACAAGTAAAGAGGTTGAGGAATAAAGACATAGCTTCCGTAAAGGTACTTTGGCAAAATCAACAAGTAGAAGAGATCACATGGGAAGCCGAGGAAATGGTGAAGTCCAAGTACCCTCATCTATTTCAAATGGAAGAGAAAGTTCAAAATGCGGGATTGAAGCGATAACAAGTAAGTATCTATGAGCATTATGTGTATATGTATATATATGCTAATATAGAGATACATTTGATGTAATTAAAAAGATGTTGTTAACATTTGAGAACGAATGTTCCTAAGGGGGGAAGAATGTAACACCCCATACCTTCCTGACCCTACTTGACAACTTTGAACCATGTTTACCCTAGGTTAGAGAGCTATAAGTACATATTTTGCATTGTTATTGATGGAACATTTGATATTGTGCTAGTAAATGTGATTAGACCTTTGTAGTAGGCGGTGTTTGTGACTTTGTGGAGCATTGTGGGGTGAAAAGTGAGGTTTAAGGGACATCCAAGCAAAGGATATTAAATACAAGAAGTAAGCAAAAGGTTGGAACTTGAAAGATCCAACTAAATCCACAAAGAAAAGTCGAAATCAAAAATTAAGTGTGGGGCGCTGCAGGTGGCGTGCCAGGACGCTTTGGCCTGAAATTTTTGTGGCACAGGCAGCAAGGGGCGCACACCTGGGGGCATTCCAAGCTGCTAATGTGCACCTGTTCAGGTGCTGAAATTTCTCTAAGTCTTTGGGGCGCTCGGGAGTGTGCCGGGGTGCTTTTTGCCCGATTTCTTCTACGATTTTAAGTCTATAAAAAGGACTCTTGGGTTATGGTATCATTATTCCATCATAGTAGGACTACTCTTGAGTAAGTTTCGCATCCGAGTTGGGGTTAAGTCGTCTTCATAATTAGTTTATTAAATTATGTTCAATTAAGCCATGAATGGCTAGAATTGCTTGTTCTTGGGATTGAGGCCACGAACATGAATCTCGCGAGTTGAATATTTTTGTGACATTTATGAAATCATTTAAACATGATATATATGGTGAATCATGCATATAAATTGGTGGTCAAAGTTAATATGTGTTAATGGGCTCAATTTGAGGCCCAAAATGGAATAAAATGCATGGCCCAAAAGGGCAAATGACCCATTCTTCCACTTTGACCAAGGGAACATGGAATTTAATGACAAAAAGTGGCTAAGTATGACTTGAGGGGATATATAAGGTGGAAAAAATCAGATTTAATTTTCACAACTCACACATGCCTTTCTAGACATTTCTACAAGATATTTCTACAAGCTCTCAAACCCTAAGCCATCTTTATGGACAAGATCACTCATTTGAAAGTTTGGGTAAGTGATTATTATTATGGATTAATATATTATATGCATGGGAGAGTATTTAGATCATGATGGTTATGTATAAAAGTGTAAATAATACATTTTTACTTTTTGCTAAAAGATGTGTCATCCATGGGATTTAAACTTGAAAGAAGACTTGAGGTTTTGATGAAAGTGAAAGGTGTAAATGAACTATCAACATGTATGGTGTGGTTATGTTCCTTGACTTGTTATTTTTCTATAATTATAATTTGTGGGATTGTTGTAGATATGTGGTTATAAAGTGTATTGAGGTGACTTGATGGAGTAATTGTGATGTTGTGTTGATGGTGAAGTGTAAAGTATGAACTTGGTGTGGCATGCTATTGGTTTATGATATATTGGTCAATGTACGAAATATTGTGGTATTGTTGGTATGATAGTTTCATCAATGGTATTGTCAAGGGGGAAATGACATTTTAAGGCAATTATATACCTCATTGTCGTCGTATGCACTTGTAAGGTAGTTGGTTGTTAACGTAAGATCCGTTATGTACTTGTGTTGTAGAGTGAAATGTAATAAAGGAGCTGGACTATTGTATTCACATATAAGATTGTGTATTCATATTGGAAAGATAAGGTATGTAAGGTTACTCTTTCTGTATCCTTCTGCAGCATATAGTATTCACATTGACATTGTATTTATTCCATTCCAAAATGTTCTAAGGTATCCTATTTTCGGTTATCAATTGTTATTAATCACATGTCCCCTACTCATTGATCATTTGTGATTCACATGTCTCATGTGCATTGACTAATGTTCCAAAGGCCCAATAATGTTATATTCCAAAGTTCAAATAATGTTATGACTATCAATGTATCAATCTCAAAAGTAAAGAATGAAGTAATGCATATATGGTTGATGATTGAGTATGGGTGGTAGCTTTGAGGGCGTAAGCCTAGCTCAAACTGATCCCGAGATTATTAGATCAGGGGGCATTCCTAAAGGCATGAGCCTAGCTCAGACCGAACCTAACAGGGGGTAGCTCTAGAGGTAAAAACCTAGCTCGAGCTGAACCTGATATATTGGTTTATGGGTGGCAGCTCTAGAGGTAATAACCTTGCTCGAGCCGAGCCCAATGTGTTGATTTATGGGTGGTAGCTCTAGAGGCATAAGCCTAGCTTAAGCCGATCCCAACATAGCATTATGTTATGTTAAGACCCACTGATCAGTCGGGGCCCGGGTACATAGTGACACATGTGATAAAGAACAAACATAGAAGTAAAGAAGCAAAGAAAGTAATGAAAGCAATGCACATAGTTCCCAATGCATAGAATGGTGACTTATCCATATTGGTTATTCATTTGTATTTGAGTTCATTGAAGTATTTATGTGTCGTACAGTTTCATATGAGTCTTACATACTCAGTACATTCTTCGTACGGACGTCCTTTGGGGGACTTACCTTACTTGCTGCAGGTACAGGGGCTAGTAGACCTCTACAGTAGGTTACGAATCTTTTCTCAATCATTGGTGAGCTCCAGTTGGTTCGGGGCTTTTCGGGTCTCATATGTACATTGTTTTGGTACTGTAATATTGTATAAAGCAGGGACTTGTCCCGACTTTAGGATGGTTATGTATATGCATCTGTTAGAGGCTTTGTAGACGGACGTGGTGAGATGAATGAAATAATGTATGTCCATGTTGACTTGATGGCCCTAACGGCCAAGTTTCTTATATGTATATATCACATGTTTCCATGACTTCTACTATTGACATCTTATATCTCTATGTGATGATGATGTTATTGAGTGATATACATAAGAACGGACATGAGCAAAGATTGGTTCTCTCGGGCCTTATAGGCTTCGGGTGCCAGTCCGCCTCGTTGGAACTCGGGGCGTGACATTCACCTACACCAGCGCTTCATTATATTACATTCATTATCCAACTATTATCGATGGAACCTACTAATTTTATGAGGGCTCGAATAGGTTGTTGTTTCATGATTGGAATGCTTACTTGGGATAGGAGAAATAGATATGAAATACACAAATAGTATGGTTCTGAGAGCTATTGATTTTAAATAGATTAAGTCTATCGTATGGTGGTTTCAATTTTAGTTGTTTTATTTCCATACATACTTGATATATTATTTTGTATTGATGTCCTTACTGTTTAGGGCATTGCATTCATGCATATAGATTATCAGATAGATAGTTTTCATTTTTGCCCGTGGTTGAGTTAATCTGATGGTTAGTATGCTCTATTCTCTTTAGAGTTACTAAGCCTGGAGTCTTCTATGGCTTTGAATGGGTAATGGGTACGTTGGGGCCCTATCTTGACTCATGGCTAGCAATTTTTCCTCTTAGAGGCTTGTAGTCATCTATTGTGGGTCTATGCAGTTATGTCATGATTGTCTTTATATTATACTTTTGTTATATTCAAGTTTGTTTTTGTTGCATTTCATTTTATTTGGCTTGACCTTGATGGCCCACCAATGTTATTTGGTTTGATTTTTGTTTGTTCACTCAATTATGTTTGACATTAGGTGCCAGTCATTCCTCCTTAGGATTGGGGCATGAAACCCATGCCCTATTAGTGCTAAATAATCCTCCTAATACTATGCATAAACATATGCTCAAAAAATATCCTGAAAATTATTTGAAATCATAAGGTGTGTCTTCGCTCAAATCTGATCTATAACTGTTCTACTAAGAGCCTATGCTTAATTTTCTGGTCTACTTAAGTAAATTTTGGAATTTAGAGTAAATTAAGATTTCTTTAATACATGTTTACAAAATTGTCATGAGGAAATTCCATGAGTACATGATACAGATTTTAAGAAACTAGCAAAGTAAACCTTCAATATTCATAATCAATTCAAACATGAATTAGGAATCAAAGATTTGAGGAATAAACACAATTTTATGAAGAACTATAACCCTATACTTAAATTACCATGTAATCAACACTTAGATGAAGAAAAAATAAAATTGGAGATCTGGGGTAAGAACCCTAATTTGAGTTTGATTTTAATAAGCTTTGAAATTATACAACCCTTTACTTTAACACTATGGGCATGGAGATGAACGGATTTCTCTCATTGAACTCTTACATACCTGAATCACTCCATACTTCAAGAAAGACCAAATCTTTAAGGAAAAAAAAAAGGGCAGCCCGGTGCACTAAAGCTACCGCTATGAGCGGTGTCCAGGGAAGCATTAGAAAAATGACCTTTTAATGATCTCGTCAAACATTTGTGTGAGCTCTAGGTAAGCTCTTATAACTAGAGTGCATATTACATAAATGTAGTTTCAGATTGCACTTCTGAATAGTTTTCTAAAAGTTTTGGAGAAGTTTTGTGAGCTAGTTATGTGTATAGCATAATATTTTTGTGAATCACACTTGAGCTTGTAAAACTTTCCTATAGTGCTACCTTTTAGTAAAATAACCATTTTTCTACTCTAGACTCGGATTATCAAATGTTTAGTGGTGTTGGAAAGAAGACTAGAAAACCATTAATTTGGTAGGTTTTGGGCCATATAACACTTTATATTCTAGGAGGGATGCTCATTTGAATGTGACTCAGGTAAAAACTTATACCAAAACTCAATCGATAAGGAAGCTTTAAATCAACCTTTAACTGGAGATTCCCTATGACTTTAATCCATATCCAAAGGTCTTGACGCCTTAGATTTTGGACCTACCAATAATCAGTGTTTAGTATAAAAATACAAAGCCTGAAACTTGAAGTCTTAGACCAGTACAACTCATTATATGAGTCGTAGGGACACTGTGCCTTTTCTCATGAAGTCCGACCAGAGACTTAATAAAGTATCCTTGAAACCACTAGTCTTTATATGAGTCATAATTTTTATGTAGGGGTCATACTGATAAGCCTACGAGTGATAAAATTTGAATCACAGAAGTGATGCAGAAGTTGAAAAACTTCCAGTGACTATGACGCAAGATACGAGTCATACCTTGGACCATGACTCGGGGTATGAGTCATGGTGTGCTGCACCAAAAATTTCAGCAACGTCTCATTAAGGATAAATTTGACTTTCCTTATATGTTTACTCTTTCCCATGATATTTTGGTCACTAAAACCTATAAATATGAAATCCTAAAACCTATTCTTACTTTAAACTCTTAAGAAAAAGTCTATGGATAGCCTATGGCATGATCAAACAAGCTAGCTTCCTATTCAAGCAAGTTCGTCAAGTTTCACTTGTCAAGCATTTGTCTTCATTCAGGTAGACAAGCTTTCAGTGATGGATTCCTTTCAACCTCACATTCAAGTACTTTCAAGATACATGATATTATGATTCATAACTAGGTGTCATGCCCAAATTACTAAAGTTTGATTCTTTACATACTTTACTTGATTTCTATGAACAAGGTTTTTTCATGAACTTATGATTTCTCTCTAAAAAACCATGATTTATGCATCAAGACTCATTCTTTAAGGTTTCCTTATGAAGTATGAACTATACATTGAAGAGACATGCTTTTAGATACACGATTTTCAGCATGCAATTCATGACATGATATGTAACTTAGTCTCACCGTAGTAAGAATTATGAACAATATGACATCCAAATATGTCCATTATAATTTATGAATAGTTTTGACATCAACATATGTCTAATTATATGATATGAGTACTAGTATGTTTTGGGAGGATTATTTAGCATCGAGAGAAAATGGTTCAGATAACCTAAGTCCTATAACTATATTTCCACCTTAGGTTTTTCCCAAGAGGTATGATTCTAGGATTCTTATGTTATAGTTCTGTACCATGGCCAGTCAGAACAACTCTTTCAGTGTGGGTGTAGGATACTGGACATCATGAGCTCAAATGGTGTTTGTTGGTTATAAAAATCTCCCCAATTGAATAAACATTATGATTTCAATATCTATATACTCATGAAATATATCTATGAAACTTTTAGCTATCATGATATCCCTTATGTATAGACTATATGAACACTACCATATTAATGCTCATAAATACGTTCCTTTCATGATTTCACTCACAGGTTTTAAAGTATTTTACTGTAACACCCCGTATTTTGCGTGTACTTGTTCTATTGATATGGGACTTGAGGTAAGGTGTTATTCTACCTGAAGGATTAAAGTGTCCAAGTGTATATAAGTATTAAGTTAACATAAGGGGTTAAAACTTAGAATATGGAATAAAATAAGTGAGCTGCTTGCTTAACTTAAATTAAGCTAGTAGGTGACAAGTAGGTGCATCACCTACTTTGAATTATTGACCAATATAAGAACCAAGTAGGTGAATCACCAACTAATACTCCTTTGACCAACTTATTAGGCCAAGTACACTACCACCTACTTGAATAAATTCTGGCCCAAGTTAAAAGAGAGAAAAGGAGAAGAATGGGCAGCCAAGGCCCAATAGTTTCAGATCCACACAGGCCCAAGTATAATGGGCAAGTAGGTACACCAAATACTTGGTATTTTATAGACAAAAATGGGCAAGAAAGTCGGACAAGGATTGTCCCTTTAAAGGGATTAAAACAGCTCATTTTATTCATTTTAACTTAGGCAAAAAAATCAGCTTTCTAGGGTTTTCTCTCTTTCTCTCTAGTAGCTTCTACAGCAGCCCTATAATTCCATTAGGGTTATTGGGATTTCTTTTCCTTCCAAGCTAAAGGAATCAAGATATTAAATAGATACAAGTTAAGAGAATAAATCATTACAAAAACTAAGGTAAGACTACTGTCCATTTTTACCCCTTTTTATATACATTTTGGTGGAGAATTGGGTATATATTGTTGTTAAGAACTCAAAGGATGATGAGTTCAATATTGGGTTGATATAAATAAAGGACTTTGGACTATTTTAGGCGCTGTTTTATGTGTATATGTTGGGCACAACTTGGTTAATCTTAAAAAAGGGATGTGAGTTGTTGGTATTGACATATAAAAGGAGGGTGTAACGATGCACCACTTAATTAGATGTTGTATAAGCTTGCTGCCTATCATACTTTTTGGACATTTTGGTACATGTTATGAAGCCAAAGGGGTATCCGGGCATCTTATATGAATTCATGTGTTATAGAAATGTAATTAGAGGAGGAGGGGTTAAAAGAACAACCCTAGGTTGCCAAATTACGGGCTTACTGCCCGACTACTATTTTGGTTAGGTTAAGTAGCCCAAACATGTTGATTAGATACTAATACTAGTGTTACCACGTATTTTATTATATATAAGTAATCCAAAAGGCATGAGGTTAATTCGGGTTAATATTGGAGTTAGACAACAAGGTATGTAAGGCTACTCTATTCTGTGTTCTTTGGCATGAAATCTAACACTTGTATTACAAAGAGAGAGTCCAAAGTTCTCCTATAGGAAATGATACATAGTGGCAGTGTACAATCTCCCATGTAGCTAATGACCTTGTTCCCACTCCCTAATGTGCTTATTATTAAATCTGCGTGTCTACATTCAATAGTAAGCTTTATGATTTCTCCTTTTAGTCAAATAAGATCCATGTGTTATTTCAGCTCCTAAGCATTTTAATTATGTACAAACTGCTCCCTACTCATTGTTACTATATCAAGTGTTTATTCATGCATCTCTTACTGGTGGACTATTGTCCCAAAGATCAATATTGTCATGACCACCAAAGTAACAATCTCAAAGGTAATAAGCTAAGAATGCAGGGGCAAAAGCCTAGCATGGGTCGATCCCGATCTCTTTACATGTGGGTGTCATCTCAGGGGCATAATCCTAGCATGGGCTGATCCCAACTTGGGTATTTACCATTGATCAGTTGGTTATTTGTGTCACATGACTTACAAGATTATAAAGTAAAGAAAGTTAAAGTAAAGAAAGGAATGTTATGTACATGATTCCACGAGTATATGTAAGGTGGTCTATTAGCACTATCTATACACTTGTACTTTATTTCATTTGAGCTCTTGTGTTATGTATAGTTACTTTCAGCCTTACATATTCAGTACATTCTTTCGTACTAACGTCCCTTATGCAGGACCTGTATTTCATGATGCAGGCATAGGTACTTCATCTAGTAGACCCCTCCAGTAGGAGCACAGGACATCCAGCAGCTATTGGTGAGCACCAGGTTGATTTGGGGGTTTTCGAGTCTATTATATATGTTTTGGTATTTTATAGTAGCTATGTGTAAGGCTAGGACTTGTCCCGACCTTAACTAAGTTTATATCTCTTTTAGAGGCTTTGTAGACGATAAAGTGAAGTGTGGTTGTGCCTTGTCTTCCAGTCATTGTGGCCCCAATGGCCAAGTCATGTATATATAGTTTTGGCCTTGACTACATGGTTTATTTTCATTAAATCTTAATATCCATATTTGGAAGCATCTTTAAAAGTTCATGGCAATGCATGGTATGTTCAAGGCTATGGGTTGGTGCTCTCGGACCTTTACAGCTACGAGTTCCTCTCTGCCTCAATAGGATTTGAGGCGTGACAAAAGTGGTATCAGAGCCGGTCATCCTAGGGAGTCTACAAAGCTGTGTTTATGTAGTGCCTTAGTTATGGTTGTGTTGTGCACCACATCTATAGACAAGAGGCTTTGGGAAATTTAGGATTTGTGTCTTTTTCTTCATATCTTGGATCATGCAATAGTAGAGATGCCGATTACAAGAAGGAGTAAGAATAAAAGTAAGCAAGTAGATGTGGCTGCCGGAGAAGGGACCAGCAAGTCACCACCTAGACAAGCTAATCAAAGTGAGGCTCAATATGAGTTTGCATCACGGACCTCTTCTACTCCTCCATCTCTGAAAGAGCTAAGAAGGAGAGGAGTACCCTTAAAATCCACCTATTAATTCTACTGAGCAAGATTTAAGGAATGCGGTGCAATTTTTGACTCGTATAGTTGCTGGACAAGGTCAAGGACAAGCTAGTCCAATTACAGGTACTAGTGCTGTGGATAGGGCAGCTAGTCTACGAACAGAGAATTTTATTAAACTGGATCTTCCCATATTTATCGAGTCAGATCTTAATAAAGACCCACAAGACTTTATTGATCAAATACAAAGGGCCTTGGATGTCATGAATGTATATGGTAAAGAGACAGTTGATCTAGTAGCATATAGGTTAAAATGGGAGGCTATATTATGGTACGAAGACTGGAAATGATCTAGGGTACAGGTGCACCTTTCAGCTTGTTGGAAAGAGTTCCTCTCTTAATCATTACCTTCCCTTTGAAATTCGGAAGGCCCGTGTAGATTAGTTTTTAAATCTTTGTCAAGGGAATATGAGCGTGAGGGAGTATAGTCTATGATTTAACTCTTTGGCTAGGTATGCTCCTAATGTATTAGCTACTATGGATGATAGAGTTCATCGATATGTGGATAGATTGGATCTGTATTTGGTTAGAGATTATAGTATTGCTGCTTTGAATAAAGATATGGATATAGCAAGGATACAAGCTTTTCCACAAAAAATGGAGGATCAAAGGCATAGGAGAAGAACACAAGATTTGGAAAGAGGGCATCCCAAGAGGGCCAGACCTACGCGGCAATTTATGTCATCAAAAAGTGAGTTCAGACCTCGATTTCCTAACAGACCACCTAGGCAATCATCTTCCTACTCTGCAGCAAGTGCTCCACCCCAATTCCAAGGTTTTAGGGGTAATAAATTTGGGTAAAGAAGTGAGAGCCAAGGTTCACCGACAGCGGGGTATCAAGAGCAAGGGAGTATGAGCTAATCAAGACCTTCTCAACAGCCATGTAGGCAATGTGGAAAGCTTCATTTAGGTGCATGTCGGTTTAGGACAGATGCTTGCTTTTGGTGTGGTATGTCGGGCCACATGATGAGAGAGTGCCCATAAAGGGGCATGAGTGGTATGGCATGACCTACTGTATCAGCCATTGCATCGTCATCATCGATTCCTTCTTTAGGTAGGGGTATACAACCTACAGGTCATGATAGAGGTGTTAAAGGAGCAGCTAGTTCTAGCGGAGTTCAGAATCGTACATATGCTCTAGTGGATAGACAAAATTTGGAGGCTTCTCTTGATGTGGTCATAGGTACATTGTCCATCTTTTCACATAATGTATATGCATTAATTAATCGGGCTCTATGCTATCATATGTCACTCCATCAATTGCTGGAAAGTTCAAAAAAGCACCTGAATCATTGGTTAATCCATTTGAAGTGTCTACACTGATCGGTGAGTCTATTATAGCTAGAAGAATTTATCATAATTGCATAGTAACCGTTTGTGATCATGGCACATTGGCTGACCTTGTTGAACTAGAAATTATAGACTTTGATGTTATAATGGGTATGCATTGGTTGGCTTCTTATTATGCCATAGTAGATTGCCGAACTAAGAGGGTGCATTTCCATTTTCCAAAAGAGGTAGTCCTTGAATGGAGGGGTAATATTGGGGCGCCACGAGGTAAATTTATTTCTTATATTAAGGCAAAGAAAATGATGTTTAAAGGGTACATATGTCATCTAGTGAGAGTGAAAGATATAGATGCAGAGCGACCAAATCTTTAATTGGTTCCAATGGTAAATGATTTTACTGATATATTTCCTGAAGATTTTCTAGGTTTGCCTCTAGAACGAGAAGTAGAGTTTGGTATTGATGTGATCCCGTACTCAACCTATCTCTATTCCTCCGTATAGAATGGCTCCAGCAGAATTAAGGGAGTTGAAAGAGCAATTGAAAGACTTGCTAGAAAAAGGATTCATAAGGCCTAGTATGTCCCCTTAGGGCGTACCAGTGTTATCTATGCATAAGAAAGATGGCACGTAGAGAATGTATATTGACTATCGTCAACTGAATAAGGTGACTATTAATAACAAATATCCCCTTCCAAGAATTGATGATTTATTTGATCAGTTACAAGGTGCTATGTGTTTCTCAAAGATTGATTTGCGGTCGGGTTACCACCAAGTGAGGGTCAAAGTGAAAGATATACCTAAAATAGCTTTTCAAACACGGTATGTTCATTATGAGTTTTTAGTTATGTCATTTGGGCAAACAAATGCACCAACAACTTTTATGGATTTGATGAATAGGGTGTTTAAGCCATTCTTAGATGTGCTCGTGATAGTATTTATTGATGATATTTTGGTGTATTAAAGATCAAAAAAGGACCATGCAAATCATTTACAACAGGTGTTATAGGTTCTTCGTGATCGTAAATTATATGCAAAGTTCTCTAAATGTGAGTTTTGGTTAAAATCTGTAGCATTCTTGGGCCATATTATATCTAATGAAGGAATAAGGGCTGATACTCAAAATATAGAAGCATTGAAGGACTGGCCAAAACCAACAACACCTATGGAGGTTCGTAGTTTTCTTGGGTTGGCAGGTTAGTATAGAAGGTTTGTTGATGGGTTTTCTTCTATTTATGCACCTTTAAAAAAGTTAACACACAAAGCAGCCAAGTTTCAATGGAATAACACATGTGAAAGGAGTTTCCAAGTGCTAAAGAATAAGTTGACTTCTACACCTGTATTGGTACTTCTAGAGGGTACAAAAGGGTATGTGGTATATTGTGATGCTTCAGGAGCTGGATTAGGATGTGTATTGATGCAGCATGGTAAAGTAATAGCTTATACCTCAAGACAATTGTAGCCACATGAGAAAAATTATCCAACATATGATCTTGAGTTAGCAACGATTGTATTTACTTTAAAGATATGGTGCCACTACTTGTGTGGGGTTCATGTTGACATATATACCGACCATAAGAGTTTGCAATATATGTTTAAGCGGAGGTGGCTTGAACTATTAAAAGATTATGATATTGATATTTTGTATCATCCGGGGAAAGCAAACGTAGTAGCTGATGCGTTAAGTCGTAAGGCAATGGTGAGCACTTATGGACAGTCCACGAAAAGACAAGGGATGACTAAAGATCTACACCAACTAACTAGCTTGGGATTTTACCTTCTTGAATCTCCAGATGAAGGAGTTATTGTGCAAAACACAGCAGAATCCTCATTGGTAACTGAAGTGAAAGAAAAGCAGTATGTGGATCCTATTCTATTACAGCTTCAGAAGAATGTACAACAAGGTATGACAAAGGCATTGAGCTTACGTAAGAAGGAGTACTTCAGTGCCAAAAAAGATTGTGTGTACCTAATATTGATGGACTAAGGAAAAGGATTATGATGGAAGCACAACATTCAAGATATTCTGTCCATCCAGGGTTAACTCAAATGTATCGTGACTTGAAAAAAGTGTATTGGTGGGGTGACATAAAGAAGAACATTGCAGAATTTGTAGCCCAATGACCAAACTATCAACAAGTTAAAGTAGAGTCAAAAGTCGAAAGGTTATATGCAGTGTATGCAGCTCCCGATTTGGAAGTGGGACATGATCAGTATGAATTTTGTCACTGGTTTTCCTCATTCCTCTAGAAAATATGATTCCATATGGGTAATAGTTGATAGACTCACCAAATCAGCATACTTCCTACTAGTTAAGACCACATACACAGTTGAAGAGTATGCAAGGTTGTATATTAAAGAGATAGTTTGGCTACATGGAGTCCCAATCTCTATTATATCCGATAGGGGAGCTCAATTTCCTGCAAACTTTTGGAAGTCCTTTCAAAAGAGTTTGGGAACCTAAGTGAGTCTAAGTATAAATTTTCACCTTCAAACAGATGGTCAGGCAGAATATACAATCCAGAAACTTGAGGATATGCTACGAGCTTGTGTATTGGATTTCATAGGTACTTGGGACGATCATTTGTCACTTATTGAGTTTGTATACAACAATAGCTATCATTCGAGTATCAAAATGGAACCTTATGAAGCATTATATGGGAGAAAGTGTAGATCACCAATTGGGTGGTTTGAAGCGGGTGAAACTGCCTTATTTGGGCCAGATCTTATTCATCAAGCTATGGAAAAAGTTAAGGTGATACAACAACGGCTAGAAACAGTTCAAAGTCGACATAAATCATATGCAGATATTAGAAGAAAAGGGATAGAGTTTGCTATAGGAGATTGGGTATTCTTAAAAGTGTCATCAATGAAAGGGGTAATGAGGTTTGGTAAAAAGGGAAAACTGAGTCCATGCTATATAGGGCCATATAAGATTATTCAAAGATTTGGCCAAGTTGCATATGAGTTAGAGCTTCTGCAAGAGCTTTCAAGAGTACATCCAGTGTTTCATGTCTCAATGCTCAGAAAATGTATAGGAGATCCATCTCATATTACTCCTACTGAAGATGTACAAGTTACAGAAGAACTTACTTATGAAGAAGTGCCTATTGCTATTTTAGATTGGCAGGTCAAGAAGTTAAGAAATAAAGAAGTAGCTTCTATAAAAGTACTTTGGAGGAACCAACAAATAGAAGAGATCACATGGGAAGTCGAAGAAGCAATGATATCTAAGTGCCCTCATTTATTCAAATTTGAAGTGAAAATCTAAGATGCTGAATTAGAGCAGTAACAAGTAAGTATAAAGGTGTAAGTATTATGTGGTAACATGAATATTAAACTTGAGCTTGAACTTGTTTAATCAGGCTAATTATGCTAACATTCGAGGACGAATGTTCCTAAGGGGGGAAGGATGACACCCCGTATTTTGTGTGTACTTGTTCTATTGATATGGGACTTGAAGTAACCTTGTTTTATAGGTAAGGGAACAAGTTTCTTAAGTGATTAGTGGTGGTTTAAAAAGGATTTAAAGGATATTATAATGGCCCAATATTTCAGCATGTATACGCCAAGTTAATCCAAACGAAAGTGTTTAAATGCGAGATAGTAAGGTGGTATTCTACCTAATGGATTAAAATGTCCAAGTGTATATAAGTATTAAGTTAACATAAGGGGTTTAAACTTAGAATATGGAATAAAATAAGTGAGCTTCTTGCTTAACTTAAATTAAGCTAGTAGGTGACAAGTAGGTGCATCACCTACTTTGAATTATTGACCAATATAAGAACCAAGTAGGTGCATCACCTACTAAGACTCCTTTGACCATCTTATTGGGCCAAGTACACTTCCACCTACTTGAATAAATTTTGGTCTAAGTTAAAAGAGAGAAAATAAGAAGAATGGGCAGCCAAGGCCCAATAGTTTCAGATCCACGAAGGCCCAAGTATAATGGGAAAGTAGGTGCACCAAATACTTGGTATTTTATGGCCAAAATTGGGAAAGAAAGTTGTCCAAGAGCTGTTCCCTTTAAAGGGATTGAAAACAACTCATTTTATTCATTTTAACTTAGGCAAAAAAATCAGCTTTCTAGGGTTTTCTCTCTTTCTCTCTAGTAGCTTCTACAGAAGCCCTATAATTCCATTAGGGTTATTGGGATTTATTTTCCTTCCAAGCTAAAGGAATCAAGATATTAAAGAGATACAAGTTAAGAGAATAAACCACCACAAAAACTAAAGTAAGGCTACTGTCCATTTTTGCCCCTTTCTTTATACATGTTTTGGTGGAGAATTGGGTATATATTGTTATTAAGAACTCAAGGGATGATGAGTTCAATATTGGGTTGATATAATAAAGGACTTTGGGACTGTTTTAGGGGCTGTTTTATGTGTATATGTTGGGGACAACTTAGTTTATCTTAAAAATGGATGTGAGTTGTTGGTATTGACATATAAAAGGAGGGTGTAATGATGCACCACTTAATTAGATGTTGTATAAGCTTGTTGTATATCATACTTTATGGACTGTTTGGTACATGTTATGAAGCCAATGGGGTCTCCAGGGATCTTATATGAATTCGTGTGTTGTACAAATGTAATTAGAGGAGGAGGGGTTGAAAGAACACCCTTGGGTTGCCAAATTATGGGCTTACTGCCTGGCTACTATTTTGGTGAGGTTAAGTAGCCCAAACGTGTTGATTAGCTACTAATACTAGTTTTAATATGTATTTTATTATAGATAAGTAATCCAAAAGGCACGAGGTTAATTCGGGTTAATATTGGAGTTATACAACAAGGTATGTAAGGCTTCTCTATTCAGTGTTCTTTGGCATGAAATCTAACACTTGTATTAAAAAGTGAGCATCCAAAGTTCTCCTATAGGAAATGATACATAATGGCGGCATACAATCTCCCATGTAGCTAACGACCTTGTTCCCACTCCCTAATGTGCTTATTAATTAAATCTGCGTGTATACATTCAATAGTAAGCTTCATGAGTTCTCCTTTTATTCAAATAAGATCCATGTGTTATTTCAGCTCCTAGCCATTTTAATTATGTGCAAACTTCTCCCTACTCATTGTTACTACATTAAGTATTTATTCAAGCATCTCTTACTATTGGACTATTGTTCCAAAGCTCAATAATGTTATGACCACCAAAGTAACAATCTCAAAGGTAATAAATTAAGAATGCAATCTGGTTATGTACGGGTGTCACCTTAGGGGAAAAATCCTACCATGGGCCAATCTCGATCTCTTTACATGTGGGTGGCAGCTCAGGGGCATAAGCCTAGCATGGTCCGATCCCAACTTAGGTATTTACCACTGATCAGTTGGTCATTTGTATCACATGAATTACAAGATTATAAAGTAAATAAAGGAATGTAATGTACACGATTCCACAAGTATATATAAGGTGGTCTATTAGCACTATCTATACATTTGTACCTGATTTAATTGGAGCTCTTGTGTTATGTATAGTTACTTTCAGCCTTACTATTCAGTACATTCTTTCGTACTAACGTCCCTTATGTGGGACCTGCATTTCATCCTGCAGGCACATGTACTTCAGCTAGTAGACCCCTATAGTAGTAGCACAGGACATCCAGCGGCTATTGGTGAGCTCTAGGTTAATTCGGGGCTTTCCGAGTCTATTATATATGTTTTGGTATTATATAGTAGCTAAGTGTAAGGGGGGACTTGTCCCGACCTTAACTAAGTTTATATCTCTTTTAGAGGCTTTTTAGAAAGTAAAGTGAAGTGTGGTTATGCCTTGTCTTCCAGTCATTGTGGCCCCAATGGCCAAGTCATGTATATATAGTTTTGGGCATGACTACGTGGTTTATTTTCATTAAATCTTAATATCCATATTTGGCAGCATCTTTAAAAGTTTATGGCAATGCATGGTAAGTACAAGGTTATGGGTTGGTGCTCTCAGGCCTTTATGGCTATGGGTGCCTGTTCGCCCCAATAGGATTTGAGGTGTGACATTTACGCTATTCTCTATATACTTCTATAATCAGTTCTTGAGTTTATATTACATGTATGTATATACTTGCATACCAATACATTCTATTCCATTGACTGCATCTTGCACTATATTTTTCATGTAATGTAAATCCAAGTACTCAAGCTTAAGGTTTGCTGCTAGACATTCGGTAGTACCTGACTTCCAGATGATCAGTGAGTGCTCCTTCTATCATTTTCAAAGGCTTGGAGAGTATTTAGCTTTCTTTCATAGAATTGGTTTAGAATTTTGATTCAATAAAGGTTATAGGGACTTGTCCCAGTTAGCTTTTATGGTAATAGTAGAGGCTTCACTAGATAGACAATATTTAGTAGTGACATTCTTTCATTCCTTCTAGTTACGTCTCAATAAAGTATTATTCTTTATCATGATTTAGCCCCTTATGATTATCTATGTTTTCGTATTAGTTTTATCATATTACTCAATAGATATGCTATGCTAAGGGTCTCACTTGACTACTAGTGAGAAACTAGACATGGCTTATGGTTAAGGTGTAAACTCGGGTCGTGAAAAACTTGGTATAAGAGCAATAGGTTCAAGTGTCCTAGGGTGTCTATCAAGCTGTGTCTATTAAATTCATACTTGTGGGTCTGAAGTGCGCCACATTTATAATTAGGAAGCTACAAGGCATATATGAATATTTCTCTTCTTTCATGATCTATTTCGTGTAATAGAGTTTAACTCTATGTTTATCTTCTAACTCATGCTTTGTGCATATTACAGATCATGCCTCTAAATAGGACCGCTAGTTAGAGGGCCACTGCTAATTCTATATTTAAGTCCACTCCTGTATTACTTTCAATTCATATCATTCAGACCAGGAATAAAGCCATTTTTTTGGTCAAAATACTAGTGCCAAGACTCCACCTATTTCATCAGTTATACATAGTGGTTTTAGTTCTTCTACTATTCATCAACCAAATATTGATCTAAATGCTAATTTGAGGAATGCTATTCAGATGTTGAATCAGAAAGTGTCTACTCAGACTAACTATCCAGCCCTAGAGAATACCATTCCTCAGGTTGCTTTTAAGGTTCGTAACTCTCTCATAATAAGTCCTCCAGAGTTCTCAAGGTCGAAGATTGGTCAGGATCCATAGAGTTTCATTGATGAGATTGAGTAGAGTCTTTAGGTTATGCATATTACATATGCAAAAAAGGTTGAGCTTGTTTTGTATCAGATGAAAGATATTGCGGGCATATGGTATAAGCAGTGGGAAGAAGTCTAAGGATAAGATGAGGTACCTATAGAGTGGATCATATTTGAGGATACTTTCTTAGGGGGTATTTCATTCCTGGAGAGTTGAGGGATGCTAAGGTTAGAGAGTTCTTGAATTTTGAATAGGGTTCCATGAGTTCAAAGGAGAATGGTCTTAAGTTCATCCAGCTATCTCGCTATGCTCCAAATATGGTGTCCGGTATGAGTAATTGAATGAACTTGTTCATTTCAAGTCTGTACAGATTCTTGAGTAAAGAGGATAAGGGGTTTAACAAAGACATATACATAGCCTGTCTTATGATTCATGTTCAACAAGTTAAATAGGATAAATTGAAAGAGAGGGAAGAGTTTTAGAGTAAGAGGGCTAAGATGGATAACCATGATCACTGTCAACAGAGGTCTAAAAAATATAAATTCGTTTTCCTTCTAAAATAATTCATTCAGATCAGCCCCATTTTTGGTAATTCACTAGCTTCTAGGTTCAAGAAATATAAGAGATTCAAAGCTTCAAGTTCTCAAACTTTTGGCAACATTGCGAAGGGACCTTCATACCCTTCTTGCAACAAGTATGGGAAACACCATCTAGGTGAATGCCTCTTTGGTAGGGATGTATGTTTTGGATATGGATAACAGGGTAGTATGTTGAGAGATTTTCCTTCATCTAATCAGGGAAATAGGGGTAATAGGGCCAGGACTATATCATCCCCAACAGGTCGTGGTACTCAGAAAGGTAATGCTTCAGGTTCCAGTAGTGGTAAAAACTGCTTCTATTCTTTATCCAACAACCAGGATAAGAAGAGTTCCCCCGATTTTATTTTTGGTATTTTGAAGTTTCCTTTCTTGATGTTTATACTTTGTTAGATACGAGAGCTACTATAACACCACGTACCTTCCCAACCCTAATTGACGACATTGAACAATGTTTACTTAGGTGTCGAGAGCCATAAGTATGTATTTGGTAATGTTAATGATGAGATAATTGACATTAGGCCTCGTACATGTGATTAGACCTTCGTAGAAGGTGTTTTGTGACTTCATGGAGCATTTGTGGGGTTAAAATGAGGCTTGGAGGGCCTCCAAACAAAGGATATTAAAGGTAAGAAGTAAGTTGAAGAATAGAACTTGAAGTATCTAACCAAATCCGCAAAGAAAAGTCGAAGAAACAAAAAATTTAAAAACAAATACAGGTGGGGCGCGCCCAAGGGCGTACCAGGCCGCTCTGGGCTGAAATTTTCAGCCCAGAGACAGCACTGGGGCGCGCCAAGCGACGTACCGGGGTGGTTTTCACCAAAATTTTTCTTCAACTATTATGAGGCGTATAAGACCTATAAGACATGGTATCATTACTCCATAATAGTAGGACTATTTTTAAGTGCGTTTAGCATCCGAGTTGGGGTCAAGTCTTCATCACAAGTACTTTTAACAAATTATGTTCAAATAGGCCATGAGCAACTAGAATTTCTATTTTTGCGATTGAGTCTACGAGCGGAAATCTCGTAAGTGAATAGTAGCATGACGATTATGGAAATAATTAAACATGAGATATATGATGGATTACATATTGATGTTAGTGGGTTAAGATGATATGGGTTATTGGGCCTAATTTGAGACCCAAAATGAGCAAAACATGAAAGGCCCAATGGGTCAAATGACCCATTCTTGCTTTGACTTGTCAATTGTTGAACCAAATGGCTAAGGAGGAATTTGAGAGGTTATAAAAGGTGGTCAAAAATCAGATTTTTAATTTCAAAGGGGCACATGCCATTCTAGACATTTCTACAATATTTCCATAAGATATTTCTCAAGCTCTTCAAACCCTAAGGCACTCTTTGGACAAGATCATCATCTTCCAAGCTTGGGTAAGTGATTATTCTTGTACTTTAACATATTATGGGCTTGATAGATTATGTATTTTATGGTGGTTATGTTGGCAAGGTGTTGAATAGTGCACTTTGGCTTTTTGCTAAAAGATGTGCATTCTTGTGAATTAAACTTGAAAAAGGGACTTGATTATTTGATGAAAGTGAATGGTATTGATGATATCTCAACATGTATGGTGTAGTTATGTCCATAACTTGTTATTTTTCTATATGAGAAAATTGTGGAATTTTAGTTATGAAATGTATTGAAGTGATTTGGTGAATTAATGGTGATGTGGTGTTAATGAGAACATGTAAAGGAGGAACTTGGTGTGAAATACTATTGGTATATAATTTTGTGGTCAATCTATGGCATGATTATGGTATTTTTAGTATGAAGAGGCCATGAATGGTATTGTAAGGGTAAAATAATGTTATAAGTGTCACAACCCAAAATCCCATTCGGGCCGGATTGGCACCCGAAGCCGATATGGCCCGAGAGAACCAATCTTTGCTCATGCACATTCGTATGCGTAACCTCGTATGCATCTTAGTATATCTCATGCGACTATTCGGAAGACATGAATCATGGAAACATATGCTATATAAATATACATTTAGGAAACTTGGCCTTTGGGGCCATCAAGAAACACGGACAGTCGTCTTTTAAATATTCGTCTCTTACATCTGTATACCCACATATGTCTACAAAAACCTCTAACAGATGCATCAACAAGACCAACTTACAGTCGGGACAAGTCCCCACTTTATACAATATATATAACATCAAAACAAATATACATCTATGACTCATGGGGCTCCGAACCAACTAGAGCTCACCAAATATCTGCAAATGATCCCAGTCTACAGAGGAAGTCTACTAATGCCAGTACCTGCAACATGTAAGGTAAGTCCCTCGAGGGGGTCAGTACGAAGAATGTACTGAGTATGTAAGGCTCATAAGAAATCATCATACATAATAACAACAATCATGGAATCAATATAAAAGAATTAATGAACGTGAATAAACTCTCTTTCTGTATGTGGGGAACCATGTATATTACGTTCTTTACTTCTCTTGTCTTCATATTTATTCATCTTTATTGTTCTACCCATGCTAGGCTGTTCTATCGCCCCTGGGATGAGATTAACCCATGCTAGGTACTTTGACCCCTGGGATGTTATGTGAACCCATGCTAGACTTTCGTGTCGCCCCTGGGATGTCATTAACCCATGCTAGGCTTATCGCCCCTGGGATGTTATATTAACCCATGCTAGGCTTTCGTGTCGCCCTTGGGATGTACCTTCATAACCCATGCTAGGATTTTATATCGCCCCTGGGATGTATCGGGATCGACCCACGCTAGGCTTTTCTTTCGCCCCTGGGATGCCACCCGTGTTATTGGGATCGACTCATGCTAGGTATTTTAACCCCTAGGATACCACCCATGATTACTTATTAATTATACATCTCTTATATGGTTACTTCCATTCTAACAGTGATTGAGGCGTTGAGGATCATAACCTTATTTGAAGCACAGTCATATACACATTTCACTTTACACCTTTACTTCATGAGATTGACATCTTCACTTATGAGGAATAGATATATTAACTTGCACATCACCTCTCTTATTACTCTTATGAGATCTTATGAGATTGGTACTTTTATACTTGTGAAAGATTGGTACAAAGATAATCGTCACATTATTGGACTTTGGAACATGACATGATTGGAAAATGATTTTCAAGGATAAATAGATTCTCTTATGTTATTACTCTCTTGAGATAGTTCTTTTAGAAACTACAACGTTATGACATCTTAGGAACTTCAATCAATGAATAAGAGATTAGTGGATCATAAGTCATCTAAGAATAGGTCGCATATGGATACAATATACGTCAACCTAAACTGATACACTTCAAGCCTCTCGAAATTGAAACAAGTCCAATGTCAATAGGAACAATATGTTGTAGAAGAATACAGAAAGAGTAACCTTACATACCTTGTATTCTCAATACAATTCTACAATCTTAAGTGTGCATACAATATTCCCGCTCCGTCTTATGTTTCACTCTACAATACAAGTACATAACGTAACTAACATTAACCACCAATTACCTTACAGCGGCATACAATAACAATAAGTCACATGCTTGGCTTTAACATGTTATTTCCCCCTTGACAATATCATTTATGAAATTATTGTACCAATAATCCCATAATATTCCATACATTAACCAATGCATGATAACCAATAGCATGTCACACCAAGTTCATACTTTCCACTCTCCATCATCACAACATCACAATTATGCCATCAATTTACTTCAATACACCTCACAACAACAAATCGGCCAAAATCCCATAATTTACACTTATAGAAAAATAACAAGTTTAGGACCATAATAACACCATACATGTTGTTATTTCATACATACCATTCTCTTTCATCAAACCCACAAGTCATATTTCAAGTTACAATTCCATGGATAACACATCTTTAGAAAAAACACAAAGTGTTATATTTAACACTTCCAAGCATAACCAACATGGTATACATAATCTATCATGCATATAATATGTTAATGTACAAGAATAATCAATTACCCAAGCATGGAAGATGATGATCTTGTCCAAAAATGCCTTAGGGTTTGAAGAACTTGAGAAAGGTCTTGTGGAAATATTGTAGAAATGTCTAGAATGGCGTGTGCCCCTTTGATATTAAAAATCTGATTTTTGGCCACCTTTTATAAACTTTTAAATTCATCCTTAGACATTAAGTCCATCATTGACAAGTCAAGGCAAGAATGGGTCATTTTGACCCATTGGGCCTTTCATGGTTTTTGCTTATTTGGTCTCAAATTAGGCCCAATAACCCATATTATCTTAACTCACTAAAATCAATGTGTAATCCATCATATACGTGTTACAATTATATTTCCACTCACGGGATTTATATTCGTAGCCTTAATTCCAAACACAAGCAATTCTAGCCACGTATGACTTATTTTGACCATAAGGGCAAAATTGTCATTTTGACGCTGAATTCGTTCACGAGTAATTTTATAATACCAATATAATGTTTCATTCATTTCATGTATATACTTGTGATTGTAAAAGAAACGTGGAAAAAATCGGCTCGATACGTCCCCAGGCACCCTTGGGACTTAAGAAATTTCCAACTTTTGAAAAACTGAAAAATCCATCCTGGCACGCCCTTGGACGCGCCAGCTTGCTGACTTTGGGCACAAAAATTTGTCCCAGAGTGGCCTGGCCCCCCCCCCCCCCCCATAATATTTTTCAAAAATTTTATTTTTCGACTTTTCTTCGCGGGTTTGATTAGATACTTCAAGTCCTATTCTTTAACTTACTTCTTAACCTTAATATACTTTGTTTAGAGGAATTATTAGCCTCGTTTTGAACCCCACAACTGCTCCACAAAAATCACAAAATACCTCCTACGAAGGGCTAATCACATATATGAGGCCAAATTTCTATTTTCTCATTCATAACATTACCAAATACATACGTATGGCTCTCGACACCTAAGTAAACATTATTTAATGTCGTAAAGTAGGGTTGGGAAGGTACGGGGTGTTACAATAAGTCTATCATGTAACTCATGGTTTCCCTATACACTTGGAATATAGCTTGTGGTTAATGTTGGTTCCATTATGCACTTGTGATGTAGAGTGAAACGTAAGGAGGGAGCGGGATTGTTGTACTCACATATTGGATTGTGTGTTCATATTGATGACATAAGGTATGTAAGGTTACTCTGTCCGTATCGTTCTGCAGCAAATAATATTCATATTGACATTACACTTGTCCTATTCCGAAATATGCTAAGGTATCTCATTCAGGTTTGATATATATTGCTATCAACATGTTTCCTATTCATTGACCGATTGGCATTCATATGTCTCTTATCCATGGACTGAAATTCCTAAGCTCTCATAATGTTGTAACTACTAAAAGAAACTATTTCAAGGAAAGTGATGACGTAAGGAGAATCTATTCATTCCTAAGTTACATATCTCTCATTCATTAGTCGTTCTTGTTCATAAGTTACATAATTATGGACATGGTTCCCAAGTCTCAATAATGTATGATCCCAAGTTCCAATGGTGTTTCTATACATGTCCCTTATTCATTGATCATTGTTCCAATGTTTCCAATAGTGCTATGTTTCCAAGAATGTTATGTTTCCAATAATGTCATGTCAAGTGAATGTACCAATCTCCCATAAGTAAAAGTATCAATCTCTCATAAGTAAAGGTGTTAACCTCTCATGAGTGAGCATATCAATCTCATGAAAGTAAGGAATGAAGTAATGTATACACGTGTTCCCAATAATGTTCCAATCACTAATGTATCACTCTCATAACAAAGTAAGGAGAAGAAGTATGCAAAGAAGTAATGCATACATGGTTGCTTTATGTTTCATTGAGTATGGATCATAATCTAAAGGATATAAGTTCAGATGGAACAGTCCCAAAATTATGCTATGTTATTTACTATAGCCCACCAAGGTGGAGGTACGGTATTATACATATATATATTATAGCCCACCAAGGTGGAGATCCGGTATTATACATATATATATTATAGCCCACCAAAGGTGGAGGTCCGGTATTATATACGTATTTATTATAGCCCACTAATGGTGGAGGCCCGGTATTATATATTTATTTATTATAGCCCACCAATGGTGGAGGCCCGGTATTATATACTTACTTATAAGGTGATGATCCATAAGGTATTATGAACCACTAGCTAGTTGGATGAACAGTAATGAAATATTTGTAAAAGAAATGAGAGCATATCCCTTGCATGAATATATAAATATAGGAGTTATTATAAGAATGATGATGATAAGAATGGATGATCAAGTAATGAAAATAATAGAAGTAATGAACATGGTTCCATATATTCAGAACGGGATCTATCCATATTGATTATTCTCTTACGCTTAATTTCTTGGAAGTACTTATGCATTATACAGTTTCATATGTCCTTACATACTCAGTACTTTCTTCGTACTGACCCCTCTTGGGGGACTTACCTTACTTGCTACAGGCATAGGTGCTAGTAGACCTCCTCCGTAGGCTACGAGATATCCGTAGATTGTTGGTGAGCTCCAGTTGGTTCGGGGCTTTTTTGAGTCATTATGCACATTGGTTTGATATTGTATATGAGTATAAAAAAGGGTGTTGTCTCGACTCTAGGTTTGTCATAGTTATGTATCTGTAGAGGCTTTGTAGACTTATTTGGGAAACTGAATGTAAGATATGTACGCTCATTTTGACGTGATGGCCCTAACGGCCAAGTTTCGTATATTGTACATATTGCCATGACTTCCGCCATTGATATTTAATTACATGGGATAGAATGATAATCATACGTAAACATTCATATGAGAGTATATGATCAAAGATTGGTTTTCTCTGGCCTTATCGGCTTCGGGTGCCAGTCAGACCTGAAAGGGATTTCGGGTCGTGACAAAAGTGGTATCAGAGAAGGTCGTTCTAAGGGTGTCTAAAAAGCCGTGTCTGAGTAGAGTCTTGCTTATAGATGTGTTGCATGCCACATTTATAAGTAGGAGGCTACGGGACATTTAGGAGTCGTTTCATTTCTTCCTTCTAGATCGTGCAATAGAGCCATTGCCATAGGTGGGATTATATCTGACCATTATAATTTGTTTTCTTTGATATAGTATAATGCCGATTACAAGACAAGGTATAGGCAAAGATAAGAAGGTAGACACACTTGATGGAGAAGTAATTAGTAAATCACCACCTAACCCAGCTAGTCAATATGGGGTTGAAACTGAGTTTACATCATGGGCACCTTCTCCTCCCCCTTCTCCAGGGAGGCCACAAAGGAGGGAAGTATCCCAAGAATCGCCTGTTAATATTACTGGGCAGGAGTTACAGGACTTGAGAAATACGGTGCATATGTTGACTCAGATAGTGGCTGCACAAACTCAGGGATGAGCTGGTCGAGCTGGTCCAATGACAAGTGATGATGGTGCGGCTAGGATAGCTAGTCTGCGGACACAGGATTTCTTGAAATTAGATCCTCCCACATTTACCGGGTCCGATCTTAATGAAGATCCGTAAGACTTTATCGATCAAATTCAAAGAGCTCTAGATGTTATGCATGTGATGGGTGTAGAAATAGTGGAGCTTGCAGCATATAGACTGAAAGGAGAGGCTATATTATGGTACGAAGATTGGAAAAAATCTAGAGGTATCGATGCAAATCCAGCTAGTTGGGAGGAATTCAAGGTGGCATTCCTTGATCATTACCTTCCATATGAGGTCTGCGAGGCTCGTGCAGATCAGTTTTTAAATCTTCGTCAAGGAAATATGAGTGTCAGGGAGTACAGTCTTCGGTTTAATTCGTTGGCTAGATATGCTCCTAATATGGTAGCGACTATGGACGATAGAGTTCATCGGTATGTAGACAGATTGGAGCCATATTTGGTAAGGGACTGTACTATTGTGGCATTAAATAAAGATATGGATATAGACAGAATACAAGCCTTCACGCAAAAGATAGAGGATCAAAGACAAAGGGGAAGGATACAAGAATCTACGGCAGGGCCGACAAAGCGGGCTAGACAAATGGGACAGCTCATGGCATCCCAAGGAGGATTTAGGCCTCGAGTTTTCCCTAGATCACCTAAACCATCATTTTCCTACCCTACAACGGGTACTACACCTCCATTTTGAGGATCTAGAAGCAATCCAATTAGGCAGAGTAGTGGAATACGAGGTTCACAGACAGCGGGATCTTTTCGTCAACTGTGCCAGCACTGTGGGAAGTTTTATTCAGGTGAATGCTGATTTGACACGAACGTTTGCTTTTGGTGTAAAAAGCCATGACACGTGAAGAGAGAGTGCCCACAAAGGGCCATAGGTAGTAAGACACGACCTACGGGATCAACAGAATTCGAAAGTTTCTCCTGATGTAGACACAGGTACAACACTTATATTTTTACATAAGGTATATGTATTAATTGACCCGTATCCTATATTATCATATGCTACTCCATGGATTGTGAAAATAAATAAATAATATATGAATGATGACATGATGAAATGGATGATGATAAAATGACAAAGGAATGATGATGATAGTCCCAAGATAGCATTACAAACATGGTATGGTTATTAGGAAATCCTCGTATGTCATTTGGGCTAATGAATGCACTAGTGGTTTTTATGATTTGATGAATAGAATGTGCAAGCCATTCTTAGACATGTTCATGACAAAGTTTGTAGATGTTATTTTGATTTACTCAAGATTCGAAGGGAACCATGCTATCTAGTTACGGCAAATGTTATAGATCCTTCGTGATCGTAAATGATATGCAAAGTTGTCTAAGTGTGAATTTTAGTTAAAATCTGTAGCATCCTTGGGTCACATGATACCAGATAAGCGAAGAAGGGTTGATATACCAAAGATAGAATCCATGAAGAATTGGCTAAAACCTACGATGCCTATAGAGATTCATATTTTTTTCTTGGGTTGGCCAGCTATTACAGAAAGTTTGTTGGAAAATTTTTCTTCTATCCCGACACCCTTAACAAAGCTAACACGCATGTAACTAAGTTTCAGTGGAATGATGTAGGTGAGAAAAGTTTGCAAGAGATGAAAGATAAATTGACTCCTACACTTGTACTAGTACCTCCCAAAGGCACAAAAGAGTATACAGTGTATTGTGATGTTTGAAAAAAATTGGTGTGGTATGTGTATACGTGCAGCATGACAATATGATAGCGTATGCCTTAAGACAACTGAGTCCACATAACAAAAATTATCCCACATATGCTTTTGAGTTAACAGTTGTGTAAGGTTACATGAGAAGAGCATTATAGAACTTATAGCTCAATGTCCAAGCGGTCACCGATTAGCAGTATGGCATTAGAAACTTGTATGTTTTATGAAAGGTGTTACCCTTCCAGTTTAGAAGTGGAACATGAACAACATGGATTTAACCACAGAGTTGCCTCGTACACTGTGAAAGTTGATATCATATAGATAATAGTTAACAAACTTACCGAGTCAGTATATTTCTTATTAGTTAGGACCACCAATGCAACTGAACATTATGTACAGTTGTATGTTATAGAGATAGTACGATTACATGGTATTCCACTCACTATTATATCAAATGGGAGAGCTCATGTTATTGCACAGTGTAGGAAATTTTTACAGTAAAGCATGGGTATATAGGCTGATATAAGTACGGCTTGCCATCCTTAGATGGTCGGACAAACAGAACATATTATATGAACATTGGACGATATGCCACGAGTTTGTACATTGGACTTTAAAGGTCGTTGGGATGAACATCTATCGTTTATTAATATTACTTACAATAAAAGTATCAAAAGGCACCTTACGAAGCTTTATATGAAAGAAACACATAGATCATCAATTGAATGGATTATAGCTGATGAAATTTGCTTTGCTCGGGTCAGATTTTGTTTCATTAAGCTATAGAGAAAGTAAAAGTGATATAACAGCAAATACAAATGGCCCAAAGTCGATACAAATCATATGCCGATATTAGAAGAAGGGAATTAAGATGTTCCATAGGTGGTTAAGTAGTTTTGACAGTGTCACCAATGAAGTAAATAATAATGAGATTCGAAAAGAAAGGGACATTGTCCAAAGATTTGGGCAAATTGCGTATCTATTAGCATTAGTCCAAGAACTTTGTACAGTTCATTCAGTATTTCATATGCGATGCTTTGAAAGTGTGTAGGAGATTATCCAGTGTTGCTCCTAGTGGAAATACACCAGTTATGGAAAATATCACATGTGAAGAAGTACAGCTTACTATTCCAGCTCGATAAGCGAAAGCAATAAGAAATAAAGAAGGAACTTCCGTAAAAGCAAAATTGGAGAAATTAACAAGTAGAAGAAGGCACAAGGGAGACCAAAGAAAGAATGAAATCTAAAGTACTCATAACTATTGTACACAGAAGAAAGAGTTCAAGATAAGGAAGTGGAGTCATAATAAGTAAGTCTTTATAAGTGTTACATGTGTATATGATGATGTGAAAGATTCACTTTGACTTAAGTGTTACAATGAGACAATGTTACTAACATTCGAGGATGAATGTTTCTAAGGGGGGAAGAATGTAGCACCCCGTACCTTCCAAACCCTAATTGATGACATTGAACAATGTTTACTTAGGTGTCGAGAGCCATAAGTATGTATTTTGGTAATGTTATTGATGAGATAATTGATATTGGGCCTCGTACATGTGATTAGACCTTTGTAGAAGGTGTTTTGTGACTTTGTGGAGAATTTGTTGGGTTAAAAATGAGGCTTGGAGGGCCTCCAAACAAAGGATATTAAAGGTAAGAAGTAAGTTGAAGAATAGAACTTGAAGTCTCTAACCGAATCTGTAACGAAAAGTCGAAGAAATAAAAAATTTTTTAAAAAAATACAAGTGGGGCATGCCAGGCCGCTCTGGGCTGAAATTTTCAGCCCAGAGGCAGCACTGGGGCGCGCCAAGTGGCGTGCCGGGGTGGTTTTCGCCAAAATTTTTCTTTGACTATTATGAGGCGTATAAGACCTATAAGTCATGGTATCATTACTCCATCATAGTAGGACTATTCTTAAGTGCGTTTAGCATCAAAGTTGGGGTCAAGTCTTTGTCACAAGTATTTTTAACAAATTATGTTCAAATAGGCCATGAGCGACTAGAATTTCTATTTTTTCTATTGAGGCTACGAGCGGGAATCTCGTAAGTGAATAGTGTCATGACGATTATGGAAATAATTAAACATGAGATATATGATGGATTACACATTGATGTTAGTGGGTTAAGATGATATGGGTTATTGGGCCTAATTTGAGACCCAAAATGAGCAAAACATGAAAGGCCCAATGGGTCAAATGACCCATTCTTGCCTTGACATGTCAATTGTTGAACCAAATGGCTAAGGATGGCTTTAAGAGGTTATAAAAGGTGGCCAAAAATCAGATTTTTAATCTCAAAGGGGCACATGCCATTCTAGACATTTCTACAATATTTCCACAAGATATTTCTCAATCTCTTCAAACCCTAAGGCACTCTTTGGACAAGATCATCATCTTCCAAGTTTGGGTAAGTGATCATTCTTGTACTTTAACATATTATGGGCATGATAGATTATGTATATCATGGTGGTTATTTTGGCAAGGTGTTGAATAGTGCACTTTGGCTTTTTGCTAAAAGATGTGCATTCTTGTGAATTAAACTTGAAAAAAGGACTTGATGTTTTGATGAAAGTGAATGGTATGGATGATATCTCAACATGTATGGTGTAGTTATGCCCATAACTTATTATTTTTCTATATGATAAAATTGTGGAATTTTGGTTATGAAATGTATTGAAGTGATTTGGTGAATTAATGGTGATGTGGTGTTAATGAGAACATGTAAAGGAGGAACTTGGTGTGAAATACTATTGGTATATAATGTTGTGGTCAATGTATCGCATGATTATGGTATTGTTAGTATGAAGAGGCCATGAATGGTATTGTAAGGGTAAAATAATGTTATAAGGCTATCATGTAACTCATGGTTGCCCTATACACTTGGAATGTAGTGGTTAATGTTGGTTCCATTATGCACTTGTGATGTAGAGTGAAACGTAAGGAGGGAGCGGGATTTTTGTACTCACATATTGGATTGTGTGTTCATATTGAGGACATAAGGTATGTAAGGTTACTCTGTCCATATCGTTCTGCAACACATAATATTCATATTGACATTACACTTGTCCTATTCTGAAATATGCTATGGTATCTCATTCAGGTTTGATATATATTGCTATCCACATGTTTCCTATTCATTGACCAATTGGCATTCATATGTCTCTTATCCATGGACTGAAATTCCTAAGCTCTCATAATTTTGTAACTACTAAAAGAAACTATTTCAAGGAAAGTGACGACGTAAGGAGAATCTATTCATTCTCAAGTTACATATCCCTCATTCATTAGTCGTTGTTGTTCATAAGTTACATAATTATGGACATGGTTCCTAAGTCTCAATAATGTATGATCCCAAGTTCCAATGGTGTTTCTATACATATCCCTTATTCATTGATCATTGTTCCAATGTTTCCAATAGTGTTATGTTTCCAAGAATGTTATGTTTCCAATAATGTCATGTCAAGTGAATGTACCAATCTCCCACAAGTAAAAGTATTAATCTCTCATAAGTAAAGGTGTTAACCTCTCATGAGTGAGCATATCAATCTCATGAAAGTAAGGAATGAAGTAATGTATACACGTGTTCCCAATGATGTTCCAATCACCAATGTATCTGTCACGACCCAAAATCCCATTCGGGCCGGACTGGCACCCGAAGCCGATATGGCCTGAGAGAACCAATCTTTGCCTATGAACACTCGTATACATCTCCTCGTATGGATCTTCTTATACCTCATGCAACTATGCAGAAGTCATGGATATAGAAACATATGCCATATATATATATATATATATATATATATCAAACTTGGCCATTGGGACCATCAAACCAAAATGAGCATACATATCTTACATTCTGTTCCCACATAAGTTCACAAAAGTCTCTACAGATACATAGCTATGAAAAACCTAGAGTCAGGACAACATTCCGCTCTATACTCATATACAATACCAAAATACATGTACCTAGCAACTCAGAAAGCCCCGAACCAACTGGAGCTCACCAAAAGTCTGCAAAAAATCTGCAACCTACAGTGGAGGTCTACTAGTACCTGCGCCTGCAGCAAGTAAGGTAAGCCCCCAGGAGGGGTCAGTATGGATAATGTACTGAGTATGTAAGGCCATATGAAACTATCATGAGTACATCAATAGAATCAAAATGTAAGAGGATATCAACACGAATAACCCATCAATTTGCATATGTGAAACCATGTAGCTTACATAAATTAAGTTCTTCTAGTTATGGTTTATTCCTCATCGGTCATATCATAACGTACCCGGGCCCCAATTGATCAGTGGGTCTTAACATAACATAACATTATGTTGGGATCGGGTCGAGCTAGGCTTATGCCCCTCTAGACCTGCCACCCATAAATCAATGCATCGAGATCGGGTCGAGCTAGGCTTATGCCCCTCTAGACCTGCCACCCATTTATGCATTGGGATCTGGTCGAGCTAGGCTTATGCCCCTATAGACCTGCCACCCATAAATCAATCATTAACCACATATGCATTACTTTATTTCTTACTTTTGAGAGATTGAGTCATCCACTTATGAGAGATTGATACAATCAGTTACGAGAGATATTTACATAGCCACAACATTATTGGAAGCTTAAGAACACAACATTATTGGGACCTTTGGAGCATGTCCATAATTATGCAACTCATGCACAACCATGACTAATGAATGAATAATATGTGACTTAACAATAGATAACTTTATTGAAACCATTAGACACAAGTCAATGAACAAGAGGTATGTGTATAACCACTATTGGCACTTTGGAACATAACTTTTTTTGCGCATTTGGAACATTGACCAATGAATATGAGACATACAACTCCCAATTGATCAAAGAGTAGGAAATATGTGATAATAACCATTGCTAACCGGATATAGAATACCTTAGCACATTTTGGGATGGTACAAATGTAATGTCAATGTGAATACTATTTGTCGCAGAAAGATACGGACAGAGTAACCTTACATACCTGGTATTCTCAATACCAATACACAATCTTAAATGAGCATACAATAGTACTGTTCCTTCCTTATGTTTCACTCTACAACACAAAGACATAACGGAGCCAACATTAACCACCAACTACTTTACAAATGCATATACATCAACGAGTTACATGTTTGCCGTTAAATATGCCATTTCCCCTTGACAAACCCATTGAAGAAATTATTATTCCAAAAATCCCCCAATATTCCCAACATTTACCAATACATGATAATTAATACATTTCACCACAACACTTCTCCTTTACACTTTCTTATCCACACCACATCACAAATAGTCCATCAATTCACCTTAATACACTTCATAGCACATATCGGCCAAAATCCCACAATTTACACTTATAGAAAAATAACAAGTTTAATACCAAAATAACACCATACATGTTCATATTTTATCCATACCATTCTCTTTCATCAATGGCACAAGTCCTAATTCAAGCTTAAATCTCATGGATCACAAATCTTATACAAAAACCCAAAGTACCATGTCCAACATTTCCAAGAACAACCAACATGATTTACATACTCTTTCATGCATATAATATGTTAATACATGAGAAGAAATGCTTACCAAGGCTTGGAATAGGATGATCTTGCTCCAAAAGAAAGCTTAGGGTTTGGAGTTGAGAGAAATGATTTTGGGAAATTTCTAAACTTGGCATGAGAATTTTGTGTGTTAAAAAATCTGATTTTGGCCCTTTATATAAGCCCTCACTTTATCCTTCTAGAAGGTCTTTGAAAGAATGGGTCATTGACCCATTTTGGGCCATGTGTTCTTTTAATTTTTGGGTCCTTTTTGGGCCCAATTCTCTTAACCTAATAAAATCAATAATTTATCATGTTTAATTCATTCCATACGCGTTATGACAATATTAACACTCACGATATTCATATCCGTAGCCTCAATCCCAAAAACAAGTGATTCTAGCCACATATGGCCTATTTTGACCAAAAGGATAAAATCGTCATTTTGACGCCAAATTCGTTCTCGAGAAATTTTATCTTACCAATATAATACTTGAATCATTTCATGTATATACTCATGTTTGTAGAATAAACGGGGTAAAAATTGGCTCGGTATGACCCCGGGTACCCTTTGAACTTAGAAATCAAAAAAGTGGAAAAACCAGTGTGGCACGCCACTTACTGCCTATGGGCACAAAAATTTGGCCCAAAGCGGCGTGGAACGCTCCCCATCGCGCCCCTACTTTAACTTACTTCTTAACCTTTATATCCTTTGTTTAGAGGTCCTCTTAGCCTCATTTTGAACCCCAAAAATGCTCCACTAAAATCACAAAACACCTCCTATGCAAGGCTAATCACATGTACGAGGCCAAATTTCAATTTTCTCATCATTAACATTACCAAATACATACTTATAGGTATCGACACCTATGTAAATATTATTAAATCTCGTCAAGTAGGGTTGGGAAGGTACGGGGTGTTACAATATCACTCTCATAACAAAGTAAGGAGAAGAAGTATGCAAAGAAGTAGTGCACACATGGTTGCTTTATGTTTCATTGAGTAGGGATCACAATCTAAAGGATATAAGTTCAGATGGAACAATCCCAAAATTATGCTATGTTATTTATTATAGCCCACCAAGGTGGAGGTCTGGTATTATACATATATATATTATAGCCCACCAAGGTGGAGGTCCAGTATTATACATATATATATATTATAGCCCACCAAGGTGGAGGTCCGGCATTATACATATATATATTATAGCCCACCAAAGGTGGAGGTCTGGTATTATAGATATATTTATTATAGCCCACCAAAGGTGGAGGCCCGGTATTATATACGTATTTATTATAGCCCACTAATAGTGGAGGCCCGGTATTATATATTTATTTATTATAGCCCAACAATGGTGGAGGCCCGGTATTATATACTTACTTATAAGGTGATGATCCATAAGGTATTATGAACCACTAGCTAGTTGGATGAACAGTAATGAAATAGTTGTAAAAGAAATGAGAGCATATCCCTTGCATGAATATATAAATATGGGAGTTATTATAAGAATGATGATGATAAGAATGGATGATCAAGTAATGAAAATAATAGAAGTACTGAACATGGTTCCACATATTCAGAACGGAGATCTATCCATATTGATTATTCTCTTATGCTTAATTTCTTGGAAGTACTTATGCATTATACAGTTTCATATGTCCTTACATACTCAGTACTTTCTTCGTACTGACCCCTCTTGGGGGACTTACCTTACTTGCTACAGGCACAGGTGCTAGTAGACCTCCTCTGTAGGCTACGAGATATCCGTAGATTGTTGGTGAGCTCCAGTTGGTTCGGGCTTTTTCAAGTCATTATGCACATTGGTTTGATATTGTATATGAGTATAGAGCGGGGTGTTGTCCCGACTCTAGGTTTGTCATAGTTATGTATCTGTAGAGGCTTTGTAGACTTATGTGGGAAATTGAATGTAAGATATGTACGTTCATTTTGACGTGATGGACCTAACGACCAAGTTTCATATATTGTACATGTTGCCATGACTTCCGCCATTGATATTTAATTACATGGGATAGAATGATAATCATACTTAAACATGCGTATGAGAGTATATGAACAAATATTGGTTCTCTCGGGCCTTATTGGCTTTGGGTGCCAGTCCGTCCCGAATGGGATTTTGGGTCGTGACAGCTACCTTGTCTTTTATGAATCCTTATGTTGCTATGAAGTTCAGAATTAGTCCAAAACAACTCCTAGAGCCTTTCTCTATGTTCACTCCAGTTGGGGAGTCTATCTTAGCTAGAAAAATCTATAAAATTCACACCATGTCCATTCTTCATAAAGATACCACAACCGATCTAGTAGAGTTTGACATGGCAGATTTTGATGTCATTTTAGGCATGGACTGGTTATATTCATGTTATGCTTTAGTTTTTTGTAGAACCCAAATTGTGAAATATTACTTTTTGAATAAACCCATCTTAGAACAGAAGGGTAGTCCAGTCGTGCCTAATGGTCATTTCTTCTCTCATCTCAAGGCTAGGAAAATGATTTCCAAGGATGGCATTTACCATCTAGTTTGGGTTTAGGATTCTAGTTTTGAGACCTCTTCTCTTCAGTCAGTCCCCATAGTTAATGAGTTTACTAAAGTTTTTCCTGATGATCTTCTCGGAGTCCCTCCCGATAGAGAGATAGATTTTAGGATAAACAACTTTCCTAATATACAGCCTACCTCTATTCCTCTATATAGAATGGCCTAGCTGAGTTGAAAGAGTTAAAGGAACAGTTATAAAACCTCCTAGATGCGGTTTTCATTAGGCCTAGTAATTTTCCATAGGGTGCACTAGTCCCTTTTATGCATAATAAATATGGTTCCCTTAGAATATACATCGATTACCGCTAGTTGAACAAGGTCATCATTAAGAATAAATATCCCATTACCAAAATTGATGTCCTGTTCAACCAACTTCAGGGTACCGAGTATTTTTTATAAAATTAATCTCTGATCCGGTTATCATTATTTGAAGGTTAGGGAGAGTGATATTTTGAAGATGGCTTTCTGTACTCAATATGGTCACTATAAGTTCCTGGTGATGTCTTTTGGGTTAACCAATGCTCATGCAACCTTTATAAACCTCAAGAATAGGGTGTTCAAGTCGTACCTCGATATGTTCATAATTATGTTCATAGATGATATTTTGATCTACTCCATAGTGAGCAAGAACATGTTGATCACCTCAAAATTCTTCTCCAAACTCGTAGAGATAAAAAGTTGTATGCAAAGTTTTTGAAATATGAATTTTAGTTGAAGTCTATAGCATTCCTTGGGCATGCCATTTCTAGTGAGCGTATTCTAATTGATTGTCAGAAAATTGAGGTAGTTAAGAATTGGCCTAGACCTATATCCACGTCACACATCAAAAGTTTCTTGGCTTTATTAGGTTACTACTGATGGTTTGTAGAGGGGTTTTCATATATTACTATCGCATTGACTAGATTGGCTCAGAAAAGAGCAAAATTATAGTGGTCCAATTCTTGGGAAAAGAGTTTTCAGGAATTAAAAAGCTAAATTGACTTCAGCTCTAATTTTGACTTTGCCAGTGGGTACATACAATTTTATGGTTTATTGTGATGCTTCCAGAATTAGTTTTGGTTGTGTATTAATGAAGAATGATAAGGATATTTTTTATGCTTCTATATAGTTTAAAACTCATGAGAGGAATTACCCCACCCATAACCTTGAGGTAGTCCTTGCTATGTTTTCCTTAAAACATAGGTGTTATTATCTCTATGGTGTGAATGTAGATATTTTCATAGATCATAAGAGCTTGCAGTGTGTGTTAAGTCATAAAGATTTAGATCTTCGATAGTGAAGATGGTTTAGTGGCCTTTAAAGTGATATATTGACTTTGGTAAACATTTTGTGATCCAAGTATTGTTTGATGATTCTATCAGTTCTATTAGATCCAGAATGTCAATTTTTGGTTAGTAGCATAGTTGGTTTGGGTTTCCAGTTTTTATTTTGAGCATTGAGCATTTAGATTAAAATTAGTTATTTTAGCCTAAAGGAATTTTGGGGGGGAGGGGGCGGATAACTCATTGATAGCAACCTCTTTTGATAAATCTGATGTTTTCATCGAGTCTAGAATGTTGAAATTAGCCTAGTAGCAATATTGGATTATTTTTATGGGCTCTCGATTGAATTTCAAGGGTTCATTCAGAGTCATTTTAGTTGTATATTTTAGCTATGGAAAAGTTTCTAGTGCAACCGTATAAGCGGCCCTTTTGGTCTCCTTAGCGGTACCGCCTAGCAAGAAAAAGGATTGACTTCGCAGAACCTGATCAAGCCTGGCTACCATTGCCTAAGCGATAGGAGAGTCACCTTAGTGGCTAAATGGATTCCCAAGCACGGTGAATGTATGGAAAGTGCATACCGCTACATTGGTTGTCTGGCTGCTTGGGTGACATCACTTACGTGATAGTTTGACTGCCTAGGTGGCAATCGCTATATAAAAACTTCTTTTTTGTGATTTTCTCCATTTTATTACTTTTGGATCTTGAGATCTTGGGAAAGGTGATTTCAAGGGGATTTTTCATTAAACTTGCTTGGATAACTTCTAAATCTTATTTCTATCATTATCCATTGATTTTATCTCAAAAACAACTTCAAAATTTGGATTTTAAACTTGAAATTTTGGGGTTTTATTCGTTAAAATGGAAAAACTGGTTTTTCAATGATTTAAAGATCAATTTGAACTTGTTTTTCCATGGGTTTTCATATTTAGAACCCTCAATGTATGGGTAACATGATTCTTTATTAAAATTCTAGTGTTACCCCTTTATTTTTAGAGTCGATGTTTGAAGTGATTTTGGACTCATAATGAAAGTATGCCAATATGGGTATCGATAGACTCCTTTTAACAAGTAGATTACATTTTTGATATATTGGGTTTATTTTGACGCTACACGGAAGGGAAAGGTTTCTTGTTGAGGGGTCCAGGCTCAAGTTTTAGCTTTTCAGGCAGGTTATGGCTTAACTTTCTTCAGACGGGCTGGGTAGTTAACCATTCATGTACATTATGATATGGGTTGGGGATTTTACCGTGAGATTCATCTTTTGAGATTATTATTTTATCGTGTTCCCAGGTGGGGGCTTATGTGAACCTTATTATTGACTTTAGAGATTGTTATTATTGTGATGACTATGTGAGGGCCGGTATTGGTCTTGCTTGAGCATTATATGCCTTTATTATTACTGTGATGCATGTGTGGGGCTTGTATTGATATTATTTGTGTTTTTCTTCACTCATTGCTACTTTGTTTCCATGCGATGGCTTGCATCATAAGCTATTAAGAATTGAGGAGATTTGAGCTAATTTTATACTATTATTGAATTGGTTCATTATATGATATTCAATTGGTTATAAGCATACATCCTCATTCATTCATCCATATTCATGGAACTGGTACCATTGTGAACCCTGATTTTTGAAAGAAAATAAGACACTCTTTAAATTTCCTTAGCCGAGAGATGTTCCAGCAAGGTTGATTGATGAGATCGTAATGTGTATATGGGTTGCGAATCCCTCATGGGTCCTCTCCTGTAAGATTATGCTCGGAAGGTGTACACGAGGTGATATTGAGTCATTCCATCCTTAAATATATCATTGCATTGTATCACTTGCATTTCTCTTATGTGTTTGTTATCGTGTAATTTAGTCTTTCTTTTGTATATTCCTGTGTAGTTACTCTTATACTATTTTTGTAGTTGTAATATTTATACTGTTAGGAGCTGTATGAATTGAGCTACCATTGAGATCTTTTTTGTATGCAGGTGGAAGCGTGCTCATAGTATCCATTATATGTTTTGTTTTCTACTTTGCTTGGTTGGCCTATGATGCTCACTGAGTACAAATGGACCATACTCACTCCTACTTTCTGTACCTTTTTGATGTAGATCCAAATTTGAGTACGACCTATGGAGCCAGAGTTTATGCTCATTGAGAGTCTTTGGAGTACTGGTGAGATTCTTATCCAGAACATGTTCCAAACTTCCTCTTTATCATTATCTTGTCTTTATTTTATATTCAGTGATAGATTTTTATGTACTTTTCATACACTATGTCAATTTTAGAGTGCTCTTTATTCATAACACTAGATTTTGGGATGTGAGTTGTGTTTATTTTGGATTTCAGAGTTGTTTTATATATTTGGCCTGACTTTATCCTAAAAGTCTCATATTTGATTATTTCTTATATTCTTTTCATATTTTATATCTCTTGTTGAGTTAGGATAACCTACCAAAGTTGGGTCAGGGTACGTACCATCATGACCATGGATTTTGGATCTTGACAAATTGGTATCAGAGCACTAGGTTCACCGGTCTCATGAGCAAGATGTTAGTAGAGTCGCGAATTGACACATTGGCGTCTTTCTCTATCTTTGGGAGGCTATGGAAAGTTTTTGTGAAAACTTCTCTAATCTGATTCCTTATCATGCGTATTATTCATGCCCATTATTCTAAACTTGTATTCCACTCTTTCCACATATATGGTGAGAACTCGATGAGGATCTATTGAGGATATTGAACCAGTACTAGCTGTAGGAGTTCCATTCAGGGAATGAGGTAGGGTCACGACCATGACCGAGGTAGAGGTCAGGCACGGGGAGCGGCTCTATTTAAAGGACGAGTAAGAGCGGTGTTAATTTTTAAGAGTCCACCATGATAACAAAGACCTAATTTGATGCCTGGTCCTTGTATGAGGAAAATGAAGAACAAGAAGAATAGAAAAATAAGAAGCAGTAAGGTAGGATGTTTATGTGGAAACCTCTTTTCACAAGGGAGTAAAACCGTGACCTACCCCAGTAGGATTTCACCCACAAATTTCACTAGAATAAGAGTAATAGTTAGATTATAGACTCTTTCTCGTAATCCGATGGTTAACCTGTTAACTCAATTATCTTGAGCTAATGAAAACACCGAGTTGCACTATCGTACACCAACTGTAGCCTACAGTCAACTGACTCTAGCCGACACACCTTGGCTAACTTTACCCCAACTATGAACTACCTCTTGTTGATTTACTTCTACATAAGAAAAGAGAAAAATAATGACACCTACACTTTCTTCTCATAAGAAGAGTACGCTTACAATTTAGCACAATTAAAAAGACTCATACAACAAACAAATTAGAACAACTTTTGTTGACTGAGAACAGGTCCCTTGTTGTAGGATCTTTGAACTAAAGAACAATGAGACTTTTGCTAAGAGAAATATCAATTTTTGGATTTACAAAAAATAGATTTCATCCGACATAATGATGTATATATAGGGAGCTTGTGGGAGGGAAAACCTTGAGTTTTTCTTATTAGTTTAGAGGGAAGAACCGCAATACTACAAGCTATCACAGTTGGTAGTACCTTTATAGCTATAGACAACTGTCAGAGTTGACTTGTATGGATCAGCCTGGTGCATGTACCTGGTCCCTCATCTGGTCCCTATGAAATAAGATCCCTCTAAGAGATAGTTCCTCTTGAATGAGCATTCCCCCTTTAATGATCATTTCAATCATGCAACTTATTCCCCCCTGAGATCTTGATTCCCTTGTTCCCCCTGAGGTAGGCCAAGTGTGTGTACCTCTTCCTTCATATGGTCCATCAACAGGTTTGTCAAATCATCAAATTAAATCATAGTACCGTAGTAACTATGCATCATCACTATGAGGACCAGATTTTTCCAGAAAATATCCACACACACTCGTACAGTATTATCAGACACTAGTTGACCATGTACTAATACATCTCGGGTACCAGCTCCCTCCATGAGGTTTTTTAATCATCAAAACTATGAGTACAACATTTTTCCCCTTTTTGATGATGACATCTCGATAACCGATATAGCAGCAGGTTCATAGAGTTTTTCTATCAGCATTTATCCCTTCTCAGTTTCTTCTACAAGCTAGGAGTATCAGGTCCCTTATTAGTTCCCCCTATTACCAACATCATCCTTATTAGTTCCCCCTATTATCAGTATCTCCAGATAACATCATTTCATTGCTTTTCTAGTGTTTTTATGAGTTTGACAATCATCAGAATCAAGAATAAGTTTGTCAATTATTAAAATCAAGAATAAGACATTTCCCACTTTTTGACAATGACAGACTTAAGCTAGTAGTGGAATAGATTAGGATGTTCCCCTATACACTAGTATTCATTTCTGTTCCCCCTATCACTATACCTGTTCTCCCTATCTATTCCCCCTATCACCATAGCTACTATTTCATAAAGAGTTTCCTAACTCACATGGGTTTCCCCCCTTTTGGCATCATTAAAAAGATTAATAGTAAACAAAGTAGAAGTAAATTATTTCTGGTTAACTCATGGCCACCAGGGAACCAACAACGTGAATAGATAAGTAGGAGCTCTAGATCAGGAAGTAGGCAAACACTAGGTAAAATAACATTGATTAACAAAATAGTGAAACACACAATGCAAATGAAATATAAAAGAACACAGTCAAGAATTTGCCACAGATAGATGCCACAAAAAGAAGGTATTAGATCAAAGATAAGTTTCTTGGCAAAGACAATGGGCTTAAGAGGAGGGATTAGAAAGTGATTGAGGATAAGAGTCATGTGTTCATTAGCAACATTATGAATCTTGAGGAGCTTGTCAGTTATATCAACAACCTTAGCCACAAGCTGAACATTTTGGATTCTAAGAGCATCCAGGGTACCGGGTCTTTCATTTGACCTTGTGGAGGTTTGCTACAGGGATGACTTAATTTAAGAAATTTCAGCATCCTCCTCCTCATTCTCTTGTTCATCAACATCCACCACAATCAATGGAATTACCTCATCCTCAGTACATAGATCTACATAGAATTTTAATCTAGGATAGGGATAACACCAGTTCCCTAATTTGGGTCTATTACAGTTCCTAGACCTGTAGCTTCAACAGTGCTGCTTGAGAGATTCTGTGACTCACGTTTTGAAAGGATTTATTTAGGAAAGAGAATTGCTCTGGGACTGTAAGAATTTGGAGTATCGATTAAGGTAACTAATAATAAAGTGGTGACCAAAGCATTTCTCAACTCCTCAATTATAGGTGTTGCCTCCACTCTCATAGTGGATGTAGACAACATTTGAGAAAGATTTGGAGGAGAGTTTGGTTGAGAAATATTGAGAAGGAATAAAAGATAGTTTAGATAAAATGGCTTTAACAGTTTGTAATGACAATGAAAGAAAGAGAACAGTATAAATAAGAGGGAACTTGATAGTCCAATGAAAGAAAGAAGAATTTCAAAGTTTCATGAGTAATATAAGTTAGACTGACCTTTAAGAAAACCAGGTCCCTTTACTGAAAGTCTATTCCAGCTTTACATTAGCCTGTCATTCCTTTTTTTTTGTTGTTCCTTTTCTACCATGCATGTATGAGACTGAGTTAGACCTGATATAAAATACATTCACCTAGATACCTGTAATCAATTTTCTAGCCAATTAGAAGATGCCTAAGTGCTATGCAAAGTTTCATCGGCCTAAGCTTTAAACAATTCTTTTCAAATCGATCCTTGCTAAGTGGTTTGGTAAAGATATAATCAATCTGATCCTTTTTGTTGCAATTGATTTGTGGACATGTTGAGAGCACTGATGTTGTCATACATGAGGGGTACTAGTCAGTCAATACACCAAGGTGTTCAAGTTGCCCATCCTTGAGATTCTTCTTTTGATAGGTACTAGGTTCCTTCACTAATTGATTGTCTATTTTTGATCAGTGAGAAGGAACATTTGTACTATCCTTTTGATTTTCACATTTCGAGGGACCTTAATGGGAACCTGTTTCTAGGATATCAACTGGTTGATTCTTCTTCAGCACTCATCTTATTCGGAGAAGTGAAGCTTCCACTATCATGTGATATGCAATAATTCTTCTAGGTCAGCATCATCTAAGTTTCCTTTTTTATTCAACTCATCAGATGTACAAAAAATACCCTATTTCTTAGATTCTATATCTAGTTTACTGAGGATATAAATAATGCTTCTTTGGCTTGATGGGGGACCTGGTTTGCTTTCACTTCACATAAGAGTCACAAGCGTAGTTATCTGCAGACTTCAACATAGGCAACTCACGTACCAGGTCCTTGAGATCAACTTCTATAGGAAAGAGGAGCTATCATGTCCTATGTTCTTGTGCCTCAAAAAAGAGAGACACAAATCATGAGAAAATGTTTTGACAATCTTTCCAATGCCAAGAATATGTCATTTCTTTCCATTTCCAAGGGAGACACTTCCCCCTTGATATGCCTTGAGTGAGAGAAAATATTTTATACTAAAATTTATATGCTTTGTGAAACCACTATTTATGAACATATATTGGCTGCTTTCTTTCACTCTCACCCCTCCAGCAGGTCATTTGTTGGGTTTGGGAACCCATTTTAACTTGAGTTCCCAAAGAGGAGACAGAGGAAGAATCAGACTCTTCTTTGTCAAGGTTAGCAACCTGATCCTTTTAGGTGTGGGACCATGTACCCAATTCTTTTATTTTTTTAGCTATACTTCCAATGTTTCTTTTCAATAGACATTTTTGCTAGACAAACATACTTAAAATGCCCATTCCTACTGTAATGAGTATGTGACTAGTTGATTAAACTAATATATACTTGCTGTGAGATTTGTAGGGGACATTTTCTTTGATAGCCATGACCCTCACCATATTTACATATCTGATTATTCAAACTGACTAAGTCTTGTGAAGAGTTAGTACATTTGAGAGACTCATTAAGATCTACATTGATTCTGACCAGGTCCCTCTCTAGTTCCCTATTTTTCTCAAGAGAGGTTGTGAGATCTAGTTGAGACTTGTTCAATTTTTCTTTGATATCAAGTAATAGGTCACAACTTTAACTTTTTACATCAACCTCAGGTTGAGACACAACCTTAAGTTTTTCATGCAACATATCATTTTCGGATGACACAAGAGCATATTTTTCTTCTAAGTCAACAAGTTAAATCAGAATAGCCATTTTCTCAGTTTTATATTCACCAAGATTATTGTTCAGTGATTCCTTCTCTTTAGCAAGATCACAAAAGTCATCTATTAACACATTGGCTAGACATCTTAATTATTTTAGTTAATAATTCTTAAGATTTTTCTTGATATCTAAGAAGCTTAGCTCTTTATCATCTTCATCATATATTTCAACTACAAATCCAAACTCTTCTTCTCTGTTTGTATTCATGGACATACTCTTTGCACCTTGATCTCCTTTTGCATCACTTGAAGAATCTCCCCACGCAGTTACTGCCAGCTTCGTATCTTTGTTTATCTCCTTCTTTCTGTATTTATTAGGGACCTGGTCTGATGTGCTTTCCTTCAGATCTGATGGAGCTACCATTAAGACAGGATCCTTCCCAGGTGTTAGCCTTTTAGGAAGAACTACTTTGATACCAATTGTTGATTTGTAAGAGTCCACCATGATAACAAGGACCTGATTTGATACCTGCTCCTTGTATGAGGAAAATAAAGAACTACAAGAATAGAAAAATAAACAGCAGTAAGGAAATAACACAGGATGTTTACGTGGAAACCTCTTTTTTCAAAAGAGTAAAACCACAACTTACCCCAGTAGGATTTCATCAACAAATTTCACTAGAGTAAGAGCAATGGTTAGATTACAGACCCTCTCTCATAATCCTATGGTTAACCTCTTAACCCCATTCCCTTGAACTAATTACAACATCGAGTTGCACTACAGTACACAAACTGTAGCCTATAGTCAACTAACTCTAGTCGACATACCTTGGCTAACTCTAGCCCAACTACCAACTACCTCTAGTTGATTTACTTCTTTATAAGAAAAGAGATAAATAATGACACCTACACTTGCTTCTCATAAGAGGAGTAGGTTTACAATTTAGCATAATTACAAAGACTCAAACAACAAGAAAACAAGAATAACTTTTGTTGGTTGAAAATATGTCCCTTGTTGTAGGAGCTTTGAGCTGAAAAACAATGAGACTTTTACTGAGAGATATATCATTTTTTGGATTTACAAAAGTAAGATTTTCATCCCACATAATGATGTATATATAGGGAGCTTGTGGGAGGTAAAATCTTGATTATTTCTTATTGGTTGAGAAGGAAGGATCGCAGTACTATAAGCTATCACAGTTGATAGCACTTTTACTACTGTGGACAACTGTCAGAGTTTAATTGTATGGATTATCCAGGTGTACATACCTGGTCCCTCATCTGGTATTTAGGAAATAAGATTCCTCTGTAAGATAGTTCCTCTTGAATGAGCATTCCCTATTGAATGATCATTTCAATCATGCAACTTGTTCCCTTGTTGTCTCTGAGATCTTGATTCCGTTGTTCCCCCTGAGATAGGCCTAGTGTGTGTACCTATTCCTTCATCTGGTCTCCCAGGTGGTTTGTGAAATAATCAAAACAAAGCATAGTACCGTAGTAGCTATGCATCATCAATATGAGGATCATATTTTCCAGAAGATATCCTCACACACTCGCACAGTGTTGTCACACACCAGTTGACTACGTACTAATACATCTCAGGTACTAGGTCCATCAAAACTATGAGTTTAACTAGCGGCCTTTCCCAAGCCTGAGGTTGTTCATGTTGAGGTGGTTTATTAGCCAGAGGTTATGGGACTAGATCAGGCCCCTCAGGGTTTTATTGCCACTCCTTGTTATAGGATATTTTGATTCAGTTTTTGAGCCATTTGAATGACACTTCTTAGGAAAGTAATCTACCAAATACATCAAATGGTTTTCAGGATCTCGAGGAATAGCTAGCTGCTCTACTAGCCCCACGTGTTGAGGCATTTCCTTCCAGACTTATTGTCACACCTGTGGCTCCTTGTCCTATTATATCTGCTGATAATAAGAAGGTATTTGAGATATTTATGAGATTTTCCCCTCCTAAGTTGAGTGGTGCTATTGGTAAGAATGATTTTTACTTTTTTATTGATTGTTAGGAGAGGTTGCATAACCTCGGTTCCCTTGAGTCCCATGTTATTGATTACACTACCTTTCAGTTAAGTGTTGCGCCTAAGCAATGAAGGAGATATTTTTTCAGTTGTAGACCAATAGGTTCCCCTCATTTGACTTAGACCTAATTTTCTGAGATGTTCCTTGAGAAGTTTATGCCCTATATCTTGAGGGACAAGCTGAGGGACGAGTTTGATGATTTGGAGTAGGGCTCCATGACTATTGTTAAGTATAAGGATCTTTTTCATGCCTTGTCTAGGTATGCCACAACTATATCTCCACAGAGTTTGAGAGGATTAGAAAGGTTTGACTACTTCTTATCAGTTGGCGACGTCTTAGTTAGTAACTTCAGGTAGCTCCTTCAAGAGTATTATGGATCATGCTAAGATGGTTGAGTCTATTTTGTAGGGTACTCAGAGTGGTGGTTCTAAGAGGGTACACTAATTGGAAAGTTTCAGTGATTATTCATCTCATGGTAAGGATTTCTCGGGCAGAGGTTCTTACGTCTACCACAACAGACCAATTGAGGCAGCTTTGTAGAGTGCAGGTAGTAGGCATATAAGTTATAAGCTTTTGAGTGGTCAGAGATCTAATTATGCAGGCTGAGGGTCTTATTATGGTCAATCAGGTTATGAAGGGAATTCTGGTCCTCTAGGCCCTCACAATATGATTCGTCTAGTAGGGGGTGCTTTGTGTGTGATGAGTTTGGTCACTTAGAGAAGGATTGTCATTGGTGTGTCATGGGTCCTCCCCAGTAGGGTTATAGGCTTTAGCTTTGTCCCACACTAGTTTCAACCATCAGAAGGGATACATAGGGTAGTAGAGTTGGATCTAGAGGTACCCGAGGTTGAGCTTATAGAGCTCATGGTAATAGACGAGGAGTTGCTTATTTCGATAGTGGGTGTGGCCAGTGTTATACAAATATTCTCCCAGTTTTCCATCACCTGCTTCTGTATTGTTTGACCCTGGGTTTATATTTTCTTATATTTTTGCATATTTTGCTACTTGTATTGATGCTATGTGTGAGTCCTTGCTATGTAAATTCATGTTTCTACCCCCATAAGTAATTCTTTATTGGTGGATTGGGTGAACCGATCATGTGTGGTGACCTTTTTGGGGATTGAGACTCAGGTAAATTTGATTATCCTCGATATGGTTGACTTTGATGTCATATTGGAGATGGATTGGTTATCTTCTTATCACGTAGTTTTGGATTGTTTTGTTAAGACCGTGACCTTAGCTATTTTGGGAGTGCCAAGATTAGAGTGGAAGGGTACTACTAGTCCATGTCTGAAAGCGTTATATGTTTTCTTCGCACTCATCGTATGGTAGGGAAGGGGTGTCTTTCTTATTTGGCCTATATACGCGATACCAGTGTCGATTCACCACCTCTCTTGGATTCAATGAGTGTTGTTAGAGTGTTTATGTACATGTTTCCTACGGACTTACCTAGTGTTCCTCTGGATAGGGATATTGATTTTGCTATTGATGTTGAGCTGGGCACTAAGACCTTTTTCATTCCTCCTTATAGGATGGCCCCGAAAGAGTTGAAGGAATTCAAGGACTTATTGAGTAAGGGTTTTATTAGACCGAGTGTGTCTCCTTGGGGTACTCCTATCAAGTTTGTGAAGAAGAAAGATGGATCCATGACCATGTGTATTGATTATCGGCAATTAAACAAAGTGACAATCAAGAACAAGTATCCTCTTCCTTGCATCAATGATTGTTTGATCAGCTTCAAGGTGCCTCAGTATTTTCTAGGATTGACTTGACATCTGGTTACAATCAGTTGAGGATTAGGGCTTCATATATTCTGAAGACAACTTTTCAAATTCGGTATAACCACTATGAGTTCTTGGTTATGTCTTTTGGGTTGACTAACGCTCCGATAGTGATTATGCAGTTGATGAACAAAGTATTTTAGCCTTATCACTATTCCTTTATGATTGTATTCATTGGTAATATCTTGGTTTATTCAAAGAATAAGGCTGACCATGTGAGACATTTGAGGGCCGTACTTTAGAGAATAAGAGATGAGTAGTTGTATGCCAAGTTCTCCAAGTGTGAGTTTTGGTTAAATTCTGTTTCTTTCTTAGGTCATGTGGTGACCAAGGATGGTGTAAGTTTATACGTGTCCACCACAACAATGAGGACCTAATTCTATACCAGGTCTTTGTATAAGGAAAGTGAAGAACTTCAAGAATAAAATGTAAACAACAGTAATGTAAGAATATAAGATATTTACGTGGAAACCTCCTTGCTGAAGGGAGTAAAACCACGAACTACTTCATAGGATTTTCACCACCAACTTTACTAGAACAGGAGCGATGGTTTTATTACAGACTCTTTCTCGTAATTCTATGGTGAACCCCAAAACTCCATAACCCCATTCCCTTGAACTAATGACAACACCAAGCCACCTCTACAATACTCCTACTATAGCCTACACCGTCAACTAAATCTAGAAAACCACCACTGGGCTAACTCTAGCCTACTCTATCAACTAACTCTAGTTGACACAACTATGGTTAACTCTAGCCCATACTCAAGTCTTCATAATAAGAATAAAAATAAAACACCTGCACAATGCTTCTCTTGATGAGGAGTAGGTTTACAATTAACCATAAAATACAAAGACTCAAACAACAAAGAACTGAAAACAACTATCGTTGACTGTGAGTAGGCCTCTTTTTGTAAGAGCATTGAGCTGAAGAACAATTAAGGCTTTTGTTGAGATATATATCAATTTTTGGATTTGCAAAAGCTATGTTTTCGTCCCACATAATGATGTATATATAGAGAGCATGTGAGAGGGAAAACCTTGATTATGTCTTATTGGTTGAGAGGGAAGGATCATAATACTGCAAGCTATTACATTTGGCAGCACCTTTACAACTATGGAAAACTATTAAAGTTGACTCGTACGAATCGTACTGGTTGGCATACCTGGTCCCTATAAAATAATATCCCTCTGAGTGGTAGTTCCTCTTGAATGAGCATTCCCCTTGAATGATCATTTTAATCATGCAACTTCTTTCGTTGTTCCCCCAGAGATCTTTATTCCGTTGTTCCCTCTTAGATTGGCCTGGTACGTGTACCCGTTCCTTAATCTGGTCCCTCAGTAGGTTTTACAAATCATCAAAACAAAGCATAGTACCATAGTAACTATACATTATCAATTTCCCCTTTTTTAATGATATCAAACACATGAAGCAAGTTCTCTCCGAGAACCAGATTCTCATAAAACTGACTCTAAGAAATGGATCAGGTTCTTTAGGCAACATATCTGGTCCTTCAACATGTTTGTAAAATCATCAATACAAGTCATATGCTTTATCAATTTCCCTTTTTTTGTTGATGACAAATACATAAATCAAGTTTCCCTTGAGGACCAGATTTGCCCAAAAATATTTGCACACACATATGACTCCATGAATCAGTTCCAATTTCCTGATATAGTGCTACCAAAAAACTAGTTGACCATGTACTCATAAATTTATAGTATCGGGTCCCCTCATGAATTTTCTAAATCATCAAAACCACATATACGACAATTTCCCCCCTTTTGATGATGGAAAATACTTTCTGCATTTGCCAAGAAAAGTCCCATATCAAGTCAACTCCAATTCATCCTATCACCAACTATCAGTTCCCTCTATAAAGTTATTTCCCCTATCACCATTATCCTATCACCAACAATCAGTTCCCGCTATCAAATTATTTCCCCTATCACCAGTTCCCTCTATCACCATTATTCACCCTTTCACCAAGATCTTCCCCCTTTTGGCATCATTAAAAGAACAACTAGTAAACCAAGTAAAAGAGAGAATCAACACATGTCAACACATTAGCATTGGGAAAAACTAACATGAGCCAAAGGTATAGAGAAGAAAGAGATATATAGGCAACAGCAAAACATGTAAAATGTTTTGTTAATACCATAAAAAACATACATAAAAGGATCGAACTGTCAACTTGCCACATAGGGTCTGAAATAAATCCTAGGTGAAAGGTAGAAGATAGGAACATACATTATAAAGGAAGACAAGATAAGACTTGATTCAAGAGGAGCCAAATAGAGTCTTAAACATCAATTTCATAAGGGCATTGGTATCTTCATGAGCTTAGAGAGGCTTTTGGTTCAGGTCCCCAACTTTGGTTTAGTAATTAGATACTTTATATTTAAGAAGGAGCTTTCTTCTTTGATGATTCATTAGGAGCACCAGGTCCCTCATCAATTGAAACATAAACATCCTCTTTCTTTTAGTTCTTGACTTCCTTTCATTTCCTCGTAAAACTTCCCTCAAATAACTGATAATCAGAGCCCTCAAAATAATAATATCATTTTTCACTCTTTTCCTTTGTACGGACATAGTAGAGGAACCATTTTTATGAATGTGCACAATTTTTCTGCAAGACAATGACTTTCTCACTATTTTGTACATTCTTACCAACCTCCACTTGACTTTGTTGGGTGAACTGATCCTTTTATCAGAATCTTTGATCAAAATAGTATTACAGATAAATCTAAGGAGGGCCCAAAGTTCTTAAAAAGTGGTTTAGTGAGAATAGTAGGGTTTGGGCGAGAGAGTTTAGAAGGAACAGTCAGACCAAGAGTTTTTAAAGAATTTTTAGCTGTCCTTTTGAAGAGGTGGTAAAATGAAGGAACGATTAGGATTAAGACTTTAAGGAGAGAATAATCAATGTGTTACGTCGAAGAAATATGATGTTTGAGTTTCAAATGACATGACAATGTTATAGAAGAGTCAGAGAAAAGCTCTATGTGGTATTGCAAGACAGTTTCAAAGCTTTTATGAGTGCAGTTAGTTGTACTAACCTGTAAAGAGGAACTTGGTCCCTCTTCTAAACTTTTGTGCATATACTTTGATTTGCCTAGATAATGTCCACATCTTGTTTTCTCCCTTCTTGCCATGCGTACATACCTATAATAGTATAAACCCGCGTTAGACATAGGCAATAAACCCTTACTTGGATACTTGCAGTCTGATCATAGCCAGTTAGAGAGAGATTTTAATGAAAGAGGATCAATTCATATTTATCAATCAAATCTTAACAAAAGTCCTTTCAAGTTTTTCCCTTCTCAGCGCCTTTATGAAACTGTCAGATAACTGGTCCTCCTACTTGATCCTCTATAAGATCCCAGAAGATCCAAGAAAATATGTCATTAGTCATGTTCTCTCTCTATCTACCAAGTACCTCGATACATTATTTCATTCACTAGAGAACCAGGTCCCTTGGATCTTGCTTCAACCCATAAAAAGCTTTATCCAGTTTTAACACATGGTAGGGATAATGAACTTCTTCAAAACCAGGGCCTGCTAGACATACACTTCTTCTTTCAGGTACATGATCCCTCTAACCTCTAAAAGATTTATCTGAGATTTTAATGGCAAGGTGCCATGCCTTATTTCTCTCAATTAGGACCAGGTCCCTCTATTATCTATTCCTCAGGGGATATCTTTTGAAAGTTCAATTTCTCGAGTACTATGAGAAACATCAGGTCTTTGAGAGTTTTCCAAAATCTCTATATCTTTATCTGCCTTTACCTCTATTTGTTCAACTCTATTTATATCATCATAAATACATACAAAACTAGTATTTTCACTTCCAAAAAGACACTTTTCCCTTGAGATCCTTTGAGTGAGAGAAGATTTCTTCATCCTTTCCTTTATAAGCCTTGAGCAGCCACTAACCATTTGCCATTTTGACTACCTTCTCTCACTCCTTACTACATGATGGATCACTTATTAGATTTTGGAACCCATATCAACTTGAGTTCCCAAAGATGAGATAAAGGATGAATAAGATTTCTTCAAGCCCAGATTGACAGCCAACTTCTTTTAGCTCTAGGACCAGGTCCCTTGAGTTCCCTGTTAACCTAGTGAATTTCAGTGGCTTTTCATTTGTAGAGACTTTGACAAGACACATTATGTGATGGCCACTTCTATCACAATGAGTGCACAACCAATTGTCAGAGTTTGACACATACTTACTAAAAGACTTATGAGGTGCAATGAAATTTTGATAACCAATACTTTCTCGAGTGTTTGACCTCATGTTGTATGGATACACTAAAAACTTTTGAGGAGGTTGTCTAATGAAGAAACTTTTCAAGATCAGCCTTAATCTTGACCAGGTCCCTCTTGAGTTCCCTATTCCTCTCAAGAGAGGCGGTAAGATCTAATTTGGACTGATTTACTTTGGCTTTAAGTTTAAACTATAGCTTACTTCTATTTTCTTTTCCCTTAGGACCATTTTGTGAGTAACCTTTTAGCCTTGCACTTAGACTTTTATTTTCATTAGAGATGGAGAGAACCTCCCCTTCATGTTTAAGTATCTTGTTGGATAAGATGAGTTTTCAAACTTCAGCTCCAGTAAGAATATCTGTTAAGGATTTTTTCTCTTTGATTAGGCCATAATATGTATCGATCAATATTCTAGATAAGGCCCTCAACTCTTTACTAGAGTAGTCTTGAAGATTTTGTTTGATAAGAATAAAACTCATCTCACCTTCATCTTCATCATTTGAGTCAGCCATGATAGAAAATAGAGAGTCAAAAATTGATGGCTTATCCTTAACTATCATCATAGAAATATCCTCTTCTTTTCCTTTACTTCTTTTGAATTTATCAAGGACCTGGTACTTCTTTCTTCCTTTCTATAGATTGTTCTTGATGTATTCCGTATAGTCAAGCTTATGGAGAGGACAATCTTTGATGAAATGAACAGACTTCCCACACTTATAGCAATAACCATTTTTATTTGGACACTTTTTCATTTTTTCCTTTTCTCATAGAACCTCCATTTGACTTGGGTAGTCGAATAGTTGATTGACTTTCCTTAAGATTTGGTGGAGCAACCATTACAACAGCATCTCTCCTAGGTGTTAACCTTTTAAGAGTAACTACTCTGATACCAATAGATAGTTTATACGAGTCCACCATAACAATGAGGAGACCTGATTCAATACTTGTTCTTTGTATAAGGAAAGCAAAGAGCAATAAGAAAAATGTAAGTAGCAGTAAAGAAAGGACACATGATATTTACGTGGAAGCCTTCTTTATCAAGGGAGTAAAATCATGACCTATCTCATAGGATTTTCACCACTAACTTCACTAGAATAAGAGAAATGGTTGGATTACAAACTCTTTCTTGTAATCCTATTGTTAACCCCTTAAACCCACTCCCTTGAACTAATGAAAACATCAAGCCACCAATGTAGTACTCCTACAATAGCCTACACCGCTAACTAACTCTAGCTGACCACCGCCGGGCTAACTCTAGCCCACTCTATCAACTAACACTAGTTGACACAACTATGACTAACCATAGCCCAAACTCAAGTCTTTAAGATAAGAAGAAAAATAAAACACCTACACAATGCTTCTTTTGATGAGGAGTAGGTTTACAATTAAGCCTAAAATACAAAGACTCAAACAACAAAGAACTAAAAACAACTATTATTGACTGTGACCAGGTCCCTTGTTTTAAGATCTTTGAGATGAATAACAATGGAGGTTTTTGCTGAGAGATATGTCAATTTTTTGGATTTGCAAAAGCTAAGTTTTTATCCTACATAATGATGTATATATATGGAGTATGTGAGAGGGAAAACCTTGATTATTTCTTATTGGTTGAAAGGGAAAGATCATAATACTTTAAGCTGTCATAGTTGGCAACACTTTTATAGCTATGGACAGCTGTCAAAGTTAACTCGTATGAATCAGCCTAGTTGGTGTATCTGGTCCCTTCATCTGTCCCTATAAAATAATATTTCTCTGACAGATAGTTCCTCTTTAATGAGCATTCCCCTTGAATGATAATTTTAATTATGAAACTTTTTCCCGCTGAGATCTTGATTTCCTTATTCCCTAGGAGATCAACCTAGTACATATACCTATTCCTTCATCAGATCCCTCAGTAGGTTTGACAAATTATTAAAATAAAAAATATACCATAGTAACTATGCATTATTAGATATTATCATGGTTGATCTGGACAAGGTGATGGAGGTTTGTGATTGGGCTAGACCTACTTCTCCTATAGAGATTTAGAGTTTTTATTGGGTTACTGGGCTATTATCAGCGGTTTTTACAGGGTTTTTCTTCCATTATGGCTCTTTTGACTAAGTAGACTCAGAAAAAGGTTGTTTTCTAGTGGTCGGATGATTGTGAGAGTAGCTTTCAAGAGCTCAAAGGATTTTTGACTTCAAATCCTATCCTAACCTTGCCTGAAGAGGGTGTGGGTTTCCTTGTGTTTTGTGATGCTTTAGAACATGGATTGGGTTACATGTTAATTCAAAAGGATAATATGATAGCTTATGCTTCTAGACAGTTGAAGGTTTAAAAGAAAAACTACCCTACTCATGATTTGATGTTGGTCGTGGTTGTGTTTATGTTGAAATTGTGGTGTCACTATTTGTATGGCATTCATTTGAGATCTTCTCCAATCATCGTATCCTTCAGTACTTCTTCACTCAGTGAGATTTTAATATGTGATAATGTAGATGGTTAGAGTTTCTTAAGGATTATGATCTCTCTATTCTTTATCATCCGGGTAAGAAATATGGTATAGGGTGCCTTGAGTCAGAAGGCGGCGAGTATGGGGAGTTTGGCTTATCTTTTGGGCGGATGAATGACCTTTAGCCTTAGACATTTAATCTTTAGCTAACCAGTTGGTTTGTCTTAATATTTCAGCACTTGATCATGTTTGGGCATATATGGAGGCTAGATCCTTATTGATGAAGTAGATTCTAGATCTATAGTTTGATGATAAGAAATTCAGGGTGATTCATGCTAAAGTGTTGAGTAGCAAGACTAAGGTGTCATCTCTTGATTTTGAGGGTGTTTTAAGGATTGGGGGTCGTGTTTGTGTGTCGAGAGTTAGTGGTTGGATTAGACTGGTCTGGGAGGAGGCTTATTGTTCAAAGTATTCCATTAATCCAGTAGCAACTAAGATGTATCATGATTTTAAAAACATTATTGATGGTGTATAATGAAGAAGGACATTGTGGAATTTATGTCCAAGTGTTTGAATTGCCAACAAGTCAATGAGCATCAATGATCGGGTGGTACTATGTAGAGGATGCCTGTCCTTGAGTGGAAGTAGGAGCAGATCACTATGAACTTTGTGGTTGGTCTACCCTTAAATTTAGGGAATTTTGATTCCATTTGGGTGAATGTGGATAGGTTGACTAGATCAACATACTTTGTACCTGTTAAGGTGAATTACAATGTGGAGAAGTTAGCCAAGATCTACATTCATGAGATTATTCGATTGCATGGGGTGCCTATCTCCATTATTTTTGATAGTGGTACATAGTTTACCTTAAATTTTCACCTTAAATTTTCAGAGTTCTATACAGAGTTAGTTGGGTACTCAACTTGAGATATGCATGGCTTTTCACCCTTATATAGATGGGAAGTCAGAGTGAACCATTCAGGTGTTAGAGAAAATAATTCAAGTGTGTGTGATGGATTTTGGTGGTCATTTGGGACTAATTATTGTTGTAACGGAGTTCACGTACAACAACAGTTACCATTCTAATATTTAGATAGTTCCTTTTGAGGTTTTGTATGGGAGGAGGTGTAGATTCCTTGAGGATGGTTTTATTTATTCGATGTTAGGACTTGGGGTACCGATTTGTTGAGAGACTCGATAGATCGAGTGAGATTGATTTAGCAGAGGCTTGTGGCTGCCTAGAGTAGGTAGAAGAGTTATGCTGATCGATGGGTTTTAGATATGGCATTCATAATTATTGAGCGGGTTTTGTTGAAAGTATCACCCATGAAAGGTGTGATGAGATTTGGGAAGAAAGGGAAGCTTAGTCTGAGATTTGTTAGACCTTTTGAGATTCTTGAGAAGGTTGGAGATATAGCCTATTGGTTGGCTCTACCTCTGAACCTGTTAGTTGTTCATCTCGTATTCCACATTTTGATGTTGAAGTAATATTGTCCGATTGATTCTAATGTGATTCGGTGGGGTTCAGTTGCATTAGATCATGATCGGTCCTTTGAAGAGGAGCCTTTGTTTCTTTTTTTTTGATAGACAAACTAGAAAGTTGAGATCCAAGCATATTGATTTTGTGAAAGTTCAGTGGAGATATATCCCAATAAATAAGGCTATATGGGAGGTTGAGGATGATATGTGGAGTAGATACCCTAATCTTTTTATCGATTCATGTACTTTCTTTGATTTTTCGTTCAAGGACGAACTCGTGTTAACAACCCTCATTGTGATTTTTAGCTTTTTTGATATTTTTTAACATACTGTCCTTTCCTATAGTTTCTTTATATCATCTATGAGTTGTGGGGATGATTGACATGGTCCTCAAAGTGTTTGGGATTGATTTATATGATTTTGAAGTGTTGAGTGGCCTTTAAAGTGATTTATTAGACTTTGGTCAACATTTTGTGATTCAAGCATCGGATGGTGATTCTTACAGTTCCATTAGAACTAAAATTTTGATTTTGGATTAGTAGCATGGTTTTTTGGGGTTTTCAGTCTTTATTTTGAGTTTTGAGCATTTAGATGAGAAACTAGTTATTTTAGGCTAAATAGGTTCCTAGGGGGTAATTTATTGATAATGAGCTCTTTTGTTAAATTTGATGGTTCCATTGTGTCCGAAACATCAAAATTAACCTAGTAGCATTGTTGGTTTGTTTTTACGAGCTCTTGATCGAATTTTGAGGGTCCATTCAAAGTCATTTTAATTTCATATTTGAGATGTGGAAAAGTTTCTGGTGCGACTGCTTAAGTGGCCCATTTGGTCGCCTTAGCGGTACCACCTAGGAGGAAAAAGGACCTTCTTAGTGGAACCTGATCAAGCCTCGCAACCATCGCCTAAGCGATGGGATAGTCACCTTAAAGGCTAAATAGCCGTCTCAGCGAGGCACCTGCACAACAAGTGACTACCGCCTTAGCAGTATTCTAGCCGGTTAGGCAATCATTTGACCGCCTAGGAGGTGATCGTTATATAAAAACTCCTTTTTCGTGATTTTTCACTATTTTTGAACCTTGAGACCTCGAAAAACACAATTTCCAAGGGGATTTTTCATCAAACTTTCATAGGTAAACTTCTAAACCTTATTTCTATCATTAACCATTGATTTCATCACATAAACAACTTCAAAAGTTAGATTTTAAACTTGAAATTTTGAAGTTTTACCCTGTAAAGTGAGAGAATGGTTGTTTAATAATTTCAAGCTCGATTCCAACTTTTTTTTTGATGTGTTTTCATATTTAGAACCCTTAAAGTATGAGTAGCATGATTCTTTATTGAAATTTTAGTTCTACTCTTTTATTTTAGAAGTCAATTTTTGAAGTGATTTTGGACCTTGAATGAAAGATGCCAGTATGTAAGGGTGTTTATCGGGCGGATCGGTTGGATAATTTGCTTAACTATTTGGTTTATTGGTTGTTGGCTTTTAAATGTACTAATCCGCTTGATAAGATAACGATTGGTTCAGTATCAAATTTGTAATTAGTGGACAGTTATCGGGTGGTGTAACAGATAATGCTAAGAGATATATCGAATGGTTATTGGTAGTTCCTCTATTTCTTCACCGACTAAGTTGTTTATATATCTATTTTTCAATCTTTTAGGACTATTGAGTTTTATTCGTACAATTTTTTTAATAGGTTAAATCATAGAATCAAATGAGAATTTCCTTCTCCACCTAAAACATTTATATAAACATTTTAAATTATTGGGGCGACAGAAAAATCAAAACTTTGATCTGATTTGGATTTTTTTTTGTTTTATATCAAACTTTGTGAAGGACACATTGGGGTTGTTTTAATTTTTTTGCGGTCCTTAATGTTATCATGAATAATTTGTGTTTTAGTTTAAGAATTAATTTCAAAGTTTTGTTTATGTTTTATGGAGACTAATTGTGCTTACAAGAAGTGACTTGTTATGTTCTAAGCTAAGAAGTGAATAAAATAATGAATGGAGTTTTAGTTTTTGTGTTTACAGAAGATACTTGATATAGGTAGGGGTAAAAATATAAATATGATAATTTCTAATGGGCTAACGGTTTACCCAATAAGAAAATTGAATAATCCACCCCCGTACCTATACCCATTAACTATAAAATTTTAATTCGGTTTACAACCGTTAATCCGATAACCCATTACTAATAAGCCAATAAACTAATTTTACGGTTGGCTTATCGGTTACGGTTCAGTTTTGAACACCCGTACCTGTATGGGTACTGATAGAATCCTTTTGACATATAAATTATATTTTTGATAGATTGAGTTCATTTTGAGGCCACGCAGATGGAAAAGGCTTCTTGTTGAGGGGTCTAGGATCAAGTTTCGGTTTTTGAGATAGGTTATGGCTTAACTTTCTTCAGACCGGGCTAGTTAGTTAACCATTCATGTAATGTATGTTATGGGTTGGGTATTTTATTATGAGATTCATCTTATGAATTATTATTTTATCGTGTTGCCCGTGTGGGGGATAATGTGAATCTTATTATTGACTTAAAAAATTATCATTATTGTGACGCCCGTGTAGGGGAAGGTATTGGTCTTGTTTGAGCATTATTTGTCTATATTATTATTGTGATACCCGAGTGGCGGCTTGGATTAATATTATTGATGTCTTACATGACTTTTTACTACTGTGTTGCCTTACGATGGCTTGTATCATGACTTATTGAGAATTGAGGAGACTTAAGCTAATTTCATACCATTATTGAATTGATTCATTATATGATGTTGAATTGGTTATCAGCATGAATCCTTAGTCATTTATCCATATTCATAGAAATGGAACCACTGAGAAACATGGATTTTTTTTTAAAGAAAATGAGACACTTTAAAAAATGCCTTAGCTGAGGGATGTGCTGGCAAAATTGATTCATGAGATTGTGATATGTATATGGGTTGTGAACCCCTCATGGTTCCTATCCTAGAAGCTTATGCTCAGAAGGTGTATACACAGGTGATATTGAGACATTCCATCCTCACCATATCATTGTATTGCATCAGTTGCATTTCTCTTATGTGTTAGTTATCATGTAATTTTGTCTTCTATTTGTATATTTGTATATAGTTACTCTTATACTATTATTGTAGTTGTAATATTCATACGGTTATGAGCTGCACGACTTGTGCCACTGTTGGGGAACTTTTTTGTATGCAGGTGGAAGCGTGCTCATAATATCCTTTATATATTTAGTTTTTTACTTTACTTGGTCAGCCTATGATGCCTACTGAGTACAAGTGGACCATACTCACTCCTACTTTCTGTGCCCTTTCGGTACAGATCCCAGTTCAAGTGTGACTCAGAGTTTGAGTTTGTGCTGATTGAGAGTTTTTGGAGTACTAGTGAGCTCCTCGTCCGGAGCATGTTCAAAACTTCTTCTTTATCGTTATCTTGTATTTATTTTAAATTCAGAGATAGAGTTTTATGAATTTTTTGTACACTATGTCGGATTTAAAGTGCTCTTTACTCATGGCACTAGGTTTTGGAATGTAAGTTGTATTTATTTTGGATTTCAGAGTCTTTTTATATATTTTCTTGAATTTATCCTAAAAGTCTGGTATTTTATTATTACTTATCTTATGTTCTTATTTCATATCTCTAGTAGAGTTAGGTAAACCTATCAAGGTTGGATCAGGGTAGGTGCCATCATGACCTCGGATTCTGGATTGTGACAGTGTCCGAATTGTCAATAGGTTAAGATTGAACATCAAAGGCCAAGTCGAATGGCTTAAGAATATTGGAAGTGCGAGATGATGAATATTGATTTCATTATAGGTTTTTCAAGTACACGTTGTTAGTATGATTCAGTTTGGGTGATTATTGATCGCATGACTAAATCAACCATTTTTTTCCCGTCAAGATATTATGCTACATTATACATTACGGAGATAGTCAGACTTCATGGGGTTTCATTGTCCATTATTTTAGATCATGGTTCACTGTTTACAGTTCACTTTTGGCAGTCTTTTTCAAAAGGTTAGGGTACAATGTTAAATCTTAGCATCGATTTTCATCCGTAGACCGACATTCTGGAGGAGTACACTATTCAGACTCTTGATGATATATTGAGGGTATGTGTCATTGATTTCAAAGGTAGTTGGGATGATCACCTACCTCTTATCGAGTTTACCTATAATAATTATTATTATTCTAGCATTCAGATGGCTGTATTCGAGACTCTTTATGTGATGAGATATAGATCTCTTATTAGTTTGTTCGAGCTTGGTGAGGCCGCGTTGATTAGTCCATACATGCTTCATTAGACTATGAAGAAGGTTATGGTGATCCAAGAGCGATTGAGAACCACACAGAGTCGACCAAAATCATATTCAGATGTGAGGAGAGATTTAGAGTTTAAAGTTGATGATTGGGTCTTCTTGAAGGTTTCACCTATGAAGGGTGTTATACATTTTGGTAATAAAGGAAAATCTAGTCCCCGATTTATTGGTCCTTATCAAATCATTAATAGGATGGGAAACAAGCTTATGAGTTAGAGTTACCTTCAGAGTTTGTATTCATGTATCCAGTATTTCATAACTCTATGTTGATGAAGTGTATTGGTGATCCTTCACATATTGTGCCTGTAGTGAATGTTGGAGTTAAGGATAACTTGTCATATGAAGAGGTTCTGGTTTAGATTTTAGATTGTTCAGTTTGTAAGTTGAGAACTAAGGATGTTGTATCAGCTAAAGTCCTTTAGAAGAGTCAGACAGTTGAGGAAGCTACATGGGAAACCGAGGATGATATGAAAGAAAAATATTCCAATATTTTCACTCCTTCTAACAAAAGCATTTAAGGTAGTAACATCATTCTTATACCCACTCTTAGGACTTTTATGTCATATCTCAATGTTTTATATGTTTATGTTTGTGTTTGTGCTCTTATACTCAATATTCGAGTTCCACACCTAAGTATAATTCAGTTAAATTTAGTTTATTATGGTTCCTTTGTCCTTTGAACCTATCCCTAAACTTCATTTGAGGATGAATAATACCAAGGGAAGGATATTGTAATACTAGATTTCGAACCTATGAATACTCAGCGTTTAGTACAAAAACTCAAAGTCTGAGACATGAAGTGCCAAAATAGTATGACTCATTGTACGAGTCATATGGACATTATACGAGCCACACCATAGCTTGTGAAGTCAGACCAAAAACTTAACAAAGTCCCCTCAAAATCGCTATTCACTGTACGTGTCGTACTTTCAATGTATGGGTTGTACTGATAAGCCTACGGGTCATAAAATTTGGAATCAAAGAAGTGATCCAGATGTTGAAAAACATTAAGTGACTATGACTCAAGGTACAAGTCATTTCTTGGACCATGATTAGTGGTATGAGTCGTGGTGTGCTACACTAGAAATTTATGCAATGTCTCATTAAGGGTAAATTTGACTTTTCCTTTTTCCTTTTTCCTTTCCCATAATGTTTTTATCACCAAACCTATAAATATAAGATCCTAAATCCTATTCATACAGTAAACTCTCAAGAACAAGTCTATAACAAGATTAAGGAAAGATCAAACAAGCTAGGGTTTCTATCAAGCAACTTCATCGAGTTTCGCTTATCAAGTGTTTGTCTTCATTTCAGGTATGTAAGGTTGATTAAAAGGAGTTTTGATAATATGAAGTGAAAGTAAAAGAAAAAAAAACTGAAAAGAAAAAGCTGGAAAATGATCACAAAAACTGCCCTCAAGTACCGCTAAAGTTGCCTGAGGAGCACTTAAGCGACCAGTCAGGGATCAGTAAATGCCACTTTAGTGGCCTTTTGATCGCTTTGGTAGTTCGATCAAATCCAGTAAATGCCAATTTAGCAACCATTTTGACTGCTTTAGCGGTCTGGTCAAACTCAATGATGTCGCTTTAGCGACCAATCGACGATTAAGTGGTCATTGAGGTACTGTTCTAGGGCAAGGCTATAATTTCACATTGTTTGATCCCAAAATGTATAAAACTCAATCCAAGCTTCCTTGGAACACATCTTTAGCATATTTCTCAACCTTGAAGTTTAGGGTTCTTGACCCAACCCCCTTGAAGTGAAAATTTAGAAGCTTTGTAGTGATGATTTCTTAATACTTTTTTCATCTCCTTGGTTTTGTATAGATTATATTTGGGGGTAGATAGATTCATACATGGATTTGGTTTTGGACAAAAAGCAATGTTTACGTTTTGAATTTGGGCTTTGATTTTACCTTATGCTTTTATATTGATTGAATACTCTTTATTTATAAATGGATTTTGCTTGTTTAAATTATTCTCATGCTTTATCAATTCCTACTTTAGTTGAGCTTGAAATAGTATATTAAAGTGGGAATTTCCCATCTAATACGATTAATGCTTGAAAGAGCTAATTGAGGTTGTAAAAGATTAATTTATCGCTATTTGAGACGTATGACCCATCTAATGGATTTGATACTAGACACGGTAAAATCCTTGTGTAGCCATAGATTGGAACTATTTGTGTTGGCACTTGGCTTCTATTCGATGGAATTAAGCCAAGAAGTATTTTTCAATCTATCAAAAGATATGGCAGATACGTGAGGTTCTAAGGCTAGTTTGCTAGCCTGTGATTATTCATGAGTACATGATTTAAATACAATGGATCATTGGCATAATTGATTCCCTCTTATTATGTTGCTTGTTTTCCTCATTTGTGAAAGCCAATGATCTAATTATTCATACTATAATTGGTTCTATCAGTGTTACATTTTTATATCAAAACACCCCAAAATACTTGTATCTTTTGTTTGGATTATAGTAAGTTGCTTTTATTTCTTATTTTCTCAATCACTAGTCATATTGTTCCCAGTGGGATCGACCCCAACTCTAAAGTTAGGTAAATATATTGCATAATAACTGTATACATTTTTCTCTGGAGTGTATTTGAGCATTATCAAAAATGGCATAGTTGGGGGGAGGGGGGGAATTTGGCGTATTGAGTGAGGTTGGAATTTTAGCTTACTTGCTTTGATTCAAACTTATTAATATGTGTTTATGATTTTCTTTTATTTCTTGTGTAAGTTAGAATTAATATATGTTTATGATTTTCTTTTATTTCTTGTGTAAGTTAGATTGATGTTTTGTTGTGTCTGCTATTATGAAATCATGGAATGGAAATGAGTTTGGTGGTTTCAAATCTTATATTAATGACCCATGTCCATATTGTGAAGGACCCCACTTTTGGTAAGATTATGAAAATGACCCCGGAGAGAGATGTGTGCACCATCTCTATCCTATAGGGTGTATGATTGTTATTTATGTGGTGGTCGTGATGGATATTGGAGATTGTTCCAATTAGTATGCCCCCTACCTAGTTATGCAAACGAAAATGCTAGTTGTTCTTTTGAGTTTGATGGGAATCATGATATGACAAAGGAAGAGCAACGTGCTGGATGCAAAGGTATTGAATCCATACTTCAAACTATCTTGGATCGGGTGATTGTTGTGGGCGAGAATGTACATCTTTTTAGCCAATCCATGGCGTCATTTGGAAATGAATGTGAAAAAGAAGAATACACTTTTAAAGATGACAATCTCTCAAGTGCCATAGATTTGCCTAATTTTCAAAATGAAGTTGTCATAAAAGAGATTTCAAGCTATGTGATTGTGTCCCAAAATGAAAAGAAACCTGACGAGGGTGAAATTGTAAGCCAAGAGTGGCTATTGAACCAAGCTCAATAAATTAAGGTCAATGAGGATCAACTTGATAGAATTTTACAAATGATGGATGAATCCCTCAAAGTGCATGTTGAGCGATGTCAAGTGGTAATTCAAATTGAGCTAGCTGCCTAAAAATTGGAAACAAAATTAAATGCAAATCTTGAGGCATGTGGTGTTTAAGGTCAAATGATCATGAAAAATTATGATGAGATGGCGTCCAATGAAAATGTGGTCAAGATCAATGTTGAAGTATTCATCGTGATTCGCCAACCAACCGAGCCAAAAATAATGCAAGATGTCGAAATTGAAGGAGTTATACTAGAGTTGCAAGAAAAAGACAATTAAATTCTTTATGAAGACTCTAGTTGGTTTAGGGTGAGAATGTAAAGAAAGATTCAAATTTGGAAATGGAGAGGCTTAAACCTCATTCCAACCATTTTCAACTTTGTATAAATTATATTTGGGTGTAGATAGATTCATACTTGGATATTGTGTTTATACATACTGCAATGTTTATGTTTTGAATTTTGGCTTTGATTTTACCTTATGCTTTTGTATTGATTGAATACTCTTGGTTTATAAATGGGTTTTGCTTGTTTAAATTAATCTCATGCTTTATCGATTCTTACTTTAGTTGAGCTTGGAAGAGGAGATTAAAGTGGGAATTGCCCATCTACTTTGATTAATTCTTGAAAGAGCTAATTAAAGTTGGGAAAGATTAATTTAATGCGATTTGGGACGTATGACCCATCTAATGGATTTGATAGTAGACATGGTAGAATCCTAGTGTATCCATAGACTGGAACTATTTGTGTTTGCACTTGGATAATATTCGACAGAATTTAGCCAAGAATATATGTCAATCGATCTAAATATGTGATTTATACATGAGGTTCCAAGGACAATTTGATAGCCCGTGATTAATCAGGAGTATGTTATTTAACTACTGTCATGGAATGATTCTCATGAGAATTTTTGCCGACTGCTCCTACTCCCTTCTCATCCATTTACTACTACTTTTTAAGTTTTTTTCCTTCATTATCTCCGACAACCATCTCCGGTTGTCTTCTTTCTTTTTGGTCCGACCGCCGACCACTGATTTCCATCTCCAGCGACCTCTTCTCCCGTGACCTTCGCCTCCACTGATCTCATCTCCGGCGATCTAGATCTTTCTTAGTCCGGCAATCCCTTTCTTTTTTGATCTTGGTTTGTTCGGCGACCCTCTTTCTTTTTTCAGATCTTGCCTTTTTCGACGACTATCTTTCTCTCTCCTATCAGATTATCCGCCATCGACCATATCGCTTTCCGGCAAAGTCGACCAAAAATCTCACTGGAAATAACATTTTCATATTTTTTATGTGCTTTCTTTCTTTTACAAGCTATTCCAGATTTGGTGTCCCTCTGACTAGCAGCTAGACCGACCCGCAGCAGCCCCGGTAACAAATTTTGGCTTCCAATTTCATCATCAAATTGCTGAAACTCAACTACTCGACCAAGATTCAGGTGAACATTGCATTCACTTCGTATCAGGTGCACTCGTTCCTTTCATCTAGCTCTTGTAGGTTTCTTGTTTGTTGGTTGCTTGTTTCTTGTTAGTTGGTGGCTGATAGCTCCTATTTCATCCATAGTGGTATCTCTGTCTATTGATTCCTCTTTGTGATTATCCGGATTGTTGTTTCTATTTCTCTGTGGTATTGTTTCAAGTGCCAATTCTATTTTCTATCTAGTTTGTGGTGACTATTGATTCTTTCCTGTACATTTCTGTTTGTCTCCCCTAGCTTATAGTTGACTCAGCTTCACACTTCATTACTCATTTAAGCCTTGCCTTTTTGTTTTTAGCCTTACCTATTTGCGCGCCTTATTATTTCCCCCTCTTGTTGAATAGTGGCTTTGGTGGTCAATGGTAGACTAGGGTCATGTCATAGTTCGGGGTTGGGGTTGGTATCGAGGTCTCAGGTGAGGTCGGGTATGGGTCAGGGTCTGGGTTTGGGTCGAGCTAGGGGTTGGAGGTGAAGGGTAGTAGGGTTAAGTGGGATAAGAGAGCCTACAGGTTGAGAGTTGGGTCTTGGAACATAGAAACTCTTCAAGGTAAGTCCATAGAGCTCGTGAAGATTCTTAGGAAGAGGAGGATTAGTATATCTTGTGTCCAGGAGACAAAATGGGTAGGGTCTAAGGCAAAGGATGTGGACGGGTATAAGTTGTGGTACTCTGGTAGCGTGAGGCATAGGAATAGGGTAGGCATCTTAGTAGATAAAGAGCTTAGGGGGAAGGTGGTGGAGGTTAAGCGGGTCAACAATAGGTTGATGTCGATTAAGTTGGTCATTAGAGAGTCTACATGGAACGTTGTTAGTTCCTATGCTCCGCAAGTGGGCATGGATGAGGAGGAGAAAAAGAGCTTTGGGGAGATTCTGGTTGAGATGGTGAGAGGCGTTCCATGCACCGAGAAGCTTTTCATAGGAGGTGATTTCAATAGGCATATCAGGTCATTATTGAGAGGCTATGACGATGTACATGGAGGTTTTACTTTCGGGGAGAAGAATAAGGGAGGAGCCTCACTTTTGGATTTTGCTAGGGCCTTTGGTTTGGCGGTAGCGAATTCGAGCTTCCCAAAGAAGGAGGAGCACCTTATTACCTTTCGTAGTTCAGTAGCCAAGACTCAGATAGACTTTTTGCTAATTAGGAAGGGTGATAGAGTGCTATTTAAAGACTATAAGGTCATACCTAGAGATAATCTTTCGACCTAACAGAAGCTTCTGGTGATGGACTTGGACATTAAGAAGGGCAGAAAAAAGAGGGTTGTGGAGGATCGACCTAAGATTAAGTGGGGTAACTTGACTTTAGCCAGTGCTTTAGAGATAAGAGAGAAGTTGATGACTATGGCGGCTTGGGAGAGTAGAGGGGATGTGAATAGTATATGGGAGACGACTGCTAGTTGCATCAGGGAGACAGCCAGAGAGGTGTTGGGTGTCTCAAGAGGCCAATATGGCAAGCACCGGGGGGACTGGTGGTGACACGAAGAAGTCGGGAGGAAGATGGAGACTAAGAAGGTGGCCTATGCAAAGTTGGTGGAGAGCAATGAGGACGAAGAGAAGCAAATGAACAGGGAGGAGTATAAGTTAGCTAGGAAAGAGGTAAAGTTAGCAGTTACAGCAGCTAAGACAACAGCTTTTGAGAGCCTGTATGCAGCTTTAGAGGAGAAAAGTGGGGATAAGAAGTTGTATAGGCTTGCCAAAGCTAGGGAGCGAAGGGCTCGTGACCTTGACCAGGTGAAGTACATCAAGGGTGAGGCTAGAAGAGTGTTGATGGATGAAACCTTCATTAGTAGAAGGTGGCAGTCTTATTTTCATAGACTTTTGAATGACGAGGGGGTCGAAGGTTTAGTGCTGGGGGACTTAGAGCACTCAGAGAGGTGTCAAAATTATGGTTATTGCAGGCATATTAAGATTGAGTAGGTCAAGGGGGCTATTCGTAGGATGCGTAGGGGTAGGGCGACTAGGCCAGACGAGATTTCAGTAGATTTTTGGAAGAGCACTAGCGGGGAAGGTATGGAGTGGCTGACAAAGTTATTTAACATCATTTTAAGGACGGCGAAGACACCCATGTCATGTAGTTTCTTGTTTGCTGTGTTTTGGTGTTGTGTGTGATTTCGGATAGATAGTTTATAGCATTACTCCATGGGTGTTTTTTTTCTTTTATATAGTGGTGTGTTACCCCATTTTGTTGTTTTACCCCATTTTGTTGTTTGTTTTTATGTTTTCTGCTTGTTATACTGTTATTTGTCCTGAGCCAGGGGTCTATCGGAAACAACCTCTCTACTTCATATGAGGTAGTGGACTGCGTACACTTTACCCTCCCCATACCCACTTTGTGGGAATACACTGGGTATGTTGTTGTTGTTGTTATTGATGCGATTTAAATACAATGGATCATTGGTAGAATTGATTCCCCATTATCATGTCACTTGTTTCCCTCGTTTGTGAAAGCTATTGCTCAAATTTTTCATACTCTAATTGATTCTATCTATGTTATGTTTTTATATCAAATCCCCCCAAAATATTTGTATCTTTTGCTTGGATTATAGTAAGTTGCTTTTATTCCTTATTTTCTCGATCGCTAGTCACATTGTCCCTGTGGATCGACCCCGACTCTAAAGTTGGGTAAATATATTACATAACGACCGTGCATATTTTTTTCTAGAATGTATTTGAGAGTTACCAAAAATTTCTCTAAATACCACACTTCATCATTTCCAACCAACAATTCCCATGCGAACACAATTACTACTAGAGTCTGAGTCTAACTACATGTTGTTACCATGTTCAAGCCTAATTCAGTGGTACAAGGTGCTATGCGTAAGGAGACCATGCTAGTTTAAATATCTGGATTCTATAGTCTATATCCCCTTAGGAACTTCAACCCAATAAAACTACTTCTTTTTTCCACCGTAGTTGGGTAGTTTGAGTTCTAATCAAGGAGTTACTAGACATATCATATCATTGCCAATATGTTTATAAATACCAACATTAAATCCTACACTACAACATTTTAGGCTTTTAGCCACCCTTGTAAAGTGTCACGCCTCGAATTCCAACGGGGTGGACTGGCACCCGAAGCCTATAAGGCCCAAGAGAACCAATCTTCATTCTCATACACTCCTGCGCATGCTACTCAATAAACATAACCACCACAAATAGATACAAAATGCCAATAGCGAAAGTCATGGAAAGTACATGATAACTATGACACTTGGTCATTGGGGACATCAAAACAAAACATACGTTCTTTACATTTTCTTCATCTTTCCCACAACATCTACAAAGCCTCTACAGATGCTTGACCATAACCAACCTAGAGTCGGGACAAGACCCCACTCTATACACCTATACAATACCAAAATAAATGTACATAACGACTCGGAAAGCCCCGAACCAACTGGAGCTCACCAAAGACCTGCAAATGATCTGCAACCTACAAAGGAGGTCTACTAGCACCTATGCCTGCAGCAAGTAAGGCAAGTCCCACAAGGATCGTCAGTATGAAGAATGTACTGAGTATGTATGGCTATAAGGAATTGCGTAAATACATAAGAACTTCAATGGAATCAAATATAAAAGAATAGTTAATATGGATAAGTCACAATTTTGTATATGTATGGAAATATGTACATTACGTGGATTACTTTATTTACCTTTACACTCATTCATTCGTTCATCACTCACTTCTTCATTCACTACTTATCCTTCCATTCTTACAATGCCCGGGCCCCAAGCTGATTAGTGGGTAATCAACAGTTTTTGGGATCGATCCATGCTAGGCTCTTCTTTTGCCCCTGGGATACCACCCGTAGTAGGGATTGACCCATGCTAGGTGTTATTTTCACCCCTGGGATACCACTCGAGATATTGGGATCGACCCATGCTAGGTATTTTAACCCCTGGGATACCACCCAAGAATAGAGACTTCATTACCTCACTTCTTAGTCTTTGAAATAGTTCATTCAATGATTAAGTCATTATTGGAACTTTTGAATATAACATTAGTAGAACTTTTGAATACAACATTATTGGAATTTTGGAGCCATGTCCACCATTAGGTGACACATGGATAACAATAGATCAAGAATAAGGTATATATGATTAACAATAGATGATAACCTGAAATGAGATGCCTTAGAACATTTCGAAAATAAGTAAGTACAATAACAAGGTGAATACTACATGCTGCAGAAGGATACAGAAAGATTAACCTTACATACCTTATATTTCCAATAAGAATATACAATCCTAAATATGAATACAATAGTCCAGCTCCTTCCTTACGGTTCACTCTACAACACTAGTACACAATGGAGCTTATGTTAACAACCAACTACCTTACGAGTGTATAAGACGACAATGAGTGAAATGATTTCCCTATAACGTCATTTTACCCTTTATAATACAATTCACGGCATCGTCATACCAACAATTCCACAACATTCTACTCGTTGACCACAACATCATAAACCAATAACTTTTCACACCAAGTTTATCCTTTACGCTTCCTCATTAACACCATGTCACAATTATTCCACCAAGTCACCTCAATACATTTCATAAAACTATATCAAAAAAAATCCCACAAATTATATTCATCGAAAAATAACAAGGTAAGGAACCTAATCACACTATACATGTTAGTATCTCATCCACACCATGCACTTTCATTCAAACCTCAAATCTCCTTTCAATTTTAAATCACAAGGATGGCACATCTTTTAGCAAAAAGCAAAAGTACACTATTCAACACCTTGCCAACATAACAATCATGATATATACACCATCTTAAGCATATAATATATTAATCCATGAGAGTAGACACTTACCAAAGCTTGCAAAGTGATGATCTTTACCAAAGAGAATGGTTGCCTTAGGGTTTGTGTTGAGAGAAATATGTTTGGAAATATGTCTAAGACATGTGTGTTGTAATGAATAAAATAATCCTTTTGTGCCTTTATATAGTCCTCATGGTCATCCTTAGCCACACTTTAATCAATAATTTATTAGTCAAAGGAAGAATGGGTCATTTTGCCCTTTTGGGCCTTGTCTTTTGTTCCAATTTGGGCTTTAAATTGAGCCCAATAACACATATCAACTTAGCCCACCTAATTAAATGCATGATCCACTATATATCTCATGTTTAAATCATTCCATAAATGTCACGACAATATTCAACTCACGCGATTCATGCTCGTAGCTTTAATCCCAAGAATAAACAATTTTGGCCACTCATGGCTTAATTGAACATAATTTGATAAAATGCTTGTGACGAAGAATTAACCCCAACTCGGATGCCAAAATCACTCAAAAGTAGTCCTAATACGATGGAATAATAATACCATAACCCAAGAGTTCTCTTTATACACTAATAATCGTAGAAGAAATTTGGCAAAAAGCACCCCGGCACGCTCTCGAGAGCCCTTGGGACTTAGAAAAATTTAGCAGCCTAGCACGCCCCCAGGCGTGACCCTCTGATGCATGTGCCACAAAAAATTTGGCCAGAAGCATCCTGGCACGCCACCTGTAGCTCCCCACACTTAATTTTTGATTTCGACTTTTCTTTGTGGATTTGGTTGGATCTTTCAAGTCCTAACCTTTTGCTTGCCTCTTATCTTTAAGATCCTTTACTTGGATGTCCCTTAAACCTCACTTTTCACCCCACAAATTCACAAACACCACCTACTACAAAGGTCTAAGCACATTTACTAGCACAATATCAAATGTTCCATCAATAACAATGCAAAATACATACTTATTGCTCTCGAACCTAGGGTAAACATGGTTCAAGGTTGTCAAGTAGGGCCGGGAAGGTACGGGGTTTTACATAAAGTGTGGCCTAAACTAGCAAAAAATGTGGCCTTTGATCAAAGGCCACACTGTTTGACTTTAGGCAATGCTTTTTCGCGGGTGGCCTAAAGAGGCATAACCTTTGATTTTAGGCCACACTTTTCAAGTGTTATCATAGCAGCTATGCTTAAAAGGTGTGGCCTATGAGGTACAAAGGCCATCTTTTGTAGTACCCCACTTGCTACACTTCTATTTAATAAAGCTACACTTTCAAGCATGGCCTTTGTTTAGTTATTGGCCACGTTTCTAAAGCGTAGCCTTTTATACCTTTTCTATGACAATATTTCTGAAGTATAGCCTTTTCTATTATACATGTCATAATTTATAATTAATAATCCACATAATTGATGTCCCTATAGCCACACTTTTGAAGTGTAGCAATGTTGTCTAGAACTTTTATAGCCACAATTTCTAATTGAAAAAGAACAATTTTGGTTTGCATATATATATATATATATATATATATGGAAAGAAGAGTGCCTTAGATCTACTCTATGAAAAATCAAGATCCTTCCTAATTCCAACAATTCGTATGCCGAAACATGAGAAATTAAAACCCTCAAATGCTTCTTCTAAGAATGTTAGGTCTTAAAACTTCATTAACAACAATAGATGAGAAATGGAAAGAAATTCTAACTCATTAGAAGAAAAATTGATGGGAAGCTTACTGATATGACATAGACGGTACATTGATTGGAAGCTGGGAGTATGAATAATAAATTTGACATGAAGTTTCAGAAAATACGTCGAGGGGAAGATTGATTTGAGTGACAAACCCTTTTGGAATGCTCTGATTTGCTTTGGATTTGGGGTTTAGTATGAATGTATTAATTTTTTGCCAATAAAAAATTGAAGGAAGAGTTAAATATATGGTGGGGATATAATTATTTAAGTCAAAATCTTACAAAAATTATAAGGGCCCATTTATAAAGTATTGTTTTAGAATTATAAAAATAGTACAATTCAAAAGCGTAGTCATATATATAATTAAGCGTTGCCGATTGTGTTATGATTTAACAACGCTTATAAAGCATAGCCTACATTACTAAAGAGCACGCTTTGAAAGCGTTGTCAAAGTTTTCCTGGACAAAAGCTCTATGTAAAGGCCACACCTTAAAAGTGTGGCCTTGGATACTTTTGGCAACACTTTTGAAGTGTTTTCTAGAACAAGTGTTTCCTTAGGCCAAATTTCTTGTACTGCTATCACTATAATCACTTCAATCACTTCATGAATTCTTCATAGCTAACACCATCTTAGAATTTTCCCATCTTCACTATTATCTCTATATATAGAATCTTCATGAACTTCTACAGGGAGTCATATAATATAATTTCACATAATTATTTCACAACAAAACATTAACATTTCATCTACATTTATAATCTAAGATAGAAAAAGCACACCATAATTGTCACAACATGGAACATTTGCGCTCTCTTATCTACACCATTACTCAATTGTTTTCATCACCACTATCAAGACATAAGGAAGATAACTGAATTACTAGAATATGAGGATCTGCAAAGAGAGGGATACTGATCAATTGTGACTTATACTTATCGGAACCTTATCACTCAAAAGTGGGGTAGGAGGAGTAAAGTCTAATAGGCATGAATACTTCATATCTCAACCACATAAAGCTTGATTTGAGAGTTATTCTGAGAATTGACTTGTAATATCATCCATCACAATCATAGGTGGATGTTCGCAGAGCTTAGAACAAAAAGATCATAAGCACAACATATTCAAGGACCTTATCTGAACATATACATGATGTAGCATGATTTCACTAGCCATTAAGGATATGTCATGAGTTAATGATACTGAGAAAGCTGTCACGACCTGATTTCTTAGGTCATGATAGCACCTACTTTAACCCACAAGTAGGTAAGCGAAGCCATAACCCGAAATGGTAAGAAACAGGCTAACTGGTGGAAGATGAAAGAAAATGGGAATAAAATCAACAACAATAAATAATAACCAGAATCAAAAGAGATATACATATATAATATACTGTACAAAAGAGGGAAAAGGACAAAATATGCAAAAAGAATCCCTCCCCAGACCTGGTATGGTCAGTACAAGAGCCACTATAACCAAAAGATAAGTACTAGATAGTATCCAAAAATATATATACACATACTAGTCTTGGAATACACAAAAAGAATATCATTGAAGTAGAAGGAGAAGGAATAACTCCTGACTCTAAAAAGCTCACTCTATATCTGAATCAGCAGCACAGCCTGAGGATAACATCAACGACAGTGGCTCATACTTGAATCTACATCAAGGAAAAAAATATAGAGGTGTAGTATGAGAACCAAAACCATGGGTACTTTGTAGGCATCATTAGACCACTGAGCTCAAATAAAGTAAAAGTATAAATAAAGTGTGCGAGAATACAAGCTAAAGTCAATAGTAAGGGACAAAACAAGAAATAATAGGTTATATTAGGAAAATATGATAAATAAGAAGTAAGTGACTCGAAAGAAAAAAAATAAAGTCTAGCTATAGCCTAACTGGCCCCCATAAGACCAAATGACACACACAAGAAGAAAAATAACCCAATCGAGCCCCCATAAGAATGATCGGTGCAAACTAGCAGGAATTAAATTATGAATCACAAATAATAGTAATAAACGTAAAATAAGCCAAGATGGACAATATGCGTGATGTATACTCCTCTCCCAGCTATAACCGTAAACCATACCAGTCTCAAATATATTTCCAATCCCAGTCCATAATGATAAATATGTGCTAGACTTGAACCAGAACCAGTGGATAATAACACGTGGCCAAATACCAGACTCGAGTAAAAAATAGTGGATAATAACAAGAGGTCAAATACCAGACTCAAACCAAAAATAGTGGATAATAACAAGAGTCCAGATGCCGAACTCGAACCAAAACACATAAGTAGTGAACCATAACCATAAAATGACGCCGGACTCAGACCGAAGCAACTTATAAATAGTAGGCCAAAACAATAATAGATGCAAAAATCGAACCAAAACTTATAATGATAGCAATAAAGCATATACCGGACTCGAACTGGAACTCATAAATAATAATATTTATACTAATTGCCAAGCTTGAGCCAGAACTGAATAAACATGAAATAACTAGGGATATCCCTAGGTTTTAACCTATCTCCAATCCATTTATTCAGAAAGAACAATCTTAGGCGATCAAATCTGTTAAGGCCAAGTGGGTTCCACTTTTTAAATTAAAGAGGTGCAGTTTAAGGTTAGATAATGTCCTACCCAGGGGTAACAAAGATAAATAAGTGTGCAATCAATTCTAAGTCTACCCAAACCCAGGTAATAGCCTAAGAAAGCAGTCATAAGCCTATTTTAGTCTAAAGGAATGTCATTCGAAGCATTCTATCTAAATAGGGCAGTGGATCCTACTACTAGATCCTGAGAAACCAACCTAAGGAGAGCACCTATCCGAACCTAGGCTAAGGCTTCTTAATCTCATCCCAAGACACTATAAGAGATAAGTTTAATCCTAAGGGATAACCGTCTACTAACCTAAGGGAAAATGGGCCCAAATTCTTCCAAAAAAGGTCCTTAAGAAGGTAAATAAGGCAATAAATGCTAAAAACAACAATTGATCCCTGCAATCAAAATAAAGTTCTATGCGTCAAGACAAGACAATCGATACCCATATATTGTATTAACACTCCGATTCAGAAATTGAACTAAAAATCTTACGTAGGGTCAGTTTGCAGAATCAAAAAATTGAAACTGTCACAACATCCCTCTCAGCTCAAGGATCATTTTCCCCCAAATTGGGCATAATCTGAGCCCCGCAACAGTCCCAATATACTCAAAGAAACAAGAATAAAAAATAGAGAGTTTAGATAATTTTAAATCAAGAAATTATGAGAACACGATGATAAAATGATCACAAGTACGCTCCCAACTCGAGCCTAGGCTCAATCAATGATTTCCCATGAGTTTTTCATCAATCTAGTAGCTCTAATGGTGATTTTGGACTTAACCTTATCCTGAAAAATAAAGGGAGAATGTTCATATACTGCCAGGGGTTTCAGCATTGCTGTTGTGAGGTCCCCTGGTAGCGATAGCGGAATCCCACTAACGGGACCATTGCAATCGCGGTGTCTAAGCCATGAGATCACGATGAATAAGCTGGCTCGATCCCACTACCCCTTTCATCATGGTTGTGAGTCCCCAAGCTTATGATTGTGATGACCACGATGACAGAACCTCACAATTATAGGGGTACTCATTGCGATAGCTATGAAGGACCTGGGCTTGCACTAGGTGCTGATGCACCAAAAATTTTGCCAAGTTGTAAATTCTCTAAATGGGCCCCCGGGATTCATTCGAATTGCCATGAATGCAAATGAACTATGATACCCTATCAAATTCGACATAACGGACTCAGTAAAACCATCAAAACTTCCATATGAGGTTGTTTCAACAAAAAGTGGATCCCAAAAATAAGGGTCCATTTTAACCAGAATCTACCCAATAACTCAAAACGAGTCCAGAAGCCAAGAGACCTAGACCAAGGGTCCCCCTAGACTAAAATCAACATTCTGGGGTAATGACACTGTTAGAACTGGAATCCGAGGCTGTTTAATTAAAGTTTTGGCCTTAGACCCATTTCTTAACTTTAAAAGCTCTAAAATTGAGAAATGGCTCTAAAAACCAAATGAATTGCCTGGTAACCAAACTGTCAGTCTCAATAAGTCATAAATGACTTCAGGTAGCTATAGGAACATTCTAAATGTAGAAAAAGCATGAAAATGACTTGAGGATCATTACAATATCCACTACTAAAAGGACTTTTGTCCGCAAAAGTAAATGATTAAGAAGTACCTGAAGGTCAAACAAGTGAGGATACTGAGACCACATATCACGCTCAGTCTCTTAGGTAGCCTGATCGACTGGATGGTGTCTCTACTGAACCTTATCCTAAGAATATCTTTAGAGCGCAAACTTCTGACATCTCTGGCTATAATAGAAACGAGCTCCTCCACAAAGGTCAACCTCTCGTCAAACTGAACCGAGTCCCACCAAAGCATGTATGACTTATTCAGACTTATTCAGAATATAGCACCGCAGTATTGATCAATGAAAAACTGGGTGGATGGCTGTAAAAACTGGTGATAAGGCCAAATTATAGGCTACCTCCCCAACTGTCCAAAGGATCTCAAATGGCCTGATATACCAGGGGCTGAGATTTCCCCTCTTCTTGAACCTCATCACGCCTTTCATGGGCAATACTCGTAGGAATACTCGATCACCATCTCTGAATCTCAAGGCACAAAGCATACTATCAGCATAACTCTTTTGCCTGCTCTGAGCTGCCTGTAGTCTATGCTAAATCATCCTAACCCTATCCAAAGACTCACGAAGAAAATCAGTACCATAGGGCCTAACCTCTGAAGTCTCAAACTAACCCACCAGAGATCGACAACGCCTACTATACAATGCCTTGAATGGTGCCATTTGAATACTCGAATGGTAGTTGTTATTGTAGGAAAACTCTACGAAGGCTAAAAACTACTCCTACTAACCTTTAAACTCCAAAACACAAGCATGAAACATATCTTCCAAAACCTCTATAGTTTGCTCCGACTACCCATCAGTCTGGAGATAAAAAAGGTACTACAATAAAACTGAGTACCTAACTCTTCCTGAAATGCATTCTAGAAGTTAGAAGTAAACCAGGACCCTCTATCTAAAATAATAGACATGGGCAGCCCGTGAAGATGAACCACCTCTTAAATATAGATTCAAGCTAACCTCTCGGCACTGAAAGAAATCTGAATGGGAATGAAATGGGTAGAGTTGGTTAATCGGTTTACAATGACCCAAATGCAATCAAACCCATGAGAAGTACGAGTAAAACCACCTACGAAGTCCATAGTAACCTACTCTAACTTCCACTCAGGAATAGGTAGCCTCTATAATAATCCCCCAGGTCTCAAATGCTCGGCATTCACCTGTTGACAAGATAGACACCAAGCCACGAAGTCCGCTATATCTCTCCTCATTCCCTTTAACCAGTAATGCTGCTTCAAATATTTATACATCTTAGCTGTCCTAGGGTGAATAAATTACCTAGAGCTATGCGCCTACTGTAGAATCAACTGAATCAAACCTCCTTCCCTCGGGACACAAATGTGATCGCTGAATCTCAAAATGCCCTCAGAATCTAAGGTAGTCCTCTTGGATTCATCCCTAAACACCTAATTTCGAATTTTATGCAACCCACCATCCTCAAATTGAAGACCCCAAATCTGCTCCAACAAGATAGATCTAGCTTCAACACTAGCAAAAATTCTCCTAGGGTATGAAATATCAAGTCGAACTATCATGTTGGCTAAGGACTAGAGGTATAAGGCCAACAGTTACTCCAAAAATAAAATGAAGGACAAGTTCCCTATCCTTACCGCCTTTAGACTCAAGGCGTCTGCTACCATATTCGCCTTACCTGAATTGTATAGAATAGAGAGATTATAGTCCTTCAACAACTCAATCCACCTATGTTGTCTCGAATTAAGGTCCCTCTGAGTCATAACGAACTGAAGACTATGATGGTCAGTCAAGATCTCACAACAAACACCATACAAGTAATGCCTCCAAATATTAAGCACAAAGACTACCACTGTGAACTCTAAGTCATGAGGGGGTAGTTGCGCTTGTGCACCTTCAGCAGTCTTGAAGCATATGCAATAACTCAACACAACTGCATAAGAACACAACACACTTCAAACCATCACCCGAAGTATTATAATAAATAGTAAAACCCTTGTCCTCAACTGGAAGAGTCAGAAATTAAGCTGAAGTGAACAAGTCCTTGAGCTTCAGTAAGCTCGCCTCATAGCCATCGAACCACTGAAACAGAACCTCCTTCCTAGTCAATCTGGTTATAGGTGCTGCAATAGTGGTAAAACCCTCGACAAACCTCCTGTAGTAGCCTGCCAATCTAATACAACTACGAACCTCAGTCGGAAATGTCGACCTAGCTCAATCATGACTAGCCTCAAGCTTGTCCAGGTCCATCATAATCCCATTCTTGTACACCACGTGTCCCAAGAAAGCTAAAAACTCAAGCCAAAACTCACACTTTGAGAATTTGGTAAAAAGCTGATGATCTCTTAAAGTATGGAGCATAATCCTCAAATAATGCTCTTGTTCCTCCCTACTCCTCGAAGAGGCAAGAATATCATCAATACACATAATAAAAAAGGAGTCCAAATAAGGACTAAATATAAGGGTCATCAAATCCATGAATGTTGTTGGGGCATTGGTCAACCTGAAAGACATCACCAGGAACTCATAGTGCTCATAATGAGTCTCAAAGTTTGTCTTAGGGATGTCCTCAGCCCTAATCCTCAACTGATGGTAGCCAAACCTCAAATTAATCTTAGAAAACATGTATGGACCCTGAATCTGGTCAAACAAATAATCGATATGAGGAATATGATACTTATTCTTCACTATCACCTTATTTATCTACTTGTAACTAATACTTATATGCATAGAACCACCCTGCTTCTTGAAAAACAGAACTAGGGCACCCCAAGATGATACATTTGACCTAATAAAACCCTTACCTAGAAGGTCCTGAAGCTGAACATTTAGCTCCACAGGGGCCATACGGTGTGGTGCCATAGAAATAGGTCGGGTGCTGGACTCAAGGTCAATAGAAAAATCTATATCACTCTCAGAAGAAAGGCCAAATAAGTCAGTAGGGAAAATATTAGAAAGCTCTCTGACTATAGGTACAGAGTCAAGCAAAGGACTCTACACTGACATCACAAACATAAGCTAAATAGGCTATACAACCCCTTGTACCAGTCTTCTAGCTCGAATAAAAGAAATAATTCCCATTGACGCGTGGCTATAAGAACCCTTCCACATAATCTGTATGCCAGGAATGGCTAAGGTAGTAATCTTGGCAAAGCAATTTCAGACTGCATAATAGGGGGATAACTATTCCATGCCCAGAATCACATCGAAATCAACCATGTCTAGCTCAATAAGGTTAGCCTAAGTTTCATAATCTTGTACAGTGACAATACATGATCTATAAACCCGATCCACTACTGAAAAATCACCCATGGGAGTAGCTATACACAAAGGCACAGACAACAACTCCCAAGATAAGCCCAACTACGGTGCATAGTAAGTATAAACATATGAATATGTGGAGCCCGAATCAAATAAAGCAGAAAAGCTAATGGCATACTTAAAACATGTCTATAATAACAACATCAAAAGCCTCAACCTTTGGCCTACCAGGAACAACATATAAATAACCTTATTCGACTCCAGACTGGGTGCCTGCCCAACTACCTGTTTAACCTATTTGAGGACCTCCTCTAGAACCTTGGGACCACCCCTACTATACTGTGCACTACCCCAAGCTAGAAACACTGATCTGATCGGTGGAACATTCTATTTAAAAAGCTTAACCATCCTATAATAGGGACACTCTCTGGCAAAGTGACCAATAACCCCATACTTATAATATGCCCTAGGTATGAGAAGGTCTGGCTGACTCAAAATGACCACCTCTGCTTGATGACCCTGACTGAATACCCCTCAAGGGCTGAATACTACTCTGACCATCGAAACTAGTATAGCTGGATGGACCCCCATCTAAAATATGAAGCATTGCCTAAATGGACCTATTAGACTGACCCTAGTACTGATAAGGCTACTGTAGAGGGTACCTAACCTGAAAACCCTTACTCTTGAACTTAGCACAACTCTATCTCCTACTGTAACTGCCCTGATAATAGGGTCTGATGTGCCAACATTTTGACAGCACATTTGAGGCTTTATATTAGGAATAAACGTAAGTTCTTAAGTAATTTTTGTTGTTTTTAATTGTATTTTACTTTTTTATGCAGGAAAAGTTAACAAGTAGAAAAATAAGCAAAAATGAGCTAAAAAGGAGAAGTGAAAGTTGAAGTGATGAGACGTTAACCTTGTGATAGCTTGTCACTCATCTCATCAGCATCAAGCAAAATGTAAAGTTAACATTAAGTGAGTTACGACCCAAGGTGATGAGCCGTCAACCCAGTGACGAGCCTTCACCCATCTCATCAGCCTAAGATAGAAACTGGATCAAGAAGAATTCCAGTGATAACCTATTCTGATGAGTCATCAGTTGTGTGGCGGGATGTCAGTCTTGTCGTCATATGTAAGTGGGCAGATTTGAGTTTTATTTTGAATCCAAGTTTCCCTATACTAGAAATACCTACTACTAAGGCTTTTGACCAGATCTTATGTTACATAGTTATTTAAAGTATTGAGTTTCCCTTAGCTGTTTTAGCAATTTTTAACCTTTTAACAGACAATTGAAGATTTAATTCATACTTTCCAAGGGTAATTCTTCATCTATGATTTCTTTAACTATATTGTCTTTTATAATTATGAGCAACAAAACTCCCACAAATAGGGTTGTGTGATCCATGGCTAAATAGTAATTTGGAAGGTTGATTTTTGTTGGGATTCGAATAATAATCAAAATTGAATTGTTAATCCTGCGTCTTAATAGATTTTTCATGGATGCAAACATTAGAATAAGCCTTAGGTTTAGTTTTCTTGAAATAAGAGATTAAAACCAGGAACAAGGGTTATCAAAAAGGTTTCAGAGTTTCTAACATCCGCCTAACTTTTAATGCTATAACAAGATTGACCAACTCAAAGTTTGAATAGAATTTGTCTAGTTCTCCCTTAAAGTTCAAAAGAAATAATGTGACAGCCATCCAGTTAGGTTGAGATACATTTGAGTGTATTTTAGAAATAGATAACTTTACATTGTTTGCTATTATGAGAATTCTATGGAGTGATCAACCTATAATTGCTATGATAGCCATAGTGAACACAAACCTAGTTTAATTTCTCTATTGATTCATACTTGATAACATTTGGTTATTGTTACTTGCTGTAAACAGATTAGTGATTCTAATTAACTATTTTTATAAACCTCTCAATTTTACAAAATTATAGGCTAATAGTCAATTAAATCACAAATGACTTAGTGTTCACTATATTCCCTAAGGGATTTGACTCCAATATTTATTGAGTTATACATTTGAAAATGACCATTTATACTTCTTAAGAGAGGTGTAATTTGGGCGTATCAAATTTTTGCACTGTTGTAGGGGAATATGGTTGTCTAATAAGTTTGTTGTGTTTACTTGACTCTTATTCATATTCCCTAATATTACTTTTATTTGTTGTTTTTGTAATTGAATGTACTGACTTGTGCATACCAAGTACTTGAAGCTCGGGTTAAACATTATTACCTTATAATCTCAAGCTTGCAAAGACTTTAAGGCAAAATATAGATGCACAACAGCGTGAAGGGATAAGGCTTCAGTAGCTCGTAATAAATCAACATAATCTTAATGCACCCAAGAATGAGGGTGATGATGATTTGGATGATAACGTTGATGAGAAACATATTGAAAATGATGCCCCACCCAACAAAAATCAGCGACATAGAGCCAGAGGTCCACAATAACCTACTATGAACTTCATAGAGATCTACAAGTCCTTTGATTTTCTAAGAGTTAGTGAGAATGCCATACAACTGTGGTTGTTCCCATTGTCTTTGTCAGTGGAGGAAACATTCTGGTTGACTGAGCTACCTTTTGATTCTATTACAAATTGGTGGCAGCTAAAAAGAGCTTTCCTAGAAAGGTTCTTTTTGCCTTCTAAGATGTTACAGTTGAGGGACTAAATTAGTAATATCAGGGAGCAACCGGATGAAGCACTATATGAAAACTAGTTGAGATTTAAGAAAAAGTTAACCCAATTCCCCAATCATAAGTTGACAGATGAATACTTGATGGAGACTTTCTACAAGTCTCTAAACTCAATTACCAAACCAACGGTCGACAATGCAGCTGCAGGAGTATTTATGGGATTGACTTTTGTAAAGGCCATAGTGATGCTAGATAGATTGACTAAAGAAAATAGAGCTTAGCATACCAGGAATTCTAAGATTGCAAGAAGTACTTATGCTATGGGTATGTCGACCATACAACACCAAAGGAAAGAAAAGTATGACCAGGACATGGCTCACATGAAGACATAAATAGACTTGCTCACAAAGCATTTGTTGGCAGGTGGTAATGAAAAGGTTAAAGATGTTGGTTTACAGGGTAAAGCGGTTGAGTCTGACTCTGAAGAGGAGGTGAATTATCAAAATAACTAGATGGGGGGTTTTCAGGCCAATGGCTAAGAAAACCAAGGACAAAACTATCAGTAGGACAACTATTACTATAAGGCTTGATATAAGGATTGTGATCAAGGGAATTGGAAAAGCAAGAATGACAGAGGTGGTTTGTATGTACCACTAGGAAATCATGATAGAGCTAGCAATGATTCGGGAAAGTCCCCTATGGAAAAGATGATGGCGAAGGTGCTGAAAAGTGTTGAATCTACTAATGCATGAGTGAAAGAAATAAAGAATAATTTCTCTTCAATGAGTCAGCTTGTGGATTCTCACTCCACTTCCATCAATTAATTAGAGTACCAAATGGGTCAGTTGTCTGTGGCTTTCAATCAGCAGAAGAGTGGCACTCTACTTAGCGATATTATTCATAATCTTAGGAATGATGGGAGTTGTATCACTATTACCATAAGGAGGGGTTAAGTTTTACTTGAACCATATCCGTTGGTTCAGACACAGGTAGAGGATGTCGCCTTCGATTATTAAATGGTGGCTGATGATGTTTATGTTGAGGAGAATCTGGCCGAGTCTGAAAAGCCAAAAAATATTAATGACAAAAAGGTAGATGCTGAAAACTCTACCAGTGTGAAGGATGAAGTTTCTTTGAGCAAGGAGAAAGGAAAAAAGGTTGAGAAGACTCTAACTCAAATCCCAAGGCCTCCTCTTCTATTCCCACACAGATTGAAGAAGAAAATAGAGGATGGCAAATTTCAGAAGTTTTTCTCTATGTTAAAGCAATTATCAGTGAACATTCCATTGGTGGAAGCTCTTAAGAAAATCCCAAGATATGCTAAGTTCGTGAAGGACTTAGTCACAAAAAAAAAGACTGTGTGTTTTAAGCCAGAGGGCAATATTCATCACTGTAGTGTGATTGTTTCATGATCGTTGGTTCAAAAGAAAGAAGATCTAGGTGCATTTACTATTCCATACACAAATAGTGCAGTCACTTTTGCAAAGGCCTTATGCGATCTTAGTGCTAGCATCAATTTGATGCCTCTAGCTATTTCTCGACAATTGGGCTTTGAAGCCCCCAAAATGACAACTATGTGGCTATTGATTATTTACTGTTCAATCAAAAAGCCAGTGGGGATACTGTGTGATGTGTTATTAAGAGTTGAGAACTTTGTATTTTTGGTGGACTTTATGATCCTTGATGGCAAAATGGATTTCGAAGTGCCTATCATCTTGGGTAGACCATTCTTAGCCACCGAAAAAGTGTTAGTTGACATGGAGTGCAATGAGTTAAAATTTAGGTTGAGAAATAAGGAGGTGAAGTACAATATATATCAATCAATGAAGCAATCAAGAGACATGAGTATTGTCTCGGTCATTGATATTATTGATGAAGTTGATATTGAGATGCCTATTGAAGAAAGATTTGTTGTGGAAACCTTAGTAGCTGTGATGATGAATTTCAATGGGGAAGACATCAAATATTATAAGGAGACGGTTAGTTCTTTGGCTGTAATGGGGTCATATTCTTATGCCCCCCCCAAAAATGGTCCTATATCTAAAAAATAGGCCAACTCCTCTAACAAAACCATCAATAGAACAACCGCTCATGTTGGAGCTCAAGGAATTGTCTAGCCATCTTTGATATGCATTTTTGGGAGAGAATAACACATTACCCATAATTATAGTTGCTGATTTGATAGAATGGTTGGTGGAAGCCCTTATTTCTGTGTTGTGAAAGTACAAAAGGGTAATTTGTGGGATAATTTTTGATATTATCTGAATTCCACCAGATATTTGTACGCATAAGATTCAGTTGGAAGAAGAGTGTACTCCTACCATTGAACACCAGCTAAGACTTAACCTACCAAAGCAAAACGTAGTAAAGAAAGAAATAATCAAATGGCTCGATGCGGGAATTGTATACCCAATCTCAGATAGTAAATGGGTAAGTCCTATACAATGTGTCCTAATGAAGGAAGGTATGATTGTGGTAGTTAATGATAAAAATGATTTAATTCCACTAAGTCCAGTCACGGGTTGGCGGATTTGCATGGACTATAGGAAGCTCAATTCATGGACTCTTAGGGATCACTTCCTAATGCCATTCATGGACCAAATTTTGATAGATTGGTAGAGAGTGGTTGGTATTTATTCTTGGATGGTTATTTGGGTTAGAACCAGATCTCTATTGCACCCTAAGATTAGGAGAAACCTATTTTTACATGCCCCTATGGGATATTCGCCTTCAAGCATATTCCCTTTAAGTTGTGTAATGCTCCTACAACATTCCAAAGGTGTATGATGTCAATTGTTTATGATATGGTAGAAGACACATTGTAAGTGCTTATAGATGACTTCTTTGTGGTAGGTGATGCTTTCAATGATTGCTTGGCAAATCTCAGTAATGCCATGCAAAGATGTGAAAAATTCAATTTTGTGCTCAACTAGGAAAAATGCCACTTTATGATTAAGGAAGGCATCATTTTGGGGAACAAGATTTTAGTTAAGGGTGATGAAGTGGACCAATCTAAGATATAGGTGATCGAAAAACTATCTCCACCAATCTTGGTGAAGGGAGTTAGAAGTTTTCTAGGCCACATAGGTTTTTACTAGAGGTTCATTAAGGATTTTTCCAAAATTGTTAATCCATTCTGCAAAGTTTTGGAGAAGAAAGAGAAGTTTATGTTTGATAGCGGCTGTTTGAAGTCATTTGCGTGCCTTAAAGAAAAGTTGGTAGTTTCCCCCATTATTGTTGCTCCTGATTGGTCTCAACTTTTGAAGTGATGTATGATGCGAATGGGGTAGCACTTGGAGCTATTCTTGGGTAGAAGAGAGAAAGGGGCTTTATCATCCCATTTATTATGCTAATAAGGAATTAAATGGGGTGTAAAAGAACTACACTGTTACTGAACATGAAATATTTATAGTAGTCTATGCCTTTGAGAAGTTTTGGGCATATTCACTTGGCACTAGAGTTATAATACACACTGATCATGCTACCTTGATATATCTCATGAAAAATAAAGATGCCAATCCTCAATTGATTAGATGGGTATTGCTACTGCAGAAGTTTGACTATGAAGTCAAAGATCACAAGGGTTGTGAAAATTAGGTAGCAGATCACCTCTCTAGACTTGAGAATAAAGGAATAGCAAAAGATGAGTTGGAAATTAATGATTCATTTTCTGATAAATAGGTATTAGTTGCATCTCTTGATCTTGTGCCTTGGTACGCTGATTTTGCTAATTATCTTGTCAGTGATATGATGCCGAATGAATTGACTTTCCATCAAAGAAAGAAATTTCTCCATGATGTGAGCAACTACTTTTGGGATGAGCCATACCTGTTCCATTTATGTGCTGACAACATAATTAGGAGATGTGTAATACAAATGGAGATGTTGAGAATTATGCAAACGTATCATTCTACCCCAGTGGAGGGACATCACGCGGGTGATTGTACAACTTGAAAGATACTATAATATTGGTATTACTGACCCACCATCCACAAATATTCCCAGATTTTGTCAAAGCATGTGATCAATGACAACGACAGGGATCTATTTCTCAGAGGCAAGGATTGCCTATCTCGACAATTCAGGAAGTTGAGTTGTTTGATGTATGGGGCATTGAATTTATAGGTCCATTCGTGAGTTCTAATGGCCATAAGTACATCTTGGTGGTAGTGGATTATATGCTGAAATGGGTGGAAACTACCTTTGCAGACAATAACGGTAAGAGCGTGGTTACATTCTTGAAAAAGAACATTTTCTCTTGATTTGGGACTTCACGAATGATCATAAGTGATGGGGGATCACACTTTTGCAACAAGGTGTTTTGTACAACTCTGGCCAAGTATGGAGTGAAACAACACAAGGTAGCTACCCCATATAACCCACAAACCAGTGGGAAAGAAGAGATATCAAATCAAAAAATCAAGAAGATATTGGCAAAGTTGGTGAATGCTAATCGTGGCGAATTGGTCTCAGAAACTTAATGATGTGCTAGGGGATTATTGCACAGCTTTTAAAACACTGATAGGTATGTCTCTTTAACAACTTGTTTATGGTAAAGCTTGTCACTTGACTGTAGAGCTTGAGCATAAGGACCTTTGGGTGCTTAAAAAGCTAAATCTTAGTTGGAGTGACGTTGCCGATTTAAGGTTGGAACAACTGAACAAGATGGATGAATTCCGACTACGAGCGTATGAGAGGGTTGCTCTCTATAAGGAGAAAATGAAATTATACCATGATAAGAGAATTGAGAAGTGAGAGTTCAAGGTGGAATACTTGGTATTGTTTTGAAATTCTAAGTTCAAGTTGTTTCAGGCAAGCTCAAATCTAAATGGTCTGGACCATTCAAAGTTACTCAGGTGTTTCCATTAGGTGTTATTGAATTGGAAAACAAGGATGGAGAGAATTTCAAAGTGAATAGCCAATGAGTGAAATAGTATGTCGGAGTTCTGGAAGAGGTAAAGGTATTTTCGTTGGTATATATTGATGAAGTCTGAGTAATCAAGATAGTTGTGACATTAAATCTGGCACTAATAGTAGGCAACCTAAATCTTGTTGTTGTAAAATGACTTTTAGAGTATTTTTTATGCTTAATCATAGTTAATTTGTTTGTTGAAGTGTGCATATAAAAAGAAACAAAAGATATGGTTTTAAATGTTTGAAGCGACGAGCCGTCACCTCAAGTTGTTAACTCGAAAAGCTGAAAGGTTACATTCTAAATAAGGGCGACAATGAGATCTGATGAGCTATCAACTCATTTCGTCACTTGGTGAGTTGAAATGAGTCAATATTATTAAGGTTGATGGCAATACTAATGAGTTGTCATACTCGTGACGAGAAGTCACCCTTGATCGGTACTTGATAGATCAAATCAATTCACACTACTTAAGTCTGATGAGCTCATTAATGAGCTATCCACTATGTGACGAGGTGTCACACTATGTCATTACCTAGTGAAGCAATAAGAGTCAAAATGCTTAACGCTGATGGTCTCACTAACCGGCCATTTCAATATAACCTCACCCAATCCAAAACCCTAAACCGATCCACCTCACTAGAATACAAAAAGGGACGGTTTTTAAATCAAAACCCTTTCAAACCCATAACTCCATATTAATTTCCAACTCTTAAATCCCTCTCCCATTTTTTCTTCCCCATGTTCATCTTCTCCAAACAACCCATCATTTAATTTTCTCACAAGATATAAACCACCCACAAATTCCCAACATCCACAAGTACTTGTACTAATCCAAAACCAGTAAACACTGTGAAAGAAAAGGCGTTCAAGATTACTTTCTTTGCTTTGTGTTGTCGATCACAATAATCATCTAAATTTATTGGGCATAAACGAGTGAGAAAACACTTGAAATAGGGGTAAAGCTTGAGCAACCCTACCTTTTATCTGCTTGAAAATCATGAACTCTCCACTATACCATAAGATTTACATCTCCTTTGAGCATGTATCCTTAATGTGATAATAGTCTATTCATAATTTTCAAGGGAACCGGTGATTCTTAAATGCTTTTCAAACTGTTTGGGTTGACGATGAGAGTGATGTGATATCACACTTATGACGAGCCATCACCTCATGTTGTCACCACTAGAAAAATAGGATATAATCTACCTAAGGTTGACGACTACTAGTGATGAGCCATTACACTGGTGACGAGCCGTTAACTCATGTCATCACCTTTTAACAAATTGAGGTATATTATGCTAGCAGTTGAAGATGAAGATTGATGAGACTTCACAACTATGATGAGTCGCCACCTCTTGTTGTCACCTATGTTTTGGCAACTGTTAAACCTGATAATGAAGGTTGATGAGATGTCACTTCATATCATCAGACCTGTTCAAACATGAAAAAAATTTAAATTTCTTTTTCTTTTTCTTTATCATTTGTTTACAAATGATAAACTCATTCATCTATAGGCACAAATGCCTCCGAAGTTCCAACCTAAGTATGGTGGTGCAAGCAAGAGATCAGGCCAGGCCACCTCGACCCGTAAGCTAACTGATAAGTTAGAACATGAGGTTGAGGAGACCGAGGCCCAAGGCTATAAGACAAGGCAGAGATCACAAAAAGAAGCACTAGCTCCCTAGTCTGATGAGGGAGATAAGTCTATAGAAAGTGAGTCTAGCTCCGAAAGTGTGAATTTTAAGGATGAATTTGAGGGTGGCACTGATATAACCATTATTCCAGAAAGGGACCCTGAACTAGTTCGAGGTGACGTGATTAAAAGAAAAAACCCAGGCATCAGAGAGAGTGTTCGACAAGTGAAAGGGGCAGACAAAATCTATCAGGATGATCTCTCCTTGACTGGAAAGCGCAGTACTAAGAGACCTTTAGCTAAGGAGGTGAAAATCATTACTTTAGGGATAAGGTAGTACCCTGAGATTGAGAGATAGTTCAACCACTATAACTTGTCATGGACTAGCGCAGACCCTAGGAAATATTATTTGGCTATGGTAAGAGTTTTACGCCAATTATGCTACCACATTGAAAATTAGTCGCAAGAAAGGGCAGAAGGTCAGAAAGTTACCAAACCTGAGAAAAGTTCCAGTTCAGGGAGTTTCAATGGATATCTCTGATTAGATTATTAATTGGGTTTTAATGAATTTCTCTAATCAGATTATTAAAGGGCCTTACATGGACCAAATTTTATACCACCCACTAGCCCCCCAGACATTTACCACAAGTTGAATAATAGAGTGAATCAACATTCGTGGTTAGCACTGGTATTAAGTGAAGGACAGATAGAATGAATGTCAAATCACAACATAAGGATTAGCAAGGCTACTTTATTATTCGTAGCTATGTTCTAGTAGGCATTGGTGACGTTTAGGTTGATGCCTATCGGAGGGGATAATACCTCGGGTGATGATCGAGCAGTGTTAATCGCAAGATTGATGTATGGTTTCAAGCTAAATTTTAGATAGATCATAGTAGATGAGTTGAAAGTTTGAGCTACAAAGAAAGACACTTCTTATCCCTTTCCATACCTTATCACAAGATTCTGTGAGATAGCTCATGTGACGATGTAGACATGTATTAATGTTGAAACACCTACTACCAAGACAGAAAATTTTGAGAGATCGAAGGATGAAGGTAATCCTGCATTATGATTAAGCAAGCACACTGATTTGGGAGTTGATACTCAGACCGTAGAGGGTCCTACTACAACTACGAAGGCCTTGGGCTCCACCTTAGGTATGCAACTAGCTATTTCTATAGCTTCATCCACCACTTCTACCATAGGTACTATTCTTATAGCTGAGACTATAGACACTACGACTGCCATCACTCAGATATCGGAGTATGCACTTACTCTTCATAATTTCAAAAAAATATTTAAGCAGGGTCAATGATTTGACAGGCAGCTCAAATCTTTTGCAAAGCATTTTGAACCATTTGTGAGCCGAGTAATACAAGCTAGCCTGATGCCATATGCTAGCCTCCACGGCCATATTGATGATATGGAAAGCCAAATTAATGAGAGTATGAAGGCCATAACCATTCTAGATCTGGTAAGGTTTGAAGTGGAATTAGAGAAAGCCCGAGCAGACATCATTACTTTGCAAAATATACTAGTCATGGCATTCCCGACTCAGGTGATGAGGAGTGGGAGGAGGAGGAAAAAACTTTGTATGATCTGATAGGCAACCCTCTCAAAGCCAAGGGCAAGAGTAATAGGAAAACAAGAAACAAATATAAACCCAAAAAACGTGGATGAAAAAAGAAGAATACAAGAGAAAAAAGATATGAAAGAAGCAAGAATGGAAGAAAAAGCGGTAAATGAACCACAAGAAGAAGCATTGAGGGCTCAAGCTATGGGAGCCTTCTCTAGTGGCCCACTAAGGGCATTTGTTGTCGCTGAGCTGAGTGTGGAGTCATCTACTCCACCAACAACTACTTTGAGGGCGCTGGTCATCCATAGCATAACTACTGATAATGATGCAGTTGATACAGCAGCCTACTCTATGTCACATGACAGAAGCACCTAGGGTGCTATAGGTACATCCTCTCTCTAATACCTTGCCATTTTATTAATAATGCATTGGGGACAATGTATAGCTTTTTGATAGGGTGGGGGTACCTGTGTCCACACGAGGGTTTTTCTTGTTATGTTTCTTTTCCCTCGTGTTCTATCTAGTATATCTGGCATGTTTAGGTTATTTTATATTGTTGTTTTGTATTGTGTAGGAAAAAAAGGATAGGGAATGCATAGTAGTCATTATTGTGATTTGTATTAAAATGAGGACCCATCAAAACTTTTATGTACATGTATGGTTCAGTTTTGATAAATTAACTATTGTGGATCTGTGCTTGGCATTAGTGGAAATACATGTGGTAATTGTTGTTTAAGCTTGAGTAAAAATTTGATAGCTAGCTATGTATTGTGTTGTTCTGTGCCAAGAGTGTGCGAGCCATTTTATACCTGTTTCTTACTTTGTGCATGTACCTAGAACTTTCCCAGTATATCCTATAAGGTTGTAAGTTGGTTTGTCAGGAAAGGCTCACAGTTTGTGTTTGAATCTAGTCCACTTAGCCCAAAAAGACTGTCCAAATAATATGAATAAATCCCTCGATCCCTACTTTAAGCCTATCTGACCTATTTTGTTTCTTCAACCGTTCACCTTCCCTCTTTTATCTTTGAACTTCTACTTTAGCCATGGTCCTTTCTTAGACATCGAGCACCTCAACTAGGTAAATTACCTAAGTTGAGGGTGGATACTATAGAGGCAAATGATAGATGAAATAGGGTATGAAAAGATCGGGTGTAGCTAAAGAAACAAACTGGTTGGTGTGAACACTTGCAAGAAAAAGAAAAAGAATAAAAAAGAAAGAGAAAGATTGAAAAAGCTAGAAAAGTGAGAGAGTTGTATCTCAAGAAATGGTCCACCCGTGAATGAAAAGATGGAATGAGTGGTCGTAAGTGGAAATAATTGTACGTCAATGTCAAGGAAGGATGAGGCACTAATCCCCAAATGTATCCTACCTGTACCTAAGCCTTTATTACAAGCCTAGAAAAGTCTTGTAGTGATCCTAGTCAACCTTCTGAAGAACTGGAGTAGAATAGTAAGGGCAACCCTATGGTAGTGTGTGTGCATTATTTGAAACTCATTGTGAGAGTGAGAGATTTAATTTCAGTCCCGATTTAATTCAATATCCTAGTGTGGGACTTCTTTGTGGTGAAAACATGTAGACAACACATTTAGCTACTAGTTTTTAGTTTGATTAACTTTGGTGTATGCATCGTTTTTAATTTTTAACATGATGCCAAGCATGGATCCATGTTGGTTAGTTGATAAATAGTTCATGCGTGTTGCGTTTGATTAAACTGATGGGGTTAATTTTGATGGTTTTGACTGTTGTGTTGTTCCTTAGAATCTTGATATTTGCATATTGTGGTGTCGTTTAGTTATGTGAGGCCAATAAATGCTCTAAGCTGAGGATGTTGATGTGGCGGTATTTTGACGACACATTTGAGGCACTTGACTAGGAATAATTGTAATTTCTTTAGAAACTTTAGTTGTTTTGATCATATTTTACTTCTTTATGGAGGAAAAGTTAACAAGTAGAAAAACAAGGGGAAATAAGCTAAAAATGAGTAGTGAAAGTTGAAGTGATGAGATGTAAACCTTGTGATGGCTCGTCACTCATCTCGTTAGCATAAAGTTGAATGTGAAGTTAACATCAAGTGAGTGATAGCCCCAAGGTGACGAGTCATCAACCCATCTTGTCAGCCTATGATAGAAACTAGATCAATCAGAATTCAAGTGACGACCAGCTTCTACGAGTCATCAGTTGTGTAACGTGACGTCAGTCTCGTCGTTACACTCAAGCAGCCAGATTCTGAGTTTTATTTTGAATTGAAGTTTCCCTATACTATAAATACCTACTACTAGAACTTTTGACAGTATCTTATGTTACATTATTTCAAATATTCAAAGTTTTGAGTTTCCTTTGCGGTTTTTAGTGATTTTGTGCACTTTTGACAGACAATTGAAGATTGAATTCATATTTTGCAAGGGTAATTCTTTATCTATGATTTATTTATCTGTATTGTCTTCTATAATTATGAGCAACTAAACTCCCACACCTAGGGTTGTGGGATCTATGGGGAAATAGTAAACTCAAAGTTTGATTTCTGCAGGGATTCGAATAATAATTGAAGTTGTATTGTTAATCCTTGTGTCTTAACAGATTTTTGATGGTTGCAAACATTGTAACAAGACTTAGGTTTAATTTTCTTGAAATAAGGGATTAAAACTGGGAACAAGGGTTATCAACAAGGATTTAGAGTTTCTAACCTCGACCTAACAGTTAATGCTATAACAAGATTGACCAACACAAAGTTTGAATCAAATTCGTCTAGTTCTCTCTTTAAGTTTGAAAGAATTAAAGTGACAGTCATCCAATTAGGTTGAGAAGCATTTGAGTGTATTTTAGAAATCGATAACTTTACATTTTTTTTTATTATGAGAATTCTATACAGTGATCGACCTTAATTGCTATGACAGCATGGTGAACAGAAACCTAGTTTAATTTCACTATTGATTCATACTTGATAAAAATTGACTATTGTTACTTTCTGCAAAAATATTAGTGATTCTAAGTAACTATTTAGTCAATTAAACCACAAATGGCTTAGTGTTCATCATATTCTCTGTAGTATTCGATATCAACCTTTGTTGGGTTATATATTTGAAAACTATCGCTTATACTTCTTAAGGAAGGTGTAATTTGGGCATATCAGGGTCTCTTGTAACTGGTACCTTGGGCCTCATGATCCATCTCCTCTATAGTGTAGGCATGATCTGTAATGTCAGTAAAAGACCTCTTTGAAGTGACCAAACTCTGAGTAGCCCTACAGAGCGATAGTCTTAACCCTCTGACAAAACACCAAATCCTCTTATACACTATAGGAATAATCATGGTGGCATGCCTGGCGAGCTTATAAAACCTTGCCTCATACTCGACGACCATCATAGTACCCTACCTCAACCTAGTAAACTTATCCCTCAGGCACTTGCATATGCTGTGAGGCATGTGCTTCTCCAAGAAAGCATTGGATAATTGACTCCAAGTCATAGGAGGAGTTTCAGCTGACCTGGAATTAAGATAACCCCTTCACCACTCCCTCAATGCTTTATCAAGCTGGTATGTCATATAATCCACTCTGTGCTACTCAACCAACTCCAAATTACATAGCCTCTCCTCACAGCTGGTAAGAAACTCATATGTATCCTCTCCTGGGGCCCCGACAAACCTGGGTGGAGTCAATCATAAAAATTAGCCCAACAACTTCTGCTCCTAGAATTCATGGCCGGTTGGGCTAGTATTGGTTGTAAAACGACTGCTGCCGGTGGAACCTCTACTTTGTAGGCTGAAGTTGCAGGCAGAACTCCTATACCAAGTCCACCCTGGCTAATTCTCTAAGCGGATGTCTTTGCCCCATCAATCGGTGGGCCACCAACCAAACCCAATAGTTGTACCAGTATATCACGGAGAACTGAAGAAGATATAAATCCAGGTGGGGCCTGGGTTGTTGCTGGCCCACCAACTGTTGTGGTGGAAGATCCTTTGGTGCTAACTCTGGTGCATACTCTGGATCTAAATCTATGTATGGCTTAGGTGAAGGTTTCCTGGCCCAGTCACTAGCTGGGGCTGCAGCTCTGGCCTGACCTCAACCTCGAGGTCGACCTCTTCCTCTAACTGGCACTCTAATAGAAGGCCTAGGTTCCCTTCCTCCTATCACTGTAGTCTATGTCCTAGCCATCTATAAAAGAGTGAAACAAATGAGAATCTAGAAACTAATACAGAAACGGAACATGAAAATAACCAAAAAGATGGGATTTTCCTAAGAATGCCATATAGCCTCCTGAAGATAGGATCTAAACGTCTCTGTACCAATCCGTGGGACTCAAACAGACATTGGCTCTTGTACCAATGATACCGGTGAACCTAGGCTCTAATACTAAGCTATCATGATCTGAGAAATTGGTCATGACACATACTTAGAAACATGGTTGCATATATCATAAGTTGTATAACATACTGATGTATATTCTTAGATTCATGGAGTAAGACTTGGATCATTGAGTCAAGTTGTTACTTCTCATTCTAGTAATTGATCATGGACATGAATTAGCAGGAAGTAAATGAATCTGGATCAAGGGCATAACGTTGGTATGCGAGATATATGTTGGTTGTCATAATGACAGAAATTTGAGGAATACACTAGATTAAGAATGGATCACTATCTCATCATAACTCTTTTTTGGAACTCATTACTATTTGTATCTCAAGACCCGACTTGGTTCTTTATCCTATCAACTCTTCCCTTATATCAAAATCTAACATTCTAATTTTAAGGACCTATTCTCTAAATTGAGTGATAGTTATATCACTCTGTATGGTTGGGGTATCACTATACATATGTATGATAAACTCTCCCTGATAGAATATATTAGTAGATACAAAACCTTGCTAGGACATCCTTTTGAGATTCTTCTCCTAACTTTATCTAGCTTCTTTAGTCATTATTCTATGATTTCTACTCTTATTGGTCTACGTAACCACCTCCTCTAACATTTAACAATCTTACCTTCCCTTCTTAACCAACTAATATCACACCTCTTAATTCATATCCACCCAAATCAACAAAAATTTAAACTATACTAAGAGACTCAACGTTGTCTATTTATAATCTCCTCAATTCAGCTCTTAAGGACATCATATAATACATACTTAACCTTTTTCACCCTTATCAACTCAAAGATACTAACTAGGCACACATAGCACTTAAAACCTTGAATCTCATGTAATAACATCCTACCTTGGGTACATATGTCCAGACCCAAATCCCATTCGGGCTGGACTGGCACCCGGAGCCAATAAGGCCCAAGAGAACCAATCTTTGCTCATGTACTCTCGTATGCATGTTCGCATATGAATATCATTTTATCTCATGTAATTAAATATCAATAGCGGAAGTCATGGCAATATGTGCAATATATGAAACTTGTCCGTTAGGGCCATCATGTCAAAATGAACGTATGCATCTTACATTTACCTTCCCACATACGTCTACAAAGCCTCTACAAATACATGACTATGATAAACCTAGAGTAGGGACACATCCCGCTCTATACTCATAAACAATCTCAAACCAATATGCATAATGACTCGGAAAAGCCCCGGATCAACTGGAGCTCACCAATAATCTGTGGATACCTCGTCGCCTACAGCGGAGATCTACTAACACCTGGGCCTATAGCATGTAAGGTAAGTCCCCCAAGAGGGGTCAGTACGAACAAACTACTGAGTATGTAAGGCCATATGAAACTATATCAATACATAAGTACTTCCAAGAAATTAAACGTACGGGAAATAATCAATGTGAATAAACCTTCAACCTGAATGTGTGGAACCATGTTCATTATGTCTATTATTTCATTACTTGGTCAATCAGTCCTGATATCCTCCTTCTTATAACAATCTTCATGTTTATATATATACAATCACGCGAGGGATATATTCTCATCTCTTTACAACTATCTTCATTAGTGTTCACTCAACTAGTTAGTACCGGGCCTCCACCTTTGGTGGGATAAAATAAATAAGTATATAGTACCGGGTATCCACCTTTAGTGGGCTAAAATAAATAAGTATATAGTACCGGGCATCCACCTTTGGTGGGATATAATATATAATAATACCGGGCATCCACCTTTGGTGGGATATAAAGTATATCTATATAGTACCGGGCCTCCATCTTGGTGGGATATATAGTACCGGGCCTCCACCTTTGATGGGATATAATAAATATATAACATAGCATCGTATTGAGACATGAGTATAGCCACTATTGGAACTTCGAAACATAACCTTGTTGGGCTTTTAGAACACTGTTCATGAATTCGAGACATGAGATTTACAATTGATCAATGAGTAGGAAATATATGATATTGACCATTGATAATAGCATATAGGATACCTTAGCACATTTCGGGATGGGACAAGCGAAATGTCAATATGAACATTATGTGCTGCAGAAGGATACAAACAGAGTAACCTTACATACCTTATCTTCCCAATGTAAGTACACAATCAAATATGTGAGCGCAACAATTTCGCTCCTTCTTTACGTTTCACTCTACATCAAAAGTACATAATGAAACAAACATTAACCACCAACTACCTTACAAATGCATACAATAACAACAAGTCACATGTTTCGTTTTTACATGTCATCTCCCCTTGATAATACCATTTATGAAATTATCTTGCCAAAAATCCCACAATATTCACAACATTTACCAATACATGATAATCACCACATTTCACACCAATTTCGTACTTCACACTTCTCCATCACCACCACATCACAATTATTCCATCAAACTACTTCAATACACCTCACAACAACAAATCGGCCAAAATCCCATAATTTATACTTACAGAAAAATAACAAGTTTAATAAAAAAATCACACCATACATGTTCATATCTTATCCATATCATCCTCTTTCATCAAAGGCACAAGTCATAATTCAAGCTATAATCCCATGAATAACACATCTTTTTCACAAAAACCAAAAGTGCCATGTCCAATACTTCCAACCATAACCAACATGATATACATATTCTATCATGCTTATAATATGTTAAAGTACAATAACAATAACTTACCCAAGCTTGGAATATGGTGAGCTTGTAAGATGGTGATCTTGTCCAAAGATGGCTTAGGGTTTGAGAGCCCAAAAAGGGTGTTCTTGAGAATTCTAGAAAAAAGAATAGAAAGCATGTGTGTTTTAGGGATTAAAATCTGATTTTTTTCCTTTTTATATAGGCCTTTAATTCCATCCTTATATAGTCTCACATGTGTGTTTACTAGTCAATGGAAGAATGGGTCTTTTTGACCCATTGGACCATGCATTTTGGCTCCACTTTGGGCCTCAAATTGGCCCATTAACACATATATTATCTTAGCCCACAAAAATCAATGTGTAATCCATCATATACACATTACAACAATATTTCCACTCACGAGATTTATATTCGTAGCCTCAATTCCAAAAACAAGCAATTCTAGCCACGTATGACTTATTTTGACTACAGGGGTAAAATCGTCATTTTGATGCCAAATTCATTCTCGAGTAATTTTATCATACCAATATATTATTTCACTAATTTCATGTATATCCTAATGGTTGTAGAATAAACGTGGCAAAAATTGGCTCAATACGTCCCCGGGCACCCTTGGGACTTAAGAAAATTTCCAACTTTGAAAAAGTGGCAAAACCAGTGTGGCACGCCCTTGGACGCGCCCGCTTTCTGCCTCTGGACTAAAAAATTTAGCCCAGAGCGGCGTGGCACACTCTCTGGAGCGCCCCTCCCTTATTTTTTTTTATTTTTAACTTATTGCTCTCAAAACTAAGGTAAACATGTACGGGGTGTTACATTCTTCCCCCCTTATAAACATTCGTCCTCGAATGTTAGTAACATTGTCTTATCGTAATAACTTACGTCGGAAGTGAATCCTTCAATTATCATATACACATAGAATACTTGTAAAGACTTACTTATTAGAACTCCAATTCCATATCCTGAACTTTGCTTTAGTATCCAAAACTTACGATTACTTTAGATTCCATTATTTCTCTGTTCTCCCTTGTGACTTCTTCCATGTGTTTGTTTCTCCTATTGTGCTTTTACTAAAGCTTCTTCTTTATTTCTTATTACTTTCATTTATCAAGCTAGAATTGTAAGCCGTACTTCGTCACATATGAGATTATTTTTTTTTTCCGTATCTGGTGGATTTCCACTGGGAGCAACACGGGATAATCTCCTAGACACTTTCAAAGCATCGCATATGAGATACTGAATGAACTATAAAGAGTTCTTGGGATACTTCAAAGTAATATATGACTTGACCACATCTTCGAACCATCTTAGAAGGTACGCTATATAGAACTAACTTCTCATGCTTATACAGTACGGTTTGCTTGTTCCTCTGTTTGAAGATGAAACTATGCTTACATTCACTTGGGTTTCCAAAAACACTTCTACAACTGTGTTAACTTGGTAAGCCTATCAATTATTACTTATATGGCATCACATCTATTTCTTACTAAAAGAATCTCTACATAGCCTATAACCTTCAGATTCCAAGTACTTTACCTTTACTCTTCATCCCTTCGATTACTGAAGTATAACTTTCGCAATAGTCTTTTCATATAATCCTGTCAATAAATCACTTCCAATCATGGTACTTATTGAGTACTCCCTACTAAATAGCATATCGTGAGTGGTGTGTGTTACCATAATGCATTTCTTTAGCTCATATATATATATCCGATACATAAAATCTTCTTGACACTTCAATTCGTTGCCTATAATTAATGCACATACTCGAAGTGTCATCCCTCGTCGATACAATTTATACTGGGACATCCTACGGGGGTAGACTAGTATCTTTCACATTAGTAGCCTTAACATTAGTATCCTTCACTCTGACCAAGTGACATATGTACCCTTCCATTTAAGAAAATTCTTTGTGGAAAATGAAAATAAAATTTCTTTGCTCGGCAATCTATTGTGGCCTAATAAGAAGCCAACCAAGTCATACCCATGGTAATATTAAAATCTATCATGTCCATCTCAGTAAGATTAGTCAATGTAACGTGATCACAACATTTACTATACAATTGCGACATACTCTTCTAGCTATAATAAATTCACCAATTGGTGTGGACACTCCAACCGACTTTACTATTAACTCTAGCGTTCCTTCAAATTCCCCCGCAGTCAATAGAGTACCATATGATAGGGTAGAACCCAAATCGATTAATGCATATTCATTAGGTAAACATATAGATAACGTACCTGTCACTATATCAAGGAGAGCCTCTGAATTCTGCTGACCCTGTAGGTCATGTCATACTATCCATGGCCCTCTGTGGGCAGTCTCTTTTCACGTGTCCTAGATTTTTACATAGAAAGCAAACATCCACCTCAAACCATCATTCACCTGAATGAAACTTCCGCGGTGCTGGCACAGTTGACGAAAAGATCCCGTTGTCTGCGACCCCCGTGTTCCACTACTCTGCCCAATCGGAGTGCCTCTAGACTCTCAAAATGGAGGTGGAGTACCCGCTGTAGGGTAAGAAAATGATGGTCTAGGTGGTCTTGGGAGAACCCGAGGCCTAAATCCTCCTTGGGATGCCATGAACTGTCCCATGGGTCTAGCCCGCTTTGACGACCCTACTTCAGATTCTTGTATCCTTCCCCTTTGCCTTTGATCCTCCATCTTTTGCACGAAGTCTTGTATTCTGGCTATATCCATGTCTTTATTTAATGCAGCAATAATACAGTCTCTTACCAAGTAGGGCTCCAATCTGTCTACATACCGATGAACTCTATCGGCCATAGTTGCTACCATATGAGGAGTGTATCTAGCCAACGAATTAAATCAAAGACTGTACTCCTTGACGGTCATATTTCCTTGACAAAGATTTAAAAACTGATCCGCACGAGCCTCGCGGACCTCATACGTAAGATAATGATCAAGGAATGCCACCTTGAATTCCTCCCAACTAGCTGGATTTGCATCGATACCTCTAGATCGTTTCCAATCTTCATACCATAATATAGCCTCTCCTTTCAGTCTATATGCTACATGCTACACTGTTCCTACACCCGTTACATGCATAACATCTAGAGCCCTTTGAATTTGATCGATAAAGTCTTGCGGATCTTCATTAAGATCGGACCCGGTAAATGTGGGAGGATCTAATTTCAGGAAATCCTATGTCCGCCGACTAGCTATCCTAGCCGCACCATTATCACTTTTCACTGGACCAACTGATCCTTGACTCTGGGCAACAACTATCTGAGTCAACATTTGCACTGCATTTTTCAAATCCTGTAACTCCTGCCTAGTAACATTAGCAGGCGATTCTGGGGATACTTCCCTCCTTTGTGGCCTCCCTGGAGAAGGGGGAGGAGAAGGTGCTCGTGATGTAAACTCAGTTTCAACCCCATATTGACTCACTATGTTAGGTGGGGATTTACTAATTCCTTCTCCCGCTTGCATATAAACCTGCTTATCTTTGCCCATACCTTGTCTTGTAATAGGCATTTTACTATATCAAAGAAAACCAATTACAATGGTCAGATGTAATCCCACTTATGACAATGGCTCTATTGCACGATCTAGAATGAAGAAATGAAACAACTCCTAAATTTCCTGTAGCCTCCTACTTATAAATGTGGCGCGCAACACATCCATAAGCAAGACTCTACTCAGACAAGGCTTTGTAGACAACCTGAGAACGACCTGCTCTGATACCATTTTTTTCACGACCCAAATCCCGCCCGAGAGAACCAATCTTTGCTCATGTACTCTCATATGCATGTTCACGTATGAATATCATTTTATCTCATGTAATTAAATATCAATAGCGGAAGTCATGGCAATATGTGCAATATATGAAACTTGGCCGTTAGGGCCATCATGTCAAAATGAACGTATACATCTTACATTTACCTTCCCACATACGTCTACAAAGCCTTTACAGATACATGACTATGATAAACCTAGAGTAGGGACACATCCCTCTCTATATTCATATACAATCTCAAACCAATATGCATAATAACTCGAAAAAGCCCCGGATCAACTGGAGCTCACCAACAATCTGTGGATACCTCGTCGCCTACAGCGGAGATCTACTAATACCTAGACCTGCAGCATGTAAGGTAAGTCACCCAAGAGGGGTCAGTACGAAGAAAGTACTGAGTATGTAAGGCCATATGAAACTATATCAATACATAAGTACTTCCAAGAAATTAAACGTACGGGAAATAATCAATGTGAATAAACCTTCAACCTGAATGTGTGGAACCATGTTCATTATGTCTATTATTTCATTACATGGTTAATCAGTCTTGCTATCCTCCTTCTTATAACAATCTTCATGTTTATATATATACAATAACGCAAGGGATATATTCTCATCTTTTTACAACTATCTTCATTAGTGTTCACTCAACTAGTTAGTACCGGGCCTCCACCTTTGGTGGGATAAAATAAATAAGTATATAGTACCGGGAATCCACCTTTAGTAGGCTAAAATAAATAAGTATATAGTACCGGTCATCCACCTTTGGTGGGCTATAATATATAATAATACCAGGCATCCACCTTTGGTGGGATATAAAGTATATCTATATAGTACCGGCCTCCATCTTGGTGGGATATATAGTACCGGGCCTCCACCTTTGATGGGATATAATAAATATATAACATAGCATCGTATTGAGATTGTTCTATCTTTAACTTACACCCTTTAGATTGTGATCCATACTCAATGTAACATATAGTAACCATACGTACATTCCTTCCTTACAAATCTTATACCCTTTAGATAGTTATGAGAGTAACACATTAAAGATCATGACATTAATTGAAGCACGCTCTTACATATATATTACTTCACTCCTTTACTTCATGAGACTGACATATTCACTTATGAGGAATAATTATATTAACTTGCACGTCACCTCTCTTATCACTATTATGAGATTGATACCTTAACTTGTGAGAGGTTAAGACATCACCTCATGAGAGATTGATACTTTAAGGATCATGATAATATTGGAAACACACCTCTATACCTTACTTCACTTCCCTACTTTCAAGAGAGTGATACACTCACTTGTGAGGAATAGGTATATTAGTTCACACTTTACCTCCTTCACTACTCTTATGCGATTGGTACAAAGATATTCATAATAATATTGGACTTCGGAACATGAAATGATTGGAGAATTCTTTTCAAGAATAAATAGATTCTCTCACATTATTCCCTCTTTGAGATCGTTCTTTTAGAAGTTCCCACGTTACTACATTTTAACTTGAAGCTTTAGATCATTAACCAATAAGTGAGAGGCATGAGAATAAACATTATGAGAAACATAACATTATTAAAAAAATAGCACTATTGGAACCATTGGACACTAATCAATGAGCAAGAGACATGAGTATAGCCACTATTGGAACTTCGAAACATAACCTTGTTGGGCTTTTAGAACACTGCTCATGAATTCGAGACATGAGATTCACAATTGATCAATGAGTAGGAAATATATGATAATGACCATTGATAATCGCATATAGTATACCTTAGCACATTTCGGGAAGGGACAAGCGAAGTGTCAATATGAACATTATGTGCTGCAGAAGGATAGGGACAGAGTAGCCTTACATACCTTATCTTCCCAATGTAAGTACACAATCAAATATGTGAGCGCAACAATTCCGATCCTTCTTTACGTTTCACTCTACATCACAAGTACATAATGAAACCAACATTAACCACCAACTACCTTACAAATGCATACAATAAGAACAAGTCACATGTTTGGCTTTAACATGTCATCTCCCTTTGACAATACCATTTATGAAATTATCTTGCCAAAAATCCCACAATATTCACAACATTTCCCAATACATGATAATCACCACATTTCATACCAAGTTCATACTTCACACTTCTCCATCACCACCACATCACAATTATTCCATCAAACTACTTCAATACACCTCACAACAACAAATCGGCCAAAATCCCATAATTTATACTTATAGAAAAATAACAAGTTTAATAAAAAAATCACACCATACATGTTCATATATTATCCATACCATCCTCTTTCATCAAAGGCACAAGTCATAATTCAAGCTATAATCCGATGAATAACACATCTTTTTCACAAAAACCAAAAGTGCCATGTCCGATACTTCCAACCATAACCAACATGATATACATATTCTCTAATGCTTATAATATGTTAAATTACAAGATCAATCACTTACCCAAGCTTGGAATATGGTGATCTTGTCCAAAGATGGCTTAGGGTTTGAGAGCCCAAAAAGGATGTTCTTGAGAATTCTAGAAAAAAGAATAGAAAGCATGTGTGTTTTAGGGATTAAAATCTGATTTTTTCCTTTTTATATAGGCATTTAATTCCATCCTTATATAGTCTCACATGTGTGTTTACTAGTCAATGGAAGAATGGGTCTTTTTGACCCATTGGACCATGCATTTTGGCTCCACTTTGGGCCTCAAATTGGCCCATTAACGCATATATTATCTTAGCCCACTAAAATCAATGTGTAATCCATCATATACACGTTATAACAATATTTCCACTCACGAGATTTATATTCGTAGCCTCAATTCCAAAAACAAGCAATTCTAGCCACGTATGGCTTATTTTGACTACAAGGGTAAAATCGTCATTTTGATGCCAAATTCATTCTCGAGTAATTTTATCATACCAATATATTATTTCACTCATTTCATGTGTATCCTCATGGTTGTAGAAGAAACGTGGCAAAAATCGGCTCAATACGTCCCCGGGCACCCTTGGGACTTAAGAAAATTTCCAACGTTGAAAAAGTGGCAAAACCAGCGTGGCACGCCCTTGGGCGCGCCCGCTTTCTGCCTCTGGACTAAAAATTTTAGCCCAGAGTGGCGTGGCACGCTCTCTGGCGCGCCCCTCCCTTAATTTTTTTTTTTTTTTTTTTTTTTTTTTACTTATTGCTCTCAAAACTAAGGTAAACATGTACGGGGTGTACAACATATCCCTCCTTCCAAAACTTAAGGCTCTTCCTCTAAATTTGATGACTCGGCCACAATTTATTACTTCATATAGGGATCACATATAAATCAGACCTGCACCGCCATGCTTGTTATATGTTAATCAACTTAAATTCCTATATATGTTATGTCAAGCCTACTAGATTCATTCCATAAAATTAGAATCATTGTCCCCAAACTATCATTCTTTCCACCTCGATGATCAGTTATTGTTCACACTTAGTGTCTTGTACCAAAAATGGATAACAACACACTTTCTCACATACTACTAAGACTTATAACTACAAGATAAAAATTAAGAAACACTACTCCACTGAAGATTTATGACAAAAATATTCAACCTTAACCACACTTCCTATCTAACCTCAGCCTACAAGAACATTTTTCTACACAATACTACTCCTCCTCCTTACTGCCTCATAATACATATCTTTACTAAGTTGGGTTCATAACCTTGCAAAAATCATGGGTCCTCTCTTTAACTTATAAGGTACCATCTAACTCTGTTTATTTCTTAACCACTCTATCCGTCCTTTCACAACATGGACTTGATAGTTACTAAAACAACGACAAGCCATAATAGACTTCTCCCCTAGTTCAAGTATACTTTTTGGTCAACTTAGTCAACTTTGTCACGCCCCGTATCCCAACGGGGTAGACTGGCACCCGGAGCCGATTCATGCCATAAGAAACATCACCAACACGTAAGAACATAAAATGCTAATAACGGAAATCATAGAGCATGTGATCTATCTCTATATATATACGTGAAACTTGGTCGTTAGGGCCATAAAGTCAAAAGGACATACATCTCTTACATTCATGTACCCACATATGTCTACAAAAGCCTCTAACATATGCATTTACAAGACTAACTGAAAGTCGGGACAAGTCCCCGCTTTATAGAACATGTACAATACCAAAATACATATACAACTGTGACTCGAAAAGCCCCGAACCAACTGGAGCTCACCAAAGATCCGCAATTAACTGGCAACCTACTGTGGAGGCCTACTAGCACCTGCGCCTGCAACAAGTAAGGTAAGTCCCACAAGGGACGTCAGTACGAAGAATGTACTGAGTATGCAAGGCTCATAAGAAACTGTATGATATGTAAATACGTCAATGAACTCAAATACAAATAAATAAACAATATGGATAAGTTAACATTCTGTATGTTGGAAACCATGTATATTGCTTTCATTACTTTCTTTGCTTCCTTACTTCTATGCTTATTCATCATCACTTGTATCACTATGTACTCGTTCCCCGACTGATCAGTGGGTCTTTACATAACTTAACGTTATGTTGGGATCGGCTTGAGCTAGGCTTATGCCTCTAGAGCTACCACCCATGAATCAATATATCAGGCTCGACTCGAGCTAGGTTATCACCTCTAGAGCTGCCACCCATAAACCAATATATCAGGTTCGGCTTGAGCTAGGCTCTTACCTCTAGAGCTACCCCCTGTCAGGTTCGATCAGAGCTAGGTTTATGCCTCTAGGACTACCCCCTGATCCAATAATCTCGTGATTGGCTTGAGCTAGGCTTTCACCCCAAAGCTACCACCCACACTCAATCATTAACCACATGTGCATTACTTCTTTCATTACTTTTGAGATTGATACAATGATAGTCATAACATTATTGGAAACATAACATTATTGGACCATGGGACCTTTGGGACATTTTTCAATGCATATGAGACATGTGAATTACAATTTATCAATGAGTAGGAAACATGTGATAAACAATGATTGATACCCGGAAATAGGATACCTTAGAACATGTCGGAATGGAACAAGTACAATGTCAATGTAAATACTATGTACTGCAGAAGGATATGGATAGAGTAACCTTACATACCTTCACTTCAAAGTATGAATAAACAAGCCTATATATGAACACAATAGTCCAGCTCCTTCCTTATATTTCACTCTACAACACAAATACATATCGGAGCCTACATTAACAACTAGTTACCGTACAAATGTACAAGACGACAAGGAGCTATATGACTGCCATATAAGTCATTTCATCCTTTACAATACAATCCACTGCATTATCATACCAACAACACCATAATATTCCACCCATTGACCAAGACATTATACATCAATAGCATTTCACACCACGTTTACCCTTTATGTATCCTCATTATCATTCCGTCACAATTACTCCTTCAAAACAACATATGAACAACAATTAATACTTAATATATTCCAAAATTCCTCCATACGACCCTTTAAAGTTATTAAAATGATATCATAAGTTGATAATTGCATCCATGAAGGGTATATGGGCTTTGGGGGTGAAAAGGATGCAAAAACAATCAATTCGGGGTTCTGTGCTGAACTACAAAGCCACATACACTCACATGTGGCTGAGGTAAGCCTTCAGGTGAACTTTTGAAGTAGCTAGAGGCACCTGTGAAGTCACCTGCGCCCACAGGTGCTTCATCTGCAAGGGCGGGTGCCTATTTCGGCCAAAAAGGGTCTCTTTTGGGTCTTTTTATGCAATGAATGGTCCATGATAATAACTAAACTTCTCTTGAAATATTTTAGATCATCTTGGATGCCAAAAATCATCCATGGTTCCACAACACACATGAACATCACCAAAACCACACTTTTCCTTCAATACACCACCAAATTCATGCACAATTTTGCAATAACAATTCCAAATATTATGTACAAGAATAAAACAATTAAAGGCTATAATCACATCTCACATTTCAATATTTAATGCATCAAGTTCACCTGCTTCAAGACCACAAGTCCATTTTCAACTTTACAAGGCAAAAACCTTCACCGATTACAAAAATAGACAGTTTTACACAGAGCACACTGTCCAACACTTTGCCAACACAACCAACATTATTTATACACCATATTAAACATATCATATACCAAACCATGAGAATAAATACTTACCAAAGTTTACCAAGGAGTGATCTTGTCCCAACAAGTGTATTTTCCTTAGGGTTTGTGCATAGAGAAAAGGTTTGGATAATTCTAGAAAATGGCATGTGTAATGTGTTGAATAAAAATCTGATTTTTTTCTCTTGATTTATATGGTCCCCTTAAGTCATACTTAGCCACATATAACACATTAAATGAGGGCCTCACTTGGTCAATTGAAAGAATGAATCAAATACCCTTTGGGCCATGTCTTTTGCTCCACCTTTGGGCTTCAATTGGGCACAATGGCACAAGACTTATTTAATGCCCAACAAATTAATGTATAATTCATCAAATCTCTTATGTTTAAATATTTCCATGAATGTTACGGTAATCAACTAGACTCAGAAACCTACGGGGTGTTACAAACTTAATCATTAATCTTTCTCTATTAACTACCCTAAAGTCTGCACAATCTCACTATGCTTTAGACAACACTTAAGGACATGTACACCCTATTATTCACTTAGTAGGTACATCAATCTAGCTAAATACTTAAACCAATCATTATCTTGACTCTTTGGATGCTACACTTCTAAAATCATACTTCTAGCTCTGGGGTCATTCTATTATTTATGGCTCATAACATCTCAAATCACTCTACCTTTTGGGTGATAATACTATCCAAGCATTCAGAGACATTCTTTCCCTCTAAAAAGTGTCGTCTGTCGTAAGGTTATGAAAAGAGGTAGAGAGCATATCCTACTTTTCAGGAGAATGATTCAAATGAATAAGAGAGAATATTGTTGAATTAATGGACTTAAATGCATTAATGGGCTCCTCTCAAGCCCTTGTACAGTCTCTTAGCTTTCTATTGGATCTATTTGAGAGAACTAAATTGTTAGAAATCTAAGTTTTACAGCTTCTACCACCTCAAAGATGAGGCATAGTCAGAAGAATTGGAGCAACGCATAAATCTGCCAAAGTGTCTTAGGGGACAACTCTTATTGCATGATTTTAGAGTATGAAAGACTAGAAAACTTTTCTTAAATATCCGTAGTCCCTCATTTATAAAAGCGGGGCCCTCACAACCATAAATGAGATCTTATTGACACGACTTAATAGACTATGTAGGGTAATTGAACTCAGTGCTCTGATACAAAGTTTGTCACAACCTGAGTTTACACCCTAGATGTAACCAACACTCGGGACCATAAGTAGTTCGAGAGAACCACTTGGCCTTGCATGAACCTAATAAATGTACTGAAAGATAATGAGGAAGTTAAAACATGGGTTGAATTGTTGTAAAATAAAGATAAACAACATAAAATAAACTTTTATTAATAGAAACATAATTTTTTTTTGAAAACTTGCTACAATTGACTCAAATAACTATCTACCTATGAAGCCTCTCTTAATCATATTGACATAACTAACTACCAACATAAACACTAGACTGTGCGTATTGGAAATTTGGAGAGTTCATCAACAACTGTTGAGTTAAAGTCTACATTAGAGTCTGATCACACTCTTGAATACCTAAATACTTGGAGCTACATTATAAAATGATGTAGCATCAAAAAGAGGTGTTAGTACTTTGGATGTACTTGCAGGTAGGGTAAGGTAAGGACTCAAATAAAAATAACATAACTAAAAGACCGTACAGCTAAGAATGATCAAAGTGTAGTCTGTAAATCAGCATAGAGAAATCAAAGCTAAGACATAAGAGATAATCATGTAAAACATTTCAATAAGTTGAAGGCATAAAATAAGATCTGAACTAAAAAGCTGAGGTATGCATTCAAATTGATCAACTGAAATATAATATTTGAATAACTAAGACTGAGAAATACTTAAAATGGTTTGATAATCTTAATAAAATATATTAATAAAGCTGGTGTCTTGAAGCCATAAATCATACTTTAAAACTATACTAAAAAGTGAAAACTTATTATGTAGAAATTTTCATACTGAAACTGAATATCTCAAGGCATGAGCTAAACTTAAAACTAAATCTTTAAAAGATATGTGAAGGTAAAACACTATAAACAAATCTTTAACTTAAAACTAAAAGTTTTAAACTAAAGCAATATTTCTTGAAAGTAGCTAAGTTTTCTGATTTTAGGAGTTTCTTACGAACGACATACATCATGTGAGCATATGATTTTCAACGTCTAAATCAATTGGGAGGGCTTATCTCTCTATACCTTGACAGAATATAGAACCTATCTATCTGAATATAAATTCATTACTCAGCATGTTTGGGCTACAGAATCGCCCGACTAGCGGTGTTATCATTAAAGATAGTGGTGGCAACATAGTTTTGGGGCATGTTTTATCTAACCCTTGTCCTCTCGGTGCTAAATAATCCTCACAAAACTATCCATACACTTATGCTCAAAAAATATCATTAAAACTATCTGAAATCATAATGTGAGTCTCTGCTCAAAATTTGATATGTAACTATTCTACAAGGAGCCTATGCTTAATTTTATGGACTACATAAGTAAATTCTTAACTTTTAGTAAATTAACATTTCTCTAAAACATGTTTGCTAAATAGTAATGAGGCAATTCCATGAGTACATGATACATACATTAAGAAAGTCGCAAAGTTAACCTTTAATATTCATAAATAGTTCAAACATGAATTACAAATTAATGTTTTGAGGAATAAACACAAATTCATGAAAAACTATAATTCCCATAATAAAATTCCCATAGAATCAACACTTAAAGAAAGAAGAAATAAATTTGGGGATTTGGTGTAAGAACCCTAACTTGAGTTCTATTCGAATAAGCTTTAAAGTCATATAATAGATTACTTTAAAAATAATGATGTGGGGATGAATGGTTGTCTCTCACTGTACTCTTACATGCCTTAATCACTCCAAAATACTTCAGGAAATAGCACATCTTTGAGAAAGAACTACGAAAACTCATTCTTGAAATATTGATATAAGTTTTCTTAAAGAACTACAAAAACTCATTCTTGAAATATTGATATAAGTTTTCTTTAAAACCCTAAGATTATGATGTAGATCTCGTTAAGAATCCATATTTGGATGTTAGAATTTCTTGAAAATGCTTAAATTCTTAAAATTGTATGAGACAGACATACCTTGATGTAACACCTCATATTCCAAACCTACGAATACTCAGCATTCAATATGAAAACTTAAAAGTCTGAGATTTTAATTTCCAAACTAGTACAACTCCTTGTACGAGCCACAAAAATGGAACCATGAGTCACACCATGACTCATGGTATGTTGCCCAAAATCTCCATTCATCGTGAATTGTGGTACGAATCATGGGGTAGTGTACAAGTCGTGAAATGACTCGTACTAAGTTGGTTCAGAGAGGTGGAATACTTCTCAGTGACCATGAGTGGGAGTACCAGTCATACTCTAGACCATGACTTATGATCAGCACTGATGTTCACAATGTAGAGATGTTTCAAAATAGTCCCAGTGACCACAGCTCATGGATTCTGTTTACGAGCCGTACTCTAACTTGTGGAACCCTAATCCAAAAATTTTAAAATGATTTTTGAAAGGTAAATTAGTATTTTCCTACCTTTGTATTTCCTAAACTATATCTTCTTACCTTCATTGGAGGGGAGATTAATAGTTAATCTATCTAAAAATCTATCATTACTCACTCTTAAGAATTTCTCTAATTCAGAATCTACGCTCAAGAATAGAAAATCTCTTCTAGGGTTACAATTCGTCCAAACCAAGCTTCTTCTTAGAGTTTCATGCTTCTACCATGTATGTTGGATCTTCAATGAGAGTTTCTTGTTACTCTCATGCCCTAATTTTTATAAATTATAGTATTTACCTCATGATTTCAAGATTTAGGCTTCATACCCAATTATGAAATTTCACATGATTTCAGTTTATATCAAATCTATTGTATGGAAAATATCCGTGTTTAAGTTGTTATTGGATGATTTTTGATAATCCTTTCCTAGTTTAAACATGAACAACAATTCAGCATTATTTAATCTAATTTAGCATGATTGCATATGTTTTAGTATGATTTAGCCTAAAACTTCCATGATTCAGATTTCATGATTTAGAACTTAGTAAGAATAGATATTTTTAGTTGAGTATCTTGCTATAAATTCAAACAGATGGTTTTCAGTTATCTATGGGTAAATAGTATTATACATCTTGTTTTAGGAGTAATAATAGCATCGAGAGGACACGGGTTCAAAGAATTCAAGTCCCAGAACTGCATTTTATATGATTTCAGTTTATATCAAATCTATTGTATGGAAAATATCCGTGTTTAAGTTGTTATTGGATGATTTTTGATAATCCTTTCCTAGTTTAAACATGAACAACAATTCAGCATTATTTAGTCTAATTTAGCATGATTTCATATGTTTTAGTATGATTTAGCCTAAAACTTGCATGATTCAGATTTCATGATTTAGAACTTAGTAAGAATAGATATTTTTAGTTGAGTATCTCGCTCTAAATTCAAACAAATGGTTTTCAGTTATCTATAGGTAAATAATATTCTTCATCTTGTTTTAGGAGTAATAATAGCATCGAGAGGACACGGGTTCAAAGAATCCAAGTCCCAGAACAGCATTGCTAGCGTAGGATTTGAGTTGCTCTGCCAGTTAGGTTGACTCTTTGGACCACATAGTCAATTAGGGGATCCACATCAGACAGGTTCAATACTAATGGCAAGGAATAAGGCACCCTGTCAACTGGGGTTACCCATGAGCTCACGTATGTGTGTCGGTTATGAAAAACTCTGCAATTTTAGTTTTTTGTAGCATCAACTCTTTACTATTTCTTAATTTTAGAGCGTAGGCATGCTTTAATTCTCAGTTCCAGAAAATGATTTATGTCTCACAGTTTTGACTTATGCATTCTAAAATGCCTATCTTTCTTTCAGATTTCATACTTTCCTTAATAATATTGTTTACTTGCATGATTTAAGGTTATAAAATGATCTCGCGTACTCAGTACATTTAGTAGTATAAGACGCATACCTTTCTTTTGTGCTATATCCTGTTATGATATAAATTCAGGTGCCTATTCCAAAACTCGTGGCTAGATCAGACTTGCAGATACCTCATTTCAGCTTTGGTGAGTCTTCATCATTCGAGGACCTTTTGAGTAGTTCAGATTGTTTAGTTATTTCAGACTTTAATTTCAGTTGTTGAGAGTTAGTTGGGGACTTCAACAACTAATTTTATTCAGTAGTAGATACTTTATTAGACATAGACCATTCAGTATGTTTAGTATTTCAGATATTTCTTTGTTTTAAAATAGTTAGTGTTTATTAGATTTCCCAATTCAGTATGATTGTGCTTCCACTCAGAATTTAAGTGTATGATCTTAGTAACATGCCAGTACCAAGAGTTCGCTTAAAATCACTCATAGTCCTAAGTACCTTGTTGCATCCAGGGTATAGACTTGGGTCATGACACTTGATGATGAAAGATGAAGAGAGGAGAGAAATCCAACTTAGGGCTCATGGGAAAGAGAAATAAAGTGTAAAAGATCAAAAAAATAACCTTTTAATTAATCATAGCGGTCAATTGTGTGAGCTCGAGGTGAGATCACATAACAAAGAGGTGGATTGCATAATTTTATCTCCAAATCACACTTTTGGACAATTCTTAGAATGTTTTTGAAAAGGTTTGTGAGCTATTTATGCGTATGGCATAACAGGTTTGTGAATTTCACCAGAGCTTGCAAAACATTATAGCACAACTACTTTTTAGTAAAACAACCATAACTTTCTACTCTGGACTGGAGTATCTAACAATTAGTGGCAATGGAAAGAGGACTCAAAGAAATTTAATTTGATAGGTCTTGGTCCATGTAGCTCTCTATATTCTATGATGGGTGCTTGTTTGAAAATTGGCCCAATTAAAACTTATACCAAAACTCAACAAGTAAGGAAACTTTCAACTCATCCTTGTGCTAGAGGTTCCCTATGACTTAAACTCATACCTAAAGATCTTCCCTCGCTAATTTTTTCTTAACTCCTCAGTAAAGAGGAAGTTTCATTGAGTTTGAATCTAGTTACACAAGTAGAACAGTTCAGATTGTAGCTTAGAAGTTTTAGGTGCTACAATTCATCTGCAAAAATATAGATATTCAATTATAAATTAGATTACATATAAATTTAGATTAATTAATTTATATTGATAATTAAATTTTATTATTTCATGGTCCTGTTGTACAAGTATAAGGGATATCAAGTTATTAAGCCAAACTATAAAAGTTTGGAAGAGAATGGTGGAGATGACGGTGAAGACGTGTGTATCCATTTACGAGAACTAGTTTGGATTCATGTTGGGGCAATCTACTATGAAATCCATACATATTGTGAGAGATACTAATGGAGAAATGTCAGGAAAAAATAGGGGCTTATATATGGTGTTCATTGACCTTGAGAAGGCCTGCGGCAAAGTTTCAACAGAAGTCCTTTGGAGATGCATGGAGTCTAGAGGTGTAAAAGTGGCTTACATTAGGGATATAATGTACATGTATGATGGAGATAAGATGTGGATTACAACCATAGAAGAAAACTCGGAGCACTTTCCTATGGAAATGGGGTTGCACCTGGGATCAACTCCTAGTCTGTTCTTGTTTGACTTATCGATGGATGAATTAACGTGGTGCATCCAAGATGAGGTGCCTTGATATATGTTATTTGCATATGACATAGTACTGATTGATGAGATGCATAGCAAAATTAATTATATGTAGGAGGTATGGGACAAACTCTGGAAGCTAAACAGTTTAGGTTGAGTAGTACCAAAATAGAGAATTTGGAGTGAACAATAAGTTAGAGGTTGCAAGAGGCAAGCATGGAAGTGCGGCTCGACACACAGACCATCACTAAAAGTGACGGTTTCAACTATCTTGGCTTTATTATCTAGCGTAGTCGGGGCATCAAAGTGATATCACACATGGTATTGGTGCGGCATGGTAAAGTGGAGGTTTTCCTCTAGAGTTTTGTTTGACAAAAATATACCACTAATACTTAAAGATAAGTTGTATGGAGCGGTGGTTAGACCAACTTTGTTCTATAGGGTGGAGTGCTGGCTAGTCAAAAACTTCTATATTCAGAAGATGCATGTTACAGAGATGATGATGTTGAGGTGGATGTATGGACATTCTAGGTACGATAGGATCGGGAATGAGGTTATCCGAGATAAGGTGGGAGTGGCCTCCATGATATACAAGATATGGAAAGCAAGATTTAGATGGTTTGGACATGTGAAAAGGCGAGATGTAGACACACTATTTAGGAGGTGTGAGAGGTTAGATATAGTAGTTATGATGAGGGGTAGAGGTAGGTCAAAAATATATTAGGGAGAGGTGTAGTACATGGAGCATCTTCATGTTACAGAGGATATGACCTTAGATAGAAGGATGTGGATGACGCGTATTAGAGTAGAAGGTTAGTTGGGTAGGTGTGTTGTCTTACTTTCAAAAGTTTAAGTTTTTTGGTGTTTGTCATGTACTAGTTGTAGTATGGTAGTTTAGGGTTTTGTCGTATATGTTAAGGTGGAGTTGATCCTTGCTCATGATATCTATCTTATGTTGTTGTTATTGTGTTTCAGTTATTGCACTATTTTTTGATTGGCCATTGATTCTTTCTAGTGGACTTTGCAATGTTCCCTTGTTAGTTGCTATATTTTCTTCACTATTTCCGTCTGCTTTGTACCTGGATTTGCTACAGTTGAGCCGAGGCTCTTTCAGAAACAACCCTTCTATCTCCTCGAGGTAGTAGTAAGGTCTATGTACATTTTACCCTCTCCATTGACCTCACTTGTGAGATTTCACTGGGTATGTTGTTGTTGTTACTGGGTATGTTGTTGTTGTTGTTGTATGGTTAATTATTATCAACATCCTCAAAAAGTCTGTTGAATTTCAATTAAATTTTTATTAGATATTTTATGTTTAAGAAAAAAAATTATAAAAAGCACTAAATTAATAGAAAAATTTATTTTATCTTAATTTTATTTTTGATAATACAATTTATTTCTAAGCGTTACTTTGGATGGATAACCAATAATATATGTATGACTTAATGGAGACTTAAGGATTATAATTTAGTAATCTAACTTTGCTTCTAACTCAATCACAAATTTCAGGTCAAATGTATAACTTTAAATCTCTAAATTTGTTTCTATCAATTTTACACTAACTATCTTCCTACCTAAAGGCAATTTCACTAAGGAAAAGAAATCTAGTAGTCTTACAAACATGAACAAAGTAACAACTTTCCTACCAAAAGGAAATTGAATTCATAAATAATTTTATACGAATTCATGAACCACTAAAATATTTTAGTCTTTTGGCCACACTAAATCTTGACCACGCTTGTAAAGTGTGGCCTATACCATTAAAGACCACACTTTTAAAGCGTAGCCTTAGTTTTTAGCTTCTGGCCACATTAATTTTGACAACGCTTTGAAAGTGTGGTCTTTAATGGTATATGCCACTATCATGCCCCAAATCCCATCGGAACGGATTAGCACCCATAGACGACATGGCCCGAGGGAACCAAGCTTTGCTTCTATTCATTCATATGCATATCATAAGCAACACCATCATCACGTAAGAACATGAAAGACGAATAACGGAAAATATGGAACATGGGACATATATATACATATGTAAAACTTGGTCGTTGAGGCCATCAAGTCAAAAAGTCATATACCACCTTATATTCATACACCCACATACGTCTACAAAAGCCTCTATCAAATGCATTGACCAAAATGAACTAAAAGTCGGGACAAGTCCCCACTTTATACAACATGTACGACACCAAAACATATGTACAACTGTGACTCGGAGAAGCCCCGAACTACTGGAGCTTACCAATGATCCACAACAACTGGCAACCTACTGTGGAGGCCTACTAGTACCTGCGCCTGCAACACTTTAGGTAAATCCCCCAAGAGGGGTCAGTACGAAAAATGTACTGAGTATGTAAGGCCATATGAAACTGGTATGATATGTAAAAATATCAATGCACCATATGAAACTGGTATGATATGTAAAAATATCAATGCACTAAAATACAATAAATGATCAATATGGATAAGTCACTCTACTGAACTTTGGGAACCATGTATTTTTCCTTCATTACTTTCTTTGTATCTTTACTTCTATGTTTATTCATCTTTGCCTGTGACCTGTGATACCCGGGCCCCAACTGAACAGTGGGTTTTAAACATAACATATCGTTATATTGGGATCGGCTCGAGCTAGGCTTATGCCCCTAGAGCTGCCACCCATGAATTAATATATATCAAGATCGGCTCGAGCTAGGTTATTACCTCTAGAGTTGCCACCCATAAACCAACATTTCAGGTTTGGCTCGAGCTAGGTTATTTCCCCTAGAGCTGCCCCCTGTCAGGATCTGTCCGAGCTAGGTTTATGCCTCTAGGACAGCCCCTTGATCCAACAATCTCGGGATCGGCTTGAGATAGGCATTTCGCGCCCAAAGCTACCACCCATACTTGATCATTTACCATATATATGCATTACTTTATTCATTACTTTGAGATTGATACTATGATAGTTATAACTTTACTTGAAGCTTTGGCTCATTAACCAATGAGTGAGAGACATATGAATAAACATTATTGAAAACATAGCCTTCTTGGAAACATAACACCATTGGAACCATTGGACAATAATTAATGAACAAGATACATGAATATAATCACTATTGGAACTTTGGAACGTAACTTTATTGGGCTTTTGGAACATTATTCATGAATATGAGACATGAGATTCATAATTGATCAATGAGTAGGAAACATGTGATAATGACCATTGATAACCGGATATAGGATATCTTAGAAAATTTTGGGATAGGACAAGAGTATTGTCAATGTGAATACTATTTACCGCAGAAAGATACGGACAGAGTAACCTTACATACCTTGTATTCTAAAAAAGAATATACAATCTTAGATGCGTATACAATAGTCCCGCTTCTTCTTTATGTTTCACTCTACAACACAAATATATAATGGAATTGACATTAACCACCAACTACCTTACAAACGCATATAACGTCAATGAGTTACATGTTTGCTTTAAAAATGTCATTTCCCCCTTGACAAAACCATTGATGAAATTATCATACCAATAATCCCACAATATTCCATACATTGACCAACACATGATAATTAACAACATTTCACCACAAAACTTCTCCTTTACACTTTCTCATCCACACCATATCACAAATAATTCATCAATTCACCTTAATACACTTCATAGCACATATCGGCCAAAATCTCATAATTTACACTTATAGAAAAATAAAAAGTTTAATAGCAAAATCACACCATACATGTTCATATTTTATCCATACCACGCTCTTTCATCAAAGTCACAAGTCATATTTCAAGCTTAAATCCCATGGATCACAAATCTTTTACAAAAACACAAAGTACCATGTTCAACACTTTCAAGCATAACCAACATGATTTAAATACTCTCCCATGCATATAATATATTAATCCATAACAATAATCACTTACCCAAGCTTGAAAATTGATGATCTTGCTCCAAAAATTGACTTTGAGTTCTTAGGGTTTTGAGAGAAAAATGGTGAAGAAACTATCAAAAAGGCATGAGATTTCCAAGTGAATAAAAATCATCCTTTGGGTCCTTTATATAATCCCTCAAGTCCATCCTTATACACTCACATAACATTTAATGTTATATCTAGAAGGTCAAGGCAAGAATGGGTCTTTTGACCCATTTTGGCCCATGTCTTCTTCTCATTTTTGGGCCTTTTGTTGGGCCCAATTCACTTAACCCAATAAAATCAATAATTTCTCGTGTTTAAATCATCTCATACGTGTTACAACAATATTCCCACTCACGTTATTCATATCCGTAGCCTCAATCCCCAAAACAAGTGATTCTAGCCATGTACAACTCATTTTGACCACAAGGGTAAAACCGTCATTTTGATGCCAAATTTGTTCACGAGTAATTTTATCATACCAATATAATTATTTACTCATTTCATGTATATACTCATGGTTGTAGAAGAAATGTGGCAAAAAGCGGCTCGGTACGTCCCCGGGCACCCTTGGGACTTAAGAAAATTTTCAACATTGAAAAAGTGGCAAAACCTGCCTGGCACGCCCTTGGGCGCGCTAGCTTGCTGCCTGTGGTCTAAAAATTTTAGCCCAGAGCGGCATGGCATGCCCTCTAGCGTGCCCCACACTTAGTTTTTCAAAAAATTCCATTTTCGACTTTTCTTCGCGGATTTGGTTACATACTTCAAGTCCTATTCTTTAAATTAATTCTTACCCTTAATATACTTTGTTTAGAGGTCCTCTTAGAGTCATTTTGAACCCCATAAATGCTCCACGAAAATCACGAAACACCTCCTACGAAGGGCTAATCACATATACAAGGCCAAATTTAAATTTTCTCATCATTAACATTACTACATACATGCTTATAGATCTCAACACCTAAGTAAACATTATGTACTGTCATCAAGTAGGGTTTGGAAGGTACGGGGTGTTACATTCTCCCCCCTTAGGAATATTTGTCCTTGAATATGAATAGTATCACTTCAATTACGACAAATGCATCTCTATACTAGCATACATATACATAAACACTTAACACACATGAAGACTTACTTTTTATTGCTCCGCTTCCGCACTTTGAACCTCTTGGTCCATTTGAAATAGATAGGGGTACTTGGATTTCATCATTTCCTTAGCTTCCCATGTGATCTCCTCTACTTGTTGATTTCACCATAATACCTTTACGGAAGCTATGTCTTTATTCCTCAATCTCTTCACCTGTCAATCTAGAATAGCAATGGGTACTTCTCATAAGTAAGATCCTCTGTAACTTGAAAATCTTCAATGGGAACAATACGAGATGGATCTCCTATGCATTTTTGAAGCATGGAAACATGAAACACTTGATGGACTGAGGAAAGTTCTTGAGGTAGTGCCAACTCATACGCAACTTGCCCAAATCTTCTAATAATTTCATATGGGACTATGTAACGTGGACTCAATTTCCCTTTCTTTCCGAATCGCATTACCCCATTCATCGGTGACACCTTTAAAAACACCCAATCACCTATGGTGAATTCAAGCCCTCTTCTTCTAACAGTGGCATATGACTTGTGGCAACTTTGGGCCATTTGTAACTGTTGTTGGATCATTTTAACTTTCTCCATAGCCTGATAAACAATATTGGGCCCAAGTAAAGCAGTTTCACCCGCTTCAAACCATCCAATTGGTGATCTATATTTTCTTCCGTACAAGGCTTCATAAGGTACCATTTTAATACTTGAATGATAGCTATTGTTGTAAGAAAATTCAATAAGAGGCAAATGGTCATCCCAACTGCCTTGAAAATCTAACGTACAAGCTCGTAGCATATCTTCAAGTTTATGAATAGTACATTCTGCTTGTCCATCAGTCTGAGGATGGAAAGACGTACTCAAATTCACCTGTGTGCCCAAACTCTGCTGAAAAGATCTCCAAAAGTGCGTTGTGAACTGTGCTCCTCTGTCTGATAAAATGGAAAGTGGAATACCATGCAATCGTACTATCTCTTTCACATACAACTTCGCATAATCCTCATCTGTATAGGTGGTCTTGACTGTAGAAAATGTTCTGATTTGGTAAGCCTGTCTACTATGACCCATATAGAATCAAATTTCCGCAATGTACGAGGCAAACCTGTGATGAAGTCCATATTAATCATATCCCATTTCCAGACTGGAAGATTGATACATTTCATGTAACCTCCTGGTTTTGAATGTTCTACTTTCACTTGTTGACAGTTCAGACATTGAGCGATAAATTCTGCAATGTTCTTCTTCATATTTCCCCACCAATACACTTCTTTCAAGTCATGGTACATTTTGGTTGCACCCGTATGAATAGAATAGCGCGAGTGATGCGCCTCTGTCATAATTCGTTTCCTCAACTCATCTACATCTGGTACACAAAATCTACCTTGGCATTGGAGTACCCCTTCTTGTGTAAGACTAAATGCCTTTATCAAATTCTGCTGTACATTTTCCTTTAGCTGCAATAACATAGTATCCGCAAACTTCTTCTCTTTCACTTCAGCTATTAAGGAGGATTCCACTGCATTTTGCACAATAACCCCTTCTTCTGGAGATTAAATAAGGCGAACTCCCAAGTTGGCTAATTGATGTAGATCTTTGATTATCCCATGCTTTTCAGTCAACTGGCCACTAGTGCTTTCTACTGCCTTGCTGCTCGATGCATCAGCTACTACATTTGCTTTGCCTGGATGATACAGAATATCAATATCATAGTCTTTTAAGATTTCTAACCACCTTTGTTGCCTCAAATTGAGTTCCTTCTGCTCAAAGAGATATTGCAAACTTTTGTGATCCGTATAGATATCAACATGAACCCAATACAAATAATGATGCTATATCTTTAAAGCAAAAACTACCGCTGCTAATTCAAGATCATGTGTGGGATAATTTTTCTCATGTGGCCGCAACTGTCGTGAGGCATATGCTATGACATTACCATGTTGCATCAATACACATCCGAGGCCAACCTCTAAAGTATAACAATACACTGCATAACCTTCGGCACCTTCGAGAAGCACTAAAACTGGTGTGGAGGTTAATTTATCTTTCAACTTTTGGAAGATTTTCTCACACGCATCATTCCACTGAAATTTTACTTCCTTATGTGTAATCTTTGTTAACGGTGCAGCAATAGAGGAAAAACCTTCCACAAATCTTCTGTAATAACCCACCAGTCTAAGAAAACTACGAATCTCTGTGGGTGTCGTAGGTCTTGGCCAGTTTTTCACTGCTTCAATCTTCTATGTATCAACCTGTATCCCTTCATCTGACATAATGTGACCCAAGAATGCAACTGATTTTAACCAAAACTCACACTTTGAGAACTTGGCATATAACTTACGCTCACGGAGAATCTGTAACACTTGCCGTAAGTGATTAACATGATTCTCCGGTGATCTTGAATAAACTAGGATGTCATCTATAAATACCGTGACGAATACGTCCAGAAATGGCTTAAACACCCTATTCATCAAATCCATGAACACAGTTGGTGCATTGGTTAGTCCAAATGACATAACTAAGAATTCATAATGTCCATATCGTGTTCGGAAAGCCGTATTGGGTACATCTCCTTCTTTAACTCGGACTTGATGGTAACCCGACCTCAAGTCAATTTTTGAAAAACACTTGGCACCCTGTAACTGATCAAACAAATCATAAATTCGAGGGAGGGGGTATTTGTTCTTGATCGTTACTTTATCCAACTGCCGATAGTCAATGCACATTCTCAATGTGCCATCTTTCTACCGTACAAATAATACCGGCGCACCCCACGGGGACATACTAGGCCTAACCCCACGGGGACATACTAGGCCTAATGAAGCCCTTGTCCAGCAAATCTTTCAACTGCTCCTTCAATTCTCGCAGTTCTACTGGAGCCATTCTATATGGGGGAATAAAAATAGGCAAAGTGCCCGGAATCACATCAATGCCAAATTCTATTTCCCGTTCTGGGGGCAAACCTGGAAGATCCTCTGGAAATACATCTAAAAATTCATTAACCACTGGAACCGACTGCGGAGTTAGTGGTTCCATTTCAGTATTTCTCATCCGTACTAAATGACATATGTAACCCTTAGTAACCATTTTCCTAGATTTCAGATAGGAAATAAATCTTCCTCGTGGTGCCCCTACATTACCCTGCCATTCAAGAACATTTTCTTGTGGAAAACAAAAATGCACCTTCTTGTCCCGGTAATCTACCATAGTATAACAAGAAGCCAACCAATCCATGCCCATGATAACATCAAAATCTACCATGTCTAATTCAATGAGATCGGCCAATGTATCATGACCACACACAGTTACCACACAGTTACAATATACTCTTTTTGCAATAATATATTCACCGACCGGTGTAGACACTTCAATTGACTTAATTAATAATTCTGGTGCCTTTGCAAATTTTGCAGCAGCCAATGGAGTAACATAGGAAAATGTAGAACCGGGGTCAATCAATGCATATACATTATATGAGAATATGGATAATGTACCTGTGACAATATCTGGGGAAGCCTCTAAATTCTATCAGTCCACTAAAGCATAAGTGTGATTCTGGACCCCGTTAGTACTGGCTGCTCCTCTGGTACCCCTACCACGGCCAACAGGCTGCACACCTAGGCCCAAAGAAGGAACCGATGTTGATGACGCAACAGCCGATCCTGACGGTCGTGCTATACCACCCATGCTCCTCTAGGGACACTCTTTCATCATGTGTCCCTTCATGCCGCATCAAAAACAAGCATTTGTCCCCACACGACATGTACCTGCATGAATACGCCTGCAGTACTGACACTGCTGACGAGGAAAACCTACTGCCTGTGATCTGTGAACTCCGCTACTCTGCCCAGATGGACCACCTCTAGATCCTCGAAACTGAGAATGAGCACCCCCTGTGGAATAGGAGAACGATGGTCTAGGTGGTCTAGGAAACATACGGGGCCTAGATCCTCCTTGGGACATCATAGGTGGTCCCATAGGTCTAGCCCTTTTGGACTATCCCCTGTCAAAGTCATGTACCCTTCATCTCTGTTTTTGATCTTTCATTTTCTGGGTGAAGGCTTGTATTCTAGCTATGTCCATGTCTTTGTTCAAGGTAGAAATGGTGCAATCCCTTACCAGATATGGCTCTAGTCTGCCACGTATCTATGGACTCTGTCTGTCATCATAGCCACAACATTTGGCGCATATCGAGCCAAGGAATTAAATTGCAAACTATATTCTCTCACGCTTAAATTTCCCTGATAGAGATTTAGAAACTGATCCGCACGTGCCTCGCAGATCTCATAAGGAAGATAATGATCAAGGAAAGCCACTTTAAACTCTTCCCACGTAGGTGGATTTGCACTAATATCACAGGATTTCTTCCAATCCTCATACCATAATATCACCTCTCCTTTCAGTCTGTACGCAGCAAGTTCAACTGTTTCTACCCCCGTCACGTGCATAACCTCCAAATCCCTCTGAATTTGATTCACGAAGTCCTGTGGATCTGCTTTCGAATCTGACCCTGTGAATATAGGAGGGTCCAGTTTCAGGAAATCCTGTGTTCTGCGACTCGCCACTCTAGCCGCATCGTCATCATGTGTCATTGGAAGACTTTAGGCTGTCACTAACTATGTCAACATATGAACTGCATTTCTAAGATCCTGATCTATGGCATTCATTGGTGGTTCTGCGGGTACTTCTCTACCAATCGGCTCTTTCGGAGCTAGAAAAGTAGACGAAGACCGTGATGAAATTTCAGCATTTGCTCCACCTAGACTAGCTTGGTCAGGTGGTAATCTACTCATTCCTTCTTTAGTAGGCACTTCTACCTGCTTCCCTTTACCTCTACCTCTTCTCATAATTGGCATTTTGACTATACCAAAGAAAAACAATTACCATGATCAGATACAATTCAACTTACAACACTGGCTCTATTGTACGATCTAGAAGTGAAGAAAAGAAACAACATCCTAAATGTCCCGTAGCCTCCTACTTATAAATTTGTTGCACAACACATCGATAAGTAATACTTTACTCAGACACGACTTTGTAGACACCCTTAGAACGACCTGCTCTGATACCACTTTTGTCATGCCCCGAATCCCATCGGAATAGATTGGCACCCGTAGTCGACATGGCCCGAGAGAACCAAGCTTTGCTTCTATTCATTCATATGCATATCATAAGCAACACCATCATCACGTAAGAACATGAAAGACAAATAACGAAAAACATGGAACATGGGACATATATATACATATGTAAAACTTGGCCGTTAAGGCCATCAAGTCAAAAACATCATATACCACCTTATATTCATACACCCACATACGTCTACAAAAGCCTCTATCAAATGCATTGACCAAAATGAACTAAAAGTCGGGACAAGTCCCCACTTTATACAACATGTACGACACTAAAACAAATGTACAACTGTGACTAGGAGAAGCCCCGAACTACTGGAGCTTACCAATGATCCGCAACAATTGGCAACCTACTGTGGAGGCCTACTAGTACCTGCGCCTGCAGCAAGTAAGGTAAATCCCCCAAGAGGGGTCAGTACGAAGAATGTACTAAGTATGTAAGGCCATATGAAACTGGTATGATATGTAAAATATCAATGCACTCAAATACAATAAATGATCAATATGGATAAGTCACTATACTGAACTTTGGGAACCATGTATTTTGCTTTCATTACTTTCTTTGTATCTTTACTTCTATGTTTATTCATCTTTGCCTGTGACCTGTGATACCCGAGCCCCAACTGAACAGTGGTTTTTAAACATAACATATCGTTATGTTGGGATCGGCTCGAGCTAGTATTATGCCCCTAGAGCTGCCACCCATGAATTAATATATATCGAGATCGGCTCGAGCTAGGTTATTACCTCTAGAGCTGCCACCCATAAACCAACATTTCAGGTTTGGCTCGAGCTAGGTTATTTCCCCTAGAGCTGCCCCCTGTCAAGATCGGTCCGAGCTAGGTTTATACCTCTAGGACTGCCCCCTGATCCAACAATCTTGGGATCGGCTTGAGATAGGCATTTCGCCCCCAAAGCTACCACCCATACTTGATCATTGACCACATATATGTATTACTTTATTCATTACTTTGAGATTGATACTATGATAGTTATAACATTACTTGATGCTTTGGCTCGTTAACTAATGAGTGATATACATGTGAATAAACATTATTGAAAACATAGACTTATTGGAAACATAACACCATTGGAACCATTGGACAATAATTAATGAACAAGATACATGAATATAATCACTATTGGAACTTTGGAACGTAACCTTATTGGGCTTTTGGAACATTATTAATGAATATGAGACATGAGATTCACAATTTATCAATGAGTAGAAAACATATGATAATGACCATTGATAACCGGATATAGGATACCTTAGCACATTTTGGGATAAGACAAGCGTAATGTCAATATGAATACTATTTGCCGCAGAAAGATACGGACAGACTAACCTTACATACCTTGTATTCTAAACAAGAATATACAATATTAGATGCGTATACAATAGTCCCTCCCCTTCTTTATGTTTCACTCTACAACACAAATACATAACGGAATTGACATTAACCACCAACTACCTTACAAACACATATAACGTCAATGAGTTACATGTTTGCTTTAAAAATGTCATTTCCCCCTTGACAAAACCATTGATGAAATTATCATACCAATAATCCCACAATATTCCATACATTGACCAATACATGATAATTAACAACATTTCACCACAACACTTCTCCTTTACACTTTCGCATCCACACCATATCACAAATAATCCATCAATTCACCTTAATACACTTCATAGCACTTATCGGCCAAAATCTCATAATTTACACTTATAGAAAAACAAAAAGTTTAATAGCAAAATCACACCATACATTTTCATATTTTATCCATACCATGCTCTTTCATCAAAGTCACAAGTCATATTTCAAGCTTAAATCCCATGGATCACAAATCTTTTACAAAAACACAAAGTACCATGTTCAATACTTTCAAGCATAACCAACATGATTTAAATACTCTCCCATGCATATAATATATTAATCCATAACAATAATCACTTACCCAAGCTTGAAAATTGATGATCTTGCTCCAAAAATTGACTTTGAGTTCTTAGGGTTTTGAGAGAAAAATGGTGAAGAAACTATCAAAAAGGCATGAGATTTCCAAGTGAATAAAAATCATCCTTTGGGTCCTTTATATAATCCCTCAAGTCCATCCTTATACACTCACATAACATTTAATGTTATATCTAGAAGGTCAAGGCAAGAATGGGTCTTTTGACCCATTTTGGCCCATGTCTTCTTCTCATTTTTGGGCCTTTTGTTGGGCCCAATTCACTTAACCCAATAAAATCAATAATTTCTCGTGTTTAAATCATCTCATACGTGTTACAACAATATTCCCACTCACGTTATTCATATCCATAGCCTCAATCCCCAAAACAAGTGATTCTAGCCATGTACGACTCATTTTGACCACAAGGGTAAAACCGTCATTTTGATGCCAAATTCGTTCACGAGTAATTTTATCATACCAATATAATAATTTTCTCATTTCATGTATATACTCGTGGTTGTAGAAGAAATGTGGCAAAAAGCGGCTCGGTACGTCCCCGGGCACCCTTGGGACTTAAGAAAATTTCCAACATTGAAAAAGTGGCAAAACCTGCCTGGCACGCCCTTGGGCGCGCTAGCTTGCTGCCTGTGGGCTAAAAATTTTAGCCCAGAGAGGCATGGCATGCCCTCTAGCGCGCCCCACACTTAGTTTTTCAAAAAATTCTTTTTTTTCGACTTTTCTTCGTGGATTTGGTTAGATACTTCAAGTCCTATTCTTTAACTTACTTCTTACCCTTAATATACTTTGTTTAGAGGTCCTCTTAGACTCATTTTGAACCCCACAAATGTTCCACGAAAATCACAAAACACCTCCTACGAAGGGCTAATCACATATACAAGGCCAAATTTAAATTTTCTCATCATTAACATTACTACATACATGCTTATAGCTCTCGACACCTAAGTAAATATTATGTAATGTCGGCAAGTAGGGTTTGGAAGGTACGGGGTGTTACAGCTACACTTTATAAGCATTTTCAAATCATGATATAATTGGCAACACTTATTTACACATGCGACTACACTTTTAAGTGTGTTATTATTATAATTCAAAAAAACAACACTTTAGAAGTGTGGCCTAAAATTGTCATTAAAATATTTTATTCTCCCTCCAAAATATTTCACTCTCCCTCCAATTTATAATTGGCCAAAAATAAATGAGAAAAGTGAATATTTAACAAATATATTGATCTCTGTCAGACATAACAAATATCTCACATATAGATCTCAGACAACTCACAAAACCCTCTCAGCTCTTTGCCCAAATATCTCCTCAAATCCTTCGAATCCATCGAAGATCTTTGCCCAAAATCCTCAAATTTCTTCTAATTTCATCTCAACTCAGTTCGCGTGGAAATTTCAATGGGCTAAAGAAGATAGAAATTTTAATATTTTAAGCTCAACTCAGTGATTAGAGTGGAAATTTTAATTTTGCTCCTGTTTAATCATTCAATGAGTTGTGATTCCCTTTCTTTAGTTGAATTATATGCATGAATTCAAAATCAAATTAGTGCTTTGTCATATTTGAATTTTCTACTCCATTACTTATATTGTTTTATTGTTAAAATATCTGTATTTTGAGATTTTTACTTGTTTAGAGAGTTTCACAGAGAGTTGTTTTAACTATAACTCATTTATTGACCTAAGTAGTGGCTCATGGACCATTTGTATGTGTGTGTTGGAGTGGGGGCTCGGGAAGAGGTTACTATGTTAATGCTGTTACTCATACTAATTTTTTTGACAAAATAATTAGCTGATTATCCACATATCCATACAACTCAAGAAGTTTCGAAGTAGATCTAGAAGTTGAGGTTGGGTCTGACCTTTGAGCTTTAGGGGAGACTTAGTTTGAATAGAGCATACTGCTTTGGAGTATAAGATGGACGTTGCAGCATATGCATATGCAGGAGTAGCTATGTGATCACTGAAAGAGAGATTGTGAAGTTTATGTAAAGCAGGGTGGGAGAGGAGGGCTTGATATCACTGAAAGAGAGAGATTGTGACGTCTATGTGAAGCAGAGTGGGAGAGGAGGGCTTGATGATCTTTTGTGAAATAATCTCCGATTAATACCATTTTTTTGAGCACATCTCCTTCAAAAGTACAATATTAGTTAGTTTGTAAATCTAAGGTTGAAATTCCTATGATATATTATGGAAGAAGATAGTAATGGTTGATCAACAACAAATTATTTTATTACATGACCTGCATGTTTCGCACATTTTAGCAATAATTGTTTAACAGGTCAAGATGAGTATGTTTAAATTAGTAGCAACAATAATTTTACAAGAAGGTTGACTTCATATATACTTTGTTAGATTATATCACTTGGCAAATTCAATCTTATTCTTCAAGTACTACCATCAGGAATTTTTAAATATGACATTGACATTGAGAATTTTTTGTTAACTGATATAAATATTATAGTTGTGGCTCACAATAATACTTTCTTTTTAGATGTAGTAATTTTCATTTTAGATATATCTATACATATTGCGTAGTGGTAGTTCTTAAATAGAATTTTTTTTTCTGCACAGTAATCAACATCCAATTTCAGAAGAGGTTTTGGTTTTAAGCCGAGGTTCTAGCGGAGACTGCCTTTCTATCCCGCAAAGGTGGAAATAAGGTCTGCGCACATCCTATCCTCCATAGAATCCATCTATGGGATTACATTGGGGTATGTTATTGTTGTTATTTATTTTTATTTTCAGTCATCTAATGACAATGTATGAACCATCTTTCAGGTGACCTCTGTACTTTTGAATCCCAAAAACTGTTAGTTTATGAGTCTTGTCCTTCATACTTCACTTATTTAGTCAGATACATAGTTTACTGATTACTCTTATAGCTAATACAGTTACTCAGGTGTGAGTATCCTATATGTGTGTATCTAACAAAATAACATTTGTTTTTAATTGATTAATGAATTCTTTTGTATCTCGACAAAAAATTATTACCATGTCATACCTGTTTGACATCCACTCCTCAAAGAAAATCTTCAAGTGTATTTTTTCTATTCTCTTGTCCTAGTTATTATAGCTTCCTTGTTGTATGTTTTTTCTATTTATTTTGTGCTATTGCTACATAATTTTAAGTATTTAATGGCGAGATCAGTAATGTAAAGCCTAAGTATCACATGACTGTTTAGTCTATCAACATTGATATTTTTAGTTAAATGCTTTCTATAGTTGTTCTTATATCTTTCATGATTTTGGTTAACAGCCTCGATGGCAGAGATCAAAGAAATTAAGGACCAAAAGCAGAAAGAAGATGGCATAATTCTTGCTATTATTGCTGGTAGTAGACATCCCGTAAGTCCTCATCTGGGTTCTGAGGCTATTGACGATTATGTCTTTTTGAAGCATCATGGTTTGAAGAGTAGTGGCACTAGTATTTGTGAAAGTCATCTTGGTTTAAAGAGTAGTAATGGAAGTCATAATATGGATGTTAACACTACGAAGTCTAAGCAATCAAAATTTGTCTACAATGGAGATGCTAAATGCTTCCCTCAACGAGCAAATTCTTCCAGGACAGACTTCACAAATACAGATGCTCACCCCAAGGAAAGATTGATTAGCGACAGATGGTGAACATTTAAGTTATGATGCAGTTGCTTCCCTCAGAGCAAATAATGTTTGCTCAAGATTGAAAAGTACTTGAGGTATACGTATTTGGATTACGTCTGATTTGTGGTGATTGATGGATGTTTCTTCACTGACTTAATCATGTTGCATTTGTTGGTCATACTGTTGGTGTTGTTTAGTTTTCACCAAGTTCCTTAATTTACCAAACTGATTTTACTTAACACAACTTGGTAATAGCCAAGGAGCCAAGTTTAATATTGATAAATTGCCAAGTGGATCATTTATATATATATATATATATGTGTGTGTGTGTGTGTGTGTGTGTGTGGTGTTTAAGATGATTTATAGGCCTTGCATATCTGCACCACGACTATGTTCTAGCTATCCTTCATAGAGATGTCAAGTGCAATAATATATTGATCGACTCCAAGTTTGACGCTTATATGGCATATTTTGAACTTGCAAAGCTAATGAATTCACCAAACTATCACCATGCTATGTCTAGTGTAGGAGGATCCTATGGATATATTGCTCCAGGTACATATTTTGAGCTTCTACTTCTTATCATAAATGTTAAAAAATAAATGCATTTGGGATGTTTTCGATTACTAATATTTAGCATAGAAGGCAAATTAGATCCTAACATGTTTTGAATATTTATGAGTCATGGTTTATCGAGTGTGACACGATGTTTGTCGATATGGTTGCAGAATATAAATATGCACAGTGAATATAATAGAAAGGAGTGACATCTATAGTTATGTAGTGGCGTTGCTGGAAATACTTAGTGGGCGTAGCGCTGTTGGTACTCAAATATGTGATGGGCTTCTCATCGTCGAATGGGTAAAGTAGAAAATGGGAAACTTTGAACCAGCTGTTACAATTCTTGAGGCTAAGCTATAGGGTTTACTTGATCAAATGGTGAAAGGAATGTTGCAAATGCTTGGAATAGCGATGTTCTGTGTGAACTCATCGCCTACTAAAAGGCCAACAATGAAGGAAGTTGTGGCACTTATAATGGAAGTGAAAGGTTCACCTGATCAAGAATTTGGGAAATTAAAACTTCTCAGCCTCTAATAAAACTGTCATCAACCCAAAGTTGATTATTTTTGTTTTGTTTCTTTCTTTTGACTAAGAAGAATAGGAATTAATTTTCTTTAGTTCCCAAGATATGAGCATGTCTACTCATTGTTCCAAGCATTGGATAATGTCTTGGGGTGGTCCATAATGTACATATTTTAGAAACATATTTGATATATATATATATATATGGTGTTTGAGACAAAGTCCATAATATATATAGATAATTTGGTGTTTGAGATCATTTTTATATACATACATACATACATACATACATACATACATATATATATATATATATACATATATATATATATATATATATATATATATATATATAAATTCTGGCTATATATATGCAAAACAAAATCATTATTTTCTATTTATACAATGTTGCCACACTTTAAAAGTGTGGCTATAGGAGTGTCAATTGTGTGCATGTACATAAGAAAAGGTTACACTTTATAAGTGTTGTTGTAGAAGAGGTATAAAAGGCTGCACTTTTAAAGTGTGGCCAATAATAAAGATATGGCCACGCTTTTCAAGTGTAGAATTATCAAATAAAACTATTGCCAATGGGATGCTACAAAGTGTGACCTTTATAACTCATAGGCCACGCTTTTTAAGCGTAGCTGCTATGACCACACTTAAAAAGCGTGGTCTAAAGTGAAAGGTTATGCCCTTTTGGCCCACCCCCGAAAAAGCATGGCCTAAAGGCCAAAAGTGTAGCCTTTGATCAAAGGCCACACTTTTTGCTACTTTAGGCCACACTTTACAAGGGTAGCCAAAAGACTAAAATGTTGTAGTGAATAAACATACTAATTTTCATGATTCAAGAACAAACAATAACATAGAATTCAAGCAATTAATTTTAATAATAACATTAACAATGAAATCTAACAATTCTAACAATAACATTAACAATATTAAAATCTAACAATTAAAACAATTCTAAAATAACATTAACAATGAAATTTAACACTAACATTAACAATTTAGCAATTTAACAAACATATTAGTTTTCTAATCTAACAACAACATGAACAAGTAAATTAAAAATTCAAAAATCCTAACCTTAAATCTTGGGGCAAAAAACAGTGGTGGAAGAGGAGGGACAATGGTTGAGGGACGACGGATGTTGCCGAGGAGAGATATCGGTGGAGGTGTGCAGGTGGTAGTAATCACCGGAGAAGAAAGTAGAAAATAGAAAAAGAAAGACAGAAAGAGAAAGAGAGAAATGAGGGGGAAAACCCGGTCTGTTCAAGATTAATTAGAAATCCCCACGAACACGGTCGGGTAGTCCGTTGTTTTTTCTATTAAATTATTTTACCAGATCTTGACCATGATCTGACGGACTAAACAACCATGTCCGTCGATTTTTTTAAATTAAGAACATTAAGAAATCAATTCTATATTGTTTAATCCTTTTTAAATTAAAAATCAATTTAAATTAATAATCTGATGTTGTCCGTCGGTTTCACAAAGTTAATTTTTAATTTTCTTTTTTACTACTCTACCCAGTCTGTTGGAATATTGTTTTCACCTCAGTTTAGTTATTTTGTGCAAAAATGAGCAGGAAAAAAAAAAGTTGGACCGGGCCGTTTTAACATAAAAGAATATTAAATATTATTTTAACAAACAAGAAACTGATGGACCAATTCGGTTTTCCCTCGGTTTTGCTGACTGACCAAGTCCGTCGGTTTCTCTGCTTGGTATTTATGCTGTTGTAGTGCGATGTAATTATATATTCAACAAATTGCAATGGATAAAAGTTGAATTATGACAAAATTAAAATTCAGAAAGATGCTTTGTTGCAGATTATTTTATTTAAATCCATCTATATCCTCTTCTCTTTAATAATTTCTACCTCTAAATTCTGTTTAATTTGATCTCACTTGGAGGAATTAAAATCTATGGCCATGATCTTCTCACTAGGAGTTGGTACCTCTTTTTCTTTTGTGATAACGATGTTTACATTGGAATATTGTGATCTAAGAAAACCATTGATTGAGGATGAACGTACACAACATCAATTCACATTCCAATCAGGAACTTACTCAAGACCTTGCTTTTCACTATCGAAATCTCTTTTGAAAAGAAAGATATTTATTTGGCAATATGTACATCTATTTACTCGTGAGTACAATTAAAGGTTGTGGTAGAGTGATAAGTACTGTTCATTTTTAACTAAAAGTTTCAAGCTTGATTCTTAGTATGGAATCATCTTTGGTAGGGAGCATCTTACCTCTTGATACAAGTCAAATTACCTCAAGACCTTTTACTAGAAGGCAAGCACGAAAACTACAAGCACTCAAAGGAATATTTATAAATCTAGAGGTGCTTGAACCCATCTTGATACCATTGAAGGAGTGTTATGCGTTGACAATGGCTTTCAAGAAGGATCAACGGCCATTGAAGAGGTCGTTGGAGAGTAAAGAGGAGCTAGACGATGTTCTGAAGCGACATGCGCCAGCAGATGGGAGGGCATGTCATCTGCGCCCTGAGACGGTCCAGCATCTGGGCATGTGCGCCCCCACATGAGAGGGCAGGTGGATTTCTGCGGCCTATTTTTGCTGATTTGCTCCTTCAACTCATTGGGGCGCCCTATGTCTCATTTAGGGTCACATTTGGGCCGATTTTGTAATAAATAATTCATGACTATAAATAGTTAGGATCTCTCTTCTTCTTCGATAAATTTTGATGACATTTGATATTATGAGACTCTTTAAGGAGCATGAGAGATTGGAAGGCTTTTATTGATTATTGATTAGAAGTGTGGTTGCATTAGGGCGTTATGATTCTCTCTCGGTCATCATAAGAGATAGGTGTTTGTTAGTAATCTAAAGGGAGGCCTTTGGATTTGAAACATTCATTGATTGTCCTTTTCTTTATCCTCTTGTGTCTATCTATCATTTGTTCGATTCTAGCAACTTTATTATTGTTTTCTTTTTTCGTAGTTTATTTCTTCTCTTTCAGAGTTTGGTTATTATCACCCCTCCAAAGTGCCACTAATGTGTGAATTCAGATTTATTTGACCCCAAAGTAGGTAGCAAAAAGGGGATGGGACCTATAAGAAAAATGAATGAGTGACAAAGCTTGTCATGTCTTTCAACATTGACCTTTGAAATCTATTGTTCACACGCTTGAGGAACATTGCAATTTGCATGATTCAAAAAGACTTTTATCAATCTTGATAGCATTCTCAGTGGATCCAACAAGCGCAATTATTTTATCAAAGGAACATTCATTGGAGAGCCTGTGTGAAATAAAAGGGTAAAATTTGAATGCAACTACATATATACTACTCTATCCGTTAGAAGCTAGAGTAACTGGTGCAACTCTAAATTTATTTCTGCATATTAATTTCTCTGGTCATTAAATCTGTCAGGAATTAAGGGGTCGTTTGGTAGATTGTATAAGGATAGTACTGAATAAGGTGTATTAGTAATGCTAGGATTAGTAGTGCTAGGATTAGTAGCACTGGGCTTATTTCTTAGGCAGTGTTTGGTTTGATATATTAAAAATAATATCCATTGCTATATTTTTAAGAAAATAGTATTTGTTTACTAAAATACCCTCCGCATTCGATAATTTTGTGTATTTTCTTTTCAAAGCTTTATTATTCATTCTTAACAATAAAAAAACTAAAAAAAAAAAGTTGATTTTCTTACTTAAATTATTTGGGGGTAAATTATCATCTTGATAAATTAAGAAGATGTGATCCATATTATACAAATATAAAATATAAGAATCAAGAAAATGAATAAAATGCTTAGGTCTTTGGGGGGCTCTATTTTCCAAAATATCCAGTACATAGTGTGATTACCACATTTCTTAAATTGATTAATTTATCTATCTCACATGATAGATTAGGGTGTAGAGAAAGTTGCTAACTCCCTAAGATCAAAGTATATTATTTAGAAGATGAATAAAATGTCAGTTAAAACTAAAAAGTAAAAAACATCATCTAGATGATCAAAGTGATCAAGCTCATCACGAGACAATTCATTCCCTTGTTCGGGACTTTCATCTTAGTGGCACTGATAACAAGTCCCAATTTACTTTTTTTTTCTTCTCTTCAGTAGAGTTATTCCATAGCATGTGAAAAGCAAAATTGCCAAACTTCTTTGATTAGCCGCGAATTTAGGATCAATAAAAGAGGTTTAACAAGAAAAAAAAAGTATGCTGACACGTTTTTTTTACTGGCATGCACAGAGAATACAGAGTATCTACGTTTATTTCTCTTGAAAAATCAAGAAGGATATTGAAAAGGTTAAAAAGGATTTGGGTGTATTTTTGTCTTTAATCTCATGTATTAAATCCAAGTATTACTAATACCATGAATTGAAAGGTATTAGTTATACACCTTATAATACCAAATAGGATATATAACAAATACATGTATTAGTTATAACTAGCATCAAAATTCCTACCAAACAAAAAACTAAACAATGCAACACTTAATACATGTATTATTTATTCTAATACATTGTACCAAATGACCCCTAAGAGGAGTCAACAATTCCCAAGCGTCTTTATCTTCCAATGGAGTTGGAAAGACCTTGCTTCTTTTGTATTTTCTATATATATATATATATAGAGAGAGAGAGATATTATTTTATGGGATATGTAAAGTTGTAAAAGAAAGCATCGGATAGTACCCATGAGAAAAAGTAGATGACAAGGTTGCAAAAGTGAACAAAGTGGGTAAAAACAAAAAACATCAAATCAAACACTTTATAAAGGGAGCTATGTGGCCCTCTTTTGTGTAATAGTTGGGAAGATGGAGACGTTTGATTTTTTAAGATGGAAGAAAGCCAAAGGTAAAGGGAAGGTCTACCATGAGGAAGTACAGATATGACACTTCTCCATTGCCCTTTCTTATTCTCAAGTGATCATGAATGCATGTGTGTGGTGGAGACCCCTATTATATTCTTGATTCATCTGTTACCCTCTCAACTTTACATATTCAAACCAACTTTGTCCACGCCCTTTGCTCATAATTTTAGGAGTCCGGGACCTAAATGACCCACAAAAAATTAAAAGTAACTGAAATAGGACACAAATTTAAAGTGACATCGAAATAAGCTTAACACACTTATTTAGTGCTATGCCTTTATTTTAAACGGCCCTCAAGATGACGGACGTGTCACGCTTCAAATTTCATTGAGAAAGACATGCATCCGATGTCCTAAAGGCCCGAGAGAACGAACTTGTTTCGTGTGCGTACTGTGCATGTAACTGTGATAAATATAAGGCTTTGACAAATATAGGTAAGATTCCCTGATAAAAGACCAACATAGATGGGTCCATAATGGATATACATGACTTGGCCATTGGGGCCTTAATTATTAAAAAATAAGACACAATTGTACTTTACTTTAACAATAGTCTACAAAGCATCTAAAAGATAAACAACTTATCCTAGGTCAGGACAGGACCTCGCCATACCCTTAACTTTAATACAATATCAAATATATGCTAAAGACTCGGCAAAGCCCCGAATCAACTTGGAGCTCACCAAAAGTCGTTGAGTATCCTGTGCCTCTATTAGAGAGATCTACTAGCTGGAGTACTGTCACGACCCGAAATCCCATTCAAGCCGGACTGGCACCTGAAGCCGATATGGCCCGAGAGAATCAATCTTTGCTCATGAACCTTCGTATACATATCCTTGTATGAATCTTATTATACCTCATGCAACTATGCGGAGGACATGAATCATGGAAACATATGATATATATATGCATATTTAGGAAACTTGGCCGTTGGGGCCATCAAGTCAAAACGGACATTTGTCTTTTACATATTCGTCTCTTACATCCATAGACCCACATATGTCTACAAAAGCCTCTAACAGATGTATTTACAAGACCAACTATGTAACACCCCGTACGTTTCGGAGTCTAGCTGACTACCGTAATAATTATGGAAATATGAAAACATGAGATATTTGATGAGTTATGTATTAACATTTGTGGGAATTAATAAGTCTTGCACAATTGGTCCCAAAAAGAAGCCCAAATTCATAAGGAAGACATGGCCCAAAAAGAATTTTTGACCCATTCTTGCATTATCATCCATTGACCAAGTAAACCCACCAAGTGTGTGGATAAGGATCACCCAAAAGGGACTATATAAACCCATAAATCAGATTTTTATTCATTAGATATACACATGCCTTTTTAACATTTTCTTAAACATTATTTCTCAAGATACAAACCCTAAGGCAACTACTTGTTGGGCCAAGATCACACTTTGGTAAGTATTTCTTCTCATGGTTCAGTATATAATATGTGTAAGATGATGTATAATTCATGTTGGTTGTGTTGGCAAAGTGTTGGACAGTGTGCTATGTGTAAAACTGTCTATTTTTGCAATCGGAGAATGGTTTTGTCTTGTGAACTTGATCATGGACTTATGGTCATGAAGGAATTAAACTTTATGGATTAAATATTGACATATGAGATGTTATTATAGTCTTACCATGTTTTTTCCTTGTGTATAATGTTTGGAGTTGCAATGTAAAATTGGTTATGGTTTTGGGTGACGTATTGGTCGTAAAGTGCAGTTTTGGGTATGGTTATGTGTGCTGTGGGACCATGGATGAATTTTGGTGTTTAAGATGATCAAAAATATGTCAAAATAAGTTTGGTTATGATCATCGACCATGCATGGCATGAAAAGATCCAAAAGAGGCCATTTCGGACCAAAACGGGCATCCGCCCCCGCAGACGAGGGCATTTGCGGGCGCAGATGCCAATGTAGATGCCCTTGGAATTTTCCAGAGGCCATCTGTACGCGCACCTCAGCCACCTGCTGGCGCAGGTGGCAGCGCAGGTCATTCCAGATTTTCTTTTTGGGTGCTTTCGTTTCTAGTTCATCCCCGAAGGCCCCTATACCCTTTTTGGATGTAATTATCAACTTGTGATGTCGTTTTAATGACTTTAAAGTATCGTATGGAGGTTTTTTGGACTGTATTAAGTGTGTATGGTTGTTCATATGTTGTTATGAAGGAGTAATTGTGACGAAATGATAAAGAGAAAAGCGTAAAGGGTAAGGGTGGTGTGAAATGCTATCGATGAATGATCTCTTGGTCAATGTGCATAGTGTTATGGTGTTGTTAATATGATAATGCCTTGGATTGTATTGTAAGGGGTGACATTACATTATACAGTAGTCATATAGTTCGTTGTCATCTTGTACGCTTGTATAGTGACTAGTTGCTAATGTAAGTTCCGATATGAACTTGTATTGTAGAGTAAGACATAAAGAAGGAGCTGGGCTATTGTGATCATACATAGACTTGTGTATTCATACTTGGAAGTGCAGGTATGTAAGGTTACTTTGTCCGTATCTTTCTGCAGCATATAGAATTCACATTGATGTTACACTTGTCCTACTCCGAAGTGTGTTAAGGTATACTATTTCCGATTACCCATGGTTATTATCACAAGTTTCCTATTCATTGATAAATTATGAATCACATGTCTCCTATTCATTGATAATGCTCCAAAATCCCAATAAAGCTATGTTCCAAAGTTCTAATGTTGTTTATACTCATGTATCTTGTTCATTGATCCCAAAAGGTAATGTTTCTGAATTTGTTTACATGTTTCTCACTCATTGGTTAATGGTCCAAAGCTTCAAAGTAAGGTATGACTATCATTGTATCAATCTCAAAGTAATGAATAAAGTAATGTAAATGTGGTTAATGATCAAGTACGGGTGAAAGATTTGGGGGCAAAATGCCTAGCTCAAGCCAATCCCAAATCAGGGGGCAGTCCTAGGGGCATAAGCCTAGCTCGGACCGAGCCTGACAGGGGGAAGCTCTAGGGGTATAATCCTAGCTCGAGCCGAACCTGATATGTTGTTTTGTGGGTGGCAGCTCTAGAGGTAATAACCTAGCTCGAGCCGAACCCAATGCTTTGATTCTTAGGGTGGAAGCTCTAGAGGCATAAGCCTAGCTCGAGCCGATCCTAACATAACGATATGTTATGTTAAAACCCACTGTTCAGTCGGGGCCCGGGTATCACATTTCACAGGCAAACATAGATAACTATAGAATCAAAGGGACAAAGAAAGTAAAGAAAGCAATATACATGGTTTCCAAAGAACAGTATTGTGACTTATCCATATTGATAATTTATTGTAATTGAGTTCATGAATATGTTTACAGATCATACATATCATACAAGTTTCATATGGCCTTACATACTCAGTACATTCTTCGTACTGACCCCTCTTGGGAATTTACCTTACTTACTGCAGGCGCAGGTTCTAGTAGGCCTCCACAGTAGGTTGCCGACCATCGGTGAGCTCCAGTTAGTTCGGGGCTTCTTCAAGTCACAGTTGTACATATGCTTTAGTGTTGTACATGTTGTATAAAGCGGGGACTTGTCCGGACTTTTAGTTCATTTTGGTCAATGCACTTGTTAGAGGCTTTTGTAGACGTATGTGGGTGAATGGATGTAAGGGATACATGTCATTTTGACTTGATGGCCTCGATGGCCAAGTTTCACATATGTGTATATATATATCACATGTTCCATAAATTCCATTGTTAGTATTGTTAAGCTCTTATGATCATGGCTTATGGCATGCATATGGATGAACATAGGCAAAGCTTGGTTCTCTCGGGCCTTATCGACTACGGGTGCCAATCATGCCTCGTTGGAATTCGGGGCGTGACAAACTAACAGTCGGGACAAGTCCCCGCTTTATACAATAGTTACAACATCAACACAACTGTACAACTGTGACTCAAAAAGTTCCGAAGAAACTGGGGCTCACCACAGATCCGCAATTATCTGTCAACCTACTGTGGAGGTCTACTAGTGCCTGCACCTGCAACATGTAAGGTAAGTCTCCCGAGGGGGTCAGTACGAAGAATGTACTGAGTATGTAAGGCTCATAAGAAATTCATCAAATATATAATAACATCAACAATGAAGTTAATATAAGAGAAATAGTAAATGTGAATAAACTCTCTTATTCAAGAGAGAGTTACTTCTACTCAGGAGACTTGCCTCCAAGAGATTCTTTATATGCAATAGGTTCTTTCTTGCTTCTATACTCATCACCATTTTTATTTATCGATTTGGTTAGTAGGTTGTAAAAACAACACTCATTCACATACATCCACTCTAGTGGTGGTTTAATAATATAACATACATCCACTCTCATGGTGCGTTAACATACATCCACTCTCATGATGGGTTTACATACATCCACTCTCATGGTGGGTTAACATACATCCACTCTCATGGTGGGTTAACATACATCAACTCTTATGGTGGGTTTATATACATCCACTCTCATGGTGGGTTAACATACATCCACTCTCATGGTAGGTTAATAATACATTTACACACTTTTCTTCGTTCTTACTTGGGAGAGATTGATAGTCTTATAATACATTAAGGATCGTGATACTATCGGAAACACACATATATGTTTTACCTCATTTCTTACTTTCAAGAGATTGACACCTTTAATAGTGAGGGAAGGATATGTTCACTCGCACATTACCATATAACACCGGGCCTCCACCTTTGGTAGGCTATAGTAAATAACATAACATTATATTGAGATTATTCCATCTTGAACTTATACCCCTTTAGATTGTTATGAGAGTGACATATTAAAGATCATAACATTAATTGAAGCACACACTTATATATATTACTTCACTCCTCTACTTCATGAGATTGAAATCTTCACTTATGAGGAATAATTATATTAACTCGCACATCACCTCTCTTATTACTCTTATGAGATTAGTACTTTTACTTGTGAAAGATTGGTGCAAGGATAATCATAATATTCTTAGACTTTGGAACATGACATGATTGGAAAAATGCTTTTCAATAATAAAATAGGTTCCTCTACATCTTACTTTCTTTAAGATAGTTCTTTTAGAAATTTCAACGTTATGACAACTTTGGAATTTCAGTCAATGAATAAGAGATAAGCGAACCATCATTCATCTAAGAATAGGGCACATATGAATAACAAAATACGTCAACCTGAATTGATATAATTCAAGCCTCTCAGAATTGAAACAAGCCCATTGTCAACGTGAACATTATGTTGCAGAAGGATACGAAAAAAAGAACCTTACATACCTATCGTCTCAATATGAACACTAAATTCTATACGTGAACACAATAGTCCTGCTCCTTCCTTATGTTTCACTCTACAACACAAATACATAACAGAACCAACATTAACCACCAACTACCTTATAATGGCATATAACGACAATAAGTACATGTTTGGCTTTAACATGTCATTTCCCCCTTGACAATACCATTTATGAAATTATCATACCAACAATCCCACAACATTCCCAACATTGACCACAATATCATAAACCATTAGCATGTCACACCAAATTCATACTTTACACTTCTCCATCACCACAACATCACAATGATTCCACCAATTCACTTCAATACACCTCACAACAACAAATCGGCCAAAATCCCATAATTTATACTTATAGCAAATAACAATTTTAGGAGCATAATCACACCATACATGTTGATATTTTATCCATACCATGCTTTTTCCTCAAAACCACAAGTCATATTTCAAGTTTAAATCTCATGGATAACACATCTTTTACAAAAACACAAAGTGCCATGTTCAACACTTCCAAGCATAACCAACATGATCTACATACTCTCCCATGAATATAATATATTAATCTATAAGAATAATCACTTACCTAATCTTGAAAATTGATGATCTTGCTCTAAGAAGTGCCTTAGGGTTTTGAGAGCAAAAGAGGTGTTCTTGGAATTGTCTACAAAAGATAGAAAAGCATGTGTGAGTTTCAAGAATAAAAATCCGATTTTTGCCTCCTTTAATAGGCCTTTGAAGTCATAATTATCCACTCTTGGCATTTAATGCTATGTGTGGCTTGGTCAATGGAAGAATGGGTCATTTGACCCATTCTTGGCCCATGCTTTCTTCTTCATTTTGGGCCCTTTTTGAGCCCAATTCACTCAACCCAATAAAATCAATAATTTCTCATGTTTAATTCATTTCATATGCATTATGAAAATATTCCCACTCACGCAATTCATATCCGTAGCCTCAACCCCCAAAACAAGTGATTCTAGCCACGTACGACTTATTTTGTCTACAAGGGTAAAACCGTCATTTTGATGCCAAATTCATTCACAAGTAATTTTACCACACCAATATAATACTTCAATCATTCCATGTATATGCTCGTGGTTGTAGAAGAAACATGGCAAAAATCGGCTCGGTACGTCCCTGGGCACCCTTGGGACTAAAGAAAAATTTCCAACTTTGAAAAGTGGGCAAAACCATCCTGGCACGCCCTTGGGCGCACCATCTTGATGCATATGGGCTAAAAAATTTAGCCCAGATCATCCTGGCACGCCCTCTGGTGCGCCCCATACCTATTTTTTTCAAATTTTCGTTTCTTCGACTTTTCTTCGCGGATTTGGTTAGATACTTCAAGTTATATTCTTTAACTTACTTCTTACCTTTAATATCCTTTGTTTGGAGGTCCTCCAAGCCTCGTTTTTAACCCCACAAATGTTCCACAAAGTCACAAAACACCTCCTACGAAGATCTAATCATATGTAAGAGGGCCAATAGTAATTATCTCATCAATAACATTACAAAATACATACTTGTGGCTCTTGACACCTAAGTAAACATTGTTCAACGTCGTCAAGTAGGGTTGGGAAGGTACGGGGTGTTACAAGTACATATACCTGCGACATGAAACACAGTGTCCCCCATGAGGGACGTTACTACGAAAGAATGTACTGAATATGTAGGTATAGTAACCATATGTAAAATAAGATCTCAAATGAAATCAGGTACAAATGTATGGATAAGGGTAAAAGAACACATTTAACAAATGTATGGATAAGGGTAAAAGACCACCTTTAATTATACTTGTGGAATCATGTACATTACATTCTTTTCTTTACTCTGCTCTTTTTTGCTTTATAACTTTGTAGCATGTGATACAATGACATGCTGATCAGTTGTAGAAGAGGATGACCCAAGCTAGGTATTTTAACCCTGGGATACAGTCCTCATAAATATACAAATCTAAATCGACCCATGCTAGGTATTATAATCCCTGGGATACCACCCATAAATATATAGATAGGAATCGGCCCATGCTAGGTATTGTAACCCCTGAGCTGCCACTCATAAATACATAGATAGGAATCGGCTCATGCTAGGCTCTTGGCCCCTGAGCTGCCATCCATAAGTACATCAATTGAGATCATCCCATGCTGGACTCTTGGCCTTTGGGCTGCCACCCATGATTATATAGATTCACTTTACCTTGTTTCTTTAATCTTTGAGATTGTTCTTTTAATGGTCATAATTCTTTTGAGATTTTGTAACTAGAGACATGTGAAAAATATGCTTCGGGCAGTAACAATTACATAGGAAATAAATACAACATCAATGCAATAATTAAGAACTCATACGACGCATTGCTCCTCATTTGGCCTAGGGAATATCTCATTGTTGTTTATAATAACTTTGCCATACTAGTACTTGAAAGAATAAATAGACAGATATAGAGTAATGTACACATATGGACTTACTTTAATACATTTGAGAGACCATGGACAGACCCAAATTAGGGAGAAGTGTACATTCCACGTAAGGACATATAAAATGTATAATGAACAGAATATGTATCTGATATATGAACACAAATAACATGCATAATGTAGGATCTTATTGACTCAATGAACCTCATTTGACTTAGAGGATGACCCATGAAATTTACAGTTTGGAGTACTTTTGTCCTACTAGTACTTGAAAGTAGAAACACACCGGTATAGGATTTAGGATGATAAACATATATAGAAGTATTTTGACACATTTGTGAAACCATGGATGGTAGGAGAAAGAGAATTAACTACATTAGATATTGTGCACCATCACTATATATCTTTTACCATAAGGATCACTTACAAAGCTCACTTTGTTGGTACACAGAATATGTCCACTTCATGCCAAAGAGTATGAAATTGAATAGTCTTACATATCTTGTTGCATAACTCGAATATTATAATGAATTAGCCTTCTTTCCATTAAGACATTAATCTACTATATAAGTACATAATGAAGCTAATATTAGCAGCTAATCATAATGTAAGCCTTGCAAAACAGTAACTAAACACTATGACGGGTAGTAAGAAATTCAGCCCCCAAATACTTGGTGTATCACCACACTCTCCTTCTATACTTCAATATAACTCCACTCAATCATTTATAAGGTCACCCACTACATCCTAACAACATTACATATAATCAAACCCTAAACAGTTCCAAAATCCTTCAACACAATATAAAAATATTGAACTCACAGCTTTCAATCAGCATCCCATGAGTTCTTAACAATAATACATATAAAATTCTTCATCCAGACCCATACATAAAGAGGGACAAAATTGGGGTAGTAACCTTACCTTTATTTCTGAAATTTGTTATCTTAAATTATACTCCATCAAGATTTTAAAATTCCCTTTAAATTGAACCAAATACTACTGGAGATCTCTTAGAAGCTAAATAGAAGTGGACTGCCAAGCTTGAAAACAAAAAAGAGTCGTCCTACACTTTAAACATAAAGAAAATAATTCCATAACACCTCATAGGAGAATCAAGCTAAAACTATAAATAAATTTACTTACTTTTAACTAGGAAAGAGAGGGAATCTCAAGAACCCTAATAAGAAATTTAGGGCTGTTACATGAAGCTTTGAAATAAAGAAAATGAGAGCTTGACAAAGATCTATTTTTTTGTCAAGAGAATAATGTAGAAAATGAGTTGATATTGGACCTTAAAAGGACTTGCTGAACCGCCTCTTTTTTGTCCATTTTCAACCACATTTTGGTCAAGTAGGTGATAAACCTACTTGGGTATTTTAAGCTGGTCAAATGTCAAAGTAGGTGATGCACCTACATAACCTTAATTTATGTCTCTTTATGGGCTTGACCTTATTGGGCTTAGGGGTAGGTTTTTGGATTGTTAGGCTACCATTTACTTTTTTCCTTTTCCTTCACTTAGTTTGGGCCAGAATTGACAAGTAGGTGATGGGTGTACTTGGCCCTATAAGTTGGTCAGTAAATTAAAGTAGGTGATGCTCCTACTTGTCACCTACTAGCTTAATTAACTTAAGTAAGCACCTCACTTATTTTATCTCATTTTCCAAATTTTTATCCCTCTACTTTAAACAATAATATACACGTGGCCACTTTAAACTTTAAGATCAACTACCACCTTTTACTATATCAGTTCAAATATTTTTGTGGAGTTCACTTAGTCGTATATGTGTTGGAAGGTATGGGGTGTTACAGGATGTTAACCTCAAAAAGGCAACATAATGCACTAAATTAGTGCGCTATATTTCTGAAAATGCACAACCAATCCATCTTCCTCCTCGATGGTCCCCTCCCCCCACAATTAGTAAAAATGCAAAATAACAGTAAATCTTCAAAATCCAGCGGCCCCACTTCTAAAAAAATGACATGTTGTGTATAAAAAACTCCCCCGAAGTAAGATTCTACGTGTATTCTGTTAGGATATATTATAAATTATGTGTTTTGATATAGTATTATTTATTAAATAATTATTTAGTTATTTATTTAATTCAATATAGTGTTATATTAAATTTATCATTTTGTCATATATGTATCCTCAACTTATATGGTAGATATACAGAAGATTAAATAATCGGTTCTTATAAGTTAAAGCTATAGTTCACAATCGTAGATGGAAATTTAGAAAAGCCATCAGAATGATTATAGCACGAGAATAAAAGTAATTTATCTTGATTGCGAGAATGATATAATTCGAACATCCCGTGCTAGTGCACTTGGTGTGTATTGAACATTACCGATTAGAGATAGATGTTTTAGACTGACTAGTAAAACATGTTAGCTAAACTGTTGAATGTGCTTATATTTTTAATCTTAAAAAAACTATTATGATCTGTATATATTATTTATCGTTTTGATTTATTAAGAGGTGAGATCTTGAGATGGATCTATATTCCTGGTAAATTGAATGATAATAATATATATTAGTAAAGCAATAAGTTAGTTGATGAAATTATGTCTTTTATGAGATGCTTATAAGTTTTCATGTGTAAATTTGGGTGGTGGATTTATTAATCTGACATATGCAATAAGTTAAGCATTGCTCTAAAAGAAATTGTTCATAGAATTGAATTCATCAGTAATTTAATATATTGATTAGCATCTATAATCTTAACATGGTGAATCACATAAGCATTTAATGGGAAATTTCAAAATATAAATAGTGGAGCGATAATTATGAATTTTTAGTGGAACAATTTGTAATTTATTATAGTAAGAATAATTCAAATTAACATTTTAAATTATTTCCATAACAGGAAGCCTCAATAATTAGTTTCATGGTCTCTACAGTACCCATATTTAACTAGAACTCAGAATCTTATTTTCTAGGGGAAAGGAAGAAGTACATGTGCCTTTCTTATTGAAGAAAAAACGTGCATATGTCTTTCTTGGTTCCAATTTGGACTGAAAAAAACATCTTTATAAATAGGGTTCTTTTAACCTAGAAAGACCATCAGTTTTATATATCACACTGGCCACTCAAGTATTGTGAGAGTTCGGTTGTGAATTTGGGATCAATGCAAAGACCGCAGAACTGGAGTTGAACTTGATTTAAGATAGCTGCTCACGCTTCAAGAGTTATTGCTTGGCTAATTTTCAGCATGATTTGTGTGTACTATGTGATTTTATGTGTTGTCTATAATTCATATAACTAGTATGATTCTAGAATGCTTCCGCTGTGAACTATTTTCAACAATTGGCATCACGAGCCTTGCTTCCAGCTTTATAGATAACTTGTATGTATTTGTATATATGTGTTTGATATTGATATATACACGAATGTGCCGTTTTTAAATCTGACTTAGTTTTTAGCCAAAATCAATTTTGTTCAATAACGGAAAACCGTGCTATTGAACTGATGTACTGCCCATGGGAATGAGTTTTACTCATTAAATATTTCTTCTTGCTGCAACATGTATATTATTGATTGAATATTGCAAAGTCAAAAGAAGTTTCTTTTTTTCTTGATAAAATTGCATGGTAATGTAAGAGAGGATTATGGGTTGTGGTTAATGTGTTTGATAATGACAAAATAAGTAGTTGGGTGAAGTTTTTTTAGTTTAATATGGCAGCAGCCTTTTACCAATGTGGAGAAGTTTTCCTTTTTTTAAGGTGTCATGTTGTGATTGTTAATTAATTAATAAAAAAAACTTTATGAAGCTTTTTGTTAATAACTGCAATGACCCCCATTTCACCTTGATTGAAATTTTTCATTAGAGGAAATTCATATTGGTTTATATGTTAATGAACCAATGGTCCATGATTCTTGGTACATCAGGAGGTCTTGAGGTCAATGTTTCTGTTTTCTAGAATTCTAGTATAAGATTATGAAAACGATTTTTTTTTATTTAGTGTTCTTCCCATGATTACCAAGATAAAATAATAGTGAAGTATTAAGTTTATGTGCTGACTTAGACCTTCCTCCATATTGAATAAATTTAATACAAGTCACTACATATTTAATCACTAGTTTAATGATCTGTATTAACTCTCATAAACTGAGTAATATATGATTGGATCAATGCAACTAAAATTTTGATTTTCAATTAACTTAAAGTAACAACAGACTCTCCATATGAGTTACATATGTAAAAATTCATGAGTGAATAATCAAACATTATATATGTGTGTTGCATGAGTAGTTCTCTAATTCCATCGATTCGCTATTTGAGATGTATGAATATATGTATTAATAAGTTTGAATTTAAGTATTCAATGTTGGTATCATTGTTTTGTTGTTCTATTGTAACATTTTTCAATCTCAGATTCAATATTTCTCCTTTTAACTCCCTTAGAACTATTTTGGGTCGAAAAAAACTTGAAGGTCATAACTATATTGATTGGAGGATAAATATTGACATTATGTTAACTACTAAAAGAGTATAAATTTGTAATCTGTGAAGAATGTCCCTTGAAACTAGATGGATAACATAACAATGATGATAAGCTTTAGGTTACCAGAAATGGCAAAAAGTTGTTGAGGTAGCGTGATGCTACATTATGGCTTCAATGGCAAATATGCTACAACATTAGTATCGGTTATGCTTTTGCTTTTGAGATTTTGAAGAGTCTCATGTAAATGTTTGGTGACCAGGATCACGCATCTAAGCAAACTTCTGTGAGAGCTCTTATGAACACTAAGATGACTAAAGGCACTTCTGTTCGAGACTATGTTCTAAAGATGATGAGTCTTCTAAATGAATTAGAGGTCTTCTGGGATAATATGGATAATAAACCCCAGGCTGAGATTATATTACAATCTCATCCAGACAGTTTTTAATAGTTTCGCCTGAACTATAATATAAATAAGATGAGTCTATCTTTGGCATTATTGTTGAATAAGTTGCATGCAACAAAGACTTTCATAAAAAAATAGGCACCAGCTGTGGCACTCCATGTTGAGAAAGGTTCTACTTCTATGCTGAATGGTGGAAAGAAGCAGTAAAAGCCTCATAATGTTAAAACAATTATAGATCCAACTGGAGGTGTGAAACAATCTAAGGGCAAGTGTTTTCGTTGCAAGATGTCTGGCTACTGGATGGCTCGTTGTCCAATTTTCTTAGTGTAGTGGCCCTCCAGGTCATTTTCTTTATTTCTTCTTCCTTTAGGTATTTTGTACATTCCCATAGTAGCTACAGGTCATTTATGATTTACCGGGACCGTCGGTTCGGTCTTCGGACAGTTTACTTGGATTTGAAGCCCATTTTCCTGTTTTGGAGCTTTTGAAGTTCAGAAATTAGTCGTGGACCAAATATCCTAGAAGATGACCTCAGATGAGAATTCCAACAGCATCTTTAGCTTCGAAATGTGGATCTTAGGCTAGGGGGACCCTTTTTTCGGGTTTCGAGGCTTACAAACTTATTTAAAGGTTTTGATGAAAAATGAAAAGTAGGTGTGGGGCCCACTTTTTATCTAAATGACCTCGGATGGTATTTTAATGGTTCCGTTGAGTTTGGAATGCCGAATTTGGTAGGGTAGTATAATATTTTTGCGTGTACAGGGTTCTAAATTAATCTCGAGCACCCGGTCGAAGTCCGTTGGGAGTTAGCTAATTATTGGTGCCTAAGTTGCTAGTGAAGCCGCTTTAGCGGCCAAATGACCGCTTTAGCACCTCATGACTGCTTAAGTAGTAACCATTTTAGCAGCCAAATGAATGCTTTCGTGGTGCCTAGCCAGCCAAGCCAGGGTCACTTTAGCGACCATTTTGCCGTTTTAGCGGTCATTTGACCACTTTAGCGGCCATCGCAGGTGGTTTATATAGATCATTTTTCTCGAATTTCAGCATCATTCTATAAGTGTAAATCCTTATTAGAGAGGCTTGGGAGCTTGGAAATCATCGGTATTTCATCCCGTTGAGCTCATGTATGTTACGTTATCATTCCTTGATCCTTTTCCGCCGAATTTCATGCCTAATTTAGTCTCTAATTCCATTTAAATTTTTGATTTCACTGTTGTTTTTATTACTCTTGGGGCTGTTTTAAGCCCCAATTGAAACTCTGTTTGTGATCAGATTTCAAGTATGCATTCTATATCTTTCGAGGGACCTCGTGACCAATTAAATTTTAAAATTCTATTTGCGAGCCCCATGGGCATATTTTTGACCCAATTTTTTCCTCAGACTTTTATATTACAATATGGGTCTCATTTTACTCATATTAACATGTAGATTATGATTTTAATTGTATGACATCATTCATAGATCGTGGAGTAAGGATGAGAAGTTCGTGGATGATTTGAGACTATTATTCGGCTACGATATACTCTTCTCTATGAAATGGTGGGAGTTATAGGATAGGCTTAGGTATAGTTGTATAAGTATTTGTATTGTTTAGGGGACTTAGTATAGAATCATAAATTGAGCCTTAGCCTAGAATACCCGTCATGGCTTTAGCATATCATTAAATCTAATTATTTATGTACACATCCTTAGGTTGATACTGGAAATCCTTAGTGTAGGAGTTGGGGTAGTACTTATCCATTTCATTGATACTCCTCGATTAAATTAACCTAGAAGAATGATGCCTCTCGTTGATCCTGCTTCTGACTTACTAAATATACTTATATACTATTATCGTTCTGTATATTACTTATTGGGCCCGAGGCCTTGGTTATTAGATCACGGACACCATGTTAGTTCTTTATGCTTTAAAGGAGTTGTGGCTTAGTTTATAGATGCTTAGGTGCTTACATTTGCTTTTATTGGATACTGGTGATGGCATGCATTTACTATTTGAATTCTCAAGCATATTTTAGCCAGTTAAGGCCCTTTCTTGGCAGAATTCGGGCCCATCTTCCCTTAGGCTAGTATATAGTATGACTTAGAACTAGACTTAGCTTTTTTAGTGCATTAGGATGGGATTGAAAAACCTTATCCTAGGTTTGGGTAGGTGCTTGCCTTAGGTTGGGTTACCAGGGTCCGATAGTGGACCCTATTGCCATTTTTAGATAAAATGCTTTGAATGACTCTCCTTTAGGCTTAGGTGGGCTTATGATGGCTTTCATAGTCTATTACCTTGGGTCTGTGATGACTTATACTTGATAGCACGCCTATTTAGCTTCTTGACCCTTGGGGAGGGCAGTAACTTATCTTTGACCGCAACTCTTGATCTAGTGATTGGAACCTGCCTGGCCTTAGAGGATTTGACTGAATTTTATGAATAACAAGATTGGTGGTGGGTTTAATACCCCTATATTATCGCTACTTATGTCGTGTTTATGAGTTTCGATTTGATTCCATCATCTATTTATGGTTTCAGTTTAGGAGCTATGGCACTCAATTATGGTAAGTGCTTAGGCTTCCTAGAAGTTGTGTGTGGTTCTTGTTTGGGAATTTTAGTGGTTGTAAGAAGATCATCAGGCCTCTTGTTATTACCCTATAGTGTCGGTTCGTATCTGGCTATCGTTATCGTACAGTGATGGATCATTTAGCCTCTTGTTATTTTCCTCTGGTTTCAGTTTGAATCCAGTTCTTATTATTGCTACGGTTATGTATATGGATAATGAAAGTCCTAGTTTGGGACTAGGCAGTGTATACGCATATTCTGAGTCCCCTATGGGCCCCTTCGTTCGATGAGCCACCGTACTGGAGAAGGATAGTCACCGTAGGCCCTGCCTTTATGAGCTACTAAGCTGGAGGAGGTGTATACACTTGTTTTGGATATGATAATTGGTTTATCTTGCATAATATTATTCTTTTCATGACTTTGATTCATTCGTATACATAGCCTATCACCAATATAATTATTTGGCACTTGCATCTATCGATCTTATGGGGGGATAAAAAGGTATAGGTTATGTTTGTTGTTTGCTGAGTGATTGATTGTACCTTCTGGGATTATAGGGGCCCGATTAGGTTATCGTTTGTCCGAGCTAATCGATTATATTATTATTTGGTTATTACTGTATAGTTCGTGGCAGGTTGGTTATGGATTGGTACTGGAGGTTGTCGGTACGCTTCTGATTCCTTTTCCCTTTTTATGATGAGCTTTATTATTATTATACAATATTATGGATATTCATACTCCGATTAGAGACCTTGATTATGCTAGAGTTAGTTCCATTATTGTTTGTGATCCTTGTGATGTTAGATTGTATATCCATTCTTCTCTAGTTACTCTTTATATATCATTCCCTTCCTTCCTACTATTATTGTATATTGTATATTTCCTTCTTCACTATACTATCATAAATTGATTTGCTACTTATGGTATCGCACTTTTATTTTTGATTACTGATAGTACATGATAGTTTACCCTTATTTCTTTATTAGCATTATTATGTTTTGTTACGTGAATAGGGTCTGTAATGTATATTCCTTCTTTACATGTTATGTATACTTGCATTAACTTTGGAGCTTAGTCGGTCGATTCCTATTGAGTACTTCATGTTTTATACTCATACTACACTTCTGCACCCTTCAGATCATAGTACGAGTTCTCGCTGGTGACGTGTGCATCTTGCGGAGCTGCCATGGATCAGAGACTTGGGTTGAGCTTTTGGCGTTTGGAGTTTTTCCTACTCTCTCTCAGTTGTTGGACTGATATTTATTTTGCATTTCAAAGATAGTTCTGTATATATTGTATTATGCTTACCTGGTACTCTTATTTTGTTAGATCTCTTATTCTGACTTTACCACATTTTAGGGGTACTTCCCTATATTAGTCTCTTTATTGGATTCATTTTTGGCTTCTTTCTTTTTTTTTCTCTTGATAGTCAGTTACTCGTTGTTCCAGATTATGGGTTGGCTTACCTACTGGTGTGTTATGGTAGGTGCCATCATGACCTAAGAAATTAAGTCATGATAGTTTGATATCAGAGCATAGGTTCACTGGTGTTGGTGGTATAAGAGCAAAGTGCCTAGTAGAGTTCTGCGGATCGGTACAGACATGTTCGTATCCTATCTTTGGGAAGCTATGGGGAATTTTTAGAAAATCTCAATTCTTGACTCTTTATCGTGTCTCCGTACTTCTATAAACCTTTACTCACTTCTTTTGGCTCCACTCCTTCTTAGATAGATAACACGAGGTTGTCGATAGATATGGATGGGACATATGCATGTGTTTCCAGAGTTTCAGCTTGGAGTCGAGGTAGGGAGTTAGAGATTGGTATCAGGGATCTTCAGCATCAGCTAATGGGTTTGGGGCTATCCTAGGCTCTGGCAGAGTTTATGACCACCTCAACTTTTTAGGATACCATATTAGGGATTTATAGTCTTTTAATGGATACTTTACAGTTAGTGGTGGTGCCCGCTACATCGAGTGGTTCTTAGGCCAGAGTTGGGTTTGTTGGTGTGCTACAAGGCTCTTTATTAGTTTCAAAGTATTAGATTGGGTTTCTCGAGTAGGCTAAACATACTCCTATGTTATTTCCTACAGACCATGAGATAGTGCATGGGTTTATCAGAGGATTAAATTTATCACTCCGCTTGGCATCAGAGTATTTAATAACAGTTGGGTCTATTTTTCTCTAGGTTGTTGATCAGGCAAGAACTATAGAAAAGGTATGTCTAGAGACATATTAAGGTGGCAATAAGAGGCCATATCAATAATATAGTGTTAGCGATATTCATCTGGAGGTTGGGATCCTCCCAGCTAAGGTCAGCATCATTTACAGCCCATCAGGTCCGTACAGGTAGCACCTCAGAGTATAGGTGACTCTCAGGTAGGTTATGGGGGTCACAGTGGATAGGGTTCTAGTCGGGAATTATGGGGTATCTGATCTAGGTCTTCAGGACGTTACGGGCATTCTAGGTCAGCAAGTATAGTGCATCAGAGTGTTCCAGAGGCATGTTTTGATTATGAAGAGATCGATCATTGGTCTAGGGAGTGCCTTAGGCGTGAGTTGGTCAGCCAGTTGGGGTTAGGTCATTTTTCTTGCTAGGCTAAAGCTTTAGGGGTTTGTTAGGACTGTAGACAGATAGGTTATTAGTCCAGAGAGTGTCCACGATATGGGATTATTGAGCAGTTAGTGCAAGAAGATCAGTCTCTTAGAGCTGTGGCACCTTCGACTAGAGGCGGTGCCTTTGGTACATCAGTTGGTTTTTCAGACACTCAGTTTGGTATTGGACGTATTAAGATTTATACTTCGATGGACAGGTCAGGGACCATGGCTTCAGATTTTGTTGTTGTAGGTGCTATTTTGATTTTCTATCTTTTTGTTTCTATTTGAATTATGTTGGAGTTTTCTTACCCATCGGTGTTCTTATGCCTTGATATTACTATGGGTTTTTTTTTTGTATGCCTTCATGTAGAATTATGCATATATGACTACCCCTGTAGGTATTTGGATTTAGTGGATCGGTATTGTGTTTGATTTGGGGTGTAGCACTTGGGTAAATCTTATTTACTTTAGCATATTGGCTTTGATGTAATCGTAGAGTGGCACTAATTATTTTTCATTTTTGTGCCACATGCACTTTATACTGGTGTTACTATTGTTACTATTGTTGCTATTGGTTCTTACTTGATAGATGGCTAGACTAGTGTTATCTTGTTAGTGTCCCTTTCCTTGCGATTCCTTTCCGTTTGGCTTAGAACCTTAGTTGGTTGGTTCTCCCTTCTGTCAGTAAGGTTAGATCGGTTGGATACCATTAGTACCCTTTGCAGCCCTGGTGAGTTCTTGGGTATGCCTTGATGTGTTATATACTCAGCAGATGTGGATTTGATTGGTCGTATCCTTAGCTTATGGTTTTACTCAGTTGTGATTATGTGCTTCGACAACATTTTAGTTTCAGCCCTTACAGGGACTGTTGAATATATGCTTGATTTCTGATTGTGAGATTGATTTGGGTATTTGACCTTATTAAAGACTTATTGGCTCCAATTGTGATTTTTGACTCTTTTGAATGACGGCTTGAGAGTTGTGATAGACTTTGAAGTATGGGTGCTTACTCGTCGCAGGATCAATTTGGATAGTTGAGGCTGAATGGTTCAGCTCTGGTGTTGAGATTATAGCTATGGATTGTGTAACTTAGTTGCAACCTCGTTTCAAGGTTTGACTTAGTTGAGCCTTCATCGACAAGTTGACTAGGCTTACTTATTACCTATCAGCTCAGTTTTCTTCACTTCAGGGTGATTGTATTAGATAGAAGTTCAAAAGATGGTCCGTTGGTACATGTTGTTGATTTCTACTATTTTTGACCTTGATTCTCAGTTTTTGCTAAGATTTTTAAAAGTCTACTTAGTGGGAGAAGTGTACTCAAGTTGGGCTTAGCATAGTTTTACCCACTTTTGGTGGGGCATTTAGGATTGGATCATTCACTTTTGAGGGAGTTTGCTTCAGATTCATGACTTTTGGTTTCGTGGGTCATTGGGACCAGTTAGTGGCCTTGGCATAAATCACAGACTTTGGTCACCACCATTTGAGCATTCAGGTAGAATCTTATGGGGCCTTGTTCATATTCTAGTAGGTGTGGATTTTTGGTGGGTCAGCTTCAGTCTTTCAAGGTTAGTGAGGTGTGATTATGCGGGCAGGACTCAGATGATGTTTGAGAGATTCTATGTAGCTCAGAGTAAGCAACAGTTTTGGCAAGGCAAGAAAATGTTAGATTTAGAGTTTGGAGTTGGCTATATGATTCATGCTTTAGGTTATCTTTAGCCTGGTTGAGTATCTGCTTGGTTGTGTTGTATTGGTGTGATGTCGGTATGCTGTGGTTTTGGTTTGCGCTTCGATCATGCTTGATTCAGTTGGATGCCAGTTGGATGTTAAGGATGAGTTTTTGGTTACTTGAAAAGTGAAGTAAGGTTGTGAATGAAAAGGGATACCTTTAGTGGAATCCCTAAGAAGTGTTGGTTGGGGCCATAGAGTTTGCCTGGGGAGCTTTGCAGGGTATGTAGGCTCAGTACCTCATCCCTTCAAACTTTTGGGCTCTTTTTATCCATTGACTTTTGAGGACGAAAATCATTTTAGTAGTGGGTATTGTAATGGCCTTCCAGGTCAGTTTCTTTGTTTCTGCTTGCTTTTGGTATTTTGTACCTTCCTATAACTGCTACAGTCATTTATGACTTGCCGACACCAGTGGTTTGAACTTTGGGTAGTTAATTTGTGTTTTAATCCCATTTCCCTATTTTAGAGCTTTTAAAGATGAGAAATTAGTCGTGGACCAAAACTCCTAGTAGAAGACATCGGATGAGAATTTCAAAAGTTTTGTTAGCTTTGATACATAAATTTTAGGCTAGGGGGATCCTTGGTCCAGGTCCCAAGATTTTCAGACTCATTTTGGGCTATTGGGTAGGTTTTGATGAAAAAATGAAATTGTGGGTATGGGGCCGACTTTTAATCTAAATGACCTCGGATGAAAATTTTGATGGTTCCATTGAGTCTGGAATGTCGAATATGGTAGGGTAGCATAGTTGTTTTGCATGTATGGGGTTCGGAATAAATCTCGAGCACTCGATCAATGTCCGTTGGGACTAAGCTAATTACTGGTGCCTAAGTTTCTAGTGCAGCCGCTTTAGCAGTAGCCGCTTTAGAGTTTCATGACAACTTAAGTGGTAGCCGCTTTAGATGTGACTGGCCAACTACGGCAGGGTCACTTTAGCTAATATTTTACCGCTTTAGCAGTCACCACTATAGTGACCATTTGACAGCTTTAGCGGCCATCGCTGGTGGTTTATATAAATCATTTTCCTCGACTTTCAACTTTATTCTCTAAGTGTAAATCCCCATTAGAGAGCCTTGGGAGATTTCAAATCATGGGGATTTCATCCCGTTGAGCTTAGGTAAGTTACGTTATCATTCATTGATCCTTTTCTGCCTAATTTCATGTCTAATTTCGTCTCTAATCCTGTTTAAATTCTTGATTTCACTCTTGTTTTTCTTGCTCTTGGGGCTGTTTTAAGCCCCAATTGAGACTCCATTTGTGCTCAAATTTTGAGCACGCATTCTGTATCCTTCGACGGACCTCGTGATGAATTAAATTTGGAATTTCATTTTTGAGCCACACGACCTATTTTTGATCCATTTTTTGGCCCAAACTTTTACATTCCAATATGAGTCTCATTTTAATCGTATTAACATGTATATTATGATTTTGATAGCGTGACATCATTTATAGATCGTGGAGTAAAGTCGAGCAGTTAGTGGATGATTCGAGACTGTGTTACGGCTATGAGGTAGGCTATGATCTTCTCTTCTCGGTGAGATGGTGTATTGTATAAAATTTATTACTAGATGGGGGTTATAGGATAGGGTTAGGACTTTTTGTATAAGTATTTGGCCTGTTTAGGGAACTTAGTATAGAATAGTAAATTGAGCCTTAGTGTAGAATACTTGCCATGGCTTTAGTATACCGTTAAGCCTGATTATTTTTGCATACGACCTTAGGTTAACCCTGGTAATCCTTAGTGTAGGAGTCAGGCCACTACTTATCTATTTCGATGAAATTCCTCGGTTAAATTCACCCTAGTAGAATGATGCCTCTCGTTGATCCCGCTTCTGACTTTCTACATGTACTTATATACTCTTATTGTTTTGTATATTACATTATTGGGCCCAAGGCCTTGGTTACAAGACCATGGACACCAGGTTAGTTCTTTATGCGGTAAAGGAGTTGTAGCTTACTTTATAGGCGCTTATGCGCTTACATTTGCATTGTTTGGATACCGATAATGGCATGCATTCATCATCCGCATTCTGACACATATTTTAGCCGGTTAAGGTTCCCTTTTGGTAGAATTCGGGCCCATCTTTCCTTAGGATAGTATATGGTTTACCTTTAGGATTAGACTTATCTCTTTTATAGCCTTGGGACAGGATTGAGAAACTTTAGCCTAGGTTCGGGTAAGTGCTTGCCTTAGGTTGGGTTACCAGGGTCTGGTAGTGGACCCTATTGCTTTTTTTTAGATAAAATACTTTGAATGACTCTTCTTTAGGCTTAGATGGGTTTATGAAAGCTTTCTTAGTCTATTACTTTGGGTCTGGGTTGACTTAGACTTCATAACATGCCTATTTAGCTTCTGTACCCTTGGGGAGGGCAGTAACTGATCTTTGACCGCACCTCTTGATATAATAATTGGAACCCGTCTGGCCTTAGAGGATTCGACTGCTCGATATTGAATTTTATAAATAAATGTATTAGTGGTGGCTTAGGACCCCTAGATTACCACTAGTTATGTCATGCATATGAGTTTCGGTTTGAGTCCGATATTTGTTTATGGTTGAGGTTTGGGAGATCTAGTGTTCTAATATGGTAAATTATTGGGCTTCCTAAAAGTTGTGTATGCTTCTTTTTTGGGAGTTTTAGTCGTTGTAAAAGGATCATAAGGCCTCTTGTTATTATCTTATGGCGTCGGTTCGAATCTGGCTATTGTTATTGTATAGTGATGGATCATCTATCTTCTTGTTATTATTCACTGGTTTCAGTTCAAATTTGATTCTTAATATTTCTACTATTATGGATATGGATTATGAAAGTCCTGGTTTGGGACCAGGCAGTGTATATGGATATTCAGAGTCCCCTATGGGCCTGTTCGTCTGATGAGCCACAGTACTAGAGAAGATAGTCATTATAGGTCCTGCCTTTGTGAGATACTGAGTTGGAAGAGGTATATACACTTGTGTTGAAAATGGTACTTGGTTTATCTTGAACCATCTTGTTCTTTTCATGTCTTTCATTCATTCGTATTCATTGCCTATCACCAGTATAATTATTTGGCACTTGCATCTATTGGTCTTATGGGGGCTGAATAGGTACAGGTTTTGTTTGTTATTTGTAGAGAGATTGATTATACCTTTTGGGCTTTTGGGGTATCTGTTAAGTTATTGTTTGTCCTGGCTAACCGGTTACATTATTGTTTGGTTATTACTGGACTAGTACAGGAGGTTGTCGATACGCTTCTGATTCCTTTTCCCTTATTATGATGAGCTTTATTATTATTAGACCATCTTATGGATATTCATACTCCGATTAGAGGCCCTGATTATTATAGAGTTAGTACCATTATTGTTTATGATCCTTGTGATTTTAGACTAGCTCCCTCAAGATAGTATCTTCATGTTTAGTTATCTGTATAGCGCGGTTGTATATCCATCCTTCTCTAGCTACTCTTTGTATATCATTCCCTTCCTTCCTACTATTATTGTACATTGTATATCTCCTTCTTCACTATACTATCATTAATTGACTAGCTACATATGGTATCTTGCTTTCGTTTTTTATTATTGGTAGTATATTATAGTTTACCCTTATTTATTCATTAGCAATATTATGTTTTGTTGCATAGTTAGTCGTCTATAATGTATATTTCTATTTTCTATGTTACTTAAACTTGCATTATCTTTGGAGCTTAGTCGGTCGATGCATGCTCACTGAGTACCTTATGTTTGGTACTCATACTACATTTCTGCACCCTGCAGATCACAGTACGAGTTTTTGCCGCTGACATATGCATCGTACAGAGATACCATGTATCAGATACTTGGGGTGAGCTCCTGGCATTTGGAGTTGTTCCTACTCTCCCTCAGTTGTTGGACTGATCTTTATTTTTCATTTCAGAGATAGTTCTGTATATATGTATTATGCTTACCTTGTACTCTTATTTTTTTAGAAGTTCTTGTACTGACTTTACCAGGTTTTGGGGTTTCTTTCCTATATTCGTCTCTTTATTGGATTCATTTTTCGTTGCTTTCTTTTTTTCTCTTGATATTCCGTTACTCATTGTTCTGAATTATGGGTTGGCTTACCTACTGGTGGGTTATGGTAGATACCATCATGACATGAGAAATCAGGTCGTGATAGTTTGGTATCAGAGTATAGGTTCACCAATGTTGTTGGTACAAGAGCGGAGTGCCTAGTAGAGTCCCGCGGATTGGTACGGAGACGTCTATATCCTATCTTTGGGTAGCTATGGGGTATTCTTAGGAAATCCTAATTCTTGACTCCTAATCGTATGTCCGTACTTCTATAAACCTCTAAGTACTTCTTGTGGCTCCACTCCTTCTCAGATGGATAACACGAGGTTGTCGATAGATACGGACATGACTTTTGCGTGTGCTTCCAGAGTTTCAGCTTAGAGTCGGGCTAGGGAGTTAAAGATTGGTATCAAGGATCTTCAGCATCAGCCAGAGGGTCTAGGGCCAGCCCAGGCTCCACCAGAGTTTGTGATCGCCTCAGTTTTTTAGGATACCTTGTTAGGGATTTCTATTCTTTTCGTGGATACAACATAGTCAGTGGTGGTACCCAGTACATCGAGTGGTTCTCAGGCCAGAGTTGGGTTTGTTGGTGTGCAGTAGGGCTCTTTATCAATTACAGAGCATGAGATTGGGTTTCTCGAGTGAACGAGACATGCTCTTATGTTATTTCCTACAAAGCACGAGATGGTGGGTGGATTTATCAGCGGATTGACTTTACCACTCCACTTGGCATCGGAGCATTTGATAGCAGTTGGGTCTACTTTCCTTCTGGTTGAAAAAGATTAATTAGAACGATTTGTGGTGTACGATCCATCTAATGGAATTGAATTAGAAATAGGTAAATTTCTAGTGTAGCCCAAAGTTAGAACTATTTGTGTGGGCACTTAGCTTGATTCGAGAGAATTTAGCTAAGAAATATATTTTTTTGATCAAGAGATGTGGAGGATACTTGAGGTTCCAAGGCTAATTTGCTAAATTCATGATTAATTAGTTAAATATAATGGATCGTTGATATAAATTGATTCTCCGTTCCTATATTCCTTGTTTCCTTCATTTGTGAAGGCCTTAGGTCACTCTATTCGTTTATCTTATTTCTTCTATCTTTGTGTATTTTTTAAATCGACCCCCCCCCCCCAAAAAAAAAAAATTATACTTTTACCAATTGTTTGGATTGGAGTGAGTTACTTTCATTTCTTATTTTCCCAATCACTATTCATATTGTTCCTCGTGAGATCAACCCTGACCTTGATTTGGGTAAATATATTGCTAGATACATCATACACTTTCTAATTAGTTTTACGCGGTGTAATTAAGCATTATAAAAAATGGTGCCATTGCCGAAAATTAATTTGGCGTATTGAGTTAGTTTGAAATTTGAGCTTACTTGCTTTAATTCAAATTTTTGAATACGTGTTTGTGATTTTCTTTTGTTTCTTGTGTTAGCTAGATTTTTGTGCTGTTATACTCATTACTATGGTATCTTACAATGAAAATGAGATTTGTGGTTTGTCCATATTGTGGAGGACCCCATTTTTGGTAAAATTTTGAAAATTCTCTCGGGAGAGAGGTGTGTGCACCATCACAATCCTATATGGGTTCTATTAGTTTTGAACGTGGTGATCAAGGTGGATATTGTGATGATTGTGTTAATGATTTTCCCCCCTCCCCAAGTTCTAATGAATTTTCTAGTTGTACTTTTGAGTTTGATAGAAACAATGGCATGGTGAAGAAAGAACAAATTGCCAGATTTGAAGGCATTCAAGCAATGCTTCAAATTTACTTTGAGAGATAATCAAGTTTGGAAAAGGAATTGAAACCCCTTAAACAAGCCTTGGCGGTACTTGTCATAGATTATAAAGGTGAAAAGAATTCATGTGAAGTACTTTTCAACTTTTGAAATGCCATGAAATCCAATGCATCAAGATCAGTTAGGGGACAAAGGGGTTGAGATTAATTTTGAAGAACTATTGGGGAATTGCATACCATCTGATCTAAATGTGACTCTAGATGCCAAACTTGAAGTAATGATACTAGTGTTGGAAAGTAAACCTCAAAGCATATTTGAAGACTCCAGTTAACTTGGGGGTGAGGATGTCAAGAAAGATGCAACTTCGGAAATGGAGAGGTTTAAACCTCATTTTAACTATTTTTTGGCATTGTGCTTAGATGATGGGGTAAAAATCGAAACAACCGAGTTTATGGAAACTTTTGTAGATGAGGGGAAAAGTCCCTACATTTTGGAATTTGTCATACTTAGAAGGCAAAATGACATTCCTCACTTTAAGGACAAGAAGTGCTGAAAATGTGATGTTTGAGAAGTGGCCTATTGTTTTTCTTACCATTACCCAACGAACCTCAACGAAAATTTGATGTAAAATTGGGTAAAATGATTCAAATCCTCCAAATGGAGAGATAGCATTAGCCTTATTACTTCCTTACCTTTTCCCCACAAGCCTCATCAAAACCTTAATTTAAAGTTAGGAGAAGGTTCATATCCTCCAAATGGTGAGATAAATGGTAAAGTTGCTTGCGTAGTTCCACTTTGTTTAATAAAGAGCTTGATGGGAGGCAACCTATCATTTTCATTTTTTTTGAATTCTTTTTGAAATTTTAATTTTTAGAATATCATAGGATTTTATTTTCTTAACTAATCCACAAAGTTTTCGAGTTTTTGGAAGTGATTTGAATAGGTTTGGATGCAAAGTTTGATTTGGAATGAAGTTCGGGATTGGACTACCTTGAAAATGAGGTTGGGATACTATTTTGGAGTGTTTCGATCGCCAAAGTCATTGGCAGATTGACAAAGTTGAAAAGAGCATCACCAAAATTAACAGTATGTAAGTGAAATCTGATGCAGGGATGTAACTTAAGTGATACATGGGTCAATTGAGCGGTACCACTTAAGCGAAGAAATTGTCCGCTTAAGCGAATGCCGTTTTGGTTTTTAGAAATGAAGGAAAAGTGAATCATTCTTTCCACTCTACCCACTTTTCTCACTGACTCATCGCTATTCTCCCACTATCAATCTAAACTCTCAAACATTCAACCCCATTATTCTTACACACTACACTGCACAACACCGAGCAAGTTGAGAAAATCACCTCCCCACCACAAAAGGAAACTGTCAAATAAGGAGAAAAAGGAGCCTAAAACTTCAATCTTAATTGCCCTAAATCAAGTGAGATTTCTAATTATTTACTATGTTTTTGATGCAATAGCAAGGTATAATTATACTCTCTTTGGTGTTGCGTAAGTTTAGTTGAAAACTTTGTGAATATTTGAAGTTAGGGGTGAAATTTTGTTGTGACAAAATTGAAGGAATTGGTTATTAAAGTTTGTAGATCTTAGAATTGTCAACATGTGTGCTTGCTTTGTGGTAGGAATTTGGAAGTCTGAGTATAACTTTTGCTTGAAAACCATGTTAAATTTTGATGAATTGTTGGGTTGTTCTTGAAAGAGATGATGCCGCATAAGCAACACTTTTCCCGCTCAAGCGATGTCACCTAAGCAACAATTTTATCACAGAAGGGACCATTTCCGAATAGTGAAAAGGCCGCTTAAGTGGACCTTTTTACACTAAAGCAAAGCCTCCTAAGAGGCACCTTCATCACTTAAGCAACCACTAGAGATAATTCTGCAAAATAGCGGTTTCATAATGAATGGCTTCCGACCCTCTTTGGATTGATTATTTTGATTAAATGCAGTGTTTTGAAATTCTTAACATTACTCCACTCTCCTTCTAACTTGGTTTAGCATTTTTAGGTACGTTGAACAATAGAAATGGCTCAAAACCTTGGCAAAAATATTGGCTTAGTTGATGAGATCGAAGGAGAGGCTGAGGATGAACATTGTAATGAAATAAGGTTTATGTCTCATGATTGTCATTAGAGATACTAAAACAACTTGCTTGACTAGAAAATCAAGTCGAAAAGAGGGACAAAAGAATTAAGTTTGGTAGAAAAGCTCTTGAATTTTTATGGCCATCTAGAGGCTACTGGTTGGATTTGTTTCATGGCTGCCCCCTATTTATATAATAAGGAATGGGTGATGAAATTCAATACAAACCTCAAGCGCACATATTTTAACAATCCTCAGCTCATCATATGGGGTAAAATAGTGAAATTTGGGCTGGTGCATAAAAATGAGGTTTATGGGCTGCCTAATCATCCTCTCGAGCAAATGCTATACAAGGAACATGGTGTATATGATTAATCAGTGTCAAATATTTGCCCTCCAAGAATGACTTTGCGATAGTAAAGAGCACTAAAGGGCAACAATGGTAGAGATTTCACAATTGAGGCTAAAATCTGGTTGAAGATTATTTATAGAAGAGTTTTCCTATAACACCCCGTACATTCCCAACCCTAACTTGATTGATTGGTGACCTAGGGTGTAGTTTTAAACCTTAACTTCGAGAGCACTAAGTACGTATTTTGCATTGGTTCTAGATGAAACAATTGATGTTGTACTAATCAATGTGTTTTGACTCTTGTATGAGGAGTTGGAAACATTTTGGAACATTTTAGGAGCGAGAAATGACGCTTGAATGACTCCTAAATAAAGTTTCTCAAAGACAAGAGGCAAGATAAATATTAGAACTTGAAGTATCTAACCAAATCCGCAACGAAAAGTCGAAGAAAGGAAATTTTTTAAAAAAATTTGGGCCAGGCGCGCCCAGGGGCGTTCCAGGTAGCTCTGGGCTGAAATTTTCAGCCCACAGGCAGCAAGGGGGCACGCCAAGCAGCATGCCAGGCCGCCCCTGCACACCCTTCAAAGGCTGAAAATTTTTCTAAGTCCTAGGGGCGCCCGGGGCAGTGTAGGGGTGCTTTTTGCCGAATTTTTTCGCCAACCACGAGCCTATAAATGTGATTCTTGGGTTATTATATAATTATTCCATCTTTTAGGACTACGCTTGGACAATTTTAGCATCCAAATTATGGTTTTACCCTTTTATGTTCAATTAAGCCATAAATGGCTAGAATTTCTTATTTGGAGATTGAGTCTACGAATATAAGTCTCGTGAGTTGAATACTCTCGTGAAGCTTATGGAATTATTTAAACATGATATATATGATGGATTACACATTGAATTTGGTGGAATAAGTTGACATGTGTTATTGGGCTCAATTTGAGGCCCCAAAAGAGGCCTAAAGACATGGCCCAATGGGTCAAATGACCCATTCTTGCCATTGACCAAGTAAACATGTTATTATTGGACCAAGTGTGGCAAAGGATGACTTGAGGTCTATATAAAGGCCCCAAAAATCAGATTTTAATCACTCAAAAAGACATGTATTTCTAGACTTTTCCAAGAAACCAAAAAGAGATATTTTCTCTCAACTCAAACCCTAATAACCCTAAAGCAACTAGAATTGTTGGACAAGATCATCATCTCTTAAGATTGGGTAAGTATTTAATCTTATGTTTTAAGATATTATGTACATGAGAGAGTATGTATATCATGGTGATTGTGTTGGCAAGGTGTTGAATAGTGCACTTTGGGCTTTTTGCTAAAAGATGTGCATTCTTGTGAATTAAACTTGAAAAAGGACTTGATGTTTTGATGAAAGTGAATGGTGTGGATGATATCTCAACATGTATGGTGTAGTTATGTCCATAACTTTTCATTTTTATCTATGAGTAAATTGTGGAATTTTGGTTATAAAATGTATCAGAGTGATTTGATGGATTCATGGTGATGTGGTGATAATGAGAACATGTAAAGGAGAAACTTGGTGTGAAAAGCTATTGTTTTATCATGTTTTTGTCAACGTATAGAATGTTATGGTATTTTTGGTATGAAAAGTCCATGAATGATATTGTAAAGGGTGAAATAAGGTTATAGGGCAAACATGTAACTCACGGTCGTCTTATATACTTGGAATGTAGCATGTGGTTAATGTTGGTTCCGTTATGTACTTGTGTTGTAGAGTAAAATGTAAGGAAGGAGCTGGACTATTGTTTTCACATATAGGATTGTATATTCATATTGGGAAGATAAGGTATGTAAGGTTACTCTTTCCGTATCTTTCTGCAACACATACTAGTCACATTGACATTGTACCTATTCTATTCCGAAATGTTCAAAGGTATCCCATTTCCGGTTATTAATTATTGTTATTCACATGTTCCTTATTCATACATCAATTGTGATTCACATGACTCATGTTCTTTGGTTAATGTTCCAAGTTCCAATAATGTTACTATCATCAAAAGTATCAATCTCTCATACGTGAATGTATTAATCTCTCATAAGTGAATGTATTAATCTCTCATGAGTGAGCACATCACTCTCATAAAAGTAAGGAATGAAGTAATGTATATACGTGTTCCCAATGATGTTCTAATAACCAATGTATCACTCTCATAACAAAAGTAAAGAGAGGAAGTAATTCTTACATGGTTACTTTATGTTTTATTGAGAATGGACTAGAAATCTAAAGGACCTAAGCTCGGATGGACCAATACCAATATTATGTTATATTATATTATAGCCCACCAAGTGTGGATGATGGTTATTATATTATATCCCACCAAGTGTGGATGACAGTTATTATATTATAGCCAACCAAGTGTGGATGACGATTATTATATTATACCCCATCAAGTATGGATAAAGGTTATTATATTATAGCCCACCAAGAGTGGATGAATGTTACTATATTATAGCTCACCAAGTGTGGATGACTGATAATATATTATGGCCCACTAATAAGTGGATGACTGATAATAAAGATAAACGTAAAGCCAAAGGAAGTATGTCACGTAATTGAAAATATGAAGGACGGTTATTTCACGAATGAAAATGATATGAAAGAATGATCAAGAAATGAAAGTAATGAAAGCAATGAAAGTAATGAACATTGTTCCACACATGCAAAACGGTGATTGATCTATAATGTTTATTCACTTGTATTGATCCCATTTGAGATCCTATGTTGCATACAGTTTCTTATAGCCTTACATACTCAGTACATTCTTCGTACTGATATCCCTTGGGGGGGCTTACCTTACTTGCTGCAGGCACAGATGCTAGTAGATCTCTATTATAGGTTGCAGATCATTTGCGGATTGTTGGTGAGCTCCAGTTGATTCGGGGCTTTTCGAGTCATTACGTACATTTGCTTTGGTATTGTATATGTGTATAGAGCGGGGTGTTGTCCCGACTCTAGGTTGGTTATGGTTATGTATCTATAGAGGTTTTGTAGACTTATGTGGGAGAATGATTGTAAGAGATGTATGACCATTTTGACTTGATGACCCTAACGACCAAGTTTGATATTTATATATATAACATATGTTTCCATGACTTCTGCATAGTTGTATGAGATATAATGGTGTTTACACATAGACATGCATATGAGTGTACATGAGCAAAGATTGGTTCTATCGGGCCATATCGGCTTCGGGTGCTAGTCCGTCCATTGGAATTCGTGGCGTGACAAAAGTGGTATCAGAGCAGGTCGTCCTAAGGGTGTCTACAAAGCCATGTCTGAGTAGAGTCTTGCTTATGGATGTGTTGCGCGCCACATTTATATGTAGGAGGCTACGGGACATTTAGGAGTTGTTCATTTCTTCATTTCTAGATCGTGCAGTAGAGCCAAAGTTGTAGGTGGAATCATATCTGATCATTGACGTTGGTTTTCCTTTGTATAGTAAAATGCCGATAACAAGACAAGATAGGGGCAAAGGCAAGCAGGTAGATATGCTTGCCAGACAAGGCATGAGTAAATTAGAACCTGACTCAGCTAGTCAATATGGGGTTGAAACTGAGTTTACATCACGGGCACCTTCTCCTCCCCCTTCTCCAAGGGGGCCACAAAGGAGGGAAGTATCCCCAGAACCACCTGTTAATGCTACTAAGCAGGAGTTACAGGATTTTAAAAATACGGTGCAAATATTGACTCAGATAGTTGTTGCCCAGAGTCAAGGACGAGTTGGTCCAGTGACAAGTGATGATGGTGCGACTAGGATAGCTAGTCGGCGGACACAGGATTTCCTGAAATTGGATCCTCCCACATTTACTGAATTAGATATTAATGAAGATCCATAAGATTTTATAGATCAAATTCAAAGGGCTCTAGATGTTATGCATGTGACTAGTATAGAAACAGTGGAGCTTGCAGCATATAGATTGAAAGGAGAAACTATATTGTGGTATGAAGATTGGAAACGATCGAGGGGTATTGGTACAAATCCAGCTTATTGGGAGGAATTTAAAACAACATTTCTTGATCATTACCTCCCATATGAGATCCGAGAGGCTCGTGCAGATTAGTTTTAAAATCTCTGTCAGGGGGACATCATTGTTAGAGAATACAGTCTGCAGTTTAATTCTTTGGCTCGATATGCTTCAAATATAGTAGCCACAATGGCCGACAGAGTCCATCAATATATGAGCAGATTAGAGCCATATTTAGTTAGGGACTGTACTATTGCTGCGTTAAATAGAGACATGGATATATCAAGAATACAAGCGTTTGCACAGAAAATGGAGTATCAAAGGCAAAGGCGAAGGGCACACGAAGTTGAAAGAAGGCCGTCAAAGAGGGCTAGACCTATGGGACAGTTTATGGTGTCCCAAGGAGAATTTAACCCTCAGATTTTTCCTAGACCACCTAGACCATCATTTTCTTACCCGACAGTAGGTAATCCACCATAATTTTGAGGGTTTAAAGGCAGTCAGGTTGGGCAGAGTAGTGGAATACGGGGTTCACAGACAGCAGGATCTTTTCATATGCTGTGCCAGCACTGCAGAAAGTTTCATTCAGGTGAATGCTGGTTTGGAACGAAAGTTTGTTTTTGGTATGGAAAATCAGGGCACATGATGAGAGAGTGCCCACTGAGGGCCACGGGTAGTATGACCCGACCTACGGGATCAGTCGTTGCATTATCATCGTCAGGTGTACAACTTATTGGTCGTGGCAGAGGTGCTAGAGGAGCAGCCAATTCTGGTAGAATATGGGACCATACCTATGCCTTAGCGGATCTACAGACTTTGGAGGTTTTCCCTAATGTAGACACAGGTACAACATTCATATTTTTACATAAGGTATATACATTGCTTGACCTGTATTTGACATTACCATATGTTACTCCATTGATTTTGGAAAGAAAAAAAAAATTGACATAGAAATGATGCCAGAATTACTAGTTACGCCATTTGAATTCTATACACCAGTTGGAAAAACAATTGTAGCTAATAGAGTATATCGTAATTGTATAGTGAATGTTGGTGATCATGATACATTAGTTGACCTTATTGAATAGGATATGGTAGAGTTTGGTATTGATGTGATGCCAGACAGTCAGCCTATCTCTATCCCTCCGTATAGAATGGCTCTAGCAGAGGTACGAGAATTAAAGAAGCAATTAAAAGATGTGACGAACAAGGGATTCATAAGACCTAGTACGTCCCCTTGGGGGTGAACCAGTGTTAATTGTATGAAAGAAAGACAGTACTTTGAGAATGTGTGTTGACTATCGGCAACTGAATAAGGTAATGATTAAGAATAAATATTCCCTCCCCAGAGTTGACACTTTGTGTAATCAGTTGCGGGGTTAGAGAAAAAATGAATGAATGATGAAGCGAATGGATGAGTGAATGATGAAATGGATGATGAAATGATGACATGAATGATGATGAAATGAAAATGAATGATGATGATACACCCAAGACAGCATTACGAACGTGGTATGGTTAAGATGAATTCTTAGTATGTCGATGGGGCTAGTGAATACACCTATAGTTTTTATGGGCTTAATGAATAGGGTGTTCGCGTCATTGTTAGGTATGTATGTTCAAGATCATGTTTAGAGAAGAAATTCAGGATCATAAGAGAGCCATGCTAATCACTTGTGACAGGTGTTACGGAGTCTTCGTGACCGTAAGATATATACGAAGTTCTGTAAATGTGAGATTGGTTACAATTCATATTGTTCATGGGTCACATTGGATAGAGTGAAGGAATAAGGATGGATACCCAAAAGATTTAAGCTGTGAAGAATTGGCCAAGGCCTAAGACACCTACAGAAATTCATAACTTCCTTGGGTTGGCCGATTATTACAGAAGATTTGTTATAAAGACTTCCTTCCATGTTAGCACCCTTAATAACACACAGAGTAACCGAGTCTCAGCGAAATGATGCATGTGAGAAAAGTTTCCAAGAGCTGAACAATAAACTCCCTTCTACATATGTATTAATACTTTCGGAAGGCACAAAAGAGTATGCAGTATATTGTGATGTTTTAGAAGTTGGTTTAGGATGTGTATTAATGCAGCACGACAGTGTGAGAGCATATGCCTTAAGACAATTACGCCCATATGAGGGGAATTATCCCACACATGATTTTAAGTTAGCAGTCGTGATATTTGTTCGTAGAATATGGTACCACTATATGTATGGGGTCGTATTCTTGAAACCCCAGATGAAAGAACTATAATGTAAAACACAACAGAGTATTCATTTGTAGGAGAGGTGAAAACAAAAAACAAAAAAGAGAAGCAAACACAATACATAAATTCTATTTATTTAACTTGAAAAAGAATGTACAGCCATGTTCGACAAAGATAATTGAGTTTATTCAAGAGAGAGGACCTTAACGTCAAGGTAGATTGTGTGCACCGGTTATACATGAGTTAAGTAAATGAATGGGACATGATTGACATGAATTCCATCACAGATTTACCTCTTGGTGAATTGGTCTACAATAATGGCTATCAAGTAAGTATCAAAAAGGCGTCTTACGAAGCCTTATAGGGAAGTTGACCTACTTAACGTGCCATATGAGGTTACATATGAACGTATATAAGGGATCCATCTCGTATTGTTGATAGGGGAGATGTACAAATCACGGAGGATCTTACATAGGAAAAGGTAATTATTGTTACCTATTGTTATTCTAGATCAATAAGTGAAATAATTAAGAGATGTAGGAGTAGCTTCAATAAAGGTACTATTGGGGAATCAGCAAGTAGAAGAAATGACATGGGAAACCAAAGAAATAATGAAATTTAAGTACTTGTAATTGTTGTAAGTGTAAGGGGAGAAAAAGTTCAAGGTACGGAATTGGGGTAGTAACAAGTAAATCTTTACGAGTGTTATGTGTAAAGGATAACATGAAAGATACACTTAGACTTAAATTTGTTTCAATGAGATAATGGTCTTAACATTCGAGGACGAATGTTTCTAGGGGGGAAGGATGTAACACCCCGTAAATTCCCAACCCTAACTTGATTGATTGGTGACCTAGGGTGTAGTTGTAAACCTTAGCTTTGAGAGTACTAAGTACGTATTTTGCATTGGTTCTGGATGAAACAATTGATGTTGTACTAATCAATGTGTTTAGACTCTTGTATGAGGAGTTGAAAACATTTTGGAACATTTTAGGAGAGATAAATGTCACTTGAATGAATCCTAAATAGAGGTTCTTAAAGACAAGAGGCAAGCTAAAGATTAGAACTTGAAGTATCTAACCAAATCTGCAACGAAAAGTCAAAGAAAGGAAATTTTTAAAAATATTTTGGGCCAGGCGCGCCCAGGGGTGTGCCAGGCCACTTTGGGCTAAAATTTTCAGCCCACAGGCAGCAAGGGGGCACGCCAGGCAGCGTGCCAGGACGCCCCTGCACACCATTCAAAGGCTAAAAATTGTTCTAAGTCCTAGGGGCGCCCGGGGCTGTGCCGGGGTGCTTTTTCACAATTTTTTTTGCCAACCATGAGCCTATAAATGTGATTCTTGGGTTATTATATAATTATTCCATCTTGGTAGTACTATGCTTGGACGATGTTATCATCCAAATTACATTTTTACCCTTTTATGTTCAATTAAGCCATAAATGGCTAGAATTTCTTATTTGGTGATTGAGGCTACGAATATAAGTCTCGTGAGTTGAATACTCTCGTGAAGCTTATGGAATTATTTAAACATGATATATATGATGGATTACACATTGAATTTGGTGGAATAAGTTGACATGTGTTATTGGGCTCAATTTGAGGCCCAAAAAGAGGCCTAAAGACATGGCCCAATGGGTCAAATGACCCATTCTTGCCATTGACCAAGTAAACATGTTATTATTGGACCAAGTGTGGCAAAGGATGACTTGAGGTCTATATAAAGGCCCCAAAAATCAGATTTTAATCACTCAAAAAGACATGTATTTCTAGACTTTTCCAAGAAACCAAAAAGAGATATTTTCTCTCAACTCAAACCCTAATAACCCTAAAGCAACTAGAATTGTTGGACAAGATCATCATCTCTTAAGATTGGGTAAGTATTTAATCTTATGTTTTAAGATATTATGTACATGAGAGAGTATGTATATCATGGTGATTGTGTTGGCAAGGTGTTGAATAGTGCACTTTGGGCTTTTTGCTAAAAGATGTGCATTCTTGTGAATTAAACTTGAAAAAGGACTTGATGTTTTGATAAAAGTGAATGGTGTGGATGATATCTCAACATGTATGGTGTAGTTATATCCATAACTTGTTATTTTTCTCTATGAGTAAATTGAGGAATTTTGGTTATAAAATGTATTGGAGTGATTTGATGGATTCATGGTGATGTAGTGATAATGAGAACATGTAAAGGAGGAACTTGGTGTGAAAAGCTATTGGTTTATGATGTTTTGGTAAATGTATAGAATGTTACGGTATTTTTGGTATGAAAAGGCCATGAATGGTATTGTAAAGGGTGAAATAATGTTATAGGTCAATAATGTAACTCACGGTCGTCTTATACACTTGGAATGTAGCTTGTGTTTAATGTTGGTTCCGTTATGTACTTGTGTTGTAGAGTAAAACGTAAGGAAGGAGCTGGACTATTGTGTTCACATATAGGATTGTATGTTCATATTGGGAAGATAAGGTATGTAAGGTTACTCTTTTCGTATCTTTCTGCAGCACATACTAGTCACATTGACATTGTACCTATTCTATTCCGAAATGTTCAAAGGTATCCCATTTCCAGTTATTAATTATTGTTATTCACATGTTCCTTATTCATAAATCAATTGTGATTCACATGACTCATGTTCTTTGGTTAATGTTCCAAGTTTCAATAATGTTACAATCATCAAAAGTATCAATCTCTCATAAATAAATGTATTAATCTCCCATAAGTGAATGTATTAATCTCTCATGAGTGGGCGCATCACTCTCATAAAAGTAAGGAATGAAGTAATGTATATACGTGTTTCCAATGATGTTCCAATCACCAAGGTATCACTCTCATAACAAAAGTAAAGAGAAGAAGTAATGCTTACATGGTTACTTTATGTTTCATTGAGAATGGACCGCAAATCTAAAGGACCTAAGCTCGGATGGACCAATACCAATATTATGTTATATTATATTATAGCCCACCAAGTGTGGATGACGGTTATTATGTTATATCCCACCAAGTGTGGATGACGGTTATTATATTATAGCCCACCAAGTGTGGATGAAGGTTATTATATTATAACCCACCAAAAGTGGATGACTGTTATTATATTATAGCCCACCAAGTGTGGATGACTGATAATATATTATGGCCCACTAATAAGTGGATGACTGATAATAAAGATAAACGTAAAGCCAAAGAAAGTATGTCACGTAATTGAAAATATGAAGGACGGTTATTTCACGAATGAAAATGATATGAAAGAATGATCAAGCAATGAAAGTAATGAAAGCAATGAAAGTAATGAACATGGTTCCACACATGCAAAACGGTGATTGATCCATAATGTTTATTCACTTGTATTGATCCCATTTGAGATCCTATGTTGCATACAGTTTTTTATAGCCTTACATACTCAGTACATTCTACGTACTGACCTCCCTTGGGGGGTCTTACCTTACTTGCTGCAGGCACAGGTGCTAGTAGACCTCCATTGTAGGTTGCAGATCATTTGCGGATTGTTGGTGAGCTCCAGTTGATTTGGGGCTTTCCGAGTCATTACGTATATTTACTTTGGTATTGTATATGTGTATAGAGCGGGGTGTTGTCCCGACTCTAGGTTGGTTATGGTTATGTATCTATAGAGGCTTTGTAGACATATGTGGGAGAATGATTGTAAGAGATGTATGACCATTTTGACTTGATGGCCCTAACAACCAAGTTTTATATATATAGCATATGTTTCCATGACTTCAGCATAGTTGCATGAGATATAAGGGTGTTCACACAGAGACATGCATATGAGTGTACATGAGCAAAGATTGGTTCTCTCGGGCCATATGAGTTTTGGGTGCCAGTCCGTCCCATTGGAATTTGGGGCGTGACATTTCCCTTCTGGGAACATTTCTGATTTCCTAACTCTCATGGTTTACGTGATAGCCTGCCTCCTTAATAACATTCCTGTGAATGTTGGTCATTATATCTTGTTGGTGTTGAAGGAGTATTTGGATCAAGATAGTAAGACATTGATGTTCCCCTCCTTGACCAAAGAGTTATGCAAACGGGCAAAAGTTAAAGAGCAACCCACCGACCATGGGGTACAACCTGATAAGTTGATCCACCCATTGTAAGTGCAAGGAGTGATAACTGATATTCCAAGAAATAAAAGAAAGAATACATCAAAGTGGACCCGGATGCCTACTCCCAGTAGCACAGACATAATCATAACTTATGGTACCCTTTTAGGGTGATGAGCTATTAGTTGGACAACTAACTAGTGTTAGTATCATAGCTTCTATGATCCTCATAGCCTGGGTACTTCCCCAGAGAGGAGATGCAGGTTTATCTAGATGCCCAGAAAAAATAGGTCAATGATTATACAAAGATGGAAACTTCTGTGACTATGTTTGTGTAATGACCCTTCAGGTCATTTTCTCATTTTTCATGCATTTCTAGCATTTAGAGACTACCCACAGCGGCCACAGGTCATTTATCACTTACATGGACTGTCGGTTCGATTATCGGACAATTCATTTGGCTTTTAGGCTTGTTTTCCTGTTTTAGAGCTTTAGTGGTTAAGGAATTGGTCTTAGACCAAAAATCCTAGTAAATGATCTTGGATGAGAATCCAACAGTGCCATTAGCTCCAAAACTTTGATTCTAGGCTTAGGGGACCCTTGGTTCAGGTTACGAGGCTTCCAGACTCATTTTGGGCTATCGGTCGAAAATTAGTAAAAATGGCTAACTAGGTGTAGGGCCTAGTTTTTATTGAAATGACCTTGTATAGAAATTTTGAGGGTAACGTTGAGTTCGGAATGTCAATTTTGGGTTAGTATCATAGTTAGTTTGGGTCCTGAGCCTTTATATTTCGTTTGGAGTGTTTTGACAAAAAATAGTTAAAATAGCCTAATAGGGGTACCGAGGGTTAATTTATTGTAAATGAAATTTTTTGTAAATCCAATGATTCCATTGGTTCTAAAACGTGTTTTATGATCAATTTGCACTATTGATTCATGTTCATAGGGTTCCGGATGAGTTCTGAAGGTCAAAAACAAGTTTTGGAATTTACTGGTATTGGTGTGGCCGCTTTAGCGGCCTTTGACCATTTGAAAGACCGCTAAATAAACCATTTGACCATTTTAGTAGTACTTTGGCTCTTTTACCAGGCTGCTTTAGCGGTCAAAGTGCCGCTTTAGTGGCCATCGCTGAGTATAAGACCAAACCAAACTTGTTCCATATTTTTTACATTTTGGGAGTTAGGAAGCTCCGATTTTAATGATTCTCAATGTATTTTCCTCGTATAATCATTGTCTATGTGATTATAACTTCATATTTCTTATTTTTCAAGAATACCCATTTCTTTTTTCATGATCTTCGACTAAAATTATAATTCAAAACCCTTTTTCTGCCATTGTTGGAGCTTGAAGCATAAGAAATTATGGGAAATCATCCATTGAGGCTAAGGTAAGCTAATTCAACACCTCTTTATCATTTCCCATTGTTTTTCCCCATCAAATTCCATTATTTTCCTTAATTAATTCCTAGAAATTAGCTTCGAATCCCTTAACTTTTCATACTAATTTGAGCCCCGATTTACACTCCATTTGTGCTCAAATTGCGAGCATACATTCCTTGTCCCACTAGGGACCTCGTGATGGATTAAATTTTGGGATTCCATTAGCATACCCCACGAGCCCATTTTTTACCCAATTTTGGGCCCGGAGTTCTATATTGTAATTTGGATGTTGTTTTACTCATAATAATGCGTAGATTATTATTTTTCTAGTTTGACATCATTTTTGAGATTGTGGAGCAAAGACGAGCGATTTGTAAAAGATTCAAGATTTGCAGTTTGACATCGAGGTAGGCTTCGGCCTACTTTTCTCTACGAGATTGTGTATGGTATAGATTGCATGCTAGGTAGGGATTATAGGATGGACTTATAACTAGTATAGCATGACTTCGTCCATTTAGGGAATTTGGGGTAGAAATGTGACCCGAACCTTAGTGTAAAATATTGGTCTTTGCTATATAATCACTTTTACCCTGTATTTTAAGTATGCTAACCATAATTTAATATTAACGATACCTTGTTATAAGATTTATCATTTGACTTAGTGATTTGGGAGGTATTTTCCCAATTAGATCTTTGTAGTGGCTTTATACCCTTGATTACTATGGATTCCCAAGTGATGAGGCTTGTTATGTTGATTATGTATTATTGGGCCCTGGGCCTGAGGCCGTGGTTATGATACCAGTTGGAATCCAAGTAAGTATTTTATTCCTAAAAGGGAAATGATTTTAGATTACAGATGGTTTGACACTTATGGATGTATTGTTTGGATACGGGTGATGGCACGCATAATGTAAGGCGCATTCATGCTCACTTAATGGTACGATTCCAACCAAAATCTTGATTTTACTACTGTTTTCCAAAAAGGGATTTATTTCCACTTTTCACTTTTAAAATGGATTCTTTTATAATGGGAATCATACCACCTTATTTGATGATTTGTGAGCCTTTGAAACTCAAATTCATGTGTTGGAAAGTATATCGAGGTTGATTTCGGTCCATTTTTGATCCACTCATTTTGCACTATTTACTTTGGTCGATGGAGATTTCGACCCTTTCTATATTATTATGATGATTTAGTCTCGAACTTTATCTCGAGCAATGGATTTACATACTTACACTCTTTTAGTCAAGGTTCGAGTCCGTGCACTTATTATACTATGTACATTCCTTTAGCCATGGTTCGAGTCCGTGCACCTATTACACTATGTACACTCTTTTAGTCACAGTTCGATTCTGTGCACTTATTATATATATCTTTCTCTGATGTTGGATGGAGTAGAGTGGTTATGATGGTTATTGGAAGTCCTGGTCAGAACCAGGCAGTGTATACAGATATCCCAAATTCCGGAGAAGGATGGTTGTCGTAGGTCTTGCCTTTGCGAGCTACTGAGCTGGAGAAGGTGTATACACTTGTTACGTTATGGTACTTGGTATAGATGGCACTTGGATCGATTATGATATTTATGGTTATATTTTGTTCATTCATTTGTATTCATCGTTTATCACCAATATGATTGTTTGGCCCCTGTATCTATCGGTCTTATGGGGGCTGTATAGGTTAAGGTTACGGTTGCTATTTACTGAGTGCTTCCTTAAACCTTCTGGGTTTGTAGGAGTTCGATTAGGTATTTGTGTATCTGGACTAGCTGGTTACTTTAATAGTAGTTATTATTGTTAGTTCGTGGAAGGATGACTTTGGACTGGTACCCAAGATTGGTGGTACATTTCTGATTCCCTTCTTTATTATGGTAAAATACATTGTTGATAAATCACCTCATGCTTAGTCACATTTTGGTTAGAGGTTGAGTATGCTGGCATTAGCTCCCTTACTTGGCCATGATCCCCGAGATGTTAGATTGACTCCCTCAGGTATTCACCTTAGAGTTAGTCCTTTATGTATGTGTGTGTGTATATATATATATATATATAGGCATCACTGTATATCCCTCTCTTTCTTATCCACTCTAATTGTATATGTATTCTTTGGCCTTGTATACTACTATATATATACTTCTTTCACCCTTCATTGGTATATTGACTAGTAATATATGGTATTGTACTTTAGCTCCTGTGTATTGGCAGGATAGGGTAGTTATCCTTATTGTTGCATTAGTACTATTATGCCTAGTTCCCTGGATAGTTGCCTATAGTTGCATTCATGCCTTACATGTCATTTTATGCATATATTATTTCCGGAGCTCAGTTGGCTGATGCCTAGTGAGTACCACGTGTTTGGAACTTATACTACACTTCTGCAGCCTGTAGGTTATAGTACGAGTTATGGTCATTGATGTGTGTATCATGCGGAGCATCTATGGATCGGAGATTCGAGGTGAGCTCCTGGCATTTTAGAGTATCCCTACTCTCCCTCTTATTGTTAGACTATTCTCTATGTTGTACTCAGAGATATCTTTGTATATATACTTATCCTGTATTTCACTTGTACTCTTGATGTATTAGAAGCTCTTGTACTGGCTCTACTAGGTTTTGGTATTATATTAGTATTTTTATCATATTTATTCCGCAGTTTTCTTTCTTTCTCTTGGTAGACCATTACTAGCTATTCCAGACTTATGGGTTGGCTTACCTACTGGTGGGGTAAAGTAGGTGTCATCATGACCTGAGAAATCGGGTCGTGAGAAATTGGTATCAGAGCATAGGATTACCGGTGTTGTTGGTATAAGAGCTAAGTGTCTAGTGGAGTCCTGCGGATCGATATAGAAACGTCTGTATCCTATCTTTAGGAGGCTATATGGCATTCTATTCTTGAATCCCTATCGTGTGTCCGTATTTCTATGAACCTCTAGTACATTCTTTGACTCCATTCTTTCCCAGATGGATGGCACGAGGTTGTCGATAGATGCGGATGGTACTTCTATGCGTGTGAACAGAGTTTCAGTCCGGTTATGGACTAGGAAGTTAGAGATTGATATAAAGGATCTTCAACATCAAATAGAGGTTGTGGGGGTAGTCCAGGCTCTGATAGAGTTTGCGACCACCTCAGCTTTTTGGGATTCAGTGTTAGGGATTCTGAGTCTTTTTATGGATGCTTCACACTCAAGGGTATTTGTCACGACCCGAAATCCCATTCGGGCCGGACTGGCACCCGAAACCGATATGGCCTGAGAGAACCAATCTTTGCTCATGAACATTCGTATGCATCTCCTCGTATGGACCTTATTATACCTCAATCACCTATGCGGAAGTCATGGATATGGAAACATATGCCATATATATATATATATATATATATATATCTTGGCCGTTGGGGCTATCACGTCAAAACTGAACGTACATATCTTACATTCTGTTCCCACATAAGTCTACAGAGCCTCTACAGATAAATGACTATGACAATCCTAGAGTCGGGACAACACCCCGCTCTATACTCATATACAATACCAAAATAAATGTACATAGCAACTCAGAAAGCCCCGAACCAACTGGAGCTCACCAAAAGTCCACAGAGATCCGCAACCTACAGTGGAGGTCTACTAGTACCTGGGCCTGCAGGAAGTAAGGTAAGCCCCCAGGAGGGGTCAGTACGGATAATGTACTGAGAATGTAAGGCCATATGAAACTGTCACAAATACGTCAATAGAACCAAAATGTAATAGGATAGTCAATATGAATAACCTAACGATCTGTATATATGGGACCATGTAGCTTACATAAATTAATTTCTTCTCTTTATTATTTACTCCTCATCGCTCATATCATATCGTACCCCAGCCCCAACTGATTAGTGGGTCTTAACATAACATAACGTTATGTTGGGATCGGCTCGAGCTAGGTCTTTTTCTCTAGAGCTACCACCCATAAATCAATATATATTGGGATCGGCTCGAGCTAGGCTTATGCCTCTAAAGCTGCCACCCATACCAACATATCAGGTTCGTCTCGAGCTAGGTTAGTATCTCTAGAGCTTCCCCCTGTCAGGATCGGTCTGAGCTAGGCTTATGCCTCTAGGACTGCCCCCTGGTCCAATAATATCGGGATCGGCTTGAGCTAGGCATTTTGCCCCCAAAGCTACCACCCATACTCAATCATTAACCACCAACAAATATGAATTACTTTATTTCTTACTTTTGAGAGATATACTTGCGAGGGATTGATTCATACTCTTATGAGAGAGTGATACAATCAATTATGAGAGATTAACGTGTATATATATAGTCACAACGTTATAGGAGTCTTAAGAGCACAACATTATTGGGACTTTTGGAACATGTCCATAATTATGCAACTCATGAACAACCATGACTAATGAATGAGGAATATGTGACTTAACCACTATTGGCACTTTGGAACATAACCTTTTTGGGCTTTTGGGACTTTGACCAACGAATAGGAGACATAAAATTCACAATTGATCAATGAGTATAAAATTCATGATAATAACCCTTGCTAACCGGATATAGGATACCTTAGCACATTTTGGGATGGTACAAACGTATTGTCAATGTGAATACTATTTGCCGCAGAGAGATACGGACAGAGTAACCTTACATACCTTGTATTCTCAATACGAATATACAATCCTAGATGTGCATACAATAGTCCCGCTCCTTCTTTATGTGTCACTCTACAACACAAAATTCATAACGAAATTCACATTAACCACAAACTACCTTACAAATGCATAAAACGTCAATGAGTTACATGTTTGCCATTAAACATGCCATTTCCCCTTGACAAAACCATTGATGAAATTATTATTCCAAAAACCCCACAATATTCCCAACATTGACCAATACATGATATTCAATACATTTCACCGCAACACTTCTCCTTTACACTTTCTTATCCACACCACATCACAATTAATCCATCAAATTACCTTAATACACCTCATAGCACATATCGGCCAAAATCCCACAATTTACACTTATAGAAAAATAACAAGTTTGATAACAAAATCACACCATACATGTTCATATTTTATCCATACCATGCTCTTTCATCAAAGTCACAAGTCATAATTCAAGCTTGAAGCTCATGGATATCACATTTTTTAACAAAAACACAAAGCACCTTATTCAACACTTCCAAGCATGACCAACATGATTTACATACTCTACCATGCATATAATATATTAAAGTACAATAATAATCACTTACCCAAGCTTGGAAGATGATGATCTTGCTCCAAAAGTTGGTTTAGGGTTCTTAGGGTTTGAGAGAAAAATGATTGAAAAAAGTATCTAAAAGGCATGAGATTTCAAAATGACCAAAAATCAGATTTTTGGCCCTTTATATAGGCCCTTCAATCCATCCTTATCCACTCTATGGCATTACATGTGGTGTTCTAGAAGGTCAAGGCAAGAATGGGTCTTTTGGCCCATTTTGGCCCATGCCTTCTTTTTTTTTTTTTTTTGGGGCCCTTTTTGGCCCAATTCACTTAACCCAATAAAATTAATAATTTCTCATGTTTAAATCATCTCATACATTTTACAAAAATATTCCCACTCATGCTATTCATATCCGTAGCCTCAATCCCAAAAACAAGCGATTCTAGCCACGTATGACTTATTTTGACCACAAGGGTAAAATTGTCATTTTGACGCCAAATTCATTCTCGAGTAATTTTATCATACCAATATAATAATTTACTCATTTCATGTATATTCTCATAATTATAGAAGAAACGTGACAAAAATTGGCTCGGTACGTTCCCGGGTACCCTTGGGACTTAAGAAAATTTCCAACTTTCGAAAAATGAAAAAACCAGCCTGGCACACCCTTGGGCATGCCAGATTTCTGCCTCTGTGCTAAAAATTTTAGCCCAGATCAACCTGGCACGCCTGTGCCTTAGTTTTTCCAAAAATTTTATTTTTTGACTTTTCTTCGCGGGTTTGGTTAGATACTTCAAGTCCTATTCTTTAACTTACTTATTACCCTTATTACACTTTGTTTAGAGGTCCTCTTAGCCTCATTTTGAACCCCACAAGTGCTCCTCATAAATCATAAAAAACTTCCTATGAAAGGCTAACCACATGTACGAGGCAAAATTTTAATTTTTTTTCATCATTAACTTTACAAAATACATACTTATAGGTCTCGACACCTAAGTAAACATTATTGAATGTCGTCAAGCAGGGTTGGAAAGGTCCAGGGTGTTACATTCTTCCCCACTTAGAAACAATCGTCCTCGAATGTTAGTAACATCGTCTCATGTACATCCCATGCATATCTATTTTAACATATAAACACATAATACTTATGGATACTTCCTTGCTATTGGCCCAACTCCATACTTTGAGCTTTCTCCCCCGTTTAAAATAGTCACGGGTACTTTTTCATTATTTCTTTGGCTCCCTATGTGATTCGGTTTCTCCACTGTACCTTTACCAAAGCTATTATTATTTTCTTTTCATCTTTCCACTTATCCATATAGAATGGCAATGTATATCCCTTCATAAGTGACATCCCGTATAGCTTGGACATTTAATAAAAATAAGGGATCACAACATATGACTTTTTTTAGCTTGTAGCTACTGTCGTACTATCTTACCCTTCTCTATAGCGTAGTGAACAAAATCTAGTCCCAAATAAGGCAGTTTCACTCGGTGTAAATAACCCAATAAATGATTTAAACTTTCTTTTATATAAACCTTCATAAAGTACCATCTTGATACTTGAACAATAGCTATATCTATCATGATAAGCACATTTAATAAGGGTAGATGATCATCCCAACTACCTTTTAAGTTTCTCATACAGGCTCGTAGTATACCTTCAAATGTTTGGATAGTATGCTCTGTTTGTCCGTTCATCTGAGGTGAAAAGCTATACTCAAATTCACTTCCGTACCCAATCTTCTCTTAAAAAAAACTCAAATAAAATGTGTAGCAAATCGAGCCCTCCTTCCTAATGTGATAGAGTTCAGAACTCCGTATAGTTGTACTTCCTCCGTAATAGTCAGAACTCTGTATAGTTGTACTTCCTCCGTAATAGACAACTTCGAATATTCTTCAACCTTGTAAGTGGTTTTGAAAGACAACATATGTGATATGTAGGTAAACCTGTCAGCTATCTATCATGTGGAATCAAATTCTTAAAATGTATTGAGATAATCCTTATGTGTATGATGCAATCTTGCGATAAAATCCATGTTAACCATGTCTTATTTTAAACTAGAAAATGTATACATGACATATAACCTCCAGGTTTCTGATGCTCTGCTATTACCTATGGATAATTTGGTCAAGGAGTTACAAATTCTATAATGTTCTTCTTCTTTATATTGCCTCACCAAGGCCTTCTTACCAAACCATGGTACATTTTTGTTTCTCCCGAATAAAATAGAATACCATGGATGATGTGATTCGGTTGTAATTCATTTCCTTGGTCCATCTTTATTTGGTATACCTGATCTACCTTGATATTGAAATAATCTCGCACACATAAGGTCAAATCTCATCGAACCTTGTGATACGGTGTTTTTGCCAATCTAAAAATAGGATTCACATGTTGCTTTTCCCTCACCTCTACGAATGAACACTTTACCGCATTTTGCGTTATGACCCTTTGATCTGGAATCTCTAGTAAATACACTACCAAACCGTTTATTTAATATGTAGACCCTCAACTATTCCTTGTGTCCCCATGAACCGACCATTAGTACTTCTTAGTGCTTTACAACTTAATGCATTGACCACTGCATTCACTTTTCCCGAATGCGATCTCAGTATCTTATCTTAATCTCTTAATAATTTAAGTCATCTTCCCTACCTCAGATCTAAGTCCCTCTGTCAAAGTATATGCAAAATCTTATGATCAATATTTATATATTGATATGAACCCTAAGTAGTGGTGTCATATCTTTCAAATAAATACCACAACTATTACCTCAAAATCATGTGTGATATCGTTTCTCTCATATGGCCGTAACTGTCGTGAGGCATACGCTGTTATCTTATCGTACCGCATTAACACCCATCTGAGGTCAACCCCGGAAGCATCACAATACATTGCATAACCTTTGTGCCTTCGAGAAATACTAAAACTGGTGTAGAAGTTAATTTATCTTTCAACTCTTGGGAACATTGCTCGCATGCATCGTTCTACTGAAACTTAATTGTCTTGTGTGTAAACACTCTTCCCTTTGTTTTTTTTTCACCTTATCTATGTTTTGCGTAGCGATCTTTATTCCTTCTTCCTATACAATGTAACCCAAGAACGCTATAGATATAACAAAAATTCACATTTAGAAAACTTCCATAACACTTGCTGCACATGATTAATGTGGTCCTCTTGTGGTCTCGAATAAACCAGAATATCATCCTTGAACACATCCACAAATACATCCAAGAATAGCTTGATCACCCTATTCACCCAATCCATAACAGCTGGTACATTTGTTAGTCGCAATGACACAACTAAGAATCAGCATAGTCAGACCGTGTTCGAAAAGTTGTATTGGGTATATCTTTGTTTCTAACTCTGACTTTGGTGATAACCCGGTCTCAAGTCACTTTATTTTAGGGAAATTAGTGGAAGAAAGAGTGGATACAATCCTTTTGATAAAAAGGGACAACACACTTGGCACCCTATAACTGCTCAAACAAATCGTCAATTCTTAGGAGGGAATATTTTTTTCTCGATCATTACCTTGTGCAGTTGCCAATAGTCAGTATACGTTCTCAAGTACCATTTCATTTTTGTTTTCCATATTCACACGGATGCGCCCCAAAGGACATATTAGGTCTTATGTATCCCTTGTCCACCAAATCTTTTAATTGCTCAGTTTAATTTCCATAGCTTTACTGAAACCATGTTATACGGAGAAAGAGAAATAAGCAGAAGGCTTGGAATCACATCAATAGTAAACTCTACTTCCCGTTCTGGGAGTAAGCCTGGAAATTCGTTGGGAATTATATCAAGAAAGTGATTGACCACCGAAACTTGTTGAGGACTTGGTGGTTTCACATAAATCTCTCGCTCTCGGACTAACTGGCATACATACCCCTTGGCTATCAATTTCGTCACTTTAGGATAGAAAATAAAATTTTTCCTTGGTTCCACCACATTACCCTTCCATTCAAAGGCATTTTCTTGTGGACAGCGAAAATATACATTCTTAGCCCGGCAATTCCCTGTGGCATAACAAGAAACCAACCAGCCCATTCCCATTATAACATCAACATCCACCATTTTCAATTCAATAAGATCAACTAATATATCATGACCACACAATCATAATGCACTCTTTTAGTTACAATAACTTCCCTTTTTTGGTGTAGAGTTATCTCAAATGGATTAACTAAAATTTCTACTGTCCTTTCACAAAGTTTCTTCTTTTTCTATTTTTTTTGTTTTTCTTATCAATCGATGTAAATACGTTACGTAAAAAGACAAATCATATACCTGTCGCGTCATCAGGAGAAGCCTTAAATTTCTGTCGATACGCCACGGCGTAGGTACGACCCTGAATGCTACCAGAACTAGCTACTCTCCTAGCACCTATGCCACGACAAGCAGGTTGTACATTTGACGATGATAATGCAACAGCAGCTACCGTAGGCCGTGTCACACCACCCATACTTTTTTGTGGGCACTCTCTCACCATGTGCCCTGGTACGCCAGACCAAAAGTAAACATTTGTTCCCAATCGGCATTCACCTGCATGAAACCTCCCGCAGCGCTGGCACATCCAACGATAAAACCTCGGGTGGTTCATACTTTCTTGTGCTTGATACCCCACTGTCTGTAAACCCTGAATCTCACCTCCTTGCCCAAACTGATTGCTTCTAAACCCTTGAAATAGAGGGGGAGTATTTGCTGCGGAATGAGGAAATATTGGCCTAGGTGGATTGTATAAAACTCGAGGCCCAAATCCTTCTACGGATGCCATATCCTGTCCCATGGGTTTAGATCTTTTTGATGATCCTACTTCCAATTCCTGCATCTTTCCCCTTTGCCTCTGTCCCTCTTTTTACTGTACAAGAGTTTGTCTTTGAGCTTGTGCAGCAACCACATGGGTCAATATTTGTACCGCACTCATCAAATCCTTCTCAATAGTATTAACGGGAAGTTCTGAAGATACTTCTCTTCTTCTCAGCTCTCCCAGGGCTGGGAAAGTAGAAGAAGCCCGTGATGCAAATTCAGTATTAGCTCCACCTTGACTAGCTTGGTCAGGTGGGGGTCTACTCGATCCTTTTCCGACAAGCGTAAAAACCTGCTTACCCTTGCCTTTGCCTCTCTTTGTCATTGGCAGTTTCTATATCAAAGAAAACTAATCATCATGGTCAGATATAATCTAACTTACAACACTGGCTCTACTGCACGATCTAGGAATGAAGAAAAGGAACAACATCCTAAATGTCCCGTAGCCTTCTACTTATAAATGTGATGAATAACACATCGATAAGTAAGACTCTACTCAGACACGGCTTTGTAGATGCCCTTAGAACGACCTGCTCTGATACCACTTTTATCACGACCCGAAATCCTATTCGGGCTGGACTGGCACCCAAAGCCGATATGGCCCGAGAGAACCAATCTTTGCTCATGCACATTCATATGCATCTCTTTGTATGGACCTTATTATACCTCATGCAACTATGCGGAAGTCATGGATATGGAAACATATGCCATATATATATATATATATATAAAAAACTTGGCCGTTGGGGCCATCACGTCAAAACTGAATGTACATATCTTACATTCTGTTCCCACATAAGTCTACAGAGCCTCTACAGATACATGAATATGACAATCCTAGAGTCGGGACAACACCCCGGTATATACTCATATACAATACCAAAATAAATGTACATAGCAACTCAGAAAGCCCCGAACCAACTGGAGCTCACCAAAAGTCCGCAGAGATCCACAACCTACAGTGGAGGTCTACTAGTACCTGCGCCTGCAGCAAGCAAGGTAAGCCCCCAGGAGGGGTCAGTACGGATAATGTGCTGAGTATGTAAGGCCATATAAAACTGTCACAAATACGTCAATAGAACCAAAATGTAATAGGACAGTCAATATGAATAACCCAACGATCTGTATATGTGGGACCATGTAGCTTACATAAATTAAGTTCTTCCCTTTATTATTTATTCCTCATCGCTCATATCATATCGTACCCGGGCCCCAACTGATCAGTAGGTCTTAACATAACATAACGTTATGTTGGGATCAGCTTGATCCAGGTCATTGCCTCTAGAGCTACCACCCATAAATCAATATATATTGGGATCGGATCGAGCTAGGCTTATGCCTCTAGAGCTGCCACCCATACCAACATATCAGGTTCGGCTCGAGCTAGGTTAGTACCTCTAGAGCTGCCCCTTATCAGGATCAGTCCGAGCTAGGCTTATGCCTCTAGGACTGCCCCCTAGTCCAATAATATCGGGATCAGCTTGAGCTAGGCATTTTGCCCCCAAAGCTACCACCCATACTCAATCATTAACCACCAACAAATATGAATTACTTTATTTCTTACTTTTGAGAGATGTACTTGCGAGGGATTGATTCATCCTCTTATAAGAGAGTGATACAATCAATTATGAGAGATTAACGTGTGTATATATATATATATATATATATATAGTCACAACGTTATTGGATTCTTAAGAACATAACATTATTAGGACTTTTGGAACATGTCCATAATTATGCAACTCATGAACAACGATGGCTAATGAATGAGGAATATGTGACTTAACAATAGATAATATTATTGAAACCATTAGACACAAGTCAAGGAACAAGAGGTATGTGTATAACCACTATTGGCACTTTGGAACATAACCTTTTTGGGCTTTTGGGACTTTGACCAACGAATATGAAACATACAATTCACAAATGATCAATGAGTAGAAAATTCGTGATAATAAACCTTGCTAACCAGATATAGGATACCTTAGCACATTTTGGTATGGTGCAAACGTAATGTCAATGTGAATACTATTTGCTGCAGAAAGATACGGACAGAGTAACCTTACATACCTTGTATTCTCAATACGAATATACAATCCTAGATGTGCATACAATAGTCCCGCTCCTTCTTTATGTGTCACTCTACAACACAAAATTCATAACGGAATTCACATTAACCACCAACTACCTTACAAATGCATATAACGTCAATGAGTTACATGTTTACCTTTAAACATGCCATTTCCCCTTGACAAAACCATTGATGAAATTATTATTCCAAAAATCTCACAATATTCCCAACATTGACCAATACATGATATTCAATACATTTCACCACAACATTTCTCCTTTACACTTTCTTATCCACACCACATCACAATTAATCCATCAAAATCACACCATACATGTTCATATTTTATCCATACCATTCTCTTTCATCAAAGTCACAAGTCATAATTCAAGCTTGAAGCTCATGGATATCACATCTTTTACCAAAAACACAAAGCACCTTATTCAACACTTCCAAGCATGACCAACATTATTTACATACTCTCCCATGCATATAATATATTAAAATACAAGAATAATCACTTACCCAAGCTTGAAAGATGATGATCTTGCTCCAAAAGTTGGTTTAGGGTTCTTAGGGTTTGAGAGAAAAATGATTGAAAAAAATATCTAAAAGGCATAAGATTTCCAAATGACCAAAAAATCAGATTTTTGGCCCTTTATATAGTCCCTTAAATCCATCCTTATCCACTCTATGGCATTACATGTGGTGTTCTAGAAGGTCAAGGCAAGAATGGGTCTTTTGGCCCATGCCTTCTTTTTTTTTTTTTTTTGGGCCCTTTTTGGCCCAATTCACTTAACCCAATAAAATTAATAATTTCTCATGTTTAAATCATCTCATACATTTTACAAAAATATTCCCACTCATGCTATTCATATCCGTAGCCTCAATCCCAAAAACAAGCGATTCTAGCCACGTATGGCTTATTTTGACCACAAGGGTAAAATTGTCATTTTGATGCCAAATTCATTCTCGAGTAATTTTATCATACCAATATAATAATTTACTCATTTCATGTATATTCTCATGATTATATAAGAAACATGACAAAAATTGGCTCGGTACGTTCCCGGGTACCCTTGGGACTTAAGAAAATTTCCAACTTTCGAAAAATGAAAAAACCAGCCTGGTACGCCCTTGGGCGAGCCTGCTTTCTGCCTCTGGGATAAAAATTTTAGCCCAGAGTGGCCTAGCACGCCCTCTGGCGCGCCTGTGCCTTAGTTTTTTCGAAAATTTCATTTTTTGACTTTTCTTTGCGTGTTTGGTTAGATACTTCAAGTCCTATTCTTTAACTTACTTCTTACCCTTAATAAAATTTGTTTATAGGTACTCTTAGCCTCATTTTTAACCCCAAAAGTGCTCCACTAAAATCACAAAACACTTCCTATGAAAGGCTAACCACATGTTCGAGGCCAAATTTCAATTTTTTTTAATCATTAACTTTACCAAATACATACTTATAGGTCTCGACACCTAAGTAAACATTATTGAATGTCGTCAAGTAGGGTTGGAAAGGTACTGGGTGTTAAATTATTACCTGGTTCATTGACTGTTTCTCATGCTAAAGTTGGGTTTATTGGGGTTCAGCAAGGCTCTTTATCGGTTTTCGAGTATGAGATTAAGTTTCTCAAGTGGGCCAGTCAAACACCTATGTTATATGCTACTGAGCTTGAGATGGTGCAGAGATTTATCAGAGGATTGGCTTTACCTACCTAGGCATTAAAGTATTTGATAGCAGTTGGGTCTTCTTTCTCTGAGGTTGTTGATCGTGCAAAGGCTACAGAGAGGGTTTGCTTTGAGACATATGGAGGTAGCAGTAAGAGGAAATTTCAGTAGTTCAGTGTTAGTGGTATTCTTTCTGAAGGTCGGGATCTTTCTAGCAGAGTTTAGCATCACTTTCCACCTATTAGGCCCATACAGGTAGTACCTCAGCTTATGGATAGCTCTCAGGTAGATCATAGTAGTCACAGTGGGCAGAGTTCTCATCAAACATTGCAGAGTGTTTGGTATAGATCTTCAGGCCATCCTGGATCAACAGGTACAGTGTGTCAGAGAGTCCAGTAGCATGTTTTGACTTTGACGAGATTGGTCATTGGTCTAGGGAGTGCCCTAGACGTGAGTTGGTTGTCCAGAAAGGGTCAGAATATGTTTCTCACTAGCCTAGAGCTCTCGAGGCATGTTATGATTACCGAGAGGATGGTTACTTCAGTAGATAGTATCCTCGTCGTCAATTGGTTAGCCAGTTGAGTCCAGCTCATATTTCTCGCTAGGTTAGAGCTTTAGGGGTTTGTTATGACTACAGAGAGATCAGTCACTAGTCTAGAGAGTGTCCCCGGTGTGGGATTATCATTCATTCAGCTCATAATGATCAGTCTCATGGAGTTGTGGCACCTTCAAGTAGAGATAGTGCACTTAGTGCCTCAGTTGGTCATTCAGACACTCAGTTTGAGTTTGGACTTGCTTAGATTCATACTCTTTTGGGCACGTTAGATTTATAATTTTGGATTTCCACCGTGATAGGTGCGTCTTTGATTTTCTCCCTTTAGTTTCTATTTAGAATTATATTAGGGTTTTAGTACCCATCGATGATTATATGCCTTAGTATTCTTATATTGATTGTTGTATGCCTTTGTAGATTTCACGCATATATGACTACCCCCATATATTATTCTTTAGTAATGGATTGAGTGGATCAGTATTGTGATATCACTAGGGGTGTAGCATTTGGGTTCGAGTTCCATTTCCTTTGGCAAATTGGCATTGTTATGGCCTTAGAGTGGTACTTGTTGATTTTTATTTTTTGTACCACATGCATCTTATGTTGTTGATATAATTGTCATTGTTTTGACATTTATTGATTTTTATTTGATAAATGACTAGATTAGAGTTATCTAGCTAGCATTCTTCCCTTCCTAACGATTCTTATTTCATTGGCTTTGATGTCTACCTCTGTTGGTTAGCCTTCCCTTTCTTTTAGGAAGGTTAGTTGTCGATCGAATTATGGAAGTGAAGTAAGTTTTACCTTCTACGGCTTTATTGTGATTTTAGCATTGGTAGTCTTCTTCCATAACCCATTTTTATTAATGATGTGTTTGGGAATTGACTCCTCCGTTCTATATAGCTCATCACCAGGTAGTGGTCATCTTGATGTTGATGTTGATGTTTAATTGGAGTTAGCAATTCGATTCTGTTGCCTGTTGCTAATGTTGGAAAGTCTAGGTCTTGCTTTCTGAATTGTTGAGTTCGTTTCCTGGTGATCATTTTGATCTTGGTATTGGTGTGGAGTTGGATACTCTGTTCTGCCTATGATGTGGTTCATGGACCAGCCGAGTTAAAGTTAGTTTTAATAGGTGATCTCAGAAAATTCTCATTTTGGCTGTTGTTCGGCCTAATATGACTTCGTGGGATGCTTCTACTTAGTGGTATGTTCTTGGTTATTAGTTGTTGGTTACCAAAGATGGAGTCAGTATTTGTTGCCATAGTTTGGGCATTGGATTGGCCAGATGTCGGTTGAGTTATACATTTCGAGTTGCTCGAGTTCTGGCTACCATTGGTGCTTTTTTTTCAGCCTTGGTGAGTTCTTGGTTATGCCTTGTTGCATTATGACCTTCAGTAGTTGTGGAATCGATTGCTTATGCTTTCAGCCGGTGGTTTTTCCTCCATTATGATTATGCTCTTCGGTGATATTTTGGCTTTAGTCCTTGCGGGAACCATTGGGTATATGCCTAGTTTCCGATAGCGAGGCTGATTTGGGGAATTTGACCTTAGTTCGGACTTATTGGCCCCAATTATGATTTTTGACCTTTTTGGATGATGACTTGGGAGTTATGATGGGTTGCGGTTGATGTCGCCCAAACTATACCTCCAGAAAAGTATAACACAGTTATTGAATCTAATATAGAACCCAACTAGGTTGGGGTCGATCCCATAGGGAATAAGATGAAGGCCTGTCGAATGTTTGTCTGAGTAATTGGAAAGTAACTAAAAAATAGGGTTTTTGTAAGCAAATAGTAACAATAACAATTGTTGATTTTCAGATTTGTGATCAATAGGAGAAATACACTAGGACTGTGATCCCCAATGATTTTTTAACTCTACCGGTTACTTGTACTGGTAAACTATCCCAATACGTTGCATGCAAAATGTAACAAGATAGGTTCATCTAAACATCTCTAGACCTTTGTTAGATGAATTTCACTCTTCTCCTCTCGGTCTCCTAGTGTCGCACTACTAACCCTTGTTCTGGACCTCAGATAACCATTCCTGTTACGGCTCAAGTTATTAGATGAAGGTTGATAGCTTCAAATCTCTGTTGTTATTTTGTTTTCCCAATATCTACCTCTCTCTTGAGCAATTCTAGACTACAGGTGAGTTTCTAATGTTTGCAATCGTTAGAAGATCAATCACAACGAAAGAAATAACAATACATGCATTCACACCAGTTTAGAATTGCTTTACACTTAACCCGTTTCGTTAATTCCTTATGGTTCACACAACCCTTGTTTATGGGTTTAGTTATTCATGATTTCAAGAACACAAGAAGAATTCAATGATGAAAACATAATTGTAAAGTTACAATAAGAAGAAAACTCTAAAATCTCAATATGAGTAAAAACCCTAGAATCGATGTTCCAAGATTACAAAATCAATAATGTGTTTATGAACTCAAAATAATGAAAATATAATCCAAAACTATGTAATTGACTAACTCATAAACATAGGACAACATAGGGGTATTTATAGATACAAGGTGAATACTATCCTAAACAAAGTAGGAGAAAAAAGTCGGCAACTTTCCATAGTTTCTTGACTTGGTGTCGTGGAACCAGCCCACGTCATGTGGGTCCATCTGGTGGAAATCAACCCATTTTACAACATTCAGGAGTTGACCCATGGTACCAACCTACGTGGCATAGGTCGACTCGCGTGACGTGAGTCCCTATCGTGGGTCACTCCTCCGGTTTCAACTTGGCTCATTCATCTTTCAATGTCACATTCTAGTGTATGCTTCTTCCCTTATTCTCTATTTTGCCTACAAAACCTATTTCCCTGCAAAACAGGACAAAAAACACATCATACCAACCAAACATACCCAATTTATTACATATTTTCATTGTTTTAAGCATCAAAAGTGCCATGAAACCATGACATATCAACACCCTCAACTTAGAACGTTTGCATGTCCTCAGGCAAACAAAACAAAATAAACACAATCGATGCTTAATTCAGAGAAACCCAAGAGACCTACGACAGTCGACTCATTACTTTTGGCACCGAAACTTTTTCGACCTCTCCTATTTGGAAATCAAAACCACAGTGTGTATACATGCTGCATATTATCATGACACAGAAGGGATCAAATGATGACATCAGATTATGAACAAACAACTAAGCATTTATGCAAATGACATTATCAGAGCAAATAGCAGCTAACAATGCAACCCATGTACTCTCACAATAAAGAAGTCCCATAAACTCACAACATACTAATGAATATCAAAGTAGGGACTGGGTCAAAACACTCTCTCTCACAAAGAAGTTCAAACAGTGTGCATGAAATACCATAGGCTTGCCCTTATTTTCAATGCCTTAGTTTTTCGGACAGTTGGACTACGATCACTATAGGACTTTAATCTGCTTGTAATATAGGCTTGGGGACGGGTGTGGTACATATGGATATGGTGACTCAACTCTCCTTAACACTACACTATTCTTGGCTCCACTTTCAAACCATTCTCATTTTATTCTTCCTTATTCTCCCTCTTTTATTATTGGGTGTGATTTTCTTCATACTTTCAAAACACAATTTGTTTTTATTTTTTCTTTTTCTCTTTTTTTGCAATTTCTATTTATTTCACTCATTTGTTTTCTTTTTTTTCTGTTCACACCTAACTCTGTTCTATTTTTCTTTTTTTTTACTAACCCCTTCTTCATACCCATATCAAGCTATGCACCCTATGATAGTCACCCTCAACTTAAGCAATTTGCCTGAGTTGAGGTACACAATATCCAAGGAGGGACCAGGGCCAAGACAGGTTCATTTTAAGTCAAAATGGGAAAGTGAATAGGCTAATGAAAGAAATAGGTCAATTAAGGCTCAAAATCAGAATCAAGGGATATTTACTTCATTTGGTCAGGCATTTAGGCTAAAAGTGAACTTATTCAAAAATGGCCTGATTCTTTCCTAACCACTATCCTCTAACCTAGGTAAGACTAAATGGGAAAGTTCTGGATCGAACACAACAAAGTGAACTCGGTAATGACCTCACACACATATAGCATAGGGTAACACTATCAACTACTACCTATCCAGTTCATGCATTGCTAGCTATAGTCATGCTGCCTATATATTAATGCCATAACAAGATCCAACAGCTGTCACAAACTAACATACTACATACACAGTTCAAAACAAATTTTTCAGGAGGGGTGTCCTTTAAACAACAAAAAAGCATCATTATATTATTATCATTCATAGTCTGTTCAAAATTGACTGCACTAAGGTTCCCTTATTTTTCTCCTAATTAAACACAAAAACACATAAATAATATAAATAACAACCTAAACATGTTGGTTCTACTATGATAGCACTTAGGGGTAAAGAAACACGACAACGAAAATCCCTAAGTGGTTGTATACCCCCACACCAACTAAATAATGGTTCACTGCCCTCAGTGCACAACGATCAATATGATAAGTGTAAGTGAGCGAAGACATACCTGTGGTTCCCTAGGAGCTAGATGTGGGCCCATCCGCAGTGAGATCATCTGTGTACTCTCTGGGCTCCACGCTTGGTACGGACGGTGGAGGGGGTGGCTGACTAGAGGATGCACCTCATACTCTCTACTCATGGGTAATCTGACTGGCATGGTACTCTGCTCGAGAGGCCTTAGTCACCCTCTTTATATCACTCTCAAACTCATCACCACTATTAGTCTAACCCTCTGAACTTCGCGGCCTCTTGTCGCTAGCAATAGGAGGCTCCTCATCAGGAAATAAATCAACCTTAAAAATTGATTCTGTCGGGAATTATCTGGGCATAGAAGGAATGATAGGAGTGTGGATGACTTATAAATCTTCAACCTGTGCCTTCAAAGAAGACACCTCCTGTGTCAAACTTGTAAAGTCTAGAATATGGGCCTCCCACAGTCGATTACCCATCTGCTGCTCAAAATTGTCAATCCACCCATGCAGCTCACGCATAAACCTCTCCATAGTAGTTGACATGCTAGCCTCAAATCTTGCCTCAGAAGACTCTATCAAAGTCCTAACCCATGGCTTAAGTTGAGATACCAACTTATCCATCTGGGCCTCTGTGTGAGCCTGTCGCTCAATAGCAAGCATCTGTCTATCCACTAACTGTTGCAAAAATTCCCGTGAAACTGCAACCATGATAAACAAGGGTGGTGGTGCGGCAGTTCCTACTAAACCCTCATCAATAACAGGTCCTATGCCCTAAGTAGGTAACCTCCTAGCCTCGGACTCACTAACTAGTGCTAAAGTGTTAACCGGTTCCTCTCGATCCACTTACTTTTCAAAAAGGGCGGCTGTTGATGAAGTAGAGGGCTGAGACCCCCTCTGGGAAACTAGATTAGCACCTCACTATTGCATCAAACCTACATCAGTTATGTGGGCCACCTCAATGTCGTGATCTACTATAGGTATCGTAACCACACCGATAATATTACATAGGCCCTAAATCAGATAGGGCAAAGGGATACTGGTAAAGTTTATAAAGGTACGCTTGTGAATCTCCTTAATAATGTAGTAGGCAATGTTGATGTCATATCCGGCGATGATGCTTTCTACTTGAACAACACGATCAAGAGTAAGAGAATTATCTGCACCTGTGGTATCGAGATGGTACCGTATAACTAACCACCAAAACCTACCCACAAAGTAAAGCGAGGACTTCTTAATATCCAACTTCTCAGTGACCCATATCGCATATACTCCATCCTCAGTGATATATTATGTAACCCACCTTAGAAGCTCTAAGTTCTAATCGACATCCATTATTTTTTTTCTATTTTTCGCCGTCTCTATGCGGTGATCAAACTCAGCAGTACTAGCTGGAAGTGTACGTTCGACACGAAAAAACAACCTGTGGATAGTCTGCTTGGATATATCTACTCTGGTATCATGAACCAAAGTGTGAGTCAATGGTGGTTGGTCCCGATAGCGCTGCTCATTTGGTGTGAGCAATGCAATAGAAGCAACATATGACGCATAAAACTCACGGACCAACTCTGGGTTGTAGCTACCAAAAGGCTCCGTCATCCACCTGAATCCATAGTGATCAAAAATTGAATTAATCTTGAGTAGTTCCTTTGACTCATCTAACCGATACCGGGGCTCCTCAGTGATACTTTTTTTACACGTACCTCGCTCAGTCGGCTCTGCATCCCTATCATAAATGGCCTTCATACCCTGAACACACCACCTCTTGTTTTCCTTTTGTGTTGTAGTTGTGGCCCACTATGCAGCCAACTGTGTCTATGAGAAAGTCATGGAATCCTGAACACCAATGCCTGAAATAGATGCTGTCTCATCAGCCTCACCACTACCTCATGAGTCAGAGTCATCCACTCCATTAGCAATCTCATCGGTCCCAGGTGCATCATCCTCGTCTCTAGTATCACCGATTATAGAAGTATCCACCCCCTCTTTAGACTAGGAGGAGGAATCAGATGACTGAATAGGAGTCATCGGTGTGGTAGAAGGCGGGGGCTGTGTAGTACGCTGAGGTGTGCCACGGGCTGCAGCCTGTGCCCTAGTTCGCTGCCTTGTGGCATGAGGCACAAAAATAGAACCATCCCTAGCTATCTAATAAACATCTTTGGACGCACTTTTCTCTGGCTCTGAAGACTCATCTCGCAGTCTTGTTGTGAATTCTGTGTTCTTGGTGCGGATTCGGGTAGAGGAACCCATATCTCAGCATTTAGGATTTTATTTTGGCAGCATTTGGTTTAAATGGTTTGGGTTTATGTTGGGCTAGGTCAGGTCGGGTTTGTGGGTAGAGGGTAAGGGTTGAGTTTAGGGTTTTCAAAATTAAGGTGTTTGAGGATTTAGGATTTTTGGGTATTAGGAAGTTAATATGGATGAATTTGTATGTTGGGTACTTGGAAAATTTAGTGAATTTAGGATTTGAAGTGTTAATTTGTAGCAATTTGTGTTCAAGGGATCGACTCTTTGAAGGATTGGACAATCGGGTTTAGCGTTGTAGATAAAGTGTTGTCGAATTTTATACGAAATAGGCCAAAATTTTGTGTTGGGTCAAGTCGGATTTCCAGTTTTAGTTTTTTTTTTTCTTCTGATTTTCATGGTACCGACCCACGTTACGTGGGTTGACCTACATCATGTAGGTCATTGGCATAGGTTGTGTTCTTGAAAACATAAAATTTCACCTGATTCCCACGACATAGACCCACGTCAGGTGGATCGACCTACGTCACATGGGTACCTAGCGTGGATTGGATTCTGTAATTTGAACTTTTAGTCTGATTTCCACGGTACCAGCCCAAGTCACGTGGGTTGACCTATGTCACGTGTTTCCCTGGCATGGTTTAATCTGCACACTTTTGAGTTCACATCTTTATTTTTAACTCACGACTCGTATCAATCCTTGGGTTGCCTCCCAAGCAGTGCTTAATTTAACGTTGCGACACGACGTAGCTAGGTTGGTTAATCATGCTTCACCAACCAGCCAATGGGTCGCCTCCCATGAAACTCCTGATTTAACGCTGTGGAAAAACCCAACTCACTTGACTACTCAGACTTTATTAAGACAAAACTCCTCATACGTCCTTATTTCTTTAATGGTTCCCACATAGTGCTTTACACACTGTCTATTGACCTTGAAAAGGATATTATTATCACCTTTTAGCTCAATTACCCCATACGAGAACATCCTAACCACAATGAATGGTCTATACCATTTAGACCTCAGTTTTCCAGGAAACAAGCGAAGCCTGGAGTTATAAAGCCATACCAAATCTTCCGGGTGAAATTCTTGTCGTTCAATCTTTCGATCTTGATATAATTTCATATTCTCTTTATATAGTGCTGAAATTTTATAAGCCCAGAGATGAAATTCATCTATCTCATTCATCTGCTCTAATCTCAATTTAGCTACTTCGCTCCATTCCAGATTCAATCTCTTCAATGTCCATAATGCCTTATATTCAAGTTCGACAGGCAAATGGAAAGATTTACCAAATACCAGCTAATATAGAGATGTATCAATCGGTGTTTTGAATTTTGTTCGATATGCCCATAATGTACCATCTAAAATAGACTTAATCTCACAATTTGACACCTCAACTTGCCCGCTCGTCTGAGGATAGTAAGGTGTTGCCACCTTATGTTTGACACCATATTTTTCAAACAGGGCTTTGAATAGTCGATTACAAAAGTGGGATCCTCCAACACTAATGATAACTCTGGGTGTATCGAATCTTGAAAATATGTTCTTTTCAAGAATGTCGTGACACTCCTTCCTTCATTATTGGGAAGTGCTATTGCCTCCACCCACTTAGAAACATAGTCAACAACTACCAAAATGTATTTATCCCATGTGAGCTCACAAATGGGCCTATAAAATCAATTCCCCATACATCAAACAATTCGAACTAAAGAATAGTTGTCATAGGAAGTTCGTGTCTGTGCGAGATGTTCCCTTGTATTTGACATTGGTTACAAGCCCGAGCATAGTCATGAGTATCTTTATAGATGGTGGGCCAATAATACCCACATTGTAAGATCTTATGAGCAGTCCACGCACCTCCATGATGACCCCCAACTGGAGATGAATGACATGCTTCCAAAATACTCATCATATCGACTTCTGGAATACACCTTCAAATTATGCCATCCGCATACACCCTAAATAAATAAAGCTCATCCCAAAATAATTTTCTCACTCATGCATGAATCTCTTCGTTTTCTAATACGACATATCTTTCGGGACTAGATCACTCGCCAAAATTTTGGCAAAATTTGCAAAACAAAGGATTAAATCTTGTGATGCTGCCAACACTAGATCGTCTGGAAAAGTATCATCAATATCAAGATCATACCTTAATTTAAGCATGGCCACCTCCTCAAGGCATGATAGATGGTCTGTAACCTGATTCTTAGTCCCCTTTCAATCCTTGACCTCAAAATCAAACTCTTGCAATAGTAGCACCCACCGAATTAGTTTTGGCTTGGCATCCTTCTTTTCCATAAGATATCTAAGTGCTGCATGGTTTGTATGCACAATCTCCTTCATACCAATCAATTAAGATCAAAATTTCTCAAAAGCAAAGACCACTGCCAACAATTCTTGCTCAGTTATAGTATACTTTTTTTGAGCTGGATTAAGTGCTTTGCTAGCGTAATAAATTGGATGTAGAATATTCTCATGCCTTTGGCCAAGGATTGCACCAAAGGACACACCACTAGAATCACACATAACCTCAAATGGTATCGTCCAATCTGGCGAAATAATGATAGGGGATGAGATCAACTTCTTTATCAGGCACTCGAACACTTTTAGACAAGCCTCATTAAACACAAACTTCCCCTTCTTACCTTAAAGCTTGCATAATGGATGTGAAATCTTAGAAAAATCCTTGATGAATATTCTATAGAACCCTACATGTCCCAAGAAACTTTGAATTCTTTAAATCGAAATAAGTGGAGGTAACTTTTCAATCACCTCAATCTTGGCTTTGTCAACTTGAATACCCTTCTTTGAGATTCGATGACCTAATATGATAACCTCATTAACCATAAAACGACATTTTTCCCAATTTAGCACTAAGTTGCACTCCTCTCATCATTGCAACACATTAGCAAGATGGACCAAGCAGTTATCAAATGAGTCTCCCACAATAAATAAATCATCCATAAAAATCTCAATAGTGTCTTCCACCATGTCAAAAAAAATGGACATCATGCAATGCTGAAAAGTGGTTGGTGCATTACATAAACCGAAGGGCATTCTTTTGAAAACATACGTCCCATATGGAAAAGTGAACGTGGTCTTCTCTTGGTCCTCGGGAGCAGTGAAAATCTGATTATACCCAGAATAACCGTCAAGAAAACAATACCATCCTCTACCAGCAGGATGGTCTAACATCTGATCCATGAAGGGCATAGAAAAGTGATCCTTTTCGGTCCAAGATTTCATCTTTCAATAATCCATGCAAACTCTCCATCCAGTAATCGGCCTCATTGGGATTAACTCATTCTTGTCGTTTGGAACCACAGTGATTCCTCCCTTCTTTGGCACGCACTGAACTAGGTTCACCCATTTGCTATCAACAATGGGGTAAACCATACCCGTATCTAACTACATGATATTTTTTTTGTCACAACTTCTTACATAGGTGGGTTCAGACGATGTTGGTGCTCAATGCTTGGTATGCACTCATGATCAAGCTGAATTTTATGAGTGCAGATATCGGGTAGAATACCGATGATGTCAGTAATGGATAAACCAATGACCCTCTTAAACCATTTCAACACCACTCTACCAACTCAGCAGAAATAATCACAGGCAAGGTGTTATTAGCTCCTAAGAATGCATAACAAAGGTGAGACGGGAGAGCCTTAAGCTCCAAAACTGGAGGCTCTTCAATAAAAGGACGAACAGGTGGGGTCACCCTATTATTCAAATCAAGATCAAGTTTCTTTGGAGCATAAATGTATTGTAATACCCCGTACCTTCCCGACCCTACTTGAAAACTTTAAACAATGCGTACTTAGGTTTCGAGAGCCATAAGTATGTATTTTGTAGTGTTATTAATGGAACATTTGATATTGGGCCTAGTACATGTGATTAGACCTTTGTAGAAGGTGTTTGTGACTTCGTGGAGAATATGTGGGGTGAAAAATGAGGCTTGGAGAACTTCCAAGCAATGGGTACTAAGGTTAGGAGGTAAGCAAAAGACTTGAGCTTGAAGGATCTAACCAAATCCGCAAAGAAAAGTCAAAGAAAGGAAAAAAATCACATTTTGGGTGTGGGGCGCGCCCAGGGGCATGCCAGGCCACTTCTGGCCAAATTTTTTTTGGCACAGGCAGCACTGGGGTGCCCCAGGCAGCATTGGGGCGGCGTGCCAGGGTGCTTTTCGCCATAATTTTTCTTTGACTATTATGACATGTATAAGACTTTTGAGTCATGGTATCATTACTCCATATTAGTAGGACTACTCTTGAGCGCGTTTAGCATCCGGGTTGTGGTTAACTCTTCGTCACAAGTATTTACCAAAATGTTCAATAAAGCCATGAGCGACTAGAATTTCTATTTTTGCGATTGAGGCTACGAACGGGAATCTCATAAGTGAATATTGTCCTGACATTATGGAATTATTTAAACATGAGATATATGGTGGATTATATATTGGATTTGGTGGGCTAAGTGGATATATGTTATTGGGCTCAATTTAAGGCCCAAAAAGGATTAAAAGACAAGGCCCAAAAGGGCAAAATGACCCATTCTTCCATATTGACTATATAGACATGGAATTTAATGCCAAGGAGTGGCTAAGGATGAATTAAGAGGCTATATAAAGGCTAAAAATCAGATTTTATTCACATAAATATCTCATGCCTCTTTATATATTTCTCAAATATTTCTCTATTTTCCAAACCCTAAGGCAACCATTTTCTTTGGACACTTTGGACAAGATCATCACTTTGCAAGCTTGGGTAAGTGGTTATTCTTGTGATTAAATATATTATATGCATGAGAGATTGTGTAGATCATGATGGTTATGTTGGCAAGGTTGAATAGGACACTTTTTCCCTTTGGTAAAAGATGTGCCATCTTTGTAAATTAAACTTGAAAGGTGACTAGTGGTTTTGATGACAGTGCGTGGTATGGATGAAATATCAATATTTATGGTGTGATTATGTTTCTAAACTTGTTATTTTTCTATAAGTGTAAATTATGGGATTTTTGCCGATATGTTGTTATGAGGTGTATTGAGGTGATTTGATGGAGTAATTGTGACGTCGTGTTAATGAAGAAATGTAAAGAATGAAATTGGTATGAAATGCTATTGGGTTGTGATATTTTGGTCATTGTTGGGCATATTGTGGTATTGTTGGTATGACAATGCCGTAAATGGTATTGTAAAGGGGGAAATGACATTTGAAGGCAAACATGTAACTCATTGTCGTCTTATACACTTGGAAGGTAGTTGATTGTTAATGTAAGCTCCATTATGTACTTGTGTTGTAGAGTGAAACATAAGGAAGGAGCTAGACTATTGTGTTCACGTATAGGGTTGTGTATTCATATTGGAAGTATAAGGTATGTAAGGTTATTCTATCTGTATCCTTCTGCAGCACATAATAGACACATTGACATTTTATTTGTTCCATTCCAAAATGTTCTAAGGTATCCTATATCTAATTATCCTATAGTCGGTTACCAATTGTTATTATCACATGTTTCCTACTCATTGATCAATTGTGATTCACATGTCTTATGTTCATTGACTAATGTTCCAAAGTTCCCATGGTTCCAATAATGTTATGTTTCCAGTAATGTTATGACAATCATTGTATCAATCTCAAAAGTACAGAATGAAGTTATGCATATGTGGTTAATGATTGAGTATGGGTGGTAGCTTTGGGGGCGTAAGCCTAGCTCAAGCTGATCCCGAGATTCTTGGATCAGGGAGTAGTCCTAGAGGCATAAGCCTAGCTCAAACCAAACCTGACAGGGGGTAGATCTAGAGGTAAGAACCTAGCTCGAGCCGAACCTGATATATTGGTTTATGGGTGGCAGCTCTAGAGGTAATAACCTAGCTCGAGTCGAGCCCAATGTGATAATTTATAGGTGGTAGCGCTAGAGGCATAAGCCTAGCTCGAGCTGATCCCAACATAACTTTATGTTATGTTAAGACCCACTGATCAGTCGAGGCCTTGGTACATAGTGACTCAAATGATGATAAAAAAACATAGAAGTAAAAAAGCAAAGAAAATAATGAAAGCAATACACATGGTTCCCAACGTACAGAATGGTGACTTATCCATATTGGTTATTCATTTGTATTTGAGTTCATTGAAGTATTTATGTATCATACAGTTTCATATGATCCTTACATACTCAGTACATTCTTCGTACTGACGTCCCTTGGGGGACTTACCTTACTTGCTGCAGGCACATGTGCTAGTAGACCTCCACAATAGGTTACGAATTATTTGTCGATCTTACGTGAGCTCCAGTTGGTTCGGGACTTTTTGGGTCTCATATGTACATTTGTTTTGGTACTGTAATGTTGTATAAAGCGGGGACTTATCCCGACATTAGGATGGTTATGTATATGCATCTGTTAGAGGCTTTGTAGACGGACGTGGTGAGATGAATGAAAGAATGTATGTCCATGTTGACTTGATGGCCCTAACTGCCAAGTTTCTTATATGTATATATCACATGTTTCCATGACTTCCGCTATTGACATCGTATATCTCTATGTGATGGTGTTGCTTATTGAGTGAAATGCATATAAATATACATGGGCAAAGAATGGTTCTCTCGGGCCTATCGGCTTTGGGTGCCATTCCGCCCCGTTGGAATTCGGGGCGTGACAAAAGTGGTATCAGTCCAGGTCGTTCTAAGGGTGTCTACAAAGCCGTGTCTGAGTAGAGTCTTACTTATCGATGTGTTTTGCACCAAATTTATAAGTAGGAGGCTACGGGACATTTAGGAGTTGTTTCTTTTCTTCACTTCTAGATCATGGAATAGAGCCAATGTAGTAAGTGGAATCGTATCTAACCATTGGACTTGATTTTCTTTGATATAGTAAAATGCCAATGACAAGAAGAGGTAGAGGAAAGGGTAAGCAAGTAGATATGCTTGCCGGGGAAGGAATGAGTAAATCACCACCTGATCAAGAAAGTCAAGGTGGAGCAAACACTGAAATTGCATTGCGGTCTTCTTCCACTTTTCCAACTCCGGAAGAGCTAAGAGGTAGAGAAGTACTCGCAGAACCGCCAATCAATGCCACTAACCAGGATTTAAGAAATGCAGTACATATGTTGACTCAGATAGTTGTTGCACAAAGTCAAGGACGAGCTGGTCCAACGATAAATGAGGATGATGCAGCTAGAGTGACTAGTCGCAGGACACAGGATTTTATGAAATTAGACCCTCCTATATTTATGGGGTCATATCCGAAAGAAGATCCACAGGATTTTGTGAACCAAATTCAAAGGGCCCTAGAAGTTATGCATGTAACTGGTATTGAAACAGTTGAACTTGCGGCCTATAAATTGAAAGGTGAAGCTATGTTGTGGTATGAAGATTGGAAAAGATCCAGGGGTATTGATACACTTCCAGCTGGTTGGGAAGACTTTAAAATGGCATTCCTTGATCATTACCTCCCATATGACATCCGGGAGGCACGTGTAGATCAGTTCTTAAATCTCCATCAAGGGAATTTGAGTGTTAGAAAATACAGTTTGTAGTTTAATTCCTTGGCTCGATATGCTCCGAATGTAGTGTCCACAATAACAGACAGAGTCCATCGATATGTGGAGAGATTAGAGCCATATTTGGTAAGGGACTGCACCATTACTGCCTTGAACAAAAATATGGATATAATGAGAATTCAGGATTTCGCACAGAAAATGGAGGACCAAATACAGAGAAGAAGGGTACATGAATCTGAGAGAGGACAATCCATGAGAGCTAGACCTATGGGACAGTCTATGGCGTCCCAAGGAGAATCTAGGCCTCGGATGTTTCCTAGACCGCCTAGACCATCATTCTCTCATTCCACAGAAGGCACTTACTCTCACTTTCGAGGGTTTAGAGGTAGTCAATCTGGGCAGAGTAGTTATCACGGATCACAGGCAGCAGGGTTTCCTCATCAGCAGTGTCAGCACTGCGGACGTACTTATTCAGGTACATGCCGGTTAGGGACGAATGCTTGCTTTTGGTGCGGTATGATGGGGCACATGATGAGAGAGTGTCCACAGAGAAGCATGGGTGGTATAACACGACCTACCGGATCAGCTATTGTGTCATCATCATTGGTTCCTTCTTTAAGCTGAGGTGTGCAGTCTGCTGGTCATGACAGAGGTTTCAGAGGAGCAGCCAGTACTAGTGGGGTCTAGAATCACACTTATGCTCTAGTAGACCGACAGAATTCGGAGGCATCTCCTGATGTTTTCATAGGTACATTATCCATATTTTCATATAATGTATATTCATTGATTGATCCGGGTTCTACATTGTTATATGTTACTCCATTGATTGCTGCGAAATTTGCAAGAACACCAAAATTATTAACTAAGTCAATTGAAGTATCTACACCAGTTGGTGACTATATTGTTGTAAAAAGAGTATATCGTAATTGTGTGGTAATTGTGTATGGTTATGATACACCGGCCGATCTTATTGAACTAGACATGGTGGATTTTGATGTGATAATGGGCATGGATTGGTTGGCTTCTTGTTATGCCATGATAGATTACCGGGCTAAGAAAGTACATTTTCATTTCCCATAAACGAATGTTCTTGAATGGAAGGGTGATGTAAGGGCACAAAGAGGCAAATTTATTTCCTATCTTAAGGCTAGGAAAATGATATCTAAGGGGTATATATGCAACTTAGTGAGAATGCATGATATTGATGCGAAACCACCAACTCCTCAATCAGTTCTAGTGGTCAATGAATATCTTGATGTATTTCCAGAAGATCTTACAGGTTTGCCCCCAGAGCAGGAAATAGAATTTGGTATTGATGTGATTCCAGGCACTCAGCCTATCTCTATTCCCCCATATATAATGGCTCCAATAGAATTGCGTGAATTAAAGGAGCAATTGAAAGATTTGCTGGACAAGGGCTTCATTAGGCCTAGTATGTCTCCGTGGGGTGCACTGGTATTATTTGTACGAAATAAAGATGGCACATTGAGAATGTACATTGACTATCGGCAATTGAATAAGGTAACGATCAAGAACAAATATACCCTCCCTCGAATTGACGATTTGTTTGATCAGTTATAGGGTGCCAAGTTTTTTTTGAAGATTTACTTGAGGTCAAGTTACCATCAAGTCAGAGTTAGAGAAAAAGATGTACCCAAGATAGCTTTCCGAACACGGTATGGCCATTATGAATTTTTAGTTTTTTCATTTGGACTAACAAATGCCCCAGCTGTGTTCATGGATTTGATGAATAGGGTGTTTAAGCCATTTCTAGACGTTTTCATGACGGTATTTATAGATGACATACTGGTTTATTCAAAGTCACAAGAGGATCATGCTAAGCACTTACGATAGGTGTTACAAATTCTTTGAGAGCGTAAGTTGAATGCAAAATTCTCTAAATGTGAATTTTGGTTGAAATCCGTAGCATTCTTGGGTCAAATTGTGTCAGATGAAGGAATTCAAGTTGATACTCAAAAGATTGAAGCGGTGAAAAATTGGCCAAGGCCTACAACGCCCACGAAAATTCGTAGCTTCCTGGGGATGGCAGGTTATTATCAAAGGTTTGTTGAAGGGTTTTATTCCATTGCTGCACCTTTAACTAAGCTCACACACAAGGCAGTCAAATTTTAGTGGAATGATGCATGCGAGAGAAGTTTCCAAGAGCTGAAAGATAAATTGACTTCTACACCAGTGTTAGTACTTTCGGAAGGCACCGAAGGTTACGCAGTGTATTGTGATACTTTTGGAATTAGACTAGGGTGTGTATTGATGCATTACGATAATGTAATAACATATGCCTCACGACAGTTGCGGCCACACGAGAGAAACTATCCCACATATGATTTGCATTAGCAGCGGTGGTATTTTCTTTAAAGATATGACGTCATTTTTTGTATGTATTTCATGTTGATATCTATACTGATAACAAAAGTTTACAATATATCTTTAAGCAGAAGGAACTCAATTTGAGTCAAAGAAGGTGGCTTGATCTATTGAAGGATTATGATATTGATATTCTATATCATCCAGGAAAAGCAAATGTGGTAGCTGATGCATTGAGCCACAAGGAAATAGGAGGCACTAGTGGATACTTGAAAGAAAAGCAAGATTTAGTCAAAGATCTACATCAATTAGCCAGCTTGGGGGTTCGTTTTCTCGAATCCTCAGATGAAGGGGTTATTGTACAAAATGCAGCTGAATCTTTATTGATAGCCGAGGTGAAAGAGAAGCAGTTTGCGGATCCTATGTTATTGCAGCTAAAGGAAAATATACAACAGGGTCTGACTAAGGTCTTTGATCTTACACAAGAAGGGGTGATTCAATGCCAACGGAGATTATGTGTACCGGATGTAGACGAATTGAGGAAACGAATTATGCCTAAGGCACATCATTCATGCTATTCTATTCACCCGGGTGCTACTAAAATGTACCATGATTTAAAAGAAGTATTGGTAGGGAAGTATGAAGAAGAACATTGCAGAATTTTTCTCTCAGTGCCCAAATTGTCAAAAAATAAAGGTAGAGCATCAAAAACCAGGAGGTTACATGCAATTTATCAATCTTCCAGTCTGGAAATGGGATATGATTAATATAGATTTCATCACAGATTTGCCTCGTACACTGCGGAAATTTGATTCTATATGGGTTATAGTTGACAGGCTTACCAAGTCAGCGCATTTCCTACCAGTCAGGACCACCTATACAGCTGAGGATTATGCAAGATTATATGTTAAGAAAATAGTTTGGTTACATGGGATTCCGATCTCCATTATATAAGACAGGGGAACTCAGTTTACTGTGCATTTTTGGAGATCTTTTCAGCAGAGTTTGGGTACACAGGTGAATCTGAGTACGGCTTTCCATCCTCAGACTGATGGACAAGCAGAACATACTATCCAAACACTTGAATATATGCTACGAGCATGCACGTTAGATTTTTAAGGTAGTTGGGATGACCATTTGCCTGTTATTTAATTTGCTTACAACAATAGCTATCATTCAAGTATTAAAATGGCACCTTATCAAGCTTTGTATGAAAGGAAATGTAGATCACCAATCGGATGGTTTGAAGCAGGTGAAACTGCTTTACTTGGGATTGATCTTTTTGATCAGGCTATGGAGAAAGTTAAAGTGATCCAACAGTGGCTAGAAAAGGCCCAAAGCCAACACAAGTCATATGCTGATGTTAGAAGAAGAGGGCTCGAATTCGCCATAGGTGATTGGGTATTTTTGAAGGTGTCACCGATGAAAGGGGTAATACGATTTGGGAAGAAAGGGAAGTCAAGTCCCCGATATATAGGTCCATATGAAATTGTCAGAAGATTTAGGCAAGTTGCGTATGAATTGGCACTACCTCAAGAACTCTCCTCAGTCCATCCAGTGTTTCATGTTTCGATGCTTCGAAAGTGAATAGGGGATCCATCTCATATTTTTCCCATTGAGGATGTCCAAGTTATGAAGGATCTCACTTATGAAGAGGTACCCATTGCTATTCTAGATCCACAAGTAAAGAGGTTGAGGAATAAAGACATAGCTTCCGTAAAGGTACTTTGGAGAAATCAACAAGTAGAGGAGGTCACATGGGAAACTGAAGAAATCATGAAGTCCAAGTACCCTCATATGTTTCAAATGGAAGTAAAAGTTCAAAGTTCAGAAATGGAGCAATAACACGTAAGTATCTATGAGCATTAATTGTCTATGTATATATATGATAATATAGAGATGCATTTGTTATAATTGAAATGATGTTGTTAACATTCTGTCACACCCCGAGTCCCAACGAGGCGTGATTGGCACCTGAAGCCGGTATGGCCAGAGAGAACCAATCTTTGCTATAGCTCTCGAGACCTAAGTATATATTATTTAATGTCGTCAAGTAGGGTTAGGAACGTACGGGGTGTTACACATTCGAGGACAAATGTTTCTAACGGGGGAAGAATGTAATACCCCATACCTTACCGACCCTACTTGACAACTTTGAACAATGCTTACTTAGGTTTTGAGAGCCATAAGTATGTAATTTGTAGTGTTATTAATGGAACATTTGATATTGGGCGTAGTACATGTGATTAGACCTTTGTAGGAGGTGTTTGTGACTTCGTGGAGCATTTGTGGGGTAAAAAATGAAGCTTGGAGGACTTCCAAGCAATGGGTATTAAGGTTAGGAGGTAAGCAAAAGACTTGAGCTTGAAGGATCTAACCAAATCAGGAAAGAAAAGTCAAAGAAATGGAAAAAATCACATTTTGGGTGTGGGGCGCGCCCAGGGGCGTGCCAGGCCGCTTCTGGCTGAATTTTTTTTTGGAATAGGCAGAACTGGGGTACGCCATGCAGCGTTCTAGGCCGCCTATGCTAGAAATTTTTCTGGCATAGGCAGCATTGGGGTGCGCCAGGCGGCGTGCCAGGGTGCTTTTCCCCAAAAATTTTCCCCGACTATTATGACATATATAAGACTTTTGAGTCATGGTATCATTACTCCATATTAGTAGGACTACTCTTGAGCATGTTTAGCATACGGGTTGGGGGTAACTCTTCGTCACAAGTATTTACCAAAAATGTTCAATGAAGCCATGAGCGACTAGAATTTCTATTTTTGTGATTGAGGCTATGAACGAGAATCATAAGTGAATATTGTCGTGACATTATGGAATTATTTAAAAATGAGATATATGGTGTATTATACATTGGATTTGGTGGGCTAAGTGGATATATGTTATTGGGCTCAATTTAAGGCCCAAAAAGGATTAAAAGACAAGGCCCAAAAGGGTAAAATGACCCATTCTTCCATGTTGACTATATAGACATGGCATTTAATGCCAAGGGGAGTGGATAAGGATGAATTAATAGGCTATATAAAGGCTAAAAATCAGATTTTATTCACATAAAACTCTCATGCCTCTTTAGATATTTCTCTATTTTCCAAACCCTAAGGCAACCATTTTCTTTGGTAAAAGATGTGCCATCTTTGTGAATTAAACTTAAAAGGTGACTTGTGGTTTTGATGAAAGTGCATGGTATGGATGAAATATCAACATGTATGGTGTGATTATGTTTATAAAATTTTTATTTTTCTATAAGTGTAAATTATGGGATTTTGGCCAATATGTTGTTATGAGGTGTATTTGTAACACCCCGTACGTTTTTGGGTCTAGTTGGTTATCTTAACATGTAGGGAAATATTGAAACATGATATATTAGGTGTATTATGCATTAAATTGTTGGTATTAAGTGAACCATGTGTCATTGGGCCAATTGAGGCCCAAAAAGTATCAATAGACATGGCCCAAAATGGAATTTGACCCACTCTTTCCTTGACCAAGTAAACACCTTTAATATGTGGATAAGAATGGAAGTACATGGGACTATATAATCCAAAAATCTGATTTTATTCCATCAAAACACACATGCCATTTTCTAGAAAAATCCAAACTCTTCTCTTGATACACAAACCCTAAGCTCTCATCTTTGGGGACAAGATCATCCTTGTACAAGACTTGGTAAGTGTTTATTATGATGGTTTAATATATTTTATGCATGATATATGGTGTGTATTATGTTGGTTGTGTTGGTGGAGTATGGAGAAGTTCACTATGTGTGAAGTGTTACATGTTTGCTAAATTGGGGAATGGTTTTGGTTTTTTAAACTTGAATATGTACTTATGATCTTGAAGGAAATGAACTTGATGGATTCCATATTGTAATGTGAGATGTTTTTATAGTCTTCCCTTGTTTTGTCATGGTGTATAATGTTTGGAATTTCTATTGTGAAATTGGTTACGGTTTTGGTGCCGTATTGGCCGTGAAATGTAGTTTTGGGTGTTGTTATGTGTGTTGTGAGACCATGGCTGACTGTTGGTGTTTAAGATTATAAAAAATATGTCAAAATAATTTTTTTTATGATCATGGACCATCCATTGCCTTAAAAGACCCAAAACGAACCCCGGTAGCCGAAAATGGGCACCCACCCTTGCAGGGGAGGTACCTGCGCAAATGCTCCTGGAATATACCAGGAGCCATCTGCACATGCACCTCAGCCACCTACGGGTGCAGGTGGCAGCGCAGGTCATCCCCAGTTTTGGTTTTGTATGTTTTCGCATCTAGTTGGTTCCCGCAGACCCGTATACCCTTTTTAGATGTAATTATCAACTTGTGATGCCGTTTTAGTGACTTTAAAGTGTCGTATGGAGGAATGTTGGACTGTATTAAGTATGGATTATTGTTTATATGTTGTTATGAGTCAAGATGATAGGAGTAAATGTGATGGAATGATAATGAGAAGGCATAAAGGGTAAGTGAGATGCAAAATGCTATTGTTGTGTGAAATCTTGGTCAATTTGTAGAATGTTGTGGTATGGTTGATATGAGAATACAATGAATTGCTTTGTAAGGGGGTGACATGACATTATACGGCAGTTATATAGCTCATAGTCATTTTGTACGCTTGTGGAGTAACTAATTGCTAATATGAGCTCCGGTATGTACTTGTATTATAGAGTAAGACATAAGGAAGAAGATGAGTTGTTGAATTCACGTGTAGGATTGAGTGTTCGTATAGAGAGGCCAAGGTATGTAAGGTTATCCTATCTATATCCTTCTGCAGCATGTTGTTCATATGAGTTATGGTACTTCCTCATTTCCAAAATATCCTAAGGTATTCCATTCCAAGTTATCATCTAGTGTTGATCATATCTACCTTATTCTCGATCTATTGTCATTCATGTATAACATACTTATAGACATGATTCCAAGTCCCAATAATGTTGTGTTCCAAAGCTTTCACTAATGTTTCAATTATCAAAAGTATCAATGCCATGAAGTGAAGGATAACGAAATGCATCTCTATGTGCTTCCAAAAATGTCATAATCCTTAATGTAATAATCTTTCATGAGTGAGTATATCCATAGGGTGAAAGAACAAACCTTCATGATGAGTATCCCAATATTATGAGTGTATCCATGGGGTGAAAGAACACACCTTTATGATGACTATCCCAACATTATGGGTGTATCCATGGGGTGACATGAACACCTACATGACGATATTATTTTCCCACTGATCAGTTGGGCCCGGGCAATATATATAACTAATGAATGGCAAGCAAGTAAGAAGAGGTACAAAATCGAATTAAGTATCAAAAGTAATGCACGCAGTTCCAAATATATATATTCATGGCTATCCATAATGAGCATGTCCCTTGTGATTATTTTTCCATGAAAGTTCTTATCTACTGATTCAGTTTCATACAGCCTTACATACTAAGTACATTCTTCGTACTGACCCCTTTGGGGGAATTTACCTTACTTGCTGCAGGCACAGGTTCTAGTAGACCTCCCCAGTAAGCTGCAGGACATATACTGATCTTTGGTGAGCTCCACTTGGTTCGGGGCTTTCCGTGTCCAAGTTGTACTTTGATTTTGGTATTATAAATATTATGTAAAGCGGGGCTTGTCCCAAACTTAGGTTGGTCATGTATGCACTTCTGCTAGAGGCTTTTGTAGACGTATGTGGGTATGTAAATGAATGTGAAGGAAGGAGTTGTATGTCCGTTTGACTTGATAGTCCTGAAGGCCAAGTTTCACACATATATATATATATGTCATCATGTTCCATGCTTTCCGATTTGGTCTTTTATGTTCTTAGGTGATAGTGGTGTTTCTTATAGCATGCATATGCTTGGGTATGAGTAAAGATTGGTTCTCTCGGGCCTTATCGGCTACGGGTGCCAATCACGTTCTGATGGAATTCTGGGCGTGACAAAAATGGTATCAGAGCAGGTCATTCTAAGGGTGTCTACAAAGCCGTGTCTGAGTAGAGTCTTACTTATCGATGTGTTGTGCACCACATTTATAAGTAGGAGACTACGGGACATTTAGGATGTTTTTTCTTTTCTTCATTCCTAGATCGTGCAATAGAGCCAGTGTTGTAAGTGACATCATATCTGACCATGGTGATTGGTTTTTCTTTGATATAGAAAATGTCGATGATAAGACGAGGTCGAGGAAAAAGTAAGAGGATAGATAGAATTGCTGGTGAAGGAACCAATATACCGCCACCTGATCAAGTTAATCAAGGCGATACTGAGCATGAATTTGTGTCACGAGCTTACTCCACTCCCTCTGTTCCAAAAGAGTCAAGTAGGAGAGGAGCACCTGTAGATCCACCAGTAAATACTACCACTGATCAGAACTTAAAGGATGCAGTCCAAATGTTGACTCGAATAGTTGCTGCATAGGTTCAGGGACAAGGTGGCCCAATGACAGGTGATGACAGTGTAGCGAGAGCAGCTAGTTGCAGAACACAGGACTTTTTGAAATTAGATCCTCCCACATTCACTGGGTCAGACCCGAATGAAGATCCCCAAGATTTTATAGCTTTGGAGGTGATGTATGTGTCCTGTGTGGAAACGGTGGAACTTACAGCCTATAGATTGAAGGGTGAGGCTATATTGTGGTATGAGGACTGGAAGAAAGCTCGTGGTATTGGTGCAAACCCCCCTACATAGGAAGAATTTAAAGCAGCATTCCTGGATCACTATCTCCCTTATGAGATTCGTGAAGCACGTGCGGATCAATTCTTAAATCTTCATCAGGGGAATCTGAGTGTCAGGGAATACAGTCTATAATTTAATTTCTTGGCCCGATATGTTCCCAATGTTGTGGCTACGATGACAGATAGAGTCCATAGATATGTGGAAAGATTGGAGCCATATTTTGTACGAGATTGCACTATTGCTGCTCTAAATCGGGATATGGACATAGCTAGAATACAGGGCTTTGCGCAGAAATTGGAAGATCAGAGGCAACGGAGAAGAACATAAGGGTTTGAAGAAGGGCCGTCCAAGAGAGCTAGATCTACGGGACAGTCCATGGCATCCCAAGCAGAATTCAGGCCTCAAAATTTTAATAGACCACCTAGGCCTTCATTTTCTCATTCCATGGCAGGCACTTCCTCTTACTTTCGAGGGTCTCCAGGTTTTAATCAAGCCGGGCAAAGCAGTGGAAATCGTGGTTCACGGACAGCGGGATCTTTTTACCTGTTATGTCAGTATTGTAGACGGCTTCATTCAGGTGAATGCCGACGGGGGATGAATGTATGTTATTGGTGTGGTATGGCAGGGCACCTGATGAGAGATTGCCTGAGAAGAGGCTTGGGTGGTGTGGCGCGACCTGCGGGATCGACTGTTTTGTCATCATCATCAGTTCCTTCTGTAGCTCGAGGTGTGCAGCCTATTGGCCGTGGTAGGGGTGCCAAAGGAGCAGCCAGTACTTGCGGGGTCCAGAATCACATTTATGCTTTAGTGGACCGACAGAATTCAGAGGCTTCTCCTGATGTAGTCACAGGTACATTATCCATATTCTCATATAATGTATATGCATTGATTGACCCCAGTTCTACATTGTCCTATGTTACTCCATTGATTGCTGCAAAATTTGCAAAGGCACCAGAATTATTAATTAAATCAATTGAAGTGAATACACCAGATGGTGAATGTATTATTGCAAAAAGAGTATATCGAAATTGTATGGTAACTGTGTGTGGTCATGATACATTGGCCGATCTCATTGAACTTGATATGGTGGATTTTGATGTAATAATGGGGATAGATTGGTTGGCCTCTTTTTATGACACGGTAGATTGCCGGTCCAAGAAGGTACATTTTCATTTCCCACAAATGAATGTTCTTGAATGGAAAAGTGATGTAGGGGCACCAAGGGGAAGATTTATTTCTTATTTGAAAGCCAGAAAAATGATTCCCAAAGGTTACATATTTCATTTAGCACAGGTGAAAGATGCTGAAATGGAATCACTAACTCCGCAGTCCATTCCAGTGGTCAATGAATTTCTGGATGTCTTTCCAGAGTATCTTCCAAGCTTGCCCCCAGAACGGGAAGTAGAATTTGGCATTGATGTGATTCCAGGCACTCAGCCTATTTCTATTCCTCCGTATAGAATGGCTCTAGCAGAACTGCGTGAATTGAAGGAGCAGTTGAAAGATTTGCTGGACAAAGGCTTTATTAGGCCAAGTATGTCTCCGTGGGGTGCACCGGTCTTATTTGTACGGAATAAAGATGTCACATTGAGAATGTGTATCGACTATCGATAATTAAATAAGCTAACAATTAAGAAAAAATATCCCCTCCCTCACATTGATGACTTGTTTGATCAGTTACAGGGTGCCAAGTGTTTTTCAAAGATCGACTTGAGGTCGGGTTACCATCAAGTCAAAGATAGAGAAGAAAATATACCCAAGACAGCTTTTCGAACACGGTATGGCCATTATGAATTTTTAGTTATGTCATTTGGACTAACAAATGCACCGGCTGTGTTCATGGATTTGATGAATAGGGTGTTTAATCCATTCCTGGACGTGTTTGTCACGGTATTTATAGATGATATCCTGGTTTATTCTATATCACCAGAGGACCATGCTAATCACTTACTGCAAGTATTGCAGATTCTCCGCGAGCGTAAGTTGTGTGCCAAGTTCTCTAAGTGTGAATTCTGGTTAAAATCAGTTTTATTTTTGGGTCATATTGTGACAGATGAAGGGATACAGGTGGATACACAAAAGATTGAAGTTGTGAAAAATTGGCCAAGACCTATGACACCCACAAAGATTCATAGTTTTCTTTGGCTGGTAGGTTATCACAGAAGATTTGTGGAAGGTTTCTCTTCCATAGCTGCGCCTCTAACGAAGCTTACACAAAAGACAGTTAAATTCCAGTGGAATGATGCGTGTGAGAAAAGCTTCCAAAATTTGAAAGATAAGTTAACCTCCACACCAGTTTTAGTACTTTCTGAGGGTACCGAAGGTTATGTAGTCTATTGTGATGCTTTTGGGGTTGGACTCGGATGTGTGTTGATGCAGCATGGTAATGTCATAGCATATGCCTCACGACAGTTGCGGCCATACGAGAAATTATCCCACACATGATCTTGAATTGGTAGCGGTGGTCTTTACTTTAAAGATATGGCGTCATTATTTGTATGGAGTTCATGTTGATATCTATACGGATCACAAAAGTTTACAATATCTCTTTAAGTAGAAGGAACTCAATCTGAGGCAACGAAGGTGGTTAAAGCTCTTAAAAGATTATGATATTGACATTCTATACCATCCAGGAAAAGCAAATGTGGTAGCTGATGCATTGAGCCGCAAGGCAACAGGAGTAATTGATGACCAATTTACGGAAAAGAAAGAGATAATCAGAGACTTATATCAATTATCCAGCTTGGGGGTTCGTCTTCTTGAATCTTTAGATGAAGGAGTTATTGTGCAAAATGCGGCTGAGTCTTTGTTAATAGCTGAGGTGAAACAAAAGCAGTTTACAGATCCTATGTTAAAGCAGTTAAAGGAGAATATAGAAAATAATTTGACAGAGGCATTTGATCTAACACAGGAAGGGGTGCTCCAATGCCAAGGTAGAGTATGCATTCTAGATGTAGATGAACTGCAGAAATGAATCATGATGGAGGCGCATAGATGAACTGCGGAAATGAATCATGATGGAGGCACATCATTCGTGTTATTCTATTCATTCGGGTGCTACTAAAATGTATCATGATTTAAAAGCAGTGTATTGGTGGGGAAATATGAAGAAGAATATTGCAGAATTTGTCGCTCAGTGCCCGAATTGTCAACAAGTAAAGGTAGAGCATCAGAAACCAGGAGGTTACATGCAATGTATTAATCTTCCAGTCTTGAAGTGGGATATGATTAATATGGACTTCATCACAGGTTTGCCCCGTACATTACGGAAATTCGATTCTATATGGGTTATAGTGGACAGGCTTACCAAGTCAGCGCATTTTCTACCAGTCAAGACCACCTACACAGCCGAGGATTATGCGAAGTTGTATGTGAAAGAGATAGTACGATTGCATGGTATTCCACTTTCCATTATATCAAACAGAGGAGCACAGTTCACAGCACACTTTTGGAGATCTTTTCAGCATAGTTTGGGTACACAGGTGAACTTGAGTACGACTTTCCATCCTTAAACTGATGGACAAGCAGAGCATACTATTCATACATTTGAAGATAGGCTACGAGCTTGTACGTTGGATTTTCAAGGCAGTTGGGATGACCATTTTCCTCTTATTGAATTTGCCTACAACAATAGCTATCATTCAAGTATTAAAATGGCACCTTATGAAGCATTATATGGAAGAAAATGTAGATCACCAATTGGGTGGTTTGAAGTAGATGAGACTGCTTTACTTGGGCCAGACCTTTTTCATCAGGCTATGGAGAAGGTTAAAGTGATTCAACAACGATTACAAATGGACCAGAGTCGACACAAGTCATATGCCGATGTTAGAAGAAGAGGACTTGAATTTTTCATAGGGGATTGGGTATTTCTGAAGGTGTCACCAATGAAAGGGGTAATGCGGTTCGGAAAGAAAGAAAAATTGAGTCCACGTTATGTAGGTCCATATGAAATTATTAGAAGATTTGGGCAAGTTGCGTATGATTTGGCGCTACCCCAAGAACTCTCCACAGTTCATCCATTATTTCATGTTTCGATGCTTTGAAAGTGCATAGGGGATCCATCTCATTTTACTCCTATTGACGATGTACAAGTGACAGAGGATCTTACATATGAGGAGATACCTATCTCCATTCTGTATAGACAAGTGAAGAGGTCGAGGAATAAAGATATAGCATCCGTAAAGGTACTTTGAAGGAATCAACAAAAAGAAGAGGTCACATGGGAAGCTGAAGAGATGATGAAATCCAAGTACCCTCATTTGTTTCAAAGGGAAGAATGAAAAGTAAGTATTTATAAGCTTTCAGTATATATCTATATGGTAACAGGAATAATGCTCCTAGACTTGTAATTGCTTACTTTGAATAATATCTCTAACATTCGGGACGAATGTTTCCAAGGGGGGAAAAATGTAACACCTCGTATGTTTCTGGGTCTAGTTGGTTATCGTAACATGTAGGGAAATATTGAAACATGAGAGATTAGGGAATTATGCATTAAATTTTTGGGTTTAAGTGAACCATGTGTCATTGGGCCAATTGAGGCCCAAAAAGTATCAAAAGGCATGGCCCAAAGTGGAATTTGACCCACTCTTTCCTTGACCAAGTAAACTCCTTTAATATATGGATAGAATGGAAGTACATGGGACTATATAAGCAAAAAATTAGATTTTATTCCATCAAAACACACATGCCATTTTCTAGAAAAATCCAAACTCTTCTTTTGATACACAAACCCTAATCTCTTATCTTTAGGGACATGATAATCCTTGTACAAGACTTGGTAAGTGTTTATTATGATGGTTTAATATATTTTATGCATGAGATATGTTGTATATTATGTTGTTTGTGTTGGTGGAGTATGGAGAAGTTCACTATGTGTGAAGTGTTACATGTTTGCTAAATCGGGGAATGGTTTTTGTTTTGTAAACTTGAATATGTACTTATGATCTTGAAGGAAATGAACTTGATGGATTCCATATTGTCATGTGATATGTGTTTATTGTCTTCCCTTGTTTTGTCATGGTGTATAATGTTTGGAATTTCTATTGTGAAATTGGTTACGGTTTTGGTACCGTATTGGCCGTGAAATGTAGTTTTGGGTGTTGTTATGTGTGTTGTGAGACCATGGCTGAATTTTGGTGGTTAATATTATCAAAAATATATCAAAATAAGTTTGGTTAAGATCACGGACCATCCATTCCCTTAAAACACCCAAAACGAACCCCGATAGCCGAAAATGGGCACCCGCCCTAGCAGGGGAGGAACCTGCAGGCGCAGGTGCCAACGCAGGTGCTCCTGGAATCTACCAGGAGCCATCTGCGCATGTACCTTAGCCACCTGTTTGCGCAGGTGGCTGCGCAGGTCAGCCCCAGTTTCAATTTTGTATGTTTTCGCATCTAGTTGATTCCCGAAGACGACCTTACCCTTTTTGGATGTAATTATCAACTTGTGATACCGTTTTAGTGACTTTAAAGTGTCGTATGGAGGCATGTTGGACTGTATTAAGTATGGATTATTGTTTATATGTTGTTATGAGGCAAGATGATTGGAGTAAATGTGACGGAATGATAATGAGAAGGCATAAAGGGTAAGTGAGATGCAAAATGCTATTGTTGTATGAAATCTTGGTCAATGTGTAGGATGTTATGGTATGGTTGATATGAGAATACAATGAATTGCTTTGTAAGGGGGTGAAATGACGTTATACGGCAGTCATATAGCTTATAGTCGTTTTGTACGCTTGTAGAGTAACTAATTGCTAATGTGAGCTCCGATATGTAATTGTATTGTAGAGTAAGACATAAGGAAGAAGCTGAGCTATTGTATTCACGTATAGGATTGAGTGGTCGTATAAAGAGTCCAAGGTATGTAAGTTTATCCTATCTATATCCTTCTGCAGCATGTTGTTCATATGAGTTATGGTACTTCTTCATTTCCGAAATATCCTAAGGTATTCCATTCCAAGTTATCATCTAGTGTTGATCATATCTACCTTATTCTCGATCTATTGTCATTCATGTATAACATACTTATAGACATGATTCCAAGTTCAAATAATGTTGTGTTCCAAAGCTTTCCCTAATGTTTCAATTATCAAAAGTATCAATCCCATAAAGTGAAGGATAACGAAATCCATCTATATGTGCTTCCAAAAATGTCATAATCCTTAATGTAATAATCTTTCATGAGTGAGTATATCCATGGGGTTAAAGAACACACCTTCATGATGACTATCCCAATATTATGAGTGTATCCATGGGGTGAAATAAACACCTGCATGACGATATCCATGGGGTGAAAGAACACACCTTTATGGTGACTATCCCAACATTATGGGTGTATCCATGGGGTGACATGAACACCTGCATGATGATATTATTTTCCCACTGATCAGTTAGGCCAGGGTAATATATATAACTAATGACTGGCAGGCAAGTAAGAAGAGGTACAAAATGGAAGTAAGTATCAAAAGTAATGCACGCAGTTCCAAATATATATATTCATGGCTATCCATAATGAGCATGTCCCTTGTGATTATTTTTCCATGAAAGTTTTTATATACCGATTCAGTTTCATACAGCCTTACATACTAAGTACATACTTCGTACTGACCCCTTTGGGGAAATTTACCTTACTTGCTGTAGGCACAGGTTCTAGTAGACCTCCCGGTAAGCTGCAGGACATATACTGATCTTTGGTGAGCTTCAGTTGGTTCGGGGCTTTCCGTGTCCAAGTTGTACTTTGATTTTGGTTTTATAAATATTATGTAAAAGGGGCTTGTCCCGAACTTAGGTTGGTCATGTATGCACTTCTGCTAGAGGCTTTTGTAGACGTATGTGGGTATGTAAATGAATGTGAAGGAAGGAGTTGTATGTCCGTTTGACTTGATGGTCCTGAAGGCCATGTTTCACACTTATATATATATGACATCATGTTCCATGCTTTTCGATATTGGTCTTTTATGTTCTTACGTGATAGTGGTGTTTCTAATAGCATGCATATGCTTGGGTATGAGTAAAGATTGGTTCTCTCGAGCCTTATTGTCTACGGGTGCCAATCGCGTTCTGATGGAATTTGGGGCGTGACAGTATTGAGGTGATTTGATGGAGTAATTGTGACGTCGTGTTAATGAAGAAATGTAAAGAATGAACTTGGTATGAAATGCTATTGGGTTATGATATTTTGGTCAATGTTGGGCATTTTGTGGTATTGTTGGTATGACAATGCCGTAAATGGTATTGTAAAAGGGGAAATGACATTTGAAGGCAAACATGTAACTCATTGTTGTCTTATAGAATTGAAAGGTAGTTGATTGTTAATGTAAGCTCCGTTATGTACTTGTGTTGTAGAGTGAAACATAAGGAAGGAGCTGGACTATTGTGTTCACGTATAGGATTGTGTATTCATATTGGAAGTATAAGGTATGTAAGGTTATTCTATCCGTATCCTTCTGCAGCACATAGTAGTCACATTGACATTTTATTTGCTCCATTCCGAAATGTTCTAAGGTATCCTATATCTGGTTATCCTATATCCGGTTATCAATTGTTATTATCACATGTTTCATACTTATTGATCAATTGTGATTCACATGTCTCATGTTCATTGACTAATGTTCCAAAGATCCCATGGTTCCAATAATGTTATGTTTCCAATAATTTTATGACAATCATTGTATCAATCTCAAAAGTAAAGAATGAAGTAATGCATATATGGTTAATGATTGAGTATGGGTGGTAGCTTTGAAGGCGTAAGCCTGGCTCAAGCCTATCCCGATATTATTGGATCAGGGGGTAGTCCTAGAGGCATAAACCTAGCTCGGACCAAACCTGACAGGGGGTAGCTCTAGAGGTAAGAACCTAACTTGAGCCAAACCTGATATATTGGTTTATGGGTGGCAGCTCTAGAGGTAATAACCTAGCTCGAGCCGAGCCCAATGTGTTGATTTATGGGTGGTAGCTCTAGAGGCATAAGCCTAGCTCGAGCCGATCCCAACATAACGTTATGTTATTTTAAGACCCACTGATCTGTCTAGGCTCGGGTACATAGTGACACAAGTGATGATGAACAAACATAGAAGTAAAGAAGCAAAGAAAATAATGAAAGCAATACACATGGTTCCCAACGTACAGAATGGTGACTTATCCATATTGGTTATTCATTTTTGTTTGAGTTCATTGAAGTATTTATGTATCATACAGTTTCATATGAGCCTTACATACTTAGTACATTCTTCGTACTGACGTCCCTTGGGGGACTTACCTTACTTGATGTAGGCACAGGTGCTAGTAGACCTCCACAGTAGGTTGCGGATCTTTTGCCGATATTTGGTGAGCTCCAGTTCGGGTCTTTTCGAGTCTTATGTGTACATTTTTTTTGGAACTGTAATGTTGTATAATGCGGGGACTTGTCCCGACTTTAGGATGGTTATGTATATGCATCTATTAGAGGCTTTGTAGACGGACGTGGTGAGATGAATGAAAAAATATATGTCCATGTTGACTTGATGGCCCTAACGACCAAGTTTCTTATATGTATATATCACATGTTTCCATGACTTCCGCTATTGACATCTTATATATTTATGTGATGGTGCTGCTTATTGAGTGACATGCATACGAATAGACATGAGAAAAGATTGGTTCTCTCAGGTCTAATCTGCTTCAGGTGCCAGTCCGCCACGTTGGAATTCAGGGCATGACATGTATGATCCCCTACCAACAAGTGCACCAACCATCTCATCATACTCCTCAATACCATTGCTACCAAAATTTATAATCATGGCCGCAAGAGCTTCTTACCCCAACCTTTCTTCAAAAGGAGCGACCATGTCATTCTCATCAACCGTATCTATTACAGAAATCACTTGCATATCTTTCAGTTGCTTCATGGAACGTCAAACATTGAAAGTGACATGTTCATCATTCAACCTGAACTTCATCTGCCCAGTTTCCACGTGAACCAATACACTGCCAGTGGCAAGGAATGGTCTTCCCAAGATGATTGGAACCTCAAAATCAACTTCATAATCTAGAATCACAAAGACAACTAGAAAGATGAAAGATTCAACCTTCACCAAAACATCATACAAAATGCCTACAGGCTTTTTCACAGTTTTATCAGCCATAAGAAGTCTCATGATGTCGATTTTGGTACTCCCAATCCTAACAGCTTGAAAATGGCTAGTGACATCAAGTTAATGCTAGCACCCAAGTCACACAGAGCTTTTACAAAATTATATGACCCAATGGTACAAGGAGTCATGAAAGCTCCCGGGTCTTTCTTTTTCTCGACTAGTGAATGAGAAGCAATTGCACTATAATGATGTAAGTTATCTGCCAGATTAAAACTGATAGTTCTTTTCTTCATCACCAAATCTTTCATGAATTTTACGTAACCTAGCATCTATTCTAATGCCTCGACAAGAGGAATATTTACCGATAACTCTTTTAACATTGAAATAAATTTTTGGTATTTATGCCCTTCAACTTTATTTTTCAACCTTTGAGGAAAGGGAGGGGGAGGTCGAGGAATTTGTTTGAACACTTGAGGGATATCCTTTTCCTTTCCGTTACTAGATTTTTCCTTTTTCTCAGTATCTTGAGGCTTTTGAACTGCATCACTATCACCCTTTGAATTCTCTGGCTTTATCTCAGTTTCCACATCAACTATCATTGGCTCATCTTCCTTGCCACTATCCACATGTATAGATGGGTCAGTCGTACACTTTATGATTCTAGTAGTAATAGCCAAACAATGACTATCATTCTTTAGATTCTGGATGGTGTTGCTCGGAAGGGTGCCAGGTTAACGCTGGTTCAATGCCACCGATATCTACCTGAACTGTTTCTCCAACTGCTTAATGGCAGTCGAATGAGATTCTACTTTCTGACTTATTCCTAAAATGTCTGACCTAATCACCTTCAAGCAACTCTCCTAGCTCTCTGACCCTTTAACCAGTTTATTAGGAAGGGCTTCTATTCTTGAATTTCCATAATTAGCATCGTGGTTCCTCGGTGGAATATATGCACCACTCTTCTTTCTTTAATCATCATTTCATCTACAATCACCGTCACAATCTCGGTCTCTATCTTTATATCCTGACTTACTATAATTGTCTCCATAGTAGTTCCAACCTTGATTCCCTTTTCTTGAGTTCCAAGAGTCTTGATTAAACCCTTGGCCCTTTGCTCGAAAACCAACCACCTCACGATGTAAGTACTTATCCTCCTCATCAGATTCATACTCGTCATGCCTAGGTGTTGTACCTTGTGCACCTATGGCATGCACCTTCTCAGCACCTCGAGCCATAATCTGTTTGTCTAGTAAGCCAATTTTTGTCCTCAACTGTGTGACTTCTTCAGCTACAAATTCATTCAAAACCCGTTGTGCTGCCGAGGTTCCAATAGCATACGTCCCTGCATGTGTATCTTCCTCCCTAGTATGCCATCTTTGGTTGGTCTTAGTGATATGATCTAAAATCTCAGAAGCTTGTTCCCACCTCAGACTCATGAATGCTCCACCAATGATAGTGTCTGCTACTACTTTCGTATTTGCATTCAAATCCCTGTGGAAGATCTCAAGTAAACTCTTACCACTCATCTTATGATTTGGAATATTTTGCAGCTTCTTCTTAAACCTTAGCCATGTCTCGAAATGTGCTTCAAAAAGTAGTTGTATGAAGGTGTAAATCTTATCCTTCAACTGTAGCATCTTGGAGGGTGGGAAAAATCTTTCTAGAAACTGAGTTCTCAATTCTTGCCATATAGTGATTGAACCTCATAGTAATTCGGCCAACCACAAAGTCGATTCTCCTGTTAGGGAGAATGGAATAATATCAGCCGAATAGACTCTTGGTCAACTCCAGGAAAATTATATAAAGTGCAGACCCCTACAAAGTTAATCACATGCATGTTTGGATCATTTGTAGGAAGACCAGCGAATACGCCTTTCAAGTTTAGCAGGCGAGTCATAACACTTGTAATGTTGAACTTAGTTCCCTGAGGCAACTCTGGTGGAATAAGGGCACAAGTCTCAACTGGCTAAAAATAATCCACATTCTCTTCTTTAGGATCATCATAAACCGGCACATATGGTCTTTGAGGTGGTTGTTGCACCCACAGTCTTCTTTGTCTCTCTTCAAGTGTACCAAGGCGTTGTGCTTCTTCTTGCATTACTTGTTGATCTTTATCTGCTTGTCTAAGAGTTGCTTGCCTCGTATTCTCCTCAGCCGTTAATCGAGCAGTAATTTGCTCCGCAATTTCATGAATAGCTAGATGAATTGGTGGCTGGTTATGAATACCTTTCGTGACTGCAGGATCCTGAACTTCTCTGGTGTTCACCATTCTTTGATTTGTTCTCAGTGTCCTTTCTATCTCAGTATTAAGTGGAATCAGGGGATTACCTTGACTCCTGGTATTGGGCATACACCAGCGTGTGCCCTTAAAAGTATAGAGAAAAATAAAACCAATCAACTCCAACAAGCAAACTAATCAACTCCGTAACTGTATTCCCCGACAACGATGCCAAAATTTTATGTCGCCCAAACTATACCTCGAGAAAAGCATAATGCGGTCATTGAATCAAATATTGAACCCAACTCGGTTGGGTTCGATCTCGCAGGGAATAGGACAAAGGTCTGTCGAATATTTGTCTGAGTAATTGGGTAGTAAGTAAAAAAGAGGGGTTTTTGTAAGTAAATAACTGTAACGATTGTCGATTTTTGAATTTGTGATCAATATGAAAAATACACTAGGACTTTCATCCCCAATGATGTCACGCCTCAAATCCCATTGAGGCGGATTGGCACCCGAAGCCTTTAAGGCTCGACAGGACCAACCTTCATTCATGTACACTCATATGCATGTCACCAAATGAACAACACTCTATCCTATATAAATACAAGATACCAATGGCGGAATTCATGGAGAAACATTCAATAGATATGAAACTTTGCCGATGGGGCCATCAAGTCAAAATCATACATTCCTTACATTCCTTCATTTGTCCCACAACATCTACAAAGCCTCTAAAAGATACATAACCAACCTAAAGTCGGGATAAGTCCCCGCTTTATTCAATCCTTTATACAATACCAAAACAAATTTACATAATGACTCGGAAAGCCCCGAATCAATCTGGAGCTCACCAACAGTTTGTAGATTATCTGTATCCTATTGTGGAGGTCTATTAGATCCTGTTCCTGCATCAAGTAAAGTAAGTCACCCAAGGGACGACAGTATGAAGAATATACTGAGTATGTAAGGCTATAAGAAACTACATGAAATGTAGGAACTTCAATGGAATCAGATACAAGTGAATAATCAATGTAGATAAACCACCGTTCTGTATGTGTGGAACCATGTACATTACATTCATTACTTTACTTTATACTTCTTTGAATTAATAAATTGTAGAGCATATGATAAACAAATAACCAATTGATCAGTGGTAAAAGAGGATGACCTATGCTAGGTATTTTAACCCCTGGGATACGCTTCTCATAAATACACAAATCGGGATCAACCCATACTAGGCTTTTCTTTTCACCCCTGGGATACCACCCGTGATATTGGGATCGATCCATGGAAGGTGTTCCTTTAACCCTTGCGATACCACCCGTTATATTGGGATCGACCCATGCTAGGTGTTCCTTTCACCCCTGGGATACCACCCAATAATACATAGATTCTCTTTACATCATTTGTTTCTTTGAGATAGTTCTTTTAGTGGTCATAACACTATGGGAGTTTTGGAACTTCTGTCAATGAATAAGAGACACGTGAATAACTACATATGATAATTTGAAATGAGATACTTTGAGACATTTTGAAATGAGAACAAGTCGGTAACAATGAGAACAAGAGATGCTGTCAAAAGATACGGAAAGAGTAACCTTACATACCTTATCTTCCAAAAATGATTACACAATCCATTATGTGAATACAAAAATTCAGCTCCTTCCTTACGTGTTACTCTACAACACAAGTACATAATGGAGCTCACGTTAACAACTAACTACATTACAAAGGCATAAGACGACAATGAACTACGTGACTGCCATATAACATCATTTCATACTTCTACAATACCACTCACTAAATTACCATACCAAAAACACCAAAACATTTCGCACATTAACCAATATATCATAAACCAATAACATTTCACACCAAGTTTATACTTTACACTTCCTCTTCAACACCACGTCATATTTACTCTATCAAGTCACTTAAATAGCTTTCACAATACCACATTAACAACAATCCATAATTGATATAATACAACATGCCTCCGAACGACCCCTTAAAGCCATTCAAAAGGTACCATAAGTTGATAATTGCATCCAAGAAGGGTATAGGGGCCTAGGGGGGGTCAAAGAGAAGCAAAAACAAAAAACAAAATTTTGGAATGAACTGTGGATCCACATGCACCCGTAGAATGGTGAGTTAAGGCCGCAGGTTCCCATATAGCCCTTTCCAGGGCCACCTGCGTTGGCATCTGCGCTCGCAGGTGCCCGGTTAGGCCAAAATGGGTCTCTTTTGCGTCCTTTTTTGTAATAAATGGTCCATGGACATAAGTAAGTTTATATTTTAATAACTTATGTAAACTTTGAATCTATTGATCAACCATAGTTTCAAAATGCACAAGAGCATCACCAAAACTATTTTCTCCTTTCAATACGCCACAGGTTCCATGCACAATTTCATAACAACAATCCCACCAGTTATATACATAGAGAAAGAAAGTTAAGGATATAACCACATATTACATATTGACATTTAATCCATCAACTTTACTTCCTTCAAGACTACCAGTCCACTTTCAAGTTTATAAGGTAAAACCCTTTACCGATTAAGCAAAAGTAGACTGTTTCACACATAGTGGACTGCTCAACACTTTGTCAACATAACTAACATGATTTATGCAACCTATCATGAATATAATATATTAAACCATAAGAATAAACACTTACCAAATCTTGAAAAGAGATGATCTTGTCCAAAGAGAATGTTAGCTTAGGGTTTGAGAGGAGAAAAATTTCTTGGAAAACTCTAGAATTGGCAAGTGTGCTTTTGTGATTAAAAATCTCATTTTTGTTGCCATATATAGTCCCTTGATGGTCATCCTATCCACTTTTAATCAATAAATATCATGTTTACTTGGTCAAAGGATGAATGGGTCATTTTTCCATTTGGGCCATGTCTTTTGCTTAATATTTGGGCCTCTTTTGAGCCCATTAGCAAAAGACTAATTCAGCCCACTAAAATTAATGTGTAATACACCAATTATCTCATGTTTGAATAATTCCATAAATTTTACGGTAATCAATTAGATTCGGAAATGTACGGGGTGTTACATCCTTCCCCCCTTAGAAACATGCGTCCTTGAATGTTAGTTACATTATCCATTTTAAACAAATGCAACTCTAGGATCATTCTTCATGGTATCAGATATACACAATACTTATCGATACTTACTTGTTATTTCTCCAATTTCGCATCTTGCACTTGTTCTTCCATTTGAAATAAATGTGGGTACTTAGACTTCATCGTCTCCTCTGCTTCCCATATGATTTCTTCTACTTGTTGATTTCTCCAAAGTACCTTTACGCAAGCTAATTCTTTATTCCTTGACCTCTTCAATTGTTGATCCAGAATAACAATAGGTATCTCTTCATAGGTGAGATCCTCCGTAACTTTTACATTTTCAATTGGAGCAATATGATATGGATCTCCTATGCACTTTCAAAGCATTGAAACATGAAACACTGGATGATCTGTGGAGAGTTGTTGGGGTAGTTCTAACTCATACGTAACTTGACCAAATCTTTGCGTACTCTCATGTGGCCCTATGTAGTGTGGACTCAACTTTCCCTTCTTTCCAAATCTCATTACCCCTTTCATTGGTGACACTTTTAAGAATACCCAATCACCTATGGCAAATTCTATCCCCCTTCTTCTAACATCGGCATATGACTTATATCGACTTTGGGCCGTTTGTATCCGCTGTTGTATCACCTTAACTTTCTCCACAGATTGATGAACAAGATCTGGTCCAAATAAGGCAGTTTCACCAGCTTCAAACCATCCAATTGATGATCGACACTTTCTTCCATACAAAGCTTCGTAAGGTGCCATTTTGATACTTGAATGATAGCTGTTATTGTAGGAAAATTCAATAAGCGATAGATAATCATCCCAACTGCCTTTAAAGTCCAATGTACAAGCTCGTAGCATATCTTCAAGTGTTTGGATAGTACGTTCTTCTTGTCCATCTGTCTGAGGATGAAAAGTCGTACTCAAATTCACTTGGGTTCCCAAACTCTTCTGAAAAGATTTCCAAAAATGTGAAATAAATTGATCTCCCCTGTATGATATAATAGAGATTGGAATTCCATGTAGTCTCACTATCTCTTTAACATACAACCGTGCATAATCTTCAGCCGTATAGGTGGTCTTGATCGGTAGGAAGTGTGCTGACTTGGTAAGCCTGTCAACTATTACCCATATGGAATCAAATTTTTGAAGTGTACGAGGCAAACCTGTGATGAAGTCCATGTTAATCATGTCCTACTTCCAAACTGGAAGATTTATACATTGCATATAACCTTCAGGTTTTTGATGCTCTACCTTTACTTGTTGGCAATTTGGACATTGGGCTATAAATTCTGTAATGTTCTTCTTCATGTTACCCACTAGTACATTTCTTTCAAATCATGATACATTTTAGTGGCTCCCGGATGAATAGAATACCATGAATGATGTGCCTCTGTCATGATTCGTCTCCTTAGCTCATCTACATCTGGTACACACAATCTACATTGGCACTGAAGCACTCATTCTTACGTAAGATCAAATGCCTTCATCAACCGTTGTTGTACATTCTCCTTCAGCTGTAAAAAAATAGGATCCACAAACTGCTTCTTTTTCACCTCAACTACTAATAAAGATTCTGCCGTATTTTGCACAATAACCCCTTCATCTGGAGATTCAAGAAGCCCAACTCCCAAGCTGGCTAATTGATGTATATCTTTGATTATACCTTGCTTTTTCGTCAACTGGCTATTAGGATCTCCTATGGCTTTGTGGCTTAATCCATTGGCTACCACATTTGCTTTCCCTGGATGGTATAATATATCAACATCATAATCTTTTAATAGTTCAATCCACCTTCGCTGCCTCAGATTTAAGTCCTTCTACTTAAAGATATATTGCAAACTTTTATGGTCGGTATACATGTCAACATGAACCCCATACAAGTAGTGGTGCCATATCTTTAAAGCAAATATCACAGCTGCTAGCTCAAGATCGTGTGTTGGATAATTTCTCTCATGTGGCCACAACTATCATGAGGTATAAGCTATTATATTATCGTGCTGCATCAATACACATCCTAAGCCAACTCCTGAAGCATCACAATATACCGCATACCCTTCTGTGCCTTCTGGAAGTACCAATAAAGGTGTAGAAGTCAATTTATCTTTTAGCTCTTGGAAACTCTTCTCACACGCGTCATTCCACTGAAACTTAGTTACCTTGTGGGTTAGCTTTGTTAAACGTGTAGCAATAGAAGAAAATCCTTCCACAAACCTTCTATAATAACCTGCCAACCCAAGAAAAGTATGAATCTCTGCAGGCATCGTAGGTCTTGGCCAATTCTTCACCGTTTCTATCTTTTGCGTATCAACCCTTATTCTTCATCCGACACAATATGACCCAAGAATGCTACAGATTTTAACCAAAATTCACATTTAGAGAACTTTGCATATAACTTACGATCGCGAAGAATCTGTAACACCTGCGGTAAGTGATTAGCATGGTCCTCTGGTGATCTTGAATAAACCAGAATATCATATATAAACACTGTCACGAACACATCTACAAACGGCGTGAACACCCTGTTCATCAAATCCATAAAAATTGTTGGTGCATTTGTTAGTCCAAATGACATAACTAAAAATTCATATTGACCATACCGTGTTCGGAAAGCTGTCTTGGGTATATCTTTTTCTCTAACCCTTACCTGATGATAACCCGATCTCAGGTCAATCTTTGAGAAGTATTTGGCACCCTGCAACTAATCAAACAAATCATCAATTCTGGGGAGGGGATATTTATTCTTGATTGTCACTTTATTCATTTGGCGATAATCAATACACATCCTCTAAGTGCCATTTTTCTTCTGTACAAATAACACTGGTGCACCCCACGGGGACATACTAGGCCTTATGAATCCCTTATCCAGCAAGTCTTTTATTTGCTCCTTCGATTCCCACAATTCTACCAGAGCCATTCGATATGAAGGAATAGAGATAGGCTGAGTACCTGGGATTACATCAAAACCAAATACTACTTCCCGTTCTGGAGGTAGACCTGGAAGATTTTCAGGGAATACATCAAGGAAGTCATTTACCACCGAAACTGATTGAAGAGTTGGTGGCTTCATGTCGGTATCCTGTACTCGTGCTAGGTGGCATATGTACCCCTTGGATATCATTTTCCTTGCCTTAAGATAGGAAATAAACTTGCCTCTCGGGCCTCCAACATTACCCCTCCATTCAAGGATAGCCTTTTGTGAAAATAGAAATGTACTTTCTTAGCTCGGCAATCTACCATGGCATAACAAGAATCCAACCAATCCATACCCATTATAACATCAAAATCCACCATTTCCAACTCAATAAGATCGGCTAACGTATCATGATCACACACAGTTACTATACAATTACGATATACGTTTTTAGCTACTATAGAGTCACCAACTGGTGTAGATACTTCAAATGGCTTGACTAGTACTTTCGGTGTTCTTTCAAATTTTTCGACAATCAATAGAGTAACATATGATAGGGTAGAACCTAGATAAATCAATGTATATACATTATGTGAAAATACGGATAATGTACCTGTTACTACATCAGGAGAAGCCTCCAAATTCTGCAGATCTGCTAGAGCATATGTACGATTCTATACTCCACTAGAACTGGCTGCTCCTCTAGCACCTCTACCACGACCAGAAGGCTGCACACCTCGGCCTCAGGAAGGAACCAATGATGATAATTCAATGGTTGATCCCGTAGGTCGCGCCATACTACCCAAGCCGCTTCGTGGGCATTTTCTCATTATGTGCCCCGTCATACCACACCAAAAGCAAACATTTGTCCCACGCTGGCATTCACCTAAAAGAAACCTTCCGCAGTACTGACACGACTGACGAGAAAACCCTACTTTCTGTGAACCTCAAATCCCACACCTTTCCCAGCTTGACTGCATCTAAACCCTTGAAATTGGGATTGGGTGCCTTCTGTAGGATAAGAAAATAATTGTCTAGGCGGTCTATTAAAAATCTGAGGCCTAAATTCTCCTTGGGATGCCATGAACTATCCCATAGGTATAGCCCTTTTTGACGTCCCTCTTTAAAATTCTTGCGTCCTTCTTTTTTGCCTCTGATCCTCCATTTTCTGTGCAAAGGCTTGTATCTTGGCTATATACATATCCTTATTCAAAGTAGCAATAGTACAATCTCTCACAAAATATGGATCCAACGGATCCACATACCGATGAACTCTGTCGGCCATAGTGGCTATCACATTAGGAGCACATCTGGCCAAAGAGTTAAATCGAAGACTGTACTCTCGGACGCTCATATTCCCTTGACGAAGATTCATAAATTGGTCTGCACATTTGATCTATAAAGTCTTGCGGATCTTCATTCAGATCTTACCCACTGAAGGTGGGAGGGTCTAATTTCAAAAAATCCTGTGTCCGCCAACTAGCTGCCCTAGCCGCACCATCATCACTTGTCGTTGGACCAACTCATCCTTGACTTTGTGCAGCAACTATCTGAGTCAAAATTTGCACCTTATTTCTGAGATCTTGCTCAGTAGCATTAATAGGTGGTTCGACAGGTTCTTTTCTCCTTCTCGGTTCTTCTGGAGCTGGAAAAGTAGAAGAAGCCCGCGATGCAAACTCAGTGTCAGCCCAACCTTGACTAGCTTGGTCATGTGGTGATTTAATCGTTCCTTCTCCGGCAAGCATTTTGACCTTCTTACCTTTACCCCTATCCCATCTTGTAATCAGTATTTTACTATAACAATGAAAACCAATTTCAACGGTCAGATATGATTCCACCTACAACTTTGGCTCTATTGCACGATCTAGAAAATGAAGAAAAGAAACAAATCCTAAATATCCCGTAGCCTCCTACTAATAAATGTGGTGCACAAAACATCCATAAGCAAGACTCTACTCAGACACGACTTTTTAGACACCCTAGGACAACCTGCTCTGATACCACTTTTGTCAAGCCTCAAATCCCATTGAGGCGGACTAGCACCCGAAGCCGTTAAGGCTCAAGAGGACCAACCTTCATTCATGTACACTCATATTCATGTCACTAAATTAACAACACTCAATCATATATAAATACAAGATACCAATGGCGGAAGTCATGGTGAAATGTTCAATAGCTATGAAACTTGGCCGATGGGGCCATCAAGTCAAAATCATACATTCCTTACATTCCTTCATTTGTCGCACAACGTCTACAAAGCCTCTAAAAGATACATAACCAACCTAAAGTCAGGACAAGTCCCCGCTTTATACAATCCTTTATACAATACCAAAACAAATGTACATAATGAATCGAAAAGCCCGGAATAAATATGGAGCTCACCAACTGTTTGCAGATTATCTGTATCCTAATGTGGAGGTCTACTCGCTCTTGTTCCTACAGCAAGTAAGGTAATTCTCCCAAGGGATGTTAGTACGAAGAATGTACTGAGTATGTAAGGCTATAAGAAACTGCATGAAATGTAGGAACATCAATGGAATCAGATTCAAATGAATAGTCAATGTAGATAAACCACCATTTTGTATGTGTGGAACCATGTACATTACATTTATTACTTTACTTTATCCTTCTTTGCATTCAGAAATTATAGAGCATATGATAAATAAATGACCAACTGATCAGTGGTAAAAGAGGATGACCCATGCTAGGTATTTTAACCCCTGGGATATGGTTCTCATAAATACATAAATCGGGATCGACCCATGCTAGGGTTTTCTTTTCACCCCTGGTATACCACCCGTGATATTGGGATTGACCCATGCTAGGTTTTTCTTTCACCCCTGGGATACCACTCGTGATATTGGGATTGACCCATGCTAGGTGTTCCTTTCACCCCTGGGATATCCCAAGAATACATAGATTCTCTTTACATCATTTCTTTCTTTGAGAAAGTTCTTTTGGTGGTCATAACATTATGGGATTTTTGGAACTTCTGTCAATGAATAAGAGACACGTAAATAACAACATATGACAATTTGAAATGAGATACTTTGAGACATTTTGAAATGAGAACAAGTCGGTAACAATGAGAACAAGAGATGATGTCAAAGGATATGGAAAGAGTAACCTTACATACCTTATCTTCCCAAAATGAATACATAATTCAATATGTGAATACAATAATTCAGCTCTTTCCTTACGTGTTACTCTACAATACAAGTACATAAAGAGCTCTCATTAACAACTAACTACATTACAAAGGAATAAGACGACAATGAACTACGTGACTGCCATATAACGTCATTTCATCCTTCTACAATACCACTCACTGCATTACCATACCAACAACACCAAAACATTCCACACATTAACCAAGATATCATAAACCAATAGCATTTCACACCAAGTTTATACTTTACACTTCCCCTTCAACACCACGTCACATTTACTCTATCAAGTCACATAAATACCTTTCAAAATACCACATTAACAATAATACATAATTGATATAATCCAACATGCCTCTGAACGACCCCTTAAAGCCATTCAAATGGTACCATAAGTTGATAATTGCATCCAAGAAGGGTATAGGGACCTAGGGGGGTCAAAGAGAAGCAAAAACAAAAAAACAAAATTTTGGAATGACCTGTGGAGCCACAATCGCCCGAAGAATGGTGAGGTAAGGCTGAAGGTTTCGATCTAGCCCTGTCCAGGGCCACCTGCGTTGGCATCTGCGCCCGCAGGTGCCCTATCTGCGAGGGCAGATACCCGGTTAGGCCAAAATGGGTCTCTTTTGGGTCCTTTTTTGTAATAAATGGTCCATGGACATAAGTAAGTTTATCTTTTAATAACTTATGTAAACTTTGATGCTATTGATCAACAATAGTTTCAAAATGCACAAGAGCATCACCAAAACTATTTTCTCCTTTCAATACACCATAGGTTCCATGCACAATTTCATAACAACAATCCCACAAATTATATACATAGAGAAAGAAAGTTAAGGACATAACCACATCTTACATATTGACATTTAATCCATCAAATTTACTTCCTTCAAGACCACCAGTCCACTTTCAAGTTTATAAGGTAAAACCCTTTACCGATTAAGCAAAAGTAGACTGTTTCACACATAGTGGACTGCTCAACACTTTGTCAACATAACTAACATGATTTATGCAACCTATCATGCATATAATATATTAAACCATAAGAATAAACACTTACCAAATCTTGAAAAGAGATGATCTTGTTAAAAGAGAATGTTAGCTTAGGGTTTGAGAGGAGAGAAATATCTTGGAAAACTCTAGAATTGGTAAGTGTGCTTTTGTGATTAAAAATCTGATTTTTGTTTCCATATATAGTCCCTTGATGGTCATCCTTATCCACTTTAATCAATAAATATCATGTTTACTTGGTGAAAGGATGAATGGGTCATTTTTCTATTTGGGCCATGTCTTTTTCTTAATATTTGGGCCTCTTTTGAGCCCATTAGCACAAGACTAATTCAGCCTACTAAAATTAATGTGTAATACACCAACCATATCATGTTTGAATAATTCCATAAATGCTACGGTAATCAATTAGGTTCAAAAATGTACGGGGTGTTACAAATGATATCTTAACTCCACCGGCTACTTGTGCTGGAAAACTGGCCTGATGCGTTGCATGCAAAATCTAACAAGATAGGTTCATCGAAACATCTCTTGACCTTGGTTATATGAATTTCACTCTTCTTCTCTCGGTCTCCAAGTGTTGCACTACTAACCCTTGTTCTGAACCTCAGATAACTATCCCTGTTACGACTCAAGTTATTAGATGAAGGTTGATAGCTTCAAATAGCTGTAGTTATTTCCTTTTCCCAATATCTACCTCTCTCTTGAGTAAATCTATACTACAGGCGAGTGTCTAATGTTTTCAACCATTAGAAGATCAATCACAATGAAAGAAATAACAATACATGCACTCACACCAGTTTAGAATTGCTTTGCCCTTAACCCATTCCGTTAATTCCTCATGGTTCATACAACCCTAGTTGATGGGTTTAGTTATTCATAATTGCAAGAACATAAGAAGAACTCAATGATGAAAACATAATTGTAAACTCACAATAAGAAGAAAGCTCTAAAATCTCAATATGAATAAAAAACCTAGAATCGATGTTCCAAGATTACAAAATCAATAATATGTTTATGAATTCAAAATAATGAAAATATAATCCTAAACAATGTAATTGACTAATTCCTAAACATAGGACAACATAGGGGTATTTATAGATACAAGGTGAATCCTATTCTAAACAAAGTAGGAGAAAAAATTCGACAACTTCCATGGTTCCATGGCTTGGTATCGTAGAACCAACCCACGTCACGTGGATCCATCTCATGGAAATCAGGCTATTTTATAACTTTCAGAAGTTGGATTAAGTGCTTTGCTAGCTTAATATATCGGATATAGAATCTTCTCTTCCTTTGGCCAAGGATTTCACCCAATACCACACCACTAACATCACACATAACCTCAAATGACATCGTCCAATCTGTTAAAACAATGATAGGGGATGAAGTCAACATCTCTTTCAGGCACTCGAATGCTTTTAGACAATCCTCGTAAAATACAAACTTCACCTCCTTTTCTAAAAGCTTGCATAATGGATGTGCAATCTTAGAGAAATCCTTGATGAATCTTCTATAGAACCCTACATGTCCTAAGAAACTTCAAATTCCTTTCACCAAAATAGGTGGCAGTAACTTTTCAATCACTTTAATATTGGATTTGTCAACTTCAATACCCTTCTTTAAAATTTGATGTCACCTAAACTATACGTCCAAAAAATTATAATGTGGTCATTGAATCAAATATAGAATTCAACTAGGTTGGGGTTGATCCCACAGGGAATAGGACGAAGGTCTATCGAATGTTTTACTCTGTAATTGGCAAGTAAGTAAAAAAGGGGGGGGGGGGGTTGTAAGCAAGTAATAATAGTAACGATTGTTGATTTTTGGATTTGTGATCAATATGAGAAATACACTAGGACTGTGATCCCCAATGATTTCTTAACACCATCGATTACTTATGCTGGCATACTGTCCTGATGCACTGCATGTAAAATATAACAAGATAGGTTTATCTAAATGTCTCTCGACCTTGGTTAGACAAATTTCACTCTTCTTCTCTCGGTCTACGAGCGTCGTACAAATAACCTTTGTTCTGGACCTCAGATAACTATTCCTATTATGGCTTAAGTGTCATGCCTCAAATTCCAACGGGGCGGACTGGCACCCAAAGCCGTTAAGGCCCGAGAGAACCAATCTTCATTCATGTACACCCATATGCATGTCACTAAATTAACAACACTATATCACATATAGATACAAGATGCCAACGGCGGAAGTCATGGAGAACATATGATATATATGAAACTTGTTCATTAAGGACATCAAGTCAAAAGTATACATTTTTACATTCCCTTTGTTTGTCCGACAACATCTGCAAAGCCTCTAATAGATACATAGCCCAAGCCTACAGTCGGGAAATGCCCCCGATTTATACAACATTCACACAATACAAAAACAAATGTACACATGCGACTCGAAAAGCCCCAAACCGAACTGGAGCTCACCAACAGTCTGCAGATGACCTATACTCTACTGTGGAGGTCTACTAGAATCTGTGCCTACAGCAAGTAAGGTAAGTCCCCCAAGGGACGTTAGTACAAAGAATGTACTGAGTATGTAAGGTCATAAGTAACTGCATCAGATATAAGAACTTCAATGAGATCAAGTACAAGTGGGTGGACAATATAGATTAACCACCGTAATATACATGTGTGGAGTCATGTGCATTGCATTCGTTTCCTCTTTTTTTTTCATTCATGTCATTATCACAATCATTCATATAACATCGTTCATATCATATCATTCATATAATCATTCGAGATCGCCTCTAGCTAGGCTTTCGCTCCTTTGAGTTGTCACCCATTTGGGATCGCCTCTAGCTAGGCTTACGCCCCTTTGAGTTTCCACCCGTTCCCAATAATCCTTCAGGCTTTCCTCTAGCTAGGCTTTTACCCCTTTGAGTTGCCACCCATACTCAATATTCATTCGGGATCGCCTCTAGCTAGGCTTACGCCCCTTCGAGTTGCCACCCGTACTCAACAAGTATGCATTACTTCAATTCTTTTGTTATAAGAGTGATACGTTGGTGGTTGTAACATTGTTAGAACTTTGGAACAGTAGTCCAAAATTATGAGACACATGAATATCTATTGGTAACAAACCTGAAACGAGATACTTTAAGGCATTTTGGAATAGAAACAAGTGCAATGACAATGTGACCAATATGTGCTGCAGAAGGATACTGAAAAGAATAACCTTACATACCTTATCTTCAAAATATGAATACACAACCCTATATATGAATATAACACTCCAGCTCCTTCCTTACGTGTTGCTCTACAACACAAGTACATAACGGAGCTCACGTTAACAACTAACTACATTACAAGTGCATAAAACGATAATGAGCTACGTGACTGCTATATAGCATTATTTCATCCTACTACAATACAAATCACTGCATCATCATACCAACAACACCACAAAATTCCACACATTGACCAAGACATCATAAACCAATAGCATTTTACACCAAGTTTATCCTTTGCACTTCCTCATTAACACTACATCACAATTACTCCATCAAGTCATCTCAATCCCTTTTAAAATAACACATTAACAAAAATCCATAATTTATATAATCCAACATGCCTCCGAACTCCCCCTTAAAGCCATTCAAAATGTACCATAAGTTGATAATTTCATCCAAGAAGGGTATAGGGGCCTTGGGGGGTCAAAGAGAAGCAAAAACAAAAAAAATAAAATTTTGGACTGGGATGTGGAGCCACCTGTGCCTATAGGTGGATGATATGTGGCCATAGGTGACCATATGGCCCTGTCCAGGGTCACCTGTGTTGGCATCTGCGCCCGCAGGTGCCCCATCCGTGAGGGCTGATGCCCGATTCGGCCAAAATAGGTCTCTTTTGGGTCCTTTTTTGTACTAAATGGTCCATGGCCATAAGTAAGCTTATCATTTCATATTTAAGGTTAAATTGTATGCCAAAAAACAATCATGGTTTCACAACTCACATGAACCTCACCAAAACTACATTTTCCTTTCAATACGTTGCCAATTCCATGCACAATTTCACAACAACAATTTCAAATGTTATACACAAAGAGAAAGCAAGTTAAGTACATAAACACATATTAAATGTTGATATTTAATCCATCAATTTCACTTCCTTCAAGAACACAAGTCCACTTTCAAGTTTAGAGGGCAAAACCTTCACCGATTAAGCAAAAGTAGACTGTTTTACACATAGTGAACTGTCCACACTTTGCCAACATAACAAACATGATTTATACACCATATTAATCATATAATATACTACACAATAAGATTAAACACTTACCAAAGCTTGCAAAAGAGTGATCTTGTCCAAAGAGATAGTTGCTTAGGGTTTGTGGGAGAAGAGAAATATTTTTGAAAAATCTAGAAATGGCATGTGTGTTGTAATGAATAATAATATGATTTTTTTGCCTTCATATAGTCCCCCAAGTCATCCTTATCCAAACATTAAATGTGTTTTACTTGGTCAATGGTAGAATGGATCATTTTCTCCCTTTGGGCCATGTCTTTTGCTTAATTTTGGGCCTTAAAATTGAGCCCATTAGAACATGTTAATTCAGCCCAACAAATTGTATGTATAATACCCCAAAAATCTCATGTTTAAATAATTTCATAAGTGTTACGGTAATCAACTAGGTTCGGAAATGTACGGGGTATTACATCCTTCCCCCCCTTAGAAACATTCGTCCTCGAATTTTAGTGACATTATCCAATTTAAATAAATTCAAGTCTAGGATCATAATGCTTATAGATACTTACTTGTTATTGCTTTGATCCCGCATCTTGAACTTTCTCTTCCGTTTGAAACAAATGTGGGTAGTTGGACTTCATCATTTCCTTGGCTTCCTAGGTGGTCTCTTCTACCTGTTGATTTCTCCAAAGCACTCTTACGGAAGCTACTTCCTTATTCCTTAATCTCTTCACTTGATAATCCAGAATAGCAATAGGTATTTCTTCATAGGTGATATCCTCTGTAACTTTTACATCTTCCATGGGAGCAATACGAGATGGATCTCCTATGCACTTTTAAAGCATCATAACATGAAACATTGGATGAAGTGTGGAGAGTTCTTGGGGTAGTGCTAATTCATACGCAACTTGCCCAAATCTTTGGACAATTTTATATGGCCCTATATACCGTGGACTCAAATTTCCTTTCTTTCCAAATCTCATTAACCCTTTTATCGGTGACACCTTCAAGAATACCCAATCACCTATGGAAAATTCGAGCTCTCTTCTCCTAACATCAGCATATTTTTCTTATTTTAATCATCGAAAGTGCCCTGAAACCATGGCACATCAACGGTGTGTGTATACTTACTCATCAACAGGATTAGTTTGGATAGTTGAGATCGAGTAGTTCAGCTTCAGTGTTGGAAATTTAGCTTGGGTTTGAATAACTTGGTTGCAGCCTTCTTTCCAAATTTGCCTCAGTTGAGCATTCATTAATAGGCTGACTAAGCCTACTCCTTACCTACCGGTTTGATTCTTTTTTTTTTCCAGATAGACTGGACTTGATTGATGATTGAAGGATAGTCCGTTGGTACATGGTATTGGTTTCTACTGCTTTTGACCTTGGCTCTCAGTTTCCATCAATAGTTTGGATTGTCTGCTCAGTAAAAAGAGTATGCTTAAGTTGGGCTTAGCATGACTTCATCCACAGTTGATGAGACATCATGGATTGGATTGTTCAGTTTCAAAAGCTTGTGCTCCAGACTCGTCATTATTGGTTTTGAGGGTCATTTGGACCAGTTGTAGCTTTCGCTTAATAGTGCAGACATTGCTTACCACTATTGTGTGTCCTGGTAGAACCTTATGAGCCTAGTTTTATACTTGCCACTATGGATTTACAGTGGATCAGCTTTAGCCTTTCGAGAATAGTACGTATCGAAATTAGATGACTTTTTTGGTGTGCTTCAGAGTTGGTAGTAGGTTTGGAAAGGAAAAAAAGGTTAGACTTGGAAATTGGAATCAGTTTCATGATTCTTGCCTTGGATTGCCTTTAGCTGGGTTGAGTATCTATTGGTTGTGCTTGCTTCAACTTGGTTTTTACATGTGGTGTTTTGGTTTAACATGTTTCCATCGCCCCCGATTCAGTTGGAGGCCAGTTGGTTGTTGTGGATGACTTCCAGTTTAAAGTCAGGATATGAAGGAACAAGGGATGCTTTAGGTGGTCTTCAACTTGGCTGGGTTTTCGCTTGGTTGTGCTGGTATATGATAGATGTCAGCAAGTTGTGGTTTGTGATTACATGCTTCAGTAGTTCTCAGTTCAGTTGAAGGTCAGTTGGCTGTCGAGGCTGAGTTGTGGTTATTTGAAAAGTGAAGTGAGGAGGTTGGTTGAAAACTGGATATCATTGGTGAAATCCCTTAAAAGTGTTGTTTTGCTTTAGAGGTTATCTAGGGAGTCTTGCTTGGAGCATGCAGGCCTAGTAACTTAACCTCTTGAGCTTTCGGGCTCTTTCTATCCATTGACTTTCGCGAACGAAAGTCCTTTTAGTAGTGGATATTGTAATGACCCTCCAGGTCAATTTCTCATTTTTTGTGTGTTTCCAGCATTTTGAGTCTGCCCACAGTGGCTACAGGTCATTTATGACTTGCTAAAACTGTCAGTTCGATTATCGGACTGTTCGATTGGTTTTTAGGCTCATTTCTCTGTTTTGAAGCTTTCGTTGTTAAGGAATTTTTTTTGGACTAAAACTCCTAGGAAATGATCTCGAATGAGAATTTTGATAGCCCCATCAGCTTTGGAATGTTGATTTTAGGCTAGGAGGACCCTTGGTTCACGTACAGAGGCTTCTGGACTCGTTTTGGGCTATTGGTCAGAAATTGATAAAAATGACTCATTAGATGTAGGGCCCACTTTTTATAAAAATAACCTCAGATGGAAATTTGAATGGTGCCGTTGAGTTTGAAATGTCAATTTTGGATTAGTAGCATAGTTAGTTTGGGTCCTGAGCCTTTATATTTCATTTTGAATGTTTAGATAAAATTAGTTAAAATAGCCTAATAGGTGTCCTGAGGATTAATTTATTGTAAACAACCTTTTTGAGTAAATCCGATGATTCCATTGGTTCTAAAACCTGTTTTCTGATTAATTTGCACTATTGTTTCATGTTCATAGGGTTCCAGATGAGTTTCGAGGGGCAAAAACAAGTTTTGGAAGTTGCTGGTATTGGTGTGGCCTTTTTAGCGGCCATTGAACATTTGACCGACCGCTAAAGTGACCATTTGACCTCTTTAGAGATACTTTGTCCCTTTGACCAGGCCGCTTTAGACGTCAAAGTGCCGCTTTAGTGGCCATTGCTAAGTATAAGACTCAAACCGAACCCATTTCATATTTTGGGAGCTACGAAGCTTCAATTTTGATGATTCTAGATTTGTTTTTCTCCTATAATCATTGTGTATGTTATTATAACTTCATATTTCTCATTTTTCCAAGAATACCCATTTCATTTTTCATTATCTTCGACTTAATTGTAATTCAAAACCCTTTTTTCGCCATATTTGGAGCTTGGAGAGTGGGAAATTGTGCGAAATAGTCCATTGAGGCTAAGGTAATCTAATTCAACACCTCTTGATCATTTCCCATTGTTTTTCCCCATCGAATTACATTCTTTTCCTTGATTAATTCCTAGAAATTAGTTTCAAATACCTTAATTTTTAGGCTGATTTGAGCTCCGATTTACGCTCCGTTTGTGCTAAAATTTTGAGCACACATTCCTTGTCCTTCGAGGGACCTCACGATGGATTAAATTTTAGGATTCCATTAGTGGTTATGAAAGGATCATAGGTCATTTTTGAATAAGTCCACTTTTAGCCCAAATGACCGACCAAACGAAGTAAGTATCCCTTGATCCCTAGTTTGAGCCTTAATTGACCTTGTTCTTTTATTAGCCTATTCACCTTCCCATTTTGACTTACAATGAACCTGTCTTGGCCCTGTTCCCTCGTTGTACATTATGCACCTTAACTCAGGCAAATTACCTAAGTTGAGGGTGGCTACATAGGGATTAGTAAAAGAAAAAAGAGCAGATTTGGGATGTGAAAAAAAATAGATTTTGCAAAAAAAAAAAGAGAAAGAAAGAGAAATAAAAAAGGGGGAATATTGAAATCTTAAATAAAATTACACCCAAAATCTGAAAATAAATGAAAGAGAATATGGGATAATAAAATGAGAATGGCTGGAAAGTGGAACCAAAAATAAAGTTGTGTCAAGGAGGGTTGAGTCACCGTATCCATATGTACCACACCCATACCCAAGCCAATATTACAAGCCGATGCAAGTCCTATAGTGATCCTAGTCCAACTGTCCAAAACACTAAGGCATAGAAAATAAGGGCAAGCCTATGGTATTTCATGCACACTGTTTGAACTTCTTTGTGAGAGAGAGTGTTTTGACCCAGTCCCTACTTTGGTATACATTAGTATACTGTGAGTGTATTGGACTTCTTTGTTGTGAGAATACATGGGTTGCATTATTAGTTGCTAGTTGTTCGGATAATGTCATTTGCATCTATGCTTACTTGTTTGTTCATAATCTGATGCCATCAATTGATCCCTTTTGTGTCATGATAATATGCTGCATGTATAAGCACATTGGTTTTGATTTGTGAATAGGAGTGGGTTAAAAAATTTTGTATCGGAAGAAATAAGTTAATTGTTGCAGGTCTCTTAAGTTTCTCTTAGTTAAGCATTGAATGTGTTTATTTTGTTTTGTTCATCTAAGGACATTCAAACATTCTAAGTTGAGGGTGTTAATATGTCATGATTTCATAGAACTTTCAATGCTTAAAACAAGGAAAATATGCAATAACTTGGGTATGTTTGATAGGTATAATGTATTTTCTGTTCTATATTGTAGGAGAATAGGTTTTGAAGGAAAAATGGAAAAAAAGAGAAGAAGCATGCACTGGAACGAAGTATTTGAAGACCAAAGAGCAAAGTCAAAGTCGGAGGACTGGCCCATGGTTGTGACCCACGAACCATAGGTCGACCTACGGATCGTGGGTCCGTTCTGTGAGTCACTTCTTGAGATTTTCCATCGAGGACTGATTCCTACGGTCTAGAGCCTTGGTCCGTGGGTTGAATCCACGACATCAAGTGATGGTCCGTGGAAAGTTACCGACTTTTTTCTCCTACTTTGCTTAGGATAGGATTCTCTTTGTATGTATAAATACCCCTATGTTGTCCTATGTTTAGGATGGAGTTATTAAATTATTTGAGGATTCTATTACATTGTTTTGAGGTTCATAAACACATTGATCTTGTAATCTCAAACATTGATTCTAGGGTTTTTATTTATATTGAGATTTCAAAGTTTAATTCTTATTGTGAGTTCATAATTATGTTTTCATCATTGAATTCTTCTTGTGTTCTTGAAATTATGAGTAGCTAAACCACTTAACTAGGGTTGTGTGAACCTTGAGGAATTAACGAGACGGGTTAAGTACGAAGCAATTCTAAAGCAGTGTGACTGCATGTATTTTTACTTTCCTTCATTATAATTGATCTTCTAACGGTTGCAAATGTTGAAACTCTCCTGTATTCTAAACTTGCTTGAGAGAGAGGTAGAGATTGGGAAAAGGGCATAACAACAAAGATTTAAAGCTATCAACCTTCATCTAATAACTTGAGCCATAACATGGATAGTTAATCTGAGATCAAGAACAAAGGTTAGTAGTGCGACATTCTGAGACCGAGAGGAGAGGAGTGAAATTCATCTAACCAAGGTCGAGAGACATTTCGATGAACCTATCTTGTTAGATTTTACATGCAACACACCGAGACAAGTTTGCCAGCACAAGTAACCGGTGGAGTTAAGGAATCTTGGGGATCACAGTCCTACTGCCTTTCTCATATCGATCACAAATCCGACAGTCAACAATTGTTACTGTTACTATATGTTTACAAAACCCCCTTTTTTAGTTACTCGCCAATTACTCAGACAAACACTCAATATACTTTCATCCTATTTCCCGTTGAATCGACTCCAACCTAGTTGGGTTCTATATTTGATACAACAATTGGGTTATTCTTTTATGGAGGTATAGTTCGGGCGACATCAAACTTTGGCACTGTTGTCGGGGAATACGGTTACGAAGTTGATTAGTTTGCTTGTTGGAGTTGATTGGTTTTATTTTTCTATACTTTTAAGGGCACACGCTGGTGTATGCCCAACACTAGGATTCAAGGCAATCCTCTGATTCCACTTGATACTGAGATAGAAAGAACACTGAGAGAAAATCAAAGAATGGTGAACACCAACGGAGTGCAGGATTCCGCAATCGCGGGAGTATTCATAACCAGCCACCAATTCATCTAGCTGGTCATGAAATTGTGAAGCAAATCACTGCTTGATTAACGACTGAGGAGAATGTGAGATAATCAACTCTTAGACAAGTAGATAGAGATCATCAAGGAATGCAAGAAGCAGTACAATGTCTTGCTACACTTGAAAAGGCACAAAGAAGATTGAGGGTACAACCACCACCACAAAGACCTTATGAGATGGTTTATGATGATCCTGAAAAAGAGGATATGGCTTCTTTTGAGCCGATTGATACCGGTTCCATTATTCCATCAGAGTTACCTCAGTGCACTAAGTTCGACATTACAAGTGCCATGATCCACCTGCTAAACTTGAAAAGTGTATTCACCGGTCTTCCTACAGATGATCCAAACATGCATGTGATAAACTTTGGGGGGTCTGCACTTCGTATAATTTGCCTGGAGTTGACCAAGAGGCTATTCGGTTGATATTATTTCCATTCTCCCTAACAGGAGAAACGACTTTGTGGTTGGTCGAGTTACCACGAGGTTCCATCACTACTTGGAAAGAGTTGAGAAATTTGTTTCTGGAGAGATTTTTCCCACCCTCTAAGATGCTACAGTTGAAGGATGAGATTTACACTTTCAGGCAGCTACATTCTGAAGCACTTTATGAGACTTGGCTTTGGTTTAAGAAGCAGTTGCAAAATTTTCCAAACCTTAGGATGAATGGTCGAAATTTACTTGAAATCTTCTACAGAGCATTAGATGCAAATACCAAGGCTGTCACAGATACTATCACTGGCGGAGAATTTATGAGTCTGAGATGAGAACAAGCTTCAGAGATTTTAGATTGTATCACTAAGATCAATCGAGGATGGCATACTCGAGAGACAGATACACCTGCTGGGACGTATGCTATTAGAGCCTCGACAGTACAATGGGCTTTGGATGAATCTGTCGCTTAAGAGGTCGTACAGTTGAGGACATAAATTGTCTTGCTAGCTAAATAGATTGCGGCTGGAGGTACTGAGAGGCGCATGCCATAGCTGCATAAGGCAAAACACCTAGGCATGATGATTATGAATCTGATAAGAAGGCTAAGTACTTGGATCCAGAAGTCTAACCAAGACTCTTGGAACTCAAGGCAAGGGAATCAAGGTTAGAGCTACTGTGGAGACAAATACAACAAGTTAGGATATAGAGACAGAGAATGAGATCATGAAAGAGATTGGAGACGAAAGGATGATTACAAAGAGAAGAGTGGTACATATGTTCCACCGGGGAACCGCGATGCTGATTTTGGAAATTCATGAATGGAAACCCTTCTTAATATACTAGTTAAGGGGTCAGAGATTCAGGAGAGTTGCTTGAAGGATATTAGTTTAGACATTTCGGGAATAAGTCAGAAGGTAGAATCTTATTCTACTTCCATAAAATAGTTGGAGCAACAATCCAGGCAGATATTAGTGGCATTGAACCAGTGTAAACCAGGAACCCTTTCAAGCAACACCTTCTAGAATTTGAAGAATGATGGTCATTGATTTTCCATTACTACTAGAAGCGAGAAGTACACGACTGACCCATCTATGCCTGTAGATAGTGGTAGGAAAGATGAGCCAGTGGTAGTTGATAAAGAGGTGGAGATAGTGCCAGAGAATTCAAAGGTTGATGGCAAAGCAGATCACAAGCCTCAAATCATTGATAAGAAAACTAAGTCTAAAAATTTGAAGGAGAGGGAGGTTACTCAAGTTTTGAAACCCATTCCACGACCTCCTCCTTCCTTTCCTCAACAGTTGAAAAAGAAAGCTGAAGAGGGTAAATACCAGAAATTTATTTCAATGATATAAGCATTATTGGTAAATATCCCTCTTATCGAGGCTTTGGACCAAATGCCAGGTTACGCGAAGTTCATGAAAGATTTGGTGACGAAGAAGAGAACTGTCAGTTTTGAGCCTGTAGATAATTTGTACCATTGTAGTGCAATTGCTTCTCGTTCACTTGTTAAGAAAAAGGAAGATCCGGAAGCCTCCATAATTCCTTGTACTATCGAGTCTTACAACTTTGCAAAGGCACTGTGTGATTTAGGTGCTAGCATTAACTTGATGCCACTAGCCGTGTTTAAATAGTTAGGATTAGGAGCACCAAAACCAACTTCGATAAGACCTCTTATGAAAGATAGAACTGTTAAAAAGTTGATTGGCATCTTATATGATATTTTGGTAAAGGTGGAATCTTTCAGCTTTCCGACTGACTTTGTAATTCTAGACTGTGAGGTTGATTTTGAGGTTTCCATAATCTTTGGAAGACCATTCCTTACCACTGGCTGTGCATTAGTTGACATAGAAACTGGGCAGATGAAGTTCAGGTTGAACGACGAGCAGGTTACCTATAATATTTGCTGTTCCATGAAGTACCAAGAGACATGCGTGTAATTTCAGTGATTGACACAATCAAAGAAGTAGATTTGGTGGTTCTTATCGAAGAAAGGCTGGGGGTTGAAGCCCTTCCTGCCGTGATTATGAATTTTGATAGTGATGGTATTGAGGAGTATGATGAGATGGTTGGTATACTTGCTGGTAGGGGATTATACACTTATGCTCCAAAGAAACTTGATCTTGATTTAAAGAATAGGGTGACCCCAATGGCTCATCTTTCTATTGAGGAACCTCCAGTTTTGGATCTTAAGGCTCTCCTGTCTCACCTTCGCTATGCATTCTTGGGAGACAACAACACCTTTCCCGTGATTATTTCTGCTGAGTTGGTGGAGTGGCAAGTAGAGGCTCTTGTTTGGGTATTGAAAAGGATTAAGAGGGCCATTGGGTTGTCCATTACTGATATTATTGAGATTTCACCCGGCATTTGCACTCACAAAATTTAGCTTGATCCCGAGTGTATACCAAGCACTGATCATCAACATCTTCTAAACCCACCAATAAAAGAAGTTATGAAGAAATAAATTATTAAGTGGCTAGATCCAAATGTGGTTTACCCTATTGCTGATAGTAAGTGGGTGAGCCCAAAAAGGGTGGAATCACGGTGGTTCCAAATGAGAAGAATGAAATGATCCCAATAAAGCCGGTAATAGGATGGAGAGTTTGCAAGCATTATCGAAAGCTAAATTCTTGGACTGAAAAAAGGATCACTTTCCTATGCCCTTCATGGACCAGATGTTAAACCGTCTTGCGGGCAAAGGATGGTATTGTTTCTTGATGGTTATTCGAGGTATAATCAAATTTTCATTACCCCCAAGGACTAAGAGAATACCACTTTCACTTGTACTTATGGGACGTTTACGTTCAAAAGAATGCCCTTCGACTTATGTAATGTACCGACCACTTTTCAGCGCTGCATGATGTCCATTTTCTCCAACATGGTGGAAGATACTATTGAAGTTTTTATGGATGAGTTTTTTGTAGTGGCAGACTCTTTTTATGACTGCTTGGCCTACCTGGCTAATGTGTTGCAAAGATGTAAGGAGTGCAACTTAGTGCTGAATTGGGAAAAGTGTCACTTTATGGCGAAAGAGGGTATCATATTGGGCATTGTATCTCAAATGAGGGCATTAAAGTCGACAAAGCAAAGATTGAGCTGATTGAAATGTTACCTCCACCTACTTCTATGAAAGGTATTTAAATTTTCTTAGGTCATGCAGGTTTCTATAGGAGATTCGTCAAGGATTTCTCTAAGATCGCACATCCATTATGCAAGCTTTTAGGAAAAGAGGTAAAGTTTGGGTTTGATGAGGCGTGCCTGAAAGCGTTCGAGTGTCTGGAAGAGAAGTTGATTTCAGCCCCTATCATTGTCTCGCCAGATTGGACGATCCCATTTGAAGTTATGTGTGATACTAGTGGAGTGGACTTGTGTGCAGTCCTTGGCCAAAGGCGTGAGAAGATTCTACATCCGATTTACTACGCTAGCAAAGAGCTATTAGCAGTGGTCTTTTCTTTTGAGAAATTTTGATCTTACTTGATTGGGTCAAAGGTGATTGTGCACACAGACCACGCAACAATTAGATATATTATGTGACGTTAAGCCAAGACTGATTCGGTGGGTACATCTATTGCAAGAATTTGACTTTGAGATCAAGGACCAAAAGGGGACTGAGAAGCCGGTTGCAAACCATCTATCACTCCTTGAGGAGGAGGCCATGCTTAAATTAAGGGATGATATTGATATTGATGATAATTTTCCAGACGAGCAAGTGTTGGCAGCATCACAAGATTTAATCCATTGGTTTGCAAATTTTGCCAATTTTTTGGCAAGTGATCTGGTCCCGAAAGATATGTCGTATCAGCAGAGGAAGAGATTCATACATGAGGTATGAAAATTCTTCTGGGATGAGGCTTATTTATTTAAGGTGTATGCGGATGGCATAATTCGAAGGTGTATTCAGGAAGTCGAGATGATGAGTATTTTAGAAGCACGTCATTTATCTCCAGTTGGTGGTCATCATGGAGGTGCGCAAACTGCTCATAAGATCTTACAATATAGGTAATATTGCCCCACCATCTATAAAGATGCTCATGTCTATGCTCGGGCTTGTGACTAATGTCAAAGACAAGGGAACATCTTGCGTAGACACGAACTTTCAATAAAAAAACCATTCTTGAGCTCGAGATGTTTGATGTGTGGGGTATTTACTTTATGGGCCCATTTGTGAGCTCGCATGGGATGAAATACATTTTGGTAGCTATTAACTATGTTTCTAAATTGGTGGAGGCAATTGTGCTTCCCAATAATGAAGGAAGGAGTTTCACGATATTTCTAAAAAAGAATATATTCTCACGGTTTGAAACACCCCGAGTTATCATTAGTGATAGAGGATCCCACTTCTGTAATCGGCTGTTAAAAGCCATAATTGAAAAATATGGTGTCAAACATAAGGTGGAAACACCTTATCATCCTCAGATGAGAGGGAAAGGTGAGGTGTCAAATCTTGAGATAAAGTCTATTTTAGTGAAGACTGCAAATACGAATAGGACTGATTGGGCAAGACGATTGGATGATGAATTATGGGCATATCGAACTGCATTTAATACGCTGATTGGTCCATATCCATACCAGTTGGTGTTTGGTAAATCATACCATTTACCTGTTGAACTTGAACATAAGACATTATGGGTATTGAAGAAGTTGAATCTAGAATGGAGAGAAGTGGCTAAACTGAGATTAAAGCAGATGAATGAGATGGATGAATTTCATTTCCGGGCTTATGAAAGTTCAGCGTTGTATAAACAGAAGATGAAGTTATATCATGATCGAAAGATTGAATGAATAGAATTTCACCCGGGAGACTTGGTATTGCTCTATAACTCTAGATTTTGTTTTTTTACTGGGAAACTAAGGTCCAAATGGTCTGGTACCATTCAATGTGGTTAGGGTGTTCCCGCATGGGGCAATTGAGCTAAAAGGTGATGATGACATCCTATTCAAGGTCAATGGTTAGCGGGTAAAGCACTACGTGGGAAATACAAAAGAAATAAGGTCGTGTGAGAAACTTAGCTTTGATGAATTCTGAGTAGTCAAGGGTGTTGGGTCATGCCACGATGTTAAATTAGGCACTTCATGGGAGGAAACCCATGGGCTGGTTGGTGAAGTCTGATTAACCAACTTAGCCACGTCGTACCGCTATGTTAAATAAAGTGCTGCTTGGGAGGCAACATAAGGACTAATATTATTTTTGATCTGATCATTGTAGGGTGCAGAGGAAAGTTGAATTGTGAATAAAATTGTGAACTAAAGTGTGCTGTTCAACCCATGCTGACCATCTACAGATCGTGGGCCTGTTCTGTAGAAATCAGAAGGAATTTTCAAGTTGTGGATTCCAGCCCACACCTGATATCTATGGACCGTAGGTCAACCTACAGACCATGGGTCTGGTCCATGAAAATCAGAAGCAATTTTCACTTTTTAGTATTCCAACCAATGCCAACAACAGATGGACCGTAGGTTAACGTACGGATCGTGGGTCTGGTCCGTGAAAATCAGTAAAACCTAAAAAACCCAAAACCCAACCCGACCCACTCCTTTAAATCCAATTCAAACCCTCACCCGATATAACCCTAAAACCAGATTATCATAACCCTTAAACACCCGATTCTTCTCCTCCAAATCACCCAAAATTTCCACTTCCAATTATCAAATCACACATTTTCCCAAGTACCAAACACTCCTATTCTTCCATCCCAATTTTCAAATAACCAAAATTTCCCTAAATTCACAAGTTTTCGTACCTCAAATTCCCAATCCAAACCCAACCCTCTACCCGAAATCCATACCAAACCCGATCACTACCAACCAAAGACCCGTCCCATTCAAAAAATGCCACTAAAAGGAAATCCCAAGCGCGGATATATGACTTCTTCTTTGAGAATCTACACTAAAATCAAGGAAATCACAACAATGCTGCTAGATGAGCCTTCGGAGCTGGAGAAAAGTGGGTGCAAAGAGGTTTATGAGATTATTAGGGATGATTCTGCTATTTTACATCATACCATGAGGCAAAGAACAAGGGCACAGGCTATAGCCCGGGCCATACTTCAGCCTACTGCACAAACCCCGCCACTTACCACACTAGTGACTCCTACTCAGTTATCTGATTCTTCCCCCCAGTCTGAAGAGGGAGAGGATATTTCTACAACTGGTGAGATGGGCAGTGGGGAGGATGCATCTATGATTGATGACAATGGAAAAGGTCAGGATGCTTCGTTGTCGGGGGATAGTGGTGAGGACAAAGAGACAACTTCTGTTTCATGTACTGGTGCCCAGGATTTGATGACCTGCTCACAACGATAGTTGGCTGCATAGGGGGCTGCATCAGCAGTACGGCAGGAGAAAATGAGGTGGTGTGTGCATGATACAAAGTCCATCTATGATAGGGATGAGGAGCTTACTAAGCAGGGTTTGTTAAGGAGAAATATCTTAGAGGAGCCCCAGTTTAGGCTATATGATTTTAATAAGATGCCCGAGATTAAGAAACTATTTGATAAATATGGCTTCGGGTAGATAACAGAGCCTTGTGGTAGTTATAGCACAGGGATGGTATGCAAGTTCTATGCCTCATATGCTACTTTGATTGATTTGATCACACATATAGAGGAGCGAGCTAGGGACCAACCATCATTGACTCATACTTTGATTTGTGATACATGAGTTGATATTTCAGAGCAGATGATCTAGAGGTTCTTGTTTGGTGTCGGTAGTGAGGTTCCGACAAATACAACTGAGTTTGATCACCACATGGAGACGGTGAAGAATACAAACAAAATAAAAGAGGCAGATCAACGGTTAGAGCTATTGCGATGGATTGCAAGTTATATAGATGAGGATGTGGTAGATGCTAGATGGGTAGCTGAGAGGTCGGACATTAAGAAGTCCTCACTCTACATTGTAGGCAAGTTTTGGTGGTCGGTTGTATGGAACTATCTCAGTTCCATAGGTGTTGATAATTCTATTATGTTTGACTAAGCAATTCTAGTGGCGAGTATCATGGCAAGTTATGACATCAACTTTGCCCGCTATATTATTGAGGAGATTCACGGGTGAGCTTTTCAATATTTCACCAGCATTTCTTTCCCATGTATGATTCAGGGTTTATGTAATGTTTCTAGTGTGGTAACACTACCTAGGGTTGATTACTACATTGAGGTGACTCGAGTGGCTGATATGTCGTTGATATAACATCGGGCCTACCCAATTTTCCAGAGAAGGATTCAGCCCTCTACGTATTCAGGTACGACCCATTTTGAAGGGCATGTGGATCGCGGGAGTCGGTTGATACCCCAGCACCGGTAAGTACACCTGAAGCTGTGAGACAAACTACTGAGGGCACAGTCCCTGTGAGTGATGAGGGGGCAGTAGCCATTACTGCACCACCACCCCCGTCTAGTATGGCTTAAGTCTCGAAAGAATTTCTGCAGCAGCTGGTGGATAGGTAAACATAGGCTATGTCATACCCGACTCATTGCATAGTTTCCTTGGTTTAAGCATTGAAAGTGCCATGAAACCACAGCACATCAACATACTTAACTTAGAACATTTGCATGTACTCAGGCAAACAAAATAAAACAAACACATTCGATGCTTAACTAAGAGAAACCTAAGAGACCTACGGTAGTGGACTTATTGCTTTTGGCATTAAAACTTCTCCGACCCCTCCTATTTGCAACTTAAAACCATGGTGTGTATGTATGTAGCATTTTATCAGGACATAGAAGGGATCTAGTGATGGCATCGGATTATGAACAAACAACTAAGCTTATATACAAATGACATCATCCAAATAAATAACAGCTAACAGTGCAACCCAGGTACTCTCACAATAAAGAAGTCCCATACACTCATAGTATACTAATGAATATCAAAGTAGGGACTAGGTCAAAACACTCTCTGTCACAAAAAAGTTCAAACAGTATGCATGAAATACCATAGGCTTGGCCTTATTTTCTATGCCTTAGTTTTTCGGACAGTTGGACTAGGATCACTATATGACTTTCATTAGCTTGTAATGTAGGCTTGAGGATGGGTATGGTACATATGGATATAGTGACTCAACCCTCCTTGACACTACACTATTTTTGGTTCCACTTTCCAACCATTCTTCATTTATTTTCCCTTATTCTCCTTCATTTATTTTCAGATTTTTGGGTGTGATTTTGCTTCATACTTTCAAAACACAACTTTTTTTTCTTTTTCTTTTTCTTTTTTTTTAATTTTTTTTTATTTCACTCATATTTTTTACACCCAAATCTATTCTCTTTTTCTTTTACTAATCCCTTCTTGATACCCAAGTTAAACTATGCACCCCTGTAATAGCCACCCTCAACTTAGGCTATTTGCCTTAGTTGAGGTACACAATGTCCAAGGAGGGACCAGGTCTAATATAGGTTCATTGTAAGTCAAAATTGGAGGGTGAATAGGCTAATGAAATAAATAGGTCAATTAAGGCTCAAACTCAAGATCAAGGGATACTTAATTCATTTGGTCGGGCATTTAGGGTAAAAGTGGACGTATTCAAAAATGGGCTATGATTCTTTACTAACCACTATCCTATAACCTAGGCAAGACTAACCGGGCAAGATCTGGATCGCACACATAAAGTGAACTACATAATGACCTCACACACACATAGCACAGGGTTACACTATCAACTACTACTTGTCCAGTTGATGCATTGCTAGCTACAATCATGCTGCCTATAATAATAATGCCATAACAAGATATAACAGTTGTCACAAACTAACATACTATACACACAGTTCAAAACAAAATGTTCAGGAGGGGTGTCCTTTAAACAATCAAAAAGTATCATTATCATAAACCTGTTCAAAACTTGACTGCACTAAGGTTCCCCTATTTTTCTCTTAATTAATCATGAAAACACATAAATAATATAAATAACAACCTAAACATGCCGGTTCTACTATGATAGCACACTCGAGGGAAAAGAAACAAGACAACATAAACACCCAAGAGGACATATAGACCCACAAGTTCCTCCGTCCCCACCAAATAAACATGCATTATCATCACTGTATTAGACCAAAGTAAAACAAGGGAGTTAGGAACATACATGTGGCACCCTAGGTGCTCGGGTCTAATGTCGATCAAAATAACAAAAATTAAAGCAAATGTAGGAATAGCAAAAAATCTTGGGTTGCCTCCCAAACAGCACCTGATTTAATGTTGCGGAACGACGTGGGTGTCTTGATTACTCAGCCTTCATCAAGATATCCCTTGGGTTGGCCTCCAGAAATATTTATTACTGAAACCAACCTCATGTCCCTTGGTTGCTTCATAGTTCTGCAAATATTGAATGTGACTTTCTTATTATTCAACCTGAATTTCAGTTCACCCCGTTCCATATCTAACAATGCTCTACCGGTGGCTAAAAATGGTCTCCCCAAAATTATGGTCATCTCAAAATTGACCTCGCAGTCCAAGACAACAGAGTCAGCAGGAAATATAAAGTTTTCAACTTTGACGAAAATATCAAATAATATGCCCATAGGCTTCTTGATCATACGATATACCATCAATAACCTCATCTTTGTTGGCTCAAGGATTCCCAAGCCTAATTTCTTGAATAATGCCAGCGCTATGAAGTTAATGCTTGCATATAGGTCACACAAAGTTCTGGCAAAGTTAACAGACCCAATTGTGCATGGAATTGTAAAGGTACTAAGATCATCTTTATTTTGCACAAGAGAACAGGATGCAATTGTACTACAATGGTAAAAATGACCAACAGACTCATAACTGACAGTTCTCTTCTTTGTTACCAACTCTTTCATGAACTTTGCATATCCCGACATTTGTTCCAAAGCTTCAACAAATGGAATATTTATAGAATTTGCTTCAATATGGACATGAACTTATGAAATTTTACATCCTCCTTCTTCTTCAAGCACTGAGGGAATGAAGGTGGCGGCTTAGGAATCGGGTTTAACATTTGTGGGGCTTCCTTTTCTTTCTCATTTTCAGCATTCACCTTGTTTTCATCTGTCTGAGTCTCTTCAACTTCTTTCATGATCTCCCCACTAACAATTTTACTTTTATCCACTTTTTTCTTTAGAAATTGAGGGAAAAGTGGAGGAAGTTTTGGGAATAGAACATACTTCTTTAGAGCTTCCTTTACCTTTTTCGTGGTATTCAGTTGCTCTTCCAGTGTAACATGAACACCCTCAACTTATTTGGGTGCCTCAATTAGAGTCTTTCCACTACTTATTGTGATAGCCATACAATGAGCATCATTTCTTAGGTTTTGGATGGTGTTGTTTGGAAGTGTACCTTATTGACGCTGATTCAATGTTGTAGATATCTGCCCAAAATATTGCTCCAACTATTTTATCGCCGTTGAGTGAGATTCTACCATTTGACTTATTCTCAATATGTTTACCCTAGTCTCCTTCAAGCAATTCTCTTAGCTTTCTGACACCTTGACCAGTTTATTAAGAAGGGCTTCCATCCTCGAATTTCCAGCCTCAGTATCACGATTCCATGGAGGGACATAAAGGCCACTCTTATCTTTGTAGTCATTTTTTTACCTCCAATCACCGTCATGATCTCATTCTCTATCTCTATATCTTGGCTTGTTATAACTGACTTTATAGTATTTTCAACCTTGATTTTCTTGCCTTGAGTTCCAAAAGTCTTGATTAGACCCTTGACCCTTGGTTCGAAAATCCACCACCTCTCAATCCAAGTACTTATCTTCCTCATAAAACTCATAATCGTTATGCCTAGGTGTTTTACCTTGTGCACCTATGGCACACACCTTTTCAGCACCTACGGTATACACCTTTTCAGCACCTCCATCCGCAATCTATTTGCCTAGAAGCCAATTTTGTTCTCAATTGTGCGACCTCTTGAGCTACAGATTCATCCAAAGCTCATTGTACTACCGAGGCTCCTATAGCATATGTCCCAACAGGTGTCTCTGCCTCTCGAGTATGCCATCCTCGATTGGTCTTAGTGATACGATCTAAAATCTCTGAAGCTTATTCCCACCTCAGACTCATAAATGCTCCGTCAGTGATAGTATCTGTTACAGCCTTAGTATTAGCATTTAAAGCCCTGTAGAAGATCTCAAGTAAACTTCTACCACTCATTCTATGATTTGGAACATTCGACAGCTTCTTCTTAAATCTTAGCCATATCTCATAAAGCACTTCAGAATGTAGTTGTCTAAAGTTATAAATATCATCCTTCAACTGTACCATCTTAGAGGGTGGAAAAAATCTCTCCAAAAATTGATTTCTCAACTCTTGCCAAGTAGTGATGGAGCCTTGTGGTAATTCGGCCAACCACAAAGTCGATTCTCCTATTAGAGAAAACGGAAATAATCTCAACCGAATAGCCTCTTGGTCAACTCTAGGCAAATTATAAGAAGTGCAGACCCCCACAGAGTTCATCACATACATGTTCGGGTCATCTATAAAAAGACCCGTGAATACACCTTTCAAATTAAGTAGGTGGATCATGGCACTTGTAATTTCGAACTTAGTACCTTGAGGTAATTCTGGTGGAATAATGGCACCAATGTCTACCGGCTTAAAATAAACCACATCCTTTTCCTCGGGATCATCATAAACTGGTACATATGGTCTTTGAGGTGGTTATTTCACCCTAAGTCTTTGTTGTCTCTCATCAGCATCAGCTAGACGATGTGGTGCTTCTTGTATAGCTCGATTATCTCTATCTGCTTGCCTAAGAGCAGCTTGCCTAGCTTGCTCTTCCCATGTCAATCGAGCGGCAGTTTGGTCCGCTGTTTTATGACCAACTGGCTTAATTGGTTGGCTATGAATGTCTCCCACAGCTGCGGGATCTTGAACTCCATTGGTATTCACCATTATTTGATTAGCTCTCAGTGTTCTTTCTATCTAGGATCAAGTGAAATTAGGGGATTGCCTTGACTCCTAGTGTTGGGCATACGCCGGTGTGTGCCCTTAAACTATAGAAAAATAAAACAAATCAAATCCAACAAGCAAACTAATAACCTTTCGTAATTGTATGTCCCCAGTAACAGCGCCAAAATTTGATGTTGCCCAAAATATACCTCTAGAAAAGTATAACACAGTCGATATATAAAATATAGAACCCAACTAGGTTGGAGTCGATCCCACAAGGACTAGGACGAAAGTCTGTCGAATGCTAGTCTGAATAATTGGCAAGTAAGTAAATCTGGGGGATTTTTGTGAGTAAATAATAACAATAACGATTGTTGATTTTTGGATTTGTAATAACTATGAGAAATACACTAGGACTGTGATTCCCAATAGTTCATTAAGTCTACAGGTTACTTATGCTGGTAAGACTATCTCGCTGCGTTGCATGCAAAATCTAGCAAGTTAAGTTCATATAAACATCTCTCAACCTTGGTTAGAAAAATTTCACTTTTCTCCTCTCGATCTCTGAGTGTCGCACTACTAACCCTTGTCTTGGATCTCAGATAACTATCCCAGTTAAGGCTTAAATTATTAGATGAAGGTTGATAGCTTCAAATATCTATTGTCATTCCCTTTTCCCAATCTCTGCCTCTCTCTCGAGCAAGTCTAGAATACAGGCGAGTTTCTAATGTTTGCAACCGTTAGAAGATTAATTATAATGAAGGTAATAACAATACATGCATTCATAATAGTTCAGAATTGCTTTTCACTTAACCCATTTTGTTAATTCGTCATGGTTCACACAACCCTAGTTGACGTGTTTAGCTACTCATAGTTGCAAGAACACAAGAAGAATTCAATGAACAAAACATAATTGTAAACTCACAATAAGAAGAAAATTCGAAAATCTCAATATGAATAAAACCCTAGAATTTTTGTTTCAAGATGACAAAATCAATAATGCGTTTATGAACTCAAAAATAATGAAAAATATCTCTCAAAAAATGTACTGACTCTACACAATAATAGGACAACATAGGGATATTTATAGATACAAGAGGAATCCTATCCTAAACAAAATAGGAGAACAAAGTCGGCACTTTTCTACGGTACTGTGACTTGGTATCGTGGAACCAAGTCACGTTATGTGGGTCCCTGCCGTGAGAATTAGGCTTTTTCATAATCTTCAGGAGTCAACTCACGACATAGACCTACGTTATGTTGGTCAACTCATGCGACGTGGGTCTTACTGTGGAAATCAGGTCACTTGACAAACTCTCAGGAGTCGACCCACGGAACGGACCTACGTCACGTATGTCAATTCACGTAATGTGAGTCCTATCCTGAGTCACTCTTCTGGTCCTGACTTGACTCTTTCGTCTTCAAATACTTCATTCTTGTTCATGATTCTTCCTCTTTTTCCAGTTTGCCTCCAAAAGCCTATTCTCCTATGATATAGAACAAAAAACACGTCATACCAACTAATCATACCCGGGTCATTGCATATTTTTCTTGTTTTAAGCATCGAAAATGCCATGAAACCATGGCACATCAAATATCAATATAAAATCCCCAACCTATAGCATACTTTACATGAATGGTTAACTACCCTACCCGATCTGAAGAAAGTTAAGCCATAACCTACCTTAAAAGTCAAAACTCGAGCCTGGAGCCCTCAACAAGAAGCCTTTTTCCTTTTGTACACCCTCAGAACAAACCCAATCTATCAAAAACATAATCTACATATCAAAAGAAGTCTATCCTATACCATTTTAGCATACTTTCATTCTAGATCTAAGATCATGTTAAAAATTGACTTTAAAAATAGGAGGGTAAAATTGCAATTTTAATAAGTCATGTTACCCATACTTTAAGGGTTTTAAATTTGAAATCAAGCTTGAAATCATTGAAAAACCATTTTCTCACTTTACTGGGTGAAACCCAAAAATTTCTAGCTTAAAATCCAAGTTTTGAAGTTGTTTTTGACATAAAATCAATGGATAATGATAGAAATAAGGTTTAGATGTTTACCCAAACAAGTTTGATAAAAAATGCCCTTTTAAATTGCCTTTTGTAATGATTTGGTCCATCGTTACTAAAATCACTGCATCTAAAGGGGACGGAGTATGAGAATTTCTTTAGTATCTTTGAAAAAAGTTCCTAAAAGACTTCATTAAATAATTTCAAAGTAGATAAATTTTAGGGATGGACTGATGTCATCCCGCTATAGTTGTTCCATGGTAGTGAGATGCAGGCTGCTATACTGGATACTAAGAAATAGTCCACCCGAGTTTTAATTACCCTTGTCTCTTCAATTGTAAGCCTGCACGAGGACTCATTTTATAAACTCCTTAGGGTTGCCTCAAGGATTTGGAGCAATGGAGAAAAGAGAGTATGCTTAGAAGGGAAAACTCGACAGTTTCCCTCAGATTTCATGACAGAATTCACTAAGATGGAGCAAGGATTTCAAGTTCATTCCTTAGAAGAATTTGCTTGCCTTGCAGGTAGGCTAGGTTTAATTGAGTAGTAATGACCTATGTTATATAATCTATGCATGATGTAAATTGATGGGAGATTCTATATGTAGGCCCGCTGTAAGGTATTTGGATGGATAAAACTAGTAAAAACAAGAGTCAGGTGAATAAATTAGTATCTCTGAATTCCCATGATAAATTCTATTATGTTGTTAGTGTCTAATTGTTATGATGGTGCATGCTAATCAAATATTTATTAAAACAATTTGCTTATACTTGTGTATTAATTATTTCTATAATTAATGCTAGCAAGGTCTAGTCAAGGGCCTTAATTCTTGTTAGTGAGTTTATTTTGTGATTTGGAGAGGATTTAGAGATAATATAGAAGGTTGGAAGTAACAAAGTGTAGACTAGAGGGTCTATGTGTGTTTCAAATACCGGTAGTCCAAAGGTTATTCTAAACTAAGGGTGTTATGCTTTTGTATATGTATTATTTGGACCTGGACATGATCGTTGGTGGAAATGTGTAGGTGATGGTTGAATTATAGTGAAAGACTCAATTTGGTTATATGTGCATGATAACTACCTATTTGTATCCTTATTGCAATGCATGCTATTGAATGTTAACTTGTTGGATGATTTTATAAGTTGTTGATCACCTGAAATGAGATTATGTAAAAAGGCTAGTTTTTTAAGTGCAAATGTCATTAAATTATTTTATTATGTGATTTTACGTGTTATCACATGGTTTCATATTATGATATGAACCAATAAAGGCCAACATCATGGAATTTGTAGATATTACGGAGTATAAGGGATTCTAACGTTAGAGTAAGGGTGGTATAATACTGGTTTTAGGATAAGGGTGGCATACCATAGATGTTTAGGTTATCAGTACATATCCTGAGCTCGTCCCCTACAGGTCATGGCTAGTGGGCATTTATAAGACACAAGTATGTGTGTACACGATATTGGTTAGTTTTACAATTCTATGAGTAGATCGAGTTATATTATGGTAGATATTTTGTTTCCATGAGTAGAGAGGGTTATATTTTGCTTGGTATTTTAGTTCCAAGAGTGGTCATAGTTGTTTTGTTGTTGTTATTTGGATCCTTGAATTATCCGGACTGTTAATAGACCAGAAGAGAATTTGTATGGTTGAAGTAAAAAAAGAGAAGTAATTATGACAAGGTTGAGCTAACTGTTTATGAGCCTTGACATTTGACTCAACTGAATATTTGCATTTGTTCTATCCCTTATGTCTTATTTGATTTATGGTTAAGAAAAGACTAAGTAAAAGTATAATTGCTAAGTGTTACATGACTGTCCTTGTTACAAATTTTGGTTGAGTGTTTCTATTAAATGAGGTTCTTTTAATTGTCATATGAGTTAAGTGTTAGTGGGAGACATTGAATTGCATAATAAGTATGTATAAAATAACTCATGAGATGCCCCCAATTTAGGTAGTGCTCTAACCAATAATGTTATAAAAGAGTTAAGACTAGAATCGTGGATAAGTTGCCATGATATTTCTGAATAAACATATAAAATCATAGTTAGAGTGGGTGATAGATGTGTAATTAAGAGTGCAAAGGAGGGAGGAGAGCGGTGACTAGAAATTGGTTAATATATACAAGTTGAACTGTTGTTTTATAAGTGCATGTTTAATTTCGGATATTTAAGTTGTCTTTTACATGATTTAACCTTTGTTGGCCGATGATACCTGCCTGTATGTGTGGTTTTACTGATGCTACTCTTGTTATACCCTTTTTGGCATATAGCTTGTTACAGGACCAGTTCAGGTTTCATTGCTTGATGCGGATAGAGATCTTCAGCAACTTCCATCTTCTTATTCCCATGGTGGAAGTTGAGTCTTTTTTATTTACTTGCATTTTCTTGTAGTAGCAATTTTACCTGTCTATACTAGATCTTTCGGGTAACACATTTTCATGATGGTATTTGTGTTATTTACAAAAAAAGTAAAAAGTTTTATAATACTCACGGAGATTAATATTATTATTTTATGATTTTTGCATGATTTCTCATTGGGTGGTAAGGGTCCTCCTATCTAGGTATATTAGAGTAGGTCCCTTTACGATCCAATTAGTTAGGTCGTGGCAGTTGATATCAGAGCCTGGTTTACTGATCTTTCAGTACAACAACAAATACAGAGTAGATTCCTATGTATTGGTGTGTTAATGTTCACATCTAATCTTCGGGAAGCTATGAGACATTCTAGGAACTATTTCCCTTCTTTATTTCACATCATGTGGTCCTAGATGATTGTTTGTATGGGTTGAGTCCAATTGACATCTCTTGATTTCTATTCATATCTCAGTCAAAGCCAAAAGAGAACACATGGCTCCATTTGGGATGACTCAAGCAACAAAATTAAAACCTAGAAGGTTCTAATTGGCATCTGGCCACAAAGGTTATGTTTAAAATCAGTAGATGACCAATTAGTGGTTGTTGAAAACGTTAGTTAAATGATAAGTGTAGAGGACCAAGAATGATGGCTAAACTGACTAGCTAATAAAATTGTCTTGACTGATATTTATGTGAGTTGCAACTGATTTGATGCCTGGAAATCTTTGATAAGTGAAGTGGTAGTAAGTTGACTATGCATTGTTGATTGAGAACTTGTATGTTGAGTGATTGAGTAAAATTTGATGCTGAACGCTAATCATTATTGATGGTGCATGTAAAAGTGGTAAATGGACTTGCTAAATTGTTATGATAGTCCTTGCTATAGGTGGTTGTTACGTTAAATGCACGAGCATGACGAGTGTTGAATATTTGGGAAAAGCCTAGTATGTTCATTGATGTTAAATTCGTAATCTATAACCGAAGTGTAAGAAGCATGTTTAGATTAATTGTGGATTCTTCAATTTGTTGGGTTTCTAACCTAGAATTATTATTTAACTGATGTACGAATTAGAATTAAAGTTTTGGGTAAGGAAACTGCAGAGACTGAGAAATTTTTCCTGGCCACTGCTAATGGGACACTATAACGGGCACTACTCTACTAGTGCGACCCCACTATAGTAGGAATATTCCCGCTATGGAGGCATCGTGGTAGTGGCATACGGAACACTATAGTGGGATGATCCTAGGCAAAATATCTGCCCTATTTTCCCCTAATTTTGCATTTCATTCCCAACTTGTCCAAACACACTTATAAGCTATTGGCTATCAAATGAATAGTGTAAAAAAGCAAGGTAAAAGATAATAGTAGTGAATTCATTACTAGTAAAATAAAAGCAAGAATCCATGTGCAGAAGATAAAAGAAATTATTTGTTATATGCCCTAAATGGGGGAAACCCGAATCCTAAAACCAGGGATAAAATAGTAGGGGAGGGGGAATAAGCTTACATCACCGGAGGATCTAGCACAAGGCTTGATTATCTCCGTTGCTGGAGGAGATGGAGCCCTCTCTTCTAGGGCACTCAAAAAGGAGAACTCCTACACATCCTCTCTTTCTAGCTGGGTAGGCGTCTCAAGGACATCGCACTTAAACATGACCTTAACGGTCTTCCATATTCAGTACATCATGTGATCCTTGGAGATCCTCTTATTCTTCTCCTCATCTAGCTCCTTCTGGAGCTCTACATAGTCCTGAGCAATACTGGGTAGGGTTATAGAACTAGAAGGTGCTGAATACTAGGAAGGAAAATGGGCATGTTCTAAAAATATCCTCATTGCGTACATGTCCACCTCCAAGTGTTCGTAGGAGATTGGGGCTATGGGGGAGAGGCATTATCCTTCTCCTCCTCTTCTGCTGCTCTGCTTCTCTCCCTTTTGGTGCCCATATTCCTCTTTTTCTTATTTTAGGGTTGTGCACCCTTCACCTTGATGGGATGGAAGGGTGTGTCATACTTCAGGTCCTTGTCAGCATTCTCCCTAGGAACCTCTGAATGCCTGCACAACTTAGAAATCAGACTCAGAAGGTAGGGAGCCTTTTTGTTGCCCCGGTAGAAGTCCTTCCAATCTAACATGATTTGTACCTCTATGTTCAGCTGAATCCTATTCATAGCACAAGCCATCACTAGAGCCCGATGGTATGTCATATCAGAAGTATTACCCGAAGGAAGAATCCTTCTAGTTAGTAGGTTCAACCACATTCGAGCATTAACACTAAAGAATATGCTCTGGTCTTGAGTATCCTAATCCCCTCGGGACCAGTCCAGTAGACCTTGTCCCGATCAGGCTCAGCAACTAATGTGTCTCACAACCACCGCATATCTATCTCATGGTACTTGGACTCATAATTAGTGTTGGGGCTATCAGGCACCCCCAAAGCCTCGTTGATTAAAGTAACATCCATGGGGAGATGCACTTCTCGAATGCAAATAGTGGGGTGAGGATCATCCCAAAATATGGTTGGGAGTATGGCATAGAACTCCCAGACCTAGACCAAGAGCCCATCTCAAGGATCCTCCACCAACGACATCCTTCCAAATTCCTGGAATCGGGCATAGAACTTTGGTGCATCCTCCACCTTGTCCCTCATAATGAACCCCCTTTTATAGCAGTGGCCCATCCTCGGGTAGTCCGGGTATTTATCCTAGCAATTTTGATCAGGAAATATTTAGAAGGGAATGGGAGCATTATCTTTATTGCTAGCCGTAAAGTTATCAGTACTATAATATAGTGAGAAAAGCAAGTTAGAATCCATAAAGAGGTTCAAATAATTGCAAGTTTCAGAAAAAGATAAGTCTTGAAATTTCAAGGAGGCTACTGTCTGCCTCCCACTATAGGGGAAGGCATCCCACTGCCACTAGACTGCTATAACAGGAATATTCCTACTAAAGTGGGGCTGCCTTAGTGGGATGAAGGTTACTATAACGGCCTTCATATTCCCAAAGCTTGAGTTGAAGGTCCAATGGTGTCTTTTCATAAAAATTGTCCATTTTAGACTTTATAACACATATTAGGGTTGGGGAAATTCCATGAGACTATTATACACTTAAATCCGGGAGTATAAACCCCTATATAAGCCCCAATGACCAATAATATTTTTTAAAATAACCCTTCACATTCTACTCTTGTTTAAGACACAATTTGTCCAAGAACTCTATAAATCATACACCTAGAATGCCTTAGGGGCATTGTAAATGTAAAAGAAGCAACCATTCTTTGGAATTTTGTTTGAATCCAAGAAAAATTTCAAATTCAAAAAGCAACCCGAAACCCATATGTTTTCTACAATTTCAAGTGCAAAAACTTTGATATTACGAGTAAAAGAGAAAGAAGGCAAAGTTAGATCATGAATTATCTTGATTTTGGCATTTAGAGTAAGTTGATAAAGATAGGGGTGGAAAGTTTTATGTTTGAAATTGAGAAATATGTGAGAAACCCATTTCTCAACTCTTTAAACTGCCCCGTTAAGCTATAGCAGCTTGCAGCCTACTACAGCGGTGCCACTGTAGTAGAAGTATTCCTGCTATAGTAAGACCCAGTTCAATTTTAAGGGCGAAAAATTTTTGTTCTTTCATTTTAAGTAACTTATTATTTAAAATGTATTGGTGAGGTCTCGGTTAACTTAGATACTCATAAGATCTTGTCAAATGTAGCCTCATGCTAAGTCAAGTTATAATAAATTATGTAAGGGTGTCATATTAAATAGTCGCGATATAAATTGGGTGAACTTGATAAAAAAGTTTCGTGAGCAGAGTTTTGAAATAAGAATTTATGATCAATGTGTGGGTATTAATGATCTGGGTATGCTTCCATCTAGTCTTTTCTATCATGGTCATTCAGGGAAGAACGATGGATAAATTTGAATTTACTGTAACAACCCCGTTCTATCGTTACTAAAATCACCATGTCCATATGGCACGGAGTACGGGAATTTCTTTAATATCCTTGAATAAGATTCATAAAAGACTTAGTTAAATTAATTTAGAGTAGAAATATTATTGGGATGGACTGATATTATCCCGCTATAGTAGTGCTGTGGCAGCGGTATGTAGGCTACTATAGCGGGACGTCGAGAAACAGTCCACTTGAGTTTTAATTACCCTTTTCTCTTCTATTGTAAACTAGAATGAGGCCTCATTCTAAAAACCCGTTAGGGTTGCCTCAAGGATTTGGAGCAATGGAGAAGAGAGAGTTCATTTAGAAAGGGAAAACCTGATGTTTTCCCATGGATTTCACGATGGAAATCACTAGGACGACGTAAGGATTTCAAGATCATGCCTTTGAAAATGTTGTTTGGCGCCAAGGTAGGCTAGGTTAACTAAGCAACAAAGACCTATGATAAAAAATGTATGCATGACGTAGATTGATGGGAGATTCCATACATAGGCCTACTGGCAAGGTGTTTGGATGGATAAAACTAGTAAAAACAAGAGTCAGGTGAATAAATTAGTATCCTTGAATTCCCATGGTAAATTCTATTATGTTGTTAGTGTCAGATTGTTATAATGGTGCATGCTAATCGAATACTTATTAAAATGGTTTGCTTATACTTGTGTATTATTGATTTCTTTAAATAATTCTTGCAAGGTTGAGTCGAGGGCCTTAATTCTTATTAATGAGTTTATTTTGTGATTTGGAGAGGATTAAAAGCTAATATGGAAGGTTGGAAGTAACGAAGTGTAGACTATATGGTCTATGTGTGTTCCAAATACTGGTAGTCTGAAGGTTATTATAAAGTATGGGTGTTATGCTTTTTGATATGTATTAGTTGGACCTGGACATGATCGTTGGTGTTATGCATTTCGATATGTATTAGTTGGACCTGGACATGATCGTTGGTGGAAATGGGTAGGTGATGGTTGAATTATAGTTAAAGACTTAATTTGGTTATGTGTGCATGATAAGTGCCTATTTGTCTACTTGTTGCAATGCATGCTATTGAATGTTAACTTCTTGAATAAATTTACATGTTGTTGATCACCTGAAATGAGATTATGTAAAAAGTCTAGTTTTTAAGTGCAAGTGTGATTGAATTATCTCATTGTGTAATTGTACATGTTATGCCATGGTTTGATATGGTGATATGAACTGGTAAAGGTCATCATTATGGAGTTAGTGGATATTAGGGAGTATAATAGTACGATCGGGAAGCTGGAGTAAGGGTGGTATAACACTAGTTTTACGACAAGGGTGGCAGACCCTAGATTTCTGGTTTATCAATACATATCCTGAGCTCATCCCCTACAAGTTATGGCTAGTGGGCATTTATGAGACCTAAGTATATGTGTACCTGATATAGGTAAGTTTAACGGTTCCATGAGTGGATCGAGTTATACTGTGGTTGTTATTTTGGTTCCATAAGTGGAGTCGGTTATATTGTGGTTGGTATTTTGGTTACATGAGTGAACATGGTTATGTTGTTGTTGTTATTTGAATCCTTGAATGGTTCGGGCTGTTGATATGCTTGAATAGAATTTATATGGTTGAAGTGAAATAAAAGAGGTAATTGTGGCAAGGTTGAGCTAAACTATTTATGAGCCCTGACATTTGACTCAGCTGAATATTTGCATTTGTTCTATCCCTTATTTCTTATTTGATTTATAGTTAAGGAAAGACTAAGTGAAGATATAATTGCTAAGTGTTACATGACTGTCCTTGTTACATATGTTTGTTGAAAGTTTCTATTAAATAAGGTGCTTTCAATTGTCATATGAGTTAAGTGGTTGTGGGAGACATTGAATTGTGTAATAACTGTGTCTAAAATAACTCACGAGATGCCCTTATTTTAGGTAGTGCTCTAACAAGTATTGTTATGAATGAGTTAAGACTAGAACGGTGGATAAATTACCTTAATGTTTTCGAATAAACATATGACATTATAGTTGGAGTGGATGATAGATGTGTAGTTAAGAGTGAGAAGGAAGAAGGAGAGTAGTGACTGGAAAGTAGTTAAGAGATACAAGTTGAATTGTTGTTTTATAAGTGCATGTTTAATTTTGGATATTTATGTTGTGTTTTATGTGATTTAACCTATGTTAGCCTATGTTGCCTACCTGTATGTGTGGTTGTACTGATGCTACTCTTGTTATACCTTTTTGGGGTATAGCCTAATGCAGGATCAGTTCAAGTTTCATTGCTTGATGCGGATAGAGATCTTCGGGAACTTCTGCTTCTTATTCCTACGGTGGAAGATGAGTCTTTTTTATTTACTTGTCTTGTAGTAACTGTTGTACCTGTCTATACTAGATCTTAGGGATAACACATTTTCATAATGGTATTTTTTTTATTTACAAAAAAGTAAAAAGTTTTATAATACTTAAGGAGATTAATGTTATTATTTTATGATTTCCGCATGATTTCTCATTAGATGGTAAGGGTCCTCCTATCTAGGTGAATTAGTATGTGCCCTCACGATTTGGTTAGTTGGGTCCTGACACCTTTCTCAATGTCTTAAGGCTTAAAAATAGTAAAAATGTGGAAAATTTGTGAAAAGAAGGTTTTATACAGCTATCACCACCTAGACGGTCAAATGATTGCCTAAGCGATATAGCGTCAGCGGCCAGACTACCCCTAAGGTTGTAGTCACTTGCCACGTATGAACCACACTTAGGTGGCCATTTAGCCGCAACGGCGACTAACCCATAGCTTAGGCGATGGTTGCCAAACTGATAAGGTTTGGCTAAGATGTTCCTTTTTCCACTTAGGCAGTATCGCTAAGGCGACCAAAAGGACTGTGTACGCGGTCGCACCATAAACTTTTCACAGCTGAAACATGCATCTAAAATGACTCCAAATGGACCCTAAAGATTTAATCAAGAGCCTATAAAAATAAACCAATAATATTACTAGTCTAATTTCGATGTTCTGGATGCACTGGAACCATCAAATTTATCAAAAGAGGGCGTAATCGAGAAGTTAACCCACGGGAACCCCTTTAGGCTATAATAACTAGTTTCTTGTCTAAGCACTTAAAATTCAAAATAAAGATTCATAAACCCAAACCAACTTCTCTACCAACTCAAAATTGACATTTCAGATCTAATAGAACTAACATAATCACCATCAGACACTGTGACCATAAAATATTGACCAAAGTCAAAAGTCTCACTTTAAAGGCTACTTAAAACCTCAAATAAATCACTCTCGAACGCTAGAGAGACCAATCCAACCATCCCCACAAGTCTTATATAATATAAAGCAAATACGGGGAAGGACAAAATGGTCAAACTAAAAAAGCTAAAAATCACCATGAGAATTACTACATTATCCACCACTAAGACACGCATTCTCCCTCAAACAAAACAACAAAGAAAGTATCTGAATCGGTAAAAAACTAGGGGTATCTTCTCCACATATCGGAAAAAACCTCCTACGTAGACTCCTTAATTGGGTAATGTTTCCGCTGAACTTTTATATAATCAATATGCTTGGATCTCAACTTTCTAGTCTCTTTATCCAAAATAGATATGTGCTCCTCCTCAAAAGACAAATCATGATCTAATGCAACTGAATCCCACCAGATCACATGAGCATCATCAGAACGATATCACTTCAATATCGAAACGTGGAATATAGGATGAACTGCTGACAGGTTCGGAGGTAGATCCAACCTATAGGCCACATCCCAAACATCGCCAGAATATCAAAAATTCTAACAAATCTAGAACTAAGCTTCCCTCTCTTTCCAAGTCTCATTACACCCTTCATGGGTGATACCTTTAACAAAACCCACTCACCAAGCATGAATCAATCAGTGTAACTCTTCTGCCTACTCTAGGCATCCATAAGCCTCTGCTGAATCAACTTCACTAGATCCATCGAGTCTCTCAATAAGTATGTACCCCAAGGCCTAACCTCAAAAGAATCAAACTATCCTATAGGGATCTACATCTCCTTTCATACAAAGCCTCAAAAGGCGCCGTCTGAATGTTGGAATGGTAATTTTTGTTGTAGGCGAACTCCTCTAAGGGAAATAACTAGTCCTAATGACTACCAAAATCCATAACACATACTTGAATCATGTTCTATAGTACCTAAATGGTCCAATCCGTTTGAGGTTGAAAAGTTGTGCTCATCTCAAGATGAGTACCTAACTCACTCTGCAAAAAACTACAAAAATTTAAGGTAGACTACATACCTCTATCAGAAATAATGGAGATAGGAACACCATGCAATCAAATAATATCTCGAATGAAGAACTTGGCCAAATTTTCCGTATTATAATTCACTTTCACAGGTACAAAGTGTGCTGATTTAGTCAAACTATCCATAATCACCCAAATGGAATCAATCTTCCCCAAAGTCGGGGATAGACCAACAACAAAGTCCATAGTGATCCACTCCCATTTCCACTCTAGGACAGGCATCATCTGCGTTGATCGTACATCACTTGCTGATATTTCAAATACTTGGTCACAAACTCTACATTGTATTTCTTCATCCTACACCACCAATAGTGTTGCTTTAAGTCATGATACATTTTTTCCACTCTTGGATGAATGGAATACCTCAAATAATAAGCCTCTTCCAAGATTAGTCTAATATAACCAACAACTCTCGGCGCACATACACAACCACTAATACTCAAAACTCCTCAGGATCAAGAGATGTCATCTTCACCTCACCACTCAATACCTTATCACGAATCACACTCAACTTCTCATCATCAAACTGTCGAGCTTGATTCTACTGCATCAATGAAGATCTAGCTTCAACACATGCCAAAACACGCCCATGTGCTAAAATATCAAGTCATACAAACTAGTTAGTTAAAGACTGAACATCTAAGGCTAAAATCTGCTCTTCGGCCAAAAGATAAGCCAAACTCCCCATACTCGGTGCCTTCTGATTCAATGCAACCACTATCATATTAGCTTTGCCTGGACGATAAAAAATAGTGAGATCATAATTATTAAGCAAATCTGACCATCTACGTTGTCTCATATTAAGATCTTACTGAGTGAAGAAGTATTGACGCTATGCTGATTAGAGAAAATAACACAATGAACTCTATACGAATAGTGACACCATAATTTCAATACAAATACAACTGCGGCTAACTCCAAATCATGAGTAAAGTCCTTCAACTGTCTAGAAGCATAATCTATCATCTTACCCTTTTACATCAACATGTTACCCAATCCAACATTAAAAGCATCGCAAAACATAGTGAAATCTACTCCCTTCTCAGGGAAAGTCAAGATAGGAACCAAAGTCAATAACTCCTTGAGCTTTTGAAAGATCCTCTCACAATCATTCGACCACTGAAAAATAACCTTTTTCTAAGTCAACTTAGTTAAAGTGGCTTCAATAAAGGAGAAACCCTGGACAAACAATTTATAATAGCCTACTAACCCAACAAAACTCCAAATCTCAGTAGGAGAAGTAGGTATATCCTAATCACAAATAACAGCTACCTTGGCTGGATGAACCATAATACTATCCTTGGTCACCACATGACCCAGAAAATAAACAGAATCGAACCAAAACTCACATTTAGAGAACTTGGCATACAACTGATCATCTCTCAACCTCTGACGTATGCCTCAGATGCTCAACCTCATTCTTGGAATAAACCAAGATATCATTGATGAACACACTTACAAAAGAATTAAGATAAGGCCAAAATACTATGTTCATTAACTCCATAAACATTGTCGGGGCATTAGTCAACCCAAAAGATATAACCTAGAAATCATAGTGGCCATACCATATTCAGAAAGCTATCTTCAGAATATTCGAAACTCTAATCGTCAACTGATGGTAACCAAATCTCAAGTCAATCTTAGAAAACACTGAAGCACCCTAAAATTGATCAAACAAATCATTCATGAGAGGAAGAGGATACTTGTTTTTGATAGTCACTTTGTTCAATTGCAAATAATCAATACACATGAACATGGATCCATCTTTCTTCTTCACAAACAAGACAGGAGTAACCCAATGAGACATACTCGATCTAATAAAATCCTTACTCAACAAATTCTATAATTGATCCTTCAATTCTTTCAACTTCACTGGGGCCATCCTATAAGGATAAATAAAAATGGGCGTCGTGCCCTACTCTACATCGATTGGAAAATCAATATACCTATCCTGAAAGACACAAGGTAAGTCCATAGAGAACACGCTAATGAACTCTCTAACGATTCTCATAAAAATTAAGAGAGGTGAGGAACCAATAATGGTATCACACATATAGGCCAAATAAGATCGATACTCCTTCCCTACTAAGCGATAAGCACAACAAAAATATATATCCCTTTTTGGGAATGAAGTAAGAGAACCCTTCCACTCTAACGTTAATACTTTCAAAATAACTAAGGTCACGATCTTAGCAAAATAATTTTAAACTTATGATACGGAAATAACCAATCTATACCAAATATGACATGAAAGTCAACCATATCAAGGATAATAAAGGTTACCTGAGTGTCAGGCTTCAAAAAGGTCATTACATATGATCAGTACACCTGATCCACCACTAAAGAATTACCTACAGAGATAGAGCACGAATGGGCATAGCAAGGGGCTCACACATAGCATCAATACCAGTAGCAAAATATATAAAAATATAAGAGAATGTAGGCCTTGGGTCAAAGAATACGAATGTAGTATGACAAAAAATTGGGATGATACTTGTAATCATAAAATTAGAGGCCTCTGTCTTAGGTATTCCTGTAAAATCTTAGCACTGACCACGTCTACTACCTAGCTAAGAAACTCCGCATCTACTACTCTGAGCTCCCTAAGTCGTACCTCAGGTACCCCTAGAACTACCGATACTACCCTGTGCACCCACTCTGATGGCTGACACTAGTGTGGCAAAGCTAAGTCTGGTTCAAGAAATCATCACATACCGAGAACAATCCCTCGCTAAGTTTTCAAACTCATCACATATAAAACATCCCTTTCTAGATGAATCATGCTCTGAGGGCCTAAAAGAACAAGAACACCCTAAAGAACCAGATAAACCAGAACGAGACCTCATCCTGCACGTCTTGATCTCAGACCTCTCAAAACCTCAGAATTTATAACCTCGCTATTTGAACTCTGCAAATATGCCTAGATCGCTCTACCGTGGTAACCATGAGAACCTCTACTTGAGAAATCCTTACCTCAAGATAACTGACCACTTAAACCGCCCTATCATTGCACCCTCTTAGCACCACTACTCTGAGTAACCTGAAGAATACTTGGTTATCTTGGCATAATCCATAATACTTTCAAAGGAGCCACCAGAGGCCACTAATTGAGCCATCGCCAACTGATAAGAAGTAGTAAAACCCTTCACAAACATTCTAATCCTCTCAGACTCTATGGAGATACTAGTTGTAACAAACCTTGACCATATATGAAAATGAGCCTTATACGAAGCAATAAACATGGAGCCCTACCCAAAATCACCAAAAGCGTCGCTCAACTTATCCCTCAAGCTATAGGGAGTAAACCACTCAAAGAGCATCTCTAAAAACTAGGTCCAAGTCAAAGGAGGTGAACCCACAAGTGTAAAACTGATAGAAGATCTCCTCTACTGCTTAGCCACATCAGTAAATTCAAAAGTAGTTAATGAACACCATTCAACTCAAGTGAATTAAGGTTATACAACCTATCCTAATAGTCAACCGTGAACTCATAAGTATTCTCACCAATAACACCACTAAAATTAGGAGCGAACAATCTCATAAGTCATTTAAATCACTTCTTCTCATTAGTAAACATCACAAGACTAGGAGCTATAGGCAGAACAATAAGTTTGGTAGGTAACGCCATAACACGTGGGGACACAATAGCAACTGGCTTGCCCCAAGTGTCTGAAAACCATGAGTAGGAATCTAACCTGGTGGATGAACACCCTCTTTCATCTGAAAACCATCTAGTGTACCCGATAGAACATCTGCCTGAGAGGTACCATTCAAATAGCCTAAAAACTAAATTAGAATATTTTGCATTACTGGGGTTGCAATAAAACCCTGAGGGGCTTAGGTTAGTCACACATTCTGTGGATGATAAGCTGCCTCGACATGATCAATCTCAGGCTCGGGGGAGGTTGCTCTAGCTTGCCTCTAGCTGGAGCTGCTTCTCTTGGTCGGCCTCTACATTGGTCTCGGTTGCGACCCCTCCCTTATCCCTTGATTGGGACTCCTACAGCGGGTGCAGGCTCAGCATCCTCAACAACTCCTATTCGAGTTCTTACCATCTAAGAAGAAAGAATGAAGTACAAGTTAAGAATACTGGGTATTAACAATATGCATGATAAGGAATTAAAGTTGAGAATTTTGCCTAAAAACATCCTATAGCCTCCAGAAAATAGCAATGTATAAATCTGTGGGACTCTATTAGACATCTTGCTCTTTTACTCATGCCACTGGTGAACCTAGCACTTTGATACTAATTTGTCACGACCTAACATCTGTGGTCATGATTACACCTACCGGATGAAATCCTTGGTAGGTAAGCCTAACTTCACAAGAGATATGAAATATGAAAAAAAATAATAATAATAAAATACGAGACGTTAAGGATAAAGTTAGGCCAAATAGATAAAACAACTCCAAAATCTAAAATAGATATAACTCAAATTCCAAAATCTAGTTTCATGAGGAAAGAGCACTCTAAAACCAACATAGTGTTTGAAAATAGATAAAAACTCTATCTCTGAATGTAAAGTAAAGATAAGATAATCATAAAGAGCAAGTCTAGAACATGCTCTAGATGAGGAGCTCATCAGTACTTCAAACACTCTTAATCAACAACAACTCAAGCTCCATGGATCGCACTCAAACTGGGATTTTCATCTAAAAGGTACAAAAACTAGGAGTGCGTAGTCATCATAGGCCAATCAAGCAAAGTAGAAACTAAACATATAAATGATACTATGAGCATGCCTCCACCTACATACTAAAAAGTTCCTAGCAATGACTCAAGATATACAATTCATAAGAGTATAAATAATACAACCACAATAACAGTATAAGAGTAAACACATAGATATACAAAGAGAAAGACTAAATTACACGATAACAAACACATAAGAGAAATGCAAGTGATGCAAAAAAATATTATGATAAAGATGGAATGTATTAATATCACCTCGTATAAACTATCCGAGCATAAGCTTCCAGTTGAGGACCCATGGGGGGATCACAACTCATATACAATCACAATCTCATAAATTAACCTTACCAGCACAATCCTCAGTTAAGCCATTTTAGAAAGTGTCTCATTTCTTTCAATTATAGTGTTTCTCAGTGGTACCAGTTTCGTAAATATAGATGACTGAATAAGGATGCATGCTCATAACCAATTCAACATCATATAAGGAATCAAATCCAAAAAGGTATAAATGAGCTCAAGTCTCCTCAGATCCTAATAGATCATGAAACAAGCCATCACATGGTAACACAAAAGTAAGGAGTCACGTAAGATATAAAAAATATCAATCCAATCCCCACTCGAGCATCACAATAATAGTAAAGACAAATAATGCTTAAATAAGATCAATACCAGTCCCACACAGGCATCACAATAATAATGATCCCTCAAGCCAATAATAAAGTTCACATAAGCCCCCATACGGGTAACATGCTAAAATAATGATCTCAAAAGATGAATCTCATGATAAAATTCAAAACCCATAGCATATTTTATAAGTATGGTTAACTATCCAGCTTGGTCTGAAGAAAGTTAAGCCATAACCTACTACGAAAGTTGAAACTCAAGATTGGACCCCTTAATAAGAAGCCTTTTCCTTCTGTGCATCCTCAAAATGAACCCAATATATCAAAAATATAATCTGCACATCAAAAGGAGTCTATCATACCCATATTATTATACTTTTATTCCCGGTCCAAGATCACATAAAAAATCGACTCCAAAAATAAGAGGATAAAATTAGAATTTTAATAAAGAATTATGTTGCCCATACTTTAAGGGTTCTAAATATAAAAATCCATTGAAAAACAAGTTGAAATCGAGCTTGAAAATCATTAAAAAATAATTTTTTCACTTTACCGGGTAAAACCAAAAAATTCAAAGTTTAAAATCAACGTTTTGAAGTTGCTTTTGAGATAAAATCAATGGGTAGTGATAGAAATTAGGTTTAGATGTTTATCCAAACATGTTTGATGAAACATCCCCTATAAAATTGCCATTTTTGAGGTCTTAAGTTTCAAAAATGAAGCAAAGTTGCGAAAAAGGAGTTTTTATACAGCGATCACCATCTAGGAAGTCAAATGATCGCCTAAGCTGATAGACTATAGCTAAAGAAGTAGCTAAATGCCATGTAGGTAACTCTCTTAGGCGGCCATTTAGCCATTATGGTAAGCTTCTAAAGTGACTAACCCATCATTTAGGCAATGGTTTCCAGGATGATTAGGTTCCGCTGAGGTGGTCCTTTTTCTACCTAGGTGGTACCTCTAAGGCGACCAAAAGGGTCGCTTAAGTGGTCATGCTAGAAAATTTTCACATCAGAGACATATAATAAAAAATTACTCTGAATGGACCCTCGGGATTTGATCGAGAGCCCATAATAAACAACCAAAAACAATACTAGGCTAATTTCAATATTCAAAACTCAATGGTACCATATATTTTATCAAAAGAGGTTGTTATCAACAAGTTAACCTCCCAGGGAACCCCTTTAAGCTAAAATAACTAGTTTCTTGTCTAAATGCTCAAAACTCAAAATAAAGACTCAGAATCTAAACCAACCATGTTATTAACCCAAAATCAACAATATGAATCTAATGGCATTGACAGAATCACCATATAACGCTCAAACCACAAAATGTTGACCAAAGTCTAACATCTCACTTTAAAGGCTACTCAAAACCTCAAACGCATATAAATAACTCCCGATTGCTTTAGGGACCGTGCCGACTATCCCCACAACTCATAAATGATATAAAGCACCCATGGGGAAAGACAAAATAGTCAAAACACAGAAAAACTAAAAATCACAATGAGGGTTGTTATAATATATTTTGAGGACAAAATGTCCCATTCCTTGCCAATGTGCCAACTAAGCTGCCAAACTCAGTTTCCACTTCTTTGGTTGGATCAATAAGTTGGTTCAACCCATTTAGCACAATCAGTTTGCACTCACTTTATCCATGTACTACTTGCATTTAAGTAACACATCTTTTTCTTTTGTTAGTGGAAGGGTCTATAATAATATGAACAAAAAAATTATAGTTATGCATATAATTTCTGGAATATTATGAACTAAAATCTATATATTCCTTCCTTGTTCTTCAGATTGGTCATTTGCTTCAAAATTGGTAGAATCTTGTCGATGTTGTTGCATTTGTTTATGAACTTCTTGTGATGCAGAAGTGGTGGGAAGTTGTGACTCTTGTCTCACTTGTTCATGTGATGATTATGATGTGGGAGTGGTGGAATTAGGCAATATTTGTTGCACTTGCTCATCTACTATTAGTGTTGCAGGAAGGATAGAATCCAGAGACACATGTTTCCCTTGTTCCAGCATTTGAGATCCAACTGGAACATAGTTTGAGTTCTGCTTTTGCCTGTGATGTTTTTCATTTGACTTCATAACTTCAACATGTGGAACATAGCCTGAGTTCTTCTTGTTCTTGTGTTGCAGTACATGTTTGTTTCATAAAGATGTAAGTGATCCAGCTGGAACAAAGTTCTTAATATTTTGGTTTTTTCTTTAACACCCTTCTTGATTCATGATTGTGTAAGCATCTGCATGTTCAGAAAATGAAATATAAGATAGGTTAAGGAAAGAACATGAGATATCACCTTAATGATCATGAGGTTAGAAGTTGCGGAAGCAAGTTAATCTTACACCATATATTACCACATAAGCTTCACTGAAGGAGGTATATAGGAAAAAAATATTTCTTATGTTGATATAGTTCAATGTGTGCATGAATATACAATGAGATTTTGATCATTTTAGAAATATACTAGGGTCAAATTTTTAGTGCTTTATTGGAATAATTACATGTCTAGTGCAAAGTTCTAAAGTTGAAGTTAAATTATTCTCAACTGAATTAGTAATTGGCTTCTAAATTCAAACACTTCTAGAAACCATCTGACTTAAAAGGTAATACTATTTTGGTTGTCTGATTGAGTTGTTTTGACTTAACAGGCAGTACCAGGGCAGTGAATTCTACACCATACATTACCGCTTATATGATTTTTCATATTGTGAAGTGATGCATGCATAACAAACTCTCAAAGCCAACATGGAAATGATTTAAAGTCGATTTTGGTTGACCTGTTGTGCAACCTAGAAACTAGTCAAATTATGCCCAAGTCTTAAATTGTGCAAGGGAAAGTCAATTCATTGTAAGGGAATCCACTACAATGTTATGGCTTAGAGTGTATTTTGAATTATATTAGACAAAAGTTCATTCATTAAGATTATCATTTGAAAAATTTGGTCATTTTCTAAGATGAGTCAAAACTTTTAAGACATAATACTATCACTATAGTTTGTTCCTATCCTAATGGGCAAAAGCAGAAAGGGTGAGATGTACAAGGTGACTTTAGCTGCTACTATTTACTACACATGGAAGGAGAGGAATTTGAGAATTTTCTAGCAAGTATGAAGGGAATCTATGAGGATTATAAAACTGATTGGTCAATGGTACAAGAGCTAAATTAAAACCAAGGAAATATATAAACAAGCATGAATATAAAATATGAATGAAAAGGGCATTTACCACTCACAAAATAATGAAAATAATAATGAACATATATTTAAAAGAACTTCATAATTTTCTTTTCTAATCATCTGTGTCCATCCAATCCCAATCAGTATCATAAAATCATCCTCCTCTTATGATGTTCCACAGTTATATCTTCTGAATCTTCTGCATTAGATGGAATATCACCAACATCAATGGCTGCATCTTCTCTTGATAATCTAATGTCACCCTCATCTAATCTAGTTGAGGGCCAATGTAATCATGAGGCTCCCTCCATAATGTGTCTCCCATATTAGGGAAATTCTCTTTCTCTAGATCATACAAATCAACATAGACTTCATTCCTTGCATAATAAACATCTTTCTCAAATAGATCTGCAATATAAAAAACATGATAAACTTGTTATTCCATCACAAAAGGATCATCTTTATTGCATAACTTGTTGAAGTATACCCTAGTTAACCCATACTCATCTACTTTATTCTAATACTAATAACATCTAAATAATACAACACTAAAACAACCACAGTAATCAATCTTAATGATATATTGGACTACTCCATAATAGATAACCTCTCCATCTATGGGATTTTCGTCTCTAGCACTAGCAAAACTATTAGCTGTTGTTGATAAAGTCACTCCACTATTTTGAGTCTTGCGTGGGGCATCATGATCTTTTGTATAAAATTTATATTCATTGATGAAATTTCACTACTTGATTTCTTAGGTCATGATGACAGCTACCATAACCCACCAGTAGGTAAGACAACCTATCGTCCGGAACAACTAGCAATGGACTAATAAGAAAAGAGAAAGAAAAACTAGATAAAAGAGAAATAAGACATGAAGAAAGTAAATATATACCCAAGACCTAGTGAAGTCAGTACAAGAGCTTCTAATACAACAAGAGTACAGAGTGAAATATAGAATAAACATATGTACAAAATGTCTCTGAATACAACATAGAGATCAGTTTAACAATAAGAGGGAGAGCAGGAATACTCCAAACGTCAGGAGCTCACCCTAAATCTCCAGTCCATGGGTGCTCCACACATTGCACACATCAACGGAGAGAAATCATACAATGATCTGCAGGCTGCATCAGTGTAGTATGAGTACCAAACACGTTGTACTCAATTGGCATCGACCGACTGAGCTCCAGAAATAATGAAAGCATAAATAACATATAAAGCAGGAATATAACTGCAGGCAACTTTCCAAGAAAACTAAGCAGGATAATGATAATGGAGCAATAAAAACACACTATCCTATTCTAATAGTATTCAGGAACTACAGTACCATACCATATATCCCTAGCCAATATACCACTGAAGTGTGAATGAAGGATAGATAGTAGTACACAAGGCCAAATAATACATATACGCTATGAATAAACAAAGGAAGAGATATATATACTGTAATTCCATATATATATATATATATATATATATATAGATGACTAACTCAATGGTAATAACTGTCATGCCTCAAATCCCATTGGGGCGGACATGGCACCCAAAGCCGTTAAGGCCCGAGAGAACCAACCTTCGTTCACATGCATATCATTAAATGAACCACACAAGGATGTCAAAGACGGAAATTGTGGGAATACATTTCAATAAATATGAGACTTGGCCATTAGGGCCGCAATATCAAAAAAAAAAAAAGAATACACATACTACATTCGACTTTACCATAGCCTACAAAGCCTCTAAAATATGTACATAACCAAAACTAAGGTCGGGAAAAGTCCTCCCCTTATACCACTACTGCACAGTCCCAAAACAAATATACAAAGACTTGGAAAGCCCCGAAGCAACCTGGAGCTCACCAACAATCCGCAGAAAATACAAGTTCTACTATGGAGGCCTACTAGAACCTGTGCCTGCAACAAGTAAGGTAAGTCCCCCAAGGGACATCAGTACGAAGAATGTACTTATTATGTAAGGCCATGAGTAATCACATGATATATAAGAATATCAATGAAATCAAGTACAAGTGAATAATCAATATGGATAACCCGTCGTTCTGTATGTGTGGAACCGTGTAGATTACGTTCACTACTTTCCTATTCATTCATCAATATCATTCCTTTAATATCAATCATATACCTTCATTCATATACTATACCCGGGCCCAACTGATCAGTGGGAAATAACATAATAATCGGGATCGACCCATGCTAGGCTTTGCCCCTGAGATACCACCCGTAGTATTGGGATCGACCCATGCAGGTGTTCTCTTCACCCCATGAGATACCACCCGCGAAAAACATAAAAAATTACGCATTACATCATTCTTTAGCTATAATAGTGATATATTGTTGGTTATAACATTATTGGAACTTTGGAACGTAACATGGTTGGAACTTTGGAACAGTGTCCACAATTATGTGACACATGGTTACAATTGGTCACTGGATAAGGAACATGTGAATAACAATATATGAAAACCTGCAATGAGATACCTTGAGACGTTTTGGAATAGAACAAGTACAATGACGATGTGAACAATATGTGCTGCAGAAGGATACGGAAAGAGTAACCTTACATACCTTATCCTTCCCAACACGTGACTAAAATGATTCAGATCCTTCCTTATGTGTTACCCTACAACACAAGTACATAATGGAGCAAACATTAATGGCTAGCTACATTGCAAGTTCACAAGACATTAAGTAGCTGCTTAACAGAAAGTAAGAACCGTCCAACCTCCAAAACACATGGTGCATCACTCCCCCCTTCGTTATACTACCAAATAACACTATTCCACCACATTAAACTATAACTTAATGCTTTATCAAAACAACAACACCAAATCAATCCACACACCACCAAAACAGTCCATACATCAATGTAGACATCACACATCGATAGGATTTTACACCAAGTTTCTACTTTACATTTCCGCCTCAACACAACTCCACATATTTATTCCATCAATTCACATAAATACCTTCCACAAAAATATACCAAAAACAGCCCACACAATTTTATAATTCACTTTAACATAACAAGAAAGTATTCTTTTTTCATTACGCCAAACTTTCCATGTACAATTACGTAAAAACATTTCCATCGATCCATACACAAAGTAACGAATTAGGGACAGCACCACACTTAAATATACTGAAATTTAGTCCATATAATTCAATACCTTCAAGTCCTTAAACCCCTTTTAAAGTTTAAACCACACAAAGGCAAATCCTTTAGCCAAAAGCACAAGTGGACTGCCACTTAAAAAGTGGACTGCCCTATGCCTTTTAACCATAACCAACATGTTTACAACCATATATAATGCATGTATTACATTAATATACAAGGTTAAAAACTTACCAAGGCTTACAAGTGGATGATCTTGTCCAAACAAGTGTAGTTTCCTTAGGGTTTGAAGATGAAAAGAAAATATCTTTTTTCTGGAAAAGTCTAGAATTTGGCAAGTGTTTTGTGGTGATTAAAAATCTGATTTTGTGAGCCTTATATAGTCCCTTAATGGTCATCCTTAGCCATACACTTGGTCATTAATGACATGTTTACTTGTTCAAAGATGAATGGGTCATTTTTCTTTTTTTTGGGCCATGTCTTCTTGCTTAATTGGTGGGCCTAAATTAAGCCCATCAACACAATATTAATTGGGCCCCATAAACTTAGTGGATAATTCACCAACTTTCTCAAATTTAAATAATTCCATAAATGTTAAGATAACCAAACAAGTCGAAAAATGTACGGGGTGTTACAATAACCTGAGGGAGTCAACCTAACATCTTGAGGATCATAAGTAAGTAGGGAAGCTAATATTAGCATAATCAGGGTCCCTAACCATAATGTCTAACCATGAGGTAACCATCAATGATGTAATTTACCATAGAAAAGCAAAAGGATCAGAAATATACCGATAACCACAGGTACCAGTCCATAATCATCCTGCCATAAACTAACCATAATAATCAACAGTAAAGTAACCGGCTAGTCCAGACAAACAATACCTAATTGGGACTTTATAAGCCCGAAAGATTCAAGCCAACACTCATCAACTAACAATCATAGCTTATACCTATACAAACCCTCATAAGGTCGATAGATATAAGTACCAAATAATCATACTTGTGGTAGGTGATGCATATGAATGAATGATTGCAACATAAATCAGAAGTACCATGACCAATCCCAGTGCCATAACGTAATAAGTGTATACACCACCTCCAACCCAGTAGATCACAATGGTAGGACCTATGGCGACCATCCTTCTTTGGTGATGTGGCTCACAGACAAAAGGGCCAATAGAGGACTCGGGATAGCCATATACACTGCCTCGTCCTAAACCAGGACTTCCAATAACCATTATAATCAATCTACTCTATCTAGTACCAGATAGATATATAAGTTTAATAAGTGTACAGACTCGAATCATGACTAAAAGAGTGTAAGTTTGTAAATCCATTGCCTAAGATCAAGTTCAGGACTAAATCGATGCAATGATATAGAAAGGGTCAGAATCTCCCTCGACCATAATAAATAGTATTGGTAAAATGAGTGGATTAATAATGGATCGAAATCATTCTCGGTCTAATTTCTAAAGTATCACGTTTAGTTTTGAAAGCTCATAATTCATTAGATAAGGTGGTACGATTCCCGTTTGCACGCCTCGAATTCCAACGGGGCGGACTGGCAATCGAAGTCATTAAGTCCCGAGAGAACCAATCTTCATTCATATACACTCATACACATGTCACTTAATAAGCATCACCATCACATAGAGATATAAGATGCCAATGGCAAAAGTAATGGAAAATATATGACATATATATATATATATGAAACATGGTCATTAGAGCCATCAAGTCAAAATCATACGTTCCTTACATTTCCTTCATTTGTCCCACAACATCTACAAAGCCTCTACAGATACATGGACATAACCAACCTAGAGTCGGGACAAGTCCCCACTTTATACAATATTTATAATACCAAAACAAATATACACATGTAACTCGGAAAGCCCCGAACCAACTGTAGCTCACCAATGATAGGAAAATGATCCGCAACCTACTGTGGGGGTCTACTAGAACCTGTGCCTGCAGCAAGTAAGGTAAGTCTCCCAAGGGATGTCAGTACGAAGAATGTACTGAGTATGTAAGGCTATAAGAAGCTGCATCATACATAAGAACATCAATGGAATCAAATATAATAGAATACTCAACATGGATAAATCATCGTTCTGTATGTGAGGATCCATGTACGTTATATACATTACTTTCTTTTCCTTTACGTTCATTCATCATTCTTTGCATTAGGAAATTGTAAAGCATATAATAAACAAATGACCAACTGATCAGTGGTAAAAGAGGATAACCCATGCAAGGTATTTTAACGCCTGGGATGTGATTAACCCATGATAGGCTTTTCTGTCGCCCCTGGGATGTTAGTTTGATAACCCATGCTAGGCTTTTCTGTCGCCCCTAGAATGTTACTATGTTAACCCATGCTAGCTTTTTTGTTGCCCCTAGGATGTTACTATGATATTGGGATCGACCAATGCTAGGTATTTGAACCACTGGGATACCACCCATGATATTAGGATTGACCTAAGATAGGTGTTCCACCCCTTGGATGCCACTCAAGAATGTACAAACAATTATACATTAATTCTTTTTTTTATTAGGAGAGTGATACATTGGTGATTGTACATTATTGGAAATTTGAAAAATTATTCAATGAACCATGAGACATGTGAATCAAAATTAGTTATGTGAGTGATACTATATGACAATACCTTTGGACATTTTGGAATGGAACAAGTACAATGTCAATGTGTACAATATGTGCTGTAGAAGGATACAGAAAGATTAACCTTACATACCTTATCTTCCCAATATGAATACACAATCCTATATCTGAATACAATAATCCATCTCCTTCCTTAAATTATAATCTTCAACACAAGTACATAACGGAGCTCACGTTAACAACTAACTACCTTACAAGTGCATAAGACGACAATGAGTTGCATGATTGCCCGATAACGTCATTTCACCATTTCCAATACAATTCACGGCATTGTCATACTAATAATACCATAACATTCCACACATTGACCAAGACACCCTAAACCAATAGCACTTCAAACCAAGTTTATCCTTTACGCTTCCTCATTAACACTACGTCACAATTACTCCATCAAGTCACCTCAATACGTTCCATAACAACAATTCCACAAGTTATACACATAGAAAAAGAAAGTTAAGGACATAACCACATCTTACATGTTGATGTTTCATCCACACCTCACTTCCATCAAAACCTCAAGTCTCCTTTCAAGTTCAAGTCACATAGATGACAAATCTTTTAGCAAAAAGAAAAAGTGCACTACTCAACACTTTTAGACATAAACATCATGATATACACAATCTATCATGCATATAATATATTAAATCACAAGAATAACCACTTACCCAAGCTTGCAAAGTGATGATCTTGTGCAAGGGAGTGATGGCTTAGGGTTTGAGAGATAAAAGAAATATCTTGGAAATGTCTAGAATTGGCATGTGAGTTGTAATGAATAAAAATTTGATTTTGTGCCTTTATATAGTCCCTCAAGTCATCCTTAGCCAATTCTTGGTCATTAAATGCCATGTTTACTTGGTCAACACAAGAATGGGTCATTTGCCCCATTTGGGCCATGTCTTTTGTTTGATTTTTTTGGGCCTCAATTGAGCCCAATTGCACAAGATTAATTTAGCCCCACAAATTTTATGCATTATCCACCAACTATCTCATGCTTAAAGAATTCCATAAATGTTAAGACAATATTCAAATCACGAGATTCATGTTCGTAGCCTCAACCCCAAGAATAAGCGATTTTAGCCACTCATGGCTTAATTTAACATAAATTATAAAAAAAGAAATAAAAATAAAAAGGAAGAAGAATTAACCCTAATTTGGATGCCAAAATCGCCCAAGAGTAGTCCTACCGAGATGGATTAGTGATACAATAACCCAAGAGCCCTATTTATAGACTAGTGTTCGGAGAAAATATTTTGCAAAAAGCGGCCCGACACGCTGCCTGGCGCGCCCCTCTGCTGCCCATGCCAAAAATATATATCTCAAAAGCGGCCCAGCACGCTGCCTGGCGCGCCTGACACTTAAACTTTGATTTTCTTCCTTTCTTTGACTTTTCTTTGCGGACATTAGCACAATATCAATAGTCCATCAAAATCAATACAAAATACGCACTTATTGCTCACAAAACTAAGGTAAACATGGTTCAAAGTTGGCAATATGGCATATAAATACGCCCTAGATCACCAATCAAGTAGGGTCGAAAATGTACGGGGTGTTACATCCTTATCCCCTAAGAAACATTTGTCCTCGAATATTATTAACATTTTCCCATTTATAACAAATGCACCTTTATGTTAGCATAGATACATATACACATAATGCTTATAGATACTTACTTGTTATTGGTCCCCTTCCGCACTTTGAACTTTTTCTTCCATGTGAAACAAATACGGGTACTTTTACTTCATCATTTCTTCAGTTTCCCATGTGATCTCTTCTACTTGCTGATTTCTCCAAAGTACCATTAAGGAAGCTACATCTTTATTCCTTAATTTCTTCACTTGTCTATCCAGAATAGCAATAGGTATCTCTTAATAGGTGAGATCCTCCGTAACTTTTTCATCTTCAATGGGAGCAATACGAGATGGATCTCCTGTGCACTTTCAAAGCATCGAAATATGAAACACTGGATGAACTGTGGAGAGTTCTTGGGGTAGTGCCAATTCATAAGCAACTTGCCCAAATCTCCTAACAATTTCATGTGGACCTATATAACGTGGACTCAACTTTCCTTTCATTCGAAATCTTATTACCCCTTTCATTGGTGACACCTTCAAGAATACCCAATCACCTATGGCAAATTTGAGCCCTCTTCTTCTAATATCAGCATATGACTTGTGTCGACTTTGGGTTATTTGTAGTCGCTGTTGGATCACTTTAACTTTCTCCATAGCTTGATGAACAAGATATGGCTCAAGTAAAGTCGTTTCACCCACTTCAAACCATCCAATTGGTGATCTACACTTCCTTCCATATAAAGCTTCATAAGGTGCCATTTTGATACTTGAATGATAGCTATTATTGTAATCAAATTCAATAAGAGGTAGATGACCATCCCAACTACTTTTAAAGTCCAACGTGCACGCTCGCAGCATATCTTCAAGTGCTTGGATAGTTCATTCTTCTTGTCCATTTGTCTGAGGATGAAAAGTCATACTCAAATTCACTTGGGCTCCGAAATTCCTCTGAAAAGACCTCCAAAAATATGCAGTAAATTGAGCTCCTCTGTCTGATATAATAGAGATTGGAATCCCATGTAGTCGCACTATCTCTTTAACATACAATCTTGCATAATCTTCAGCTGTATAGGTGGTCTTGACTTGTAGGAAATGCGTTGACTTGGTAAGCCTGTGAACTATTACCCATATGGAATCAAATTTTCACAGTGTACGAGGCAAACCTGTGATTAAATCCATGTTAATCATGTCCCATTTCCAGACTGGAAGATTTATACATTGCATGTAACCTCCAGGTTTCTAATGCTCTACCTTTACTTGTTGACAATTTGGACATTGAGCTACGAATTCTGCAATGTTCTTCTTCATGTTTCCCCACCAATACATTTCTTTCAAATCATGGTACATTTTGGTGGCTCCCGGATGAATAGAATATCGTGAATGATGCGCCTCTGTCATAATTCATCTCCTCAGTTCATCTACATCTGGTACATATAATCTACCTTAGCATTGAAGTACTCCTTCTTGCATAAGATCAAATGCCTTGGTCAGACCCTGTTGTACATTCTCCTTCAGCTGCAATAAAATAGAATCCACATAGTGCTTCTCTTTCACCTTAGCTACTAATGAAGATACTGCTACATTTTGCACAATAACCCCTTCATCTGGAGATTCAAGAAGACAAACTCCCAAACTAGCTAGTTGGTGTAGATCCTTGACTAGGTCTTCCTTTTTCGTCAATTGGCCACTAGTGCCTCCTATTGCCTTGCGGCTTAATGCATCAGCGACAACATTTTATTTTCCTTGATGATATAAAATATAAATATCATAGTCTTTTAAAAGTTCTAGCCACCTTCGCTGCCTCAGATTTAAGTCCTTCTGCTTAAAGATATATTGTAAACTTTTGTGATCGGTATATATGTCAACATGAACCACATACAAATAATGGCGCCATATACTTAAAGCAAATACCACAACTGCTAACTCAAGATCATGTGTGGGATAGTTTCTCTCATGTGGCCACAACTGTCGTGAGGCATACGCTATTACATTACCGTGCTACATCAATACACATCCTAGGCCAACTTCGGACGCATCATAATATACTGAATACCCTTTTGTGCATTCCGGAAGTACTAATACGGGTGTGGAAGTTAATTTATCTTTCAGCTCTTGGAAACTTTTCTCACATGCATCATTCCACTGAAACTTGATTGCCTTGTGTGTTAGCTTCATTAAAGGTGCAGAAATGGAAGAAAACCCTTCAACAAACCTTCGATAATAACCTGCCAACCCAAGGAAGCTACAAATTTTCGTGGGCGTCGTAGGCCTTGGCCAATTTTTCACCGCTTCAATCTTTTGCGTATCAACCTGAATTCCTTCATCTGACACAATGTGACCCATGAATGCTACTGATTTTAACCAAAATTACATTTAGAGAACTTTGCATACAACTTACGCTCACGAAGAATTTGTAACACCTGTCGTAAATGATTAGCATGGTCCTCTTGTGATCTTGAATAAACCAGGATGTCATCTATAAACACCGTCACGAACACGTCTAGATATGGCATAAACACCCTATTCATCAAATCTATGAAAACAACTAGTGCATTTGTTAGTCCAAACGACATAACTTAAAATTCATAATGGTCATACCGTGTTCAAAAAGTTGTCTTGGGTATATCTTTTTCTCTAACTCTGACTTGATGGTAACCCAATCTCAAGCCACTCTTTGAAAAACATTTGGCACCCTGTAACTGATCAAACAAAAACAAATCGTCAATTCTGGGAAGGGGATATTTGTTCTTGATCGTTACTTTATTCAATTGCCGATAGTCAATACACATTCTCAACGTGCCATATTTCTTTCGTACAAATAATACTGGTGCACCCTATGGGGACATACTAGGCCTTATGAATCCCTTGTCCAGCAAATATTTTAATTGCTCCTTTAATTCTCGTAATTTTGCTGGATCCATTCTATACGGGGGAATGGAGATAGGCTTAGTGCCTGGAATTACATCAATACCAATTTCTACTTCTCGTTCTGGAGGTAAACCTGGAAGATCCTCCGAAAATACATCAAGGAATTCATTGACCACTGGACCGACTGAGGAGTTAGTGGTTCCACTTCAGTATCTTTCACTCTTACTAAGTGACATATGTACCCTTTGTCTATCATTTTCCTTGCTTTAAGATAGGAAATAAATGTTCCTCTCGGTGCCCCTACATTACCCTCCCATTCAAGAACATTCGTTTGTGGAAAATGAAAATGTACGTTCTTAGCTCGGCAATCGATCGTGGCATAACAAGAAGCCAACCAATCCATACACATTATGACATCAAAATCCACCATTTCCAGTTCAATAAGATCAGCCAACGTATCATGATCACACACAGTTACTACATAATTATGATATACTCTATTTGCAACAATAGATTCACCAACTAGTGTAGATACTTCAATTGACTTAATTAATAATTTTGGTGTTCGTTCAAATTTTGCAGCAATCAATGGAGTAAATAATGTAGAACCTAGATCAATAAATTCATGTAAATTATATGTAACACCCCGTACCTTCCTAACCCTAGTTGACGACGTTGAACAATATTTACTTAGGTGTCGAGAGCCATACGTATGTATTTTGTAATGTTATGGATGAGATAGTTGAAATTTGGCCTCGTACATGTGATTAGCCCTTCGTAGGAGATGTTTTGTGATTTTCTTGGATCATTTGTGGGGTTCAAAACAAGGCTTGGAGGACCTCCAAATAAAGTATATTAAGGGTAGGAAGTAAGTTAAAGAATAGAACTTGAAGTATCTAACCAAATCCGCGAACAGAAGTCGAAAAATGAAATTTTCAAAAAAAACTAAGGGTGGGGTGAGCCAGAGGGCGTGCCAGGACTCTCTGGGCCAAAAATTTTAGTCCACAGGCAGCAAGCTGGCGCACCTAAGGGCGTGCCAGACTGGTTTTGCCCACTTTTCAAAGATGGAAATTTTCTTAAGTCCCAAGGGTGCCCGGAGACGTACCGGACCAATTTTTACCACGTTTCTTCTACAACCCCGAGTATATACATGGAATGAGTGAAGTATTATATTGGTGTGGAAATATTACTCATGAACGAATTTGGCATCAAAATAACAGTTTTGCCCTTATAGTCAAAATGAGCCATACGTAGCTAGAATCACTTGTTTTTGGAATTGAGGCTACAAATATGAATCGCGTGAGTGGGAATATTGCCGTAACATGTATGAAATGAATTAAACATGAGAAATTATTTATGTTATTGGTTTAAGTGAATTGGTCTCAATAAAAGGCCCAAAAATGAAAAGAAGACATGGGCCAAAATGGGTCAAATGACCCATTCTTGTCTTGACCTTCTAGAATATAACATTAAATGCCATAGAGTGGCTAAGGATGGAATTAAAGGATTATATAAAGGGGCAAAAAATATGATTTTATTCATCACAAGTCTCATGCCTTTTAGACCAAAAGATAAGATATTTTCTCTCAAACCCTAAGAACTCAAATCCAACTTTTGGAGCAAGATCATCATTTTTCAAGCTTGGGTAAGTGATTATTGTTATGGATTAATATATTATATGCATTGGAGAGTATGTAAATCATGTTGGTTATCTTTGGAAGTGTTGAACATGGTACTTTGTGTTTTTGGTAAAAGATGTGATATCCATGGAATTGTAACTTGAAATATGACTTGTGATTTTTATAAAAGAGCATGGTATGAATGAAATATCAACATGTATGGTGTTATTATGTTATTAAACTTGTTATTTTCATATAAGTGTAAATTATGGGATTTTGGCCGATATGTGCTATGAGGTGTATTAAAGTGACTTGATGGATTATTTGTGATGTGGTGTGAATGAGAAAGTGTAAAGGAGAAATTTTGTGGTGAAATGTTATTAATTATCATGTATTGGTCAATGTATGGAATATTGGGGAATTATTGGTGTGATAATTTCATCAATGGTTTTGTCAAGGGGGAAATGGAATGTTTAATGGCAAACATGAAACTCATTATCGTTATATGCATTTGTAAGGTAGTTGGTGATTAATGTAAACCCCGTTATGTATGTGTGTTGTAGAGTGACACATAAAGAAGGATGGGGACGATTGTATGCATATCTAAGATTGTATATTCGTATTGAGAATAAAGGTATGTAACGTTACTCTGTCTGTATCTTTATGCAGCAAATAGTATTCACATTGACATTACGCTTGTCCCATCCCGAAATGTGCTAAGGTATCCTATATCCGGTTATCAATGGTCATTATCATATATTTCCTACTCATTTATCAATTGTGAATCTCATGTCTCATATTCATGAGTAATGTTCCAAAGTTCCAATAGTGGTTATATTCATGTATCTTGTTCATTGATTATTGTCCAATGGTTCCAATGGTGTTATGCTTCCAATAAGGTGATTTTTCCAACAATGTTTGTTCACATGTCTCTCACTCAATGGTTAATGATCCAAAGCTTCAAGTAAAGTTATAACTATCATTGTATCAATTTCAAAGTAATGAACGAAGTAATGCATATGTGGTTAATGATCAAGTATGGGTGGTAGCTTTGGGGGCAAAATGCCTAGCCCAAGCCTATCCCGAGATTGTTGGATCAGGGGGCAGTCCTAGAGGCATAAGCCTAGCTTGGACCGATCCTGACAGGGGGTAGCTCTAGAGGTAATAATCTAGCTTGAGCCGAATCTGATATGTTGGTATGGGTGGCAGCTCTAGAGGTAATAACCTATCTCTAGCCGATCCTGATATATATATATTGATTCATGGGTGGTAGCTCTAGAGGCATAATCCTAGCTCGAGACGATCCAAACATAACTTTATATTATCATAAAACTCACTGTTCAGTCGGGGCCAGGGTATTACAAGTCACCGGCAAAGATGAATAATCATAGAAGTAAAGATACAAAGAAAGTAATGAAAGCAAAATACATGGTTCCCAAAGTTCAGTATAGTGACCTATCCATATTAGTTATGCATTTGTAATTGAGTTCATTGACGTATTTATTATTTATACAGTTTCATTTGAGCCTTACATACTCAGTACATTCTTCGTACTGACGTCCCTTGTGGGACTTACCTTACTTGCTGCAGGCGCAGGTACTAGTAGGCCTCCACAGTAGGTTGCCAGTTGTTGCAGATCATTGGTGAGCTCCAGTTAGTTCGGGGCTTCTCCGAGTCACAGTGGTACATATGTTTTGGTGTTGTACATGTATAAAGTGGGGACTTGTCCTGACTTTTAGTTCGTTTTGGTCAATGCATCTGTTAGAGGCTTTTGTAGACGTATGTGGGTGTATGAATGTAAGGTGGTATATGACGTTTTTGACTTGATGGCCTCAACGGCCAAGTTTCACATATGTATATATATGTCCCATGTTCCATGTTTTTCGTTATTCGTCTTTCATGCTCTTACGTGATGGTAGTGTTGCTTATGACATGCATATGAATGAATAGAAGCAAAGCTTGGTTCTCTCGAGCCATGTCGGCTACGGATGCCAATCTGTTTCGATGGGATTTGGGGCGTGACATGCGTAAATATGGATAATGTACCTGTGACTACATCAGGAGAAGGCTCCAAATTCTGCCAATCCACTCGAGCATAGGTGAGATTTTGGGCTCCAATGGAATTAGCTGCTCCTCTAGCACCTGTACCACCTCTACCGCATCCAATAGGTTGCACTCCTCTACCTAGGGAAGGAACCAATGATGATGATGCAACGGTTGATCTCGTAGGTCGTGCTATACCACCTGCGCCCCTTTGTGGGCATTCTCAAATTATGTTTCCCGTCGTACCACACCAAAAACAAATATTTTCTCCCATCCGACATTCACCTAAATGATACATTCTGCAGCACTGACACGACTGACGAGAAAATCGTTCTGTCTGTGAACCTTGAAGCCCACTACTCGACCCAAAATGGCTGCCTCTAAATCCATGAAATTGGGATGAAGTACCTGCTGTAGGGGAAGAAAATGATGGGCTAGGCGGTCTAGGAAAAATCCAAGGCCTAGATTCTGCTTGGGATACCATAGACTGCCCCATAAGTCTAGCCCTCTTTGACGGCCCTCGTTCAAATTTGTGTACCCTTCTCGTTTGCCTCTGGTCCTCCATCTTCTGTGCAAAAGCCTGTATTCTGGCTATATCCATGTCTCTATTCAACGCAACAATAGTGCAGTCCGTTACCAAATATGGCTCCAATCTGTCAACATATCGATGTACTCTGTCTGTCATTGTGGCTACTACATTTGGAGCATATCGATCCAAAGAATTAAACTGTAGACTGTATTCTCTAACACTTATATTCCCATGTCGAAGATTTAGAAACTGGTCTACATATGACTCCCAGATCTCATATGGGAGGTAGTGATCAAGAAAGGCCGTTTTGAATTCCTCCCAACCAGCTGGAAGTACATCAATACCCCTCCATCTTTTCCAGTCTTCATACCATAATATAGCTTTACCTTTCAATCTATAAGCCGCAAGTTCAACTGTTTCTACACCAGTCACGTGCATAACATCTAGAGCTCTCTGAATTTGGTCCACAAATCCTGTGGATCGGCTTTCGGATCTGACCCAGTGAATACTGGAGCGCCTAATTTCACAAAATCCTGTGTCCGCCGACTAGCTACTCTATTCGCGTCATCCTCACTTGTCGTTGGACCAGCTGGTCCCTGAGTTTGTGCAGCAACTATCTGAGTCAACATATGCACTGCATTTCTTAAATCTTGTTCAGTGGCATTCATAGGCGGTTCTGCAGGTACTTCTCTACCTCTTGGCTCTTCTGGAAATGGAAGAGTAGAAGGAGCCTGCGATGCAAACTCCTGTTCAGCGCCACCTTGACTAGCTTGGCCAGGTGGTGATTTACTCGTTCCTTCTCCAGCAAGCATATCTACCTTGTTACCTTTGGCCCTACCTCATCTTGTAATCGGCATTGTACTATAACAAAGAAAACCAATTCCAATGGTTAGATACGATTCAACTTACAACATTGGCTCTATTGCACGATCTATAAATGAAGAAATGAAACAACTCCTAAATGTCCCGTATCCTCTTGCTTATAAATGTGGTGCACAACACATTTATAAGCAAGACACTACTCAGACACGGCTTTGTAGATGCCGTTAGGAAAACCTGCTCTGATACCACTTTTGTCACACCTCAAATTCCAACAGGGAGGACTGGCACCCGAAGCTGTTAAGGCCCGAGAGAATTAATCTTCATTCATATACACTCATACGCATGTGAATCAATAAGCATCACCATCACATAGAGATATAAGATGCCAATGGCGGAAGTCATGGAACATATATGATATATATATGAAACTTGGCTGTTAGGGCCATCAAGTCAAAAGCATATGTTCCTTACATTTCCTTCATTTGTCCAACAACATCTACAAAGCCTCTACCGATATATGGACATAACCAACCTAAATTCGGGAAGTCCCCGCTTTATACAACATTTACAATACCAAAACAAATGTACACATGTAACTCAAAAAGCCTAGAACCAACTGGAGCTCAACAATGATCGGCAAATGATCCACAGCCAACTGTGGGGGTATACTAGCACCTGTGCCTGCAGCAAGTAAGGCAAGTCCCCCCAAAGGACGTCAGTACGAAGAATGTACTGAGTATGTAAGGCTATAAGAAACTACATCATACATAAGAACATCAATGGAATCAAATATAAGAGAATAGTCAATATGGATAAATAGTCATTTTGTATGTGAGGAGCCATGTATGTTATATTCATTACTTTCTTTGCCTTTACGTTCATTCATCATTCTAGTTCATCACTTAACTTTATCCTTCTTTGCATTAGGAAATTGTAAAGCATATAATAAAAAAATGACCAACTGATCAGTGGTAAAAGAGGATAACCCATGCTAGGTATTTTAACCCCTGGGATATGATTAACCCATGCCTTTCGCCCCTGGGATGTTACTGTGATAACCTCATGCTAGGCTTTTCTGTCGCCCCTAGGATGTTACTATGATAATCCATGCTAGGCTTTTCTATCGCCCCTGGAATGTTAATATGATATTGGGATCGACCCATGCTAGGTATTTGAACCCCTGGTATACCACCCATGATATTAGGATTGACCCAAGCTAGGTGTTTAATCCACCCCTTGGATGCCACTCAAGAATATACAAACAATTATACATTACTTCTTTCTTTCATTAGAAGAGTGATACATTGGTGATGGTACATTATTGAAACTTTGAAACATTAGTCAATGAACCATGAGACATGTGAATCACAATTGGTTCTGTGAGTGATACTATATGACAATACCTTTGGACATTTCGGAATGGTACAAGTACAATGTCAATGTGTACAATATATGCTGCAGAAGGATACGGAAAGAGTAACCTTACATACCTTATCTTCCCAATATGAATACACAGTCCTATATGTGAATACAATAATCCAGCTCCTTCCTTAAGTTTTACTCTACAACACAAGTACATAACAGAGCTCACGTTAACAACTAACTACCTTACAAGTGCATAAGACGACAATGAGTTGTATGATTGCCCGATAACGTCATTTCACCATTTATAATACAATTCATGGCATTGTCATACTAACAATACCATAACATTCCACACATTGACCAACACAGACTAAACCAATAGCACTTCAAACCAAGTTTATCCTTTACGCTTCCTCATTAACACTACGTCACAATTACTCCATCAAGTCACCTCAATACGTTCCATAACAACAATCCCACAAGTTATACACATAGAAAAATAAAGTTAAGGACATAAACACATCTTACATGTTGATATTTCATCCACACCATTTACTTCCATCAAAACCTCAAGTCTCCTTTCAAGTTCAAGTCACATAGATGACACATCTTTTAGAAAAAAGCAAAAGTGCACTACTCGACACTTTTAGAAATAACCATCATGATCTAAACAATCTCTCATGCATATAATATATTAAATCACAAGAATAACCACTTACCCAAGCTTGTAAAGTGATGATCTTGTCCAAGGGAGTGATGCCTTAGGGTTTGAGAGATAAAAGAAATATCTTGGAAATGTCTAGAATTGGCATGTGAGTTGTAATGAATAAAAATCTGATTTTTATGCATTATCCACCAACTATCTCATGCTTAAAGAATTCCATAAATGTTAAGACAATATTCAACTCACGAGATTCATGTTCGTAGCCTCAACCCCAAGAATAAGCGATTGTAGCCACTCATGGCTTAATTTAACATGAATTATAAAAAAAGAAATAAAAATAAAAAGGAAGAAGAATTAACCCTAATTTGGATGCCAAAATCGCCCAAGAGTAGTCCTTTCAAGATGGATTAATGATACAATAACCCAAGAGCCCTATTTACAAACTGGTGGTCAGAGAAAAAACTTTGCAAAAAGCGGCCCGGCACGCTGCCTGGCGCGCCCCTCTGCTGCCCATGCCAAATTTTTTTTTTGTCAAAAGCGGACCGGCACGCTGCTTGGCGTGCCTGACACTTAAACTTCGATTTTCTTCCTTTCTTCGACTTTTCTTTGCGGACAATAGCACAATATCAATAGTCCATCAAAAACAATACAAAATACGTACTTATTGCACTCAAAACTAAGGTAAACATGGTTCAAAGTTGGCAATAAGGCATATAAGTACGCCCTAGATCACCAATCAAGTAGGGTCGAAAATGTACGGGGTGTTACATTGTTGTAAAAGAATATATTTTAAAAGTGAAATATGGGAATAAATCCTTTTTTAAAAAATAGTAGTAAAATCAAGATTTTGGTTATAATCGTACCACTAAATGAGCATAAATACGCCTAAAAGTACACATGCCATTACTAGTTTCCAAACTATACATCCATATGAGCCTAAGCGACTATAAACTAGAGTCATACCTTCTTTAAGAGTAAAATTCTCACCTGGAGTCCAACCAGTATCATAACCACGGCCTCGAGCCCAATAATAAAAAACTAGCATGTTAAAAGCATCAAAATCTAGGAAACTACGGTAAATAAGGGCATAAAGCTGCTAAAAAATGCTAATTGGGAAGACATGGTCCAATTCCCTAAGTGATTAAGGTAAGTCTTATACTAAAGGATCCTTACGATCAATCTGAGGCCAAACAAGACTATGGTCAAGTGTAATAAGATTCTACAACAATATCGTGGATTCTAGGCTAAGTTTTGGGTCACATTTCTATACTAATTCCCCTAAATAGGTCAAGAAATGATAATATTAGGTATAAACCTATCTTATAATCCCTACGTAGAATGAAATTCATACATAACACCATCTCATAGAGAAAAGTAGACTGAAGCCTACCTCGTAATCGAACAACATTCTTGAACCATCCACAAATTGCTCGTCTTTGATACACTATCCCAAAACAACGCCACACTATCAAAATCATAATCTACACATTCATAGGGGTGAAACAAGACCCATATTCCTATACAATACTTCGGGTCAAAATTTGGATATAAAATTGGCTTGTGAGACTCACGTACGAAATCCATAAATTGAATCCATTATTAGGTCCCTCATGACTCAAGGAACTAGTGCCCGAAAATTGAGCACAAACCGAACTCATTATCTTTCCAAAATTAGGCGACAACGTTAGAGAAATCAAGAATAAAAATGGAGAAATTAGGGGAAGATTAGCTTGGAACTTACAAGATTCAGACGAGATGAAGGTTGCCTTGACGTTCCTGAGATAACCCTGACCTTATACTAATGTTTTCCAACTAATTTGGAGCATAAGGGTGCTTAGTGAGATTTTGAAATGGGTGAAATGAGCTTGGGGTCGAAGGGGTTCAAGCCTTTAAAGGCATTAGCTTGGTCGCCTAGGCCGCCATTTGGTCGTCCAGGCGGTATCGTCTAAGTACCCAAAGGCATCGCCCAAGCGACCTCAACCTGCCAGCCATGCCATCGCCTAGGCGACATCGCGATGGATCCAATGGCATCCCCTAGGCGGCCAATGCCAAGGCCCCAACCGTGGTCGCTCAGGTGGCCTCGCCTAGATACCAAGGTGGCCGCTAAGGCGACGCATAAGAAAACTAGCTATGTGCCCAAACTTCTTTTGGGAGCTCTGTGCCCATCCGGAGTCCCGTGGATACAAACGAATAATGTTACCACATCAAAAATGACATTCGAGACTCAACGGAATAGACAGAATTCCCAATGGAGAACATTTCGACAAAGTGAGTTCCCAAAGCCCAATGTGTCGATTTGATCAACTTCCGACCAATAGCCCAAAAGGAGTCCAGAAGCCTCAGGATCCAGACCAAGGGTTCCCCTAGCCTAAAATCAATTTTTAGAGTTGATAGCACTGTCAGAATTTCCATCTGAGGTCGTTTTCTAGGAGTTTTGGTCTGAGACAAATTCCTTAACAGCGAAAGCTCCAAAATAGGAAATTGAGCCTAAAATCCAAATGAACTGCCCGATAATCGAGCCGACAGTTCCAGCAAGTCATAAATGACCTGTACCCACTATGGGAAGGCTTTATATCCTAGAAATGTATGAAAACTGAGAAAATGACCTGGAAGGTCATTACAATATCCACTATTAAAAGGACTTTCATCGGCAAAAGTCAATAGATCGAAAGAGCTCGTAAACTCAAAAGGATGAGATACTGGGCCCACCTTCCCCGAGTAAGACTCCCCAGATAACCTCTAAGGTAAACCAATGCTTGCAAGGATTTCACCAAAGGCATCCCTTTTTCACCAACTTCTTTACTCCATATTCTAAAGTGCCACAAACTCAATCTCAATAACCAACTTGCCTCCAACTGAACCGAGCAAGGCTGAAATATGTAAACTCAAACCACAACATGCTGACAACACATTGATACAAGCACAATCAAGAAAAAACTCAACCAAGATGAAGGCAATTCAAGGCATGAATCATGCAACCAGGTCCAATTTCTAAATCTAACCTTCTTTTGCCTTTTCGAACTTACTATATACTCTGAACCACACAAAATATCATTCTAGTTATGTCAGTGCAAACCCATCACACTATTCTAGAAAGACTGAAGCTGATCTACAGAAAATCCATAATGGCAAGCATAAGAATAAGCCCATAAGGTGCTACCTTGACACACAAATAAAGATGATCAAAGCTTACGATATCTAGCAAAAGATGCAACTGGTCCGGATGACCCTTGAAACCGATAACCATAAATCCCAAACATAATTTCTCAAAGATGAATGATCTACTTTAGGAGGTCCCATCGGCTGTGAGTGAAACCATGCAAAGCCCAACTTAAGCTCACTCATTCCGCTGAGAAGATAGTCAAATACTGACGAACACTAGGAACCAAAGTCAAGAGCAGTAGAAACCAATACCATATGCCAATGGACTATCCTCCGGCCATTTAGTTAAAACAATCTTCCCAAACTGAAGAAAACTGAGCCGGTAGGCAACGAGTAGGCTTAGTCAGCCTATTATTGAATTATCAATTGAAACAAATCTAGAAATGGGGCTACAATCTAATTACACAATCCATAGCTAAAATCTTCAAACCAACACTGAACTACTCAATCTCAATTTTCCAAATTGATCCCGTGTATGAGTGGTATCCATATTCCAAAACCTATCATAACTTTCAAACCACCATTTGAGAGAGCCAAAATCCCAAAACTAAAGCCTACAAGCCTTCACTATGATCAAATACTCAAACCAATCTCACTATCAGAAATCTAGCATATTCCTCAATATTTCCCACAAGAACTAGAACTAAAATGTCGCCAAAAAACATAATCCAAACTAAGAAAAACCACCAACTGATGATACGAGTACTCAAATCTTCATTTGCTGAGGGCATAACACATCAAGCCATAACCAGGAACTCACCAGGACTATAAAGATCATTAGTGGTAGACAAAACTCGAGCAGCTTAGAGAAATACAACCTTAGCCTGAATTTGGTCAAACCAACACTCAGTATATGGCAACAAATACCCGTAGACACATATCAACAAGAAAAAGCACTCCACAAAGTCACATTAATCTGAACAATGGCCGAAAAGAGAATTTCCTAAAATCACCCATTTTATACAAACTTTAAATCTGCTGGATCATGAACCACATCATTGTAAGAATGGAGTACCCAGCTCAATATCAACATCTAGATTAAGAACACTATCGGGCGATGAACCAGATAAATTAGAACATCAAACCTCAGAATCATCAATATCAGGAATAGGCAATAGAATCGAATTACCAAATCTTAGAACCACAACAAAATCATAGAAAGCCAAACCTACCTTCACTCCCTCTTCACAACTTATTCAACCTTGCTAACAGAAGGGAAAACAACCACTCTAGGTTCAAAGCCAAATGGGCAGGAATCATAAGAAGGAAAACGCTAACTATATAATACTTGTCTAGCCATCTATAAAGTAAAATTACTCAACGTCAAAACAATAATAGTACTAACAATAGTAATAATAGAATCACCAGTAAAAGGTGCAGGTGGTATCAAAAATGAAAAGTAATAGTCATTACCACTGTACGACCATAACGCCACTATGCCAAAAGAAAAGGACTTAACCCAAGTGCTACACACCAAGGAAAAACATAATACTGATCCACTCGATCCACTACTCAAACAAAACATCTATGGGGGTAGCCACATATGCATTAAATCTACACCAAGGTATTTAACAACCAATATAAAAATATCAATGCATAAAATTATTGATGGGTATGAAAACCGAAATTCCACTCAAATAAAAAGTAAAGGATTATAAGTCGAATCATACCTATAATGATGAAGTCTAAAGTCATGGTCCCTAACTGCCCGAAGGAGTATGAATTGGAACACATCTGAACTCGAACTGAGCGTCTGATCAACAACCTTAAATACTAAGAGCACTATCTCTGCCTGAAGGTACTATATCTCCATGAGACTGATCTGGATGAGCTGAATGACTAATAATACCATGTCAGGGAATCTTTTTGGACCAGTCGACAATCTCTCTATAGTCATAACAAACTCTTGAAGCTCTAACCTAATGAGAAACAAGAGTTGACCCCAACTGTCTGACCAACTGACACCTGGGGCACTCCCTAGACCAATGACCAATCTCACCACGATCAAAACACGCCCTTGGAGCACTCTGATGAACTGCACCTGCTGACCCAGAATAGCTTTCATGGCCTGACAAGCTAGACTAAATACTCCATGGTGTATGACTAGAACTATGCCCACGATAACCACCACGACCTACCTACGAATCACCCACAGCTTGAGATGTTATCTATATAAATATGATGGGCTTCAAGTGATACTGACCTCTGCTGGGAGGATCCCTACCTCAAGATAGAAGATCGCTTGCACTATACTGCAGACATTGCCTCTAACCGCCACCTATATATGTCATAATACATGCTCTCTTTATGGCTCTTACATGACCGCCAACCTGAGAGAAAAGGATCCAACTGCTATCAAATGTTCCATCACCAAGCGGTGTGGTAAAGTTATTCCTCTAATAAATCCACGCACCATCTCTCGCTCCGTAGGAAATAACCTAGAAGTGTGTCTGGCCCACTCAAGAAATCTAATCTCATCCTCTAAAACTAATAAAGATCCCTGATGAATACCAGTAAACCCAACTCTGGCATGAGAACCACTCGATGTACCAAGGACCACCACTGACTGTGAAATATCCAGAAAAAGACTTAGAATCCCCAATACTGGATCCTAAAAAGCTGAAGCGGTCACAGACTCTACCAAATCCTGGGCTGGCCCCAAATCCTCTAACTGATGTTGAAGATCATCGATATAAATATATAACTTTTTGGTTCGATGCTGAGCTAAAACTCTGAAAACACACGCATAAATGTTCCATCCGTATCTAGCAAATACCTCATGCTATCTATTTGCGATAGAGTGGATTCAAAGAAGTGCTTAGAGGTTCATAGAAATACAAACACATGACAAGGAGTCAAGAATAGAATTTTCTAAGAAAGCCTTATAGCCTTCTGAAGATAGGATACAGACGTCTCTGTATCGATCCACATTACTCTACTAGACACTTAGCTCTTGTACCAACACACCGGTAAACCTACGATCTGATACCAATTTGTCAAGACCTAATTTCTCAGGTCATGATGGCACCTATCATAACTCGCTAGTAGGTAAGCCAACCCATAGTCCGAAATAGCTAGTAACAAACTAATAAGAAAAGCAAAAGTAAAACTAGATAAAAGAGAAATAAGACATGAAAAAAGTAAATATATCCCCAAGACCTGGTGAAGTCAGTACAAGAGCATATTATACAACATGAGTACATAGTGAAATATAAAATATATATATACAAGATGTCTATGAATACAACAAAGAGATCAGTCTAATAATAAGAGAGAGAGCAAGAATACATCGAACGTCAGGAGCTCACCCAAAAATTTCCAGTCCATGGATGCTCCGCATGATGCATACATCAATGACAAGAACTCGTACTATGATCTGCAGGCTACAAAAGTGCAGTATGACCGCCTAATAAGTTGACGTTTTACCAACCTCTTAACATGTTTAAGCTTAAATTATCTCTTATTTTGCATTGATTTGATGTAATTCTCATGTTATATAAATATTTTATATAGGTAATGAGTGAATAGGAGGTCGAGCTATCCACACAAGTCAATTGGGATGTGAGAAGTGTAGAAAAGGAGCTTAAAACCGATATTTTGGGAGCTGCGAGGCCACCTGCGCACGCATGAGTTTGAGTTGCACGCAGGTGAAAGGTCTGGGAAAACCAGTAGAGTCTGCGCTGAAGAGCCTACTCGAACAGGCCACCCACCTGCGTTGGCACCTACGCCAGCAGGTGACCAGTACGGTGGCAATTTTGTGATTTTTTATGAATGTAACTTTGGGGTTTTAAAAGGGATTTTCAGCTATAGAAACTAGTTTTTTGCATTTTGGGAAGCTTAAGAAAATAGAGTGAAACCCTAGGAGTGAATTAGTTACTTTGTTTTGGGTTTGCATTAAATTAAGATCTTAAATCTTGAGATAATCTTGGATTAAATGGAACAATGGGAGGAGAACTTGGGTGGTTTTTTTCTTTCTCTTTCCATGAGTAGCTAATATCTTTGCTTGGGGTTATGCTTGAGTAAGATGCGATAATTGTATGGGGTTGTTTATTTATCTTCCTAATTAGATAATTGTTGTGGTTTTTGCCCCCATTCCATGTTTCTAATTTAAAATTAGAGGTTGCAAACTCCAATTAACCCTAGAGCTCTCATCATCCTGACAAAAGGGATGAGAGTGAGGAATAGGGAGTGAGCAATAACTTGATATTTATCATTTAATAGTGTCTCTTAGACATAAGGACGCTAATTAAGGTATTAGATTGGCTATATAGATATACTTGTGAGGTGTTCCAAAGAACCCACTCGTGTTATCTTTGTGTTTGATTGACAAATCAACACTAAGTACTTATAATTTAGCCTACCCATAACTTTTAGCTAAATCTAGACAAATATTCAATTACCCATACATTCTTTCACTATTACGAAGGCATAACCCCAAGTCCCGTATTACACTTGATTTCAACTCTATTTTTCTAATCTTTGGATTGTGTGTTTCAAACTACAAGTGTTTCAACAATTACAACTTGATAAGTTATATCTCCCATTTACTTTTATGAATTATTTTTATAGCATCACGTGTTAGCTCTAGGTGCTTTTAACGCATAGAGGTTAAAGCTATCGCATTCATTCCTCATGGATTCGACCCCGACTCGAAGTTGGGTCATTATATTGCTAACAATCGCGTACATTCATTTTTAGGGTGTATTTGAGCGTTATCAAAAATAGCTCCTGGGTTATTGTCATGGCTTGATGTCATTTCTCATCATTAAGCATCCTTAAAATGGAGCAACTCAAAATTAGCAGCTCTGGGTGTGGGTATTATTGGCCTACCATCCATCGTGATGCTTACGAATGGGTAAAAACTTGTAAAAAATGTCAAATGCATGGTGGTAGCTCAAGGAGGCATGAGATACCTTTGAGGACCAACCTCGAAGTTGAGTTATTCGATATGTAGGGTATTGATTTTATGGGTCCTTTTGTGAGCTTATGGTAATAAGTATATATTGATGGCCGTTGATTACATGTCCAAATGGGTGGAGGCCATTGCCTTGCCAACCAACAAGAGTAAAAGTGCCACATTCTTCTTAAAAAAATACATTTTCACTAGGTTCGAAACTCCCCAAGCCATTATTAGTGATGGTGGCTCTCATTTTTGTAACCGGGTATTCGAAGCTTTGCTTGATAGGTAAGGGGTGAAACATAAAGTGGCTACCCCATATAATCCTCAAACGAGTGGCCAGGTAGAGTTTTCCAATCGGGAGATAAATTCGATCTTGGAGAAAATTGTAAACATCAGACGCACGAATTGGGTAAGACAACTTGATGATGCTCTTTGGGCATATAGGACCGTATTTAAGCCTCCTATTGGCATGTCACCCTATCAGTTGGTGTTTGGAAAGGCTTTCCATCTACCTATTGAATTGGAGCATACAACATTAAGGGCCTTGCGTAAATTGAATATGAATTGGGTGGATGCCTCCAAGTCAAGAGTAGACCAAATTCATGAGTTAGAGGAGTTTTGACTCAAGACATATGAGAGCTCGGCACTATACAAAGAGAAAATGAAAGGGAAGCTCATTCGAATGGTTAGAAAAAGAAGGTTAGAAATCAAATATAGCAAAAGCAAAATGAGAAGGGGCGAGTAATGTGGAAAACTTGAACGACGTAAGCCCAAGAAGTGATAAAGCGATTGTGTTTAGAGGGATCCTCAAGTCACTTGATCCATAACTCCTTTCCCTTACCTTAACTTTATACAATGCCAGCAAGTCCTTGATGACTTTAAACCTTGTAGGTCCCCATTAGTGGCGACTAACACAAAGGGCAAGCCTATGGTTCTACTTGTCGCACTTGAATTTCTTTGTGAGAGTGAGTGAAAGTTCCTTCTGTCTTTATGCTCCTTGTGAATTACATTATTTTGTGCGAGTGGAGCAAACTTTTGTAAGTGAGAGGCATTTATACCTTGAAGTGGAGGGTGATGTCTTACTTTTAATTAGGTAAAATGAGCAAGACAAATTATAAATTAAAGATGGGGCAATTTTTGAAAATCTTGTGTCACACTTTGAGAAGCATCTCAACTTGAAAGTGTTTACTTGTTGATTTCCTACACTCTTGTTTGATGAGACTTAGCTCTTGAAAATGAAAGTGTGATTTGCTTGTTTGCCATGACTTATTAGAGTAATTGATTGAATTTTATAGTCTTAATTGTCTAGCGTAATTCCTTGTGGTTGCTTTATAGTAAGAGAACCCTTTTCTTTTCACTTTGAACCTTCTCGATTACTTGAGGACAAGCAATAGTTTAAGTTTTGGGTGGTTGATAAGTTGACGTTATACAAACTTCTTAACACGTTTAAGCTTAAATTATCTTTTATTTTGTATTAATTTGATGCATTTCTCATGTTATATAACTCTTATATGCAGTTAATAAGTGAATAGGAGGTCGAGCTATCCACATGAGTCAATTGGGATGCGAGAAGTTAGAAAAGTAGCTTAAAATCGATATTTAGGGAGCTTCGAGGACACCTGCGCACTCATGAGCTTGAGCTACACACGCAGGTGGCAGGTCTGGGCGAACCAGTGGAGTCTGCACTGAAGAGCCTGTGCTCGCAGGCCACCCACCTGCGCTGACACCTGCGCCAACAAGTGACCAGTGCGGTGGTAATTTTGTAAATTTTCAAGAACATAACTTTGGGGTTTTAAAAGGGATTTTTCAGCTCTAGAAACTAGTTTTTTGCATTTTGGGAAGCTTAAGAAAATAGAGTGAAACTCTGGGAGTGAATTAGTTACTTTCTTTTGTCTTTGTATTAAATTAAGATCTTAAATCTTGAGATAATCTTGGATTCAATGGAACAATGGGAGGAGAACTTGGGTGATTTTTCTCGTTCTCTTTCCATGAGTAGCTAATTTCTTTGCTTAGGGTTATGCTTGAGTAAGATGTGATAATTGTATGGGGGTTGTTTATTTATCTTCCTAATTAGATAATTGTTATGGGTTTTGTCCCCATTCCATGTTTCTGATTTAAAATTAGAGGTTGCAAACTCCAATTTACCCTAGAGCTCTCATCATCCTTGACAAAGGGGACGAGAATGAGGTATAGGGAGTGAACAATAACTTGATATTTATCATTTAATAGTGTCTCTTAGACATAAGGACGCTAATTAAGGTATTAGATTGGCTATATAGATATACTTGTAAGGTATTCCAAAGAACACACTCGTGTTATCTTGGTGTTTGATTGACAAACCAACACTAAGTATTTATAATTTAGCCTACCCATAACTTTTAGCTAAATCTAGATAAATATTCAAGTACCCATACATTATTTCACTATTATGACGGCATAACCCCAAGTCTCGTATTATACTTGATTTAAACTATATTTTTCTAATCTTTGAATTGTGTGTTTCAAACTACAGTAGAAATATCAAAAACAAAGCCACGAACTTAAATATGTAAGTGTCCAAGCTTGGACCTTGCTAGACAATCTTATATAAGATCTTAAAGCTCTGAAAATGGTGTTTCTATGGATGTTGTTCATTTAAACATGAGAGAGAAGGTGAAATGTCTATATATAGCCAAGGCAGGTGACGCTAAAGCACCCTTATCGCCACTTAAGTGCCTAGCACTAAAGCGCTATAAGTGGCCACTTAAGCGCTCCACCGCTCCCACCGCTTGGTCGTTAAAGTGGAGCCAAGGGTCGCTTAAGCGCCTATGACTGCTTTAGCCATGCCCTCGGCTGCTAAAGCGCCTTGGCCGAGCCTGCCTTGGTAACTAAAGAGCGCCTAGGACTACTTAAGCAATTAGCGCTAAGCGTGCCTATGGCTGCTTAAGCGCATGGCCAATTCCAAAAATGGCTAAGTCCGGGCAATTTCAATTATGTGTTCGGGATCAATCCGGAGTCCCGTTCACGCAAATGAACTATGCTACCTATCTAATTTCGATGCTCCAGACTCAATAGCACTGTTGTAATTTCTACCAAAGGTTGTTTTGTATAAAATTGGGGCCCACACCCTAAGGGCTGACTCGACTTAGCCAATAGTCGGTCTATCACCCAAAATATGTTTGGGAATCTCAAGACCCAAACCAAAGGTCTACCTAATCTAAAGTCGACATTCCAGATCCGATTATATGGTCAAAAATGGTATCTGAGGCCGTTTAATAGAGGTTTAGGCCCAAGATCCATACTTAACTACAAGAAAATTCAACATAGAAAAGTGACTCTAAAAGTCAAAATGAACTGCCAGGTAACTGTAATACCAGTCCCAGCAAGTCATACATGACATGGACAGTCATGGAAAGGCTCTAAACAAAATAAACACACGTAAGCATTGGGAATGACCTGGAGGGTCATTACAGTATCCACTACTAAAAGGACTTTCGTCCGCAAAAGTCAAGAAAAAGCGCATACCTGAAAATGTGAAAAAGTAGGGATACTGGGCTCGCATATCACTCTCAAGCTCCCAAGTGGCCTCCTTGATCGGATGGTGATGCCGCTGTACCTTAACTACTGGAATGTCCCAGGAGCGCAATCATCTAGTATTTATGGCCAGAATACACACAGGCTCCTCCACAAATGCTAACTTCTTTTCTAACTAAGCCTAGTCCCACTGTGGCAAGTGCGACTCATCTGGAATGTACTGTCGCAGTATAGAAACATGAAACACTGGGTGAATAGCTGAAAATACTAGAGGTAAATCTAGCACATATGCTACCTCCCTAATAATCCACAGAATCTCAAAGGGTCCAATATATCTGGGGCTAAGCTTGCCCCTCCTACCGAATCACATCAGACCCTTCATGGGCAAAACTCGTACGAATAACCTATCACCAACTCTGAATCTCAACGAATGATGTATATGGTCAGCATAACTCCTATGTCTACTCTAAGTTGTCCGTAGCCTATCTTGAATCACTCGAACTTGGTCCAAAGATTCACGGAGCAAATATATGCCTAGAGGACAGACCTCTAAAGTTTGGAACCAACCAACTAGAGCATGACACCGTCTACCATACAAAGACTCAAACGTAACCATTTGACTGCTGGAGTGGAAGCTATTATTATAAGAAAACACTGCTAAAGTCAAGAACTGATCCCACTAATCCCGAAAGTTTAACACACAGGCATGGAGCATATCCTCTAATAGCTAAATAGTCTGCTCTAACTATCCGTCGATCTGAGGATGAAATGCAATACTGAGGTCCACTTGAGTACCCAACTTCACTTGGAAAGTACGTCAAAAATTAAAGGTAAACTGAGACCTTCGGTCTAAGATAATAGATACTGGCAATCCATGTAGGGGAACCACCTCCTAAATATATACACGAGCTAACCTTTCAGCACTTTAGGAAGATCGAACAGGGATAAAATATGTTGTTTTCTTAGTTAACCGGTCTACAACGACCCAAATACTATCAAAACCATGGGACATGCAAGGTAATCTACCAACAAAATCCATAGTGACTCGCTCCCACTTCCACTCAGGAATGGGTAACTGCTGAAGCAAACCATCGGGTCTCTGGTGCTTGGCCATTACTAATTGAAAACACATGCATCAAACCACTAACTCAAAAATATTTCACCGCATACCACTCCACCAGTAGTGTTACCTCAGATCTCGGTACATCATAGCTGTCTCGGGGTGAATAGAGTATTTGGAATTGTGTACCTCATGCAAAATCAGAAGAATCAAGTCTCCAACCCTCAAAACACAACCATGACCATCATATCTCAGTACACCATCAGAACCTAAAGTAGCCCTCTGGGACGCACCTCTGACTACCCGCTCTCGAAGACCAAGAAGTTTACTATCCTCAAACTGTCAACTCTGAATCTGCTCTAACAAAGTAGACCTCGCCCTAACACAAGCAATAATCCTCCTGGGATCAGATATATCCAAACGCAGCATCAAATTAGCTAAGGACTAAATGTCCAAAGCCAATGACCGCTAAGAGAGTGGAATGAAGGCTAAGTTACCCATATTGACTGCCTTCCAGCTCAAGCCATCTGCAACTGCATTCGCCTTTCCCAGATAATAGAGAATAGAGATGTCATAGTCCTTCAGCAAGTCTAGACATCGGCGCTACCTCAAATTAAGATCCCTCTGAGTCATAAGATGCTGAAGACTATTGTGATCAGTATAAATCTCATAATGAACCCCGTACAGATAATGCCTCCAAATTCTAAGAACAAACAATACTGCTGCCAACTCTAAGTCATAAGTAGGGTAATTACGCTCGTGTACCTTTAGTTGTCTCGAGGTATAAAAAATCACGTGACCTTGCTGCATCAAAACACAATCCAATCAAACACCAAAAGCGTCACAGTATACAGTGAAACCCTCACCCTCACCTGGAAGAGTCAACACATGAGCGAAAGTAAGTCGATCCTTGAGCTTTAGGAAGCTCGCCTCACAACCCTCAGACTACTGAAAGGGAACCTCCTTCCAATTCAATCTAGTCATAGGAGCTACAATGGATGAGAAACCCTCAATAAACCATTTATAATACCCTGCCAACCCAAAAAAATTATGAACCTCAGTAGGCGACGTGGGCCTAGACCAACCTCGAATAGCCTCAATCTTTGCTGGGTCTACCATGATACCGTGACTAGATACAACTTAACCCAAGAAAGTTACAGAGTCAAGCTAGAACTCACACTTCGAGAACTTTTCATAAATACGATGATCTCTCAAAGTATGGAGCACAATCCTCAAATACTGCTCGTGCTCCTTACTACTCCTTAAAGAAACACAAATGTCATCAATAAACATAATCACAAAGAAGTCTAGATATGGCCTGAACACACGGTTCATCAAGTCCATGAAGGCTGCTGGGGCATTAGTCAATCCAAAAGACATCACCAAGAACTCATAGGGGACATAACGAGTCCTGAATGTTGTCTTAGGGATATCCTCAGCCCTAACCCTCAAATGGTGATATCTATAGCTCAAATATATCTTAGAGAACAGTGATGTACCCTGAAACTGATCAAACAAATCATCGATGTGAGGCATAAGATACTTATTCTTCACTGCCACCTGATTTAGCTCTCTGTAATTTATACACATACACATAAATCCATCCTTCTTCTTAATAAATAGAATTGGAGCACCCCATGATGACACACTCGACCTAATAAAACCCTTATCTAGAAGATCCTTAAGCAGACTACTCAACTCTCTCAACTCAGCAGGGGCCATACGGTAAAGGGCCATAGAAATAGGTTAGGTGCCCAGCTCGAGGTCAATAATAAACTCTATATCATGCTCAGGAGAAAGGCCAGGTAGGTTAGTTGGGAATACTTCAGGAAACTCATGAACAACAGGGATAGAGTCAAGCGGCGAACTCTCAATTGTAGTATCCCAAACATAAGCAAGGAATGAATCACATCCCCTCTACATGAATCTACAAGCCTGAATGTAAGAAATAATCCCCATCAGTGTGTGGCTAACAAAACCCTGCCACACCACCAGGGGTATACCAAGAATGGCTAAGGTAACAGTCTTAGCAAAGTAATCCAATATCGCATGATAAAAAGACAACCAGTCTATGCCCAGAATTACATCAAAGTATATCATGGCCAATATAATAAAATCAACTCAAGTCTCAAACTCCCGAAAAGTCACCAGACAAAATCTATATACCCTATCTACTACTAAGGAATAAGAACGGGGATAGATACATGTAAGGTCACAGATAATAACTCAGAACATAAACCTAACCGTGCTGCATAATAAGTATATACATAAGAAAGTGTGGATCCAGGATCAAATAATGCAGAAGTTGGCTGATGGCATACATAAATGATACCTGTAATCATCGCATACGAAGCCTTAGCCTCCTACCTAGCCGGCAAGGCATATAACTGATGTTGGCTACCACTCATCTGAGCACCGACCAAACCACCTATCCGACCTTCCTACACTCCACTTCAAGAACCTTGGGGACCACCTCGACGACCATGTACACTACCACTGCCTGCTGGTGGTATAGATATGATGGGTTGTGCATTCTGAACTGAAGTATCAATTGTACTACACTAAGGATACTCATACACAAAATGATCGATAACCCCACAAGTATAACATGCTCCTTGCTCCCTGCTTGGCCTAGAAGATCTAGCTGATCCGATATGACCACCTCTAGTTGATGAACTGGACTGACCACGTCTCTAAGGCTGACTACCAAAACCACTATAGACGGGTTGACCCCTATCAAAAATCTATAAGGCTGACTGTACGGGCCTACTAGGTTGACCCTTTCACTGAAAAATATTGTTGCCACTGAGGGTACCTACCCTAAAACCCGCAGCCCCTGAAGTGCGAGCTGCTGTGAGTGACACTGTAACTACCTTGGAATTGGGGTCTCTTATTGCTGCCCCTTGGGCCCTGCGATCCATCTCCTTGATGGAATACATATGCTCAGTTATCTCAGCAAATGACTTTCCCAAAGTCACTAAACTCTGTGTAACTTTTCGAAGTAATAACCACAATCCTCTGACAAAACATCTGATCCTCTCATGCTCGTCAGGTAGGATAATCGTTGCATGCCTTGCTAAGTCATGGAATCTCACCTCATACTCAGTTACTGACACCGAACCCTGTCTCAACCTAGAAAACTCATCTCAGAGACGCTTGCACACATTGTGGGGCATATCCTTCCATAAGAATGCCTCGAAGAACTGATCCCAAGTAACTGGTGGAGATCCAGCTAGCTTGGAATCAAGATAACCTCTCCACCATCTCCTCGTGACTGTATCAAACTGATAAGCAACAAAATCTACCCTGCATGACTCCTTCTCCTCGCAATTGGATAATAACTCATAAACGTCCTCTCCTGGTGTACCCAAAAATATGGGTACAGATAATCTCAAAAAAAGACTCAACATCTTCTGCTCCTCGGCAGACATAAGTGGTTGGGATGCTACCAGCTGTGGAACTATCGGGACAGGTGGATTCTCTACTTTAGGTGTTGCAGTTATATATTGTACCCCAATACCAACTCTCTATACGGCTGGCTGGGCTCCCTCGGCTGACGAACCTCCAACTAATCCCAGAAATTTCACCAAAGTATCTCGGAGCACTGAAGCATCAGTAAATTCGGGTGAAGCCTAGGCTGCTCCCTGGACCACTAGCTGCTATGGCAGTGGATCATCTAGAGCTATAATGGGATTGGGTGACTAATCTCTAACCTGATCTCTGCTCGGGGCTGCTTTTCTATCCTGCCCCTGACTTCTAGGTTGACCTCGGCTCCTAACATGAGCCCTTATTGTAGGCGCGGGGTCCTGCTTCCTATATCTCATACCACGAGTCCTAAAAATATGTTAAAAGAGTGAACCAAACAAGGATCAGAAACTATCACTAACTCTATTGCATGGGCATGAATAAAGGAATGAAACTATTCCCTAAAAATGCTCCATAGTCTTCCGAAGGTATGATATAGGCATCCCTGTATAGATCCGTGGAACCCTACTACACATCGACTCATATACTGACACTACCCTACCCAATTTCTGAGTCATGATGGCTCCTACCAAAAACCACCAATAGGCAAGCCAAGCCCTAGCCTGGGGCGATAAACGATGGGCCAATAGGCGAGATCTCATAAGAAAAGAGTTGAAGCAAAACTACTACCATCAACATACTGCGAATGTAAAGACAAAAGAAGTATACATACTGGGACAAAAAGGAAGAGGAAAATATATAACTCTAAAACCCCTGCCAAGAACTGGTGAGGTCAGCACATAAGCCACTACTAGATATATCCAGAACACAAGACAGAAACAAAATATACACAACATATATACAACAGTCTTGGATTCAAAAGACTATATATCAAAGATGAAGTGGGATCTGCCCCGGACCTCAGTAACTTTTCGTGCTCCAAAACCTATGCTGAAAAGAGTCATGTCACGGCCATCGGCTAGTAGCTGGATCTACGTCGGGAAAAGTTGCAGAAGGGCAGTATGATTACCGAGGCAATGGGTAATTAGTAGGTATCATCAGCCGACAAAGCTCAATGTGACATAAATAAGCTGAAGTACGGGGGTACAAGATAAATTTGGGTATAACTGATAAGAAAATGCAATACTGAATAATAAATAAGTAACTGTGCACAGAACACATAAGTCAAACAAAACCCAATTGGGCCCCCATATGCTCGTTGGGCACACGAAAGAATACAATACCTAGTCTGGCCCCCATAAACCGGTGGGAAACACAAGAATAGTAAATACAGTACCATGGACAAACCTGTAACTGATCCCATATCCAGTAGCACCATAACAATGCCAGAACCAATGTCATATTCAAATCGATCACTGTGAGTAGTAACGATAGGCCACATATAATATATATCTAGGGCCAGACTTAAGTCGGGGCCCCAAACATAGTATCCAAAACCACCGGTAGTTGCTGGACTTGAATCAAAACTTATAGTAACCAGTGTCTTAATGCTGAAGTAGTTCCAGAATCCACATCCAAACATAGCTAAACGAGTACACCAGCCCAAATCGAGCCCAAAATATAACTAGGGAAACTATCTCATAGTATGTTATAAAGCTGTCTTGAGGTCCTTAAGTCAGTAGCCTATAGTCAGGCAAGATATACATAAGCCCCTTAGTATCTAAAACAAGTTTTTGCAAGGTGGTTCCTAACTCTACGTCGCGGCTAGTCACACCAGTAAAAGGTAAGGGCTATCAGTGACTAATAAGATCAACTAGGCTAAACCAACATATTTGGAGCAAGTTTACTTTATATCAACATAAATGGGCTATCTCAGGCTCAACTAGGTTGTCACGCCCCGAATTCCAACGAGGTAGACTGGCACCCAAAGCCGTTGAGTCCCGAGAGAACCAATTTTTGCTCGTGTACATTCATATGCATGTCTCTGCACGAATATCATTTGACCTCATATAACTATAAAATACCAATGGCGCAAGTCATGGAAACATATGCTATATATGAAACTTGGTCGTTAGGGCCATCAAGTCAAAATGGACATACATCTCTTACATTCATCTTCCCACATACGTATACAAAGCCTCTACAAATACATGTACATAACCAACCTGCAGTCGGGACAAGTCCCAATTTTATACAACTTTACAATACCAAAACAAATGAACACATGTGACTCGGATAGCCCCGAACTAACTGGAGCTCACCAATGATTGGCAAATGATCCGCAATCTACTGTGGGGGTCTATGAGCACCTGTGCCTACAGAAAGTAAGGTAAGTCCCCCAAGGGATGTCAGTACAAAGAATGTACTGAGTATGTAAGGTTATAAGAAACTACATCAATACATAAGAACCTTAATGGAATCAAATATAAGAGAATAACCAATATGGATAAACCATCGGTCCGTATGTTTGGAACTATGTATATTGCTTTCATTACTTTTTTTACTTCTTTGCTTTTATGCTTATTCATCATCACCTGTGTCATAATGTACCCGGGCCCTAACTGATCAGTGGGTCTTAACATAACATAACGTTATGTTGGGATCAGCTCGAGCTAGGCTTATGCCTCTAGAGCTACCACCCATAAATCAATATACTAGGCTCGGCTCAAGCTAGGTTATTACCTCTAGAGCTGCCACCCATAAAACAATATATCAGGTTTGGCTCGAGCTAGGTTCTTACCTCTAGAGCTACCTCCTATCAGGTTCGGCTCGAGCTAGGCTTATGCCTCTAGGACTACCCCCTAATCCAATAATCTCGGGATCGGCTTGAGCTAGACTTATACCTCTAGAGTTACCACCCATACACTTGTAACCAACAATTATGCATTACTTCATTTCTTTACTTTGGAGAGATTGAAACAATGATAGTCATAACAATAGAGGAGCTTTGGAACATAACATTATTGGAATTTTGGAACATGTCCACAATTATGTAACACATGAGTAACATTTGATCAATGAATGAGGAACATGTGACTAACAATGGATGACAACTTGAAATGAAATACCTTAAAACATTTTGAAATGGAACAAGTACAATGACAATGCGAACACTATATGCTGCAGAAGAATACAGAAAAAGTAACCTTACATACCTTGTCTTTGCACTATGAATACACAATCCTATACGCGCATACAATAGTCCAACTCCTTCCTTATGTTTCACTCTGCAACACAAGTACATAACGGAGCATACGTTAACAATCAACTACCTTACAAGTGCATAAGTCGACAATGAGTTACATGATTGCCTTAAAATGTCATTACCCCCTCCCCCCCCTTACAATAACATTCACGGCATTGTCATACCAATAATACCACAACATGTTATACATTGACCAAAACTTTGCAAACCAATAGCATTTCACACCAAATTCATCCCTTACTCTTCCTCATTAACACAACGTCACAATTACCCCATAAAGTCACCTCAATACACTTCATAACAACATATCGACAACAATCCCACAATTTACACTCATAAAAAAATAACAAGTTAAGAAACATAACCACACCATACATGTTGATATTTCATCCATACCATGCACTTTCATCAAAACCTCAAGTCTCTTTTCAAGTTCAAATCACAAAGATGACACATCTTTTAGCAAAAAACAAAAGTGTCCTATTCAACACCTTGCTAACATAACCATCATGATATAAACACCAGCTTAAGTATATAATATATTAATCCATGAGAGTAGAGACTTACCAAAGATTGCAAAGTGATGATCTTCTCCAAAGAAATGACTTAGGGTTTGGAAGATATGAGAAATATCTTTTAGAAAATATCCAAAAAGGCATGTGTGGTTTTTGGAATTAAAATATGATTTTTTCCTTTATATAGCCCCTCAAGTCATCCTTAGTCAATTCTTGGCATTAAATGCCATGTTTATTTGGTCAAATTTGAAGAATGGGTCATTTGCCCTTTGGGCCATGCATTTTGGCTTCATTTTGGGCCTCAAATTGAGCCCATTAACACATGTTAACTTAGCCCACCAAATTCAATGCATGATCCACCATATATATCATGTTTAAATAATTCCATAAATGTCACGATAGTATTCAACTCAGGAGATTCATGTTCGTAGCCTCAATCTCAAAAATAAGAAATTCTAGCCACTCATGGATTACTTGAACATAATTTGATAAAATACTTGTGATGAATAATTAAACCCAACTCAGATGCCAAACTTGCTCAAGAGTATTCCTACTATGATGGAATAATGATATCATAGCCCAAGAGTCCTCTTTATAGAACAATAATCGTAGAAGAAATTTGGCAAAAAGCACCCCGACACGCTCCCGGGCGCCTTAGGGACTTAGAAAAATTTCAGCTATGGGAAAGGTATGTAGGGGCAGCCTGGAACGCTGCCTGGCATTCCCCCTTGCTTCTTGTGGCACAAAAAAATTAGGCCAAAGCGGCTTGGCACGCCCTTGGCCGCGCCCCACAATTAAAATGCGATTTCAACTTTTCTTTATGGATTTGTTTGGATCTTTCAAGTTCCAACCTTTTGCTTTCCTCGTATCTTTAAGATCCTTTGCTTGTATGTATTTTAAACCTTGCTTTTCACCCCACAAATGCTCCACAAAGTCACAAACACCTCCTACAAAGGTTTAATCACATTTACTATCACAATATCAAATGTTTCATCAATAACAATACAAAATACGTACTTATTGCTCTTGAACCTAGGGTAAACATGGTTCAAGGTTTTCAAGTAGGGTCGTAAATGTATGGGGTATTACATTCTTCCCCCTTAGAAACATTCGTCCTCAAATGTTACTTACATCATCTCATGTACAACAAATGCATCTCTATATTAGCATATATATACATATACACTTAGTGCTCATAGATACTTACGTGTTATTGCTCCACTTCCGCACTTTGAACTTTTTCTTACATAACAAATGAGGGTAATTGGACTTCATCATTTCTTCAGCTTCCCATGTGATCTCCTCTACTTGTTGATTTCTCCAAAGGACTTTTACGGACACTACGTATTTATTTATTCACCTCTTCACTTGTCTATCCAGAATAGCAATAGGTATCTCTTCATAAGTGAGATCCTCCGTAACTTGTACATCTTCAATGGGAGCGATACGAGATGGATCTCCTATACACTTTCGAAGCATCAAAACATGAAATACTTGATGAACTGTGGAGAGTTCTTGGGGTAGTGCCAATTCATGCGCAACTTGCTCAAACCTTCGGAAAATTTCATATGGCCCCATATAATGGGGACTTAACTTCCCTTTCTTTCTAAATCACATTACCCCTTTCATCGGTGACACCTTCAAGAATACCCAATCACCTATGGATAATTCGATCCCCTTCTTCTAACATAAGCATATGACTTGTATCGACTTTGGGACGTTTGTAGCCGGTGTTGTATCACCCTAACTTTCTCCATAGCTTGGTGAACAAGATCTGGCCCAAGTAAAACAATTTCACCCGCTTCAAGCCATCCAATCGGTGATCTACACTTTCTTCCTTATAAAGCTTCATAAGGTGCCATTTTGATACTTGAATGATAGCTATTGTTGTAGGCAAATTCAATAAGAGGCAAATGGTCATCCCAACTGCCCTTAAAATCTAACGTACAAGCTCGTAGAATATCTTCAAGTGTTTGGATAGTATGTTCTGCTTGTCCATCTGTCTGAGGATGAAAAGTCGTACTCAAATTCACCTGTGTACCCAAACTCTTCTAAAAAGATCTCCAAAAATGTGCAGTAAATTGAGCTCCCCTATATGATATAATGGAGATCGGAATTCCATGTAATCGCACAATCTCTTTGACATACAATCTTACATAATTTTCAGCTGTATAGGTGGTCCTGACTGGTAGGAATGCGCTGACTTGGAAAGCCTGTCAACTATTACCCATATATAATTAAATTTCTGCAGTGTACGAGGCAAACCTGTGATCAAATCCATATTGATCATGTCCCATTTCCAAACTGGACGATTGATACATTGCATATAACCTCCAGGCTTCTGATGCTCTACTTTTACTTGTTGACAATTTGGGCATTGAGCTACAAATTCTGCAATGTTCTTCTTCATATTTCCCCACCAATACATATCTTTCAAATCATGATACATTTTGGTAGATCCCGGATGAATAGAATACCGTGAATGACGTGCCTCTATCATAATTCGTCTTCTCAGCTCATCTACATCTGGCACACATAATCTACCTTGGCATTGAAGTACTCCCTCTGGCGTAAGATCAAATGCCTTTGTCAACTCTTGCTGCACATTCTCTCTCAGCTGCAATAAAATAGGATCCGCATACTATTTCTCCTTTACCTCAGCTATTAAGGAAGATTCTGCTGCATTTTGTACAATAACCCCTTCATCCGGAGATTCAAGAAGATGAACCCCCAAGCTGGCTAGTTGATGGAAATCCCTGACTATATCTTGCTTTTCCCTCAACTGGTCATTAGTGCTTCCTATTGCTTTGCGACTTAGTGCATCAGCTACTACATTTGCTTTTCCTGGATGATATAAAATATCAATATCATAGTCGTTTAAGATCTCTAGCCACCTTTGTTTCATCAAATTGAGTTCCTTCTGTTTAAATATATACTGCAAACTTTTGTGATCAGTGTAGATATCAACATGAACTCCATACAAATAATGGCGCCATATCTTTAAAGCGAATACTACAGCTGCTAGCTCAAGATCATGTGTGGGATAGTTTCTCTCATGTGTCCGCAACTATCGTGAGGCATACGCTATTTCCTTACCATACTGCATCAATAAACATCCGAGGCCAACTCTGGATGCATCACAATATACTGCATACCCTTCTGTGCCTTTCGAAAGTACCAATACCAGTGTAAAAGTCAATTTATCTTTCAGCTCTTGGAAACTTTTCTCACATGCATCATTCCACTAAAATTTGACTTCCTTGCGTGTAATCTTCGTTAAAAGTGAAGCAATGGAAGAAAACCCTTCAACAAACCTTCTATAATAATTGGCCAATCCTAGAAAACTATGAATTTTTGTGGGCGTCGTAGGCCTTGGCCAATTTTTCACCGCTTTGATCTTTTGTGTATCCACCCTGATGCCTTCATCTTACACAATGTGACCCAAGAATGCTACCGATTTTAACCAAAATTCACATTTAGAGAACGTGGCATACAACTTATGATCCCGAAGAATCTGTAACACCTGTTGTAAGTGATTCACGTGGTCCTCTTGTGATTTGGAATAAACCAGAATATCATTTATAAATACCATCACGAACACATCCAGGAATGGTTTAAACACCCTATTCATCAGATCCATGGAAACTGTTGGTGCATTTGTTAGTCAAAATGACATAACTAAAACTTCATAATGGCCATACCATGTTCGGAAATCTGTCTTGGGTATATCTTGTTCTCTAACTCTGACTTGATGGTAACCGGATCTCAAGTCAATCTTTGAAAACCATTTGGCACCCTGTAACTGATCAAACAAATCATCAATTCTGGGGAGGGGATATTTGTTCTTGATCGTTACCTTATTCAATTGTCGATAGTCAATGCACATTCTCAATGTTCCATCTTTCTTTCGTACAAATAATATTGGTGCACCCCACGGGGACATACTAGGCCGTATAAACCCCTTGTCTAACAAATCTTTTAATTGCTCCTTCAATTCTAGCAATTCTGTTGGAGCCATCCTATACGGAGGAATAGAGATAGGTTGAGTGCCTGGTATCACATCAATACCAAACTCTACTTTCCGTTCTGGTGGTAAGCCGGGAAGATCATCAGGAAATGCATTGAGGAATTCATTAACCACCGAAAATGATTGAGAAATTGGTGGTTTCATATCAGTATCTTGCACTCAAACTAAATGACATATATACCCCTTGGCTATCATTTTCTTCGCTTTAAGATAGGAAATAAATTTTCCCCTCGGTGCCCCCACATTACCCTTCCATTCAAGAACATTTTCTTGTGGAAAATGAAAACGTACTTCCTTAGCTCTGCAATCTACCATGCCATAACAAGAAGCCAACCAATCTATTCCCATTATAACATCAAAATCCACCATGTTCAACTCAATAAGATTGGCCAATGTATCATGACCACACACAGTTACCACACAATTACGATATACTTTTTTTGCAACAATGGACTCACCAACTGGTGTAGATACTTCAAATGACTTAATTAATAATTCTGGCATTATTTTAAATTTTGCATCAATCAATGGAGTAACATATGATAATGTAGAACCTGGATCAATCAATGCATATACACTATGCAAAAATATGGATAATGTACTTGTGACTACGTTAGGAGAAGCTTCCGAATTCTGTCGGTCCACTAGAGCATACGTACGGTTCTGGATTCCACTAGTACTGGCTGCTCTCTGGAACCTCTACCACGACCAACAGACTACACACCTTGGCATAAAGAAGGAACCTATGATGATGACGGAATGGCTAATCCCGTAGGTCTTGCTATACCACCCATGCTCCTCTGGGGACACTCTTTCATCATGTGCCCCCACATACCGCACCAAAAGCAAGCATTCATCCCTAACCGACATGTACCTGAATGAGTACACCCGCAGTGCTGACACTGCTGACGAGAAAATCCTGCTTCCTGTGATCAGTGAATTCCACTACTCTGCCCAGATTGACCGCCTCTAAACCTTCGAAATTGAGAGTGAGTGCCTGCTGTGGAATAGGAGAATAATGGACTAGGTGGTCTAGGAAACATCCTAGGCTTAGATTCTCCTTAGGATGCCATAGACTGTCCCATAGGTCTAGCTTCTTTGGACTGTCCTCTTTCAGATTCATGTACCCTTCTTCTCTGTCTCTGATCCTCCATTTTTTGTGCGAAGGCCTGTATTTTGTCTATGTCCATATCTTTGTTCACGGTAGCAATGGTGTAGTCCCTTAACAAATATGACTCTAATCAATCCACATATCGATGGACTCTGTCTGTCATTGTGGCCACTACATTCGGAGCAAACTGAAGACTATATTCTCTAACACTCATATTCCCTTGACGTAGATTTAGGAACTGGTCTGCACGTTTCTCCCAGATCTCATATGGGAGGTAATGATCAAGGAATGTCATTTTAAATTATTCCCAACCAGCTGGAATTGCATCAATACCCCTCGATCTTTTCCAGTCTTCATACGATAATATTGTTTCATCTTTCAATTTATAGGCCGCAAGTTTAACTGTTTCAGCACCAGTCACGTGCATAACATCTAGAGCCCTCTAAATTTGATCCACGAAGTCCTGTGGATCTGCTTTCGGATCTGACCCAGTGAATATAGGAGGGTCTAATTTCAGAAAGTCATGTGTCCTGCGACTCGCCACTCTAGCCGCATCATCCTCATTTGTCATTGGACCCGCTCTTCCTTGACTTTGTACAACAACTATCTAAGTTAACATATGCATTGAATTTCTTAAATCTTGGTCAGTGGGATTCATTGGCGGTTCTGCGGGTACTTTCTCTACCTCTTGGCTCTTCCGGAGCTGGAAAAGTAGAAGAAGACCGCGATGCAATTTCAGTGTTATCTCCACCTTGACTAGCTTGGTCAGGTGGTGATTTACTCATTCCTTCACTAGCAAGCAGATACACCTGCTTACCTTTGACTCTACCTATTCTTGTCATCAAAATTTTACTATAAACAAGAAAACCAATTCCAATGGTCAGATACGATTCCACTTACACCATTGGCTCTATTGCACGATCTAGAAATGAAGAAAAGAAACAACTCCTAAATATCCATAGCCTCCTACTTATAAATGTGGTGAACAACACATCCATAAGCAAGACTCTACTCAGACACAGCTTTGTAGACACCCTTAGGACGACCTGCTCTGATACCACTTTTGTCACACCCCGAATTCCAATGAGGCGGACTGGCACCCGAAGCCGTTGAGTCCCGAGAGAACCAATCTTTGCTCATGTACATTCATATGGATGTCTCTATATGAATATCATTCGACATCAAATAACTATAAAATACCAATGGCGGAAGTCATGGAAACATATGCTATATATGAAACTTGGCCGTTAAACCCATCAAGTCAAAATGGACATACATCTCTTACATTCTTGTTTCCACATACGTCTACAAAGCCTCTACAGATACATGTACATAACCAACCTATAGTCGGGACAATTCCTCGCTTTATACAACTTTACAATACCAAAACAAATGTACACATGTTACTCGAAAAGCCCCAAACCAACTTGATCTCACCAATGATCGGCAAACGATCCACAGTCTACTGTGGGGGTCTATGAGCACCTGTGCCTGCAGAAAGTAAGGTAAGTCCCCCAAGGGACGTCAGTACAAAGAATGTACTGAGTATGTAAGGCTATGAGAAACTACACCAATACATAAGAACCTCAATGGAATCAGATATAAGAGAACAACCAATATGGATAAACCATCGGTCCGTATGTTTGGAACTATGTATATTGCTTTCATTACTTTCTTTTCTTCTTTGCTTTTATGCTTATTCATCATCACCTGTGTCACAATGTACCCAGGCCCCAACTGATCAGTGGGTCTTAACATAATATAATGTTATGTTGGGATCGGCTCGAGCTTGGCTTATGCCTCTAGATCTACCACCCATAAATCACTATATCGGGTTCGGCTTGAGCTAGGTTATTACCTCTAGAGCTACCACCCATAAACCAATATATCAGGTTCGGCTCGATCTAGGTTCTTACCTCTAGAGCTACCCCCCTGTCAGGTTCGGCCCGAGCTAGGCTTATGCCTCTAGGACTACCCCCTAATCCAATAATCTCGGGATCGGCTCGAACTAGGCTTATACCTCTAGAGCTACAACTCGTACTCTTGTAAACAACAACTATGCATTACTTTGTTTCTTTACTTTGGAGAGATTGACACAAGGATAGTCATAACAATAGAGGAACTTTGGAACATAACATTATTGGAATTTTGGAACATGTCCACAATTATGTAACACATGAGTAACATTTGATCAATGAACGAGGAACATTTGACTAACAATAGATGACAACCGGAAATGAAATACCTTAAAACATTTCAGAATGGAACAAGTACAATGACAATGCGAACACTATGTACTGTAGAAGGATACGGAAAAAGTAACCTTACATACCTTTTCTTTGCACTATGAATACATAATCCTTTACGTGCATACAATAGTCCAGCTCCTTCCTTACATTTCACTCTGCAACACAAGTATATAACGGAGCTTACGTTAACAATCAACTACCTTACAAGTGCATAAGTCGACAATGAGTTACATGATTGCCTTAAAATGTCATTACCCCCCCCCCCTCCTTTACAATACCATTCACGGCATTGTCATACCAACAATACCACAACATGTCATACATTGACCAAAACTTTGCAAACCAATAGCATTTCACACCAAATTCATCCCTTACGCTTCCTCATTAACACAACGTCACAATTACCCCATCAAGTCGCCTCAATACACTTCATAACAACATATCAACAACAATCCAACAATTTACACTCATAGAAAAATAACAAGTTAAGAAACATAACCACATCATGCATGTTGATATTTCATCCATACCATGCACTTTCATCAAAACCTCAAGTCTCCTTTTAAGTTCAAATTACAAAGATGACACATCTTTTAGCAAAAACCAAAAGTGCCCTATTCAACACCTTGCTAACATAACCATCATGATATAAAAACCATATTAAGCATATAATATATTAATCCATGAGAGTATACCCTTACCAAAGCTTGCAAAGTGATGATCTTGTCACAAGAGATGACTTAGAATTTGGAAGATATGAGAAATATCTTTTAGAAAATGTCTAGAAAGGCATGTGTGGTTTTTGGAATAAAAATCTGATTTTTTCCTTTATATAGCCCCTCAAGTCATCCTTAGCCAATTCTTGGCATTAAATGCCATGTTTATTTGGTCAAATTTGAAGAATGGGTCATTTGCCCTTTGGGCCATGCATTTTGGCTTCATTTTGGGCCTCAAATTGAGCCCATTAACGCATGTTAACTTAGCCTACCAAATTCAATGCATGAACCACCATATATCTCATGTTTAAATAATTTCATAAATGTCACGACAGTATTCATCTCACGAGATTCATGTTCGTAGCCTCAATCTCAAAAATAAGAAATTCTAGCCACTCATGGCTTACTTGAACATAATTTGATAAAATACGTGTGACGAAGAATTAACCCCAACTCGGATGCCAAACTCGCTCAAGAGTAGTCCTACTATTATTGAATAATGATATCATAACCCAAGAGTCCTCTTTATAGACTAATAATCGTAGAAGAAATTTGGCAAAAAACACCCCGGCATGCTCCCTGGCGCCCTAGGGACTTAGAAAAGTTTTAGCTCTGGGAAAGGTGTGCAGGGGAGGCCTGGTACGCTTCCTGGGGCACCCCCTTGCTTCCTGTGCCACAAAAATCAGGCCAAAGCGGCCTAGCACTCCCCTGGGTGTGCCCCACACTTAAAATGCAATTTTAAATTTTCTTTGTGGATTTTGTTGGATCTTTCAAGTTCCAACCTTTTGCTTTCCTCTTATCTATAAGATCCTTCGCTTGGATGTCCTTTAAATCTCTCTTTTCACCCCACAAATGATCCACAAAGTCAGAAACACCTCCTACAAAGGTCTAATCACATTTACTATCACAATATCAAATGTTCCATCAATAATAATACAAAATATGTACTTATTGCTTTCGAACCTAGGGTAAACATGGTTCAAGGTTGTCAAGTAGGGTCATAAATGTATGGGGTATTAGATAGGTCTAACAATATAAAAGACTAAATATGCCGACTAAGAATGATAACGGGGTCCGCTACGGGTCCTGGAACCATGTCTGGTAATATCCACCCATATCTGACTAAGTCTGGCCAAGTCTAAACCATAATCTCACAAATCCCTAGCCAATAATAGTATACTACCCATTGATCGCAAACGGGTCACCTGTGGCGTACAACGAGGATACCGGACCGGGTACGTGTTCGGGTGGCATTATCTGGCTAAAAAGCCTAAATACAGCAAGCCCACACCATAACTACAATACTAACCCAATACCAGCACAACAACATACATACATCAAATATAAACCTAATCTATGGGCAAGGGAAGGTAAGCCTAGCCTACTTGGACTCCACTGTTAAACTACCAAAGAACCCGCTAATCTAGAGCTTCCCATTTCAAAAGGCCTCCAAATGCTGCCACGCTATCAAAATGCTAATCTAGATGTCAAAACAGAACCAATGATACCCATATGTCACTAGGTTGAAAAATGACCGAACAACTCACGTGGGGCCTGCTTGCAAAACCCACCAAACAAAAACCGACACAGCATCCCAAATCTCATCGTGACCAATAGTCACAGCATCTATCTTATCATCTGAGCTTAATACCCAACTCAAATACCAATAACAATACCAACAACTCCAACGAAAATGCAAACGACCATAAAATTGGGAAAACATATCGTAGAAGTGTCGAGTACGAAACCACAAGCTTAAATATGTTAAGTGTCCAAGCTTGGACCTTGCTATACAAGCTTATATAAGAGCTTGAAGCTCTGAAAATGGTTTTTCTATGGAGTTTGTTCATTTAAATATGAGAGAAAAGGTGAAATATGTATATATTGCCAAGACAGGTGGCACTAAAGCACCATAAGTGGCCGCTTAAGCGCTCCACCGCTCCCACCGATTGGCCGCTATAACAGAGCCAAGGGTCGCTTAAGTGCCTATATCTTCTTTATCCATGCCCTTGGACTCTAAAGCGCCTTGGCCTAGCCTTCCTTGGTAGCTAAAGCACGCCTACGGTTGCTTACGTACATGGCCAATGCCAAAAATGGCTAAGTCCGGGCAATTTTGACTACGTGTCCGGGATCGATCCGGAGTCCCGTGCACGCAAATGAACTATGATACCTAACTAATTTTGATGCTCTAGACTCAATAGCGCTGTTGGAATTTCCATCAGAGGTCATTTCGTCTAAAACTAGGGCCCACACCCCAAGGGCTGACTCTACTTAGCCATTAGTCGGCCTATCACCCAAAACAAGTCTGGGAACCTCAAGACCGAAACTAGAGGTCTACCTAACTTAAATTTGCCATTTCGAATCCAATGAGATGGTTGGAAATGGAATTCAAGGATATTTAATAGGGGTTTAGGCCCAGGAGCCATACCTGACTGTAAGAAAATTCAACATAGGAAAGTAACTCTAAAAGTCAAACGAACTGCCAGGTAACCGTACTACTAGTCCCAACAAGTAATACATGACCTAGGGCAGTTATGGAAAAGCTATAAACACCATAAACACGCGTAAGCACTAGAAATGACCTGGAGGGTCATTACATATATAACATAAGAAAATCGCCAAAATTAAGATTCATGTTAAGTTTAAAATATAAAGTCAATGTTTAAATCCCTTTAGCAATAAGTGACCAAAAATAAAGAAAAAGTTCTAGAAATTTTCAGTAAACTCAAGATTTAATCCATTTAGCAATAAATAATCCTTATAAAATAAAAGTCTAGCTATCACAATGAATCAGCAGGTGGACAAATAAGAAAATAAGACCAAGAAGTTAACACAATATCAAGATGAGAGTAATCTGAAATTTCCTCAATCACATAAACTAAAAAAAGGGAACTATTATTAAGAAAAAGAACATGATTATTCCCAGATACTATGTGGTTACCATCATTGCGTAACATGCAGAAACTGATTTCTAATCGATTAATATGCATATGTGTATATATATCCACACATAAATATATATGACAATGAATATAAATATAATAATAAACATGAACCTTAACACTTATTTGTACTTTGAGCTGATTGTGAGAACAACAAAACTAGATTTTACTAAAACATTATATAGTTGTCTCTTCTGTTTTAGAAATTTGAAGGTGCTACCAACTTTTGTTTCAAGTGATTTGAGGCCTTATATATATTTTTAGATTTTTTCAAGCATTCATGCATTGAGAATTTAAAGTCTAAAATGGGACTTAAAGAAAATGCTGGGCAAGTTAATGTAGCTGAAAATGTTATAAGAACAAGATGGAAGCATAAGCAGAACCTATTCTTGTTTTGTTGGAGTTGTTTTTAAGATGTATTTTTCTGTACATGTTATAACATTATTTCATCTTTTGCTAGGAGATAAAATAATGTTGTACAAGTAAGATGGATACATTTGTTTTAGTTATTTATAATTTACTGCCAAATCCAGTTCCTCCAAATAACTCATTTGCATCAAACTCAACACCCCATAATCTGTAATCCAATCACATTAAGCAAGAACTAGTTTCTTCAAGGTCATCCTAATAACTCCTCCAGCCAATGATTTCAAACCCCTATCAGATTCCAACCAACATCCCTGCAAATTCAACTTCTTTAAAGAACTAACACTTCCAATAACTCTTAGTATTTCATCACTAAACTTGTCACAAAAACTCCCAATAACTCTTAGTATTTCATCACTAACCTTGTCACAAAAACTCAAGTCTAAATCTACCAGCTTCGACAAAAAAGCGAAGAAGAAAAACAAGAAGCAAGAAATTTAAAAGCTTTGTGTTTATTATTTCACAATGTGTTTACCAGAAGATAATGGAGTTTCAGTGTTAGAAGACAGAAGGGAGACATTGAACATTAATTTCCCTTGCTTGTGATTTCCACATCTGAGAACAATATTAAAGAACAAAGCGGTAAAAGACATCAAGGCTTCATTTGTTGCCAAGGCATGATAGTCTAGAAAAGAAATTGTAGCTTACCAGAAGTAACTCCAAAAATTTTACTACTAAATATGGTCATAAGATACACTATTTCTGTTACAACAGAATGGACAGTATCAAGTTCCAAGAGAAAATATAGGAGAACCTACTGTGTTTTTTATTAGATTCCTACAAAAGATTAATTTTCTTAAGTCTAATTAGTACAACAAGACAAGAAGATTATGTAAGCAATGATTGTCACAGGGCCGTAAAATCAGCACAAGAATTCCATAAAGATATTTAAGAAAAAACACAAAAGTTTCTATTAAGTTAATGAAATAGACAAACCAAAGCCAGAGAGTTATATCTGCAAGGACATTTATACACAAACATCTATGGAACCAACAATTAATTTCATATAAAATCAATATTGGAAAATCTAATCATTTGTAATCCGATTATTGTCGTTGTCGAAGGAATTTGAATATCTAAGTATATTTTACCCTGAAAACTATGTTTATGATTTATACATGGTTTCTAATAGTCAGATATTTCTATATATTAGCTTACAAGAGAATATTTCTTAAGAGGACAAGGAATACTGTTAACACCAAAATTTGATCAGTCGAAGATCAATTCAATGAGGTCAAAGAAGACATATCAATTACTCAGTCAAGCAATAATTTTTATCCTTCTGCAAGATGAGCTAAATCCTAAATAGTCTCGAATCAAGTATGAGCTAAAACTAAAACAGAGTTGAATCAAGCACGACTTCTAACACAAATTACATATAAGAGTGGGCATAATTATAACTAAACAAACATAACTTGTTTATGTAATTAGAGAAGAAAATTCAAAACACTTATAATGATCATATTTTCATTTTACATATAAAAAATAGTAAAATATATACACAATTATGCATCTAAGAAGTATATAGCAGAGTCAGAAATTATAAAAAGATTTTAACAACAGACTTACTTAGATCTTTTAGAAGCAGCAAACCAACAAAAATCACCAGCCCTACTGTATCCTCTTCAATGTTAGAGATGTTTGAAAATCAATAGACCCAATACATTTTCTCCCTATTCATGCAAAAAAAAGAACAAACCCACAATCCTAATTTATTCACAAGCCCTAAATGCAATGTAAACTAAAAAAACTAAAATTATTATGATTAAACCATAATGGAACTGAAAAATAGTCAAACATACATCAACGTGATTTAGAATAAACGCACCTCAAACCCAAAAAGCTTATGAAAAATGGAGAATAACACAAGTGATTTAATGAGGTAAATCACATTAGTGATTTTGGAATCTAAGAAATTCCAAAATAGGAGAAAGTTCGTCGTTACCAAGAGATGGTCAGTAGCGTAGCTCCACCGTTGCATAGAAATTAGGGCTACGAGAAATTCCTAATTTTGAGTAGGTCAGTGATACAACTTTACTCGAAAAAGGACTAGAATAGAACAAAAGACTTTCTAAGGAACCAATTTAGGGCTCTTGAACAGAAATCAATAGGAACTGATAGAGAAAAATATAGAGGAAGAGATGAGAAAGTTATTTCACTTGATTCAAACAATGAATGAATTTCTATACAAAGATGATTGCCTTTTTAAACTAATTTCCCCCATTTCCAGCTGCAATAACAACTTCAACTACCCCTACAACCTAACTAACTCGCATGCTTTAAATAACGTCGCACGCGTAATAGATCACTTATTCAGACGACACAGTATGGACTTCACTTTATTACATATTGACCCATCGTATTTAAAGAATTAAACTATTACAATTAAGTATATATCAAACACCCACCCTAAAAGAACATCCTTGACCTCAAGGATCAAAGCTCAGAAACTTTTGCCTGAGATGATCAAGATTCACCCATGAATTATCCTCCTTAGGAGCATTGAACCATTTCACTAACACCTGCACGATGACCCTTTAATGTCTAGGTGTTATCCAACATTCACGAATAGCTTCAGGTGCCAACAAAACTACTACATGATCAGCAATTTAGGCAGGGATAATGGGAGAAACTGGAGCTGAACTAACATGCCTTTTCAGCTGAGAAACATGGAATGTAGATTGAACTTTGGTACTAGCTGGTAAATCTAATCGATAGTGTCACAACCCGAAATCCCATTCGGGCCGGACTGGCACCCGAAGTCGATATGGCCCGAGAGAACCAATCTTTGCTTGTGAACCTTCGTAGCATATGCTCGCATGAACCTTTTGATACCTCATGCAACTATGCGGAAAACATGAACATTGAAACATACGCTATATAAGTATATTTAGGAAACTTAGCCATTGGGGCCATCAAGTCAAAAAGGACATTTGTCTCTTACATCCATATACCCACATATGTCTACAAAGCCTCTAACAGATGCATTTATAAGACCAACTAACAGTCGGGACAAGTCCCCACTTTATACAACATTTATAACATCAAAACAAATATACAAATATGACTCAGGAGGCTCCGAACCAACTGGAGCTCACCAAAACTCTGCAAATGATCCACAGTCTACGGAGGAGGTCTACTAATGCCTGCACCTGCAACATGTAAAGTAAGTTCCCCTGAGGGGGTCAGTACGAAGAATGTAATGAGTATGTAAGCTCATAAGAAATAGCATCATACATGAGAATATCAATAGAATGAAATATGAGAAAATAATCAATGTGGATAAACCATCATTTTATACAATATCTTTTATAATTACTCTCCTTCAAGGGAAATTACCTTAGCTCAAGAGACTTGCCTCCAATAGATTCTTCTATATCCACGAGATTCTTTCTTGCTTCTATGTTCATTACCACTATTATTCATCTACTTGGGTAGTAGGTTGTAAAAGAATAACATACATCCACTCTAGTGGTGGGGTAACAATAGAACATACATCTATTCTAACGGTGGTTTAATAATATAACGTATATCCACTCTATTAACGTACATCCACTTTATTAACTTACATCCACTCTATTAACGTACATCCACTCCCATGGTGGGTTAACATACATCCACTCTCATGGTGGGTTAACATACATCCACTCTCATGGTGGGTTATCATACATCCACTCTCATGGTGGGTTAACATACATTACCTATACATCTCCTCATTGCTTATTTGGGAGAGATTGATTTATTAACTTATGAGAGATTGATATATAGAAGATCATGTCACTATGTGAAACACACAAATATATTAATTTACTCTTACTTCACAAGGTTGACACCTTAACTTGTGAGGGATAGATATACTAGCTTGCGCATTACCTCTTTACTATGCTTATGAGATCTTATGTAAGTAAATATATAAGACCGGACCTCCACCCTTGGTGGGTTATAATAAATAATAAAAGCATAATATTGAGATTATTCCATCTTGAACTTATACCTTTAGAGTTTCGAACCACCCTCAATGAAACATATAGCAACCAAGTAAGCATTACTTCTTTACAATCTTAAGCCCTTTACATAGCTATGAGAGTGACGCATTAGAGATCATGACATTAAATGAAGCACACCTTTATACACACATTTCACTTTACTCTTTTACTTTATGAGATTGACATTTTCACTTATGAGGAATAATTATATTAACTTGCACATCACCTCTATTATTACTCTTATGAAATCTTATGAGATTGGTACTTTTACTTATGGAAGATTGGTACAAGGATAATCATCATACTATAGGACTTTGGAACATGACATGATTGGAAAATGCTATTTAAGACTAAATAGATTCTCTTACATCTTACTCTCTTTGAGATAGTTCTTTTAGGAATTACAACGTCATGACATCTTTGGACCTTCAATCAATAATCAAGAGATAAATGAACCATAAGTCATCTAAGAATAGGACACATATGAATAACAATATACGTCACCCTGAATTGATATACTTCAAGCCTCTCGAAATTGAAACAAGTCCAATATCAATGTGACCAACATGTTGCAGAAGGATACGGAAAAAGGAACCTTACATACCTTGTTTTCTCAATACGAATATACAATATTAAATGCGCATCCAATAGTCCCACTCCTTACTTATGTTTCACTCTATAACACAAATATGTAACGGAGTTTACATTAACCACCAATTACCTTACAACGGCATATAATGACAATGAGTTACATGTTTGGCTTTAACATGTCATTTTCTCTTCACAAAACCATTGATGAAATTATTATTCCAAAAATCCCCCAATATTCCATACATTGACCAATACATGATAATCAATACATTTCACCACAACACTTCTCCTTTACACTTTCTTATCCACACCACATCACAAGTAATCCATCAAATTACCTTAATACACCTCATAGCACATATCGACCAAAATCCCACAATTTACATTTATCAAAAAATAACAAGTTTAATAACAAAATCTCACCATACATGTTCATATTTTATCCATACCATGCTCTTTCATCAAAGTCACAAGTCATAATTCAAGCTTGAATCTCATGGATCACAAATCTTTTATAAAAACACAAAGTACCATGTTCAACACTTCCAAGCATAACCAACATGATTTACATACTCTCTCATGCATATAATATATTAATCCATAAAAATAATCACTTACCCAAGCTTGAAAAATGATGATCTTGCTCCAAAGATGACTTAGGGTTTGAGAGCCCAAAAGAGGTGTTCTTGAGAAGTCTAGAAAATGCAAGAAAAGCATGTGTGTTTTTATCTATTAAAAATCAGATTTTGTTCCCCTTTTATAGGCCTTTGAAGTCCTTTGCTCAATTATTGCTTGGTCAAAAGTTGACCCATTCTTGGCCCATGTTTTTCTTCTTCATTTTTGGGCTTTATTGAGCCCAAATCACTTAACCCAATAAAATCAATAATTTCTCACATTTAAATCATTTGATATGAATTACGATGATATTCCCACTCACGGGATTTATATTTGTAGCCTCAATCCCAAAAACAAGCAATTCTAGCCACGTATGGCTTATTTTGACCATAAGGGCAAAATCGTCATTTTGATGCCGAATTCGTTCACGAGTAATTTTATCATACCAATATAATATTTCATTCATTTCATGTATATACTTGTGGTTTTATAAGAAACGTGGCACAAATCGGCTCAGTACGCTCCCCGGGTACCCTTGGGACTTAGAAAATTTCCAACTTTTGAAAAAGTGGCAAAACCAGCCTGGAACGCCCTTGGGTGAGACATCTTGCTGCCTCTGGACTAAAAATTTAGCCCAGAGTGGAGTGTCACGCCCTATGGCCCGCTCCAGCCTTAGTTTTTCAAAAAAAAATCGTTTTTCGACTTTTCTTCGCGGGTTTGGTTAGATACTTCAAGTCCTATTCTTTAACTTACTTATTACCTTTAATATCCTTTGTTTAGAGACCCTCCAAGCCTCATTTTTAACCCCACAAATGCTCCACAAAAATCACAAAACACCTCCTACGAAGGGCTAATCATATGTACGAGGCCAAATTTCAATTTTCTCATCACTAACATTACAAATTACATACTCATGGCATATCGACACCTAAGTAACCATTGCTCAAATTCATCACATAGGGTTGGGATTATACGGGGTGTTACAGATAGGCCATAACACCAAACCCTTTGCAACACTTAAAAAGGGGGCGAAAATACTTAGGAGATAATTTCTGATTAGTATGTGATTTCCGAGAGAGTTGGCGATAAGGCTGAAGCCTTACATAAACCCAATTACCTACTGTTAACATCCTTTTAGACCTCTTCTTATTTGCTTGCACTCTTATTCTTTACTAAGCCTGAGACAAATACAACTTGAGGATCCGTATAGTAGTTTCTAAAGCTTTCAAATTATGACCCACTACATCTAATTGGGAATCAAAAGGTAGATAAGAAACCAAAGGGGGAGGAGGTTGACCATACGAAATCTCATACGGTGAAGCTTTATCTGATAAATGATAGGTAGAATTATACCACTATTCTGCTAAAGGAATCCACTTACACCACTTTTTGGGTCGATCTGCCACCATACATCGCAGATAACATTCTAAACAATAATTAATAACCTCTGTTTGACCACCCCATTATGGATGATAAGCAGTAGTTTTGTGGAGATGGACCTACTACAAGCTAAGAAATTCCTATAAGAACTTACTCATAAAGATAGCATCCCTATCAGAGACAATGAATTGGAGCATGCCATGTAGCTTAAAAACCTCATCAATGAAAGCTTGGGACACATCAAGGGAAGTAAGGGTGTTTCAAACTCAGAAAGTGAGCATACTTGCTCAGTATATTGACCACAACAAACACTGCAATCTTTCCATGCGAAGGGGGAAAACCTTTAATAAAATCCATCAAAATATGTTGCTAAACTTTATCCGGGATTGGCAAGAGCTGGATTAGCCCCGAAGAAGCTACATTCTCAGATTTGCACATCTGACAAACATCACAGGCTTGTATATGATAATAGACATCTTTCTTGAGTCCCTTCAAGTAGAAGAATTATTTCACCCTCATATGGGTAGATTTTATACCAAGGTGACCCCCTAAAAAACTATTGGGATGCAACACCAAGACCTCCTTCCTCAGCTCAGGATCATTATCGATTATAATTCTGTCTTTCCTACTAAGTACTTCCTCTCTCAATTGGTAGGGGGTCTAGAATCAAGGTTTTGTTTCAAACTGGTTAGAATTTTCACCAAATGAGCATCATTAGTCCAAGATATTATAATCTTTTCCCACAGGTTGGAAGTAACTCCAGACAAACTACAGTATTGAAAAGGCTCACATTCATCCTGATCTCTCTTTGACAAAGTATCCACAACCACGTTATCCTTTCCCTTGGTGTATTGAATGCTATAGTCATACCGTAATAGTTTCACAAACCTTTTTTATTCGCTTGGTGTTGTAATTCTTTTCTCCAATAAATATTTCAAGATATGATGATTAGTTCTAACAATGAAGTGCCTCCTTATTAAGTAGGGTCTCTCTACTTTTGAATGGCAGAGATAATAACCAGTAATTCTCATTTATAAACAGACCAAGCTTTATTTCTTGGAGGCAAAACTTTAATGAATGATGCTATGGGCCTACCCTGCTGTATCAATACTGCACCTATGCTACTCTTCGAGGCATCAGACTCTATGACAAAGTCTTTAGAGAAGTCGGTCAGTGCCCAAACTGGAGCTGAAGTGACTCCCACTTTCAAAAATTCAAAGGTTGGTTTGGCTGAATCTGTCCCATGAAACGATTCCTTTTTGAGCATATCAGTTAATAGTCTAGCCACCATTCCATCACCTTAGACAAATCTCCTATAATAGCCAGCGATCCCTATAAACCCTCGTATACCTTTAAGAGTTTTGGGAAAAGGCCAATACACTACTGCAAAACCTTGTGAGGATCCATAGCTACACCTTGATAAGAAATCATGTGGCCCAAGTATTCCACTTGCTGAATCCCAAAACTATATTTGCTCCTTTTCACAAATAACTGGTGAGATCTCAATATGGTCAAGGCTGAAGTAAGATGCTGCAAATGAATTTTCCACTTTCTACTATATATCAGGATGTCATCGAAAAAAACTAAAATATATATTCTCAATTGCTTGGCCAATATCTGATTCATGGGACTTTAGAATATGGATAGTGCATTAGTAATACCAAATGGCATCACAAGGAACTTATAATGACCTTGATGAGTTCCAAAGGTGGTTTTTAGAACATCTGTGTCAACCATCCTGATCTGATGGTATCCAAATCTCAAATCCAATTTAGACAAGAACTTAGCACCATGTAATTCATCTAAGACCTCTTCAATCACTGAAATAAGTAACTTGTCCTTTATAGTATTATGATTCAATTCCCTATAGTCAATGCATATTCGCCAACTGCCATTTTTTTTTCCTTCACCATCACAATCAAAGAAGAATATGGGTGGGTACTATATCTTATAACTCCAGATTCTAGAAGACCTTGGACATTTTCTCAATCTCATCTTTCTATATTACAGGATATTTGTAAGGCCTCACGTTGATATGTGAAACCCCATCCTTTAACACTAGCTTGTGGTCATGAGTTTTGTGTGGAGGTAGACCCTTAGGATCCTCAAATAGATTTGATAATTGTTGTAATACTTTCTTCATTTCCTCCACCTCTTTTGTACCCTCCTCCTGTTTTTACACCTGGTATAGGGACCCTTCATATTGGCCTTTATCAGGAATTGATCTCATTAAAGTCACAATCATTAGTGATAATGAAGCTGGTTGTATCAACAAGTGATTCATTTGCTCCTGGTTCACAAACTTCATACCAGTTGGTTGCATACCCCTGAGTGATACCTTCCTTCTTATCATTATAAACACCATTTTTAAATCCCTAAAATTCCACATCATAGCATGCATCAAAACCCGAGGGATAACCGAGCACCCTTCTCCTTCCTCCTCCACAGTTACTTGGGGCCATTTTACCTTATATCAATCAAAGGAAATGTCATCTTCCTCCACTACTAAATCAGAATTCTCACCCACTTCTATGTAGAAAAGTTGCCTTTTCTTGGTACATTGGTGATTAGTAACGTATTTATCATCACAATAGTAACATGACCATTTGCTCCTCTTATCATCCATCTCAAGAGGAGTAAGTACCCTTGGGATCTTTCCTGATGTTTTATACTGGTTAGAAAGGTTGTTGTTTCTAAATAGAGCAGTTCTTGGCGTTGGTAACTATGGGGCAGAGATTTAGTTGAGTTTTTTGGTAATGACAAAGTCTATTCTTGGATCTTGGCTAGGCCTATGACTTTATGTAGGAATATGGGTTGAAATATCTTAATAGGGAGATCAATTTCAGGCTTTAAACCCCTAATAAAATAGTTAACAAAGTATTCTTCTTTCAAATCCACTTGAGTCAACAACTCATAAAAAACATCCATATAATTTTGTACAATAGAAGTTTGTTTTAGATCTTTTAAGTCTCCTATATGATCATCATATAGGGCAACACCAAATTGACTAAAGAGGGATCGAACATACTCACCCCATGTCGGCCATTCCTAAGTGATTCTAGTCTTCATATAGCCTTGGTGCCATGGAATAGACTTGACCTCAAAATGTATAAAGATTCCAATTTCACCTTCGCGCCCTCTAGGGTATCATCAACGTCAAAAAATTGTTCAGTCTTGTACACCCAATCTTTCAAATCAAATTTAGGAAATTGAATTTGGCGACTTTTAGTGGGAAAAGTGTATGAATCATTCCCCTGCATCTCTTCCAAACTACGGATCATTCTAGAAGTCTAGCCTCACTGTTCATTCCCCTGATTCCCTCGTTCGCTCATCCATAAGCCCAAGAACCTTTTTATTTTTTCCATGGAGTGAGTTTGTCATGCCTCCATAGACTTCTTGAAAGCTTCCAATGTTTCCTTCATTCCATCAACCACTTTGCGAAGCTCTGTATAACGAATTTCCTTAATAATTCTATCGAGGATTAGTGGCCTTGATACAAAATAGATATAGCTTAACTTGGAAAAGGACTAGAATCGTACAAAAGACTTCCTAAGGAACCAATTTTGGGATCCTGAACAGAAATCAATAGGAACCGATAGAGAAAAATATAGAGGAAGAGACGAGAGAGTTATTTCACTTGATTCAAACAATGAATGAATATCTATACAAAGATGATTGCCCTCTTAAACTGATTTTCCCCCAATTTCCAGCTGAAATAACATCTTCAACTACCCCTAACAACCTATTGACTTGCGTTCTTTAAACGACGTCGCAGACATCTAGACAGATCACTTATTTAGACAACACCGTATGGACTTCTGTTTACTACATATTAACCCCTCCTATTTAATGAATTGAACTATTACAATTTAGTATATATCAGTCCGTCGTTGCCAAGATATGGTCAGTAGTGAAGCTCCGTCATTGTCAAGAGATAAAAATTAGGGCTATGAGATATTGTAGTGCATCCGCTGTTGCTATGAGATTTCTGAAAAAACTAGGGGAAAAAATGTTAGGCGGAATATATTTTGGAAGTTATTTTGAGAAAACTAGGGGGACATGTTTGGTGGAATAGTGAAAATTATGGTAAAAATAATGATAAAAACTAAAATAAGAAAAGACGAAGAAACCACGAAAACAATGGAGATAAGGGTAAAATAGGAAATATGAAAATACGAGACGAAGAACAAAAGGAAAACAAAGACAATAAAAGGGAAAATATAGATAGATACACACAATATGATAAAAAGAGGACAACCAAATGTATTTCAAACCAAAGACCTTCCTTTAAATTACCATAAGCACCAATCTCTTATGAAGACCGAAAGAGGAAATGGACCTCTAACAATCGACGTTTCTCACAATCTAGAAAGCTCCCAACAAGCTAACATAAAAACTCTCAAGTGTAACATTCATCATCAATAATAATCTACCCTAAAATGAAAATAAAGCTAACTATTTATAGCCATAGGCCTTATTACATAATGGGCCCAAAAGTGACCCTAAATGCCAAGGGTGCCCAAAAGTGACCCAAGTGCCAAATACTCATCCTTCAACACCCAACATCATCATGGTGGGTCACAATACTCTTCATCGTCTCTAAAGGGGCGCCAATTGCCTTGATTTAAGATCCTTTGGCCAATTCGGGGTGTATCATCCTCTCATTCTTGAAGAGGATTTGTCCTCAAATCTGAGAAATCATCATTTTCAAGCTCAAAATCCCCAAGAAAGTCTTTGGAATTGGAAAATTTCTCAACTCTCTTAGCCAAGAAAAGTACAATGCTAATCTATCCTTCTTGAGGCCAAAACTCTTCAATGGGAACTTTGTTGGCAAGCATATTTGGGATGGTGATATCCCCATCACATGGATCTCCTTAACCATCCACATTTTCATCAACATTGTTAACCCCTTCTATGAGTTTCTCTTCTTTCTCCACTTCATCTTTGTAGTAAGGATTACCTTCCCGAAGTATGATGACTCTTCGGGTAGGACACTCACTCATTCGGTGACCCCATCCTTGACACTTAAAGCACTGAATACCCTTAAGATTAGGATTACCTCCTTCTCTAAGGGGATATCTTGGATCATTCTTCTCAAAGGGCTTCTTGTAAAAAGATCCTTTGAACTCGAAACCTTGAGTCCACGTCGATGACACTTGATTTCTCGCCTTGGGGTGCATGGCTTTCTCCAACTTAATATCTTGTTCAACATCAATATCCGCTTCTAAAAGATCATCCATCCGGGAAAACTTATGTATTGAAAATCTAGAGGCAATCTCTTGATTCAACCCACTTTGAATCGGATCTTGGTGTGCTCTTCATCCTCACTGTATTCAAGCTTAAAGAGTAGATTTTGGAATTCAACATAGTACACTTCAACACTCTTGTCTTCTTGTCTCAAATTGTACAACTTGGCAAACAAACCTTGTCTATATCTCTCCAGTACATAGTTGGCTCTCATAAAGGCCTTCATCATTTCCTATAGTGGATAATTACTTCCATGAAGAACCCCTTGCATTCTCTTAGCCGACTTCCACCAAGTCAATGCATAACCTTCAAATTAGGCAACAACATAGGTCGTCTTCTTAACATCGGGTAAGTCATTAGCTTGCAAGATCCTATCACATTGCGACTCCTACTTGAGGTATCCTTCGGGATCACTACCTCCTTGAAAATTAGGAAGAGTGACCTTTATAGAGTTGAGACCGCCTTGGTCTCTTGGTCCATGTCCTTGGGCACCATACCAATATCCTTCTTCTACTTGTTCCTCAGACTCTCCTTGGACACCTAGGGCTTGGTTGGGTGGCATTTGGTTAAGTGGAGATTGGTAAGGTGGGTTTGAGTTTTAGGGTCTTTGATAGTGTGGTACTTGGGCTTAGGGTACTTGGTAGGGTGGAGCAGGCATTTGTGGAGCTTGAGGTTGGGGAATTTGTTGAGGTGGGTTAAATTGTAGGGGTCAGGCTACATATCATTGAGTTTGATCAACCGTAGTAGTAGGTAAGGGAACATTACTTTGTTGGGGAGTGTAAAACATGTTGTGGAGAGTCCTAGGAGAGACGGTAGCCGAAGTTTCTTGGGCTTTTCCGCTTGAGGAAGCTTGGAGATTGTTTTGAGGGGTTGTATTTGAAGAGTTGAGGTTCCCTCCCACATTCACCATCGTTCCCTCCATGTTTGATACTCTCTCATCCATGCCCGACATTTTCTCATTTATATTAGACATTTCGCCCTTAATCACATTTATGTCTTGACGCATTCCCATGAGGGCCTCAAACAAGGTGTATAGACTTATCCCACTCATGGTAGGTTGAATCTCTTCTCTCGTTGCCATGGTACCTATTAACAAGACACTCAACACAACTAACAAACAAGGTTAACGTTAGCAAACTCACAATCACTAGTGTCTTCACACTTGGATTGCCTCACAATTATCTCAACTTGTTGGTCTTGCTTGTTCACGTTGGTATAGGAAGTGTCAATTGGTTGTCCTTGGATATGAAGTATTTTGTTGAGAGAAGAAAGGACGACTCAATTTTGAACACACAAGAACTTGACTCAAGAAGTTAAATAACAAGGAAACGATGAAAGCACACAAAGAGAAAGAAAAATGGACTCAAGAATTAATCACAACTAAGTAGAGTGATTAATATCTGAAATTTAGCTGTTAAGAATCAAAGAAAGTGATTAGGAATCAAGAAAATGAAACTAGAATGTTAGGACCTGAGGAAAATTGGATTTGAAAAAGTTGAGGTGCGCTTGGGTGAGGTGCGGCCGCAGATGGAATTTGCCCACGCAGATGCACTTCGTAAGTCAGACCAGTGTAACCTGCGTTGTGATCTGCGTCCACAGGTAGGTGAATTATGTTGGAAGATGCGGACGCAGAAGCCCCGGGATAGTACACTTGAAGTTCCGCATTTTCAGCTCCTATAGGCCCTTTTTACACTCTCTCTCTTAGAATATTCCTTTTTTTTTTTTGGATATTCATTGTACTACCACCCAAACTCTTTTCTTTTTATTCCCTTTTAGATCTAACACACCTTTTTGTAAGATTCTTCTTCAACAAGATATGAATTTATGAAGAACACCAAGAACAAGATGAATCTTCAAAGATTCATAACTCTCTCAATTTAGCTTCAAATCTCACGAAATTCGAAACCCAAGCTCCTTTTGGTATGGGTAACAACTTCCAATAACTTTAAGCCTTCAATTCAACTCCCAAAATACCAGATTTGAAGACCCACTTCACTCTCTTTAAAAACTCAAAACTCAACAATGGTAGAGGCTTCAAATCACCTCTGATTAAGCTCAAATTTGAGATATAGACTCTAATAGTGTTAGCGAACAAGAATCTAACACCAAAAACACAAGAAAACACCAAAATCAAAAATTCAAAATTGGGGTAACCCCAAAAACGTGAAACACCAATTTTTTTGTGATTTTTTGATTTTCTTTCGATAACAAACCCAAGACTAGAATCGTGGGAACGATTCTAAGCTCGGCTCTAATACAAAATGATACAAACCAAAATATGAAAATACAAAGAAACTACAAAAACAACGGAGACAGGGGTAAAATGGGAAATACGAAAATTTGAGATGAAGAACAAAAGGAAAACAAAGATAATAAAAGGGAAAAGATAGATAAATAGACACAATATGATAAAAGAGGACAACCAAAGGTATTTCAAACCAAATACCTTCCTTTAAATTACCAAAAGCATCAATCTCTTACGAAGACCTGAAAGAGGAAATGAACCTCTAACAATCAACGTTTATCACAATCTAGAAAGCTCCCAACAAGCTAACATAAACACTCTCAAGTGTAACATTCATCATCAATAATAATCTACCCTAAAATGAAAATAAAGCTAACTATTTATAGCCATGGGCCTTTTTACATAATGGGCCCAAAAGCGACCCTAAATGCCAAGGGAGCCCAAAAGTGACCCAAGTTCCAAATACTCATCCTTCAACACCCAACATCATCATGGTGGGTCACAATACTCTTCATCGTCTCTAAAGGGGCGCCAATTGCCTTGATTTAAGATCCTTTGGCCAATTCGGGGTGTATCATCCTCTCCTTCTTGAAGAGGATTTGTCCTCAAATCTGAGAAATCATCATTTTCAAGCTCAAAATCCCCAAGAAAGTCTTTGGAATTGGAAAATTTCTCAACTCTCTTAGCCAAGAAAAGTGGAATGCTAATCTCTCTTTCTTAAGGCCAAACCTTTTCAATGGACACTTTGTTGGCAAGCATATTTGGGATGGTGATATCCCCATCACATGGATCTCCTTTACCCTCCACATTTTCATCAACATTGTTAACCCTTTCTATGAGTTTCTCTTCTTGCTCCACTTCATCTTTGTAGTAAGGATTACCTTCCCAAAGTATGATGACTCTCCGGGTAGGACACTCACTCATTTGGTGACCCCATCCTTGACACTTAAAGCACTGAATACCCTTAAGATTAGGATTACCTCCTTCTCTAGGGGGGGATCATGGAGCATTCTTATCAAAGGGCTTCTTGTCAAAAGATCTCTTCAACTCGGAACCTTGAGTCCACGTTGATGACACTTGATTTCCCACCTTGGGGTGCTTGGCTTTCTCCAACTTAATAGTACACTTATATGCATGTCACTAATTGAACAACACTCTATCCTATATAGATATAAGATACCGATGGTGGAAGTCATGGAGAACATATGATATATATATATATATATATATATATATATATATGAAACTTGGTCGTTAGGGCACCACGACAAAAGCATACATTCCTTATATTACTTCATTTGTCCCACAACGTCTACAAAAGCCTCTAACAGATACATAACCAAACCTAAAGTTGGGACAAGTCCCCGCTTTATACAACATTTATTACATAGTACAAAAATAATGTACACATGACTCTGAAAGCCTCGAACCGAACTGGAGCTCACCAATAATCCTTAGATGATCTGCAACCTACTGTGGAGGTTTACTAGCACCTGTGCCTGCAGCAAGTAAGGTAAGTCCCCCAAGGGACGTCAGTACAAAGAATGTACTGAGTATGTAAGGCTATAAGAAACTGTATGAAACATAGGATCTCAAATGGAATCAAATACAAGTGAATAAACATTTTGGATAAACCATCGTTCTCTATATTTGTGAAACCATGCACATTACATTCGTTACTTTATTTGCTCTTACGTTCATCATCATTATCATTCATCCACTTATCAGTGGGTCATAACATAATCATCCACCTTATCGATGGGTCATAACTTACATTAGGATCAACTCGAACTAGGCTTATGTGCCCCTTTGATGCTGTCCCTTGATCCAATAATCTCGGGATCGGTTCTAGCTAGACATATGTGCCCCTTTAATCCATCCCGGTTCTCAAATAATAAACCATATAAGCATTACTTTTTCCTTTACTTTTGTGGATTGATACATTGGTGGTTATAACATTATTGGAGCTTTGAAACATCAGTCAATGAATAAGAGACATGTGAATCACAATTGGTCAATGAATAAGAAACATGTGAATAACAATATATGACAACCTGAAATGTGATACTTTAGAACATGTCGGAATGGAACAAGTACGGTAAGAATGAGAACAATAGGTGCTGCCAAAGGATATGGAAAGAGTAACTTTACATACCTTATTCTTCAAATGTATGAATACACAATCATATATGTGAATACAATACTCCAGCTCCTTCCTTACATTTTACTCTACACACAAGTACACAACGAAACTCACGTTAACAACTAACTACATTACAAGTGCACAAAAACGACAATGAACTACATGACTGCCAGATAACATCATTTCACTCTTTACAATACCATTCACTGCATTACCATACCAAAAATACCACAACATGCCACACATCCACCAAGACATCATAAACCAATAGCATTTCATACCATGTTTATACTTTACACTTCCTCTTCAATACAATGTCACATTTACCTCACTACGTCATGTAAACACCTTTCACAACAACACATTAAAGACTATCCATAATTGATACCATTCAAAATACCTCTGGGATACTCCTTTAAAGTCATTCAAAAGGTACCATAAGTTGATAATTGCATACCAAAAGGGTATAGGGGTCTTGGGGGGTCAAAGAGATGCAAAAACAATCGAAATGGAGTTTTGGACTGACCTGCGAAGCCACATGCGCCCGCAGGTGGATGAGGTACATCTTCAGGTGACTATTGGCCCTGTCCAAGGCCACCTGCATTGGCATCTATGCCCGTAGGTGCCCCGCCCGCGAGGGCGGGTGCCCGGTTCAGCCATGGTCATAAGTTGGCTTATCTTTTCATATTTTAGGTCAACTTGATGCTAATGAACAACCATGGTTTCAACATGCACATGATATCTCATCCACACCATTCACTTCCATCAAAACCTCAATTCTCCTTTCAAGTTCAAGTTACATAGATGACAACTCTTTTAGCAAGGAAGCGAAAGTACACTACTCAACACTTTTAGACATAACCATCATGATCTTACACAATCTCTTATGCATATAATATATTAAACCATAATATTAAACACTTACCAAATTTTTCAAAAGGGTGATCTTGTCCAAAGAGATAGTTTCTTAGGGTTTGTGAGATGAGAGAATGTTGTGGAAAAATCTAGAAATGGCATGTGTGTTATAATGAATAAAAATCTGATTTTTGTACCTTTATATAGTGCCTCAAGGTCATACTTAGCCAAACACATAGTCATAAATATTATGTTTACTTGGTCAATGGTAGAATGGATCATTTTCTCCATTTGGGCCATGTCTTGTGACTTAATTTTGGGCCTTTATTGAGCCTATTAGCACATGTTAATTCAGCCCACTAAAATTAATGTGGATTACACAAACCATCTCATGTTTAAATAATTCCATAAATGTTACGGTAATCAATTATGTTCAAAAATGTACAGGGTGTTACATCCTTCCCCCCTTAAGAACATTCATCCTCGAATGTTAATAATATTAGCCAGTCCAAACATGATCAAGTCTAAGTGCATTCTTCATATTATCACATACATATAATGCTCACATATAATTACCTAGCATTGCTCCAACCGAGCGTCTTGGATCTCCTCTTCGGTTTGCAACAAATATGAGTACTTTAGATTTCATCATTCCTTCGGCTCCCCATGTGATTTCTTCTACTTGCCAATTCCTCTAATGTACTTTACGGAAGCTTCATCTTTATTCCTTAACCTCTTGACCTGTCGATCCAGAATAGCAATAGGTACTTCTTCATACATGAGATCTTTCATAAATTGCACATCTTAAATGGAAGCAATTTGAGATGGAGCTCCTATGCATTTTCGAAGCATCGAAACATGAAATACTGGATGAATTGTGGAAAGTTCTTGGGGTAGTGCTAACTCATACACTACTTGACCAAATCTTCGGACATTCTTGTATGGCACGTTATATAGGGCCAACTTTCCTTTCTTTCCAAATCTCACTATCCCTTTCAGTGGTGACACTTTCAAGAATACCCAATCACCTATAGCAAATTCTATCCCTCTTCTTCATCGGCATATGACTTGTGTAGATTTTGGGCCATTTGTAACCGCTATTGTATCACCTTAACTTTCTCTATAGCTTGATGAACAAGATCCGTCCCTAATAAAATAGTTTCACCCGCTTCAAACCATCTAATTGGTGATCGACCCTTTCTTCCATATAAAGCTTCATAAGGTGCCATTTTAATACTTGAATGATAGCTATTGTTATAAGAAAATTCGATAAGAGGTATATGATCATTCCAACTACCTTTAGAGTCCAATGTGCAAGCTCGTAGCATATCTTCAAGTGTTTGGATAGTACGTTCTGCTTGTCCATCTGTCTGAGGATGAAAAGTCATACTTAAATTCACTTGGGTTCCTAAACTCTTCTGGAAAAATTTCCAAAAGTGTGCGGTAAATTGAGCTCCTCTGTCTGATATAATAGAGATTGGAACCTAATGTAACATACTATCTCTTTAACATACCACCGTGCATACTCTTCAGCTGTATAGGTTTTCTTGACTGGTAGGAAGTGTGCTGACTTGGTAACCCTGTCAACTATTACCCAGATGGAATCAAATTTCTGCAGTGTACGAGGCAAACCTTTATTTGTTGACAACTTAGACATTGATCTGGAAATTCTGCATTGTTCTTCTTCATGTTACCCCACCAATACATTGCTTTCAAATCATGATACATTTTGGTGGATCCCGGATGAATAGAGTACCATGAATGATGTGCCTTTGTCGTAATCCGTCTCCTTAGCTCATCTACATTCGGTACACACAATCTACTTTGGCACTGATGCACTCCCTCTTGTGTAATATCAAATACCTTCTTCAAACCTTGTTGCACATTCTCCTTCAGCTATAATAAAATAGGATCCGCTTACTGCTTCTCTTTCACTTCAGCTACTGATGAAGACTCTACCGCATTTTTCACAATAACCCCTTCATCTGGAGATTCAAGAAGACAAACTCCCAAGCTGGCTATTTGATGTAGATCCTTGAATATATCTTGATTTTCCGTCAACTGGCCACTAGTGCCTCCTATTGCCTTGAGGCTTAATGCATCGGCTACCACATTTGTTTTCCCTGGATGATATAAGATATCAATATCATAATCTTTTAGTAATTCCAGCCACCTTCGCTATCTCCAGTTTAGGTCCTTCTACTTAAAAATATACTGCAAACCTTCATGGTTAGTATATATATCAACGTAAACCACATACCAATAGTGGCGCCATATCCTTAAAGCAATTACCACGGCTGCTAACTCAAGATCATATGTGGGATAATTTCTCTCATGTGGACGCAATTGTCTTGAGGCATAAGCTATTACATTATAGTACTGCATCAATACACATCCTAAGGCGACTCCTGAAGAATCACAATATACTGTATACCCCTCTGTGCCTTCCAGAAGTACCATTGTGGGGGTAGAAGTCAAGTTGTTCTTCAGATCTTGGAAACTCTTTTCACATGCATCATTCCGCTGAAACTTGGTTGCTTTGTGGGTTAGCTTTGTTAAAGGCGCTGCAATGGAAGAAAACCCTTCAACAAATCTTCTATAATAACCTACCAATCCAAGAAAACTATGAATCTCTGTAGGCGTCGTAGGTCTTGGCAAATTCTTCACCGCTTCTATCTTTTGTGTATCAACCCTTATTCCTTCATCCTATACAATATGACCCAAGAACGCTACAGATTTAAACCAAAGTCACGTTTAGATAACTTTGCATATATCTTACGGTCACGAAGAATCCGTAACACCTACCTATCGTAAGTGATTAGCATGGTCCCTTTGTGATCTTGAGTAAACAAAAATATCATCTATAAACACTGTCACGAACACGTCTAGAAATGGCTTGAACACACTATTTATCAAATCCATAAAAAAAGTTGGTGCATTTGTTAGTCCAAATGACATAACTATAAACTCATAGTGACTATACCGTGTTCGAAAAGCTGTCTTGGGTATATCTTTTTCTCTAACCCTTTACCTGATGATATCCTAATTTCAGGTCAATCTTTGAGAAACATTTGGCACCCTGTAATTGGTCAACCAAATCACCAATTCTGGGGAGGGGATATTTATTCTTAACTGTCACCTTATTCAGTTGCCGATAGTCAATACACATTCTCAACGTGCCATCTTCCTTTCGTACAAATAACACTGGTGCACCCCAAGGGGACATACTAGGTCTTATGTATCCCTTGCCCAACAAGTCTTTTAATTGCCCCTTTAATTCTTGTAACTCTGCTGGAGCCGTTCTTCGGGAAATACATCAAGAAATTCATTTACTTCTGGAACCGATTGAGGAGTTGGTGGCTTCACATCGGTATCCTGTACCCTTACTAGGTGGCATATATACCCCTTGGATATCATTTTCCTTGCCTTGACATAGAAAATAAATTTACCTCTCGGTGCTCCAATACTACCCCTCCATTCAAGGACAGTCTTTTGTGGAAAATGGAAATGTACTTTCTTAGCTCGGTAATCTACTGTGGCATATCAAGAAGCCAACCAATACATACCCATTATAACATCAACATCTACCATCTCCAGCTCAATAAGATCGGCCAACGTATCATGACCACAAACAGTGACTATGCAATTACGATAGACTCTTAGCTATAATAAATTCACCAACCGATGTTGATACTTCAAATGGCTTAACTAATAATTTCGGCGTTCTTTTGAATTTTTCTGCAATCAATGGAATGACATGTGATAATATAGACCCCGGATCAATCAATGCGTATGCATTATGAAAAAAATATGGATAATGTACCTGTAACTACATCAGGAGAAGCCTCCAAATTCTGCTGATTCGCTACGACATAGGTATGGTTCTGAACTCCACTAGAACTGGCTACACCTCTTGCACCCCTACCACGACCAGAAGGCTGTACATCTAGTCCTAAGGAAGGAACAAATGATGATGATGCAACGGTTGATCCCGTAGGTCGCGCCATGCTACCCGTGCCCCTTGTAGACACTCTCTCATCAGGAGCCCCGACATACCACACCAAAATCAAATATTCATTCCAAACCAGTATTCACCTGAGTGAAACTTCCCATAGTGCTGGCACAGCTGAAGAGAAAATCCAGCTATCTGCAAACCCCGTATTCCACTACTCTGCCCCACTTGACTGCCTCTAAACCCTCAAAATTGGGATGGAGTACTTGTTGTAGGGTAAGATAATGAGGGTCTCGATGGTCTATTAAAAACCCGAGGCCTAAATTCTCCTTGGGACGCCATGAACTGTCCCATAAGTCTATCCCTCTTTGACGACCCTCTTTCAAATTTTTGTGCCCTTCTCCTTTGTCTCTGATCCTCCGTTTTATGTGCAAAGGTTTGTATTCTGGCTATATCTATATCTCTATTCAACGCAGCAATAGTACAGTCCCTCGCCAAATATGGCTCCAATCTACCCACATATTGATGGACTCTGTCATCCATAGTGGCTACTACATTTGGAGCATACCTAGCCAAAGAGTTAAACTAGAGACTGTACTCTCTGACGCTCATATTCCCTTGACGAAGATTTAAAAATTGATCTGCACGAGCCTCTCGGATCTCATAGGGAAGTTAGTGATCAAGGAATGACGCTTTGAATTCCTCCCAACTAGATGGAAGTGCACCGATACCCCTAGATCGTTTCCAATCTTTGCACCATAATATAGCCTCTCCTTTTAATCTATATGCTGCAATCTCGACTGTTTCTATACCAGTCACATGCATAACATCTAGAGACCTTTGAATTTGGTCCACGAAATCCTGTGGGTCTTCATTCAGATCTGACCCGATAAAGGTGGGAAGGTCTAATTTCAGAAAATCTTGTGTCCTCCGACTAGCTGCCCTATACGCACCGTCATTACTGTTAGTTGGACCAACTTGTCCTTGAATTTGTGCAACAAATATATGAGTCAACATGTGCACCACATTCCTTATATCCTGCTTAGTAGTATTTACAAGTGGTTCGGCAGGTTCTTCTCTCTTTCTCGGCTCTTCTGGAGCTGGAAATGTAGAAGAAGCCTGCGATGCAAACTCAGTTTTAGCCCCACCTTGACTAGCTTGGTTAGGTGGTAATTTTTTTGTTCCTTCTCCGGCAAGCATATCTACCTGATTACCTTTGCCCCTACCTCGTCTTGTAATCGGCATTTTACTATACAAAAGAAAACCAACTTCAATGGTCAGATATGATTCCACCTAAAACAATGGCTCTAATGCACGATCGAAGAAATGAAGAAAAGAAACAACTCCTAAATATCCCGTAGGCTCCTACTTATAAATGTGGCACGCAACACATTCATAAGCAAGACTCTACTCAGACACGGATTTGTAGACACCCTTAGGACGAAATGCTCTGATACCACTTTTATCACACCTCGAATTCCAACGGGGCGGACTGACACCCGAAGCCATTAAGGCCCAAGAGAACCAATCTTCATTCATGTACACTCATATGCATGTCACTAATTGAACAACACTCTATCACATATAGATATAAGATACCAATGGCAGAAGTCAAGGAGAACATATGATATATATATATATATATATATATGAAACTTGGTTGTTAGGGCCACCACGACAAAAGCATATATTCCTTACATTCCTTCATTTGTCCCACAACGTCTACAAAAGCCTCTAACAGATACATAACCAAACCTAAAGTCGGGACAAGTCCCCGCTTTATACAACATTTATTAAATAGTACCAAAATAATGTACCCATGAATCGGAAAGCCCCGAACCGAACTGGAGCTCACCAATAATTCGTAGATGATCCGCAACCTACTATAGAGGTCTACTAGCACCTGTGCCTGCAGCAAGTAAGGTAAGTCCCCCAAGGGACATCAGTACGAAGCATGTACTGAGTATGTAAGGCTATAAGAAACAGCATAAAACATAGGATCTCAAATGGAATCAAATACAAGTGAATAAACATTTTGGATAAACCACCGTTCTGTATATTTGTGGAACCATGTACATTACATTCATTACTTTCTTTGTTTTTACGTTCATCATCATTATCATTCATCCACTGATCAGTAGGTCATAACATAATCATCCACCTTATCGGTGGGTCATAACATAATCATCCACCTTATCGGTGGGTCATAACATAATCATCCACATTATCGATAGGTCATAACATAACATTAGGATCAGCTCGAGCAAGGCTAATAAAGAGTCCTTTGATGTTATCCCTTTATCCAATAATCTCGGGATCCGTTCTAGCTAGACTTATGTGGCCCTTTAAGCTGTCCCGATTCTCAAACAATAAACCATATATGCATTACTTTTTCCTTTACTTTTGTGTGATTGATAAATTAGTGGTTATAACATTATTAGAGCTTTGAAACATCAGTCAATGAATAAGAGACATGTGAATCACAATTGGTCAATGAATAAGAAACATGTGAATAATAATATATGACAACCTGAAATGAGATACTTTAGAACATGTCGGAATGGAACAAGTACGGTAACAATGAGAACAATTGGTGCTGCCAAAGGATATGGAAAGAGTAACCTTACATACCTTAGCCTTCCAAAGTATGACTACACAATCCTATATGTGAATAAAATAATCCAGCTCCTTCCTTATGTTTTACTCTACACACAAGTACATAATGGAACTCACGTTAACAACTCACTACATTACAAGTGCATAAAACAACAAAGAACTACATGACTGCCAGATAACGTCATGTCACCCTTCACAATACCATTCACTGTATTACCATACCAACAACACCACAACATGACACATATCCACCAAGACATCATAAACCAATAGCATTTCATACCAAGTTTATACTTTACACTTCCTCTTCAATACAATGTCACATTTACCTCACTACGTCACGTAAACACCTTTCACAACAACACATTAAAGACAATCCATAATGGATACCATTAAAAATACCTCCGAGCTACTCCTTTAAAGTCATTCAAAAGGTACCATAAGTTGATAATTGCATCAAAAAAGGGTATAGGGGTCTTGGGGGGTCAAAGAGATGCAAAAACAATCGAAACGGAGTTCTGGACTGACCTGCGAAGCCAGCTGCGCCCGCAGGTGGATGAGGTGCGGCTGCAGGTAACCATTGGCCCTGTCTAGGGACACCTGCGTTGGCGTATGTGCCCGTAAGTGCCCTGCCCGCGAGGGCGGGTACCCGGTTCAGCCTCCAAGGGTCATTTTCGGGTCCTTTTTCGCAACGAATGGTCCATGGTCATAAGTTGGATTATCTTTTCATATTTTAGGTCAACTTGATGCTAATGAACAACCATGGTTTCAACATGCACATGAATATCACACAAAATTACCTTCTCCTTTCACTACACCATTACACAACAATATTTCCACAAGTCACATGCAAAGAGAGAACAAGTTAGGGCCATAAAAACATCTTAACATGTTAACAACCACACCCTAATATGTTAATATCTCATCCACACCATTCACTTCCATCAAAACCTCAAGTCTCCTTTCAAGTTCAAGTCACATAGATGACAACTCTTTTAGCAAGGAACCGAAACTACACTACTCAACACTTTTAGACATAACCATCATGATCTACACAATCTCTCATGCATATAATATATTAAACCATAAGATTAAACACTTACCAAATTTTGCAAAATGGTGATCTTGTCCAAAGACATAGTTGCTTAGGGTTTGTGAGATGAGAGAATGTTGTGGAAAAATCTAGAAATGGCATGTGTGTTGTAATGAATTAAAATCTGATTTTTGTACCTTTATATAGTGCCTCAAGGTCATCTTTAGCCAAACACTTAGTCATAAATATTATGTTTACTTGGTCAATGGTTGAATGGAACATTTTCTCCATTTGGGCCATGTCTTGTGACTTAATTTTGGGCCTTTATTGAGCCCATTAGCACATGTTAATTCAGCCCACTAAAATTAATGTGGATTACACCAACCATCTCATGTTTAAATAATTCCATAAATGTTACGATAATCAATTAGGTTCGGAAATGTACGGGGTGTTACACACTGAGCAGACTTCTAAGAGTCTGATGAAAATTGAGAACCAAGGCTAGAAGTAGTATAAACTAACACCATGTGCCAATGGACTATCCCTCAAACATACATCTAAGTCAATCTCATTGAACTGAAGAAAACTAAATCGTAGGTTGTGGGTAGACCTAGCGATCCTGTTAACAATGTCTTAACTGAATCAAACCTCAAAATGTAGTATGCAAATAAGCTATGCAAGCCATAGCTACACGGTCAACACCATAGTCAAACCACTCAGCCTTAATTACCCAAACCAATCGCATTGATGAACAAGCATCCAAACACCAAATCTAACACAACTCTTAGGCCCTCATCTAAAAGAGTCAAAATCACAACTGGAGCCACTTAGTCTTCGAGAATGTCACAAACCCAAGCCAAACTCTACCTCAGAATCTAAGCATATACCTAATGGGCAGCAAGGGCCGAAACTAAGGTGTTGTCAAAGAATACTATCATGAATGGGTAAAAGCACGTACTAAATGCAACAGTAAACAAATCCAGCTCCATTAAAGTTCATAGGCAAAACAAAAACATAACAAAGAACTTATAGGGATAATAAAGAGTCCTAGTGATAATCAAATCTCTAGCAACTTAGAAAACACGATCGAACCTTGAATCTGGTCGAATAGATATTCAATACCCAGCAATAAATACACACCCCTAATAGACATCCTCTCTAGTAGCCTATATCTAACACACAAGTACATACAACTACCCTTCTTTTTCATACACCAATCAAAAACATCCTGCAAAATCACAATAGGCAAAATAAATCCTATAATGAGAAGCTACCAAAACCACTCATTCTTTCCTCCCTCAACTTAACTGAACCATGAACGTCATCGCATAAGGAACTGAGTACCCGACTCGACATCAATACCCATGATCAAGATCACTATCGGGTGATAAATGATGTCGCCCAAAATGTGCCTCCTAAGAAGTATAAAATGGTCACTATCAAATATAGAACCCAACTAGGTTGGGGTCAATCCCACAGGGAATAGGACGAAAGTAGGTTAAGTTCTTGTTCGAGTAGTTGGCAAATAAGTAAAAGCTGGGGGTTTATGTAAGTAAATAGTGACAATAACTATTGCTGATTGTATCGAGTTTGTAGACAATAAAAGAAGTACACTAGGACTGTGATCATGATTCCTTAACTCCACCGGTTGCTTATGCTAACAAAACTGCCCCGCTATGTTGCATGGAAAATTTGACAAGATACATTCATTTAAACGTCTCTCAAACTTGGTTAGACGAATTTTACTCTTCTCCTCTTGGTCTTCGAGTGTCGTACTACTAACCCTTGTCCTAGATCTTGGATAACTATTTCCGCTAAGGCTCAAGTTATAAGATAAAGGTTGATAGCTTCAAATCTCTATTGTTATCTCCTTTTTCCAATCTATACCTCTCTCTCGAGCAAGTCTAGAATACAAGAGAGTTTCTAACATTTGCAACCATTAGAAGATCAATCAGAACGAAGGAAATACCAATACATGTATTCACAGCAGTTCAGAGTTGCTTTGCACTTAACCTCTTTAGTTAATTCCTCATGGTTCACACAACCCTAGTTAATGAGTTTAGCTACTCATAATTGCAAGAACACAAGAAGAATTTAAAGATGAAAACATGATTGTAAACTCACAATAAAGAAGAACTGAAATCTCAATTATCAATAAAACTCGAAGCTAGGGTTTGTAACGACAAGACCAAGAATATGTTTATGAACTCAGAAACAGCAGAAAATATCTCTCAAAACAATGTACTAACTTCTTTTTCGCACATAGCACTATACAGGGGTATTTATAGATACAAAGCCAATCCTATCCTATTCAAAATAGGAGAACAAAGTTGGCAACTTTCATGGTATCATGACTTGGTATCGTGGGACCAAGTCACCCCACGTAGGTTGGTGTCGGGGAAATCAGGCTCAATTAGATGTCTTTAGAAGTTGACTCATGCCACCAAGTCACGCCACATGAGTGTAGTCATGCCACGTGACTGGCTGACATGGAAATCAGGCACTTTTACTGATCTCTGAAGTAGAGTCATGCCAGCCACTCACGTCATGTGAGTGGTCTTCACGGCACGTGAGTGGTGTCGTGACTCCCTCTCTAGTGCGGATTCTTGTTCTTTCATCTTCTGATACTTCGTTCTTGGGCTTGATTCTTCCTTTTTGATCATTTTTCCTTTAAAACCTATTTTCCTGCAATGTAGGACAGAAAACACATCATACCCATCAAACACACCCAAGTTATTGCATATTTCCCTTGTTTCAAGCATCTAAAGAGCCATGTAACCTTGGCGCATCAACACCCTCAACTTAGAACGTTTGCATGTCCTCAGGCAAACAAAACAAAAACACACATATACGATGCTTGATTAAGAGAAACCTAAAGGACCAATGGCAGTCGACTCATTGCCTTTGGTACAAAAATTTTTCGACCCCTCCTATTTGCAAATCAAGACCACAGTGTGTATACAGGTAGCATATTATCATGACACGGAAGGGATCAAGTGATGGCAACAGATTATGGACAAACAACTAAGCATATATGCAAACGACATTTTTCAAACAAATAGCAGCTAATAATGCAACCCATGTACTCTCACAATCAAAGAAGTCCCATCCACTCACAGTATACTAATGAATATCAAAGTAGGGACTAGGTCAAAACACTCACTCTCCCAAAGAAGTTCAAACAGTGTGCATGAAATACCATAGGCTTGCCCTTATTTTCTATGCCTTAGTTTTTCGGACAGTTGGACTAGGATCACTATAGGGCTTTACTTGGCTTGTAATGTAGGCTTGGGAACGGGTATGGTACATATGGATATGGTGACTCAACCCCTCCTCGACACTACACTATTTTTGTCTCCAACTTCCAACCTTTATCATTTTTCTTCTCCCTTATTCTCCTTTCTTTTATTTTTAGATTTTGGGTGTGATTTTTTTTTTTTTTTTTGCAATTTCTATTCTTTTCACTTTATTTTTTTCTCTTTTTCTTCACACCCAAACCTGTTTTCCCTTTTTCTTTTATTAATCTTTTTTTCATACCCAACTCAATCTATGCACCCCTATAATAGCCACCCTCAACTTAGGCGATTTGCCTGAGTTAAGGTACACAATGTCCAAGGAGGGACCATGGCCAAGACAGGTTCATTGTAATTAAAATGGGAAGGTGAATAGGCTAATGAAAGAATTAGGTCAATTAAGGCTCGGGATCAAGGGATACTTATTCATTTGGTCTGGCATTTAGACTAAAAGTGGACTTATTTCAAAAACGGCCTATGATTCTTTCCTAACCACTATCCTCTAACCTAGGCAAGACTAACTGGGCAAGTTATGGATCACACACACAAAGTTAAACTAAGTAATGACCTTACACACACATAACACAGGGTTGTAATATCAACTACTACTTATCCAGTTCATGCAATGCTAGCAACAGTTATTTTTCTATAATCCTAGTGCCATAACAAGATCCAATAGCTGTCACACATTAACATGCTACACACACACTTCAAAAACCAAAAAAATTCAGGAGGGTTGTCATGACCCGAAATCCCATTCGGGCCGGACTTGCACCCGAAGCCGATATGGCCCAAGAGAACCAATCTTTACTTATGAACCTCCGTATCCATATCCTCGTATGAATCTTATGATATCTTATGCAACTATGCGGAAAACATGAACATGGAAACATACGCTATATAATTATATGTAGGAAACTTGGCCGTTGGAGCCATCAAGTCAAAACGGACATTTGTCTCTTACATCCATAGCCCACATATGTCTACAAAGCCTCTAACCAATCCATACATACAACAACCTGTAGTCGGTACAAGTCCCTGCTTTATACAATAATTACAAAACCAAAACAATATACACATGTGACTCGGAAAGCCCCGAACCAACTGGGAGCTCACCAATGATCTGCGGATAACCCGTAGACTATTGTGGAGGTCTACTAACACCTATTCCTACAACAGATAAAGTAAGTCCCCCAAAGGGGTCAGTACGAAGAATGTACTAGTATGCAAGGCTATAAGAAGCTTCATGAAACTTAAACACCTCAATGAACTTGATTTCAAGAGAATAGTCAATGTGGATCAATCATCGTTCAGTATGTGTGGAAATTGGTACTTTATGTTCATTACCTTTCTTTTTCCTTTATGTCCATTACCATCAATATTCATAACCATCAATCGATAATCATCAATAATGTATAACCATTAACATGCAATCGTCAATATGCAATGCATACGTCAATATGCAACCGTCAATATGCAATGCATCCGTTAATATGAAACCGTCAATATGCAACCGTCTCAAGTTTGGCATCAAGCTAGGCTTTTGCCCCACTGAGCTTCCCCCCTGCTACCACCCGAAAAACAAGGAAGCAGATTCGGCATCAAGTTTGGCTTTTACCTCTCTGAGCTTCCCCCTTGATCCAGTGAATATAATAAAGTTCGGCGTCAAGCTTGGCTTTTGCCCCACTGAGCTTTCCCCCTGCTACCACCCGGAAAACAAGGAAGCAGGTTCGGCATCAAGTTTGGTTTTTTCCCCCAAAGCTATCACCCGCATTCAAAGAACCATGAAGTAGTGATAAAGTAAGTATAAAGTACTTATAAAAATAATAATGATAAAGTAACCATCAGGAAAATTATAAAGTAACCATGAGGGAATATATATAAAGTAACCATGAGGCAATTACTTCTTCCATTACTTCATTGCATTACTTCTCTCTTTTAGTTTTATGAGATTGATACATTGGGGGGACTATAACCTTTTTGGAAACACATAAGTGCATTACTTCAATCTTTTATGTTCATGAGATTGATACTTTTGAAGTTGTAGCATTATTGGAGACCTTGGAACATAATATTATTGGAACTTAGAGTCATGTCCATAATTATGTGATACATGAGAATAATAATGTATGCCAACTTGAAATTAGATACCTTTTAACATTTCAGAATGGAATAAGGACAATGACAACATGAACAGTATGTGCTGCAGAAAAATACGGACAGAGTAACCTTACATACCTTATCGTCTCAATATGAACACGCAATTCTATACGTGAATACAATGGTCCCGCTCCTTTCTTATGTTTCACTCTACAACACACAAATATACAAGGGAGTTTACATTAACCACCAACAATCCCATTTACAAAGTTATCATACCAAGAATCCCACAATATTCTCAACATTGAACAATATCATAGACTAATAGCATGTCACCCCAACTTCATACTTTACACTTCTACATCACCACAACATCATAATGGTTCCATCAATTCACTTCAATGCACCTCACAACAACAAATCGACTAAAATCCCATAATTTGTAATTATGGAAAAATAACAAGTTTAGGACCATAATCACACCATACATGTTGGTATTTTACCCATATCATGCTCTTTTATCAAAACCACAAAGCATATTCCAAGTTTAAATTCCATAGATGGCATATCTTTCACAAAAACACAAAGTGCCATATTCAACACTTTCAAGCATAAACAACATGATATACATACTCTACCATGCATATAATATGTTAATCCATAATAATAAAAACTTACCTAAGCTTGGAAGATGATAATCTTGATCCAAATATGGCTTAGGGTTTGAGAGCCCCCAAAGAAACTTTCTTGAAAAGTCTAGAAAAAGAGAGAAAAAGCATGTGTGTTTGTATGTATTAAAATCAGATTTTGTGCCCCTTTTATAGTCGTTGGAGTCCCTTGCTCAATGATTGATTAGTCAAAGAAGAATGGGTCATTTGACCCATGTTTGGCCCATGTCTTTTATCTCATTTTGGGCCCTTTTTGAGCCCAATTTACTTAACCCAATAAAATCAATAATTTCTCATGTTTAATTCATTTAATATGTGTTACGACAATATTACCACTCATGGGATCCATACTTGTAGCCTCAATTCCGAAAACAAGCAATTCTAGCCACGTATGGCTTATTTTGACCATAAGGGCAAAATCGTCATTTTGATGCCAAATTCGTTCACGAGTAATTTTATCACACCAATGTAAAAATTTACTCATTTCATGTATATGGTCATGGTTGTAGAATAAACGGGGAAAAAATCGGCTCGGTATGACCCCGGGTACCCTTTGGACTTAGAAATCGAAAAAGTGGAAAAACCAGCATGGCACGCTCTTGGGCGCGCCAACTTACTGCCTATGGGCACAAATATTTGGCCCAAAGTGGCGTGGAATGATCCCCATCACTCCCCTACCTTATTTTTTTGAAAAAATTCATTTTTCGACTTTTCTTTGCAGGTTTGGTTAGGTACTTCAAGTCCTATTCTTTAACTTACTTCTTAACCGTAATGTCCTTTATTTAGAGGTACTCTTAACCTCGTTTTGAACCCCACAAATGCTCCATGAAAATCGCAACACACCTCTTACGCAAGGTTAATCACATACTTTAGGTCCGATATCAAAGGTTTCACCTATGACACTATAAAACACATACTCATGGCATCTCAAAACTTAAGTAAACATTGTTCCACATCATAAAATAGGGTTGGGAAGGTACGGGGTGTTACAATAGTTCCACTCACGGGATTCATATCCGTAGCCTCAATCCCAAGAACAAGAAATTCTAGCCCCGTATGGCCTATTTTGACCAAAAGGGTAAAATCGTCATTTTGATGCCAAATTCATTCTCGAGTAATTTTATCATATCAATATAATATTTCATTCATTTAATGTGTATACTCGTGGTTGTATAAGAAACGTGACAAAAATTGGCTTGATACGTCCCCGGGCACCCTTGGGACTTAAAAAAAAATTCCAACTTTTGAAAGGTGCGCAGGGGCGGCGTGGCACGCTGCCTGGCGCACCCCTTTACTGCCTATGGACTGAAAGTTTCAGCCCAGAGCGGCGTGGCACGCCCCTGGGTACGCCCCTGGGCGCGCCCCTCCTTATTTTTTTTCCAAAATTTTTGTTTTCGACTTTTCTTCGCGGGTTCGGTTAGATACTTCAAGTCCTATTATTTAACTCACTTCTTAACATTAACATACTTTGTTTAGAGGTCCTATTATCCTCATTTTGAGCCCCACAACTGCTCCATGATAATCACAAAGCACCTACGATGCAAGGTTAATCACATATGCAAGGCCAAATTTTAATTTTCTTGTCAATAACATTACAAAATACATTCATGTGGCTCTCGACACTCAAGTATACATTGTTCAACGTCGTCAAGTAGGGTTGGGAAGGTACGGGGTGTTACATTCTTCCCCACTTAGGAACATTCGTCCTCGAATGTTAGTAACACTGTCTCATTATAACACTTAAGCCGAAATGAATTCTTCAATTACCATATACACATAGCGTACTTGTAAAGACTTACTTATTATGATTCCAATTCCATACCCTGAACTTTGTTTTCATGTCCAAGACTTACGATTACTTTAGATTTCATTATTTCTCTGGTCTTCCTTGTGACTTCTTCCCTGTGTTCGTTTCTCTTATTGTGCTTTTACAGAAGCTCCTTCTTTACTTCTTATTACTTTCGCTTGTCAAGCTAGAATAGTAAGCCGTACCTCCTCACATATGAGATTTTTCCATAACTAGTGGATTTCCACTGGGAGCAACATGGGATAATCTCATACATACTTTTAAAGCATCGCATATGAGATACTGTATGCACTATAAAGAGTTATTGGGATACCTCAACGTCATATACAACTTGACCACATCTTCGAGCCATCTTATAAGGTACGCTATATAGAACTAACTTCTCATGCTTAGGTGGTCTAGGTTAAACCCGAGTCCTAACTCCTCCTTGGGATGTCATGAACTGTCCCATGGGTCTAGCCCGCTTTGACGGCCCTGTCTCAAATTCCTATATCCATCCCCTTTGCCTTTGATCCTCCATCTTTTGCGTGAAGGCTTGTATTCTGGCTATATCCATGTCTTTATTTAATGCAGCAATAGTACAGTCTCTTACCAAGTAGGGCTCCAATCTGTCCACATACTGATGAACTCTATCGGCCATAGTTGCTACTATATGAGGAGCATATCGAGCCAATGAATTGAACCAAAGACTGTACTCCCTGACACTCATATTTGCTTGGCGAAGATTTAAAAATTGATCCGCTCAAGCCTCGCAGACCTCATATGGAAGATAATGATCAAGGAATGCCACCTTGAAGTCCTCCCAACTAGCTGGATTTGCACCGATACCTCTGGATCGTTTCCAATCTTCGTACCATAATATAGCCTCTCCTTTCAGTCTATATGCTGCAAGCTCTACTGTTTCTACACCAGTCACATACATAACATCTAGAGCCCTTTGGATTTGATCTATAAAGTCTTGCGGGTCTTCAGTAAGATCGGCCCCGGTAAATGTGGGAGGATCTAATTTCAGGAAATCCTGTGTTCTCCGACTAGCTATCCTAGCCGCACCATCATCACTTGTCACTGGACCAACTCGTCCTTGACTCTGGGCAACAACTATCTGAGTCAACATTTGCACCGCATGTCTCAAGTCCTGTAACTCCCGCCTAGTAACATTAACAGGTGAATCTGGGGATACTTCCCTCCTTTGTGGCCTACCTGGAGAAGGGGGAGGAGAAGGTGCCCGTGATGTAAACTCAGTTTTAACGCCATATTGACTAGCTGGGTTAGGAGGGGATCTACCAATTCTTTCCCCCGCTTGCATATCAACCTGCTTATCTTTACCCATACCTTGTCTTGTAATCGACATTTTTCTATACCAAAGAAAACCAATTACAATGGTCAGATGTAATCTCACCTATGACAATGGCTCTATTGCACAATCCAGAATGAAGAAATGAAACAACTCCTAAATTTCCCGTAGCCTCCTGCTTATAAATGTGGCGCGTAACACATCCATAAGCAAGACTCTACTCAGACACGGCTTTGTAGATACCCTTAGAACAACCTGGCTCTGATACCACTTTTGTCACGACCCGAATCCCATCGGGACGTGATTGGCACCCAAAGCCAATAAGGCCCGAGAGAACCAATCTTTGCTCATGCTCATGTGCTCTCATATGTATGTTCGCGTATGCATATTATCTTATTTCATGTAATTAAATATCAATAGCGGAAGGCAGGACAACATATGCAATATATGCAACTTAGCCATTAGGGCCATTTCGTCAAAATGAACGTACATCTTTTACCTTCATGACACCCCACATATGTCTACAAAGCCTCTAATAGATACATGAACATATCTATACAATATTTACAAATGCCAAAATCTACTATACATATGTGACTTGGGAAGCCCCGAAGCAACTGGAGCTCACCAACAATCTGCAGATATCTCGCCACTTACTGCGGAGATCTACTAACACCTGTGCCTGCAGCATGTAAGGTAAGTCCCCCAAAAGGGGTCAGTACGAAAAAAGTACTGAGTATGTAAGGCCATATGAAACTAGAATAGCACATAAGTACTGCCAAGAAATGAAGCGTAAGAGAATAATAAATATGGATATACCTCAGTCATGAATATGTGGAACCATGTTCATTATGTCTATTATTTCATTACTTGGTCATTCAGTCACCTCGTCATCATTCTTATCATAACATCCATATTTAGATATACACGCAAGGGATATATTCTTATCTCTTTTACAACTATCTTTATTATTATTCACTCAACTAGTTAGTGATTCATAACACCTTACGGATCATCATCTTATATTAGTAAAATCTTACCTGATGATATCCTGATCTCAAGTTAACCTGTGAGAAACATTTGACAAGGGTTATCCTTTAGATTATCACAAACAACATTAAAAACATGTTCAAAATTAGACTGCACTAAGGTTCCCCTATTTTTCTCCTAATTAAACATCAAAACACATTACTAATATAAATAAACACCTAAAAATGCCAGTTCTACTATGATAGCACTTGAGGGAAAAGAAACACGGCAACAAAAAGCCCCAAGAGGACATATAGACCGACAAATACATCCGCCCCCACCAAATAAGCATGCATTGTCCCCAATGCATTAGACTAAAATAAAGCAAGGGAGTTAGGAACATACCTGTGGCACACTAAGTGCGTGGGTCTAATGTCAATCAAAATAGAAAAAATTAAAGCAAATGTAGGAATAGCAAGACACCTTGGGTTGCCTCCCAAGTAGCACCTGATTTAACATCGCGGTACGACGTAGGTGTGTTGATTACTCAAACTTCATCAAGATATCCCTTGGGTTTTCCTCCAGGGTCATCTAAAATATTTATTTCTGCAACCACTCTCATGTCCATTGGTTGCTTCATAGTTCTACAAACATTAAACATGACTTCCTTATTATTCAGCCTGAATTTCAGCTCACCCCATTCCATATCTACCAATGCTCTGCCGGTGGCTAAAAATGGTCTCCCCAAAATTATGGGCATCTCAAAATCGACCTCACAGTCTAAGAAAACAAAATCAGCCGGAAATATGAAGTTTTCAACCTTGACCAAAACATCATATAATTTGCCTACAGGCTTCTTGATCGTACGATCTACCATCAGCAACCGCATCTTTGTTGGCTCGAGGGATCCCAACCCTAATTTCTTGAATACTGCCAGCGGAATCAAGTTAATGCTTGCACCTAGGTCACATAAAGCTCTGGCAAATTCAACTGACCCAATTGTGCATGGAATTGTGAAGGCAGCGGGATCATATTTCTTTTGCACAAGAGAACGGGAAGCAATTGCACTACAATGGTGTAAATTATCTGCTGGCTCAAAACTGGCAGTTCTCTTCTTTGTAACCAATTCTTTCATAAACTTTGCATATCTCGGCATTTGTTCCAGTGCCTCCACCAATGGAATGTTTATAGAAAGTTGCTTCAATATGGAAAGAAACTTATTAAATTTTTCACCCTTCTTCTTCTTCTTCAAGCGCTGAGGGAATGGAGGTGGTGGCTTAAGAATAGGGTTTAGCATTTGAGGGGCTCCCTTTTCTTTCTCGTTTTCAGCATTCATCTCATTTTCATCAATCTGAGGTTTTTCAACTTCTTTCATGATCTCCCAACTAAAAATTTTATTTTCATCCACTTTTTTCTTGAGACGTTGAGGGAAAGGTGGAGGAAATTTTGTAAATGGAACATACTTCTTTAGGGCTTCCTTTACCTTTGGCATGATGTTTGTTTGCTCTTCCAGTGTAGCCTAAACACCCTCAACTTGTTTAGGTACATCAATAAGAGTTATTCCACTCCTTGTTGTGATAGCCATACAATGCGCATCATTTTTTGGGTTTGGGATGGTGTTGCTTGGAAGTGTACCTAGTTGACGCTGTTTTAATGCCACTGATAACTGCCCAAACTATTGCTCCAACTGTTTGATGGCAGTTGAGTGAGATTCAACTTTCTAACTTATTCCCGAAATGTCTGTCCTAATCTCTTTTAGACAATTTTCTTGTCTTTCTGACCTTGATTTCCAAGAGTCTTGATTATACCCTTGGCCCTTGGCTCAAAAACCCACCACTTCTCGATCTAGGTACTTAGCCTCTTCATCAGACTCACTATCATCATGTCTAGGTATTTTGCCTTGTGCACCTACAGTATGCACTTTCTCAGTATCTCCGGCTGCAATTTGTTTAGCTAACAAACCAATTTCTATCCTTAGTTGCACGACCTCTTGAGATACAGATTTTTCCAAAGCCCATTGTGCTGGTGAAGCTCCAATAACATATGTACCAGGAGGCATATCTGCTTCCCGAGTATGCCATCCTCGGTTGGTCTTAGTGAAACGATGTAATATCTCTGAAGCTTGCTCCCATCTCAGAATCATGAATGCTCCACCAGTGATAGTATCTGCTATAGCCTTAGTGTTTGTATTCAAAGCCCTGTATAAAATTTCAAGTAAATTTCTACCACTCATCCTATGATTCGGCACATTCTGCAGCTTCTTCTTGAATTTGAGCCATGTCTTATAAAGTGCTTCAGAATGTAGTTGTCTGAAATTGTAAATCTCATCCTTCAACTGCAGCATCTTATAAGGTGGGAAAAATCTTTCTCAAAATTGGTACCTCAAGTCTTGCCAAGTAGTGATGGAACCTCGAGGTAATTCTGCCTACCACAATGTCGCTTCTCCTGTTAGGGAAAATGGGAACAATCTCAACCAAATTGCCTCTTGGTTAACTCCGGGAAGATTATAGAAAGTTCAGACCCCTACAAAATTCATCACATGCATGTTTGGATCATCTGAAGGAAGACCGACGAACACACCTTTCAAATTTAGCAAATGAATCATGGCACTGGTAATGTCAAACTTCGTGCCCAGAGGTAATTCTGGTTGAATGATGGCACCAGTCTCAATCGGCTCAAGATAAGCCATATCCTCTTCTTCAGGATCATCATAAACAGGCACATATGGTCTCTGTTGTGCTCTAAGTCTTCTTTGTCGCTCTTCAGCATCAGCCAAACGCTGTATTACTTCTTGCATCGCTCGATTATCTCTTTCTATTTGTCTAAGAGCAGCTTGCCTAGCTTGCTCTTCCCGTGTCAATCGAGCGTTAGTTTGATCCGCTGTTTCATGACCAACTGGCTGACTTGGTTGGTGATGAATGTCTCCCATAGCTGCGGGATCCTGAACTCCGTCGGTATTCACCATTCTTTGATTAGCTCTCAGAATCCTTTCTATCTCAAGATCAAGTGGAATCAGGGGATTGCCTTGATCCTAGTATTTGGCATATACCAGCATGTACCCTCAAAAGTATGTAAAGACAAAACCAATCAACTCCAATGAATACTAATCAACTCCGTAACCGTATTCCCCTCCAACGGCGCCAAAATTTGATGTCACCCAAAATATGCCTCCTAAGAAGTATAAAGCGGTCGCTATCAAATATAGAACCCAACTAGGTTGAGGTCGATCCCATAGGGAATAGGACGAAAGTAGGTTAAGTTCTTGTTCGAGTAGTTGGCAAATAAGTAAAAACTAGGGGTGTTTGTAAATAAATAGTGACAGTAACTATTGTTGATTGTATCGAGTTTGTAGACAATAAGAGAAGTACATTAGGACTGTGATCCCCAATGATTCCTTAACTCCACCGGTTGCTTGTGCTAACAAAACCGTTCCGCTATGTTGCATGCAAAATCTGACAAGATATGTTCATCTAAACGTCTCTTGACCTTGGTTAGACGAATTTCACTCTTCTCCTCTCGGTCTCCGAGCGTCGCACTACTAACCCTTGTCCTGGATTCAGATAACTATTCCCGCTAAGGCTCAAATTATTAGATGAAGGTTGATAGCTTCAAATCTCTGTTGTTATCTCCTTTTCCCAATCTATACCTCTCTCTCGAGCAAGTCTAGAATACAGGCGAGTTTCTAATGTTTGCAACCGTTAGAAGATCAATCACAACGAAGGAAATACCAATACAGGCATTCATAGTGGTTCAGAGTTACTTTGCACTTAACCTCTTTCGTTAATTCCTCATGGTTCACACAACCCTAGTTAATGAGTTTAGCTACTCATAATTGCAAGAACACAAGAAGAATTCAAAGATGAAAACATGATTGTAAACTCAAAATAATGAAGAAGAAATGAAATATCAATTATCAATAAAACTTGAAGCTAGGGTTTGTAATGACAAAACCAAGAATATGTTTATGAACTCAGAAACAGTAGAAAATATCTCTCAAAACAATGTACTGACTCACTTTTCTCACATAGGACTATACAGGGGTATTTATAGATACAAAGCCAATCCTATCCTAATAAAAATAGGAGAACAGAGTCGGCAACTTCCACTGTATCGTGACTTGGTGTCATGGGACCAAGTCACGCCACTTAGATACAAAGCGAATCCTATCCTATATTATTTTGATAGATACAAAGCCAATCCTATCCTAATCAAAATAGGAGAATTGAGTCGGCAACTTCCACAGTATAGTTACTTGGTGTCGTGGGACCAAGTCACGCCACGTAGGTTGGTGTCGTAGAAATTAGGCTCAATTAGACGTCTTTAAAAGTTGACTCGCGCCGCCTAGTCAAGCCACGTGAGTGTAGTCACGCCACGTGACTGGCTGGCATGGAAATCATGCACTTTTACTGATCTCTGAAGTAGAGTCACGCCATTCCCTCACGTCACGTGAGTGGTCGTCACGGCAAGTGAGTGGTGTCATGACTCCCTCTCTGGTGCGAATTCTTGTTCTTTCATCTTCCGACACTTCATTCTCGGCCTTGATTCTTACTTTTTGATCATTTTACCTTTAAAACCTATTTTCCTGTAATGTAGGACAGAAAACACATCATACCCACCAAACACACCCAAGTTATTGCATATTTCCCTTGATTCAAGCATCTAAAGAGGCATGTAACCATGGCACATCAACGAACCAGACGAACCAAAAGAACAAATCTCATCTTACCAACTTAAGGAGCTGGCCATAATAAAGTATCATCAATGCTAGAAATATGACCTAACCACGAAAAGCTAAACCTTCCTTCACACAACCCTCTTAAAAACAAACCTCTCATCTTACTAACAAAAGAATATTAATCAATTAAGGTAGATGTCTAGATAGAGTAGAAAAGATTCGCATGAAAATAAATACTAACTAGATAACGCTAGTCTAGTCGTCTATCAAATAAGGGTCAATAGCAATTAATGATATAAAAAATAGAAATAGCATACAATATGAGTATCATGAAACGAAGATAGTTGTAACACCCCGTAGATTTCCGAACCAAATTGATTCCCGTGATATACATGGAATTAATTAAACATGCATGAGATTTTTGAGGAATTACACATAAAAGTGTTGGGCCAAATTTATATAGGCAAAAAGGGCTTAATGCATGGCCCAAATGGAGAAAAAAGACCCATTCTTCAATTTAACCCATTCAACATGATAATTAATGTTGATAAAGGATAAGAAGAGACTTGAGGGCCTATATATAAGCATGAAAATCATATTTTTATTCCATTGGGCACCCATGCTTTGTCTAGAATTTTCCACAACATTTCTCTCTTCAACCAAACCCTAAGCCTTCATTCCTTTGGTCAAGATCACCTGGAGCAAGACTTGGTAAGTGTATATTATCATGGTTTAATATATTTTATGCATGGAATATGGTTTATATCATGTTGGTTATGTTGGTGAAGAGTGACAAGGTCACTATGTGTAAACAAATTTGTGTTTGCTAAATCGGAGGATGATTTTTGTCTTGAAAACTTGAACAGGGACTTGTGATCTTGAAGGAAATAAACTTGATGGATTCAATATTTACATGTTATATGTGATTATAGTCTTGACTTGTTTGTTCATGTTGTATAATATTTGGAATTTCTATTGTGAAATTGGTTATGGTTTTGGTGGCGGATTGGCCTTAAAGTGTCGTTTTGGTGATGTTATGTGTGTTGTGAGACCATGGATGGTTTTTGGAATGTTAGATGATCAAAAATATGTTAAAAAAAGTTTGTTTATGATCATGGACCATTCATTTCATAAAAAGGCCCCAAAAAGACCATTTCGGACCAAAACGGGCACCCGCCCTCGCAGACGAAGCACCTGCGGGTGCAGGTGCCAACGCAGGTGCCTATGGCTACTGCCAAAGGTCACCTGCAGACACAGTTCATTCACCTGCGGGCGCAGGTGGCTTAGCGGATCATCCCAGAACTCCGAATTGCTTGTTTTTGCATCCCTTTGGCCCCCCGAAACCCCTATACCCTTCATGGATTTGAATTATCAATTTGGGATGTCATTTTAATGACTTTAAAATGTCATATGGAAGTATGTTGGACTATGTTAAGTATGGATTAATGTTCACATGTTGTTATGAAAGAGTAATGGCGACGGAATAACAATGAAGGGACGTAAGGGGTAAGTGTTGTGTGAAATGTTATTGGGTTGTGATGTATTGGTCAATGTGTGGTATGTTATGATATTTTTGGCATGTTAATGCAGTGAGTTGTGTTTTGAAGGATGAAACGATGCTATAAAGCAGCCACGTAACTCATTGTGACACTTATGCGTTTGTAAGGTGAATAGTTGTTAACAAGACTTCTATTATGAACTTGTGATGTAGAGAAAGGAGCTGGCTTATCGTAATCACATATAGGATTGTACTTTAACATTGAGGACATAAGGTATGTAAGGTTACTCTTCTATATCCTTCTGCAGCATGAATGTTCACATTGTTAGAATACTCATTCGATTCCGAAATGCCCTAAGGTATTCCGTATCTGAAAGTTGGCTAGAGTTACTCATATGTTCCTTATTCATTGGTCAATGGTGAATCATATGACTCATGTTCATTGGTTGACTTATGTTCATTGATTGACTCATGTCCATTGGTTAACTCACGTTCATTGGCTAATATGTCAAGAGTTCCAAATGTTGTAAGGTATGGCATCTCAGGTTGGTGAACAGTTGATATCCATATGTATAGTATTTAGTGATCATTATCCTAAGGTTCCAAAAGTGTTCGATTCCAAAGGGGTTCTATAGTATTCCAACTAAGGTTGATATATTTTTATTCGCAAGTGTCCTACTCCTAGATGAATTATGATTCACTTATTTCTTCTTCATTGACTAAGGTTACTAAGCTGTCATAATGTTGTAATGTCTAAGAGAACTATCTCAACAAGAGTAATGAGGTAAAGAGGACTTGTTTAGTTTGAACAACATTAGTCCAATCATGTCATGATCCAAAGCTCCAATAAAGTTATACACATGTCTCCTCTTCGTTAGTATGTTCCAAAGGTCCAATGAGATTAGGTTCCAAGGTTTTAATAGTGGTTATACTCATGTATCTTGTTCATTGGTCATTGTTCCAAGGGTTACAACAGTGTTATAATTCCATGAAGGTTATGTTTCCAATAATTCTTATTCACATGTTTCTCACTCATTGATCATGGGTCCAAAGCTTCAAAGAAAGTTGTGACTATCATTGTGTCAATCTCTCATAAGTTAACATATCAATCTCATAAGAGTAAGAAGGGAGGTGATGTGCAAGTTAATATAATTAATCCTCATAAGTGAAGATGTCAATCTATAATTCTCATGAAGTGAAGTGAAGTGAGATGTTTATATAAGGGTGTGCTTAATTAATGTCATGATCTCTAATGTGTCACTCTCTTAACTATGTTAAGGAAATAAGATTGTAAAGGAATGTGCACATAGTTACCTTATTTCTCATTGAGCTTGGATCACAATCAAAAGGGTAAAAGTCCAAGAGGGTATTATTACGGTGTATATTATTATCCACCTATAAGGTGATGAACGGTATATATTATCATCCACCTATAAGGTGATGAGCGGTATATATTATTATCCACCTATAAGGTGATGAGAGGTATATATTATTATCCACCTATAAAGTGATGAGCGGTATATATTATTATCCACCTATAAGGTGATGAACGGTATATATTATTATCCACCTATAAGGTGATGAGCAGTATATATTATTATCCACCTATAAGGTGATGAGCGGTATATATTATTATCCACCTATGAGGTGATGATCGGTATTATATTATAATCCACCTAGAAGGTGATGATCGATAGTATATTGGGATCCACATAATGAAGATGGTTGTAAAATAAGTTAGAGTATATCCCGTGCATGAACAAATACGGAGGTTATTATAAGAATTATGATGATAGAGTAAATGATCAAGTGATGGAAATAATAGAAGTAATGAACATAGTTCCACATATTCAGGACGGAGGTATATCCATATTGATTATTCTCTTACGTTTAATTTCTTGGAAGTACTTATGTATTATTATAGTTTCACATGGCCTTACATACTCAGTACTTTCTTCGTACTGACCCCTTTTGGGGGATTTACCTTACATGCTGCAGGCACAGGTGTCAGTGGATCTCCACAGTAGGCGACGAGATATCCGCAGGTTGTTGGTGAGCTCCAGCTGCTTCGGGGCTTCCCAAGTCACATGGGTTCATTAGGTTTTGGCATTTTGTAAATATTGTATACACATGGTCATGTATCTATTAGAGGATTTGTAGACATATGTGGGGGAGATGAAAGTAAAAGATGTACATTCATTTTGACGTAATGGCCCTATCGGCCAAGTTTCATATATTGCACATATTGCTATGACTTCCGCCATTGATATTTAATTACGTGAAATAAATGATATGCATACACGAACATTCACATGAGAGTACAAGAGCAAAGATTGGTTCTCTTGGGCCATATCGGCTTCGGGTGCCAATCATGCCTCGTTGGAATTCGGGGAGTGACAATAGCCAGTCTAACTCTAGGATCACATCAAAACCACTATGCCAAGGATAAAGAAATTTATTCAAGCAATACATCACATAAGTAGAAACAACAAATGACTAATCAACTACCAAACGAAATCATCTATGGGGATAGTTATCCACGTATGACCCATATAAATACCTCACAACAACTACTTAACAAGAAACAAAGTAATCAGACATATATGGGTATGAAAACCTAAAATCTAAACATCATATGAGGTAAAGGATAGCAAAATGAAATCACACCTATACTAGTTGTATATGAAGTCTCAGCGCCTGGACTACCATAATAAGAACATAAATGATTGCATTTGACCCCAAACTGAGCATCCATATGACCACCTGCAATACCCAGGGTACCACTTTTAACCAAAGGTGCCACATCTCTAAGTGGTTGATTTGGCTACACTGACTGCTTAATATTCTCATACTGGGGACACTCCCTACTGAAATGATCACTCTCTCCATAATTGTAACAAACCTTAGAAACCCTAGTCTGGAAAAGAACACATGCTAACCCCGACTAGCTAACCAACTAACGTTTATGGTATTTCCTAGACCAATGACCAACCTCTCTATAAAAGAACACCCTAGAAACTCTCTGATGTGATGTAATTACAGATTTAGAGCGGTCGCTATGTCCTGGAGACCTAGATTGAGAACCCCATAATGCATGAACAGAACTTTATACACTATGACCACCACAAATAGTCTGAGAATCACGCATCATTTGAGGTTTTATCTTTAAGAACCAGGTAGGCTAAGCATAATGGTAACCTCTACTGGGAGAATCTCTAATTCTGGATGGAATACCATTAAAACTGCACAGATGGTAAGACCTCTTAACGCCACCTCCATATCTCTAAAATAAATAAAGAACCTTGATGAATACCTACAAACCCACTCTGGCAAGAAAACCACTCGATGTACTAAACACCACCCCTACTTGTGATATTTTCTCAAAGAGGCTTAGAATCCCCAACGTAGTATCCTGAAGAACCGAGGTGGTCACAAATCCTGTCGGAGCCTGGGCTGGCCCCAGGCCCTCTAATTGTTGATGTATATCCTCAACATTAATCTCTAACTCCCTAGCCTAACCCAGAGCTAAGACTCGGGTAACACGTGTAGGAGTACCATTCATGTCTATCGATAAGCTTGCTCTATCCATTTGAGAACAAGGTAGAGCCAAATAAAGCACTAAGAAGTTGATAGAAGTAACAACACATGATCAAGAATCAAGAAATACCCTATAGCCTCCCAAAGATAAGATACAGACGTTAACGTACTAATACTCAGGACTCTACTAGACATTTTTCTTTTGTACCATTGATACTGGTAAACCTAGGCTCTGATACCAAACTATCATAAACTGATTTCTCAGGTCATGATGACACCTACTATAACCCACCAGTGGGTAAACCGACCTATAGCCCACAACAATGTGTAGTGGGCTAATAAGAGGAAAAAGATAACCAAAATTGAGTAAAAAGAGAACAGAACCTGAAGAAAATAAATATTCCCCAAAACATGGTGTATGTCGATGTAGAAGCCACTAGCGTAATAGAAGTACTAGGTAAACATATTATATATACACAGAACTATCTGCAAAATACAAAATAAAGATCAGTCCAACTAAAGAGAGAGAAAATGATCAACTCTAGATGCCAGAGCTCACCCTGAATCTTTGATCCATTACAGCTCCGCATGCGAAGTCATACTATGATCTGTAGAGTGCATATATGTTGTATGAGTACCAAACACGCGGTAATCAGTAGGCGTAGGTTGTATGACCTCCAAAAATAAATGCAAGTGTATATAACATGTAAGGCAAGGATATACATCATAAGCAACTAATTAAGATATGAAATACAATAAGGATAATAAAGAAGTAAAGATAGACCATCATATTCTACAAGTAACTAGGGATGGAAGTGCTATACAATCTGAATAGTTAGGGAAAAGGGTAATAAACAATGGTAGAAATAAAGGAAGAAGGCAATATACAATAATTATAGCTAGAGAAGGAAGGGTTATGCGACGACACTAAATAGGTATCTAAACATAAAGGTACTAACCTAAGGGAGCTAGCCTAACATCCTAAATATCCTTAGGATCATAAACAAGAAGCAAGCTAGCTTTTTCACAATCAGAACATCTAACCCAAATTAAGAACATTACAAGGTAATCTAATAGCAAGGCTCACAATATCAAGGTAAAAGGAACTCCAAAGCGTACCTACAACCTCGGGTACAAATCTATAGCCATCCTATCATGAGCTAATCAAATAATAACCAAACATGTAATAAAATTGGATAAGCCCAGACAAACAATAACCTAACCGAACCCCTATAATCCCGAAAGGTACAGAACGACAAACATAACCTAACTGACCCCCAATAAGACTGGTAGGTGTAGACAATAAACAAACATACTGGTGATAGGCAATGCATATAAATGTATGAATGTAAAGTAGACCCAATACTGCCATACCAACTGAGTGCCATATCATACCAAATATATACACCTCTTTTGGCTCGCTGGCTCATAAGGCAGGACCTATAGGGTAACCCCTTATTCGGCACGTGGTTCAAGGGGACTCGAGATATCTGTATATATTGTCTGATTTTGAAGTAGGACTTTTAATAATCATCCATAATCAATCCACTCCGTGCCCAGAGAAATAAAGGAATGTAAAAAGTGCTCGGGATCGAAGCGAGATTAAGCAAGTAGTAATCCATAAAATCCAATGCATTGGGTTGAATTGGGACTAAAAATGATAGAATAGTGTAGAATGGGTCAAAATCTTCCTCGGCCAAAATAAGTAAATAATGATAGCGAGCAGATCCAGAATAGACCAGAATCTGCCTCGGTCTAAATTTTCAAAGTAATGCATGTTAGTTTAAAAGACTATTATCAAATAGTGATGGTGGTATGAGTTCCATTTTAAAAACCAATCTAAGAGTGAAAATGTTGGAATAAATCCATTTTTTGAAAATAGTAGTAAAACAATATTTTTCCTTGGAATCGTACTACTAAAAATGCATATAAATGTATGCATGTCATTACTAGTATCCAAACAAGAATATAACCATACAAATATGTATAAACAGGTAATGCTAGCCTTCAAGGATAACTATACTAACCTGGATCTTCAATTGAGTTATAACCAAGACCTTTGGCCCAACAATATGATAAACCATATATAAATATACCAATTAGGGAAAAGAGTAACGAGCTTCCATGGTAATAGACAACAACCAACTAATAGATACCATTCCCTCATCTAGAGTACCATGATAATGAATAGGAAGTAACTACGGTAGTGCCAACCCTAATGTGAAACATCACTTCCAGTCTACATTAAGGATTCTCAAATCTCATAGTAACACTATGGCAAACTTATAGAAATTTTTAAACTAATCCTAATACTAAGGAAGCATCTACCCAAAATTAAGCTTAGGCTTCTAATTCTATTACCAAGGATACTACACTTACTAAGACATGCCAAAATTAGAGAAATGACTATCTAAAGTAAGGGTTTAGAGACATGATTCTTATATAAGGATCCAAATGAAAGCTAAGAATGCTGGAATAAAGAAATAACCTTAAACTTATCATATAGAACTCTAACCAGTATGCAAGTTATACAATACACAATCTCATAGAGAAGAGTCTAGAAGAAAGTAGACCGTAGCCTAACTGGATGCCAAACAGCAACCTCAAAACATACATAAGTTGCTCTTCCCCTCTACTCAACCTCACAATATAGCACCACTATTATCAACACAATCTATTCATAATTATGAGTAAAATGAGACCCATATTAAAATATAAAAATCCAGGTCAAAACGGGCCCTTGGGATTCGCTTATGGAATTCAAAAATTGAACTAGTAATTAGGTCCCTCAAAGGCTAAGGAATACATGTGCTAAAATTAAGCACAAATAAAGTCCCAATTGGGGCTCAAATTAACCCAAAGAGTTAAAGAAATTGTGAATTAAAAAATAAGATTTTAATGGACTTTAGGATGGAATTACACGTGGGATTAAGTGGGAAAGGCCTAAGTGGAAATATTGTAACATACCAAAGCTCAACAGAATGAAATCCCCATAATTTCCAAGCTTAACAGATCAGTGATAGTGGAATTAGGGTTGAAGAATAAATTAGAAATAGAGAAGAGGATTATTTATACTGCCAAGGGTTTACTCATCGCGACCTTGAGATCCTTGCTGGCAATTGCGGGACCCTACTAGGATGATCATCATTAACGCGATGTCCCTATTAATGATCGTTAAGACCTATCAGAACAGTCCCTTCTTAACGAATGCGACGCGCAACCTGCGAATGCCAAGGTCAAAAATACTTAACCTTCTCAATCATAGCCCATGTCTCGTAAATGTAAAGACCATTTTGGGTCTGCACCAGATGTTGTTGCACCAGGAAAGAGCTAAGTCAGAAAATACTACTAACGGGTGCTTGGGATTATTTTGGAATCCCATGAACACAAACGAACTATGCTACTCCATAAAAAATAGTATTCTAAACTCAACAGAATCATCAAACTTTATAGCATAGATTATTTTGGCTAAATATGGGCCCAACACCCACTGTTATATTTTCACATAATTCCTCCCAATAGCCTAAAATGAGCTTGAAAGCCTTGAGACCCAAATCAAAGGTTACCCTAGACTTAAATTAACATTCTAAATCTAACTGTAAACAGTCAAAATTTTCATCTGAGGTTGTTTACTAGAAGTTTTAGCTGAAGACCGATTTCTCAACTCCAAAAGCTCCAAAATAGAAAAAGGGAATTAAAACCCAAACAAACTACCCTGGAACCAAACCATTGTTCCCAAAAAGTCATAAAAGACTTGGGGAACTTATAGAAAGTCTCAAAAAATAGAAAACACACAAAAATGACCAAAATAACCTAGAGGGACATTACACATTGTACCCTTATCAAGCTTGTTTTTCTTGATGCATCGATGTGGTGCCCTTTTTGGGCTTGTTTTGGGGCTTCTTTAGCTATGGATTAGTTACTATTTTTTATTTTTCATTTCTAGCTTCTTTTAGATTCTTTTGGTAGTAGTTAGCGACTTTTCCAAATGTTGGATTGAGTGACAATATTCTCAAGGCAAAATCATCATTTTTAGATGTTGGTGTTCTTTTGAGAAAATCTAAGTACCCTTGTGGTGTGTTATTGAGTGGGCGAACTTAATAGGAATTTTGGTGAAGTCTAAGTAACCATCGTAGTTATTGTCCTTTTTGGAGTCAAAATATGGGATTGTGGCTTGTTTGGTTCTAATAGAGTTAGTCTTGCATTGTGAAATATTAAAATGAGCACATCCCTCCAAAAATTTTGTGATAACAAGTTGCATGGAAGTGAATGATATTTGTGACAACTCATTGACTCTTTTTATGACTCTTAACTCATTAGGTGGTGATAGTTTGGATTATGAAATATGACTCTTTTGTTATTGTTTAGGAAATGAAATTGATCTATCTTGAATTTCTTGCATGCCATGTGTGCTGAGTCTTTATTGAATAATTCTTGTACTTACTTGTGTTATCTAGAACTTTCTCAGTTGGTCTTTCAATGCTAATTTTAATTGAGTTTGGTTGGAGAGATGATCTTGGGCCTTCTTTGTAATTTTTGGAAACCTCTTTAGCCTTAAAAGCTTATCCATGCACAATTTATATCACTAGTTACCCCATTTGAGCGTAATACCGTTTCTTTGGTAACCATATTACAAGCCTTGAATATTTTTGAAATATTCCCTCTTTTGAATCCTACCCTCCTTGAACTTGAAAAATCCAAGTTGAGGCTAAAAGTGTAAGTGGGTGTGGTGGAAAAATACTTTGAAGAGGTGACCATGCATTGTGGTTTTGTTAGTGAATTTCATAAGAACAAGTCAGTGATTGAATAAAAAATGAGACAAAAAATAAAAGAGAAAAACAGAAAAGAAAAGAAAAAAAGAAAAAGTTTTTAATAAGTGGGTAAACTAGAATGAAAGGAAAGGTGCTTTTTGTTGTATGGAAATAAAGAGTAAACTGATGAAAGTTGAAGTGAAAAGTGTTGTAAATTTCAAGAAGGATATAGTCACTTTTATCCAAAATTCTTATCCTAATCTTCCCTAAGCCTACATTACAAGCTAGAAAAAGTCCTTCGACATCTCCAATCGAGTGCCTTTGAGTTAGTGGAAATTGAAAATAAGGGCAAGCCTATGGCATGTTACTTGTTTGTATTGGAAATTCTTTGTTGAGTGTGATTGTTTATATGCATTTTTCCCTTGTCTTATTGTTGTAAATATTGTAAGTTTGGGACTTTCTTTCTTATGAGGGCATGTGAACTAGGATAGATTAGTGAGGTTGATACATTCAAAAAATGATTCAAAGGGGCATATATGGTTAACTAGTGGTTTTGAGTTACTTCTTAAGAATTGGTTATTGTCACTTGATCATTCTTGAAATTCTATTACATTCTTGAAGTTGTTTTTTGAATCGAGGGAGTTGTTTGAACTAGACTCACATGCTTGTTGACTAATTGTTAATACTACTTGAGGACAAGCAAAGTGTTTAAGTTGGGGGTGTTGATAAGTGTTGATTTTACCACTTATTTGTATCTCTTTCTTATGATTTTGTGTTTATAATCTATAATATAAGGCTAATTACCATTTGAATTGTGTTTGTTTAGATATTTTGAGGTAAGAATTAAATTGGATCAAAAGGAACCAAAATGTAGTAAAATGCATGAAGGAAGTAGTGAAGTACCAGACTGGTGCTCAAATGAAAATAGACCAATTAAGCAGCTATGCTTGAGTGAGCTATAACTTAGGCGATGATGCTGCAAAAGGTGAAGTATCACATGAGTGAGTGAAGTTTCTGCCACGCCCCGAATCCAATCGAGATGTGATTGGCACCCGTAGCCGATAAGAACCAACCTTTGTCTATGTTCAATCATATGCATGCCATAAGAAACCCATGAGCGCATAACTGCTATGATCCCAACGATGAAATTCATAGATCGTAATGTATATATATACATATGTGAAACTGGGCCGTTGAGGCCACCGAGTCAAGTGCGACATATCCCTTTGACATTTATAAACCCACACCTGTCCACAAAAGCCTCTAACAAAGCATTGACCAAAATGAACTAAAAGTCGGGACAAGTCCCCGCTTTATACAACATGTACAATACAAAAACATATATAGACTCTGACTCGGAGAAGCCCCGGATTAGCTGGAGCTCACCAATGATCTGCAACGACTGGCAACCTACTGTGGAGGCCTACTAGGACCTGTGCCTGCACCAAGTAAGGTAAATTCCCCCGAGAGGGGTCAGTACTAAATAAGTACTGAGTATGCAAGGCTCAGATGAAACTGTACAACACATGAATATATCAGTGAACTCAAATACAAATGACTAATCAATGTGAATAAGTAACCATTCTGCATTTTGGGAACCATGTGGATTGCTTTCATTACTTTAATTACTTTCTTTACATTCAATGCTCACTTGTCATTACACATATCACAATGTACCCGGGCCCCGACTGATCAGTGGGTCTTTACATATCATATCATCGTGTTGGGATCGAGTCTAGCTAGGCTTATGCCCCTAGACTTTCCACCCATACATCAATGCATCGGGATCGGGTCGAGCTAGGCTTATGCCCCTAGACCTGCCACCCATAAATCCATACCTCGGGATTGATTCGATCTAGGATTACGCCCCTAGACCTGCCACCCGTACTTGATCATTGACCATATATGCATTACTTTGTTCATTACTTTGAGATTGATACTTTGGTAGTCATAACATCACTTGGGAACTTTGGAACATAACATTGTTGGAAGCTTTGAATCATTAACCAATGAGTAAGGACATGTGAATAAACATCATGAGAAATATAACATTACTAGCACCATGATACCATTGGAACCATTGGACAATAATCCATGAACAAGAGACACAAGTATAGTCACTATTGGAACATAACCTTATTTTTAGCTTTCGGACCATTAACCAAATAGGAGACATGAGATTCACAAATGACCCATGAGTAGGAAATATATGACAATGACTATTTATAAACGGATATCGGATACCTTAGCAAATATCGGGATAGGACTAGTGACATGTCAATATGGACACTATTTGCCGCAGAAAGATACGGATAAAGTAACCTTACATACCTGCACTTCCAAGTGAATACACACGACTAGGTATGAATACAATGGTCCCGCTCCTTCATTACGTCTTAGTCTACAATACAAGTGCATACCGGAACTTACATTAGCAACTAGTCACTATACGGACGTACAAGACGACAATGAACTACGTGATCACCATATAACGTCATGGAACCACCTTACAATTTAATACACTGTATTTACATATCAAAAACACCATAACATTACACACATTGACCAAAAGATCACACATCGATAGCATTTCACATCACACTTAACCTTTATGCCTTCTCATTTCCATTCCGTTACATTTACGCTTATCAATTTGCCTCATAACAACATATGAACAACCATACACATTTAATACAGTCCAATATGCCTTCATACGACACTTTAAGGTCATTAAAATGACATCACAAGTTGATAATTACATCCATGAAGGGTATAGGGGTTTCGGGGGGCCAACGGGACAAAAAAACACAAAATTCGAAAATCTGTCTAGGGCCGTGGAGCCACCTGCGCCCGCAGGTGGATGAACTGCACCTTCAGGTGCTGCTTGGCAGATTCCAGGGGCACCTGTGTTGGCACCTGCGCCCGCAGGTGCTCCCCTGTCGAGGACGGATGCCCGTTTTTTTGTCGAAATGGTCTTTTTGGGGTCTTTTAATGCCATGAATGGTCCATGATCACCATAAAACATTTTTGAACATATTTTTGATCATATAAAATGCCAACAACCATCCATGGTCTCACAACACACATAACGACACCCAAAACCATATTTCACGTCCAATACGACACCGAAACCATAACCAAATTCACAATAACACCTCCCAATGTTAAACACAAGGATTAAACCAAGTAAGACTAAAATCAAATTTCATATGTCAATATCTAATCCACCAATTTCACCTCCTTTAAAACCACAAGTCCATCACCAAGTTTACAAAACAAACCACCCTCCGATTTAAGCAAACATGTAACCTTTCACTTTTGTGAACTTCTCAATATTCCACCAACATAACCAACATTACATACACCATGTATCATGCATAAAATATAATAATTCATCATAATAATCACTTACCAAGACTTACCAATTGCTAATCTTGGCCAAAAGAGTGACTTGGGGTTTCTTGAGAGCAAAGGGAATTTTGTGGAAAATCCTAGAATGTTATAAGAGTTTTAAGGGAATAAAAAACTGATTTTTTTCTATATATAGGGCCTCATGTCTCCCTTATCCTTTTTCTTAGCATTTATTGCTATGTGGATTAGTCAATGGGACCAAGTTTTGCAAGAATGGGTCAAAATAACCCATTTTGGGCCATGTCTTTCTGAATAAAATTGGGCCTTATTTAGAGCCCAATTGTGCAAGCCTTTAAATGACCACAATTTAAGACAAAATTCATCCATTCTCTCATGTCTTCATATGTCCATCAATGTTATGGGTGTTAGCTAGATGTAGCAACGTACGGGGTGTTACATTCTTCCCCCCTTAGAAACATTCGTCCTCGAATGTTAGTGTTACCATTTCAAAGTAGCAAATTAAACGTTGAGAAGTATTCCTCATGTCATCTTATAGATATACATTCAAAGCTTATAAATACTTACTTGTCATTCGTCTCTTTGAAACAAGTGAGGGTATTTGGATTGCATCCTTTCCTCAGCTTCCCATGTGACCTCTTCTCTTTGTTGATTTCTCCACAGTACCTTCACCGAAGCAATGTCTTTGTTCCTCAACCTCTTCACCTGTCTATCCAGAATGGCAATAGGTATTTCCTCATAGGTGAGATCCTTTGTAACCTGTACGTCATCGACAGGAGTAAAGCTAGATGGATCCCCTATGCACTTCCGAAGCATTGACACATGAAATACCGGATGAACTGTGGAGAGTTCCTGGGGTAGTGCCAATTCATACGCCACTTGCCCAAATCTTCTAATAAATTCATAGGGGCCTATGTAACGTGGACTCAATTTCCCTTTCTTTCCGAACCGCATTACCCCTTTCATCGGTGACACCTTTAAAAACACCCAATCACCTATGGCGAATTCAAGCCCTCTTCTTCTAACATCGGCATATGACTTGTGATGACTTTGAGCCATTTGTAACCGCTGTTGAATCACTTTAACTTTCTCCATGGCTTGGTGTACAATATCTGGCCCAAGTAAATAGTTTCACCTGCTTCAAACCATCCAATTGGTGATCGACATTTTCTCCCATATAAGGCTTCATAAGGTGCCATTTTAATACTTGAATGCTAGCTATTGTTATGCGCAAATTCAATAAGAGGCAAATGGTCATCCCAACTGCCTTGAAAATCCAACGTACGTGCTCGTAGCATATCTTCAAGTGTCTGAATAGTACGTTCGGCTTGTCTATCAGTCTGAGGATGGAAAGCCGTACTCAAATTCACCTAAGTACCCAAACTCCACTGAAAAGATTTCCAAAAGTGTGCTGTGAACTGTGCTCCTCTGTCTGATATAATAGAAAGTGGAATACCATGCAATCGTACTATCTCCTTCACATACAACTTCGCATAATCCTCAGCTGTATAGGTCGTCTTAACAGGTAGAAAATGCGCTGACTTGGTAAGTCGGTCCACTATGACCCATATAGAATCAAACTTCCGCAATGTACGAGGCAAACCCGTAATGAAATCCATATTAATCATATCCCACTTCCAGACTGGAAGATTGATACATTGTACGTAACCTCCCGATTTCTGATGTTCCATTTTCACTTGTTGACAATTCGGGCATTGCGCGACAAATTCTGCAATGTTCTTTTTCATGTTGCCCCACCAATACACTTCTTTTAATTCATGGTACATTTTAGTAGCACCCGGGTGAATGGAATAACATGAATGATGTGCCTCTGTCATTATTCGTGTCCTCAGTTCATCTATGTCCGGTACACATAACCTCCCTTGACATTGAAGTACCCCTTCCGGTGTAATATCAAATGCCTTGGTCAAATTCTGCTGCACATTCTCCTTTAGCTGCAATAAAATAGAATCCGCAAATTGCTTCTCTTTCACTTCAGCTATCAAGGAGGATTCTGCTACATTCTGCACCATAACTCTATCATCGGAGGATTCAATAAGGCGAACTCCCAAGCTGGCTAATTGATTCAAATATTTGATTATCTCATGCTTTTCATTCAACTGACCACTAGTGTTGTCTACTGTCTTATGGCTCAATGCATCAGCTACTACATTTGCTTTGCCTGGGTGATAAAGAATATCAATGTCATAGTCTTTTAAAAGCTCTAACCACCTACGTTGCCTCAAATTGAGTTCCTTCTGCTTAAAAAGATATTGCAAGCTTTTATGATCCGTATAGATGTCAACATGAACCCCATATAAATAATGACGCCATATCTTTAAAGCAAAAACTACCGCTGCCAATTCAAGATCATGTGTGGGGTAGTTTTTCTCATGTGGTCGCAACTGTCTTGAGGCATATGCTATCACCCTACCATACTGCATCAACACACATCCGAGACCAATTCCGGAAGCATCACAATACACTGCATAGCCCTCTGTGCCTTCAGGAAGTACTAACACTGGTGTGGAAGTCAACTTATCTTTCAATTTTTGGAACCCCTGTTCACATGCATCATTCCATTGAAATTTAATTGCCTTGTGAGTTAAATTTGTTAATGGTGCTGCAATAGAAGAAAACCCTTCTACAAATCTCCGGTAATAACCTGCCAAACCCAGAAAACTGCGAATCTCTGTGGGTGTCGTAGGTCTTGGCCAGTTTTTCACTGCTTTGATCTTCTGTGTATCGACCTGGATTCCTTTATCTGACACAATGTGACCCAAGAATGCAACTGATTTTAACCAAAATTCATATTTGGAGAATTTTGCATAAAATTTACGCTCACGGAGGATTTGCAACACTTGTCGTAAATGAGTAGCGTGGTGTTCTGGTGATCTTGAATAAACAAGGATATCATCTATAAATACTATCACGAACACGTCTAAGAATGGCTTAAACACCCTATTCATCAAATCCATAAACACAGTCCGTGCATTTGTTAGTCCAAATGACATAATTAAAAATTCATAATGGCCATACCATGTTCGAAAAGCTGTCTTGGGTACATACTCCTCTCTAACTCTGAATTGATGGTAACCCGACCTTAAGTCAATTTTTGAAAAACACCTGGCACCCTGTAACTGATCAAACAAATCATCAATGCGAGGAAGGGGATATTTATTCTTGATCGTTACCTTATTCAACTGTCGGTAGTCAATGCACATCCTCAATGTGCCATCTTTCTTGCATACGAATAATACCGGTGCACCCCATGGGGATATACTAGGCCTAATGAAGCCCTTTTCCAGCAAATCTTTCAACTGCTCCTCCAATTCACGCAGTTCCGCTGGAGCCATTCTGTAGGGAGGGATAGAAATAGGCTGAATGCCTGGAATCACATTAATGCCGAAGTCCACTTCCCGTTCTGGGGGTAAACCTGGAAGATCCTCTGGGAATACATCAAGAAATTCATTGACCACTAGGACTGACTGCGGGGTTAGTGATTCCACTTCGGTATCTTTCACCCATACTAGATGACATATATAACCTTTAGCAATCATTTTTCTGGCTTTCAAATAGGAAATAAAGCATCCTCGGGGTGCCCCTACATTACCCGGCCATTCAAGAAGATTTTCTTGCGGAAAACAAAATTGTACCTTCTTGGCCCGGCAATCTACCGTAGCCTAACACGAAGCCAACCAATCCATTCCCATTATCACATCAAAATCTATCATGTTCACACACTGTTACCACACAGTTATGATATAATTTCTTTGCAATAATATATTTACCCACTGGTGTAGACACTTCAATTGATTTAATTAATAATTTTGGGGCCTTTGCAAATCTCGCAGCAACTAATGGGGTAACATAGGAAAATTTAGAACCTGGATCAATTAGTGCATATACATTATGTGAGAATATGGATAATGTACCTGTGACGACATCTGGGGAAACCTCTGAATTCTGGTGGTCCACCAAAGCATAAGTGCGATTCTGGACCCCGCTAGTACTGGCTGCTCCTCTGGCACCTCTACCACGGCCAACAGGCTGCACCCCTCGGCCCTGTGAAGGAACCAATGCTGATGATGCAGCATTCGACCCAGCCGGTCGTGCTATACCACCCATGCTCCGCTGTGGACAATCTCTCGCTATATGTTCCGGCATACCACACCAAAAGCAGACATTCTTCCTTGTCCGACATGTACCTGAATGAATACGCTCGCAGTGCTGACACTGCTGATGAGGGAAACCTGCTACCTGTGATCCATGAACCCCACTACTCTGCCCAGCCGAACCACCTCTAAACCCTCGAGACTGAGAATAAGCACTTCCTGTGGAATAAGAGAACGACGGTCTAGGTGGTCTAGGAAACGTGCGAGGCCTAGATCCTCCTTGGGACATCATAGGTGGTCCCATAGGTCTAGCCCTTTGGGACTGTCCCCTATCAAATTCATGTACCCTTCGTCTCTGTCTTTGATCTTCCATTTTCTGGGCGAAGGCTTGTATTCGAGCAATGTCCATGTCCCTATTCAAGGCCGTAATAGTGCAATCTCTCACCAAGTATGGCTCTAGTCTGTCCACGTATCTATGGACCCTGTCTGTCATCGTAGCCACAACATTTGGTGCATATCGAGCCAAGGAATTAAATTGCAAGCTATATTCTCTGACACTCAAATTTCCTTGACGGAGATTTAGGAATTGATCCGTACGTGCCTCACGAGCTCATAAGGCAAGTAATGATGAAGAAAAGCCACTTTAAACTCTTCCCAAGTAGGTGGAGTTGCATCCATATCACGGGATTTCTTCAAATCCTTGTACCACAATATTGCCTCTCCTTTCAGCCTGTATGCAGCAAGTTCAACTGTCTCTACCACTGTCACATGCATAACTTCCAAAGCCCTCTGAATTTGATCCACGAAGTCCTGTGGATCTGCTTTTGGATCTGCCCCTGTGAAGATAGGAGGGTCCAATTTGAGGAAATCCTGTGTTCTGCGACTTGCTACTCTAGCCGCATCATCATCATGTGTCATTGGACTAGCTCGTCCCTGGTTTTGTGCCGCCACTAACTGTGTCAACATCTGTACAGCATTCCTAAGATCCTGATCTGTGGCATTCGTCGGTGGTTCCACGGGCACTTTCCTTCTTCTCGGCTCTTCTGGAGCTGAAGAAGTAGAAGAAGCTCGCGTTGCAAACTCAGTTTCAGCCCCACCTTGATCAACTTGTTCAGGTGGTGGTCTACTTGTTCCTTCACCGACAATTCTATCTATCAGCTTACTTTTACCTTTTCCTCTCCCTCTTCTAGTGTTCGGCATTTTGACTATACCAAAGAAAAACAATTACTAAGATCAGATACAATGCAACTGACAACATTGGCTCTATTGCATGATCTAGAATGAAGAAAAGAAATGACATCCTAAATGTCCCGTAGCCTCCTACTTAGAAATGTGGTGCACAACACATCGATAAGTTAGACTCTACTCAGACACGACTTTGTAGACACCCTTAGAACAACCCGCTCTGATACCACCTTTGTCATGCCCCGAATCCAATCGAGACGTGATTGGAACCCGTAGCCGATAAGGCCCGAGAGAACCAACCTTTGTCTATGTTCAATCATATGCATGCCATAAAAAACCCATGAGCGCATAACCTCTATGAGCCTAACGATGAAATTCATAGATCGTAATGTATATATATACATATGTGAAACTGGGCCGTTGAGGCCACCGAGTCAAGTGCGACATATCCCTTTGACATTTATACACCAACACCTATCCACAAAAGCCTCTAACAAAGCATTGACCAAAATGAACTAAAAGTCGGGACAAGTCCCCGCTTTATACAACATGTACAATACCAAAACATATATAGACTCTGACTCGGAGAAGCCCCGGATTAACTGGAGCTCACCAATGATCTGCAACGACTGGCAACCTACTGTGGAGGCCTACTAGGACCTGCGCCTGCAGCAAGTAAGGTAAATTCCCCCGAGAGGGGTCAGTACTAAATAAGTACTGAGTATGCAAGGCTCAGATGAAACTATACAACACATGAATATTTCAGTGAACTCAAATACAAATGACTAATCAATGTGAATAAGTAACCATTCTGCATTTTGGGAACCATGTGGATTGCTTTCATTACTTTAATTACTTTCTTTACATTCAATGCTCACTTGTCATTACACATATCACAATATACCTGGGCCCCGACTGATCAGTGGGTCTTTACATATCATATCATCGTGTTGGGATCGAGTCGAGCTAGGCTTATGCCCCTAGACTTGCCACCCATATTTCAATGCATCAGGATCGGGTCGAGCTAGGCTTATGCCCCTAGACCTGCCACCCATAAATCCATACCTCAGGATCTATTCGAGCTAGGCTTACTCCCCTAGACCTGCCACCCGTACTTGATCATTGACCACATATGCATTACTTTGTTCATTACTTTGAGATTGATACTTTGGTAGTCATAACATCACTTGGGAACTTTGGAACATAACATTGTTGGAAGCTTTGAATCATTAACCAATGAGTAAGGACATGTGAATAAACATCATGAGAAATGTAACATTACTAGCACCATGATACCATTGGAACCATTGGACAATAATCCATGAACAAGAGACACAAGTATAGTCACTATTGGAACATTGGAACATAACCTTATTTTGAGCTTTCGGACCATTAACCAAATAGGAGACATGAGATTCACAAATTACCCATGAGTAGGAAATATATGACAATGACTATTGATAAACGGATATCGGATACCTTAGCACATTTCGGGATAGGACTAGTGACATGTCAATATGGACACTATTTGCCGCAGAAAGATGCGGACAAAGTAACCTTACATACCTGCACTTCCAAGTGAATACATATTACTAGGTATGAATACAATGGTCCCACTCCTTCGTTACGTCTTAGTCTACAATACAAGTGCATACCGGAACTTACATTAGCAACTAGTCACTATACGGACGTACAAGATGACAATGAACTACGTGATCACCATATAACGTCATGGAACCCCCTTACAATTTAATCCACTGTATATCCATATCAACAACACCATAACATTACACACATTGACCAAAATATCACACATCGATAGCATTTCACATCACACTTAACCTTTATGCCTTCTCATTTCCATTCCGTTACATTTACGCTTATCAATTTGCCTCATAACAACATATGAACAACCATACACATTTAATACAGTCCAATATGCCTTCATACGACACTTTAAGGTCATTAAAATGACATCACAAGTTGATAATTACATCCATGAAGGGTATAGGGGTTTCGGGGGGCCAACGGGACGCAAAAACACAAAATTCGACAATCTGCCTTGGGCTGTGGAGCCACCTGTGCCCGCATGTGGATGACCTGCGCCTGCAGGTGCTGCTTGTCAGATTCCAGGGGCACCTGCGTTGGCACCTGCGCCCGCAGGTGCTCCCCTGTCGAGGGCGGATGCCCGTTTTTTTGCCGAAATGGTCTTTTTGGGGTCTTTTAATGCCATGAATGGTCCATGATCACCATCAAACATTTTTGAACATATTTTTGATCATATAACATGCCAACAACCATCCATGGTCTCACAACACACATAACGACACCCAAAACCATATTTCACGTCCAATACGGCACCGAAACCATAACCAAATTCACAATAACACCTCCCAACATTAAACAGAAGGATTAAACCAAGTAAGACTAAAATCACATTTCATATGTCAATATATAATCCACCAAGTTCACCTCCTTTAAAACCACAATTCCATCACCAAGTTTACAAAACAAACCACCCTCCGATTTAAGCAAACATGTAACCTTTCACTTTGTGAACTTCTCAATATTCCACCAACATAAACAACATCACATACACCATGTATCATGCATAAAATATAATAATTCATCATAATAATCACTTACCAAGACTTACCAATTGCTAATCTTGGCCAAAAGAGTGACTTGGGGTTTCTTGAGAGCAAAGGGAATTTTGTGGAAAATCCTAGAATGTTATGAGAGTTTTAAGGGAATAAAAATCTGATTTTTTTCTATATATAGGGCCTCATGTCTCCATTATCCTCTTTCTTAGCATTTATTGCTATGTGGATTAGTCAATGGGACCAAGTTTTGCAAGAATGGGGCAAAATAACCCATTTTGGGCCATGTCTTTCTCAATAAAATTGGGCCTCATTTAGGGCCCAATTGTGCAAGACTTTAAATGCCCACAATTTAAGACAAAATTCATCCATTCTCTCATGTCGTCATATGTCCATCAATGTTATGGGTGTTAGCTAGACGTAGCAACGTACGGGGTGTTACATTTTTGTGTGATCCCGCATGAGCAATTGAATGATCGCTTGGGCGATGATCCAGTCAAAGTCAATGTCTCACATGAGCGAGGAACCTTCGACCTAAGCGAGCCTGCTTCAATGATTAAAGGATCGCTTAAGCGACTAACGGGCTACAATCAAAGGAAGAAATGGAATTTCACATTGGCTTGATCCCAAAACGCATAAAATTGATTAAAATTAGCTTTGGCTATTTTCTCAAGTTTGGAGGCTAAGAAACTCCACCAACACCCTTTGAATTGACAATTGGAAGCACCTAATTTAGAATTTCTTTAATCCATTATTTAATTCCTTGCTTTGTATTGAATATTTTGGTGCAGTTGTTTACTTCAAACATTAATATAGTAGTTAGTGATTACTCTTTATTTAGGTTTTGAAACTTGGGTTTTGATTTACATCTTTTGCCTTTTTATTAATTAAATGCTAGCTAGTTTATGAATGGATTTGTATTTATCTAATTAATCTAATGCTTTATTGATTTTCGAAGGGAGTAGCTAACCTGAGGACTCACTTATGTACTTTGATTAAGCTCAAAAGGGTTAATTGAGGTTGGAAAAGGTTAATTAACACGATTTAGAGTGCATGTCCCATCTAATAGAGTGAACTAGAAATAGTGAAATTCCTAGTGTAGCCCAAAGTTGGAACTATTTGTGTTGGCACTTAGCTCAATTTGAGAGAATTTAGCCAAGAAATATTCATTTTCAATCGAGAGACGAGGTAGATACTTGATTTCAAAGGCTAATTTTCTAAATTCCAGATTATTAGTGAGTAATTATTTAAATATGATGGGTCATTAACATTAATTGATTCCCCATTCCTGTATTCCTTGTTTCCCACATTTATGTAGGCCTTGGATCACTCTATCCCTTTATCTTATTTCTTCTAACTTTGTGTGTTTCTTAAATTGAACCCCCCCAAAATAATACTTGTATCAATCGTTTAGATTAGAGTAAGTTACTTTCTTTCCTTATTTTCTCAATCGCTATTCACATTGTTCCTCATGGGATCGACCCAGGCCTTGAGTTGGATAAATATATTTCTAGCGACTGCATATAATTTTAATTTGTTTTAGGGGTGTAACTGAGCGTTATGAGTTATGATCTTAATTTATCTGATTAGAACTATGCTATTAGCTATAATAAACATTTTATCTCTGTTGGTACATTGATTGATGGTCTTTTTATTATGTGTGTATATCCTGAACTGTAACTAACTATTAAACTGGATGATTTTAACCTTTCAAATAAAGAAAATGTTCTTATGAATTTAATGAGACTTATTTATGACATTTGCATATATGCCATATAAATCTAGACAGAATTTCGAGATTGGTTCAAGATGTACCTTTAGGTTCATTAAAAGTGGAGGCACTACCAACATGTGAATCCTGTTTAGAAGGAAAAATGACTAAGATACCTTTTCCCTAAAAAGGAAACAGAGCAAATGATAAATTAGAGCTAATTCATTCCGATTTGTGTGTCCCATTGAAGGTTCAAATAAGAGGTGGTTATGAGTATTTCGTGACTTTTATTTATGACTTCTCAAAATATTGATATATTTATTTGGTGTGCCTTAAGTCTAAGTGCTTTGAGAAATTCAAAGAGTTTAAGATAAAAATAGAGAAATGACATGAAAAGTTTATCAAGTCATTGCGATCCGATCATGGTGGAAAACACCTCACCAAAGAGTTTATTAGTTAATTATAAAAACAAGGAATTACATCCCAAATGTATGAACCTAGAATGCCATAACAAAATGGTGTAGTAGAAAGAAGAAACTTGACTCTTTTAGAAATGGTTAGATCTATGATGAGTTACTCTGATTTGCCTTCTTCATTTTAGGTTTATGCATTAAAAATTGCAAACGATAGTTTGAACTTAGTTCCTTCTAAGTATTTACCTATGACACCCATAGAACTATGGACTGGGCATAAGCCTAGTTTAAGACATGTTTGGATTTGGGGATGTCCAACATATATGCTGAAAGGGAAAGCAAAAAATTTAAAACTAAGATCAGAAGTATATGTTTTTATTGGGATTCCTAAAGGAATGAAAGGTGGTCTATTTTACAATCCTAATGAAAATAAGTTCGTTAAAAGTACCAATATCAAGTTTCTAGAAAAGGAATTTTTAACTAACCATATTCCCAGAAATAAATTAGGTTTACGGGAATTAAGTAAAAAGATAACAAATCACTCTACTGACAATCATGAAAACCAAATCCAAACTCCAGATGTTTGGGTTAACATACCATTGCATTTTAGTAGTGGGAGAGATATTAATAGACATATAGAACAAGTACAAGTTCTTGAAAATCCATTACATCAAAAATAAGAAGGTGGCACTGAGCAAAGTGCACTAGAGAAATAAAATGTTGATATTCCAAACCTCAAGGTGATGAGGATAACATAGAAACTCTAAATTCAGCAAATGATGTGGGTCAACCACAAGAACATAATAATGTAGGATCTCCTGTACCTGCCTCTACACCTATAGCGACTAATCGTAGTGGGAGAGTCATAAGAAATCCATCTCAGTGTAACCAACATTTCTATATATACTAGCTCTCTTTATATGAAACTTGAGCTAACCTTGTTGTATAGGTTAGGGACCAAGTTTCCTAAGTCATTGATGGTCTAAAATAGGTTTGATGGATACTATAATCCCCCATGCATTTCAGCATGTGTTTAGCAAAGTTAACCTCGACGAAAGTATTTAAACTCGAGAGAGTAAGGTGGTATTCTACTTTAAGGTTTGAATTTGCAAAGTGTATATAAGTGTTAAGTTAAAGTAAAAAGGTTAAGATTTATAAAACAGAATAAAATAAGTGAGTTGCTTGCTTGACTTAAATTAAGATAGTATGTGACAAGTAAGTGCATCACCTACTTGGACTTATTGATAATTCTAAAGAATCAAGTAAGTGCATCACCGACTAAGACTCTTTGACCAACTTAGAGGGCCAAGTAGAAGCACAAAAAACTTGAATTACTTTTGGACCAAATTAGTTGGAAGCATAGGTGAAGAATGGGCAGCCGCGGACCAATAATTTTAAGTCCATCAAGACCTAAGTTAAATGGCCAAGTAGGTACACCACCTGCTTGACCATTTATGGCCCAAAATTTTCATGACCCAAGACTACACCCTAGTCCCAACATGGTGTTTTGCATCACGTGTGACACCAAGCTAATCCATGGTCTGGCATATACTATGATGTCTGCTGTAAGATTGAATACCTGAGTGCAAAAGCTAATTGAAGAGTAATAATGAATAATCCAATGGATATAAGTCTGAAAATATTATAAAGTTGAAAACATATTTAACTAACTATCTAAAAGCCTCTACTAGTGATGAGTTGTTGGGACAAGCACCTAGTTAACTCTAACTATCTAAAAACTGAAATAATTGAAATAAGGAAATGATAATAAATCTTGTCCTTAAAAGATGAGGATTTACCACACAGTGCTGCTGAGATGGGTATAGGATCGTGCTAACAACGAGCTAGATGCTAAGAGTCTGAACCTATATCATACAACAATATAGCATAAAAAAGTATATGATCATTACTTTGAATGTACTGAGCATATGAAATACGCACTATAATATATATAAGTAAACATACTGAATATATGAGACTGAAATGAACATGGAACTAATAAACATAAGTTGAAGCAATGAACCAAGTAAATAAGCATAAAAATAATAAATATAATAACTGAATAGGCTGAATCTGGGGTCATGCAATGACTGAGTCTAAATTATGGGAGCTACTATTCACTGACATACTCCATCTGAGCTAAATGGGCTCCAACATGTAACCCCAATTGGAAGGGTGCTCTGTACCTTGCCAAGGGTACAAACACTGACTGATGTGGATCCACTAACTAATGTCCAAAAGGACTAAGGTGTCATCCTAATCTAAAGGGTGACATTTTAGAACCTACGGTGGCAAAGTAGTTCTAGCACTTAGGAACTTTTATTAAAGGTCTCATCCTAACTAATGGGTGAGCCTTAAACCCTACGTCCTCTGGGTGCTAAGTTCTACTTCCAGCTGAATTTTAAATTGATGTACTAAATAACTCAATAATACTGATGTTCTGAAACTGAATGATAAATGGTTTGTCTAAAAGAACTTGAAAATCTGTGGAACTAAAGGAATGAATATCGAACTAACTATTCATGGGATGCTTCAGTCATCAAGTGTTTATAACCCGCCATCTTTGAAGAGTACAGTTGTTCATGACAATTTCTATATTCTTAATAGAGTAGAATTCATAAAGTACAAGTCCCAGAATACTAAATATCAATATACTGAGGAGCCATAACATGACAAGTCTATAGAGGTACTAAATTTCATGGGAAAACATGTATTTATGGACTAGTAATCATGGGAAACTAAAATGCAAGGAGAATCATGCTTTTAATGAAAATCCCAATTTCTAAACAATGGATTAACTTATAAACTGAGTATATTTAGGGACTCAATGGGTGAAAGGATACCCATTGATGAAATCCCACATACCTGAAAGTGAAATCCTTTCTAAAACTTGGACCTTGAAGCTTAAAAGTGAAGAATCCTAGTTTCTTTATTAAAGAGAGAGTTTAATCACCTGTTTCTAATTTTTCTCTGAGTGTGTACGTTAGTTTTAGGGGAATGAGGGATTATGAGTAGGTTAGACTTAAGTATTCCCCTTTGGAATTGCAAAAATGACATAGTATAGAGGGTTAAATAATAGGAAAAGACCGGATTGCCCTTTCAAAATCATAACTGAAAAGTTTGTGTGGACAATGGACGGACCAACCAATGGGTCGTTGGTTCTATTCGTTGTTACTGATGGTTCATGTGGGTTCTCTAGACTTCATGAGACGACAAAAGCGATGGATCGTTGGTTCCTCTTGTGGCCACTCAGGTATTTTTCTCACTTTTAGGACTTTTTGGCTACTCTACATATGGTCATATAGGATAGTTCATCCTAAGAACAATGATTCATTGTATGAATTGTTTTATCTGACAGCTTGACAGTGCTTCCTAAAATGACCATAACTTCTTGCTCCAGAATTAGATTGACAAGCGGTCAGTGGAGTTGGGAAGAAGACTCAATGACCTTTAATTTGGTTGGTTGTGAGCTACAAAAATCTTCATATTTTAAAATTTATACTTGTTTAAAATTGACACTAGTAAAATCTTATACGAATACTCGATCTTTAAAGAAGCTTTCAACTTAACTCTGAGCAAGAAGTTCTTTATGATCTTAATTCATATCCAAAGCACTTCCCACACTAGCAAATCACTGGGTTAGTTTTATACATTTTTGAAGAATGGTTCGGATCTTAGTTTAGAAATTTAGGGTGTTACAAAAATGATCCAAGAAAATCAGCCAAAAGGAGGACCCTTTAAAGGGTTTAAGACCAACTCATTTGACTCAATTTAACATCCCAAAAAAATCAGAATTCTAGAGTTTCCTCTCTCATTCTCTCTTAGCTTCATACCAGCCATCAAATACCTTTAGTGTTCTTGAATATTATTCTTTTATTCAAGCTAAGTTCAAGTAGGGTTCAAGCTCTTGAAGAAGTGCACGTTAGGGGAATGCAAATCTCCACCAAGTAAGGAAAAGCGACTGCCATATTAATTCCTTTTTCTAAAATTGGAATTAGAAAGAGTATGGTGTGTTGGTTTTAGTGACTTTTATTTTCTTTTCAAGCTAAGTTTGTGAGAACAACCTAAACCTTAATGAATCAAAATCTTAGCAAGTGGTATTTTTGTCTAGCAAGGTAAGTTACTCAAAATATTTGTCCCTCTATTGTGCTTCAATTGATTAGGGAATTTGGTATATTACTGAGTTAGGGATTGTTTCTTTTACATGGTGTAGTATTGGGGAGGACGTTCTGGTGGTTTATAGATGTTAGGACAACCATTAAGAGGGGTGTCCCCTTTATCTACAATTGTGAGCTTATTGGATCATTTTAAATGCAATGTTAATTAGAAATCTTGAGATCATAATAGTAAGCCATGAGTTCATATTTCCCCTTCCACATTATGATGTTTATAGGTTGTTTGATGTATAGTATGATAAGGGCTGTCAATGGATGTATGGAGAAGTCATGGCGATGTTAAAGGGCATAAACATTGCAAGGTGTGGTGATACACAACTTAATAGGGTGTTGTGTGATTTTTTTGCCTTCCAAACTTTTTTCTATATTGATTTGTATGTGTTATGCAGCCTGTGGAGTTTTGGGGTGGACCTTATAGATGTGATTAAAGGAAAATGAGAGGAAAGAACAACTTAATTTTATGAATTACGGGCTCACTTCTCTGTTACTATTTTGGTGAAATAAAATAGCCTAAATTGGTTGATTAGATACCTAGTAATAGTTTAATTCCCTATGTAGCTAATGACCGTTTTCCTATTTCCCATGGCTTCACAAATGTGTCAAAGCACTCCCATATGTATTCATTTTCCTATACTAGTGTGTTTGTATTTCCAACTACTAGGATTACAAGGGTATTCTAAATAACAAGTTCCATGAGTTATTATCTAAGTCAAATGTGGTTTCTTGTTCCATATATGCTCCTACCCATTACGTTGATGTTACATTTGTTTCCTATGTTATTGTTACTACTTCAAGCATATTATTCACATTCGTTGTGTCAGATCCTAACGAAGACCCACAAGACTTTATTGAGTAATCCAAAGGTCTTTGGATTTTATGCATGTATCTGGTAAAGATATAGTTGAGCTAGCAGCATATAGATCAAAGGGGGTGGCTATATTATGGTACGAAGCTTGGAAATAATCTAGGGGTACAGGTGTACCTTTGGCTAGTTGGAAATAGTTCAAAGAGGTATTTCTTGATCATTACCTTCCATTTGAGATCTAGGAGGCATGTGCAGTTCAGTTTTTAAATCTTCGCCAATGGAATATGAGCGTGAGGGAGTACAGTCTTCAGTGTAACTCCTTGGCCAGGTATGCTCCTAATATAGTAGCTACAATAAAGGATAGAGTTTATCGATATGTGGATAGATTAGATCTGTCTCTAGTTAGAGATTGTACTATTGCTACTTTTAATAAAGACATGGCTATAGCAAGGATACAAGCTTTTACATAAATAATGGAGGATCAAAGGAAAAGAAGAAGGACACATGAGCTAGACAGAGGGCATTCCAAGAGGGCCAAATCTGTGGGGCAGTTTATTCCATCCCAAGGTGAGTTTAGGCTTCAGTTTTCTAACTGACCACCTAGGCCATCATCTTTCTACTCTACAAAAAGTGCTCTGCCTCAGTTCAAAGGTTTTGGGGAAACCAATTTGGGCAAATAAGTGAGATCCAAGGTTCACGAGTAGCGGGGCACCAATAGTAGGGATGTATGAGTCAATCAACACCCCCTTGGCAACTTTATAAACAATGTGGAAAAAATCATCTAGGCATATGTTGTTTTGGGACAAATGCTTGCTTTTGGTGTAGTACACCAGGATATATGATGAGGAACTTCCCTCGAAGGGGCATGGGTGTATAGCGCAACCTACTTTATCGGCCTCTACATCATCATCATTGGTGCATCCTCTAGGTAGGGGTCTACAGATGCCTCAGGTCATGGTAGAGGTGTTAGAGAAGAAGCTAGATCTAGTGGAGTCCATAATCGTACATATGCTCTAGCGGATCGATAATATTTTGAGGTTTCTCCTGATGTGGTTACAAGTACAGTGCTTGTAACACCCTGGGTGTTTAAGGGTGTCCTTTATCCCACATCAAATGCTTATGAGCCTAGATTTGATTGTTTTATTGTGACACATCGTGTGATTCAGGAATATTTGATTTAAATTAGATGTTGAAAAATATATTTTTCTAGCCTTCCTAAAATGTCTTAAATATTTTTGAAATAATTCTCATTACATTTGTGTATGCATTTATTTTGAATTTTTTTTGTAATTTATTGATATTTTAATGGAGGTAGTAAGTCTATTTATGTTGGAAAATTATTATTGTAAGAGTTAGACTTTATTCAAGATGATTTTCTATTGGTTATGACATATTCATAAAGTTATAGTTATTTTACCATGAACCTATGCTATATCCAAGTCCATGTGTAATGAGAGACAAACTAGGAGGTGGTTGGAACCACCACTTCCACATGGAAGTGGTGGGGAGGTACAACAAATAATGTTGTCACTAAACTTTCCCTTTAATTGCTAACCAACCCTTATGATTTAACCAATTCTTAATGTATGATGACTAGTACTTAATAATGCCAATCAAGTATAATAAGTAGTATTTACATATATAATTAATAACATTTAATGTTAGGTAGCGTATTTTATATATATCCTCTTTACATATTAATTAAAAAAAATGTTTTCAGTATTCTTAACCTACACGGCTTCTAGATATATATATATGTCATCTTCACTTATTCTGGAGATAAAAACATTCTCATAAACCGTGTAAGCTCATCACCTGCAAAATAAGTAATTCCAATGGTTGTTGCTATCCTATGAGACTTTAGCTTTCAAAGATTATACTTGCATATATCAGTTATCACACAAATAATTAGCATCTAACCTTTATAAACTAAAAAGGAGATAAGCATATTGGGATCGTGTGGAAATCATGGGATTTTTATTAGCTATGAAGGACTCGAGGTATGTAAAGGCTCCTTATTTCTATTCTTGGCATGATCTCTTTATTTTAAGAGATTTCAATTTATCATTCTATTGAGATTTTCGCTTAGATTTTTTGTTTGGTATACTGTGGTATTTCCTTGGTGAAATATTTCCTTGCCATAAATTAGTATTTGGTAGTTCGGCTTCGGGTTAATTTGGGAAATGAATACTAAACATGTACTCTTGTCGTTGGATTAAATTGAGACGAGCATATCAAATCGTATGAAGCTCTATTTTAAGTAAAAATAATTGTTCTGGAAATTTAACACGTAATTCTACAACTTTTATTCTTACGTAAAAAGTTGGTTTTGTTGTTATGGACACGAAATAGGGGACGTAAGAGAGGAAGATTTCTGTCAAGTTTTCAAATTTAGAAACCACTACGTTCTACTGTTAGTATTTTAATGATATCATTTTGTACAAAACGTATCTTGCGGTGATTCTGAACTCCTTACAACCCCAAGACATACACCTACAACTTTTGTAAAGTCTCTAAAGTTCAATTTTTCTGTTTACCTATTCGAAACTAAGTTACAACACAAGACATTGGGGCTGTCCAGTTTATTATTTTGAGGAGTTAGTGTAATTTGCACAAACTAGGCTTACTTTTGATGTAAATCTTGATTCGAATCAACTTGCTGGAGTTACTGGAAATTAAAAAGGTATTTAATTGTATGTTCAAGGTTGTATATACTCGTGGATAAGTTGAGGAGCTTGAAATTATTATTTGGGTTACAATTTGAACTCTTTGATCTATCGTTGGACTGTTTATGGGTTAAAAGACTAAAGTTTGTGTTTAATCTTGAACTGGTACTCTTGATATTTCATTATGCTTGGTGTGACGACATGATGTACATATTGTGGGATACTCGTTACTTGACCTCGTTTGGATAGTTGATGGATCTTTCTCTACTCTTGAGTCTTTAAATGTGAATTTGATACTTTTATGAACGAGGAAGCCAATCTTAATGTGATTCTTGATTCTCTTGATTATTGGGTTTCATCGCTACTTAATACAGTTGCCCCTTCTTGACACCGAGCTTCGGTCCTTCCCAATATTTGATTATTCTTGGTGTGATGTCATGATGTACATATTATCCGATACTTGTTATTTGGCCTCTTTTGAAAATGGTCCTATGAACCTTGTTTAAACTTAAGTCTTTAATCGAATTAGATATTTTTTATACATTAGTTTACTTGATTTATGTCGAGCTTATGGGGGATCGGTAAGAATGTTGTTTGATTAATATTATAGAATTTACGCTAAGGGACATTAGATTGTATAGTGAGCACTCCTGACTCTCCTTCGTGAGTACGTTTGGATCTTGATAAAATCTATCATCTCGTTCATCTAAGTTAACTATTAATTAGTTATGATTTATGGTCAAAGCCATAAGAAGGTGGGTACTTTCTGGTAACCTTGACAGTCCACTTGATTATTTACAGTACTTTATGATATCAGATCAACTATTCATAAATTCAAGCACCGGTAAGCACGCTCATATTATATTGGAACCATATCTATATGTACATTCATTACTTCATGATACCTTCTCATTTATTATTGATAGCACATACTCGGTACATTATTTTGTATTGATGTCTCCATTGCCTAGTGGTACTCTACAATCATGCCTACAAGTTATCAGGTACACAGTGATCCTCATTGCATGTGGTAGATTTCAGTTAATGATTGCTATGCTCCGTTGTTTCAGGAGATGCTGAGTCTGGAGTCCTTTTTTATTTTGCATAGCTGATGGGTATGTCATGCCTCATCCCCACTAGTTATTCATAGTTCTTCATCTTAGAGGCTTGTAGACGTTTGTTGTGGGTGTGTGAGTCTGTTAGGGCCTTGTTGTCAGTTTTATTATTGGTTTTTGGATTTGTTGGTCTCTTCTATATATTTATTTGATGGTTTGACTTCCATACAATTTGTGGTTTCAAGAGTCCTTAGTGGTCAGTTGTATTATTCTCTTGCTTTTATATTATGAATCATTGGTGTTGTTCGGGACTCGTCGGCCCCGACTTTTCATAGGTTATGTTATTTGGTTGGGTATTTGTTGTTTTTCTCACTCAAGTAAGGCATTGGATGTTAGTTGCGCCCCTCTAAGTTTGGGGTGTGACAACTTGGTATCAGAGCAATGTCGTGTACTAGGAAGTCTACAAATCATGTCTTATATGGTCTTGCTTATAGGTTTGTTATGCACCATACTTATAATCAGGAGGCTATGGGACATTTAGGATTTGTTACCATTCTTTCATCCTCTGAATCATGCTATAAAGTATTGTCTTAAGAGTTGAGTTATTGGAATCATTCGATAGTAATTCACGAGCATTAGAACTATATAAACCTTGTGAGAGGTCGATTTTGATTCTGGACATCATAGATTTTACAATAATGAAGTTGCTTGCATTTGAAGTAAATTTCTATTCTAGTAATGAGTTTGTGTCACTAATGATCGTGTTTGGCCTATGAGGTTTTTAAACTGCACTGGAATTTTGGGATATTTTACAAGTGTGGCATACCCCGGTGTAAACGGGAGGTCCTGTCAGAAATATTAGAAGTTTGTAGCCCTACTGGTGCATTCTATTTCACATTCATGGACGAATGTTCCTAAAGGGAGAAGGATGTAACACCCCGGGTGTTTAAGGGTGTCCTTACTCCCGCATCAAATGCTTATGAGCCTAGAGTTGATTGTTTTATTGTGACACTTCGTGTGATTCAAGAATATTGGATTTAAATTAGAAGTTGAAAAATATATTTTTCTAGCCTTCCTAAAATGTCTTAAATATTTTTAAAATAATTCTTTAATTACGATATATTTGTGTATACATTTATTTTGAAAGAATTTTTATAATTTATGCATATTTTAATGGAGATAGTAAGTATATTTATGTTATCAAATGATTATTATTATAAGAGGTAGACTTTGTCCAAGATGATTTTCTATTGGTTATGACATATTCAAAAAGTTATAATTATTTTACCATGAACCTATGCAATATCCAAGTCCATGTGGAATGGGAGACAAACTAGGCGGTGTTGGCACCAGCACTTCCACTGGAAGTGGTGGGGAGGTACAACAAATAATGTTGTGACTAAACTTTCCCTTAAATTGCTAACCAACTCTTGTGATTTAACCAATTATTAATATAAGATGACGAGTACTTAATGCCAGTCAGGTATAATAAGTAGTATTTGCATATATATTGAATAACATTTAATGTTAGGTAGTAGATTTCATATATATCCCCTTTTACATATGAATTAAAAAATGTTTTCAGTATTCTGAACCTACAACGCTTCTAGATATATATACCTCATTTTTACTTATTATGGAGATACAAACATGATCATAAACCGTGTAAGGTCACCACCTCCCAAATAAGTAATTCCAATGGTTGTTGCTATCCTCCAAGACTTTAGCTTTCAAATAGTATACTTTCATATATAAGTTATCCCATAAATTTTTAGCATCTCACCTTTATGAACTAAAAAAGATATAATCATATTGGGATCACGTGAAAATTGTGGGATTTTTATTAGCTACAAAAAACTCGAGGTATGTAAAGGCTCCCTCCTTTTTTTCTTGGCATGATCTATTTATTTTAAGAGATTGAAATTTATCATGCTATTGAGATATTTGTTGAGCTTTTGGTTTGGTATATTGTGGTATTTCCTTGGTGGAATATTTCCTTACCATAAATTTGTATTTAGTAGTTCGATTTAGGGTTAGATTGGGAAAAGAAGACTAAACATATACTTTTGTTGATGGATTAACCTGAGCCGAGCATATCTCGTTATGTAAAGCTTTGTTTTAAGTACAAAAATCTGTTTTGGGAAGCTAACACTTTATGCTACAATTTTTACTGTTTTGTAAAAAGATGGTTTTGTTGTTATGGACTCAAAATAGGGGATGTAAAAGAGGAGGAGTTCTGTCCAGTTTTCCGATTTAGAAACCTCTATGTTCTACTAATAGTATTTTAATGATATCTTTCTTGTACAAAATGTATCTTGTGGTGATTCTGGACTCCTTGCAACCCCAATACATACACCTACAATGTTTATGAAGTCTCTAAAGTTCATTTTTTTCTATTTACCTATTCAAAACTAAGTTACAACACAAGACAGTGGGGCTGTCCAAGTTTACGGTTTTGAGGATTTAGTGTAATTTGCACAAACTAGGCTAACTTTCGATGTAAATCTTGATTCGTATCAACTTGTTGGAGCTACTGGAAATTTAAAAGGTATTTAATTGTGTGTTCAAAATTGTATATACTCATGTATAAGTTGAGGAATTTGAAATTATTGTTTGGATTACGATTTGAACTCTTCGATCTATCGTTGGACTGTTTATGTGTTAAAACACTAAGGTTTGTGTATAATCTTTAACTCAAACTCTTGTTAACTACAGAAGTATGTGAAATATTATCTTGATACCTTGGTTACCTTCTTGTCGCCTTGTATTATCATTTTGGTATCCTCGGAGTTTTGAAAGACACTTGTTTGACTCGTCTACTTGTAGGGATTGCTTGATCACCTGGCATCATTGTTGGACTTTGTCTTTCTTGTGGCTGTTACTTTATCACTATTTTTATGCCTTTTAATTCAGATCTTTTTCCATCTTAACTATGGATTTTTGGTTCGTCTTAATTATGGAAGTTATCCATTTTTAGTATGAACAAGAAAGCCATTTTTAATATGGTTCTTGATTCTCTTGATTATTGGATTTCAGCCCTACTTGATACTGGATTTTAGCCCTTCTTGACACAGGATTTCAGTCCATCTTGATATTTGATTATGCTTGGTGTGACGGCATGATGTACATATTCGGGGGTACTAGTTACTTGACCTCATTTGGATAGTTGTTGGATCTTTCTCTACACTTGAGTCTTTAAATTTGTATTTTCTACATTTATGAATGAGGAAGCCAATCTTAATATGATTCTTGATTCTCTTGGCTATTGGTTTTCATCCCTACTTGATACAGGGTTTTGCCCCTTCTTGATATAGGACTTCGGTCCTTTTCGATATTTGATTATTATTGGTGTGATGTCATGATATACATATTAGCCGATACTTGTTATTTGACCTCTTGAAAATGGTCCTATGAAACTTCTTGAAACTTCAGTATTTAATCGAATTAGATACTTTTGATATATTTATTTACTTGATTTTTGTCGAGCTTATGGGGGCTCGGCAAGGATGTTGTTTGATTATTATTGTAGAATTTGTGCAAGGGGTCATTAGATTGTATTGTGACCACTTCTGACTCTCCTTCGTAAGTACTTGTGGACCTTGATAAGATCTATCATCTCATCATCTAAGTTAACTATTAATTAGTTATGGTTTAAGGTCAAAGCCATGAAAAGATGGGTACTTTCTGGTAACCTTGACAGTCTACTCAATTGTTTATAGTACATTATGATATTAGATCAGCGATTCATAAATTCAGGCATCAATAAGCATGCTCATAGTATCTTGACCCTTATGTGTATGTACATTCATTACTTCATGATACCTTCTCAGTTATTATTAACCTTACAAACTAGGTACATTATTTCATAATGATGTTTCCATTGCCTAGGGGGATTTTATATTCATGCCTGTAGGTTATTAGGTACACAGTGATCCTCATTGAGTGAGGTCGATTTTAGTTGAGGATTGGTATGCTCCATTTTTTTTAGGAGATTCTGAGTCTGGAGTCCTCTTTTATTTTGCATTGTTGATGGGATGTTGGGGCCTTGTTCCATCTATTTGTTCATGGTTCTTTTTCTTAAAGGCTTATAGACATTTGTTATGGGTATTTGAGTCAGTTGTGCCCATGTTTTTAGTTGTATTCTTGGTTTCTGGCCTTGACGGTATCTTGTATATATTTATTTGATGTTTTTGCTACAATACAGTTTGTGGTTTCAAGGGACCGTATCGATAAACTATATTATTCTCTTGTTGTTATATTTATGAATGATTAGTGTTGTTCGGGCCTAGTCGGCCCCGACTTGGCGTTGGTTATGTTATTTGGTTGAATGTTTATTGGTTTGCTTAGTCAAGTATGGCATTAGGTGCTATTTGCGCCCCTCTAATTGTAATGACCCTCTAGGTCATTTTTTTACATTTCCACATTATTTCAGCATTTAGAGCTTTTCCATAGTTGCCCCAAGCCATTTATGACATGTTGTAGCTAACAGTTTCGTTATCGGGCAGTTTGTTTGGTGTATTGAGCCAATTCCCTATTTTGATGTTTTGGCTGTACAAATTAGGCTACTTGGCCTAAACTTCAGGTAAATGACCTCATATACCAATTTTGATAGTTCCATCAGCTCTGGAATGTTGATTTTAGTCTAGGGAGACCCTTTGTCTGGGTCCCCAGACTTTAAGACTCATTTTGTACTATTAGGTGAAAAGTGATGAAAATGGTCATTTGGGTGTGGGACCTATATTTCATCGAAACAACCCCAGATGGAAATTTTTATTGCGCCATTGAGTCTGAAATGTCAAATTTTATAGGGTAGCGTAGTTCTTCTACTTTCATGGGATTCCGAATGAAACCCAAGGGTGCGTCGGAGACTTGGCAAAAACTAAGTCATAGCTGGTGCAACCGCTAAAACGTACCTTTGGCCACTGAAGCAGAAGAAGTATTAACGGCTTGGGCACCACTTTAGCAGCTAGCACTGGTCCCCGATGGTCCGTTTAAGCAAAGACTTTACCTCTTTAGCAGACGCCACTTAAGAGATGTTTGGTCCACTTTAACGGAGGTCGGTGTAACACCCCGTACATTTCCAAACCCATGTGACTACCTTATTATTTATGGAATTATTTAAACTTTATATGGTTGGTTTATTACACACTACATTTGTTGGGCTGAATTAATTATATGCTAATGGGCTAAAATGAGGCCCAAAATGACACAATAAGGCATGACCCAAAATGGAAAATGACCCATTCCAAAAAGTTGACCAAGTAAACACCTCATTTATGACCAAAGTTTGGCTAAGGATGACATGACGGACTATATAAGGTGAAAAATCAGATTTTATTCAACACAAGACACTTGCCAATTCTAGACATTTCTAAAAGATATTTCTCTCTACTTTCAAACCCTAAGCTATTACACCCTTTGGAGAATATAATCTCTTTGCAAGCTTGGGTAAGTGATTACTCTTATGGATTAATATATTATATGCATAAGATGGTGTGTAAAGTATGTTGGTTATGTTGAAAAAGTGTTGAGCAGTCCACTATGTGTGAAACAGTCTACTTTTGCTTAATCGGTAAAGGGTTTTGCCTTCTAAACTTGAAAGAAGACTTGCGATATTGAAGGAAGTGAATTTGATGGATTATATGTCAACATGTAGGGTGTAGTTATGACCCTAATTTGCTTCCTCTTTTTGTAAGACTTGTGGAATTGTTGTCATGAAATTGTGCATGGAACCGGTGGTATATTGATATGAGTATATAGTTTTGTGATATTTATGTGCATGTTGAAACCATGATTGTTCCTTGGCAACAAGTTAACCTAAAATATGAAAAGGGAAGCTTACTTATGGCTATGGACCATTTATTGCTAAAAAGGATCCAAAAGTGACCCTGGTAGCCGAAAATGCGCACCTGCTGGCGCAGGTGGCCCTGGACAGGGCCAAGAGGTCACCTGCGGCCAAACCTCACCACCTGGGGGTCCATGTGGCTTCATAGGTCCTTCCAGGACACTGTTTCACTTGTTTTTGTTTCTCTTTATCCCCCTAAGGTCCCTCTACCCTTTTTGGATGCAATCACCAACTCATGGTACTATTGGATAGCTATAATGGGGTAGTCCGGAGACGTTTTGAATTGTGTCAATGGTGGATTATTTGTAATGTGTTGTGGTTAAAGGTGTTTAGGTGATGTTGTGAAGTAAATGTGACAATGTCTTGAGGATGAAATGTAAAGCATAAACTTGGTATGTAAACCTATCGGTTTGGAATGTATTTGACTTCTAATGTAAGCTCTGTTATGTATTCCTATTGTAGAGTAGTACTTTAAGAAAGCGCTAAACTGTTATAATCATACGTTGTAAGGATAAAGTATGTAAGGTTTCTCTTTTCCGTATTTCTTGGCAGCTCATATTGTTCTCATTGTTACCGAACTGGTTTCCATTCCAAAATGTTCTAACGTGTCTCATTTCAGTCTTTTTATAAATCGTTATTCACATGTCTCTTATTCATTGATTATTGTTCCAAAGTTCCAATAATGTTATGAACACCAATCTATCAATCTCACAAAAGTAAAGGAAAGAAGTAATGCATATATGGTTACTTTATGGTTATTTGAGTCAGGGTGGTAGCTCAAAGGGGAGAAAGCCTAGCTAGAGATGATCCCGAGATTATTGGATCAGGGGGAAGCTCAATGGGGTGAAAGCCTAGCTCAAGACTAACCTGACAGGGGGCAGCTCAAAGGGGTGAAAGCCTAGCTAGAGACGAACCTGCTTTATTGATTTATGGGTGGTAGCTCAAAGGGGCATAAGCCTAGCTAGAGACGAACCCAATGTTATGATTTCCCACTGATCAGTTGGGGCCCGGGCATTATACGATGGTAATGGTAATTGTAATGAATGTAAGAGCAAAGAAAGTAATGAAGGCAATGTACATGGTTCCACACATACAGAATGATGGTTTATAAATATTGTTCATTCACTTGTATTTGATTCCATTGAAGCTCTTATGTTACATGTAGTTACTTATGGCCTTACATACTCAGTACATTCTTTCATAGTGACATCCCTTGTGGGAATTACCTTACTTGCTGCAGGCACATGAGCTAGTAGACCTTTACAGTAGGATACGGATCATCAGCAAACTGTTGGTGAGCTCCAATTGATTCGGGGCTTTTCGAGTCGCTTGTACATATTGGTTTTGGTACTGTGTAACAGTTGTATAAAGAGGGGACTTGTCCCGACTTTAGGTTTGGTTATGTATTTGCTAGAGGCTTTGTAGACGTTGTAAGATAAATGAAGGAATGTATGCCTTTTCACTGTGGTGGCCCTAATGGCCCAGTTTCATATCTATTTGAATGTCTTTCCATGACTTTCATCCTTGATATCTTGTTGTTCATTTAGTGTCATGTATATGAATGGAAGGTGTACGAATGTATAGGTTTGTTCTCTCGGGCCATAACTGCTTTGGGTGCCAGTCCGCCTTAATGGGATTTGAGGCATGACAAAACTGGTATCAGAGCAGGTCATCCTAGGGTATCTACAAAGCCGTGTACGATGTAGAGTCTTGCTTATGGATGTGTTGTGCACCGCATTTATAAGCAGGAGGCTATGGGGCATTTAAGAGTTTTTTCTTTTCTTTATTTCCTAGATCGTGCAATAGAGCCGAAGTTGTAGGTGGAATCATATCTGACTATTGAAATTGTTTTTCCTTTGTTATAGTAAGATGTCGTTTACAAGGAGAAACAAGGGTAAAAGTAAGAAGCTAGACCGTATTGTCGGAGAAGGAACTAGTAGATCACCACCTGAGAAACTTAACCAAGGTGAAGCTGAAAATGAGTTTGCATCGCGGGCTTCTTCTACTTTTCCAATTCCAGAAGAGCCGAGAAGGAGAGAAGTACCTGTAGAACCTCCTGTTAATGCTACTGAGCAAGATTTAAGGAATGCGGTTCAAATTTTCACCCGTATAGTTGCTGCAAAAAGTCAAGGACAAGAAGGTCTAACTACAAGTAATGACGGTGCGAATAGGGCAGCTAGTCGGAGGACATAGGATTTCCTTAAATTAGATCCTCCTACGTTCACCGGGTCAGATCTTAATGAGGACCCACAAGACTTCATGGACCAAATTCAAAGGGATTTAGATGTTATGCATGTAACTGGTATAGAAACAGTTGAGCTTGCGGCATATATACTAAAAGGAGAGGCTATATTATGGTACGAAGATTGGAAACGATCGAGGGGTATTGGTGCAATTCCAGCTAGTTTGGAGGAATTCAAAGCGGAATTCCTTGATCACTATCTTCCCTATGAGATACGAGAGGCTCATGCAGAAAAATTCTTAAATCTTCGTCAAGGAAATATGAGCATCCGAGAGTACAATCTTCGGTTTAACTCTTTGGCCAGATATACTCCTAATATGGTATCCACTATGGCCGATAGAGTTCACCGGTATGTGGACAGATTGGATTCATATTTGGTGAGGGATTATACTATTGTTGCTTTGAATAAGGACATGGATATAGCCAGGATACAATCCTTTGCACAGAAAATGGAGGACCAGAGGCAAAGAAGAAGGGCGCAAGAATTTGAAATAGGGTCGTCAAAGGGCTAGACCTACGGGATAGTTCATAGAATCCCAAGGAGAATTTAGGCCTTGGGATTTTAATAGACCACCTAGGCCATCATTTTCTTATCCTACAACAGGTACTCCATCCCAATTCTAAGGGTTAAGAGGCAGTCACATTGGGCAAAGTAGTGGAATTCAAGGTTCACAAACATCGGGGTATCGAGCACAAGGAAGTATGAACCAATCAAGGTTTTCTCTCCAACTGTGTCAGCACTGCGGGAAGCTTTATTTAGGTGAATGCCAGTTTGGAATGAATATTTGCTTTTGGTGCGGTATGTCCGGGTACATGCTGAGAGACTGCCTAAGAAAGGGCATGAGTAGTATGGAGCGATCTACTGGGTCAGCCATTGTGTTATCAGCGCCGGGTGTACAGCCTACTATTCATGGTAGAGGTGTTATAGGAGAATCTAGTTTTAGTGGGGTCTAGAAACGTACCTATGCCTTAGCAGATCGGCAGAATTTGGAGGTTTCTCCTGATGTAGTTACAGGTACATTATCCTTATTTTCACATAATGTATATGCATTGATTGATCCAGGCTCTACCCTATCATATGTCACTCCATTGGTTATTGAAAAATTTAATAGAACACCAGATTTTTAGCTAAACCATTTGAAGTATCTACACCCATTGGTGAGTCTATTATAGCTACAAGAGTTTATCTTAATTGTATGGTCACTATTTGTGACCATGATACATTGGATGATCTTATTGAGCTGGAAATGGTAGATTTTGATGTTATAATGGGTATGGACTAGTTGGCTTCTTGTTATGCCACGGTGGATTGCCGAGCTAAGAAGGTACATTTCCATTTTCCACAAAGGACCGTCCTTGAATGGAGGGGTAATGTTGGAGTACCGAGAGGTAAATTTATTTCCTATCTTAAGGCAAGGAAAATGATATCCAAGGGGTACATATGTCACTTAGTAAGAGTGCAAGATACCGATGTGAAGCCACCGACTCTTCAATTGGTTCCAGTGGTAAATGAATTCCTTGATGTATTTTCTGAAGATCTTTCGGGTTTGCCTCCAGAAAGGGAAATAGAGTTTGGTATTGATGTGGTTCAAGGCACTCAGCCTATCTCTATTCCTCTATATAGAATGGCCCCAGCAGAGTTACGCGAGTTGAAGGAGCAATTGAAAGACTTGCTGGACAAGGGATTCATAAGGCCTAGTATGTCCCCTTGGGGTGCACCAGTGTTATTTGTACGAAAGAAAGATAGCACGTTGAGAATATGTATTGATTATCAGCAACTGAATAAGGTAACAGTCAAAGAATAAATATCCCCTCCCCAGAATTGACGATTTGTTTGACCAATTGCAGAGTGCCAAATGTTTCTCAAAGATTGACTTGAGATCGGGTTATCATCAAGTAAGGGTTAGAGAAAAAGATATACCCAAGACAGCTTTCTGAACATGGTATGGTCATTATGAATTTTTGGTTATGTCATTTGGTCTAACAAATGCACCCGCAGTTTTTATGGATTTGATGAATAGGGTGTTCAAGCCATTTTTAGATGTGTTTGTGACCGTGTTTATAGATGATATTCTGGTTTATTCCAGGTCACAAGAGGACCATGATAATCACTTACGGAAGGTGTTACAGATTCTTCGTGATCGTAAGTTATATACAAAGTTCTCTATGTGTGAATTTTGGTTAAAATCTGTAGTATTCTTGGGTCATATTGTGTCGGATGAAGAAATAAAGGTGGATACACAAAAGATAGAAGTTGTGAAAAATTTCCAAGACCTATGACACCTACAGAGATTTGTAGTTTCCTTGGATTGGCAGGTAATTATAGAAGATTTGTTGAAGGATTTTCTTCCATTGCTGCACCTTTAACAAAGCTAACACATAAGGCAACCAAGTTTCAATGGAATGATCTATGTGAGAAGAGTTTCAAAGAGCTGAAGGATAAGTTGACTTCTACACCCTATTGGTACTTCCAGAAGGCACGGAAGGGTATGCGGTATATTGTGATGCTTTAGGAGTCGGCTTAGGATGTGTATTGATGCAGCACGGTAATGTGATAGCTTATTCCTCAAGACAGTTGTGGCCACCTGAGAGAAATTATCCAACACATAATCTTGAGCTAGCAGCGGTGATATTTGCTTTAAAGATATGGCGCCACTACTTGTATGGGGTTCATGTTGACATATATACTGATCATAAGAGTTTGCAGTATATTTTCAAGCAGAAGGACCTAAATCTGAGGCAGCGGAGGTGGCTTGAACTATTAAAAGATTATGATGTTGATATCTTATACCATCCAAGGAAAGCAAATGTAGTAGCCGATGCATTAAGCTGCAAAGAAATAGGAAACACTGATGGCTAGTTCACGAAAAAGCAAGGTATAGTCAAGGATTTGCATCAACTAGCCAGTTTGGGGGTTCGTCTTATTGAAACTCCAAATGAAGAAATTATTGTGCAAAATTCGGCAGAATCTTCATTAATAGCTTAAGTGAAGGAAAAACAATATGTGGATCCTATGTTATTGCAGCTGAAAGAGAATGTACAACAAGGATTGACAAAGGCCTTTGATCTTACGCAAGAGGGAGTGCTTCAGTGCCAAAGCAGATTATGTGTACCTGAGGTAGATGAAATAAGGAGGCGGATTATGACAGAGTCACATCATTCATGATATTCTATTCACCCGGGAGCAACCACAATGTATCATGATTTGAAATAAATGTATTGGTGGGGTAATATGAAGAAGAACATTAAAGAATTTATAACCCAATATCCAAATTATCAACAAGTAAAAGTAGAGCATCAGAAGCCTGGAGGTTATATGCAATGTATTAATCTTCCAGTTTGGAAGTGGGACATGATTAACATGGATTTCATCACAGGTTTGCCTCGTACACTGCGAAAATTTGATTCCATATGGGTAATAGTTGACAGCCTTACCAAGTCAGCACACTTCCTACCAGTCAAGACCACCTATACAGCTGAAGATTATGCACGATTGTATGTAAGGAGATAGTGAGACTATACGGAGTTCCAATATCTATTATATCAGACAAGGGAGCTCAATTTACTACAAATTTTTGGAAGTCTTTTCAGAAGAGTTTGGGTACTCAAGTGAATTTAAGTACAGCTTTTCATCCTCAGATAGATGGACAAGCAGAACATACTATCCAACCACTTGAAGATATGCTACGAGCTTATACATTGGACTTTAAAGGTGGTTGGGATGATCATCTATCACTTATTGAATTTGCCTATAATAATAACTATCATTCAAGTATCAAAATGGCGCCTTATGAAAGTTTATATGGAAGAAAGTTTAGATCACTAATTGGATGGTTTGAAGTGGGTGAAACTGCCTTATTTGGTCCAGATCTTGTTCATCAAGCTATGGAGAAGGTTAAGGTGATACAACAGCGGTTGGAAATGGCTCAAAGTCGACACAAGTCATATGCCGATGTTAGAAGAAGGGGGCTAGAATTTTCCATAGGTGATTGGATAATCCTGAAGGTAACACCAATGAAAGGAGTAATGAGATTCGGGAAAAAGGGAACATTTAGTCAACATTATATAGGGCCATATAAGATTGTCAGCAGATTTGGTCAAGTTTCCTATGAACCACTTTTGTCATGCCCCGAGGCCCATCGAGACGTGATTGGCACCAGTAGCCGATAAGGCCCGAGAGAACCAAGATTTGCCTACGTTCATTCATGTGCATGCCATCTGAAACACCCTTATCACGTAGAAGTTTATAATGCTACCAATGAAATTCATGAAACATGCGACATATATACATATATGAAACTTGGCCGTTGAGGCCATCAAGTCAAAAACGACATGTACCTTTTACATTTATATACCCACACCTGTCTACAAAAGCCTCTAACAAGTGCATTGACCAAAATGATCTAAAAGTCGGGATAAGTCCCCGAACTATACAACATGTACAACACCAAAACATATGTACAACTACGACTCAGAGAAGCCCCGAACTAACTGGAGCTCACCAATGATCCGCAACAACTGGAAACCTACTATGGAGTCCTACTAGAACCTGCGCCTGCAGCAAGTAAGGTAAATCCCCCAAGAAGGGTCAGTACAAAGAATGTACTGAGTATGTAAGGCCATATGAAACTTGTATGATATGTAATGATGTCAATGAAATCAAATTCAAATGAATAACCAACATAGATAAGTCACTATTCTGTACTTTGGAAACCATGTATATTGCTTTCGTTACTTTCTTTGTATCTTTAATTCAATGATTATTCATCTTTTCTTGTGACTTGTGATACCCGGGCCCCGACTGAACAGTGGGTTTTAACATAACATATCGTTATGTTGGGATCGGCTCGATCTAGGCTTATGCCCCTAGAGCTGCCACCCTAAGAATCAAAGCATTGGGTTCGGCTCGAGCTAGGATTATACCTCTAGAGCTGCAACCCATAAACCAACATATTCGATTTGTCACGAGCTAGGATTATACCTCTAGAGCTGCCCCCTGTCAGGTTCGGTCCGAGGTAGGCTTATGCCTCTAGGATTGCCCCCTGATCCAACAATCTCGGGATCGGCTTGAGCTAGGCATTTCGCCCCCAAAGCTACCACCCATACTTGAACATTAACCACATATGCATTACTTCATTCATTACTTTGAGATTGATACAATGATAGTCATAACATTATGTGAAGCTTTGGATCATTAACCAATGAGTAAGAGATATGAGAATACAGTCATTTGGAAAAATATAGCCTTTTGGGAAACATAACACTATTGGAGAACGAGATACGTGAGCATAAACAATATTGGAACTTTGGAACATAACTTTATTGGGCTTTGGAACATTATCAATGTATAGGATACATGTGATTCATAATTGATCAAAGAATAGGAAACTTGTGATAATAACCATGGGTAACCGGAAATAGTATACCTTAACACACTTTGGAATAGGACAAGTGTAACGTCTATGTGAATTCTATATGCTGCAAAAATATACGTACAAAGTAACCTTACATACCTGCACTTCCAAGTATGAATACACAATTCTATGTATGAACATAATAGTCCAGCTCCTTCTTTACGTCTTACTCTACAATACAAGTTCATACTAGGATTTACATTAGCAACTAGGTACTATACAGGTGTACAAGACGACAATGAACTATATAACTGTTGTATAACATCATGTCACCCCCTTACAATACACTCCAAGGCATTATCATATCAACAATACCTTAAAATTACGCACATTGACCAAGAGATCATACATCGATAGCATTTTACACCACACTTCCCTTTACACATTTATCTTTATCATTACATCGCAATTACTCCTTCATAACAACATATGAACAACCATACATACTTAATACAGTCCAACACACCTCCATACAATACTTTAAAGTCATTAAAACAAAATCACAAGTTTATAATTACATCCAAAAAGGGTATAGGGGCCTTCGGGGATCAAATAGAGACGGAAGCACCCAAAACAAAAATCTGGAATGACCTGTGCTGTCACCTATGCCAGATGTTGGCTGAGGTGCATGCACAGATAGCCTATGGAAAATTCCAGGGGCATCTGCGCCCGCAGATGCCCTCGTCTGCGGGGCAGATGCCCGTTTTGGTCCGAAATGGCCTCTTTTGGGTCTTTTCATGCCATGAATGGTCCATGATCATAACCAAACTTATTTTGACATATTTTTGATCATCTTAAACACCAACATTCATCCATGATCCCACAACACACATAACAACACCCAAAACTACACTTTACGACCAATAAGTCACCCAAAACCATAACCAATTTTACAATAGCAACTCCAAACATTATGCACAAGAAAGAAACAACATAAGACTATAATAACATCTCATATGTCAATATTTAATCCATCAAGTTCAGTTCCTTCATGACCATAAGTCCATGTTCAAGTTCACAAGACAAAAACCATTCTCCGATTGCAAAAATAGACAGTTTTACGCATAACACACTGTCCAACACTTTGCAAAAACAACCAACATGATTTATACACCCTATTAAACATATTATATACTTAACCATAAGAATAAATACTTACCAAATTGTGATCTTGGCCCAACAAGTAGTTGCCTTAGGGTTTGTATCTTGAGAAATAATGTTTAAGAAAATGTTAAAAGGCATGTGTATATCTAATGACTAAAAATCTGATTTATGGGTTTATATAGTCCCTTTTGGGTGATCCTTATCCACACACTTGGTGGGTTTACTTGGTCAATGGAAGATCAATGCAAGAATGGGTAAAAAATTCTTTTTGGGCCATGTCTTCCTTTATGATTTTGGGCTTCTTTTTGGGCCCAATTGTGCAAGACTCATTAATTCCCACAACTTTTAATACATAATTCATCAAAACTCTCATGTTTTCATATTTCCATAATTATTACGGTAGTCAGCTAGACTCCAAAACCTATGGGGTGTTACATTCTTCCCCCCTTAAAAACATTCGTCCTCGAATGTTAGTGTTATCATTTCAAAGAAACCAATTACAAGTTTTGGAACATTCTTCATGTCACCATATAAATATATACTCAAAGCTTATTAATACTTACTTGTCATTCTTCCCCTTGGAACAAATGAGGGTACTTGGATTTCATCATTTCTTCAGCTTCCCATGTGACCTCTTCTATTCGTTGATTCCTCCAAAGTACCTTTACGTATGCTATGTCTTTGTTTCTCAACCTCTTCAATTGTCTATCCATAATGGCAATAGGTATCTCCTCATAGGTAAGATCCTCTATAACCTGTACCTCATCAATAGGAGTAAAACGAGATGGATCCCCTATGCATTTTTGAAGCATCGATATATGGAATACCGGATGAACTGTGGAGAGTTCCTGGGGTAGCGCCAACTCATATGCAACCTGCCCAAATCTTCTAATAATTTCATATGGGCCTATATACCGTGGACTCAGTTTCCCTTTCTTTCCGAATCGCATTACCCCTTTCATTGGTGACACTTTCAGAAATACCTAATCACCTATGGCGAATTCAAGTCCTCTTCTTCTAACATCGGCATATGACTTGTGTCGACTCTGGGCCATCTGTGATCATTGTTTAATCACTTTAACCTTCTCCATAGCTTGATGAATAAGATATGGCCCAAGTAAAGCAGTCTCACCTGCTTCAAACCACCCAATTGGTGATCTACACATTCTTCCATATAATGCTTCATAAGGGGCCATTTTAATACTTGAATGATAGCTATTGTTGTAAGAAAATTCAATAAGAGGCAAATGGTCATCCCAACTACCTTGAAAATCTAACACATAAGCTCGTAGCAAATATTCACGTGTCTGAATAGTACTTTCTATTTGTCCATCAGTCTGAGGATGGAAAGCCGTAGCGTACGAGGCAAACATGTAATTAAGTCAATATTAAAAATATCCCATTTCTAGACTAGAAGATTAATACATTGCATGTAACCTCCTGGTTTCTGATGCTCTACCTTTACGTGTTGACAATTTGGGCATTGAGCGACAAATTCTGCAATGTTCTTCTTCATATTTCCCCACCAATACACTTTCTTTAAGTCATGGTACATTTTTTTAGCACCCGGATGGATAGAATAGAGCGAATTATGCGCCTCCGTCATGATTCATTTCCGCAGTTCATCTACATCTGGAACGCATACTCTACCTTGGCATTGGAGCACCCCTTCCTGTGTTAGATCAAATGCCTCTGTCAAATTCTTTTCTACATTCCCCTTTAACTCTATTATCATAGGATCTGTAAAATGTTTTTCTTTCATCTCAACTATTAACAAAGATTCAGCCGCATTTTGCACATTAACTCCTTCATCTGAAGATTTGAGAAGACGAACACCCAAACTAGCCAATTGATGTATATCTTTGATTATTTCTTTCTTTTCTGTCAATTGGTAACTAGTGATTTCTATTGTCTTGCAGCTCAATGCATCGGCTACCACATTTGCTTTGCCTGGATTATAAAGGATATCAATATCGTAGTCTTTCAAGAGCTCTAACTACCTTCGTTGCCTCAAATTGAGTTCCTTCTCCTTAAAAAGACATTGCAAACTTTTGTGATCCGTATAGATATCAACATGAACCCCATATAAATAATGAAGCCATATCTTTAAAGCAAAAACTACCACTGCCAATTCAAGATCATGTGTGGGAAAAATTTTCTCATGTGGCCGCAACTGTCGTGAGGCATATGCTATAACATTACCGTGTTGCATCAACACACATCCGAGACCAACCCCGAAAGCATCACAATACACTACATAACCTTCGATACCTTCGGGAAGCACTAAAACTGGTGTGGAGGTTAGTTTATCTTTCAACTTTTGGAAGCTTTTCTCACACGAATAATTCCACTGAAATTTCACTACTTTATGTGTGAGCTTTGTTAATGGTGCAGCAATAGAGGAAAAACCTTCGACAAATCTTCTGTAATAACCCACCAGTCCAAGAAAACGATGAATCTCTTTGAGTGTCGTAGGTATTGGCCAACTTTTCACTGCTTCAATCTTCTGTGTATCAACCTGTATCCCTTCATCTAATACAATGTGACCCAAGAACGCAACTGATTTTAACCAAAACTCACACTTGGAGAATTTTGCATACAACTTACACTCACGGAGAATCTGTAGCACCTGTCGTAAGTGATTATCCTGGTCCTCCGGTGTTCTGGAATAAACTAGGATACCGTCTATAAATACCATGACGAACACGTCCAAGAATGGCTTAAACACCCTATTCATCAAATCCATGAACACAGCTGGTGCATTTGTTAGTCCAAACGACATAACTAAAAATTCATAATGGCCATACCGTGTTCAGAAAGCTGTCTTGGGTACATCTCCTTCTCTAAATCTGAATTGATGGTAACCCGACCTCAAGTTGATCTTTGAAAAACACCCGGCACCCAGTAACTGATCAAAAAAATCATCAATTCGAGGGAGGGGATATTTTTTCTTGATCGTCACCTTATTCAATTACCTATAGTCAATACACATTCTCAACGTGCCATCTTTCTTCCGTACAAATAATACCGGTGCACCCCACGGGGACACACTAGGTCTAATGAAGCCCTTGTCCAGCAAATCTTTCAATTGCTCCTTCAATTCACACAATTCTGCTGGAGCCATTCTATATGGAGGAATAGAAATAGGTTGAGTGCCTGGAATCACATCAATGCCAAATTCTACTTCTCGTTCTGGGGTAAGCCTGGAAGATCCTCTGGGAATACATCTAAAAATTCATTGACCACTAGAACCGACTGCGGAGTTAGTGGTTCCACTTCAGTATCTTTCACCCATACTAAATGACATATGTAACCTTTAGCAATCATTTTCCTGGCTTTCAAATAGGAAATAAATCTTCCTCGTGGTGCCCCTACATTACCCTGCCATTCAAGAACATTTCCTTGCGGAAAACAAAAATGCACTTTCTTGCCCGACAATCTACTGTGGCATAACAAGAGGCCAGCCAATCCATCCCCATTATCACATCAAAATCCACCATATCTAGTTCAATGAGATCGGCCAATGTATTATGACCACACACAGTTATCACACAATTTTGATATACTCTTTTTGCAACAATACATTCACCAACTGGTGTACACACTTTAATTAATTTAATTAATAATTCTGGTGCCTTTGCAAATTTCGCAGCAAACAATGGAGTAACATAGGACAATATAGAACCAGGGTCAATCAATGCATATACATTATTTGAGAATAGGGATAATGTACTTGTGACTACATCAGGAGAAGCCTCTGAATTTTGTCGGTCCACTAAAGCATAAGTGTGATTCTGGATCCCACTAGTACTGGTTGCTTCTCTGGCACCTCTACCACGGCCAACAGGCTGCACACCTCGACTCAAACAAGGAGCCGATGTTGATGATGCAACGGTCGATCCTGTCGGTCGTGCTATACCACCCATACTCCTCTAGGGATACTTTCTCATCATGTGTCCTATTATGCTGCACCAGAAACAAGCATTTGTTACCACTTTGAATGTACCTGCATGAATATGCCCGCAGTGCTGACACTGCTGATGAGGAAAACCTACTGCCTGTGATCCAGGAACACCACTACTCTGTCCAGATAGACCACCCTTAGATCCTCAAAATTGAGAGTGAGCACCTGTTGTAGAATATAAGAATGATGGTCTAGGTGGTCTAGGAAACATACGGGGCCTAGATATTCCTTGGGACATCATAGGTGGTCCCATAGGTCTAGCCCTTTTGGACTGTCCCCTATCAAATTCATGTACCCTTCATCTCTGCCTTGGATCTTCCATTTTTTCGGTGAAGGCCTAAATTATCGCTATATCCATGTATTTGTTCAAGGTGGCAATAGTGCAATCCCTTACCAAATATGGCTCTAGTCGGTCCACATATGTATGGACTTTATCTGTCATCGTAGCCACAACATTTGGCGCATATCAAGCCAAAGAATTAAATTGCAAGCTGTATTCTCTAACACTCAAATTTCCTTGACAGAGATTTAGAAACTAATCAGTACGTGCCTCACGGATCTCATAGGGAAAATAATGATCAAGGAAAGCCACTTTAAACTCTTCCCACGTAGGTGGATTTGCACCAATATCACGGGATTTCTTCCAATCCTCGTACCACAATATTGCCTCTCCTTTCAATCTGTATGCAGCAAGCTCAACAGTTTCTACCCCTGTCACACGCATAACTTCCAGAGCCTGTTGAATTTAATCCACGAAGTCCTGTGGATCTGCTTTTGGATCTGACCCTGTGAATATAGGAGGGTCTAATTTTAAGAAATCCTGTGTTCTGCGACTCGTCACTCTAGTCGTATCATCACATGTGTCATTGGACCAGTTCGTCCTTGACTTTGGGCTTCCACTAACTGTGTCAACATATGTTCTGCAATCCTAAGATCATGATCTGTGGCATTCATTGGTGGTTCTACGGGTACTTCTCTACCAACTGGCTCTTCTAGAGCTGGAAAAGTAGACGAAGACTGCGATGAAATTTCAGCATTTGCTCCACCTTGACTAGCTTGGTCAGGTGGTACTCTACTCATTCCTTCTTCCGCAGGCATGTCTACCTGTTTGACTTTTCCTCTACCTCTTCTTGTCATTGGCATGGTAACTATACTAGAGAAAAACAATTACCATAGTTAGATTTCAACTTAACTTACAACACTGGCTCTATTGCACGATCTAGAATTAAAGAGGAGAAACACTGAGAAACAACATCCTAAATGTCCCGTAGACTCCTACTTATAAATGTGGTGCATAACACATTGATAAGTAAGACCCTACTCAGACACGGCTTTGTAGACACCCTTAGAACGACCTGCTCTGATACCACTTTTGTCACTCCCCCAAGCCCATCGAGATGTGATTGGCATCCGTAGCCGATAAGGCCCAAGAGAACCAAGCTTTGCCTATGTTCATTCATGTGCATGCCATCCGAAACACCCTTATCACGTAGAAGTTTATAATGCTACCAATGAAATTCATGAAACATGCGACATATATACATATATGAAACTTGGCCGTTGAGGCCATTAAGTCAAAAACGACATGTACCTTTTACATTTATATACCCACACCTGTCTACAAAAGCCTCTAACAAGTGCATTGACCAAAATAAACTAAAAGTCGGGACAAGTCCCCGAACTATACAACATGTACAACACCAAAACATATGTGCAACTGCGACTCGGAGAAGCCCCGAACTAACTGGAGCTCACCAATGATTCGCAACAACTGGAAACCTACTATGGAGTCCTACTAGAACCTGCGCCTGCAGCAAGTAAGGTAAATCCCCCAAGAGGGGTCAGTATGAAGAATGTACTGAGTATGTAAGGCCATATAAAACTTTTATGATATGTAAAGATGTCAATGAAATCAAATTCAAATGAATAACCAACATAGATAAGTCACTATTTTGTACTTTGGAAACCATGTATATTGCTTTCGTTTCTTTCTTTATATCTTTAATTCAATGATTATTCATCTTTGCTTGTGACTTGTGATACCCGGGCCCCGACTGAACAATGGGTTTTAACATAACATATCGTTATGTTGGGATCGGCCTGAGCTTGGCTTATGCCCCTAGAGCTGCCACCCTAAGAATCAATGCATTGGGTTCGTCTCGAGCTAGGCTTACACCTCTAGAGCTGCAACCCATAAACTAACATATCAGGTTCGGCTCGATCTAGGATTATGCCTCTAGAGCTTCCCCCTGTCAGGTTCGGTCCGAGCTAAGCTTATGCCTCTAGGACTGCCCCCTGATCCAACAATCTCGGGATCGGCTTGAGCTAGGCATTTCGCCCCCAAAGCTACTACTCTTACTTGATCATTAACCACATATGCATTACTTCATTCATTACTTTGAGATTGATACAATGATAGTCATAACATTATGTGAAGCTTTGGATCATTAACCAATGAGTAAGAGATATGAGAATACAGTCATTTGGAAAAATATAGCCTTTTGGGAAACATAATACTATTGGAGAACGAGATACATGAGCATAAATAATATTGGAACTTTGGAACATAACTTTATTTGGCCTTGGAACATTATCAATGTATAGGATACATGTGATTCATAATTGATCAAAGAATAGGAAACTTGTGATAATAACCATGGGTAACCGGAAATAGTATACCTTAACACACTTCGGAATAGGACAAATGTAACGTCTATGTGAATTCTATATGCTGCAGAAATATACGGACAAAGTAACCTTACATACCTGCACTTCCAATTAATAATACATAAGTCTATGTATGAACACAATAGTCTAGCTCCTTCTTTACGTCTTACTCTACAATACAAGTTTATACCAGGATTTACATTAGCAACTAGGTACTATACAGGTGTACAAGACGACAAAGAACTATATAACTACTGTATAACATCATGTCACCCCCTTACAATACACTCCAAGGCATTATCATATCAACAACACCACAACATTACGCACATTGACCAAGAGATCATACATCGATAGCATTTCACACCACACTTCCCTTTACACGGTTATCTTTATCATTCCGTCGCAATTAATCCTTCATAACAACATATGAACAACCATCCATACTTAATACAGTCCAACAAACCTCCATACGATACTTTAAAGTCATTAAATCAACATCACAAGTTGATAATTACATCCAAAAAGGGTATAGGGGCCTTCGGGGATCAACTAGAGACGGAAGCACCCAAAATGAAAATTTGGAATGACCTGCACTGCCACATGCACCCGTATGTGTCTGATGTGCACACGTAGATGGCCTCTGGAAAATTCTAGGGGCATATGCATTGGCATCTGCGCCCACAGATGCCCTCTTCTACGGGGCGGATGCCCTTTTTGGTCCGAAATGGCCTCTTTTGGGTCTTTTCATGCCATGAATGGTCCATGATCATAAACAAACTTATTTTGACATATTTTTGATCATATTAAACACCAAAATTCAGCCATGATCCCACAACACACATAACAACACCCAAAACTACACTTTACAACCAATACGTCACCCAAAACCATAACCAATTTTACAATAGCAACTCCAAACATTATGCACAAGAATTAAACAAGATAAGACTATAATAATATCTCATATTTCAATATTTAATCCATCAAGTTCAGTTCCTTCATGACCATAAGTCCATGTTCAAGTTCACAAGACAAAAACCATTCTCCGATTGCAAAATAGACAGTTTTACGCATAACACACTGTCCAACACTTTGCCAACACAACCAACATGATTTATACACCCTCTTAAGAATATTATATACTTAACCATGAGAATAAATACTTACCAAATTGTGATCTTGTCCCAACAAGTAGTTGCCTTAGGGTTTGTATCTTGAGAAATAATGTTTAAGAAAATGTTAAAAAGGCATGTGTATATCTAATGACTAAAAATCTTATTTATGGGTTTATATAGTCCCTTTTGGGTGATCCTTATCCACACACTTGGTTGGTTTACTTGGTCAATGGAAGATCAATGCAAGAATGGGTCAAAAATTCTTTTTGGGCCATGTCTTCTTTATGATTTTGGGCTTCTTTTTGGGCCCAATTGTGCAAGACTCATTAATGCCCACAAATTTTAATACATAATTCATCAAAACTCTCATGTTTTCATATTTCCATAATTATTACGGTAGTCATCTAGACTCCAAAATGTGTGGGGTGTTACACTAGCACTACCCAAAGAACTTTCCATAGTTCATCCAGTGTTTCATGTTTTTATGTTTCGAAAGTGCATCAGAAATCCATCTCGTATTGCTCCCATTGAAGATTTGCAAGTTATGGAAGATCTCACATATGAGGAAGTGCCTATTGGTATTCTGTATCGACAAGTCAAAAGGTTAAGGAATAAGATGTAGTTTCCATAAAAGTGCTTTGGAGGAATCAGCAAGTAGAAGAAATCACATGGAAAGCCTAGGAAATGATGAAGTCTAAGTACCCGTATTTATTTCAAACGTAAGAGAAAGTTCAAGATGCAGAATTGGAGCAATAACAAGTGAGTATTTATAAGCATTATGTGTATGTAAAATATGAAAGATAAACTTAAACTTGAATTTGTTTAAATTGGATAATGTTACTAACATTTGAGGACGAATGTTTCTAAGGGGGGGAAGGATGTAACACCCCGTACATTTTCGAACCCATGTGACTACCTTAGTATTTATGGAATTATTTAAACTTGAGATGGTTGGTGTATCACACACTACATTTGTTGGGATGAATTAATTATATGCTAATCGGCTCAAATGAGGCCCAAAATGACACAATAAGGCATGGCCCAAAATGGAAAATGACCCATTCCAAAAAGTTGACCAAGTAAACACCTCAATTATGAACAAAGTTTCGCTAAGGATGACCATGAGGGACTATATAAGGTGAAAAATAAGATTTTATTCAACACAAGACACTTGCCAATTCTAGACATTTCTAAAAGATATTTCTCTCTACTTTCAAACCCTAAGCTATCACACGCTTTGGACAAGATCATCTCTTTGAAATCTTAGGTAAGTGATTACTCTTATGGTTTAATATATTATATGCATAAGATGGTGTGTAAATTATGTTGGTTATGTTAACAAAGTGTTGAGCAGTCCACTATGTGTAAAACAGTCTACTTATGCTTAATCGGTAAAGGGTTTTGCCTTCTAAACATGAAAGGAGACTTGAGATCATGAAGGAAGTAAATTTTATGGATTATATTTCAACACTTATGGTGTGGTTTTTTCCCTAACTTTATTCCTTTTTGTGTATGACTTGTGGAATTGTTGTCATGAAATTGTGCATGGAACCGATGGTATATTGAAAGGAGAATATAGTTTTGTGATGTTTATGTGCATGTTGAAACCATGATTGTTCCTTGGCATCAAGTTAACCTAAAATATGAAAAGGGAAGCTTACTTATGGCCATGGACGATTTATTGCGAAAAAGGACCCAAAAGTGACCCTGGTAGCTGAAAATGCGCACCTGCGGTTACAGGTGCCCCCGCAGGTGTACCTGGATAGGGAAAGAGGTCACCTGAGGCCACACCTCACCACCTGCGGGAACAGGTGGCTTCACAGGTCCTTCTAGGACCCCGTTTTGCTTGTTTTTATTTCTCTTTGATCCCCCAAGGTCCCTCTACCCTTTTGGGATGCAATCACCAACTCATGGTACCTATTGGATAGCTATAATGGGGTAGTCCAGAGACATTTTGGATTATATCAATGGTGGATTATTTGTAATGTGTTTTGACGAAAGGTGTTTAGGTGATGTTGTGAAGTAAATGTAACAATGTCTTGAGGATGAAATGTAAATCATAAACTTGGTGTGTAAACCTATCGATTTGTAATGTAGTTGACTTCTAATGTAAGCTTCATTATGTATTCCTATTGTAGATTAGCGCTTTAAGGAAGAGCTAAACTGTTATAGTCATACGTTGGAAGGATAAGGTTTGTAGGGTTTCTCTTTTTCGTATTTCTTGGCAGCTCCTATTGTTCTCATTGTTACCGAACTAGTTTCCATTCCAAAATGTTCTAACGTGTCTCATTTCAGTCTTGTTATAAATCGTTATTCACATGTCTCTTATTCATTGATTATTGTTCCAAAGTTCCAATAATGTTATGACCACCAATGTATCAATCTCACAAAAGTAAAGGAAAGAAGTAATGCATATATGGTTACTTTAGTTATTTGAGTCCGGGTGATAGCTCAAAGGGGGAAAAGCCTAGCTCGAGACGATCCCGAGATTATTGGATCAGGGGGCAGCTCAATGGGGCAAAAGCCTAGCTCGAGACGAACCTGACAGGAGGCAGCTCAAAGGAGCGAAAGCCTAGCTAGAGACGAACCTGTTTTATTGATTTATGGGTGGTAGCTCAAAGGGGCATAAGCCTGGCTAGAGACGATCCCAATGTTATGATTTCCCACTGATCAGTTGGGCCCCGGGCATTATATAATGGTAATGGTAATGAATGTAAAATCAAAGAAATTAATGAAGGAAATGTACATGGTTCCACACATACAGAATGGTGGTTTATCAATATTTTTTATTCACTTGTATTTGATTCCATTGAAGCTCTTATGTTACATGTAGTTACTTATGGCCTTACATACTCAGTACATTATTTCGTACTGACATCCCTTGTGGGACTTACCTTACTTGCTACAGGCACAGGAGCTAGTAGACCTTCACAGTAGGATACGGATCATCAGCAAACTGTTGGTGAGCTCCAGTTGATTTGGGGCTTTTCGAGTCGCTTGTACATATTGGTTTTGGTACTGTGTAACAGTTGTATAAAGAGGGGACTTGTCCCGACTTTAGGTTTGGTTATGTATTTTCTAGAGGCTTTGTAGACGTTGTAAGATAAATGAAGGAATGTATGCCTTTTCACTGTGGTGGCCCTAACGGCCCAGTTTCATATCTATTTGAATGTCTTTCCATGACTTTCATCCTTGATATCTTGTTGTTCATTTAGTGTCATGCATATGAATGGAAGTTGTATGAATGTATAGGTTGATTATCTCAGGCCTTAACGGCTTCGGGTGCCAGTCTGCCCCAATGGGATTTGAGGCGTGACAGTCGGCCTGGTCCATGGACCGCTTTAGCGGTAGTGTGACGCTTTAGTGATCAAGTGGGTGCTTAAGCGGCACCTGCAGTGCATTTAATCCCATTTTCACCCATTTTCTGTCATTTTATCTAAGTGTTGAGAGTATTAAAGCCCTAGAGAGATAGTGAGAGAGGGGAGGCAATTCTTCGGTGATTAAGGGAGGTTGGAGAGTTCGCCAAAGCCATTTTTCCTCGTCTTAATTCTTGTAAGTTCAATCTAATTTCTCGATAAATTCTCTGTTTTAGGTTTAAATCCCTAATTCATTTATGGGTTGATTTTAGATGTTTTGGGCTTGGAATTTACCCATTATTGAGGGTAAATGATCCTTGAGCCTTGAGGGACGTTTTGACTATTTCAAATTTATGATTCCGTAAGCAGGCCCCACATTGGATTTTGCTCGATTTTTGAACTCGAAGAATTTATATATAATATGGGTATCATTATTCTCTTATTAATGCGTAGATCATTATTTTGATAGTGTGGCATCGTGTGGAGGCTTCTCAAAAGGGAAAATCCCCAATTTATCAGACTTTCTCGGGCATTCTTCGGTGTCCAGGTAGGCTAGGTGATGAATATATTTATTTATATATTTTTATATATTAAATATTAGTTATTTTAAATAAATATAAATAAATATATCATATTATTGCATATTTTCCGACAAATTCTACAGGAAGCAGAATACAAGGGAAGACTAAAGAAGAAACAAATTATAGCCACAACCTTGAAACGTTTTGGAAGAAGTTGAAAAGCTCATGGGTGATGATCATCAGTTCATACTCACACTCGTCAAGTGGAAGAATTGAGAAGAAGTTGCAAGTTGATGGTTACAACCACCACTGCAAAGGATGCATTCGTGTGGGCAACACTATAATTTTCTATAAATAGAGGCATTTCTTTGATTATTAATCATCCAATGTTATAAGCAAGATATAAAAATTAGTCTTGTTTACTTTCTCTTCCTTTCTTTTTCATTTTGTAGGATAATATTTTTCTTTACTTTATTAATTTCTCCATAATGGAGTAATATTTCCGTTGGGATAGGTGTGAAGCTTTATATATTTATAATATTATCTTAGTTTTAATACATACTTCGCCTGAATATTTTATTTACATCTTCATAGTATGCTGGAATAATAACCTTTATCTAATTATTATTATCACACCTATCTATTTTATCTAAGTTATTATTATATTGATTTTACTATCCTCACTGAGTGAAATTAATATGTAAAGACTAATGAGCAAGATAGAAGAGTGGGAGTAATTTTTAGTCAGTTATTATTCCAAATCTTTAATCTTGCTTCTTTCAATCCGTATCCTCACGGAGGGATTTACTCAACTATGTTTATTGATTTAAATATTACTCGCAAGTGGTCTTTACACCTTCTAGCACAATTCATGCAAGAAAATATTTTTATATAATTATTGCTAGTCTTAAATCATTTAAATGACACAACCTCATGGAATGCTAATTAAATATTTATTTCTTAGTGAGTAAAAGATAATTATTTTAGCAATAAGTAATTATTTTTTAGAGAAATACATGTGGAGACTGAGATTTTATATAATAATATTATCAAGTGAATTCATCGATTCCCAACTCTTTGTAATATATTAATCTTTTGGAAGTAGTTTATTTTACTTTAAGTAATTTATAATTTAAAACTCATCTTTCATCAATTTTCTTCTCTTAAATAGTAATCAAGATAATACAAATTTGTAGCTAGATGGTTTCAATCTCTGTGGGACGATATGTTAAACTATACTAGAATTTGACAGAGTACAAGAAACAAAATCTTATATACATTGGACTCGTCAAATATTTGGCGCCGTTGTCGGGGATTGGTAAACATCTACTTCAAATTAATTATCTTATTACTACTTTGAGATTTTATTTTTCTATTTCTTCAAGTACTTTATATTCTATTACTTATCAAATTTTAGGAAACAAGGCTTGAAGATATTATTGTTGTTGTTGTTATTATTATTATTATATTATATTAATTTATATTATACTATAATATATTTATTATTATTCCTATTTTTTTTTATTTTCAAGTATTTTGTTTTGTAGAACCTAATTAGTGCTAGGAAGCAAGATTTTTTTAAAAAAAAAAAATATTTTCACATTGTGAACCCACTTTATGCACTTTAACTATGAATTTCAATCAACCAAGTAAAAGTTTTATTAAATTGGAAGAAAATATTGTCAAAAGGCTATTACCTGTGACTATTGTGGAGGCAGTCACCTTGTTCATGAAGGCCAAACAGGTAATTCATATTTCTTTAATTCTTCTTATGAACAATCTTACGTTGTTTCTAGTTCTTTCAGGTACATTGATTCTAGTGAATATGATTGCAATCTATAGTGTAATCAATACTCGCAAGAGGGGATCAATATATTGATAGTGAACCATTTCAAGAGGAGAATGTGAATTTGAAGAAAACTATGCATACTTTCATAAAGAATATTGATGAAAAAATTGCACATAATTATAAAGCCATTACGAATGTAACAATGAAGCTAAATGAATTAATAAGCGCAATAAACTCCTTTAATGATGGTGAACTTTCAAATGAAGCTATGTCTTGTGAGGATGAAACAATTAATGAAATAAAAGAGCCTTGTAAAAAAGAATATACTGCTCATGATGAAGCAGGATGACAATAAAGGCTTGATGGAATTCAACTCATCAAGTAACAAATGCATATCCCATTTTTCTAATCCACATAAATTGATTAATTTTGATAAAAATGAGAATGAAGAGGTCACAAGCACAAAAATAATATTATTTGATCATTATTCTGCAATTTCTTTTTATTATTATAATTTTATGGATTTTGTTGTTGGAGATTTTCAGGAAAAAACATGGAATGATCCTCGTCAAAAATATAAAATAGAGTTAAGAATTATCATGCATAATTATTTGTCTGCTCAAGATAAGGTCAAGAAAAACCAGATAATCCGAAAAAAAATATACATTTTATAATATTGTTGGTCAAGTGGGATTTGGTAGAATTTTCAAGAATCAAAAAAGAAATTTTGATTCAGATTCGAGGATGAAATTCACAAGCTCTCGACAAAAAAAGGAAAATCCTTTTTCCTCCTCTTGCTTTTAAATTATTTGTCAGGGACCTGATGATATTTAAGTGGGGGATAGGAAATATATATATATATACAATATATTTTATATATTTGCATAATTTTTTAATTTATAGCACAACTTATTTAATACACTTCCATGGATTTCTTTGTTCAGTTCTTTGCCATGGTCGTAATATTTTAAACTGAACATTCTTTTTAAAAATAATAATTTGATAATGAGATTTTGAAAAATAAATTGAATGATTATTATTCATGGGTTATATGAATATTTTTCCAAACTCATATTAATTTATTGCTGAATAAAATTATAATATTTACTGATCCCAAGTGTATAGTGTTGTCAGGTGATATCGCCCAGTTCTCTTGCTTATTCGAAAATCTAGAACATGCCTTGAATTTAATTTGAGGCGAAACACTAGGTAGATTTTTGAGTTGGGAAATGAAAGTAGGCTTTATTGTTAAGTCATGACCGAAATTGACCTACCTAAATTATGTTTACCCTAATCAGTCCCTTGAGCCTAAATAAATCATTTCTTGTTTTATTGATAAGCCAAATTTGAACCCGAATTTAATTTTTGTTATAACATCTGTTTGTTCACTCTATTCCCTTAGCACCGATAAAAAAAATTGAAAACAAAAATAGTGCAGGGAGTAGTTAGAAAAAAGAATTAAACATTGATTCTTGTTGAGCTTATTGATATTTTTAAGAATGTTGTCAAAAAAAAAAGAATATTATCAAATAAAAAAAGTTACAAAGAAAATTGTTGGCAACTACTTCTTTTGATTAAGTGAAGGAAAAAGGGGATTAAAAAAATGTAGAAAATATGGAGGTTGATTTATTTTAGAAGAGGGAAGGCAATGATGTTTAAATGCTAAAGTAGTGTGGTGCTTATAAGGGATTTGAGTTACTTTTATTCATATATATTTTATCCATCCCTAAACCTACATCACAATATTATAAAAGTCCTACATGATCTCAACTCAAAGACTCCTATATTAGTGGAGAACTACATAATAGGCAAGCTTATGAAACTTAGAGTAGCTTGAGATACTTCTTTGTTGAGAGAGAGAGATTTTTTCCTATCTATGTCCTTCTTTAAATTTTAATGATATAATGTGTGATTTATGGGCATATCTCTTCATTTGATGAGATGCACTGGGAACAAGAAAATATTGTAATTTTATTCTCAACAGGTGAATAGGAGTGAGGTTACAATTATTTGAACTCATCATTTAGTCTTAGTTGAATTTTATTTTGTCCAAAAATCTTTTTACTTAAAATTTTAGCCGTTATTTTGTTTTGTCCTTTGCTCAAGGACGAACAAAGATTCAAGTGTGGGGGTATTTGATGGATATATTTATTTATATATTAAATATTAATTATTTTAAATAAATATATCATATTATCACATATTGTCTGACAAATTCTACAGAAAGAAGCATACAAGGGAAGACTAAAGAAGAAACAAATTATTAAAGAAATAAGAGAATTCCACGTGTACAATCACAATTTCATAGCCACAACCGTGGAACTTTTTGGAAGAAGTTGAAAAGCTCATAGGTGATGATCATCACTTCACACTCACACCTGTCAAGTGGAAGAATTGAGAAGAAGTTACAAGTTGACGGTTACAGCCACCACTTTAAAGGATGCATTTGTGCGGGCAACACTATAATTTTCTATAAATAGAGGCATTTATTTGATTATTAACCATCCAACATCATAAGCAAGATATAAGAATTAGTCTTGTTTACTTTATCTTCCTTTCTTTTTTTTTTTTATAGGATAATATTTTTCTTTTCTTTATTAATTTATCCATGATGGAGTAATTTCTTTCCGTTGAGATAGTTGATGAAGCTTGATATATTTATAATATTATCTCAGTTTTAATTCATACTTCACCTGAATATGTTATTTACATCTTCATATTGTGCTGGAATAATAACCTTTATCTAATTATTATTATCACACCTATCTATTTTACCTCTAAGTTATTATTATATTGATTTTACTATCCTCACAGAGAGAAATTAATATGTAATAGCTGATGAGTAAAATAGAAGAGCGAGAGTAATTTTTAGTCAGTTGCTATTCCAAATCTTTAATCTTGCTTCTTTCAGTTTGTATCCTCACGGAGGGATTGACTCATGCAAGTTTATAGATTTAAATAATCTCTATCTTATTTGTTCCAATCAGTATCCTCACGGAGGGATTGACTCAAATGTGATTATTGATTTGAGGGGTCTTTATCTAATTTATTTCAATCCGTATCCTCACGGAGGGATTGACTCAAATAAGTTTATTGATTTAAAGATTACTCGCAAGAGGTATTTACACCTTCTAGCAGAATTTAGGCAAGAAAATATTTTTATATAATTATCACTAGTCTTAAATCATTTAATTGACATAACCTCACGGAAAGTTAATTAAATATTTATTTCTTAGTGAGTAAAAGATAATTATTTTAGCAATAAATACTTAATTTTTTGAGAAATACATGTGAGACTGAGATTTTATATAATAATATTATCAAGTGAATTCATCTATTCCCAACTCTTTGTAAATATATAAATCTTTCAGAAGTAGTTTATTTTACTTTAAGTGATTTATAATTTAAAAGTCATCTTTCATCAATTGGTTCTCTTAAATAGTAATCAAGATAATACAAATTTGTAGCTAGATGGTTCTAATCTCTGTGGGACGATATCTTAAAGTATACTAGAATTTGATAGAGTACGAGCAACAAAATCTTATATTCATTGGACTCGTCACTAGGTTTACCTTACTTATAGATTGAGCTTTATTATGGTATTCGTATGATATTGTGCTAGTTTTGGGTTGGAAATTATGGTTTGGTTGCTTAGTTAGTGAAGTTTGATTTATTTGGCCGATTTGTGAGTCATTTTGGAGGTAGAATTGACCCTTTTACCCATCCTTTAAGTCAAATGATGCTTTTAGGCTTTATTTAGACTTATGTAATAACTTGTAGTGGAATTTTTGAGATTTAGTCATTTTCGGGTAGTCATCGCCTTAGTATGGACTTTCGGGTTTAGAAATGGACCCCGCCGACCCTCTTTTAGATTGTGGAATCTCTTTTAGCTCCTTGTAGACTTAGGAGGACTTCTTTCACAACATTATAGTTTACATTGAATCTTAGGCTATATGTCATTTGCCTAGTTTGGGGCTAGGCTAGTTATTGTAACTTTACCTTATTATATCGATTTATGTCCGGCCTTCTACTATTTATTTATGGTACAATTATAATGGTTCGAGTTTGGAATCTTCCATTCTCAATTGATACTACCTTACCAGTTTGAGTCTAGGGTACCCGCCAGAGGATGTGGCCGACCTAGAGGTCGAGGCCAGTCTCGAGCTGAAGTCCCAGCTATGGGTCAGGGTAAAGAGCCATCACTAGATCCTACTATTGCACCCGAGCTAGAGTTTTCACCACCCCAGCCATTGGTGGTCCAGGGGGTAGCCCAGGTGCCACCGGGGTTTGTTTTTTCCTCATTTATCAGATATGCTTGGTCCAATTTTTGGGATTAGTTGGTGGTGTACCGTCTGATGGATCATAGTCTGCGGATCAAAGAAGCAGGGGCGCAGCCTGTAGCTACGTCTCCCAGAGTTGAGATCCCTCCAACACCGATAGTTGCTCCGCGGGTAGCTGCCCAACCTACTATGTTTGTTGTGGAGCAGAAGATATTGGGTAGATTTCTGAGATCGACTCCACAGAGGTTTACAGGGGCTCCAGGCAATGATGCATTTGAGTTCTTGACTGCAAGCGAGGATAGGCTCTATAATTTGGGCTTAGTTGAGGCTCGTGGGGTTGACTATACCACTTTTCAGTTGGACTTGGCAGTTAGACGTTAGTGGAGAGGTTATCTTGATTCCAGGCCAGCTAGATCTCCCTATATGACATGGACTCAGTTCTTTGAGGCTTTCTTGGAGAAGTATATGCCTCGCAGCCATTGTGAGTGCTTGAGGGATCAGTTCACCCACTTACAGTAGGGTTCTTTGTCAGTGGTTGACTATGAGGAATGGTTCCATGAGTTGGACAGGCATACTACTGTGGTCTTGCCTACCGAGTATGAGAGGATTCAGTGTTATGTTAGGGGACTGAGACTTCCATTTCGCATGGCTACTCAGAATTTTGTTGTTGTTGGTAGGTCATTTATTGAGATTTCTGATTATGCCTAGACTATGGAGGAGATGCATTACAAGGCCCAAGGGGACAACGAAAAGCAAACACGTTATTAGGGCAGTTACAGTGGGAGACATAGTGGCTCGCAATTTAGAGGCAGAGGTTCTCAGGGTAGGTACCCTCCATGTCATTCTTATCAGTAGTAGAGTCAGTCTAGTAGGCCCATTCAGGCAACACTTTAAATTACTAATGTAGGTCAGTCTAGCTTCAATGATTACCATTGCTCGAACAATGGCCAGTCTTCGAGAAGTGCATATTCTAGGTCTTCCAGTCGAGGTGGCTATTCCAGGTCAGATGAATCTTCTGGTCAGGTTGGAGTGCCCTGTTCTTGCTATAGTTGTGGGGTTATTGGTCATTACTCCAGAGAGTGTCCGCATCGTATAATGATTCAGCTTGCAGCGCAGAGTGCTTAGCCGATCAGATCTGAGCCGCCTCTAGCTAGAGGTGGTGTTCAGGGTCACAGGGGTAGTCCCTAGGGTTCTCGAAGAGGTTCTTAAGTAGGTAGGATGGGTGGTAGGTCAGACATCTAGACAAGTGGTGGGCGAGGTCATTTATATTTTATACCTGGTAGGCTAGAAGCAGAGTCTTTGGATAATGTTATTATAGGTACGATTGCAGTATGTCATCAGCTAGCTACTATTTATTTGATCCGGGATCCACTTACTCCTATGTGTCTTCCTATTATGAACTGCGGTTAGAGTTGTCTTATGAGCCTTTCTACTACCGTGGGTGATTCTTTATAGTGTATCATATTTATAGATCATATGTTGTGACCGTTTGAGAGTTTGATACTCGAGCTGATCTTATTGTTTTAGATATGGTGGACTTTGATGTGATTCTAGGCATGGACTGGTTATCCCCTTTATCATGCGGTCTTTGATTGCTTCGCCAAGACTATTACCTTAGCTATGCTTGGTATACCCTCGGTTGTGTGGCAGGGTTCTTTTAGCCACGCACCGATGGGGATTATTTCTTATCTTTGGGCTAGTAAATTAGTTTTGAGGGGTTTCTTGTCTTATTTTGCTTATGTTCATAATGTTAGTGCCAAGAGTACCTTGCTTGATTCTGTTCCTATTGTCTGTGAATTTTCTGATGTATTCCCTACCAACCTACCTAGCCTTCCTCCTGAGCGTGATATTGAGTTTGCTATCAATCTTGACCCGGGTATCCAACCTATTTCTATGGCACCTTACCATATTTCTTCTGCTGAGCTTAGGAAGCTGAATTCTCAACTCTAGGATTTGTTGGGTAAGGGTTTTATTAGATCAAGCGTATCGCCTTAGGGTGCTCCTGTCTTGTTCGTGAAGAAAAAGAATTATTCCATGTGTATGTGTATTGACTTCAAGTAGCTGAATAAGGTGACAGTGAAGAACAAGTATCCTATGCCTCGTATTGATGATTTATTTGACCAGCTTCAGGGTGCGACGGTGTTCTCTAAGATTGACTTGAGATCTGGATATCATCAGTTGAGGATTTGGGCTGAGGATATCCCTAAGACAGCCTTCAGGACTTGCTATGGCCATTATGAGTTCCTGGTGATGTCTTTTGGGTTTAACAATGCCCTAGCAACATTTTTGGATTTGATGAACCGTGTTTTCAGGCTATATTTGGACTCCATCATGATTGTGTTTATTGATGACATATTGGTGTATTCGAGGAGTAGGATGGAGCACAAGTGATATTTGAGGGTTGTGCTCCAGACTTTGAGAGATCATAGGCTTTTTGCCAAATTCTCAAAGTGTGAGTTTTGGCTCGATTCTGTTATATTCCTTAGGCATGTGGTGTCTAATTATGGGATTATGGTGGATCCAACAGAGTTAGAGGCTATTCGTGATTGGTCCAGACCTATATCTCTGATCAAGGTTCGTAGCTTCATTGGGTTGGCCAGTTATTATAGATAGTTTATTGAGGATTTGTCTTCTATTGTTGCGTCTATGACTAGGTTGACTAGGAAGGAGGTTCCTTTTCAGTGGTCCTTTTATTATGAGTCGAGCTTTTGGAAGCTCAAGAAGATGCTCTTTTCAGCTCCTATATTGACTCTTTCTGTTGAGAGAGAGGGGTATACGATTTATTGTGATGCTTCCGGTACTGGTTTGCATTGCGTTCCGATGCAGTAAGGCCAAGTTATTACTTATGCATCGAGGTAGCTTAAGGTTTATGAGCGTAACTACCCTACCCGTGACTTGGACTTAGCGGCAGTAGTCTTCACGCTTAATATTTAGAGGCATTACTTGTATGGTGTTCATTGTGAGATCTACACTGACCTTCATAGTCTTCAGCACCTTATGACCCAGAGGGAGCTTAATTCTAGATAGTGCAGATGGATTGAGTTGCTGAAGGACTATGACATCTTTTTTCTTTACCATCTGAGCAAGGAAAATGTGGTAGCAAACGCCTTGAGCCGAAAGGTGATGAGTATGGTAGTTTGACCTCTATTTCAGTTTCAGAGCGGTCGTTGTCTTGGGACATTCAGTCCTTAGCTAACTTGATGGTTTGACTTGATGTTTCAAACTCGAGGAGGATTCTTGCTAGTGTAGAGGCTAGGTCTACCTTGCTTGAGCAGATTTAGAGTTGCCAGTTTGAGGATAGTAGACTTTGTGGCATCTATGATCAAGTGTTGAGGGGTGAGTCCAGTCGGGCAACCCTAGATTTTGAGGGCATTCTTAGATTTGGTGACCTTATTTGTGTTCTGAGGGTTGGAGACTTGATTCAGTCAATTTTATGGGAGGCTCATAGCTCCAGATATTCTATTCACCCTGGGACAGCTAAGATGTATAGAGATTTGAGGCAGCATTACTGGTGGAGTGGCATAAAGAGAGATGTAGCGTACTTTGTAGCTCATTGTCGATATTGTCAGTAGGTAAATGCGGTGCACCAGAGAGCGGGTGAATTATTTCAGAGGCTACCCATTCCTGAGTGGAGGTGGTAGCGCATTACTATGGACTTTGTGACAAGTTTGCCTCTTGCTTCCCGTGGTTCCGATAGTATTTGGGTCATAGTAGATTAGTTGACCAAATCGGCTCATTTCATCCCGATTCAGATTTTCTTCAGTGCCGAGAGGTTAGCCTGCATCTATGTTCGTGAGATAGTTCACCTTCATGGAGTACCAGTGTCCATAATTTCAGGCAGAGGCTCAGAGTTCACTTCTAGCTTCTGAAGGACTTTTCAGGAAGAGTTGGGAAATCAGGTTGATCTTAGCACCACATTCCATCCCCTGACTGACTGTCAGTCGGAGCGAACTATTTAAGTTCTTAAGGATATGCTCTGCACTTGCATGATGGACTTTAGAGGTCAGTAGGAGCAGCATTTAGCTTTAGCGGAGTTAGCCTATAATAATAACTACCATTTGAGCATTGAGATGGCACCATTTTAGGCATTATATGGTAGGATTTATCGGTCTCTGATTGGTTGGTTTAAGACTTTAGAGATTAGCCCCTGTGGTACTGACCTGCTTTATGAGTCATTGGATAGGGTGCGGATGATTCAAGATAGGTTGAGGGCAGCAGGAGTAGGCAAAAGAGCTACGCTGATCGTAGACTTCGTGCCTTGAAGTTTGGAGTTGGTGACTGGGTTTTCCTCCATGTATTATCGATAAAGAGCATGATGAGGTTCTGGAGGAAGGGTAAGCTCAGCCCTAGGTGTATTGGTCTATTCGAGATACTCAGAGCAGTTAGAGAGGTGGCTTATGAGTTAGCCTTGCCACCATATTTCTTAGTTTTTCAACCTTCTTTCCATGTCTCTATGCTGCAGCTTTATATCTCAAATGAGTCACATGTACTTCGGTGGGACACAGTTCAGTTGGACCAGAGATTGACATTCGTGGCGGGGCCAGTCCTTATTTTAGCTAGGGATGTAAGACGGTTGCGCTCTAGGGAAATTCCAATGGTTAATGTTCAGTGGAGTCACTATCCTATTGAGGAGGCTACCTAGGAGATCAAGAGTGATATAAGGATCTAGTATCCCCACCTGTTTGAGCCTTCAGGTACATCTTTACCCTTTACTTTTGCAGACGAAAGTCCTTTTAGTAGTGGATATTATCATGACCCTCTAGGTTATTTTTTGTATTTCCATATTATTTCAACATTTAGAGCTTTCCTATAACTTCCCCAAGTCATTTATGACTTGCTGGAGCTGACAGTTCGGTTATCGAGCAATTCGTTTAGCTTTTAGAGCCAATTCCCTGTTTTGAAGTCTTTGCTGTTCAAGTTTAGCTACCGGGCCTAAACATCAAGTAAACAACCTCGCATGCAAATTTTGATAGTTCTATCAACTTTGGAATGTCGATTTTAGGTTAGAAGGACCCTTGGTCCGAGTCTCGAGACTTTCGGACTCATTTTGGGCTATTGGGTGAAAAGTGATGAAAATGGCCATTTGTATGGGACCCACATTTCGTCAAAACCCGGATAGAAATTTCGATTGCGCCGTTGAGTCCAGAATGTTGAATTTGATAGGGTAGTGTAGTTCATTTGCATTCACAGGAGTCCGAATGAATCCCGAGGGTGCGTCGGAGACTTGGCAAAAACCAAGTCATAGTTGGTGCATGCCTTCAGCTAATGAAACCGCTTAAGCGGCTTAGGCACTGCTTTAGCGGCTAGCACTGGTCCCCGATGGTCCGCTTAAGTGGAGACCTTACCGCTTGAGCGGACGCTTCTTAAGCGGCGTTTGGCCCGCTTTAGTGAAGCCCGCTTTAGTGAAGGTCGGTCTAGTCCATGTACAGCTTTAGCGGCAACCGCTTTAGCAGTCAACTGGGCGCTTAAGCGGCACCTGTAGTGCATTTAATCCCCTTTCTACCCATTTTTCTCTCATTTTCTCTAAGGGTTGAGAGCATTAAGGCCCTAGAGAGATAGTGAGAGAGGGGAGGCAATTCTTGGGTGATCAAGGGAGGTTGGAGAGTTCGTCAAAGCTATTTTTTCAGGTCTTAATCCTTGTAAGTTCCATCTAATTTCTCGATAAATTCTCCGTTTTAGGTTTAAATTCCTAATTCATTTATGGGTTGATTTTAGATGTTTTGGGCTTCAAATTTACCCATTTTTGAGAGTAAATGATCCTTGAGCATTGAGGGACGTTTTGATGATTTCAAATTTATGATTTTGTAAGTGGGCCCTTCATGGGATTTTTAGATTAATTTTTGGACCCGAAGCATTTATATGCAATATGGGTATGATTATTCTCGTATTAATACATAGATCATTATTTTCATAGCGTGACATCGCGCAGAGGCTTATCGGAAGGGAAAATCCCTAATTTAGCAGACTTTCTTTAGCATTCTTCGTCATCCAGGTAGGATAAGCTTACATTACTTATTGATTGAGCTTTATTATGGTGTTAGTATGATATTGTGATAGTTTTAGGTTGAAAATTACGATTTGGTTGCTTAGTTAGTGAAGTTTGATTTATTTGGCAGATTTATGAGCCGTTTCGAAGGTAGAATCGACCCTTTTACCCTTCTTTTAAGTCAAATGATGCTTTTAGATTTATTTAGACTTATGTAATAATTTGTAGTGGAATTTTGGAGACTTAGTCATTTTCGGGTAGTCATCGCCTTAGTATGGACTTTCGGGTTTAGAAGCGAGCTCCACTAGCCCTCTTTTAGGTTGTACAATCTCTTTTAGCTCCTTGTAGACTTAGGAGGACATCATTCGCAACATTATAGTTAATTTTGAACTTTAGGCTATATGGCATTTACCTAGTTCGGGGCTAGGCTAGTTATTGTGACTTTACCTTATTATACAGGTTCAAGTTTGGCCTTCTACTATTTATTTATGGTACAATTATACCGATTTGAGTCCGGTATCTACCATTCTCTATTGATACTACCTTACTGGTTTGATTCCATTATCTATGATATGGTTATGGTGTTAAAGACCGGTTCGAGTCCAGCATCTATGATATGGTTATAGTGTTAAAGATCGATTTGAGTCCGGCATCTATGATATGGTTTTAGTGTTAAAGACCGGTTTGATTCCAGCATCTATGATATGGTTATGGAGTCAAAGACCGGTTCGAGTCTGGTATCTATGATATGGTTATAGTGTTAAAGACCGATTCGATTCCGGCACTTTATGGTTCATCTATGATATTACGATTCTGATTTGAGTCTGGTATTCTATAGTACAAATGGTTTCACAGATATGGGATTATTGGTTGGTTATATCATGCTTTTTGTCTATGCTTCTCCTCTTGATTGTATCCATCAGGCTTATGGGGGTGTGTTGGGTTAGTCTTCTCTTGTTTGCACCTTCTGGGCTTATAGGGCCCTAGCAAGGCTATAGTTAGATTGCTTTCCTTTGATATTCTATATATTGGTATTTATCAGTTGTCAGCTGGAGTGTTATCTTAGGTTTGCCTCTTTTTTCTCGACTTAGCGTACATTCTCACATTTATTATGCTTTTATTATGATTTAGCTTAGTAGGCCGATGATGTCTACTGAGTACCCGTTGTTTTGGTACTCAAACTGCACTTCTGTATCCTTTTCTAATGCATATCCGAGTACTAGCTGCTGTCATTGATATTCCTTCCAGCTTGCTTACAGAATCTGGATATAGGGTGAGCTTTTAGAGCCGGAGCTGATCCTATGTCCTTCCTTAATTTTGGACAGTCTTTACATTCGAGACTACCTGTATATTTATACTACTAGTACTCTTATTCTTTTGATTAGTGGCTCTTATACTAGCCTTACTAGGCCGTGGGATATTTCTTTTGTTCTTCCTCTTTTTCGTTTGGTATTTTAGGATCATATTCATATTTATATCACCTTCGATCTTATTTTATACTTTTTCCTGGTGTTTACCTTGTGTTCAGCCTTTTAGCCCATTACTTATCATTCCAGGAAATGATTTGGCTTACTTACGGGTGGGTTATGGTAGGTGCTATCACGACTCCAAAAATGGGTTGTGACACTAAGTTGGGGGCGTGAAAACTTGGTATCAGAGCAACGTCGTGTCCAAGGAATTCTACAAACTGTATCTAGTAGAGTTTTGCTTATTAGTATGTTGTGCACCACACTTATAATCAGAAGGCTACAGGACATTTAGGATTTGTTATCATTCTTTTATCCATCGGATCATGCTATAAAGCATAGTCGTAATAGTTGTGTAATTAAAATTGTGTGATAGTAATTAATGACCATTAGAACTAAATAGACCTTGTGAAAGGTCGATTCTGATTCATGGTGTCATAGCTTTTCCAATAATTAAGTTGCTTGCATTTGAGGTAAGTTTCAGTTCTAGTTATAAGTTTGTGTCATTAATGATCATGTTGGGCCCAATGACATTTTTTAGCTGTAGTGGGCTTCTGGTATGCTCCGGTGTAACTAAGAGGTCCTGTTGGAAATCTTAGAAGTTCCTAGCCCTACTTGTTCATTCTATTTCACATTTGAGCACGAATGTTCCGAAGGGGAGAAGGATGTAACATCCCGGGTGTTTAAGGTGCCCTTTATTCCCTATCAAATGCTTATGAGCCTAGATTTGACTATTTTAGTGTGACACTTCATGTGATTCTGGTATATTTGATTTAAATTAGAAGTTGAAAAATATATTTTTCTAACCTTCCTAAAATGTCTTAAATATTTTTGAAATAATTCTTTAATTATGTTATATTTGTATATGCATTTATTTTTAAAGAATTCTTATAAATTATTGATATTTTAATGGAGATAGTAAGTATATTTATGTTGGAAAATTTTTATTATAAGAGGTAGACTTTATTCAAGATGATTTTCTATTGGTTATGACATTCAGAAAGTTATAGTTATTTTACTATGAACATATGCAATATCCAAGTCCATGTGTAATGAGAGACAAACTAGGCGGTGTTGGAACCACCACTTCCACGTGGAAGTGGTGGGGAGGTACAACAAATAATGTTGTCACTAAACTTTCCCCTTAATTGCTAACCAACCCTTATGATTTAACCAATTCTTAATATATGATGACTGGTACTTAATGCCAGTCAGGTATAATAAGTAGTATATACATATATAATTAATAGCATTTAATGTTAGGTAGCGGATATTATATATATCCTCTTTACATATGAATTAAAAAAACATTTTTAGTATTCTTAACCTAGAAGGCTTCTAGATATATAAACCTCATCTTCACTAATTATGGACATACAAACATGCTCATAAACCGTGTAAGACCTCCCAAATAAGTAATTCCAATGGTTGTTTCTGTCCTCCGAGACTTTATCTTTCAAAGAGTACACCTGCATATATCAGTTATTGCACAAATTTTTAGTATCTCACCTTTATGAACTTAAAAAGAGATAAGCATATTGGGATTGTGTGGAAATCCTGGGATTTTTGTTAGCTACGAAGGACTCGAGTTATGTAAAAGCTCTTCTTTATTTTCTTGGCATGATCTCTTTATCTTAAGAGATTTCAATTTATCATTGTCACACCCCGAATCCCATCGAGACATGATTGGCACCCGTAGCCGATAAGGCCCGAGAGAACCAAACTGTACGAGAACCAAACTGTACTTCTGTTCATTCATATGCATGCCATCAGAAACACCCTTATCACGTAGGAGCTTATAATGCTAACAATGAAATTCATGGAACATGTGACATATAAACATATATGAAACTTGGCCGTTGAGGCCATCAAGTCAAAAACGACATGTACCTTTTACATTTATGCACCCACATCCGTCTACAAAAGCCTCTAACAAGTGCATTGACCAAAATGAACTAAAAGTTGGGACAAGTCCCCGCTTTATACAACATGTACAACACCAAAACATATGTACAACTGTGACTCGGAGAAGCCCCAAACTAACTGGAGCTCACCAATGATTTGCAATGACTGGCAACCTACTCTGGAGGCCTACTAGTACCTGCGCCTGCAGCAAGTAAGTTAAATCCCCCAAGAGGGGTCAGTACGAAGAATGTACTGAGTATGTAAGGCCATATGAAACTTGTATGATAGATAAATATGTCAATGAAATCAACTTCGAATGCATAACCAATATGGATAAGTCACTATACTGAACTTTGGAAACCATGTATATTGCTTTCATTACTTTCTTTGTAGCTTTGCTTCTATGGTTATTCATATTTGCCTGTGACCTGTGATACCCGGGCCCCGACTGAACAGTGGGTATTAAACATAACATACCGTTATGTTGGGATCGGCTCGAGCTAGGCTTATGCCTCTAGAGATACCACCCATGAATCAGTATATATTGGGATCGGATCGAGCTAGGTTATTACCTCTAGAGCTGCCACCCATACCAACATATCAGGTTCGGCTCGAGCTAGGTTATTACCCCTAGAGACACCCCCTGTAAGAATCGGTCCAAGCTAGGCTTATGCCCCTAGGACTGCTCCCTGATCCAAAAATCTCGAGATCGGCTTGAGCTAGGCATTTTTCCCCCAAAGCTACCACCCATACTTGATCATTGACCACATATATGCATTACTTTATTCATTACTTTGAGATTGATACAATGATAGTTACAACTTTACTTTAAGCTTTGGATCATTAACTAATGAGTGAGAGACATGTAAATAAACATTGTGAGAAACATAACATTATTAGAACCATATCACCATTGGACTATTATCCACGAACAAGAGACATGAGTGTAATCACTATTGGAATATTGGAACATAACCTTATTGGGCTTTTGGAACATTAACCATGAATATGAGACATGTGGTTCACAATTGATCAATGAATAGGAACTACGTGATAATGACCATTGATAACCGGATAATGGATACCTTAGCACATTTCGGGATAGGACAAGCGTAATGTCAATGTGGATACTATTTGCCGCAGAAAGATACGGACAGAGTAACCTTACATACCTTGTATTCTCAATACGAATATACAACCTTATATGTGCATACAATGTCCCTCTCCTTCCTTATGTTTCACTCTACAACACAAATACATAACGGGATTTACATTAACCACCAACTATCTTACAAATGCATATAACGATAATGAGTTTCATGTTTACCTTTAAACATGCCATTTCCCCCTTGACAAAACCATTGATGAAATCATCATACCAATAATGCTCACAATATTCCATAAATTGACCAATACATGATAATCAACAACATTTCACCACAAAACTTCTCCTTTACACTTTCTCATCCACACCATATCACAAATAATCCATCAAGTCACCTTAATACACCTCATATCACATATCGGCCAAAATCCCATAATTCACACTAATATGAAAATAACAAATTTAATAACAAAATCACACCGTACATGTTCATATTTTATCCGCACCATGCTCTTTCATCAAAGTTACAAGTCATATTTCAAGCTTAAATCCCATGGATCACAAATCTTTTACCAAAAACACAAAGGCACCATGTTCAACACTTCCAAGCATAACCAACATGATTTACATACTCTCCCATGCATATAATATATTAATACATAACAATAATCACTTACCCAAGCTTGAAAAATGATGATCTTGCTCCAAAAGTTGGCTTTGAGTTCTTAGGGTTTTGAGAGAAAAATGGTTGAGAAATATCTAGAAAGCATGAGAATTGCCAATGAATAAAAATCAGATTTTTGGTCCCTTTTATAAGCCTTTAATTCCATCCTTAGCCACTCTATGGCATTAAATGTTGTGTTCTAGAAGGTCAAGGCAAGAATGGGTCATTTGACCCATTTTTGGCCCATGTCTCCTTTCACATTTTGGGCCCTTTTTGAGCCCAATTCACTTAATAAAATAAAATCAATAACTTCTCATGTTTTAATCATTTCATACGCGTTACAACGATATTCCTACTTACGGGATTTATATTTGTAGCCTCAATCCCAAAAACAAGCGATTCTAGCCACGTATGGCCTATTTTGGCCATAAGGGCAAAACTGTCATTTTGATGCCAAATTCATTCACGAGTAATTGCACCATACCAATATAATATTTCATTCATTCTATGTATATACTCGTGGTTGTAGAAGAAACATGGCAAAAATCGGCCTGGTACGTCCCCGGGCACCCTTGGGACTTAAGAAAATTTCCAACTTTGAAAAGTTGAAAAACCCATCCTGGAACGCCCTTGGGAATTCCAGATTGCTTACTCTAGGCTAATAATTTTGGCCCAGAGCGGCCTGGCACTCCCTCTGGCGTGCCCCAACCTTATTTTTTTTGAAAATTTTATTTTTCGACTTTTCTTCGCGGGTTTGGTTAGATACTTCAAGTTCTATTCTTTAACTTACTTCCTACCCTCAATATCATTTATTTGGGGGTCTTCAAAGCCTCGTTTTTAAACCCACAAATGTTCCACAAAGTCACACAATACTTCCTACGAAAATCTAATCACATATATGAGGCCAAATTTCAATTTTCTCATCATTAACATTACCAAATACATGCTTATAGCTCTCGACACCTAAGTAAACATTATGCAATACCATAAAGTAGGGTTAGGAAGGTACGGGGTGTTACAATCATGCTATTGAGATATTCACTGAGATTTTGGTATGGTATATTGTGCTATTTCCTTACTATGAATTCATATTTGGTATTTTGGTTTCGGGTTAAATTGGGAAATGAAGACAAAACATGTACTCTTGTTGATGGATTAGCTTGATACGAGCATATCTCATTGTGTAAAGCTCCATTTGAAGTACACTGATATTTTTTGGAAATACAACACATTGCTCTAAAACTTTTATTCTTACGAAAAAAATTGATTTTGCTGTTATGGACTCGAAATATTGGACACAAGAGAGTACGAGTTTTGTTCAGTTTTCTGATTTAGAAATCCTTGTGTTCTACTGTTAGTATTTTAATGATATCATTTTGTACAAAATGCATCTTGCGGTGATTCTGAACTCCTTGTGACCCTAAGACATACACCTACAACTTTTATAAAGTCTCTAAAGTTCAATTTTTCTGTTTACCTATTCGAAACTAAGTTACAACACAAGACAATGGGACTATCCAGGTTTACTGTTTTGAGGATTTAGTGTAATTTGCACATACTAGGCTTAGATGTAAATCTTGATTCGCATAAATTTGCTGGTTTTACTGTAAATTCAAAAGGTATTTGATTGTGTGATCAAGGTCGTAGATACTCTTGTATAAGTTAAGAAACTTGAAATAATTGTTTGGGTTACGATTTGAACTCTTCAATCTATCATTGGACTGTTTATGTGTTAAAACACTAAGGTTTGTGTATAATATTGAAATCACACTTGTTAACTGCTGAAGTATGTGAAATATTATCTCGGTACCTTGGTTACCTTTTTGTCGTCTTGTATTATCATTTTGGTATCCTCGGAGTTTTGCAAGACACTTGTTTAACTAGTCTACTTGTATGGATTGCTTGATCACCTGGCTTCCTTGTTGGGACATTGTTCTTCTTGTGGATATGACTTTGTCTCTATTGCCATTCCTCTTGGTTCAGATCTTTTTCCATTTTGTCTATGGATTTGTGGTTCGTCTTAATTATTGAAGTTATCTATTTTAAGTATGAACTATAAAGCCATTTTTAATATGGTTCTTGATTCTCTTGATTATTGGGTTTCGACCCTACTTGATAGAGGGTTTTGGACCTTCTTGATGCTGGACTTCGATCTTTATTGATATTTGATTATGCTTGTAGTGAAGGCATGATGTACATATTGGGCAATGCTTGTTATCTGACCTCGTTTGGATAGTCTTTAAATTTTAATTTGATACTTTTATGAACAAGGAAGCCAATCTTAATGTTATTCTTGATTCTCTTGATTATTGGTTTTTGTCCCTACTTGATACAGGGTTTTACCCCTTCTTGATACAGGGCTTTGGTCCTTCTTAATTTTTGATTATTCTTGGTGTGATGTCATAATGTACATATTATCCGATACTTGTCATTTTACCTCTTAGAAAAAGGTCCTATGAACTTGTTGAAACTTAAGTCTTTAATCAAATTTAATACTTTTGATATTCTCATTTACTAGATTTATGTCGAGCTTATGGGAGCTCGACAAGGATGTTGTTTGATTATTATTGTAGAATTTGTGTTAAGCGCCATTAGATTGTATTGTGACCACTCCTTATTTTCCTTCGCGAGTACATTTAAATCTTGATAAGATCTATCATCTAGTTCATCTAAGTTAACTATTAATAAGTTATGATTTAAGGTCAAAGCCATGAGAAGGTAGGTACTTTCTGGTAACCTTGACAGTTCACTCGATTGTTTACAGTACTTTATGAAATCAGATTTGATCTTCATAAATTCAAGAGCCGGTAAACACGCTCATATTATCTTTGACCCTTATCTATATGTGCATTTATTACTTCATGATATCTTCTCAGTTATTATTCTCCTTACATAATCGATATATTATCTCATACTGATGTCTCCATTGCCTGAGGGGCTCTGCATTCATGCCTGCAGGTTATCAGTTACATAGTGATCTTTATTGCGTGTGTTCGAGTTCAGCTGATGATTGATATAATTCATTTTTTCTAGTGATGCTAAGTCTAAAGTCCTCTTTTATTTAACATAGCTGATGGGTATGTTGGGGCCTTGTCCCGACAAGTTGTTCATGGTTCTTCATCTTATAGGCTTGTAGACATTTGTTGTGGGTATATAAGTCAGTTGTGGCCTTGTTGTCAGTTGTATTCTTGGTTTTTGTCCTTACCGGTCTCTTGTATATATTTATTTGATAGGTTGGCTTACGTATAGTTTGTTGTTTCAAGGGACCTTATAGGTTAACTGTATTATTCTCTTGTTTTTATATTATGAATGATTGGTGTTGTTGGGGCCTCGTCGGTCCTGACTTGTCTTAGGTTATATTATTTGGTTTGCTTATTCATGTAAGACATTGGGCGCTAGTTGCGGCCCTCTAAGTTTGGGGTGTGACAACTTGGTATCAGATCAACGTCGTGTCCTAGCAAGTCTACAAACTATGTCTAGTAGAGTTTTTCTTATGGGTATGTTGTGCACCACACTTAAAATCAAGAGGCTACATGACATTTAGGATTTGTTACCATTTTTTCATCCTCCGGATCATGCTATAAAGCTTAGTCTTAATAGTTGAGTTATTGGAATTGTGCGATTGTAATTCACGGCTATTAGAACTAAATAGACCTTGTGAGAGGTCGATTCAGATTCAAGGCGTCATAGCTTTTTCAATAATAAAGTTGCTTGCATTTGAGGTACGTTTCAGTCCTAGTTATGAGTTTATGTCATTAATGATCGTGTTGGGCCCGATGAGGTTTTATAACTGCAGTGGCCTTCTGGGATATTTTACAAGTGTGGTATACTCCAGTGTAAATAGGAGGTTCTATTGAAAATCTCAGAAGTTCCTAGCCCTACTTGTTCATTCTATTTCACATTCGAGGACAAATGTTCATAAGGGGAGAAGGATGTTACACCCCGGGTGTTTAAGGGTGTCCTTCATCCAACATCAAATGCTTATGAGCCTAGATTTGACAAGTTTATTATGACATTTCGTGTTATTCAGGAATATTTGATTGAAATTACAAGTTGAAAAAATATTTTTCTAGCCTTCCTAAAATGTCTTAAATAATTTTGAAATAATTCTTTAAGTATGTTATATTTGTGTATGCATTTATTTTTGAAAGAATTTTTATAATTTATTGATATTTTAATGGAGATAGTAAGTATATTGATGTAGGAAAATTATTATTATAAGAGGTAGATTTTAAACAAGATGATTTTCTACTGGTTATGACATTTTCAGAAAGATATAGTTATTTTACTAGGAACCTATGCAATATCCAAGTCCATGTGTAATGAGACACAAACTATGTTGTGTTGGAACCACCACTTCCTCGTGGAAGTGGTGGGGAGGTACAACAAATAGTGTTATCACTAAACTTTCCCTTTAATTGCTAACAAACCCTTAAGATTTAACCAATTGTTAATAGACGATGACTAGTACTTAATGTCAATCAGGTCTAACAAGTAGTATTTACATATATAATGAATAGCATTTAATATTAGGCAACAAATTTTATATATATCCTCTTTCACATATGAATTACAATTTTTTCTTAGTTTTCTTAACCTAAAAGGCTTCTAGATATATATACCTCATCTTGACTTATTATGGAGATTCAAACATGCTTATAAACCGTGTAAGCTCACCACCTCCCAAATAAGTAATTCCAATGGTTGTTGCTATCCCCCGAGACTTTAGCTTTTAAAGAGTATACTTGTATATTTCAGTTATCGCACAAATTTTTAATATCTCACCTTTATGAACTGAAAAAGACATAAGCATATTGGGATCGTGTGGAAATCGTGGGATTTTTATTAGCTAAGAAGGACTCGAGGTATGTTAAGGCTCCTTCTTTCTTTTCTTGGCATGATCTCTTTATTTTAAGAGATTTCAATTTATCATGCTATTGAGATATTCGCTGAGATTTTGGTATGGTATATTGTGGTATTTCCTTGGTGGAATATTTCCTTGCCATTAATTCATATTTGGTAGTTTGGTTTTGGGTTAAATTGGGAAATGAAGGCTAAACATGTACTCTTGTTGATGGATTAACTTGAGACGAGCATAAATCGTTGTGTAAAGTTCCTTTTTAAGTATAAAATATTTTTTGGAAAGCTAACACATAGCTCTACAACTTTTATTCTTACAGAAAAAGCTGTTTTTGCTATTATGGACTAGAAATTGGGGACACAAGAGGAGTAATTTTGTCCAGTTTTTTGATTTAAAAACCGCTATGTTCTACTGTTAGTATTTTATTGGTATATTTTTGTACAAAATATATCTTGCGGTGATCCTTGATTCATAGCAACTCCAAGAAATACACCTATAAATTTTATGAAGTCTCTAAAGTTCAATTTTGCCATTTACCTACTCGAAACTAAGTTACAACACAAGACAGTGGGGCTATCTAGGTTTAATGTTTTGAGGATTTAGTGTTTTGCACAATCTAGGCTTAGATGTAAATCTTGATTTGTATCAACTTGCTCGAGTTACTGGTAATTCATGAGGTATTTAATTATGTGATAAAGGTTATATATATTCGTGTATAAGTTAAGGAAATTGAAATAATTGTTTGGGTTACGATTTGAACTCTTCGATCTATGGTTGGGCTATTTATATGTTAAAGACTAAGGTTTGTGTATAATCTTGAACTCGTACGCTTCTTAACTTCTGAAGTATGTGAAATATTATCTCAGTACTTTGGTTACCTTCTTGTCACCTTGTATTGTTGTTTTGGTATCCTCAGAGTTTTGCAAGACACCTGTTTAACTTGCCCACTTGTAGGTATTGTTTGATCACCTGGCATCCTTGTTGGGACTTTGTCCATCTTGTGGGTATGAATTTGTCTCTATTGCCATTCCTCTTGATTGGATCTTTTTCCATCTTGGCTATGGATTTGTGGTTCGTCTTAATTATGGAAGTTATGCATTTTGTATGAACTAGAAAATCATTTTTAATATGGTTGAAGGTCATCATGGGAATACGGCAAGATGTGAAACAAATGACTGAGTGATTATCACACATGAATGAGAGATTTTTAAAAATGGATGGTAGAATGGAAATTATTCATCGTAAGATGGCAAACATTGGGGACCATTTAAAAGCCTCTAATTTTACTCCTCAACCCTATGTCCAAACTCTCTCAAGCCTACCAAATATGAAACAGTTCCACAAATTGTTGTTAAACTACTCTAAATCCAATTTGGCAAAGACACTTCCAATATTTGGCCTTTGCTACCCACTAACCACGATACTAGCATTTTACCTAGTATCACACCTTCTCTTGTGCAAGTTCATGATCAAATAAGTCCAAAAGAGGATGAAAGGAGAGTACATTATAAAAATAAGCTTGAAGGCCTAACGGAATTCTTACCAAAGGATTCTAAACTTGGAAAGTGTGATGGAAAGTCGATAAAAGATTTGGATTCGAGGTTGAATCCTTTTCAAGAATGGGAGGATGATACAAGCCAAATCAGTTCCAATCTTTTGAGATCTATGCTTTAAGGACAACACAAAGGAGTCTAAACTATAATCACCTTAAGGACACAAGAACATGTTTGGAGGACCCTTTTGGAGCTCCCACTAGAGCAATACCATGTGTGGATGATAGCTTGGAGCATGGTAGGAGCTATATCTGATGATACAATCCAAGGGCCCATTGAGCAACATCGTGTTTGCATGATAGATTGGAGCATAGGAGGTGCATTGCTAAAAGTGCCAATTGGGCCACTTTGTCATATTGGGTCACTTTGGGGACCATTTTGTAATAAATAGCCCATGTCTATAAATATCTAGGTTTCTTCTTTTCTTAGACTTAGTTGATGAATGATGATAAGAGATACACTTGTGAGTGTGTATGAGAGCTTGTTGAAACTTGTGAAATGTTGGTTGAGAGTGATTTAATTCACTCGAGGTCTCTGTAAGAGTTAGGTGATCGTTGTAGGGTATTGTTTGAGGATCATTAGTTTAATATACCATTGAATTCCTCTTGTTGTGTCTATCTATCTATTCTTTTATTTCTTATCTTTCTATTTTTGTACTTTGTGTTTGTTTCCATATTTTGTATCGTATCATTTGTGGTTGAAGATGAAACTTCACAAAAGGTGTGTTTGATCCAAGGAAGATCCAAAAAAATAAAGAATAATTGTTGGTATAAAAGGAATATTCCAAAAAGGAAAGGTACTAGGAAAGGGGTACAGCTAGGACCACAGGTTCCTTGAAATTTTGAGGCTTCAGCTGCACACGTTGTACAAATTGGCTTACCATCATCTCCAATGTAGTAGTGCTTGGTGAAGCGCCAAATTATCATTTGCTGCACTGAAGAGTATTTTCCAAGTTGGAAAATTTGGCGATTGGGAGTCCTTTTTTGCGATGCATAGACCCCTTTGGAGATAGAAATTGACCTTTTGGCGATGCTAAATCACTTTTGATGATCTAGACTTCATTTTATCCAATCAGTCTCATGTTCTATCATCTTGGTTTAATTTCATTTATCCTTAATCTTTTCTTTGATTTTTAAAACTAATTCTCAACTAGTAATCACTCAATTTAGTTGTGATTAATTCTTGAGTTCTTTTTCATTCTTGTCTTTTTCTTTGAGTGCTTTTATCTTTGTTTCTTAGTTAATTCTTGTTTTAAGTTCTTTTAGTTTTCAATTGAGCCATCCGTGTATGCTTTATCCCATCTCTCAAGTGTGATAAGGACCATGGGTGGAGAAACCCTTGATACCATCTTGGAAGTACTCCTAAGGATGCGACAAAATGTGAAACAAATGACTGGGAGATTGTCACACATAAATGAGAGATTGTCAAACATGGATGGTAGAATAGAAAGTATGGATGGTAAGTTAGAAAACATTGAGGACCATTTAAAATCTTTAAATCTTACTCCTCGACCCCATGTCCAAACTCCCTCAAGTCTACCAACCCAATATGTTCCCACTATCACTATATTGGGAGTCATCCACCATATTTGTGCACCAATATCTCAAGGACGTGTTTCATCATCCAAAATACAATTTGGCAAAGACACTCCCAATATTAGGCCCAGAAACCACTATACTAGAATTTTACCTAGTATCACTCATTCTATTATGAAGGTTCATAAACAAATACTTTCAAAGTAGGATGCAAGGAGAGTGACTTATGAAAATATGCTTGAAGGCCTAATAGAGTTCTTACAAAAGGACTCCAAACTTGTAAAATGTGATGGCAAATCGGCAAAAATTTTGGATTCGAGGTCGAATCCTTTTCAATAAAGGGAGGATGATATGATCCACATCAGTGTCAACCTCCTAATGCCTATATCCCAAGGTCAACACAAAGGTGTCCAAACCAAGATCACCTTAAGGATGCAAAAACGTGTTTGGAGGACACTTTTTGAGCTCCCCACTAGAGAAATACTATGTATGGATGATAGCTTAGAGAATGGGAGGATCTATATCCTATAATACAATCCAAGGGCCCGTTGAGCAACATTGTGTTTAGATGATAGCTTAGAGCATAGGAGGTGCATTGCTAAAAGTGCCAATTGGGCCACTTTGTCATATTGGGTCACTTTTGGGAGGCCCATTTTGTTATAAATAGCCCATGGATATAAATAGCTAGGTTTCCTATTTTCTTAGACTTAGTTGATAAATGATCATGTGAGATACAATTGCGAGTGTTTATGAGAGCTTGTTGAAACTTGTGAAACATTGGTTGCCAGTTATTCAATTCACACGAGGTCTCCGTAAGAGTTTGGTGCTCATGGTAGGGTATTTTTTTTTAGGATAATTGGTTTAATATACCTTTTATTTGCTTTATTTTCCTCTTCTTGTGTCTATCTATCTATCCTTTGATTTCTTATCTTTTGATTTTCATACTTTGTGTTTGTTTCCGTATTTTGTATCGTATCAGTAGCAGGTTGTTCCCCTATAACTTAAACACCTTGTGTGGATACCTAGGCTAATGTCTATGCCTCATCTCTGTATTAAGAACCACTTAGAGTATCCGACAACCCTCCCCACCTAGATATACCCTCTAGAAAGCTTAATATTCAAACCTTGTGTCCTGATGCATTTGTTGATGAGACCAAGGGATTTCCAGGTGGCCCAAGTTATAATAACCTATTTCACTAATCCATATTTTCCACATATCTAATTGCATCATTTTATACTACACGACATTGTATATACATATATACTGCATGTACTACTGTTATTATATTTATTATTTTTTTTATGCTTTTAATTGTAGGATTCTTCTGCATCCAGGTTTACCATTTGTTGCTCTTTATACTATATATTATCTTCTGAGCTCAGTCTGCCTATGATTCCTAATGAGTACCTGTGTTTTGGTACTCATACTACATTTGTGCATCTTTTTTAGATGCAGAACTTACTATGAGTCATTCTCGCTCATTCCTACTCATTTGGAGACACCAATTGAACAAATTTGTACTGAACTCTTTGTATCTGAAGACTTACCCCTTTGCCTCCTATAATTACTATTTGTATTTTGTACTTTAGATATATATGTATTTGTATAGTTCTACTTGTGTACCTTAGTGGATCTTGTACGGGTGATACCGAGTCCAGGATTGGGTACTTTGCAAATTGTCTTCCTCTATTTTCCATGGGCCTATTTTGTATAAATTGTATTTGTATGTATATAAAGTGGTCAGTTGTTCCTATTTCTTCTTCCTTTACTACTCATTAGCTTGTTACATTTTGTAAATGGGTATGAGACTTGGCTTACCTACTAGGGGGTTATAGTAGGTGCCCTCATGGACCTATTTTAGGTCGTGATAGTGTGGTATCATTTGTTTCAATCCTCTTTAGATGGTTAGGATGAGGTCATCATCAGGAAAGGGAAAGGCTCCTGGACCTATTGCTAGGGCCCCAACTAGAGGTCAAGGCAGGGATCGACATTAGGGTAGAGACAAAGGGGTAAGTCTTCAGACATAAAGAGTTTACTGCAAATCGATTCAATGGTGCCTCCAAACAAGTAGAAATGTGCGAGAATGACTCATACTAGGCTCTGCATCTGAAAAAGATGCACAAATATAGTATGAGTACCAAAATACAGGTGCTCATTAGGCATCATAGGCAGCCTGAGCTCAGAAGATAATATATAGTATAAATAGCAAAAAAGGGTAAACTTGCATGCAGAAGAATCCAACAATTAAAAGCATTAAAACATAAAAAATATAATACAAGTAGTACACACAGTATATATGTATGTACAATGTCATGTAGTATAGAATGATACAATTAGATGTGTGGCAAATATGGAATAGTGAAACAAGGTATCATACCTCGGGCTGCCTGAAAATCCCTTGGACTCATCAACAAATGCAGAAAAGTAAGAAACCTAGAATTTTTACCTCGAGTTGCCTAGAATCATGGCTCAGACTCACAAATAGAAAAGAAAATGATGAAATTGGACCAAAAATGTTCGTTTGACAAAATTATAGGTGGTATAATCTTTTCAAAAGCCAAAATCATTGATAAATATGGTACATCTTCTAAAAAACTGAAAATAAGTATTTTTCTTCTGAATCGTACCATGATCCATGTATATGAATAAATGAGTGTGCGTGTACAAAAACCAGTATATATATATATATCTATATATATGTATACATAAAATAAGGAATATTATCCTTTATGCCATAGCCAAGACTAATCGAGATCCTATCCCACACAAATCCTCAAGACTCAGGCCCCATAACCTCATGGTATAAAGAAATACAGAAATAAACATAATTTAAAATAAACCAACCACAGGAAAACCCATCCTACCATGAACCTCTATCCCAAACCTAAACTAAGGATTCCTAATTTGAGTGTAGAACTAAGCAAGCAACAAAAGCTAAGACTCATGCAAGAATACTACTCTAAAGTCCCCAAAATTTCTAAATAAAAGAAGAAATTCAAAATAAGCCTAATCCTAACTAGCCAATCCCTTAACCAATATATGATTTATAATATACACCATCTAACTGAGCCAAGTACAAAGAATGGGAAAACGTAATCTACCTTAAGGCAGAACACCAAATAACAAACCATCACACGGAAGCTTTCTCCTTTTGTAAAGTCTTTGACCACTGCCCCTCTATAAAAAATGATGTCTATATATTAATATGAGACTAATGATATCCATGTTGATAATTTATAATTTGGGCAAGAAATTAAAAAATTGACACTCGGGGACCGTCAGGGAAACAAAAATTTACTCCTGAATTTTCTCAACACAAGGTAAAGAACGCATGTCTATAAGTTGGGCAAAGATGAGAATAAATTCAGTCATCAAAATAGCCCGAAATGTTAATTTGAACCTTAGAGAAAGTCAAGAATTTGAGTTTGAAATTTATGGTATATGGATAAAATTTGATGTAAAGAGTGTGGGAATTACACGAGGGAAGTACAACAAACTTACTCGAACACTTAATTCAAGAAAGTACCATAATAAAAACCTCATAAAGCTTTAAAAAGGTCCAAAGTCGTGTAAAAATAGAGGAGAAATTAAAGTTTGAATATATGTATATTGCTAAGGGTCCCTTCTTTGTAAATGTAGGGACCCCGTTTTGAATACGAGACCGCACCTATCTGACCCGTCGCGTATACGATGGTCCCTTCATAAATGCAAGAAAGAGCCTGGTTCCAGTCCCAATAGACTTTTCTTCTCTAACACAAAGAAACCTTCATAAATGCAAAGACCAAAAACCTTACTCTTCGCTAGTGCAACACACCCTTTGCAAAAGCAGAGGGTAAAATATCCCCTACAGTAGAAACCAATAAACCATCAGAAGACATATTTGAAACAAGTCCCGAATGGACCCACGAGATTCACCAGGAGTCCCATGAACATAAATCGAATATACTATCCACTTGAAAAAGACATTTCAAATTTAATGGAATCAACGAAATGACCAGTAGAGGTCATCTTGATGAAATATTAACCAAAGTCAATGCTTTTGTCACGCCCCGAATCCCATCGAGACATGATTGGCACCCGTAGCCGATAAGGCCCGAGAGAACCAACCTTTGCCTATGTTCAATAATATGCATATCATAATCATAACCACCATTACGTAAGAACATGAAAAACGAATAAAGGAAAACATGGGGCATATTTATACATACATAAGAAACTTGGCCGTTGAGGCCATCCAGTCAAAACAACATATGTCTTTTACACTGATACACCCACATCCGTCTACAAAAGCCTCTAACAAGAGCATTGACCAAACTGAACCATAAGTTGGGACAAGTCCCCGCTTTACACAATATGCACATCACCAAAACATATATACACTATGACTCGGAGAAGCCCCGAATTAGCTGGAGCTCACCAAAGAACTGCTAACACTGGCAATCTACTAGGGAGGCCTACTGATGCCTGCGCCTGCAGCAAGTAAGGTAAATTCCCCAAAAGGGGTCAGTACGAAATAAGTACTGAGTATGCAAGGCTCAGATGAAACTGTACAATACATGAATATTTCAATGAACTCACAACATATGAATAATCAATGTAGATAAGTCACCATTTTGCATTTTGGGAAGCCATGTGAATTGCTTTGATTACTTTCATTACTTTCTTTACATTCAATGCTCACTTGTCAATACATATGTCACAATGTACCCGGGCCTCGACTAATCAGTGGGTCTTTTCATAACATATCATCATGTTGGGATCGGGTCGATCTAGGCTTATGCCCCTAAGACCTTCCACCCATAAATCAATGCATCGGGATCGAGTCGAGCTAGGCTTGTGCCCCTAGACTTGCCACCCATAAATCAATACATCGGGATTGAGTCGAGCTAGGATTACGCCCCTAGACTTGCCACCCATAAATCAATACATCGGGATCGAGTCGAGCTAGGCTTACGCCCCTAGACTTGCCAACCATACTTGATCATTGACCACGTTTGCAATACTTTGATCTTTACTTTGAGATTGATATTTGATAGTCATAACATCACTTTGAACTTTGGAACATAACATTGTTGGAAACTTTGAACCATTAACCAATGAGTGAGAGACATGTGAATAACTTGGCAACATAACCTTATTAGGAACATAACACTATGGGAACCATGGGACAATAATCTATGAACAAGAGGCATAAGTAATATCACTAGTGGAACATTGGAACATAACCTTATTTGAGCTTTTGAAACATTAACCATGATTATGAGACATGAGACTCACAAATGATCCATGAGTAGGAAATATATGACAATGACTATTGATAAACAGATATAGGATACCTTAGCACATTTCGGGATAGGACTAGTGAAATAGCAATGTGGATACTATTTGCTGCAAAAAGGTATGGACAGAGTAACCTTACATACCTTGTACTCTCAATACGGATATACAATCCTAGATGTGCATACAATAGTCCCGCTCCTTCTTTATGTGTCACTCTACAACACAAATACATAACGGAATTCACATTAACCACAACTACTTCACAAATGCATATAACATCAATGGGGTACATGTTTGCTTTGAAACATGTCTTTTCCCCTTGACAAAACCATTGATAGCATCATTATTCCAAAAATCCTCCAATATTCCCAACATTGAACAATACATAATAATCATTGCATTTCACCACAACACTCCTCCTTTACACTTTCTTATCCATACCACATCACAAATAATCCATCAATTCACCTTAATACACTTCATAGCACATATCGGCAAAAATCCCACAATTTGTACTTATAGAAAAATAATAAGTTTAATAACAAAATAACACCATACAAGTTCATATTTCATCCATACCATGATCTTTCATCAAAGGCACAAGCCATAATTCAAGTTCAAATCACCAAGATGGCACATCTTCCATCAAAAGCAAAAATACACTATTCACCACCTTGCCAACATAACTAGCATCATATACATAATCTCCCATGCATATAATATGGTAATACATGAGAATAAATACTTACCAAGGCTTGGAATAGAATGATATTTCTCCAAAGAGTCCAAAGGAACTATTTGCTTTAGGGTTTTGGAACAAGAGAAATGTTGAGAAATGTCTAGAAAGCATGAGAGTTCAAGTGCATAAAAAATCAGATTTTGTGGTACTTTATATAAGTCTTTATTTCCATCCTTATCCACATTTATAGCATTTAATGCTAAGTCTAGAAGGCCTTTGAAAGAATGGGTCATTTGACCCATTTTGGGCCATGTGTTCTTTTCCTTTTTGGGTCCTTTTTGGGCCCAATTCACTTAACCCAATAAAATCAATAATTTCTCGTGTTTAAGTCATTATATATGTATTACAATAATATTCCCACTCATGCTATTCATATTCGTAGCCTCAATCCCAAAAACAAGTGATTCTAGCCACGTTTGGCTTATTTTGACCTTAAGGGCAAAACTGTCATTTTGACCCCGAATTCGTTCTCGAGTAATTTTATCATACCAATATAATATGTCATTCATTACATGTATATACTCATGGTTGTAGAATAAACGTGGCAAAAATCGGCTCGATACGTCCCCGGATACCCTTGGGACTTAGAAATTTCCAACTTTCGAAAAAGTGGAAAACCCAAGGTGGCACGCCCCTGGGCGCACCAACTTACTACCTCTGGGATAAAAGTTTTAGCCCAGAGTGGCGTGGCGCGGTCCCAAATGCGCCCCTCCTTAAAAATTTTCAAAAAATTTATTTTTTGACTTTTCTTCGTGGGTTCGGTTAGATACTTCAAGTCCTATCCTTTAACTTACTTCTTAACCTTAATACACTTTCTTTTGAGTTCCTCTTAGACTCATTTTTAACCCCACAAATGCGCAATGAAAATTGGAAAACACCTTCTATGCAAGTTTAATCACATAACAAGAGCCAAATTCAATTATCTCACCAATAACATTACCAAAATGCATACGTATAGCTCTCGAGAACTAAGTACATATTATTTAGTGTCTTCAAGTAGGGTTAGGAACGTACGGGGTGTTACAGCTTTAACTAAACTACTAAAAATCTTCCCAACTATCATAAATGAGTCTTAAAGCTTCGGGGTTTGAACTAAAGGTTCTCTTAACCCAAAATCCAAATTTTAGAGCTAACAAAACTAATGATATTCCCATACGAGCCCATTATCCAAGAATAATGACCAAAGTCAAACTCTTTCAAATTAAAAGGTCCAAAACAAAAAACCTTGCCAAAAACCTAACCAAACTCTCCAAGAATCGAACCACCCACCCCTGTAGGTCATAAATATAGTAAAGAAGTTATGAGAAGAGTTAAAATAGGAAAATGGAACAAAAATTAGGAAAATGATCAGGAGGATCATTCCACAATTCAACTCATAGACTTAATCTTCAAATATGCCCACCAATAAAACGTATCTCTATGCAACAAATATGTAGCGTATTAGACCTCCATAGTATTTTGTGCAGTGAAAAAAGGATCATAAAAATCATAATGTATAATGTGCTTAACTTAAATTACATTATGTTGTTAATTCACCTTGGTACATCTATGTGATGGATCAAACCACTTGCACCAAAATAGTACTATATTTTTTTCTCAACCATCTAGGATACCTAACTTCAACGATAATTTGTATCACACTATAATATTCAACTGTTTGTTCATTACTATTGAAGTGACCTTGAACACACACTTCGGTATTTTTTTTTCCTTATACTTGGAAATTTCTTCAGTTTGAAACATGAAACTCTTCACACAATACTTATTCATCAATGGAATTTGATTTTCTGGTCCATGTTCAATGTCTCTCACCAATTGTAGATGTTTGATAGTACTATATTAAAAATAAACCTACGTATTGCACAAGGAAAACATATGCTTTTAGTAAATGAGTATATTATACTTGTTGCTTCAATATGAAATTTCACAGTTACATAGTCTCTCATCCAATCAGAAACCTCATATATATGACATCATTATCCCACATGCTTACGAATAAACTATTCAATGTACATTAAGATTTTTATTAGTTTAACACTTGTATTTAAATTTATGTAATTTGGTAGTACAATTTAACACTTATTTTAAGGTATGGTTAAACATCGGGATGATATATTAATCAAAACATGTGTCACAACTAATTGCATCTTCATACTAATCAAACCTCGTCTTTTACATTTTTTAGAACCTTGATCAGGTTGATTAAAAATTGAAATTAGTGTATAGCAAAGATCATTATCACCATAATCATTCCAATTGGGATTATTTCTCTTACCTGGAACTTGATCCCCAAAGTAGTAAAAACAAAAATAGACATATTCTTTTTTAAGATAAGCTTCACAAATAGATCATTTAATCTTAGACATTTGTTTAGCAGTTAGTTTGTACTTTCCATAGTCCTGTATAATTGTATGTTAGTATTAATTTAAGAAAAATAACTAAATCAGTTAAGGATCATTACCTGTTGAATGGATATATCCACCTGTATTGAACTAGGCTTCCAAGGCGTGCATTGTTTATAAGGTGAATTGGAAAATGTTCCATCATATTGAAGGAGCCACACAAAAATATTTTCTCCAACTTAGTATTGATGAGAGGAATATTTTGATTCATCCTTTCCAAGTTACTCTCCCACAAAGTGTTAGAACATAATTGTTTAAGGAAAAAACTTATCTCTATGATTGGTTACCATATTATGCCAGGTAGGTGGATGAATGAGATAAAAAAAGTTTTCATGAAAACTTGACAATCATGTCTTTTCAAACCACATAAATTTCCTTCATCCATATTTACCACCTTTCCCAAATGTGATGCATAGCCCTTGGGAATTCTCAAATTCTTAATCCACTCACAAACTTCCTATTTCTCATCCAATGTGAATAAAAAGTTGGCCTTGGGCTTAAACACATTACAATTTTGTGATCTTTTTGACCACAACTCCTTTGTCTTGTAATATTCCTTTTTGTCCATACTAGCTTTTGGATTATCTTTTATCTTGACCTTGACATCCATCACTGTGTTTCACAAATTATTAAAATAAATTTTTTCAATGTGCACCACATCAAGAATATATTGTAGAAGATTATCCTTCCAATATGGTAACTCCCAAAATATTGTATGTTTAGTCCAATTATATTCAACTATATCCAGGAAGTCTAGAAGGTGAAGGTTCTGTAATTTAGGCAACTGACAAAGTTTCTCCCAAATCTCATTTCATAACAGTGATGATTTTCATTCTAATTCTTTCTAAATGCATTTTTCATATTTCTAAACTCACAATCTATTGGTAAGATTGATGGTAACAATCAAATCATGAACTTTTTTTGCCATGTTTTAAACTGAATGCTTACTATTTTCCATGTAATATACAACATGGGAAAGCTAACGTTTCAGTAGTCATCCAACCAGACAACATTCCATATGTAGAAAAATCATTAATAGTCCATATTAAAGAAGCACACATCAGAAAATTTTGCTTATTTTATATTTTATATGTCACTATACCTTCAGACCACAATTATTTTACCTTATCTATCAAATGTTGCAGATAAACATCAATAAAACTCTTTTGATTTTAGAGACCTAGGATAATACAACTTAGGAATATGTAGGGACTTGTCATACACATTTCAGATAGAAAATTCTATGGAATGAGGAATACATGCCAAAAAAGCATGGTGCAATATAATTTGAAAATGGTGTGAAACCATCTGCACACAAGTCCAATCTAACATTTCGTAGTTCACTACAAAAATCAGGATAAAATCTATCAAACTTCTTCCAAACTTTTCCATTTGATGGATGAGATTCAACATTAGGTTCCCTTTTATTTTCATAGTTCCAACTAATATGAGGGGTAAAACACATCGGCACATAGAATCTCTTTAATATAGGTATATGAGGTAAATAATACATTTCCTTAATTTGAACCATCCTCCCACCAGGAGTCTACTAAAAATGAGCATGTCCACTAAACATACAATTTTCTAGATCACCATCATTCTCATACATCAACATGCAATCATTTACAGAATAATGTATTCTTTGATACGACAATCATAAATTGGATACCAATTCTTTGCCCGATAGAAATTCTCAGGTCAGTTCAACTCTGGGTTAGCTATTAAACCAAAAGACCAACCATAGTGTACATATCATCTTAAGGAATACTCCAATCTAATTTAATATAGATTAGTCTAACTGAAAATGACAATACAGAATGCAGACTTCCTACATATATTAGACTACTATCCTCTTTTATTTATTTATAGAAGGGTCTTGCTTCTTCATTGGGAATTTTTTCCAAAATACTGTTCTTATTCAATCCCATCAAGTATTCTGAAAGCATCATTGACAATTTTATCTATCCTACCATATTAAACACTATATTGATCATATGCAGACAGACTACATTCACCCATATGTAGGAAATTATGAAATATATCATTCAACACATCATTTTCTCTATGATAATTTGATATAAAATATCTAGACTTAAAACTTATACGATAGATATGAAACATAAATATATCTAGATTAAAAATCTTCATGCATTTGTATAGCTTACATAGATACCTAATCAACCCATGAATTTGAAAAAGCTCAAGCGACATCGCATCCTAGATAAATGATCTAGTACCTTCAATAAATTTTGGTCTCATGCGTCAATGAGTTTCATCAATCATACTATACATCCACAAATGATTATTCATGTCAAGACATGAGTTTGCACCCTGGACATAACCAACATTCGGGAACATAGATGGCCCAGAGACCTACTTAGCTTGGAAGAAACCTAAGACATCTACTAAAACATAATGCGGCAGCTAAAATATAGGTTGAACTATTGTAAACTAAAGATAAACAACATAAAATAAAATTTTATTATTAGCAACATAAAGTTGTATACAATATAAACACTAGACTATGCCTCCTAGAAAGACGAAGACCTCATAAACAAGTGACAAGTTGAAGCCTACTGTAGAGTCTGATCACGCACGAAATACCTGAATACTAGAAGCTACATTGTAAAATGATGTAGTGTCAAAATGAGGCATCAATACTTTGGATGTACTGGGATGTAAGGTAAGAGCTGTAATAAATATAATATAACTAAATGACCGTAAAACTAAGCATGATCAAAGTACAGTCAGTAACTCAATGGAGAGAAATCAATGTTGAGACATGAGAGATAATGATGTAAAACATTTCAATAAGTTGAAGGCATAAAATTATTAGATTTTAACTGAAAAGCATGGACATGTACTAAAACTAATTTACTTAAATATAATAGGTGATAATTAAGACTGAAAAATACGTAAAATGCTTTACAAATCTCAATAAAACATATTTATAAAGTTGGTGGCCTAGATCCATTAATCTTACTGTAAACTTTACTAAAAATTAAAGACTGATCACCAAGAAATCTACATAGTAAAACTGAATATCTGAAGTCAAGAGCTGAACTGAAAACTGCATCTTTAAAAAATATCTGAAGGTAAAATACCAGCAACAAATCTTTAACTTAAAACATCTAAGTTTTTTGATTTGGGGAGTTTCTTAAAAAAATCATACATAATGTGAGCTCATGATGTCTAATGTCTAAACTAGTTGAATGCCTGCCCTATACCTTACTAAGATATAGAACCTATCTATCTGGATGCCTCTTTAGGCTAAGGATTTGCCCAATTAGAGGTGCTATCCTTACTTATGGAGGCAACGTAGTATTGGAGAATATGTTATCTAAACTCATTGTAACACTCCAAGTATTTACAGTTGTCCATCATCATGTATGAAAGTCTTGTATGTAGTTATTTTACGGGAGTTTCATATTCTATTGATAATTTTTCAGATATAGTAAGTCTTGTTATTTAAAAATATTATTGTATGAGATATACTTTATTCAAATAACTCTTTATTAATTATTGTATATTTTAAAAGTTTTATCTATTTTACCACGAACCTATGCAATATCCGAGCACATGCAAAATAGGATAAAGAACATGGCATGTGGCGCCTTGTAATGACCCTCCAGGTCATTTTTTTCTTTTTTCTACTTGTTCTGCATTTAGAGCTTCCCTATAGATTCCTCAAGTCATTTATAACTTACTGGGACTAACAATTTGGTTCTTTGATGGTTTGTTTGGTTTTATACCAGCTTCTCTATTTTGGAGCGTTTGAAGTTGAAAAAATGGTCTTGGACTAAAAATTCAGGTAAACAGCCTTGGATGACAATTGCAACAGTTTCTTTAGCTCCACAATGTGGCTTTTAGGCTAGGGGTACCTTTGGTTTGGGTCCCAAAGTTTCCTAGATCATTTTGGATTATTGGTTGGATTTTGGTAAAAATAAAACATTAGGTGTGGGACCCATATTTTTTAAAAATGACCCCTATTGGAAATTTTGATGGTTTTGTTGAGTCTAAAATGTTGTTTTTGATAGGGTTACATAGTTTATTTGTATTCACGGGGTCAGGAATGAATCCCGAGGACCCGTCTAGAGTCCTTTTGAACTTAGCAAAATATTGTTTTTTTGTAGCTGGTGCAGCCTCTTAAGAGGCTTGGGAGCCACTTTAGCAATAGCTGCTTTAGTGGATTTGTGACACTTTAGTGATACTTGGCTACCTGTCAAAGGAGCCACTGGTTTTGCCTAAATTACAGCTCTAAATAAATTATAAAGCGTTCGTTGATCAACTATAGAACCCAACTAGGTTGGGGTCAATCCCATAGGGAATCAGTCGAAATATCTATCAAGATGTCTGTCTAAGAGATTAGTGAATAATATCTAGTAAAGAAGGGGGTTTTGTAAATCAAAGTTCAGCAGTAACAGTTGTCGATTTTGTTGGATTTGTAATCAAGATGTGAGATGCACTAGGACCTTATTCCCCAGTAACTTCATAACTCCATAGGTTCCTTATAGTTAGTGATCGCTCGTGGTGCTTGGCATGCAGAATCAATAGGTTATGTTCACCTAAATGGATTTACGCACTTGTTTAAGCAACTATCCTCAAGTAAGTTTTCTCTTCTCCTGAGTTTTCCATTACTAATCCCTATTTAGGATTCCATCAAAACCTTTACCGGATTATCAACTCAAGCTAGTCTTTGAAGGTTGATAGCTCCAATGATCTGTTGTTCATTTCCTTTTCCCATCCTTTACCCCTAATTTTATCGTGAGTAAATTTAAGGTGAGTTCTAGCATCTGCAGATGCTAAAAAGTAATCAAACAAAAGAGAACAAATAATACACACCCAAACACTCTTTGAGAATCACTTCTTACTACGAACACTACTTTGTTAATCCATTTTGGTTCCCACAACCCTAGTTGTGGTGTGTAAATACACATTATTTCAAGAACATAAGAATAATTCTGATAAGAGAGCATGATTATGAACTTACAAGAATATGATGAAAAATCATGAATCTCAATATTTGAATAAAACCCTAAAGTCGATGTTCATATTTCAAAAAATAACAATGTCTCAAAAGTACTAGTAGAATGTAAACTGAAACAATAAACCTAATAGGAGTATTTGTATACAAACATAAAACCATCTTAAACACAATTGGATTTGCTGAGTCAGCACATCGAACGCAGAAAGGTATAATCGTGGTTACATCCCACGATTGTCCTTGGTATTATAAGTTTGGCTCCTCACTTCGGCATCCTTCAAGTCTTGGTTGGCATGAATGTTAGTACGAGCTCATGGCTTCTTGGTACGATCGTCCATAGTACTCTTCTGATCCTCTTAGAACTTAACAACTGCAAACCTTAAGTTTGGACGTCCTTCCTATGATTCCTTGGTACGATCGTGACATTTATGTATGGTCGTGGAAAGTATTTATTGTATCTCCTTTACACTTAGCTTTTGTAGCACTATTTCAGGACCCTCTCCCAAGATTTAGTTTTATGATTATAGCATCAATGTACGATCGTAGGAAGTTTTCATCCACATGACATCTGAGAACCATTCCTCTATTTCATCCTACGATCACAATGTTATGACCGTGGTCAGATCCCATAGTTGTGGAATGCTTCTGTCTGATGCTTTTAATTTCAAAAAATTTGTACTTTCCTTCTCCGAACCTATTTGACCTATAAATAGCACAAAAACACCTCATATCCACATAAACATACCTTTGTACATGCAAATATCAACAATTTTAAGCCTCAAAAGTATTGTAAGTTCACGGCATATCAACACCCTCAACTTAGAACATTTGCATGTCCTCAGGAAAACAAAACAAACTAAACTAAAACAAAACTAAATGATGCTTATCCAAGAGAAATCCAAGTGTACCACGGCAGTCATATTTTCAAAAATCACTTAGGAATGCATTAACCAAAAACACAAGTTCAACACTCTCTGATACCATTAAATTCAACTATCATTGTGTGCACACAAACCACTCACCATAACACAATAGAATCAAGCAATGGCATTACATTATCAACAATCAACCTAGCCCACAAACTAATGGCACTACCTAAATAAGCAATAAACTATGATGCAACCCCCACGCCCTCACATCAAAGAATTCCCTAACACTCAGAATATGCAATGACTATCAAGAATGGGGCTAAAACTAAGCACTCACTCTCACAAAGAAGTTAGACGGTGTGAATTTGATACCATAGGCTTGCTGTAACACCCCGTACTCTCCCATACCTATTTAATGACGTTGAACTATGGTTACTTAGGTGTCGAGATGCCATAAGTATGTATTTGGTAATGTTAATGATGAGAAAATTAAAATTTGGCTTCATACATGTGATTAGCCCTTCTTAGGAGGTGTTTTGTGATCTTCATGGAGAACTTGTGGGGTTAAAAATTAGGCTAATAGGACCTCTAAACAAAGTATATTGAGGCTAAGAAGTAAGTTAAAGAATAGGACTTGAAGTATCTAACCAAACCCGCGAAGAAAAGTCGAAAAATGAAATTTTTGAAAATTTTAAGTGTGGGGCGCGCTGGGGGGCATGCCACGCCGCTATGGGCTAAAATTTTTAGTCCATAGGCAGCAATTTGGTGTGCCCAAGGGCGTGCCACGCTGGTTTTGGCCACTTTTCAAATTTGGAAATTTTCTTAAGTCCCAAGGGTGCCCGGGGATGTATTGAGCCGATTTTTGCCACGTTTCTTCTACAACCATGAGTATATACATGAAATGAGTAAAGTATTATACTAGTATGATAAAATTACTCGAGAAAGAATTTGGCATCAAAATGACGGTTTTACCCTTTTGGTCAAAATAGACCATACGTGGCTAGAATCACTTGTTTTGGGGATTGAGGCTACGGATATGAATGGCGTGAATGGAAATATTGTTGTAACACATATGATATTACTTAAACATGAGAAATTATTTATTTTATTGGATTAAGTGAATTGGGCTCGAAAAGGGCCCAAAATGAGAAGAAAGCATGGGCCAAAATGGGTCAAAGGACCCATTCTTTCCTTGACCTTCTAGACCAAGCATTTAATTCTTTAAGAGTGGATAAGGATGGAAAAAAATTCTTATAAAAGGGACCAAAAAAATCTGATTTTTATTCTTCACAAGTCTCATGCCTTTTATAACAAGAGATAAGATATTTGCTCTCAAACCCTAAAGACTCAAAGCTCACTTTTGGAGCAAGATCTTCACTTTTCAAGCTTGGGTAAGTGATTATTGTTATGGATTAATATATTATATGAATTTGAGAGTATATAAATCATATTGGTTGTTCTTGGAAATGTTGGACATGGTACTTTGTGTTTTTGTATAAGATTTGTGATCCATAAGGTCCAAGCTTGAATTATGACTTGTGCCTTTGATGAAAGAGCATGGTATGGATAAAATATGAACATGTATGGTGTTATTTTGTTATTAAACTTGTTATTTTTCTATAAGTGTAAATTGTGGAATTTTGGCCGATATGTGCTATGAAGTGTATTAAGGTGAATTGATGGACTATTTGTGATGTGGTGTGGATAGGAAAGTGTAAAGGAGAAGTGTTGTGGTGAAATGTATTGATTATCATGTATTGGTCAATGTTGGGAATATTGGGGGATATTTGGAATAATAATTTTATCAATGGTTTTGTCAAGGGGAAATGGCATGTTTAAAGGCAAACATGTAACTCATTGACGTTATATGTATTTGTAAGGTAGTTGGTGGTTAATGTGAATTTAGTTATGTATTTGTGTTGTAGAGTGACACATAAAGAAGGAGAGGGACTATTGTATACGCATATAAGATTGTATATTCGTATTGAGAATACAAGGTATGTAAGGTTACTCTGTCCGTATCTTGCTGCGGCAAATAGTAATCACATTAACATTTCACTTGTCTTATTCCGACATTTGCTAAGGTATCTTATATCTGGTTATCAATGGTCATTATCATATATTTCCTATTCATTGATCAATTGTGAATCTCATGTCTTATATTCATGGTTAATGTTCCAAAAGCTCAATAAGGTTATGTTCCAAAGTTCCAATAGAGATTATACTCATGTCTCTTGTTCATGGATTATTGTCCAAAGGTTCCAATGGTTTTATGGTTCTAATAATGTTATGTTTCTCACGTTTTTATGGTTCTAATAATGTTATGTTTATCACAATGTTTACTTACATGTCTCTCGCTCATTGGTTAATGATCCAAAGCTTAAAGTAAAGTTGTGACTATCGTAGTATCAATCTCAAAGTAATGAACAAAGTAATGCATATGTGGTCAATGATCAAGTATGGGTGGTAGCTTTGGGGGCAAATACCTAGCTCTAGCCGATCCTAGGATCAGGGGGCAGTCCTAGAGGCATAAGCCTAGCTCGGACCGAACCTGACAGGGGGCAGCTCTGGAGGTATAAACCTAGCCCGAGCCGAACCTGATATGTTGTATGGGTGGCAGTTGTAGAGGTAAAAACCTAGCTCAAGACGATCCCAATATATTGATTCTTAGGGTGGCAGCTCTGGAGGCATAAGCCTAGATTGAGCCGATCCCAACATAACGATATGTTATGTAAACCCACTGATAAGTTGAGGCTCGGGTATCACAGGTCACAAGCAAAGATGAATAATCATTGAATTAAAGATACAAAGAAAGTAACGAAAGCAATATACATGGTTTCCAAAGTACAGAATAGTGACGTATCTATATTGGTCATTCATTTGAATTTGATTTCATTGACATCTTTACATATCATACAAGTTTCATATGACCTTACATACTCAGTACATTCTTCGTACTGACCCCTCTTGGGGAATTTACCTTACTTGTTGTAGGCGCAGGTACTAGTAGGCCTCCATAGTAGGTTGCCAGTTGTTGCGGATCATTGGTGAGCTCCAGTTAGTTCGGGGCTTCTCCAAGTCACAGTTGTACATATGTTTTGGTGTTGTACATGTTGTATAAAGGGGGGAATTATCCCGACTTTTAGTTCATTTTGGTCGATGCATTTTTTAGAAGCTTTTGTAGACGGTTGTGGGTGCATAAATGAAAAAGGTATATGTTGTTTGACTTGATGGCCTCAACGGCCCAGTTTTGCATATGTATATATCTATCATGTTCCATGAGTTCCGTTGTTCGTATCCAAAGTTATTATGTGATTATGGGTTTCTTATGGCATGTATATGATTGAATAGAGGAAAAGCTTGGTTCTCTCGGGCCTTGTTGGCTATTAGTGCCAATCCGTCCTGATGGGATTCGGGGTGTGACAAAAGTAGTATTAGAGCAGGTCGTTCTAAGGGTGTCTACAAAGCCGTGTCTGAGTAGAGTCTTACTTATCGATGTGTTGTGCACTACATTTATAAGTAGGAGGCTACGGGACATTAAGGATGTTGTTTCATTTCTTCATATCTAGATTGTGCAATAGAGCCAGTGTTGTAAGTTGAATTGTATCTGACCCTGGTAATTGTTTTTCTCTGGTATAGTAACAATACCAATGACAAGAAGAGGTAGAGGTAAAGGAAGGCAGGTAGACATGCCTGTGGAAGAAGGAATGAGTAGATTACCACCTGACCAAGCTAGTCAAGGTGGAGCAAATGCTGAAATTTCATCGCGGTCTTCATCTACTTTGCCAGCTTCGGGAGAGCCAAGAGGTAGAGAAGTACCTGCAGAACCACCGATGAATGCCACTAACCAAGATTTAAGGAATGCAGTACATATGTTGACACAGTTAGTGGCAGCCCAAAGTCAAGGACGAGCTGGTCCAATGACATATGATGACGATGCGGCTAGAGCAGCTAGTCGGCGTACACAGGACTTCCTAAAGCTAGACCCTCCCATATTCACAGGGTCATATCCGAAAGCAGATCCACAGGACTTCGTGGATCAGATTCAGAGGGCGTTGGAAGTTATGCATATGACGGGGGTAGAGACAGTTGAACTTGCTACATATAGATTGAAAGGAAAGGCGATATTGTGGTACGAGGATTGGAAGAAATCTCGTGATATTGGTGTAAATCCACCAAATTGGGAAGAATTTAAAACAGCTTTCCTTGAATCCACCAAATTGGGAAGAATTTAAAACAACCTTCCTTGATCATTACCTTCCCTACGAGATCCGTGAGGCACGTGCGGATCAGTTTCTAAATTTACGTCAAGGAAATCTGAGTGTGAGAGAGTACAGTTTGCAGTTTAACTCATTGGATCGATATGCTCCAAATGTGGTGGCTACAATGACTGATAGGGTTCACCAATATGTGGACCGATTAGAGCCATATCTAGTGAGGGACTGTACTATTTCAGCATTGAACAGAGACATGGACATTGTGAGAATTCAGGCATTTGCACAGAAAATGGAGGACCAAAGGCAAAGAAGAGGGACACAGGACTCTGAGGAAGGGCCACCAAAAAGGGCTAGACCAATGAGCCAGTCTATGGTGTCCCCAGGAGAAACTAGATCTCAAATGTTACCGCCTAGACCCTCGTTCTCATATTCTACAGTAGGTGCTCACTCTTAGTTCCGAGGGTTTAGAGGTGGTCCATCTGGGCAGAGTAGTGGAGTTCACGGATCACAGGTAACAGGTCTTCCTCTTCAGCAGTGTCGCACTGTGGGCTTACTCATGCAGGTACATGTCGAGTGGGGACAAATGCTTGTTTTTGGTGTGGCACAGAGGGGCACATAATGAGGGAATGCCCACAAAGGGGTGCGAGTGGTATAGCATGACCTGCGGGATCAACCGTTGTATCATCAGCATCGGTTCCTTCCCCAGGCAGAGGCATTCAATCTATGGGTCGTGGTAGAGATATGAGAGGAGCAGCTAGTTCTAGTTGGGCCCAAAATCGTACCTATACTCTAGTGGACCTGCAGAATGAAGAGGCAACTCCTGATGACGGTACCGGTAGTTAGGTATATTACCATATTTTACATGATGTATATATAACTACTCTATCATATGTTACTCCATCAGTTACTATGAACCTAATGGGACACCAGAGTTATTAGTTAAGTCAATGGAATATTTCTATCCGTCAAAAAATTTGGTATATATCAAAATGGTATAGTAGATATTTGAACTCATAGATAATTAAGTACTCTTAAAAGTGTTACTAATGAAAGGTATAATGAAATTCAGAAAGAAGGGAAAAGTGACCCTATACAACATGCCATATGAAATTGTTGAAACTGTATAAGAGTTTCCTTACATATTGTTCCCAAATATATAAAGTTCGGAGGATCTCACTAGGGAAAGATAGCTATGGCTATTCTAAACCGACAAGTGTGAAGGGTAATAGATAAAGACGTGCTTTCTGGAAAAGTCCTTTGGAAAAAAAAACAAGTAGAGGAGATGACCTGGTAAGCTAGAAAAATGATGAAATCGACGTACCCATATTTGTTTCAAATGGAGGAAAGGTTCAAAATGTGGAAGTGAACCAATGTTAAGTAAATATCCATGAGCCCTAAGTGTTTATGTGTACGTATGCTAATATAGAGATGCATTTGTTGTAATTGAAGCGACATCGTTAACATTCAAGGACAAATGTTTCTAAGGGGGGGGGGGGAGAATGTAACACACCGTACTCTCCCAACCCTATGTGATGACGTTGAAATATGGTGACTTAGGTGTCGAGATGCCATGAGTATGTATTTGGTAATGTTAATGATGAGAAAATTAAAATTTGGCTTCATACATGTGATTAGCCCTTCATAGGAGGTGTTTTGTGATATTAATGGAGAACTTGTGGGGTTAAAAATGAGGCTAAGAGGACCTCTAAACAAATTATATTAAGTCTAAGAAGTAATTTAAATAATAGGACTTGAAGTATCTAACCAAACCCGCGAAGAAAAGTCAAAAAATACAATTTTTGAAAATTTTAAGTGTGGGGCGCGCTGGGGGGCGTGCCACACCACTCTGGGCTAAAATTTTTAGTCCATAGGCAGCAGGGCGTGCCACTCTGGTTTTGGCCACTTTTCAAAGTTGGAAATTTTCTGAAGTCCCAAGGGTGCCCGGTGACGTATTTAGCCGATTTTTGCCACGTTTCTTCTACAACAATGAGTATATACATGAAATGATTAGTATATACATGAAATGATGAGTATATAAATGAAATTATTAAAGTATTATATTGGTATGATAAAATTACTCGATAATGAATTTGGCATCAAAATGATGGTTTTACCCTTTTGGTCAAAATAGACCATACGTGGCTAAAATCACTTGTTTTGGGGATTGAGACTACGGATATCAATGGCATGAATGGAAATATTGTTGTAACACATATGATATTACTTAAACATGAGAAATTATTTATTTTATTGGATTAAGTGAATTGGGCTCGAAAAGTGCCCAAAATGAGAAGAAAGCATGGGCCAAAATGGGACAAAGGACCCATTCTTTCCTTGACCTTATAGACCAAGCATTTAATTCTTTAAGAGTGGATAAGGATGGAAAAAAATTCTTATAAAAGGGACCAAAAAATCTGATTTTTATTCTTCACAAATCTCATGCCTTTTATAACAAGAGATAAGATATTTGCTCTCAAACCCTAAAGACTCAAAGCTCACTTTTGGAGCAAGATCATCACTTTTCAAGCTTGGGTAAGTGATTATTGTTATGGATTAATATATTATATGAATTGGAGAGTATATAAATCATATTGGTTGTTCTTGGAAATGTTGGACATGGTACTTTGTGTTTTTGTATAAGATTTGTGATCCATGAGGTCCAAGCTTGAATTATGACTTGTGCCTTTGATGAAAGAGCATGGTATGGATAAAATATGAACATGTATGGTGTTATTTTGTTATTAAACTTGTTATTTATCTATAAGTGTAAATTGTGGAATTTTGGCCGATATGTGCTATGAAGTGTATTAAGGTGAATTGATGGACTATTTGTGATGTGGTGTGGATAGGAAAGTGTAAAGGAGAAGTGTTGTGGTGAAATGTATTGATTATCATGTATTGGTCAATGTTGGGAATATTGGGGGATTTTTGGAATAATAATTTTATCAATGGTTTTGTCAAGGGGAAATGGCATGTTTAAAGGCAAACATGTAACTCATTGACGTTATATGTATTTGTAAGGTAGTTGGTGGTTAATGTGAATTTAGTTATGTATTTGTGTTGTAGAGTGACACATAAATAAGGAGAGGGACTATTGTATACGCATATAAGATTGTATATTCGTATTGAGAATACAAGGTATGTAAGGTTACTCTGTCCGTATCTTGCTGCGGCAAATAGTAATCACATTAACATTTCACTTGTCTTATTCCGACATTTGCTAAGGTATCTTATATCTGGTTATCAATGGTCATTATCATATATTTCCTACTCATTGATCAATTGTGAATCTCATGTCGTATATTCATGGTTAATGTTCCAAAAGCTCAATAAGGTTATGTTCCAAAGTTCCAATAGAGATTATACTCATGTCTCTTGTTCATGGATTATTGTCCAAAGGTTCCAATGGTTTTATGGTTCTAATAATGTTATGTTTATCACAATGTTTACTTACATGTCTCTCGCTCATTGGTTAATGATCTAAAGCTTAAAGTAAAGTTGTGACTATCATAGTATCAATCTCAAAGTAATGAACAAAGTAATGCATATGTGGTCAATGATCAAGTATGGGTGGTAGCTTTGGGGGCAAATGCCTAGCTCAGGCCGATCCCAGGATCAAGGGGCAGTCCTAGAGGCATAAGCCTAGCTCGGACCGAACCTGACAGGGGGCAGCTCTGGAGGTATAAACCTAGCCCGAGCTGAACCTGATATGTTGTATGGGTGGCTGCTGTAGAGGTAAAAACCTAGCTCGAGCCTATCCCAATATATTGATTCTTAGGGTGGCAGCTCTGGAGGCATAAGCCTAGCTCGAGCCGATCCTAACATAACGATATGTTATGTAAACCCACTGATCAGTCGGGGCGGCCCGGGAATCATAAGTCTTAAGTAAAGATGAATAATCATTGAATTAAAGATACAAAGAAAGTAACGAAAGCAATATACATGGTTTCCAAAGTACAAAATAGTGACTTATCTATATTGGTCATTCATTTGAATTTGATTTCATTGACATCTTTACATATCATACAAGTTTCATATGGCCTTACATACTCAGTATATTCTTCGTACTAACCACTCTTGGGGAATTAACCTTACTTGCTGCAGGCACAGGTACTAGTAGGCCTCCACAGTAGGTTGCCAGTTGTTGCGGATTCATTGGTGAGATCCAGTTAGTTCGGGGCTTCTCCGAGTCACAGTTGTACATATGTTTTGGTGTTATACATGTTATATAAAGCGGGGACTTATCCCAACTTTTAGTTCATTTTGGTCAATGCATTTGTTAGAGGCTTTTGTAGACGGTTGTGGGTGCATAAATGAAAAAGGTACATGTTGTTTGACTTGATGGACTCAACAGCCCAGTTTCGCATATGTATATATCTATCATGTTCCATGAGTTCCGTTGTTGGTATCCAAAGTTATTATGTGATTATGGGTTTCTTATGGCATGTATATGATTGAATAGAGGCAAAGCTTGGTTCTCTCGGGCCTTGTCGGCTACAAGTGCCAATCCGTCCCGATGGGATTTGGGGTGTGACACTTGCCCTTATTTTCTACGCTTCAGTTGTTTAGATAGTAAAACTAGGATCACTATAGGACGTTTATTGGCTTGTAACATAGGTTTGGGGACGAGTATGGTACATATAAAAAAAGTGACTAAACCATCTTTGTCACTACACTACTTTTGGTTGTAATTTTTCTACTATCTTTATTTTACTCCCTTTTTCAACTTTTTCGGACTTCTGATGCAGTTTTCCTTTAATGACTTCTTCTCTCTCTTTTTTTCTTTTTCTCTTTTTCTCTTTTTTCCATTTTTATTCTTTTTTAGACTTTCTTTTCCACACATTACCGCACCCAAATCCTTTTTCTTTTCTTTTACTAACTTTTTCTCCATACCCATGCTAAACTATACACCCTTATGATAGCCACCCTCAACTTTGGCAATTTTCTTGAGTTGAGGTACACAATGTCCAAGGAGGAACTGGGGCATAAACAGGTTCATTGTAGCTGAAGCTGAGAAAGTGAATTGGATAATGAAAGAAGTTGGTCTATTTAGGGTCAAATTCAGGGATCAAGGGATATTAATTTTTTTTCATGATAGGCTTTTAGGATTTTTAGTGGACTTAATAAAAAATGGCTTATGATCCTTTCCTAACCTCCTATCTACAACTTAGGTGAGACTAACCGTGCATGGTTTAGATTGCACATACTAGGTAAATCCTCACACAATCTTGGCTCAGGGCTATATACTCACTCACTACTTATTCAGTTCATGCAAGTTAGGCTATGGTCATCAAGCCCATAATCCTAATGTAATAGCAAGATCTATATTTGTCACAGTTCAGGGCAAGCACACAACACAATAAAAACACCATAAATTTTTTACAGAGGAGTATCATTTAGACACAAAAATCATTTCAAAATTAGTTGCATGCTCTTATTTATTCAAACGGCACTAAGTTCTCCTATTTTTCTCTCGGTTACACAAATAACACAAAATTAAACTCCTAAACATGTCAGTTCTAACTAGATAGAGAACCCAAGGGAAAGGAAACACGACAACAAAAACCATCGAGTGTGGTACACCCCTACCCCCAACATGGAAATCATGCAATGTCCCATTGCACTAAAGCATAAAAAAATGTTGACCTAGGGTAGGAACATATATGTGGCGCACTAGACGCTTGTCATAGACATATCAATCAGGGTCCTAGATACGACCCCTATCTTCTCTCCTCAATCTCTGGTGTCCTCGGCTGTGACTATGGCACTCTAAATCAAGTAGGCACCGATGGCGGTCGGTGCACTTAAAGCTATCATCACTGGGTAAATCTCCATACCCCCTTCACTCTTAAGAAAAAACTTAGCAATAGATACAGCAGTCTCTGTATCAATAGCAGTTGGGACCTCACCCCTCTCCAAATCAAGTATCTTAAAGGTTCTCTTATGATTTTTCTCTTTCTTCTTCTTTTTCTTTCCTTCCTTATTTGTCTTTTTTCTCTTTTTATAGAGCTACAATCCATCCCCCATCTCCTCTACATCAGTACTCTCACCCTAACTGTACAGTCTTGGGAATAAAAATTTTGTACCTATATGTCTACTGTAAAATCATCAAACATCGATAGTGGTAGAGGATGTACTATCAGGAGTTATCTCTCATAAAGCGCCTTTACAACACCCTGTAACTCATAGAACTCAGTGGTGAGCATGCTCAAGTCTGGATATAGGACACCATCAATCTTTACCACTATCCAGCTCTCAAAACTATCAAGGTAGGCCTGCATGCCTCGCACTACTGCTTGAAATTCATCTTCCACGTAGGGCTTCACCCCCACCTCTAATTTCTTAATCCTTGCATCTAACATGGATTGATTCTTTATTATTTGCTCCAAAAAAGTTCTAGGCACCAATGTATAGCCGGTAGGTGCATGCCGATAGAACTATGCCTGAATGTGTTGTGAGTTGCGGTGTGGATGACGAAGCAACACTAACTTTGGAAGTCGGTATCTCTAAAGTAGGTGCAACATCCTATGCTTCCTGAGTAGGCAACTTAGGCAAAGAACCTCAAACTATAGTTGTCAGGTTCAACATATCCTCGATCAAAGTAATGTTTGTAGTCTTGTCAAACGAAAAAATCTATCAATTGCTCAAATAGTTGGTATTTTAGATTTTCAACATAGCAATGTCACCAAGCCTTGGCGGTGAAACTGAGTGTACGTTTATAGATCGCCGTACCATTAACCCAAGATGCTTTGTCCTTAGCCTCTATTATGTTATCTGTCAACCACTTGTAGTGCATTAGCTTATCCTCGATACTCAATATCTTCACCTTTTTCAGTTCCAACATCTGGTAATCATATTCCAGAGTCTTCTCTAGTGCCACAAAGTCATCACTAAACAAGATCTTTGAGATGGCACTCACAAAAATGTTAATTTCTTTCCCTCGCACTATCAACAAATCAAGCATGGGCTGCTTTCTTATATCCTTTTCCTTTTCGTAAGTAGTCATATTTTAATTGGTAGCCAATTTTAGAGAATTCTCTTACCACCTCAGCCCCATAATTTCCCACCTCCTTGGTCATCCACCTTAAATTGTATTTTTCAAAGACTTGGTTTAATATAGGGACCCTTTGCAATGCCCTGGGTAGCATACAGGGTTCTTCTTGTATGCTTCATTTGTAATTCCTCTTATTGTTTAAGGAAACTCTATTATAATATTAATCTCTAGATTTGGGAGTATCCCATCGCCTCGGGTCTTCCTTCTTTGGGTCGAGTAGCAGCAGCAACTTCAGAGGCTTCTGGATTAGTACTACCAAAACCATTCGCAGATTCTTCTTCCTCGGAGGAACTCTCCTCATCAGCATTTATGGGCTCACCCCCATTAGGATTTGAGCTTCAACCTCCCGTCTCAAACTGGGAAAGTTCAATAGGGATATCTTTGGGCACCAAAGCAGTGGAGGGTGTGGCCTCGGCCTTAGATTTAGCTTTAGTCTTCTAAGGTGAGTGTTGTTCTTCCTCACTAATTTTGGAGTACTCAACCTTAAACCAACTAGACTTCTCTGACTCACTCTACGAGACCAGAGATATGTCCTTTAGTCCTTGCTTCTTAGCTATTTCCTTGCAAAGTGCCTCTTCTTGCAACTGCTTGAGATATTTAGGTGCCATAGCACATGTACTTACAAGTGTTAGTCCCAGAAAAAATCAAAACAAAGTACACAATAATTCCCTCAGATGATCCTTCCTACAATCGTAGTAAGAGGTATAATCGTACCTTCAATCGTAGAAAGTCACTCTCATAATTTCCTTAAAAGGTTGTCACATCAGATGATTATATACCACGATCATACCAAGATAGGTTGATCTTGAGATGTGATCGTCTGATGAATTCCTGAGAAATTAAAAACTTGCACTCCACCATGATCCAACCTATGATTGTAGGTAGATACAATGATCATAGGTTGTGTCGTGGAGTGTGCACTGATACTTAACAGTTAAAGAACACACGATTTGACCCTAATAGACCCTAATTTTACTGTTAAGAGGTACTCAGGTTTCCCTATTTTGACACATTCGATCAACAACGCAAGTGCCCAGAGTATAATTAAGTTAATTACTCTAGTTCCTTTTTGAACTCAGTTATCAACAATTTTGTCACACCCCAAATCCCATTGAGGCGGACTGGCACCCAAAGCCTATGAGGCCCGAGAGAACCAATCTTTGCTCATGTCTATTCATATGCATGTCACTCACTAACCAACACTATCACATAGAGGTATAAAATGTCAATAGCAGAAGTTATGGAAACATGTGATATATACATATAAGAAACTTGGATGTTAGGCCCATCGAGTCAACATGGACATACATCTCTTACATTTGTCTTCCCACAACCGTATACAAAGCCTCTACAGATACATAACCATAACCAACCTAGAATCGGGACAACACCCCGCTCTATACACATATACTATACCAAAACAAATGTATATATAGCAACTCGAAAAGCCCCGAACCAACTGGAGCTCACCAATGACCTACAAATGATCCGCACTCTACTGTGGAGGTCTACTAGTACCTGTGCCTGCAAGAAATAAGGTAAGGTTCCCCCGAGGGGGTCAGTATGAAGAATGTACGGAGTATGTAAGGCTAAAAGATACTGCATAATAAATAAATGTTTCAATGGAATCAAGTATGACACAATATCCACTATGGATAAAATATCAATCTATATATTTGGAACTATATATATATATATATATATATATATATTGCTCTCGTTACTAGACTTTACGTTCATTTCCCTTATTAGTCACTCGCTCCTTCGCTCATTACTCATCCTTCCATTCATATAATACTCGGGCCCCAAGCTGATCAGTGGGAAAATAATAACATCATCATGCAGGTGTACCTTTCACCCCATGGATACATCCCGTGCTATTGGGAATAGGCATCATGCAGGTGTTCATTGCACCCCATGGATACATCATGCAGGTGTTCCTTCCACCCCATGGATACATCCCGTAATTCGGGGAATAGTCATCATACAGGTGTTCATTTCACCCCATGGATACACTCATAATTATACCTTACCTCATTTTTTAACTTTTATGAGATTGGTACCTTTATTTGTGAGAGATCGATACGCTCACTCATGAGAGATTAATGCATTCACTTATGAGAGATTGATACATTTGTTTGTGAGAGATTGATACTTTTGATAATTGTAATATTATTGGAACTTGGACCATTAACCAAAGAACATGAGTCATGTGAATCACAATTGATGCATGAATAAGGAACATGTGAGTAACAATAATTAATAACCGGGAACGGGATACCTTTGAACATTTTAGAGTAGAATAGGTACAACGTCAATGTGACTAATATGTGTTGCAGAAAGATACAGAAAGAGTAACCTTATATACCTTATCTTCCCAATATGAATATACAAGCCAATATGTGAATACAACAATTCATCTCCCTCTTTACATGTCACTGTACAACATAAGTACATAACGGAACCAACATTAACCACCAACTACCTTACAAATGCATATAACGATAATGAGTTACATGATTGCCTTAACATGACATTTCCCCCTTGACAATCCCATTTATGAAATTATCATACCAACAATACCACAACATTCCATACATTGACCAATACATCATACACCAATATCATGTCACACCAAGTTCATACTTTACACTTCTCTATCACCACAACATCACAATTACTCCATCAAGTCATCTTAATTCACCTCATAACAATATATCAGCCACAATTCCACAATTTACACTTATATAAAAATAACAAGTTAAGTAACATAACCACACCATACATGTTGATATTTCATCCATACCGTGCACTTTCATCAAAACCTCGAGTCACTTTTCAAGTTTAAATCTCATAAATGACACATCTCTTACAAAAAGCAAAAGTGCCATATCCAACACTTCCAAGCATAACAGTCATGATCTACATAATCCCTCATGCATCTAATATATTAATTCATAAGAATAAACACTTACCAAGGCTTACCAAATGATGATCTTGCCCAAGAAGAGGACTTAGGGTTTGAGAGTTTGAGAGAAAATATCTCTTTTTGCTTTCTTGGAAAAGTCTAGAATGGCATGTGCCTTCTCATGAATAAAATATGATTTTTGGGGCCTTTATATAATCCTCATGTTCATCCTTATCCACATTTAATCAATAATTGAGGTGTTTTAATTGGTCAATGGAAGAATGGGTCATTTGACCCATTGGGCCATGGCTTTTGGCTTCATTTTGGGCCTCAAATTGGCCCATTAAAGCATATTATCTTAGCCCACAAAAATCAATGTGTAATCCATCATATATCTTATGTTTAATTAGTTCCATAATAGTCACAACAATATTCATTTACGAGATTCCCGATCGTAGCCTCAATCGCAAAAATAAAAATTCTAGTCGCTCATGGCTTATTTGAACATAATTTGTTAAAAATATTTAAAATACTTGTGACGAAGAATTAACCCCAACTCGGATGCTAAAGGCGGTTAAGAATAGTCCTACTATGATGGAGTAATGATACCATGACTCAAAGGTCTTATATACATCATAATAGTCGAAGAAAAATTTTGGCGAAAACCACCCCGGCACGCCGCTTGGCGCCCCCCAATTCTGCCTGTGCAAACAAAAATTTGGGCGAAAGCAGCTTGGCACGCCCTCTGCAGCGCCCCATGCCAAATTTTTGATTTTGACTTTACTTTGCGTATTTGGTTGGATCTTTCAAGTCCCAACCTTTTGCTTACCTCTTAGCTTTAAGATTCTTTGCTTGTATGTCCCTTAAACCTCAATTTTTCACCCCACAAATGCTCCATAAATTCACAAACACCACCCACTACAAAGGTCTAATGACATTTTCTAGCACAATATCAAATGTTCCATCGATGACAATGCAAAAATACATACTTATTGCTCTCAAACTTAGGGTAAACATGGCTCAAGGTTATCAAGTAGGGTCGGGATGGTACGGGGTGTTACATTCTTCCCCCCTTAGGAACATTCATCCTCAAATGTTAGTAACATTATCTCATTGAAACAAAGTTAAGTCTAAGTGTATCCTTCATGTTATCATATACACATAACACTTGTAAGATTTACTTGTTACTACTCCAATTTCGTACCTTGAACCTTTTCTCTGTTGACAACAATTACAAGTACTTTAGATTCCATTATTTCTTTGATTTCCCTTGTGATTTCTTCTACGTGCTAATTTCTCCAATAGTGCCTTTAAAGAAGCTACTTCTTTATTTCTCATTGCTTTCGCTTATCGATCTAGAATAGTAAGCAGTACTTCTTCACATGTGAGATCTTTCGTAACTTGTATATCTCCACTGGGAGCAATACAGGATGATCTCTTATACACTTTCAAAGCAGTGAATACAAAATACGGAATGGACTGTGAAGAGTTCTTGGACTAGTGCTAATAGATACACAATTTGCCCAAATCTTTGGAAAATTTCCCCTTTCTTTCCAAATCTCATTATTTTTCTTCATTGGTGACACTGTCAAAAATACCTAATCATCTATGTTACATTGTAATTCCCTTCTTCTAATATTGGCACATGATTTATATAGACTTTGGGTCCTTTGTAGCTGTTGTTATATCACCTTCACCTTCTCTATAGCTTGATGAACAAAATCTGACCCGAGCAAAGAAAATTTCATCAACTGTAACCCATCCAATGATGATCTATATTTTCTTTCACATAAAGCTTCGTAAGGTGCCTTTTGATACTTTTATTGTAAGCAATTTCAATAAATGATAGATGTTCATCCCAACTACCTTTAAAGTCCAATGTACAAACTCGTGGCATACCGTCAAACATTCATATGATACGCTCTGTTTGTCCATCCATCTAAGGATGACAAGCCGTACTTACATCCACTTGTGTACCCATGCTTTACTGAAAAGACTTCCAACATTGTGCAACAAAGTGAGCTCTCCTGTTTGATATAATAGTGAGTAGAATCCCATGTAATCGTGCTATATCCGTAACATACAACTTTGCATAATGTTCAGCTGCATCGGTAGTCCTAATTTGTAGGAAACATGCTGACTTGGTAAGCTTATCAACTATTACCTATATAGATTCAACCTTTGCAGTGTACGAGGCAACCTTGTGACTAAATCCATATTATTCATGTTCCACTTCCAAACTGGAAGGGTAATATATTGCATAAAACATACATACTTTTGATGCCATACTGTTAATTAGTGACCGCTTGGACATTGAGCTACAAGTTCTACAATGTTTCTTTCATATAAACCTTCTACATTCCTTCCAAGTCATGGTACATTTTTGGTAGCTCCCGTGTAAATAAAATACCGTGAATTTTGTATTCCCCCTTATGTAAGCTCAAACGTCTTTGTCAAACTTTACCGTACATTCTTGTCCAACTGAAATAACATAGGATTTGCATATTACTTTTTCTTCACCATAGCTACAAACGAAGACTTTGCTGTATTTTATACTAAAATTTTGTTTCATCTGGAGTTTCAAGAAGACAAACTCCCAAGCTATCTAATTGACGTAGATCCTTCATAATACCTTGCCTTCTCGTAAGTTGAACATCAATTCTTCCCAACACTTTGCGGCTTAACACATCGACTACCACATTTACTTTTCTCAGATGTTATATGATATCAATTTTCTAAGCTCTTGGTACTCTCACCCACCTTCATTGTCTCAAAAGTAGGTCCTTCTGCTTAAGACTATATTGTAACTGTTGTAATCAGTATATATATCAATACGAACCCCATACCATTAGGCGGCACCATACTTTTAAGGCAAATATCACGATCGCCAATTCAAGATCATGTGTTGGCTAATTCTGTATTCATATGGACATAATTGTCTTCAACCATAAACTATTACATTACCTTATTACATCAATATATATCCTAAGCCGACCCCTGAAGCTACACAACATACTGTATACCCTCTTGTGCCTTCGGGAAGTACTCATATAGTTAATTTATCTTTCAGCTCTTGGAAACTCTTCTCACATGCATACTCCTACCGAAACTTGATTGCCTTGTGTGTTAGCTTTGTTAAGGGTACAGGGATAGATGAAAAACTTCCAATAATTCTCCTATAATAACCAACCAACCTAAGAAAATGATGAACCTCTGTAAGCATCATAGGCCTTAGACAAAAAAAAATTCACCATTTCCATCCTGATAAAATCAGCCTACGTAACACGATCACAAACATTTACTATACCATCACGATATACTCTTTTACCTATAATAGATTCATCAACTAGTGTGTAGACTTCAAATGGCATAACTAGTAATTCTGGTGTTCTTTCAAATTTCCCAGCAGTCGATAGAGTAACATATGATAGGATAGAGCCTGAATCAATCAATGCATATACATTATGTGGAAATACAGATAATGTACCTGTCATTACATCAGGAGAAGCCTCTGGATTTTGCCGGTCTACTGGAGCATTGGTGCAAGTCGGGGCTCTGCTAGAGCTTGTTGCTCCTCTATAACCTCTGCCATGTCCCGTAGACTGTACACCTAATGAGGAGGATGCCACGGTTAATCCTGTAGGTCGTGCCATACTACTCATGCACGTCTGTGGACACTCTCTCATTTTATACCTGGCTGTACCACACCAAAAGCAAAAATTTGTCCCTAACCGACATTTACCCAAATGATACCTTTTGCAGCACTGACACGACTGACGGGGAAATGTCAATTGGCTTATTCTTCCTTGTGCTTGATACCCCACTGTTCGTGAATCTTGAATCTCACTTCTTTGTCCAAACTGGTTGCCTCTAACCCCTTGGGATAGAGGTAGAGCATTTACTATAGAATGAGGGAATAATGGTCCAGGAGGTCTGTTAAAAAGCTGAGGTCCAACTCCCCCTCGGGACTCCATGGACTGTCCCCTAAATCTAAACCTCTTAGACGACCCTCTTTTAATTGCTTGTGCCGTTCTCCTTTGCCTTTGATTACCCCTATTTTGTGCAGAGGCTGGACTAACTGGTCCTTGATTTTGTGCAATGACTATCTGGGTCAACAAGTTCACCGCATTTCTTAGATTCTGCACGGTATCATTAACAAGTGATTCAGCAGGTTCTTCTTTCCTTCTCGGCTCTTCTGGAGCTAGAGATGTGGAAGAAGCCCGCGATGCAAATTCAATCTCAGCCCTACCCTGACTAGCTTGATTAGGTGGTGATTTACTCATACCTCCTTCGACAGGCATATCTACTTGTTTATCTTTGTCCATACCTTGTCTTGTAATTGGCAGTCTTACTATAACAAAGAAAACGAATTCCATGGTCAGATAAAAGTTTTACTTACAATATTGGCTCTATTGCACGATCTAGAAATGAAGAAATGAAACAACCCCTAAATTTACCGTAGCCTCCTACTTATAAATATGGCGCGCAACACATCCATAAGCAAGACTCTACTCAGATACGGCTTTGTAGACACCCTTAGGACGACCTGCTCTGATACCACTTTTGTCACACCCCAAATCCCATCTAGGCAGACTGGCACCCGAAGCCGATGAGTCCCGAGAGAACCAATCTTTGTTTATGTCTATTCATATGCATGTCACTCACTAAGCAACACCATCACATAGAGGTATAAAATGTCAATAGCGGAAGTTATGGAAATATGTGATATATACATATAAGAAACTTGGCCGTTAGGGACATCGAGTCAACAGGGACATACATCTCTTACATTTGTCTTCCCACAACCGTATACAAAGCCTTTACAGATACATAACCATAACCAACCTAGAGTCAGGACAACACCCCGCTCTATACACATATATTATACCAAAACAAATGTATATATAGCAACTCGAAAAGCCCCGAACCAACTTGAGCTCACCAATTACCTGCAAATGATCCGCACTCTACTGTGGAGGTCTACTAGTACCTGTGCCTGCAGCAAATAAGGTAAGGTTCCCCCAAGGGGGTCAGTATGAAGAATGTACTGAGTATGTAAGGCTAAAAGATACTGCATAATAAATAAATGCTTCAATGGAATTAAGTATGAGACAATATCCAATATGGATAAAACATCAATCTGTATGTTTGGAAATATATATATATATATATATATATTTATTTATAGATATTGCTCTCGTTACTTGCCTTTACGTTCATTTCCCTTATTAGTCACTCACTCCTTCGCTCATTACTCATTCCTCCATTCATATAATACCCGTGCCCCAAGCTGATCAGTGGGAAAACAATAACATCATCATGCAGGTGTACCTTTCACCCCATGGATACATCCCGTGCTATTGGGAATAGACATCATGCCGGTGTTCATTGCACCCCATGGATATATCATGCAGATGTTCCTTCAACCCCATGGATACACCCCGTAATTCGGGGAATAGTCATCATGCAGGTGTTCATTTCACCCCATGGATACACTCATAATTAAACCACCAAGAACCACTTCACATATCATGTTGACCTCATCAGTGCTACCGAGATAATGCTTCACCTTTTGGCCATTCACCTTAAACCTTAGGCCCTTATCATTTTCAAGTTCAGTGGACCCATGAGGATACACCATCACCACTCAAAAAGGTCCTCTCCATCTAAACCTCAACTTTCCAGGAAATAATTTTAGGTTGGACTCAAACAAAAATACCCTATCACCAGCGGCGAACTCTCTCTTCTCAATCTTTCGGTCCTGGTATTCCTTCATCTTCTCCTTGTATAGAGCTAAGCTTTCATAATATCTAATACGTAATTCATCCATCTCATTCAGCTGCTCAAGTCTTAGCTTTTCCACATCACTCCATTCTAGATTTAGCCTCTTCAGAGCCCACAATGCCTTATGCTCAAGTTTAACTGGAAAGTGGCAGGCCTTATTGAAGACAAGAGAATATGGGGAAACACCGATAGGAGTCTTAAATGCTATTGGGTAGGCCCACAATACATCATCTAACTTTCTAGCCTAGTTTGTTTGATTGACATTCGCAGTCTTTGGCAAAATGGACTTGATATCCCGATTAGATACCTCAACTTGCCCATTTTCCTGAGGATGGTAAGTTGTTTCCACCCTATACTTCACACCATATTTCTCAACCAAGGTTTTTGAACAGACGATTGCAAAAAATGAACCCCCATCACTAATTATTGAACTAGGTGTACCAAACCTGGAAAATATATTCTTCTTCAAAAATGCAGTCACACTCTTCCCTTCATTATTTGGAAGTAAAACTACTTATACACATGTTGAAACGTAGTCAGCCACAACCAAAATGTACATCATATCATATAAGCTTACAAAGGGTCCTATGAGTCAATGACCCATACATCAAATAGCTCAAGCACTAGAATAGTGGTCATGGAAAGCTCTTATCTTCGTGACATGTTTCCTTATCTTTGGAATTGGTCACAAGCCTTTCCATAATCATGTGTATCTTTGTTAATGGTGGGCCAGTAGTACCAATATTGCAGGATATTATACACAGTTCGTGCACTACTATGATGACCCCTAACTTGTGATGAGTGACATGTCTGTAATATACTTATTATCTTTACCTCAGGAACACATCTCTGGACCACTCCATTTGTATAAATTTGAAACAAGTATAGCTTATCCCATAAGAATTTCCTCAACTCAAGTATAAACTTCTTTCGCTGATGGAACGATAGGTCCTCAGTCACCACATCACTGACCAAATAATTAGCAAAATCTGCAAACCATGGAATCAAATCTTGCAATATAGCTAATACCTGTTCGTCTCGAAAAGTGTAGTCAATCTTCAGCCTATCCTTAACTTTCAGCATTGCCTCCTCCTTAAGATGTGATAAGTGGTTAGCAATTAGATTTTCAGTCCCTTTTCGGTCTTTGACTACAAAGTCAAATTCCTATAACAGAAGTACCCAATGAATTAACCTTGGCTTTGCATTCTTCTGTGCCATGAGATATCTAGGAGTTGTGTGGTCTATATGCACCATCATTTTTGTACCAAGCAAATAAGATGAAAATTTCTCAAATGCGAACACCACAGCAAGCAACTCTTTTTTAGTCATGGTATAAATTTTTTGGGCAAGATTAAGTGTCTTGCTATCATAATCGATGGGATGTAATATCTTCTCTCGATTTTGGCCTTGGACTACACTTACCGCAACTCCACTAGCATCGCACATAACCTCAAATGGCTTGGACCAATCAGGTTATACAATAATATGGGTTGAAAGCAACATCTCCTTCAAGCACTCAAATACCTTCAAAAACAAATCATCAAACATAAACTTTACCTCTTTGTCCAACAACTTGCACTAAGGATGTACAATTTTAGAGAAATCCTTGATGAACCTATGATAAAATCCCGCATGTCCCAAAAAACTTTGAATACCTTTCACAAAAATTGGTGGAGGCTATTTTTCAATCACCTCTTACTTTGCCTTGTCAACTTCAATCCGCTCCTTCAAAATTGTGTGACCAAGTACTATTCCTTTTTTTACCATGAAGTGGCACTTTTCCCAGTTTAGCACCAAGTTGCAGTCCTCACACTTCCTTAAGACACTAGCAAGATGAGCCAAACAATCTTCAAGCAAGTCACCAATAATCGAGAAGTCATCCATAAATACCTCAATAGTGTCCTTTACTATGCCAGAAAAGATAGACATCATGTAATGCTGAAAGGTCTCTAGTGCATTACACAGACCAAAAGACATTTACTTGAATGTGAATATCCTATATGGACAACTGAAAGTGGTCTTCTCTAGGTCTTCGGGGGAAATCAAAATCTGGTTGTAGCTCGAATAACCATCAAGAAAACAATACCGTTCTTTACCAGTAAGACGATCTAATATCTAATCCATAAAGGGCATTGAGAAATGATCCTTCTTAGTCCATACGTTCAGCTTCCTATAGTCCATGCATACTCTTCAACCTGTAACTGGCCTCATAAGAATAAGTTCATTTTTTCGTTTGGAACCATAATGATTCGACCCTTCTTAGGAACACATTAGACTTGGCTTACCCTTTGGCTGTCAGCAATAGGAGAAACCACTCCTGTGTCCAACCACTTGATAATTTCCATCATCACCACCTCTTACATAAGAGGATTTAGTCTTTGTTGATGCTCAATACTAGGCACATAATCCAACATAAGTTGTATTTTGTATGTGCAAATTCTAGGCGGAATTCCAATGATATCATCAATGGACCATCCAATGGCCCTTTTGAACTTATACAACACAAACAGCAGAGCCTCAACTTGTCAATATATCAAATCAACTACACTCATAACCAACAAAGTATTGTTGGCTACAAAAAATACATAAGAAGATGGAGTAGAAGAGTTTTAAGCTCCAAGACTAGGGGCTCCTCAATAGAAGGCTTAGCAGGTGGGGTGACTCTATTCTTTAAGTTAAGATCTAGCTTTTTTGGTACAAAATTATATGAACCCCAATCTTCAAGTGCGCTCATCATCTCATCATAGCCATCAATGTCATCTTTCTCAAAGATCATAATTACTGTTGCAGGTGCTTCAACTCCAAGCCACTTCTCAATACGGCAACCAACACATCATCATCGATTGTATCAATCATAAAAATCACACGTATATTCTATGGTTGCTTCATGGATAGCATAAATTGCAAGTCACATGTTCGTCATTCAATCTAAACTTCAGTTGCCCACACTCCATATCAACCAATGCACGTCCAATCACAAGGAATAGTCTCTCTAAGATAATGGGAACCTCAAAATCAATGTCATAGTCATGGATGAAAAAATCAGCCAGAAAAGTGAAGGATTCAACCTTTACTAAAACATTGCATAGGATTCCCACGGGCTTTTTCACAGTACGATCTAACATGGAAAGTCTCATCAATGTTGGTTTGGACGACCCCAACCCCAACTGATTGTACACTGCTAGAGATATTAGATTAATGTTATCCTTCAAGTCATACAAAGCTTTTGCAAATTTGAAAGACCCAATAGTGAATGAAATCATGAATGCTCCAGGATCTTTCTTCTTATAAACTATAGAGTGGGAAGTTATTGTACTAAGATGGTGCACATTATCAGCAGGCTCAAAACTTATAGTCCTCTTCTTTGTAACTAACTCTTTAATAAAGTTTGCTTAACCTGGCATTTACTCACGAGCCTCAATAAGAGGGATGTTCAATGATAATTCCTTTAATATAGAGATGAATTTTGAACTTTTCCTCTTCATCCTTCTTCTTTAGCCTTTATGTAAAAGGAGGAGGAGGTCGAGGAATGGGAGTCAAAACTTATGGGACCTCCTTTTCCTTTCCTTTTTAGCCTTAGCCTCTTTTTTAACAACTAAAGACTTTTTAGTTACATTTCCATCATTAACTAAATTTTCAGATTCGACTACTCTCTCATTATAGACAATCGCTGGTTCAACCTCATTCTCAACAACCATGGGCATAGATGGATCAATAGTCATCTTACTGCTCCTAGTCAAAATAGTCAAGCAATGATCATTATTTTTGGGATTTTGGATAGTGTTTCTTAGAAGTGTACCCTGTTGATGTTGATTCAATGTGGTGGACATCTAACCAAATTGTTGCTCAAGCTACTTGATGGCTTTAGTATGATATTTGACCTTTTGACTCATGCATGAAATATCTGCTCTTAACTCCTTAGGGCACTCATTATTTTAATCTACCTTTTTCAACACTTTACCAATCATAACTTGCATCCTCAAATTGCTTAAATCAGCATCTTGGTTCCCTGGTTAAACATATTGGCCATTTCTATCCTTGTAATCATTCTTTCTCCTTTAATCACCATTTCTCCCTCTACTCCTATCTCTCTACACCAAACCTATAGTAGTTGTTGTCTTTATGATAGTTCCCACTTAAATTACCTTACCCACTATTCCAATTATTTTGATTAGACCCTTGGCCCTTGTCTCGGAAACCCACCATCTAATTATTTAGGTACTTAGCTTCATCCTCAAAATCAGAATCATCATGCCTTTGCACCTTTCTTTGTGAACCAACCACATTCACCTTTTCTTCTCCCGCTGCTGTAAACTAATTGGTAAACTAACTAAGCTTCATCCTCAACTAAGCCACCTCTTAAGCAAAGAAATCATCTAGAGCTCTCTACTCTATAGATGCTCTAATCATATAAGTGTCTGTGGGTATGCCTGCTTCACGAGTGTGCCAACATCGATTGGTTTTAGTAATACGATTTAGAATCTCACAAACCTGATCCCAGGGTAATCTCATGAAAGCTCCGCCTATGACAGTGTTTGCTACAACCTTATTGTTTGTATTCAAACCTTTATAGAAGATCTCAAGCAATGTACGACCTGGTATTCTCTAATTTGGGACATTCTACAACTTCTTCTTAAACCTCAGCCAGGTCTCGTATAATACATCTAAATGTAACTACCTGAAGTTATAAATCTTGCTTTTCAAATTCAAATTCTGTATGGTGGAAAAATCTCTCTAAAACTGGTTTCTCAGCTTATTCGAAGTAGTGATTAATCCACGTGGAAACTCTGTCAACCATAATGAAGCCTCTCCTGTCAAAAAATAAGGGAACAATCATAGTCTAATAGCCTCTTGGATCACTCCTTGTATATTATAGGAATTGGAAATCCCTACAAAGTTCATCATGTAATGGTTTACATCAGAAATATAATGACTTGTGAATACCCTCTTTAAGTTTAACAATTGTATTATAGCACTGGTGATGTCAAACTTTGCTCCTGGAGGCAATGTTTGAGGAATAATAGCACCTGATTCAACTGACTCTAGAAAGTCAAACTCATCCTCCTCATCATCAAATTGAGGAAGAGACTGATGTAGAGGTTGTTCCCCTAATTCCTTCTCTACTTATCTTATTTCTCAAGTACAGCTTGACGGTTTGCTTCAACTTGTCTAGCCATTTCTTCCCTTATTGTTGCCTGAAATATTATTGTCTTGCATTATCCTCAGCCATCAATCAATTAGTAGTTTGCTCTACAGTCTCCTGAAGCCCTAGGTCTTACAACCTTTGGTTCATAACTCCTTCAGCATGAACTCTTCTGTTAACAATCCTTTTTCCAGCTCTTAAAGCTCTTTTAATTTCAAAATAAAGTAGAATCAGGGGATTGACTTGACTCTAAGTGTTGGTCATGCATTGGTGTGAACCCTAGAAACAACAAAAAAGTAAAATCAGGAAACTGAAACCAACATCTTAATAAAAACAATCAATCAACTCTGTAACCATATTCCCTGACAATGGCACCAAAACTTGATTTCGCTAAAATTACACCTCTAAACAAAGTATAAAGTTGTTGCTAATCAAATATAAAACCCAACTAGGTTAGGGTTGATCTTAAAGGGAATAGGTTGAAATATCTATCAAATATTTTGTCTATACGATTAGTGAGTAATTTCCAGTAAAGAGAGGGGTTTTGTAAATCAAAATTCAATAGTAACAGTTGTTGATTTTTTATGATTTGTAATCAATATGTGAGAAGCACTAGGATTGTGCTCCTAAATAACTTCATCAGTTCGTAGGTTCCTTGTACTCAGTGATCTCTCGTGGTACATGGCATACAGAATCAATAGGTTATGTTCACTTAAACGACTTTATGCACTTGATTAAGAAACTATCCTCAACTATGATTTCTCCCTTCTTGAGTTTTGCATTACCAACCCCTATTTTGGATCCCAGCAATAGCTTTTTTGGATTAACGGCTCAAGCTAGTCTTTGAAGGTTGATAGCTCCAATGATTTGTTGTTTATTCCCTTTTCCCATCTTTTACCCCAAATTTTATTATGATTAAAGTTGAGGCAAGTTCTAGCATCTGCAGCTGCTAAAAACCAATCAAACTAAAGAGAACAAACAATACACACCCAAAAACCCTTTGAGAATCACTTCGTACTACGAATACTACTTTGTTAATTTGCCATGGTTCCCACAACCCTAGTTATGGTGTTTAGCTGCTCATAATTGCAAGAACACAAGAATAATTCTGATAAGAGAGCATGATTATGAACTTACAAGAATTAGATGAAAAACCACTAATCTCAATATATGAATAAAACCCTAAAGTCGATGTTTATATTTCAAAGAACAATAACATGTCTCAAAAGTACCAGTAGAATGTAAAATAAAACAATTAACCTAATAGTAGAATTTATAGACAAACATATAACCTATCCTAATCACAATTATATTTGCTGAGTTCACACATCAGACGAAGAAAGGTACGATCGTCGCTACATCCCACGATCGTCCTTGGTGCTCGTAGGTTGGCTCTTGACTTTTTTATCCTTTAGGTCTTGGTTGGTACGATGCTCAATACGATCTTGTGACTTCTTGGTACGATTATGTATAGTACTCGTTTGATCCTCATAGCACTTAACAACTGCAAACCTCATGTATGGACTTCCTTACCATGATGCCTTTGTACGATCGTGACATTTAGGTACGATCGCGGGAAGTCTTCTTCTAATCTTCTTTACACTTAGCTTCTGTTGTACTATTTTAGGACCCTCTTCCCACAATAAAGTTGTACAATTATAGCATCAAAGTATGATCATGGGAAGGTTTCGTCTGTGTGATACCTGAGATCCATTCCCCTTTTTTTACTTTTACTAACTTTTTCTTCATACCCATGCTCTATTATAAAACCCTCAACTTAGGCAATTTGCCTGAGTTGAGGTACATAGTGTCCAAGGAGGGACTAGGGACAAAATAGGTTCATCATAATTAAAGTTGTGAAGGTGAATCGGCTAATGAAAGAAGTTGATCTATTTAGGCTTAAATTCAGGGATCAAGGGATATTATTTTTTTCATTTGGTAGGATTTCAGGCTTTTTAGTTGACTTAATAAAAAATGGCCTATGATCTTTTCCTGTCTTCCTATCCTACTACTTGGCTAAGACTAACCAGGCAAGTTCTAGATCGCGCAAGCACGTTGACAAGGTAAATACTCACACACTCTTGGCTCTATATACTCAGTCACTACCTATCTGGTTCATGCAAGTTAGGCTACAGTTATCACACCCATAATCAAGATGTAATTTTATTGATTTTGTTGGATTTGTAATCAAGATGTGAGAAGCACTTGGACTCTATTCCCTAATAACTTCATAACTTTGTAGGTTCCTAGTACTTAGTTATCTGGTGCTGCTTGACATATAAAATAAATAGGATTTGTTCACCTAAATGACTTTATGCACTTATTTAAGAAACTATCCTATAGTATGTTTTCTCTTCCCTAAGTTTTGTATTACTAACCCCTAATTTGGATCCTAGGTATAGCTTTCCAGAATTATCGGCTCAAGCTAGTATTTGAAGGTTGATAGCTCCAAGATCTATTGTTCATTCCATTTACCGATATTTTACCCCTAATTTTATTGCGAGTAAAGTGAAGGTGATTTCTCGTGTCTGTAGCTGCTAAAAAGCAATCAAACCAAAGGGAACAAACAATACACACCCAAACATCCTTTGAGAATAACTTTGTACTCTGAACATTATTTTGTTAATTCGTCATGGTTCCCACAACCCTAGTTGTGGTGTTTAGCTACTCATAATTTCAAGAACACAAGAATAATTCTAACAAGAGAGAATGATTAGGAATTTACAAGAATAAGATGAAAAACCATGAATCTCAATATATGAATAAAACCCTAAAGTAGATGTTTATACTTCAAAGAACAACAATATGTCTCAGAAGTACTAGTAGAATGTAAACTAAAACAATAAACCTAATAGGAATATTTATCGACAAACATAAAACCTATCCTAAACGCAATTGGATTTGCTGAGTTGGTACATCGGACGAAGGAAGGTACGATCGTGGTTTCATCCCATGATCATCCTTAGTGATCATAGATTAGTTTCTTGACTTTTGTATCTTTTAGGTCTTGGTTGGCACAATGCTCAGTACGATCTTGTGGCTTTTTAGTATGATCTTGTCATCTGATCCTTTTAGCACTTAAAACCGACAAATCTCAAGTCTGAACTCTCTTCCCATAATGCCTTGGTATGATAGTAACATTTAGGTATGGTCGTGGGTAGTATTTATCTTATCTCCTTTACACTTAGCTTCTCCAGCACTGTTTCAAGATCCTCTTCCCATGATCAAATTGTATGATCGTAGCATCAATGTACGATCATGGAAAGCTTATGTGTGCATGACACCTGAGAGCCATTCCTCTGATTTAACCTACAATCACAATGGTACGATGGTGGTCAGATCCCACGGTCGTGGAATGCTTTTGTCTGAAGCTTTTATGTCCAAAAATCTGCATTTTCCTTCTCCAAACCTGTTTGACCTACAAATAACATAGAAACACCTCATATCCACATAAACATACCTTCCTACTTGTAAATATACATAGTTTTAAGTGTCGAAAGTGTCATAAGTTCATGGCACATCAGCTTTTTTAGCGGACGTTGCCTAAGCAACCAGGGTGCCGTTTTAGTGGTATCTTTCCACTGCTACTCCTGTTGATTTAGTGGTCAGTTGCTTCTTTAGCGGTATTCATTTTAGCGGCTTAGTGGCTGCTTAAGCGGTCACTACTGAGCCAATATATTTATGGACTTCATCCCTGTAACCAATTTTAACTATTTTTCCTCCATTTCTGTGATTTTGAGCTTGGAAATTAGTGGGATTTTATCCCATCGAACTCAGGTATGACACTTAAATGATCCATGGTCAATTTATAGTATAGTTTGTGTATCTTTCCTCCCCAAAATTCATTAAATTCTTAGTTTTGGATTCTTAAATTCTTGAACTTATTAGGGCGATTTGAGCTCTAATTTGGACCCCGATCATTATCAAATTTTTATCATGGATTTTTTTATCTTTCGAGGAACCTAATGACAAATTTAATATCCAAATTCCATATATGGGTCCCATGGGCCTATTTTGGCTTATTTTTGGCCTGGAGTTTATTATAGCAATATGGGTCTCGTTTTACTTATAATGATGTATAGATTGTGTTTATGATAGCAGTGTAGCATTCCTAGGTCGAGTGGAGGCATTAAGCTGCTCGTGGATAGTTCGAGGCTATTTTTTAGCATCCAGGTAGGCTACAGTCTACTTTGCTCTACGAGATGGTGTACTATATAGATTTCATATCGGATAAGGGTCTATATGATAGGTTTAAGGCTATTTCTTCATTCTAGCATTTCTTAGCATTCACTAGGAGTCTTAGATTAGAACCATGCTTCAAAATCCTTATTTTATGTAGTTTCTTGCCTTAGAATGGGTTCCACAAGGTACTTTTGCTTGTGTAGCCTTCACTTAAGGTAACTATAATAGAATAGTACCCTTTTCTATAGCACGTGGACCTTAGATTTCTTTAGCTTATATATTTACTTTTTTATGTCTACAGCTTAGATTAGTATAATGAGTCTTGGTTACTTTTTATGAACTTAGGGTAAGAATAGCAATCCATCGCACAGGTTTGGGTTAGTACCTCGCAGTCAGGACGGTTTCCTTAGTTTGACTCCCCTGGTACCATGCTTAATCCTGTTTATCCTCCCTTCTGTGTTGATACATTTATGTATATACTCATTTGAAATATATAGTTATATTGTTTCTTTATATTTTTTTTCCCAGGTCCTTGGTTACAAGACTAGATGGATACCAGGTTAGTTCTCTATGCTCTGAAATTATTGTGGCTTAGTTTATAGATGCTTAGGCACTTCTATTCTTATTGTTTTGATATTGGTGATGGAATATATACATTTATACGCATATTTGGTGGTATGATACCAAAGAAAAATATTTTTTTATTATTATTTTTTAAAAGGGATCTATTCCCACCTTTCACTCTTAAATTGGTTTATACAACAAAAATCATACCACCTTATCTATTGAATGACAGTCTTTTAAACTAACATGCACCACTCTGAAAACTAAGGCCGAGGTAGATTCTTGTCCATTCTGAATCTACTCTTTTATCATTATATACTTACTTTGGTCGATGAAGATTTTTACTATTTCTATACTATTCTATTATTTTTAGTCCCGGTTCAATGTCGGGCGCTGGAATTTATGGATTACTACTTGATTAGTCTTGGTTCAATCCTGAGCACTTATTATACTCCTACTTATCTCCATTACTAGCACAGAGCGGATTGATTAAGGATGACTATCGGAAGTACTATTTCGAGACCAGGCAGTATATATGGATATCTCGATTCCCCTATGGATCCCTCTTTCTAGAAACCACATGTCAAAATAAGGAATACCCTACAGGTCCTACCTTACAACCTGGCAAGTCGAAGGAGATGTATATACTTAGTTCGATATGTCACTCAGTTGCTATGGTTGTATTGGATTTTGCATTCATACATTCATATATATTTCCTATCGCCAGTATAATTGTTTGTTATTTGTACCTATCAGTCTTATGAGTGGTCGTTTAGGTTATGTTTGATGTTATGTACCTTTTGAGCTTATAAGGGTTCGATTAGGTTGTTGTTTGTCTGGGCTTTTCCAGTTGTATTACATGGTTGGTTATTGTTTGCTTAGTTTGTGATTGAATGGCTTTGGATATTTACCTGAGGTCATAGGCACTCTTTGGAGTTCCTTTTACCTTGATATGGTGAGCCTTGCTATTACATTACCTTTTGATTATTATTATTTCGGGTAAGATGTTCTGATTGTGGTAAAGCTAGCTCCTTTCTTTTTTATGATCCTCATGATGTTTATGATGTTAAGCTAGCAGCTCCCTCATATTAGTGCCTTACTTTTGTGTTTAGCTACCTATTTTGTACTATTAAATATCCCTTTCTTCTCTAGCTATTTTTATGGTATATTACCTTTATCTGTAACTATTTGTATTGTATTACATTGTCATCCTTAGTTACTTATAGAATATAAGGGTTAACCTCTACTTCTCTATTACACTTATTGTATTTCAATTCTTAGTTAGTTCCTATAATGTATATTTTTTCTTACATGTTATTTATATTTTCATTATCTTTAGAGCTCAGTTGGTCGATGCCTACTGAGTACTTCATGTTGGGTACTCATACTACACTTCTACACCCTGTAGATCATAGTACGAGTTCTCGTTGCTGACTGGTGCATCGTACAGAATTGTTATAGATCATAGACTTTGGGTGAGCTATTGGCGCCAGGAGTTATTCCTTCTCCCTTTATCTTTAGCTTGACTTATCTTTATTTTGTATTTCAGAGACGATTCTCTATGTATTATGTTTACCTAGTACTCTTGTTATGTTAGTGGCTCATGTATCGACTGACACCAAGTCTTGGGGGATATATGCTTTTCTCTATTTCTCTTTCTCTTTTATTTCAATTTTTGTTATCTCTTTCTCTTATTATCCTATTACTCGTTATTTTGGGCTAAGGGTTGGCTTACCTACTGGTGGATTATTGTAGGTGCCATCACAATCTAAGAAATAGGGTCATGGCAGTTTGGTATCAGAGCTTTGTTCATCGATATCATTAATAAAAGAGCAAAATACCTAGTAGAGTCCTATGGATCGATATGATGATGTCTGTATCCTATCTTCAGGAGGCTATAGGGAATTCTTAGAAAATTCCAATTCTTGATTCCTAAGTACTTCTTTAGGCTTCACCCCTTCTCAAATGGATAATGCGAGCTTGTCGATAGATGCGGTGGGACTCCTACACATATTACTGAGACTCAGCTCAGGGTTAGGCCAGGGATTCAGAGCTTGATATTGAGGATCTACAGTATTAGTCAGAGGAATTCTGAGCCATTTTGAGGATAGGTCTCTGGCAGGGGTAGTGTCCGATACATTACGTAGTTCTCAGGCCAGAGTTACGTCCATAGGTATTCACCATGGGTTTTTATTAATTTTAGAGTATGTGATAGGGTTTTTTCAGTAGGCCAGGCATACTTCTATGATCTTACTAATAGGGAATAAAATGGTGTATATATTTATCAGAGATTATGATTACCACTTTATTAGGTGTCGGAGCATTTGATAGCAGCTGGATCTACCTTTCCCAGGTTATTGATCATGTGAAGACTATAGAGTGGGCATGTCTTAAGACATATGGAGGTGGCAGTAAGAGGCCTCGCTATCTATGTAGTTTTGGTGGTATTTCATTCGGAAGTAGAGGTCCTCCCAGTATAGGTCACCATCACAATCATTCTACCAGGTCTTTACAGATAGCACCTCAGTTTATAGGTGGTTCTCATATAGTTTGTGGTGTTTATTATGGATAGAGTTTCGGTCAGGAATCATGGGGTTCTCAGTCTAGGTCTTCAGGTCATAGTAACCACTATAGATCAGTAGTTACGTCATATCAGGGAGTTTTTAGGGCATCTTTTGACTGTGGGGAGGTTGGTCATTGGCCTATGGAGTGCCCAGGAGTGAGTTGGTCAGCTAGTCAGGATTAGTGCATGTTCCTTACCAGACTAGAGTTTATAAGGGTTGTTATGATTCCAAGAAGAGTGATTATTTTAATAGGTAGTGTCCCTGATGTGGGATTATTAAGCAGCCAGTTCATCCATATAAGTCTCTTAGAGGTGTGGCACCTTCAAGTATGCCAGGGTCTGAGAGATCAGATGGAGTTGGTATAGATACAATTTTTCTTTGTTATCCTTTCGCTCCTATGTTAGTTTTGATTTGGTCTTTTCATACCCATACGTGTCTGCTTACCTTGATGTTTATTATATAGTAATTGGGTGGCCTTTACCTTAACTATCTGTGCATAACAACCCCCTTAGATGATTTCTTTTTGTAGTATATCAGTCATGTATTGTTTCTACCTTGGGGTGTAGTGCTTGAGTAAATTTCTTTATCATTGGCTTAGTGGTTTTGATGTGATCCTAGATTTGGAATGGTTGTTTTCCTTTCATACCACTCATATTGTATGTTATTACTATTGTTATAATTTAATTATTGTTGATCCTTATTTGATAAATGGCTAGACTAGCATTATCTAATAGTATTTCCTTTCATGCAATACTTTTCCACTCGATTTAGATGGCTACCTTGGTTGATTGGCATTCTTTGATAGTAAGGTGAGAGGTTGGTTTTTGAGAGGGTTGTGTAAAGGACGATCTTGCCTTTTATGGTTATGTTGTAGTTCTAGCATTGTCGGTCCTTTCTTGTGGTCAATATCTAGGGTTAGTAAGCTGAGGTTTGTTCTTCTAGTTTGTTTGGTTTATTGCCTTATAGTTGTTTTGGGTTTTAGGTATTGATGTTGAGTTGATCACTCAGTTCTTTCTGTAATGACATTCATGGTTCAATTGAGTTGAGGTTGGTTAAAATGAGTGGGTTTGGTAGCTTCTCGCTGCAGAATTTATTTGGCCTAGTGTGATTTTGTGGGATGCTTCTGTTTGGTGTATGAAAAGAAGGATAGTTGTATGTCTTGGGTATTAGTTGTCAGCAACCAAAGTGGATGTCTATTGGGAGTGGGTATTTTTTTCATGTATTAAGTATCTATTTGACTAGATTCAAGGGACGAACATGTTTACTAAATTGCTCGAGATTTAGCTATTTTTTGGACTCTTTACAATTATTATGAGTACTTAGTTGTGCCTTGGTGCGATTATGTCCCACGGCAGGTACAGGATTGATTGCTCATGTGTTTAGCTCGTAGTTTTACCCATTCATGATAGTGTTCTTCGACAACACCTTAGCTTCAGCCCTTAGGGGACCATTGGGTATATGCTTAGTTTATGAGGGTGAGGTTGGCTTGGGTTTATGACATCCTCATAGTATTATTAGCTCAAGTTGTAATTTTGACTCTTTCAGATGAGGGCCTTAGAGGTGTGTTAGATTTTGTATTCGGATTCTTGTTTGTCAGTGGGATTGGCTTGGGTAATTGAGTCTGAGTGGTTCAGCTCCAGAGTTAAGCTTATGGCTATGGATTGTTTAACTTGTTTGCCACCTACATTTTGGGGATTGATTTTGTTGAGGCACTGTTGATAGGATGACTAGGACTACTTACTACCTATTGATTCAATTTTCTTTAGTTCAGAGAAATTGACTTAGATGGATGTTCGAGGGATGGTCTATTGCTCATAGTGTTGATTTCTACTACTTTTGGTCTTGGTCTCAGTTTGTATTTGGCTTTTTGGGAGTCTATTTAGTGGGAGATGGGTATTTGAGTTGAGTTTAGAGTGGTTTTTCACCCTTTGATCGATATTTAGTTAGAATGGATTGTTCAGCTTTTGGAGGCCATGCTTTGGAGTTATGATGTCTGTTTCAAGGGTCATCAGGACCAGTTCTTGTCCTTGGCAGAGGTTGTGTGCATTGGCCACTACAAATTGATTTCAGGTGGAACCTTATGAGGCATTATTCATATGCTAGTCTATGTGGATCTTTATTAGTTCAGTGTTATTCTTTTTAGGGTTTTTGTGATATGATTATATGGATAGGACTCGTATGATATTGGAGAGATTTATGTGTAGATTAAAGTAGACAACAGGTTTGGAAAGATAAAAGGATGTTAGATTTGATGTTTGGAGTAGGTTGTATGGTTTATGCTTTGGGTTGTATTTATCCAAGTCGAGTATTTGCTTATTTGCGCTTGTATCGGTGTGATTTTGGTGTACTTTGATTTGGGTCTTGCGTACTTCAGTCGAGCTCAGTTCAGTTGGACGGTAGTTGGTTTTTGAGAAAGAGGTAGTATTTATTTGGGAAGTAAGGGAAAGAGGTTGAAGTTGATGGGATTTGTTCGACAAAGTCCAGTGAAAGCAATGTTTAGTCATGGAGGTTACTTGGGAGGCCTTACAGGGTATGCAAACCTAGTACCTTACTTTTTAAAAAACTCTCAGACTCTTTATATTCCTGGACTTTAGAGGATGAAAGTCCTTTTACTAGTGGATGTTGTAATGACCCCAAGTCATTTATGACTTGCTGGGACTGACAGTTTGATTCCTGGGCAGTTTGTTTGGTTTTTATACTAGCTTCCCTATTTTGGAGTGTCTAAAGTTGAAAAATGGTCTTGGACCAAAACTTTAGGTAAACGGCCTTGGATGACAATTTCGATAGTTTCTTTAACTCTGTAATGTGGATTTTAGGCTAGATGGACCTTTTGTTTAGGTCTCGAGGATTTGAGGCTCATTTTGGGTTATTGGTTGGATTTTGGTAAAAATGGAACATAGGGTGTAGGACACACCTTTTATCGAATCGACATCTGTTGGAAATTCTGATGGTTCCGTTGAGTTTGAAATGCCATTTTTGATAGGGTTACATAGTTTTTTTTGTGTTTACAGGGTTTCAAACAAATCTCGAGGACCTATCCGTAGTTTATTTGGACATAGCAAAATTTTTGGTTTTTGATAGCTGGACCGGCCACTTAAGTATCTTGGGAGCTTTTTTAGCAGTATCCACTTTTACGTCTTGGTCTTGCTTAAGGTTACTTGGCTAGTAGGTAGAGGGTCATCTTTAGCAGTACTTGTCCGCTTTAGTGGAGGTCACTTAAGAGACCAGGATGCCGCTTTAGCGACATATTACCCCGGCTGCACCTGCCGCTTTAGTGGTGAATTTTCACTTTAGCGCTAGTCACTTTAGCATCTTAGTGGTCGCTTAAGAGGTTACTGCTTAGCCTATATATTTATGGACTTTGTCCCTTTCACCCATTTTAACTCTTTTTCCTCCATTATTGTGATTTTGAGAATTGAAATTATGAGATTTAATCTAATTGAACTCAGGTATTACACATGAATGATCCATGGTCAATTCCCGCTATTTTTTGTGTCTCTTTCCTCCCCAAAATCCGTTAAATTCTTGGTTATGGATTCTTAAATTTTTGAACTTATTGGGGTGACTTGAGCTCTAATTTGGATCCCGATCATGCTCAATTTTTTACCATTGGTTCCTTGTCCTCCGAGGGACGTAATGACAAATTCAACTTTCGAATTCCATATGTGTGTCCCATGAGCCTATTATGGCTTGATTTTTGGCCTGGAGTTTATTATAGCAATATGGGTCTGGTTTTACTCATAATGACGTATAGATTGTGTTTATGATAGCGGTGTAGCATTCTAAAGTCGAGCAGAGGGGACAAGTTCCTCGTTAATAGTTTAAGGTTGTTGTTCGGCATCCTAGCAGGCTACATTTTATTGAGTTCTATGAGATGGTGTATTATATAGATTTCATGAGGGATAGGGGTCTATATGATATGTTTAAGGTTATTTCTTCATTCTAGCATTTCTTAGCTTTTACTAGGAGTGTTAGACTAGAATCATGCTTCAAAATGCTTAGTCTAGGTGGTCACTTGCCGTATAATGGGTTCCTCAAGGTACTTTAGCTTGTATAGCCATCCCTTAAGGTAACTATGATAGAATAGTACCCTTTTTTAAAGCACATGGACCTTAGACTTCTTTAGTATTGTATCGCTTATATAATTACCTTTTTACGTCTACAACATAGATTAGGATAAGGAGTCTTGGTTACTTTCTATGACCTTAGGGAAAGAATAGTAATTCATAGCACAGGTTTGGGTTATTACCTCGCAACCTGGATGGTTTCCTTAGTTAGACTCCCCTAGTACCTTGCTTTATCCCGTTTATCCTCCCTTCTAAGTTGATATATTTATGTATTCTCTTTTGAAATATATAGTTATATTTTTTGTATATTGTTGGTCCCGAGGCCTTGGTTATGAGATCAGTTGGATACCAGGTTAGTTCTCTGTGCTCTGAAAAATTTGTGGCTTAGTTTATAGATGCTTAGGCACTTACCTTCTCATTACTTGGATACTAGCGATGGCATGCAAACATTTTTATGCATATGTGGTGGTACTAGACCAAGGCTAAATATTGTTTTTAATTCTATTTTCTAAAAGGGATTTCTTCCCACTTTTCACTCTTAGACTGGTTTTTAAAATGAAAATCATACCACCTTTACTATTGGATGACAATCTTTAAAACTAACATGCACCACTCTGAAAACTCAGGTCAAGGCAGATTCCTGTCTATTCTCCATCTATTCTTTTATCATTATTTTCTTATTTCGATCAAGGATGATTTCGACCCTTTCTACACTATTTTATCATTTTTAGTCCCGATTCAATGTTCGGCACTGGATTTTATGGATTACTACTTGTTTAGTCTTGGTTCAAACCAAAGAACTTATTACACTCCTACTTATATTCGTTAGTAGCACATAACAGATTGATTATGGATTATTATTGTAAGTCTTGGCTCGGGACCAGGCAGTATATGGGGATATCTTGAGCCCTCTATGGGTTCCTCTTTCTAGAAACCACTTGTCGAAAGAAGGGATACCCTATATTCATGCATTCATATGTATTGCCTATCAACACCATGATTGTTTGTTAGTTGTACCAACCGGTCTTATGAGGGGTCAGTTAGGTTGTGTTTTTTGTTATGGACATTCAGGCTTATAGGGTTTCCATTAGGTTATTGCTTGTTTAGGATTACCTGGTTGTATTACCTATTTGGTTATTGTTTGTTTAGTTCGTGATAGAATGGCTATGAATTTTTACCCAAGGTTGTAGGTATGCTTTGGAGTTACTTTTGCGTTGATATGGTGAGGCTTGCTATTAGATTACCTTATAATTATTCTTATTTCGGGTTAGATGTTTTGATTGTGCTAAAGCTAGCTCCCTTCTTATTTATGATCCTTGTGATGTTTGCGATGTTAAGCTAGCTCCCTCAGGTTAGTGCCTTACCTTCATGTTTAGCTATCTATTTGGTACTATTGGAAATCTCTTTCTTCTCTAGCTATTTTAATGGTATATTACCTTCATCCCTAACTATTCATATTTTATAGCCCTGTCGTCCCTAGTTACTTGTAGAATATAAGGGTTTATCTCTACTTCTCTATTACCCTTATTGTATTTCATTTCTTAGTTAGTTGCCTATTATGTTTATTCTTGTCTTATGTGTTTTTTATATTTGCATTATCTTTAGAGCTCAGTCGGTCGATGTCTACAGAGTACCTCATGTTTGGTACTCATACTATACTTTCTCACCCTGCAGATCATAGTATGAGTTCTCGTTGCTGACTGGTACATTGTGTGGGGGGTCATAGATCGGAGACTTGGGGTGAGCTCCTGGCATCTGGAGTTATTCCTTCTCCCTCTATCTTTAGTTGGACTGGTCTTTATTTTGTATTTCAGAAATGGTTTTGTATATTATGTTTACATAGTACTCCTGTTACGCTAGTGGCTCCTGTATCGACCGACAATAAGTCTTGAGGGATATTTTCTTTCCTCTGGTTCTCTTTCTCTTTTATTTTAATTTTAGTTATCTCTTTTTCTCTTGTTAGCGTTACTCGCTATTCAGGGCCAGCGGTTGGCTTACCTACTGGTGGGTTATAGAATGTACCATCACCACATGAGAAATTGGGTTGTGGCACACCTCCACTTTCATCCATGTGTAAGGCGTAGTACAACAACATGTACATAGTGGATGACTATTTAATTTTATTATTTAATTAATAATAGTGAGGATTTTTTAATAGCATATATGTACTAGGTAATTATTGTAACGAACCTGATCTACACTCTGAATGTAACCGCCACTCAGAACCACATATGGCCCGAGAGAACCACTTGGCCTGGCATGAAACTAGTAAAGCTAAACTTCAAAAAAAGGCAGAAGCTGAAAACATGGGCTAACCTTTTAAAATAAAACACACTAGAATAAACTTTCATTAACTGAGACAAATAGTCATTTAAAATTTGTTACAACTAAACTGTATTGACTGAATATCTGTCTATGAAGCCTCTACTAACATACTAAATATGGTTAGCTAGTACAAGACCTCCAAATACCTCTAAACAATATAAGTGTCTAAATAAAGTCTGACAAATAAAAGCTAACTCCGATTGCTCGAATGCAAGTAAGACGCACCACTGCTTAACATTGAAGCTACAACTGTCTAACCATGAGTTTGAGATTGGGTGTCCAAATCTACTTAAATGAAATGATGTAGCACAAAGAAAAGTATGTGGTGAAGACGTAGGAATGTACTCTGAATCTATGATTAAAGCTAATCAATTTAAATCAATATATCTAACAAACTTTTAGAAACTAACTAGGATTAATAAGCCAAAGTCAAGTGAATTAAATAAGCTAGAATATAAGAGATAATTATTTAAAGTTTTTCAATAAACTAGTACGATCCTAATAGAAAAGCTGGGACAATTTCTAAAACCAATTAACTACAACATATTAGCTGAATAACTGAGTCTGGGAAATACATCAAATGGTTTACAATTCACAAACAAGTATATTTAGAAAGCATATGGACTAGAGCAATAAATCATACTTTTAAACTTTATTTAAAACAGAAAATTAAGTAGCTAAATAGATAAATAATTGTATTATAATTCTAAACTGAATATTTGAAAGTAAATATTGTAAATAAAACTTATCCTAAAACTAAAGGCTTTATTCCAAAGTAATATTTCTTGAAGATAATTAAGTTTTTTTGATTTAGGAAGTTTCTTACAACCGACATACACCATGTGAGCTCATGATGTTCAATATATAATCTCAGTTAGGAGGGCTATCCTATACTCTCTCAAAGTATAGAACATGTCCATCTAATGAAGATCCTCTACAAAGCCCTTTGGGCTAGAGGAGTCTACCTAACTGGTGGTACGATCCAAATCCTACCCGGCGAAAACATAGTTTTGGGAGTTGGGTTAGTTGAACCCATTTCCTCTTGATGAAAATTAATCCTCCCAAATTAATTTTATTCATATGCTTATAAATTATTAAATTCTTTATCTAACTAAAAGTAAACTGTGAGACTTTCCTAAAATCATTATTCTAAAAATCTGTGTTGAAGATTTGAACTTTATATATACTAAATTGTGCTGAAATCATACTTCAAAACATCAAATTTAAGAGAAGACTATAAAAATTAGGCGTTACTAGAGTTATACAATGTTAAGAACCATTGAAATCAACTAAAACTAAAATTAAGGAAATCTGCAAATCTTGGGGTACAAACACTAACTTTGAAAACTATGATACAATAATACTTTTCAATACCTTGGAAGGAGGATGAAAGTACACCCTCACTGAATTCTAACATACATAATTGAGATGTGGATTTTGAATTGAAAGCTAGAACTGAATGAATGAGAAAAGAACCCTAAGTCTACTTTCTTGAGAATTATACTTTCTCTTAGGAGTTTTAAGAAAATAATGAAAGGGATCGATTGATTTTTGCATTATACCCCTTCAAGGAAGCCAAAACATCATAGGTTAGGCTTATAAAATAAGGAATAGACAAAATTACCCTTTTTAAAATGTTCTAAATTTTTTGAGAAACATGACCCACATATAATTCCACGAATCATGAACTGATTACATGGTTTATGATCTATGTTATGGTTTCCTGATGAAATTTTACAATCTTCTGGATCAACTTCATGGATCATGGTTCCATTCCATGAATTGTGCTGTGAATCATGGAACCTAGGTGACTAAAACATTTTAGGACTTGTTCCACGGGTGGTTTCATGATTGATGATATGGATCCACGGATCGTGAACCACATTTGTGGTTTACTGAAAGCTGAGGAGGGTTCCAAAAGAGGTTCCATGAATTGTGGACCTAGTTCACGACTCGTGAACCAATATGTGGTAACGTAGAACTTAAGTTTCAAAATTTAATTTTCTATTCTAGGTTCTGAATATTTGTAGGCTCGAAATCTAGGGTGTTACAATATCTTCTTCTTGGGATCATTCGTCCTCGAATGAAGGCTAAAGTTGGATTGAAAAAGACTAGAACTACTCTTATTATCTATATAAATTCAAATTTTTTGTTTTTCATACTAAGAAATTGGAACTCAATTAAAGCACATATGGCATGAACCTGCACATAAGACTACAAGGTGATAGATCATGACATGAAGTTTCTAGGAGTGGATGCAGGAAGAAGACTATTACCTCAAGCAACAATATAGATTTGAACATAAGTCACACTCTATCTAAAGTTGTATGAAATGCAACATGGGTACCTTGGGCATGAAGTATGAATAGGACTACTATATGACTGGTAACTTTTAATCTTAGCAACATTTCTCAACTATGCTCCTCTTTCTTTACACTACACTTTATTTGCTGCAGCTTATAAGCCTCATAAGGGAACATGTGACTACTAAAGTCTAAGTTTGACCATATGGTCTTACCATGTTCAAGCCTAACTCGGAGTCACAAGGTGCTACATGAAAGATGATCATACTAATCTAAACCACAGGATTTATGTTCTATATCTCTGTAGGTACTTTTATCCCAGGAATACTACTTCTTCTTACCACCTTATTCAACTAATCTCAAGTTTTAATCAAGAAGCCACTAGAGTGTAATGCATTAATACACATGTTATTAATACAATATTCAAGTCTATTACTATAACCACTTCATGGACTGCTAGGTAACCAGCTCATATAAGAATTCATGCCTTCCTAACATCTCTACCAACTGAAATTTCATGAACTACTGCAAGGAGGCATACCTAAACTTCTTATCTAACTATTGCATATAGCAAATCCTTGCCTCGATCCTACTCTAACATTAAAATTTTAGGTTGAATGAGCATACTACGATCTTCACAATAAGGGAATTTTCCCTCTCACCTAAACCATCGCTCAAATGCTATCAATACCACTATCAAGACATCAAGTGGGTTACTGAATGACTAGAGCACAGTGATCTTGTTTAAGAGGGATACTTGATTAGCTATGACTTATACTTGTGAAACCGCTCTAAAAATTGACCGTAAAGTAAGGTACAATAGGCACAAATATTTCATATATTAATGCAAAGACCATTAGTAAGGAGTTGTTTTGGGCATGTACATGACATAACCATTAATCAAATTCATAGGTGGATGTACGTAGGGCTTAGATAAAAAAGATTATAAGTACGAATCATTCAAGAGATATGATTATAGAACATGCATGACATAGCATGATTTCTCTAGCCATTAAGGGTATATTACGATTTCATAAGACTGAGCATACTGTGAAATTTGAGTTCACATATTATCAGTTGCATAAAATAAGGCTGGAATTCATAACTTTATGGAATAAGATTGAGGCCATTGTGCTAAAACTATTGCTTCTTATTCTAGAAACTGACCATGTACATGAATCTATATGAAGCGAATGAGCATGGTTCATGGGCGTGATGCTAACATGCAATACATGAATAGGGTGTCAAATGACTTAAATCCAAGCATTAATCTAGAGTAGGAATGGATTGTTGTCTCATCATAACTCTTCTCTAGAATTTGCTACTATTTATATCACAAGAACCAACTTGGTTCTTCACTCTATCATGTCCCCTTAGATCAAAAGATGACATTCTAAGTCTGTGGACCTATATTACATTCTCTAAATTGGTCTAAAATCACTTTATTATACATGGTTAGGGCATGGCTAATCACATGACTACTAAACTCCTCTTGATGGACCATATCTGCAGATACTAAAATTCCATCTAGAAATTCTTTCTGAGATACCTCTTTTAACTTTCTCTATCCCTTATAGTCATCTTTCTATAACTACTACTAAGAGTGGTGTGAATAACTAATTCCTCTAACGCGTAATAGTCTAGTTTTCTCTTCCTCATCTACTGACATCATACCACTAAATTTATATCCAGCCAAATCAATGGAAATTAAAACTATAATAATGTACTCAACATTGTCTATCTATAATACCCTCACTTTAATTCTTAAGTACACCATAAAATTCATAACTAGAGGTTTCTACACATAGTGACCCAAGAATACGAATCTAGGTGCATATTGCACTTTCAACTTAGAATCTCATGCAACAACATACTACATTGAGTAACCTTTTTTTTCTTCATAAAAATGAATACTCTTCATATAATGACTTATCCACACTACATTGCTTCACCTAGGGATCACATATACCTCATACCTACACCACCACACTTGTTGTAAGTTAATCAACTTAAATTTTTGCATAAACTATGTCAAGCCTACTAGATATATTTCATAAAACTAGCATCACCCCCACCTCTCAAACTATCATTCTTTATACTTCGGTGATTATTCGCAGTTCAACCTTAGTGTCTAGTACTAAATATGGATAACAACACAACTTCACACATACTACACAGACTTACAACTATAAGAATAAATCATAACTCACAAGTCCGCTGAAAATTTATGAAAAAAATAATCGGCAGTAACCACACCTCCCATCTAATTTCAGTCTATAAGCACATTCTTGTTCATAATATTACTAATATTACTTACTATCTTATTCTACATCTCTTCCCTAAACTGGATCTATAACCTAGACTTGATCATTACTAATGCAATGACTATTCTAAGTCATCTTAACTAGTAACTCTTTCTCTATATACTACAATGATTTCTACACAACTCCTTATACATAAGGGCATATCACCTCATTACTAACATAATGGATACATGACTCCATCTACTTAATTTTCTTTAGGCAATCATTTTTCCCTCTTTTTTAGCTACTAAACTTCTAGATTCATTCTTCTAACTCTGGGTCATTCTATAACTTATGGCTTATAACACCCCAAATCACACTATCTTCTGTGTGACAATACAATTCAAGCACTTAGAGACATACTTCCCCCCATTAAGGTTTCATCTGCTATAAGGATTAGAAAAGAATATAAAAACACATCATACCTGCCTCAACAAAATGATTCATATAGATAAGGGTGCATTCTTTCTAATTGACATACTTGAAAAACACTAGCAGGCTCCTCTCAAGCCCTTGTGTAGACTCTAAACTTTCTGATGGCTCTATCTATAAGTACCACCTTGAAAGGAATCTAGACTTTTACTACTTTTAAAATCTTAAAGATGAGGCATAGTTGAAGAAATTTGGAGCAACGCATGAATCTTTATAGATTCCTTATGGGATATCTCTATTACACGATCTATGCTATGAAAGAGTGGTAAACATTTCTTACATGTCCATAGTCCCTCAATTATAGAAGTGGGGGCCTTAAAACGATATATAAGTTCCTACAAAAATGGCTTCATAATTTCCCTAGGGCATTTAAACTTTATGCTCTGATACCAAGTTTTTCACGACCCAAGTCAACATCCAGGATGTAACCGGCACTTGGAACCAAAAGTGGCTCGAGAAAACTAATTGGCCAGACATGAAACTAATACACCTAAACATTATTAAAAATGTGTTTCTAAAAACATACGCTAACTTTTTAAAATTAAACATACTGAGATAAATTTTCATATTTCCCCCCTTAAGGTGTTATCTATAATAAGGATTAGACAAAAATATGAAAACATATCATACCCTGCCTCAACAACATGATTCATATAGATAAGGGTGCATTATTTTGAATTAACATACTTGAACACACTAGCAGGCTCATCTCATTCCCTTGTGCAGACTCTAAATTTTCTGATGGCTCTATCTATAAACACCACATTGAAGGGAATCTAGACTTTTACTACTTATAAAACCTAAAAGATGAGGCATAGTTGATGAAATTTGGAGCAGCGCATGAATCCTTATAGATTCCATATGGGATAGCTCTATTGCATTATATAGACTATGAAAGAGCGGAAAAATTTCCTTAAATGTCCATAGTCCCTCATTTATAAAATTAGGGGCCTTAAAATGATATATGAGATCCTAAAAAAATGGCTTCATATACTCCAAAGGGTACTTATAATCTATGCTCTGATACTAAGTTTGTCATCACCCAAGTCTACACCTAGGATTATCCGGCACATGGAATCACAAGAGGCTCGAGAAAACCAGTTAGCCTAACATGAAACTAATACAGCTAAATATTATTTAAAATGTGGTGTTGAAAACATAGGCTAAATTTTTAAAATAAAATATATTGAGATAAACTTTCATACTTCCCCCTTTAAGGTGTCATCTACTATAAGGATTGGACAAGAATATGAAAACACACCATGCCTTGCCTCAACAACATGATTCATATAGATAAGGGTGCATTCTTTTGAACTAACATACTTGAACACACTAGCGGGCTCCTCTCAAGCCCTTGTGCAGACTCTAAAATTTTTTATGGATCTATCTGTAAGCACCACATTGATAGAAATATGGAATTTTACTATTTCTAAAAACTCAAAGATGAGGCATAGTTGAATAAATTTAGAGCAGTGCATGAATCTTTGTAGATTCCTTATGGGATAGCTCCTTTGCATGATCTAAAGAATGAAAGAGTGGCAAACATTTCTTAAATGTCCATAGTCCCTCATTTATAGAAGTGTAACCCTTAAAACTATATATAATATCCTACAAAAAGGAATTCATAGACTCCCTAGAGCACTTAAATTTTATGCTTTGATACAAAGTTTGTCAAGACCCAAGTCTACACCCAAGATGTAACCGGCACTTGGAACCACAAGAGGCCTGAGAGAACTAATTGTCCTGACTAGAAACTAATACAGCTAAACATTATTAAAAATTTGGTGCTAAAAACGTAGGAATACCTTTTAAAATAAAACATAATGAGATAAACTTCCATACTTCCCCCCTTAAGTTGTAATCTGCAATAAGGATTAGACAAGAATATGAAAACACATCATACCCTGTCTTAACAACATAATTCATATACATAAGTGTACATTCTTTCGAATTAACATACTTGAACACACTAGCGGGCTCCTCTCAAGCCCTTGCGCAGACTCTAAACTTTTTGATAGCTCTATCTGTGAGCACCACATTGATAGGAATCTGGACTTTTATTAATACTAAAACCTTGAAGATGAGGTATAGTTAAATAAATTTGGAGCATTTTTTACGGCTATCCTATACTTTATCAGAGTATAGAATATGTCTATCTAATGCAGATCCTCTACAAAGCCCTTTCAGCTAAAGGAGTAACGCTAATTGGTGGTACGATCCAAATCCTACCCGATGAAAACATAGTTCTGGGAGTTGGATTAGTTGAACCTGTTTCCTCTTGATGAAAAATAATCCTCCAAAAACTAATTTTATTCATATGCTCATAATTAATTAAATTCTTTATCTACCTGAAAGTAAACTATGAGACTTTGCTAAAATCATTATTCTAAAAATTTGTGTTGAAGATTTGAACTTTATACAGACTAAATTCTACCGAAATCATACTTCAAAACATAAAGGTTAAGATAAGATTATAAAAATCATGTGTTACTACAACTAACAATGTTAAGAACCATTGAAATCAACTAAAACTAAAATTAAGGAAATCTGCAAATCTTGGGGTACAAACACTAACTTTGAAAACTATGATACTACAATACTTTTCAACAACTTGGAGTGAGGATAAAAGTATACCCTCACTGAATTCTAATATACATGATAGAGATGAGGATTTTGAATTGAAAGTTTGAACTGAATAAATGAGATAAGAACCCTAAGTCTCCTTTCTTGAGAATTGTACTTTCTCCTAGGAGTTTTGAGAAAATAATGAAAGGGATCAGCTGATTTTTCCATTATACCCCTTTGAGGAATCCAAAACATCGTAGGTTAGGCTTATAAAATAAGGAATGGACATAATTACCCTTTTTAATATGGTTTAAAACTTCTGAGAATTATGACCCACTAATAATTCCACAAATCATGAATTGATTACATGGTTCATGATCTATGTTATGGTTTCTTGATGAAATTTTACAATCTTCTGGATCACTTTCATGGATCATGGTTCCATTCCATGAATTATGATGTGAATCGTGGAACCTAGGAAACTAAAAAATTTTAGGACTTGTTCCACGGGTGGGTTCATGATTCATGATATGGTTCCACGGATCGTGAACCACATTTGTGGTTCACTAAAAGCTGAGGAGGGTTCCATAAGAGGTTCTATGAATTGTGGACCTTGTTCATGACTCGTGAACCAATATGTGGTAACGTAGAACTTAAGTTTCAAATTTTGATTTTCTATTCTAGGTGCTGAATATTTGTAGGCTCAAAATCTAGGGTGTTACAATATCTCCTTCTTGGGATCATTCGTCCTCGAATGAAAGCTAAAGTTTGATTGAAAAAGACTGAAACTACTCTTACTATCTATATAAATTCTAATTTTTTATTTTACATACTATTTCTAGGTTGCATATTGGGACAGGCTTAGTCAGCGTCTTGCACCCAAAGACCTTTACCTGGTCATAGAACTCCAATGCCTCATCCTTTACACCCCTAATTATGAAACCCCAATGATAAAGGAACCCCCTCATGCTTAAGCGCTCTTCATAATGATCCCGACTAGCAGAATTAGGAAATCTTTGGTATTGGGGTTGGTGCTCCATGATAATCCTACAAACATTGCAAATACAGTGTTAGAAACCAAGTCAAAATGTTATGGGAAGGTGGGAAAATCAAAAAATATTACAAAAAAAAAAAAGGCAAAGGACCTGAAGCCACTACCAGGCACCGCTGTAGTGGTAAATTGACAGTTGTAATGGTCAACGTACCACCGTGGTGGAAACCCATTATTGCAGTGATACTATCATCCTAAACAGTCACCCCATCCCTCCTATGGAGGATTTCTTACTTTTCTCCGTAATTTTGAGTTCTAAGCATAGATCGGACTTGGTAAAGTCTGTATGAACCTTTTTATACTAAAATAGGAGTGTATAACACCTAAATCATTCAAAGTCATTAGAGAAGATGACCTTTTAACTTCCACCCCTTCCATGGCCAAAATTCACCATGAACTACGTTAATTTTACACCTAGAATGTTGTAGGAGCATTGGGGACGTAAGAGAATCTAACATGTATGTCATTTCATACAAGAACATTACCAAATTCAAGTTCAAATTGTACCAATGAAAACCAACAAAAAAATCTTCTCCTACTCTAAAATTTTTTATTCTATCATAATAAAGAAGTAAGAAAAGTAGTATAAACAAGAAATGTACCTTAAATTAATGTCAGAAGGAGGTTGAACAGAGAGAATCAAGAGAGTTCTTTAAGTGGGAAATGAAAATAGGGGAAATGTTCATTTCCTCCTATTTAAACTGCCACTAACCATTGCGGAGCTAAATTTACCATTGTAGATATACCGCTGCAGCAGTAGTTTTACCGTTGTAGTAGTAAACTCTGTGCAATTGAGTTTCATTCTAATTTTTTGTGTGTTGTGATATTTTTGTGATGTCTGGGATATTTTAAAATTAACCATTTGTAGGATTTGACTCATAATTTTCTTCCATGATTGTTATAGTGTGGAGTGATGGGTTGGGAAGATTCAAAGATTCATTAACACGTAGGTTGGTTGAGTACGTTTGGTTTAGTTGTTAATTAACCAGATCTCAAAAAAGTGAATTTTCTGACGACACATTGTGAACATGAATTTCAAGTCCTGCCTAAAATCTTCTCACCCCTCTTCATAACAATTTGGGGATGAACAGTAGGTAAATTGGTAACTAATATAACGACCCAAAATATGTGGTTATGTCAAAAATTGTCCAGGAAAAGATTTTGCAATGAAGGAAATCCTTTTCTAAACCTAACAAAAATTATTTCACTGGGAAAATGGGGGCCTAACAAAAATTAGCCTGGAAAAATTTAAGATGTGGGTTGGCCTGCTGCCTACCGCTGCAGTGGTTGATTTACCACTGAAGCGGTACTTGGGAAGTAGCCAGCCCAAATTATTTTTAAAACTCTCCTATTATTCTAGCCTCTTTACTTTATTCCTTTCCTCCAAAAACTCCCAGAATATACCTAACATCTATAGCTGTGAGGCATACCCAACAAGAATCTAGTATGGGAAGAGGCCTGGTGCGCATGGGGCACTCCCTCCTCTCAGTAGCAGTGTAATTCATCTACGAGGTAGGTTATTGTTTATTATATCATACTTAGGCTATATGCATGTAGCCTTAGTAGTAATGTTAGGAGTTTTCATGCCTTAGGCCATTGGGCATGATGTTTGGATGGACAAAATGTTAATGACCAATTTAGGCTTTAAATATGCAATGAAATGTTATTATTCTGAGTTGGTGCGACCCTTCATGACTTGAATTGATAGTTATTGTGAAGCTTAAAATAATTTGGGAGAGTATAAGGGTAATGAGGGAATTGTGTGAGGGTAAGTACGACCGTTGAATAAGATAGGAGTAATTTTGGGTTAATATAGGTTGTTTATGAGGCTCAATAAAACTATGTGAAATTGAATTGGGGAATGAGAGGAGAGTGTAAGTGCGGGGCAAAAATTAAATTAGTAGAATGAGTAGAGTTAAAGAGTCATTAAAGAGCATACTTAAGTATATATAACGTATTAGATGGTAGCGTAAGGAAAATCTCCGTATAAGTGTAAAAATTTAGATAAATGACCTATAATACTAAAGGTGTCGGAGTAGTAAGGCCTCGCTTAGTAACTTGGGGTCGTGGTAAGATTAAGGCATAAAAAATAACCTAAGAGTATGAAAATATATCGGTAGGAGATGATTGTCAGTGTTGTCAAGGTGGGCACCCAATGAGTTCTTTAGAATGTATATTCTTATGAATCCCAAGCCAAAGGTAGTATAAGCTTGATTATAGAATGTCACCCTGGCCTTGTGTGAATGGCTAATTGTGATAATGAGACTTGCTTGACTCTGTGAGTATATGTAAACTGAGTATTCATAATTACTTTTGCACACTACTGGTGATTATTCATTGCATTGAATATTCATTGATGTTCATGATGATGATGATGTGATCACATGGATATTAATATTAACAAAGGTGATATGATTACATTAATGATGATGTTAATGATGATGATATTGAGATCATGACGTTGATGATGATGTGATTATGTGAATATTGATATTGATAGAGGTAATGTGATTACGTTGATAATGATGTTGGTTATAATGATATTGAGATCTAAATAATGATAATGATATCATGATGATATGATAAGGGGATGGTGATGAGATGATACATGCATATTACATGCATACATATATTTGGATGTCCATTTATACTTATATGTTGTGAAGAAACTTGTTGATGTATTTGGCTAAGTATAGAAGGTGTAAATCTGAATTCGTATTCTACCTAAACTAAAGTGTCACAGTTGTGCTTGCTCATTATTAGTTATATCGTACTTTATAAGAGATGATGAATCGGGATACTCAGTTTAGTGTTTTCAGAGTATGGATATAGTGAAGTGTCCATAAGACTACCTGAATGGTTAGAAGCAGGATCAAAAAATTAGTAAAAATATGATAGGAAATAGAGGTAGTAAGAAAGAGGGTCTTGTCAAAGGATAAAGATATACAAAAATGTTAAATGATAGACTGGTTATAGAAATGATAAGGGTAGCGTGTTAATAATTGTATAAATGGGAGTTAGTAACCATAACCTTACTTGATGTCATTATTTCTTCTTATTTGCTATTGTTATTGTCTATTTCTAACCCTAGTTTGCCAATGATACCTACAGTACATGTGGTTAAACTGATGCTACACTTATTATACCTCCATTTAAAGGTATAGCCATGATGTAGGTATGTTGGTATTTCTAAAGAAGCGACAGCAACCTATGTGCAAAAGCTCCTATTTTCTCAATATTACACGAATGTTGTGTCTTGGAGTTTCTTGTTCCTTGTCTAGTGCTCTTGTATCAGTTTAGATTAGTTTTTGTAGATTCATTGCTTATTATTTTTTGCATTGTTTTTACTTATCAAATGAACTGTAACAAGAGTTATTTGTGAGTTAAAAGAATGTTTTTGGTTTAATAAGAGTTGTATTTTACCTTCCACATCAAACAAATGATTGGGTGGTAAGGGTTCTCCTAACTAGGATAGATTTAGGTAGGTTCCCGCACGATCCATAATTTGGGTAGTGACATATGTATGGGGTTCCAAAAAAATCCCAAGCACCCAATCAAAGTCCATTAAGACTTAGAATTTTTTTTAGTACATAGCACCTGTTGTAGGACCACGATACTCTTTGCATTTGTGAGGATTTATCCACGTTCATGAAGGGTCAGATTTTTGACCATTGCGTTTGCGAGCCTCCTCTCGCATTAGCGAAGAAGAGCCAGTTTGACCTGGCCTAGCTTCCTTCTTTGCAATCGTGATATGCCCTTCGGGTTTGTGAAGGTCTGACTAAAGGGGTCTTGCAATTGTGATCAAGGGTGCCGCGATCATGAAGGACCCCTGGTAGTATATGTTCTCCTTGTCCCTAATTTTTAGCTATTTTTAAAGTCCCATTTTTCCATTTTTTAACCTTGGAGCTTTGGAAGCAGTGGAAAATAATCTAATTGAACTGAGGTATGTTACTTCAACTCTCCTTGATCATTTCCCATCACTTGTATCGTCGAATTCTGACCCAATTCCGTGTATATCCTTGGTTTTGGATTCTTGATTTCTTAAATTCTTGTGGCTTTTTTGAGCCTCGATTCGGGCTCCATTTGTACTCAAATTTTAAGCACACATTTCTTGTCCTTTAAAGGACCTCATAACGGATTTAATTTTTGAATTTCGATAATGGGTCCCGCGGATCTATTTTTAACCCAATTCTCGGCATAAAGTTTTATTCTGTGATATATGTCTCATATTACTTATATTCATATATATATTTTATTTATGATAGCGTGATGACATTTAGAGGTTGTGTGGAGGGATTGAGCAGCTCATGGACGATTTGAGGTTATGTTTCGCCATCCAGGTAGGCTACAGTCTACTTTGCTCTATGAGATGATATATTGTATAGATTACATGTCGGATAAAGGTTCACATTATAGGTTTTGAAGTTATTTTTTCATTCCATTATTTTTTTAGCTTCCATTAGGAACCACGCTTCTTAAACCTTAATTTAAATAGTCATTTCTCCTTTTTATGGATGAGCATGCATAGTATCCATGAAATTGAAATTAGAAACCTTAACTTAGTTTGGGTAGCCGCTTGCTTTAGAATGGGTTCCGTAGGAAGCTTTATCAATCATAACAATTCCATATAGCTAGTTGACCCTAGTTTAAAATGTCCACTGCAGTTGTAGGATTATGTTAGGACTGTTTCCATACTTGGTTGGACCTTAGGTTGACAATGGCAATCCTTATTGTAGATTTAGAGGAGTATCCTTTGTTTAAAGATGTTGTTAATCTTATGATTATTAATATTAGATTTCCTCTTATTACCTTCATTTCTTGGCTTATTTTATATATATACATCTACCTTGTTTGGTATATTGGTGGGCCCTAGGCCTTAGTTACTAGGCCTATTGTATGCCAGGTTAGTTCTCTGTGCTCCAAAAGAGTTATGGCTCAACTATAGATGCTTAGACACTTACATTTTCATTATTTGGATATTGGTGATGGAATGCATCCATTTATACACACTCACATTTATTTTGTGGTACGACCCCAAATAAAACCTTAGTTTTACTATTGTTTTCAAAAAATGGACTAACTCCCACTTTTCACTTTTAAAAACCAATTTTAAAATAGAAGTAGTACCGCCCTTATTATTGGTTTACAGTCCTTTAAACTAAAACTTATTACTTTGAAACTTAGACCAAGGTAGATTCCAATCTATTTTTGATCTACCCATTCATCACTATTTAATTAATTCGGTTAAGGAAGATTTCGACCCGTTATACACTATTCTATCATTTTTAGCCCCGGTTTAATCTCGGGCACTGGATTTTTATAGATTTCTACATGTTTTAGTCTTGGTTAAATCTCAAGCACTTATTACTCATGCTTATATACGATACTGGACAGAGTGGATTAATTATGAATATTATGAAAGTCCTAATTTGGGATCAAGTAGTATATACGGATATCTCAAGTCCCCTATTGGCCCTTCCATCCGATGAGCTATAGTACCGAAGGAGGATGGTTATCATAGGTCCTGCCTTATGAGCTGGTGAGTTGAATGAGGTATATATACTTGGTACGGTATGGCACTCATTTAGTATGGCAGTATTGGATTTACTTTGAATTTATTTCATTCATATGCATTGTCTATCACCAGTATAATTGTTTGTTGTTTGTACCTACCTGTCTTATGGGAGGTCGGATAGGTTATGGTTGTTGTTGTGTACCTTTTGGGCTTATGGGGGTTTGGTTAGGTTATTATTTGTTCGATCTTATCCAATTTTTTTATTATTTGATTATTATTATATAACTCGCGACAGGTGGATATTGATATGCACGTGATTCAGGTACGTCTTGTGGTTTATTGCTCCTTTAGCAGTACTAGTCGTGGTATTATATTATCTTACTATTCTCTTACTTTATAAAAGATGTTTGGGGTGCACTACTATTACTCTTTTACCTTAGCGTGATTCTTGTAGTGATTATCCAGTTAGGCTAGCACCCTCAGGTCAATACCTTCATGTTTAGCTACCCATATAGTATTGTCGTATATCCCTTTCTTCTTTAGTTATTAGTATTGTATATTACTTTCTTCCCTTGGTACTATCATTGCATATTAGCTTTTTCCCTAGCTATTCATATTGTAATGCACTTCCATCCCTAGTTACTTGTAGAATACGACAGTTTATCCCTACTTCATTACTGTTCTTATGGTATTTTATTTCTTAGCTAATTTTATGTTATGTATATCCTTGTCTTACATGTTATTTATATTTACATTTGTCTCTAGAGTTCAATTGGCCTACGCCTACTGAGTATCGCGTATTTGGTACTCATACTATGCTTCTGCACCCTGTAGATCATAGTATGAGTTCTCATCACTGATGTGTGTGTCATACAGAGCTATCATACATCGGAGACTTGGGGTGAGCTCCTGATATCCAAAGTTATTCCTTATATCTCTCTTTTGTTGGAATGATCTCTATTTTGTATTTTGGAGTTAGTTATGTATATATACACATTATGTTTACTTTGTAGTCTTGTTTTGGTAGTGGGTCTTATACTGACCTCACCGGGTCTTAGGGGATATTTTATTTCTTTTGGTTATCTTTTTCTCCCTAGCTATTTAGGCTTGGTTAACTTCTCTCCTATTAGCCCTTTACTCACTTTTTCGGGCTATAGGTTAGCTTACCTACTGGTGTGTTATAGTAGGTGACATCATGACCTAAGAAATTGAGTCATGACAGTTTGGTATTAGAGTCTAGACTCACCAGTGTCATTGGTACAAGAGCAAAATGCCTAGTAGTGTCCTACGTATTGGTATGATAACGTCCGTATCCTATCTTTGGGAGGCTATAGGGCATTCTTAGGAAATTCCATTTCTTAGTTCTAGATCATATGTCCTAACTTCTATCAGCTTTTAGGTACTTCTTTTGACTCAACTCTTTATTAGATGGATAGCACCAGGTTTTAGATAGACGCGGATAAAACTTCTGCTTGTGTTACCCACGTCTCAACTCAAGGTCAGGCTAGGGAGTCAGAGCTCGATATTGAGGATCTATAGCATCAGACAAAGGTTCTGGGGCTAGCCCAGGCTCTGGCAGGGTTTGAAACTGCCTCAATTCTTCAGGATATTATATTAGGGATTCCTAGCCTTTTAAAGGATATGTCACACGCACAGGTGGTGTCCTGTACATCTAGTGATTCTTAGGACAGAGTTGGGTTTATAGGTATTCAGCAGGGATCTTTATCAGTTTTAAAGTATGTGATAGGATTTCTCAAGTAGGATATGTACACTTTCATGTTATTTCCTTCATAGCATAAAATGATGCAAGGATTTCTTAGAGAATTAGCTTTACCACTCCATTTAGCATCGGAGCATTTGATAGTAGTTGGGTCTACCTTTCTCCAAGTTGTTGATCATGTGAGGATTACAGAGTGGTTGTGTCTTGAGACATATGGAAGTAGCGGTAAGAGGCCCCACCGTCAGTACAGTTTTAGTAGTATTCCATCTAGAGGCAGGGATCCTCCAGGTAGAGGTCATCATCACTGTCAGCCTATCAGGTTCGTACATATGGCACCTTAGATTATAGGTGACTCTCAGACAGGTCGTGGTGGTCACAGTAGATAGACCTTTGGTCAGGCATCACTGAGTTCACAATCTAGTTCTTCAGGTTGTGGCGGTCGCTCTGGGTTAGCAGGTTTTTTGCATCAGAGAGCTTTTGGGGCTTGTTATAATTATGGGGTGGTTTTTCATTGGTCTAAGGAGTTCCCCAGGCATGAGTTGGTTAGCCAGTCAGGGTCAGTGCTTTTTTTTAGCTAGACTAGAGTTTCCAAGGGTTGTTATAATTGTAGGGAGTGTGATCATTTTAGTAGGGAGTGTCCTCGATGTAGATTATTAAGCAATCAGCACAGCTAGATCAGTCACTTAGAGATGTGGCACCTTTGATCAGAGGTGGTGCTTGGGTGTTATAGGAGGTAGTGTGGATGCTCATTTTGGGGCTGGATGCATTCAGTTTCATACTTCTTCAGGTGGGCCTAGGTCTATTGCTTCATATTTTATTACTATAGCTGTGATTTTGATTTGCTATCTTTTATATTTTATGCAATTTGACATAGGGTTTAATACCCTCCCATATATATATATATGCCTTTCTATTATTATGTTGATTATTGTGAGGCTTTTTGTAGGTTTATGCATATATGACTACCTCCGTAGATATTTTCTTTTTGTAGTGGATTGGCATTGTGACTATCTTGGGGTGTAGCGCTGGAGTAAATTTATTTTCCTTGGCTTAGTGACTTACGATGTGATTCTGGAATTTAGGTTGTTTGTCTTCCTTTTACACCACTCATATTGTATGCTATTACAACTGTTGTTACCATAATTGTTGTTGATCCTTATATAATAGACGGCTAGACTAGCGCTATCTGGTTAGTATCTCTTCTCTTGTGATTCTTCTCCGCTTGGCTTAGATGGCTTCCTTGGTCGATTTTCCTTCTTTTGTTAGTGAGGTAAGGTTGGTTTTTAAGACGATTGGTGTGAAGGAAGGCTTAGCGTTTCGTGGTTCTATTGTAATTCTAGTAGTGTCATTCTTGTTTTCTCATCTATAGTTTAGGTGGTGTGTTACTAGTTGTTCTCTTGTGTTGCTAAGTTTTTCATCGATATTGGTCTTGGTCTTAGGTATTGATGTTGAGTCGGGTACTCAGTTCTTTCTATGATGATATTCATGGTTCAATTGAGTTGATGGAGGTTCAATGAGTGGGTTTCGGTAGCTTCTTATTGTGGGATTTATTTGGCTTTCTGTGACTTTTTGGGATGTTTCTTCTTTGTATAGGAATATGAAGAATGGCCTTAGGTACTCGTACATTAGTTGACCACTACCAAAGAGTGTGACTCTAGGGAGTGAGTATCATTGGCAATATTTTTTGAGTTACTTGAGGTTTGTCTATCAATTAGGACTCTCTGTATCTCCCGTGAGTTTTTAGTTATGTTATGGCTTTATTGATGCCCCATAATAGTGCGGATTTAATCAATCGTATATTTCACTGTGGTATGACTCATTGGTGATAGTGTTCTTCGACAATATCTTAGTTGCAGCCCTTGTTGGACTATTGGGTATATGCTTAATTTCTAAAGGTGAGATTGGAGTGAGTTTATGAAATTCTTGAGGACTTATTGGCTCTAGTTGTGATTTTGACTCATTGAGATAATGGCCTCAGAGTTTTGTTAGATCTTATGTTTGGATGTTTGTTCAATTTGGGAAATGGAGACCAAGTGGTTCAGCTCCAGTGTTAAGCTTATAGCTATGGATCACGTCACTTGTTTGTAGCCTATGCTTCAAGAATTGATTTAGTTGAGACATTGTTAACAGGCTGACTAGGCCTACTCACTACGTACTGGTTTAGTTTTTTTTAGTCCAGAGAGATTTACTTAAATGGATGTTAGAAGTATGGTCCATTGTCACATGGTGTTGGTTTATACTACTTCTGACCATGATTCTCAATTTATGTCGGGCTTTTGGAAGTTTACTCAGTGAGAGATGGACATTCGAGTTGAGTTTAGGGTGGCTTTTCACCCTTTGATCGATATTCAGTTAGGATGAATTATTCAGGTTCAAAAAGTTGTGCTTCAAACTGATGATTTTGGTTTCAAGGTTTTGGAACCAATTTTTGGCTTTGGCAGAGATCTTGGACATTAGTCACCACCATTGTGGTATTTAAGTGCAAATCTTTGGTGGGTCAGCATTAATTTTTTGAGGTTTATTGTGATGTGATTATGCGGATGAGACTCGGATAATGCTGAAGGCATTCTGTGTAGTTCAGAGTAGACAATAGGTTTGAAAAGACAAGAGAATGTTAGATTTATAATTTGGAGTTGGGTGTATGGTTCATACGTAGGGTTGTCTGTAGCATGGTTGAGGATTTTCTTTATTATGCTTGTATTAGTTTGATGTTGGTATACTTGGGTTTGGGTCTTGTGTTCTTCATTCGAGCTCAATTTTGTTGGGGGTTAGTCAACTTTTGAGGATGAATTGGTGGTTATTTGGAAAAGTGGAGTAAGAAAGTGAGTGTTAAAGGGATACCTTTAACGAAATCAATTTAGCCTTGGAGGTTATCTAAGGAGCCTTGTGTGGCATGTGGTCCCAATACCTCATCCTTTCTAGCTTACAAGCTCTCCTAATCCTTGAATTTCAAGAAGAAAAGCCCATTTAGTAGTGGATATTATAATGACCCTCTAGGTCATTTTCTCCATTTCCAATTGTTAATCTCTTCCCACTGTGTTACTCTTTCCTCTGCACTACACTTGGCATCTATTAGAGTTACATAAAAACTATGGGCATGATTTTGATGTTTTAACCGCAAGTATAAAATCTGATTTGTGTCTTTTATAACTGTACATTCAAAATTTGAGTTTATGAAGCCACAGATCTTAGCACTACAATTAGCAATCCCAAGGCATCTTTAATTTTCTCCTAAACCTGTTCAGGTGTGTTAAATATTGAAAGAGTTCCAGTAAACCAATGAAAGAGAACTTATGAAAATTATTTAGCATTTGAACCCTTTGAAATGGTTGTTGGGACCTCACTGATCTAATGTTCCAGAGGAGAGCTTTTATTTCTTATTGATTACTTTTACTGTCTTTGGCTGGAGTCTAATAGGCTGACTATTCTCCCCATTACCTAGTTTTTTCCCTCTTCTTGAACTTTTCAGTAGCCTTGGAAACAGGATTGCATCGATTGGAGGATTGTCAAGGATATCTTCTATTGTCTCTGTTTCCGTTAGCCCTACTGCTTTTCCAATATTTGTATCTTCTCCCCCCCCCCCCAATGATATGTGTTACTATATCATGTAAAACCCTGTTAGGGGATAGAACATTAGAATCATCAACCTAGATTGCTGTGGCAATCATCATGATAGCCTTCTCATTATTAACTTCAATCCCCTCTATTTCTGCATCAGTACTACTTAAAACTACTACTCCATTTTGCACATTATAATCATCTGCATGCTCCTTTGTGTTGTCTTCCCCTTCTCCATCATGATTATTATCACTGTTATACTGTTGCTCATGAATATTTTGTTGTGTTTCAGGTATTGTTGTGGCCATGACAATCCCATTCTGCATTTTATTGCTCATTGCTTCACTATTTAAGAGGTTTGTAATGTCTTCTTTGACCTCAGCTTTCTTCTCCTGAACCACATGAGTGTTTATTTTATCTACAGATTCCCTAACATATTGATTTGATGATTGGTGTTGTGTGATAGGAGTGGGGGGATGTGTTGGTTGTTTTCCAAATACTTGGTTAACCCAATCCTTGGTTGATTGCCCCTATTGTAAATTATTATTATCATCATTGTTGCTCTCTATCAGTGCCTTTACAATTGAACTACTGTTGTTATTATTGTTACTCGTGTTTTTTATTACATATTCGATAAAGCAGTCAGATAAAGTAGATGTTTCTCCTAATACCCCTAATCTATTTTCCACCACTGTTTGCTTTAAGTAAATAGCCTGTTGTTGTTTTCTTGGATTTCTATCCTTTACCACATTCTATAAACCTGTATAACCTACAACTTTACTACTACAAAGCATTCTAGCTTTCCCCTTTTGAAATTTATGAACCCAAGGTTTTGGAATTTACTTTGGGACTATCTTCTCTACCTTCTCTGCACTCTTCTCCTCAGCTACCTCCACCTTCTCTTCCCCTTTATTTCTAATACTAGTTTTGCATTCATCCTTACCATGCCCTTGCATTTTACATTCTTCATAATACTTTGGAACATAATCAATATCTGATATTCATAACTTCTGTCCTTATTTCCCCAATAGCTTCGTTAACATTATCCATAAACACAGACTTAGGGAGATCTCCTTTAAGGTCCACCAAAACTTTAACTCTTGCACAACTTGGTCTAGTTTTATTAATAGTGGCTAGATCAAGTTAAACAGGTTTCGCAACCGCGGAAGCTAAAGAGAATAGGGACTCTTTAGAAAAATACATAGGTAACAAGTTAGGGAATGATATCCATGCCATTGCCTTCTTAGTTTCATCATTATCACTAAACCTCGCATCATAAATCAACGTGTGCATTAGATATGAATACCTATCTTTGCATGTAATGTAGAAAGCACCCTTTGATATCAAGTTAATGAAATCAACATCTTGAGTTAGGCGAATGAGAATATGTTTACTATAGAATAGTCCAATTTGACAATCACCTTTGATATCACATTGTTTAGGAATGATCAATCTCAATTCTTCAAGATCTCTCCACTCATAGGTAAATTTGCCTTCTACTACAAATTGAAGATTTTCAATTCGATTCATTATATCAACCTCCTTCTCGATCTATTTTATATATGGAATTACTTTTCTACGAGGGATTGATTTTGTTTATTGGGAATCATCTGCAACTGTCATAGCATATTATTTATCTATAGGCAAAATAGGGTTAATTGAAGGAGCTTCATCAGACTTAAGAATTAGAGGTGGGAAATTAGTGGAAGAAATAATATGACCAGCAACCGTGGAAGGCTGGCCGGTGACCAAGGTGGTCATCATATTAGGGTTTTATTTAGGAGAGAGAAGGGAGGATGCAATTCAAAAATATAGTAAGAAGTTTCCCCAAACAATTCCAAGGACACTAGTACAAATGTCCTCTCTATTGACTCAGTTCCCGTAGTCTGAATTTCAGGGGGTATTTCCTACCAACCTGCCTGGCATGTCTTTGGATCAGGACATTGACTTTTACATTGATTTGGAGCTAGGCACTCACCTAATCTCTATCCCTTCCTATAGAATGGCTCCGACTGAGTTGAGAGATATCAAAACTCAGTTGCAGGAGTTATTGGATAAGGGATTCATTCATCTTAGTGCTTCTCCTGTCTGCCAGTATTGTTTGTTAAGAAAAAAATGGTAGCATGAGAATGTGTATAGACTACTGGCAGTTAAATAAATCTACCATCCAAAATAAGTACATTTTTGCCCTGAGTAGATGATTTATTTGACAAGTTATAGGGTGCTTCAGTATTTTCAAAGATAGAATTGAGGTTAGGGTATCACCAATTAAAAATTTGGCTTGGGAATCTACCCAAAATAGCATTCAGGATTGTTATAAACCCAACAAATTTTTAGTGATGTCCTTTGGATTGACTAATGTGTCGGCAACATTAATGAGTTTGATGAATGGCATATTCAAATCTTTCTTGGATTCATTTGTGATTGTATTTATTGATTATATTTTGATTTATTCAAGAATAAAGAGGAGCACGCAGGTCATTTGTCCATTGTCTTGGGTATTTTGAAAGAGAAACAGCTTAATCATAAATTCTCTAAGTGTGAATTTTTAATGTCTTTTATGGCCTTTTTAGGACATATGGTTTCTGAAAAGGGGGTGATGGTAGATCCCCAAAAGATTGAGGCTGTTAAGAGTTGGGCCCGACCTAACTCTGTGACTAAGTTTCAATATTTTATGGGTCTTTCTAGCTATTACCACAGGTTTGTCCAGAACTTTGCATCCATTTCTACTCATTTGACAAAACTAACACAGAAGGAAGTACCGTTTGTTTGGTTTGACAAGTGCAAAGAGAGCTTTCAAAAGCTCAAGTCTTTTTTATCAAACCTCTCATCATTGACTTTCCAGTTGAAGGTAAGGATATTATTGTGTTTTATGATGCTTCACACTCTGGTTTGGGTGCTGTATTAATAAAGGGAAAGAATGTGATTGCCTATGCTTTAAGAAAATTAAAGCCTCATAAGAAGAATTATCCAACTCATGACCTGGAGTTGGCAGTGGTGGTTTTTGTACTCAAGATATGGAGACACTACCTTTGTGAAGTGTGAAGTTTTCACAGACTATCACAGTTTACAACATGTTTTTACTCAAAAGGATTTGAATCTTAGGTAGAGACGATAGATGAAGTTACTAAAGGTATATGATGTGACTATCTAGTATCATCCAGGAAAGGCCAATGTGGTGGCAGACGCACTGAGCTGGAAATCTATAAGTATGTGCAGTTTGGCTTGTTTGAGAGTGGCAAGAGAGCCTTTGACTAGGGAGATCCAAACTCTAGCAATGCAGTTTATGCAGTTTGGTGTGTCTAAAAGGGGTACAATGTTGGCTAGTGTTGAGGTGAGGTCAACATTTGTAATGACCCTCTAGGTCATTTTCTTTATTTCCATATGTTTTCGGCGCTTTGGGACTTCCCACAACGACTACAGGTCATTTATGACTTACCAGAACTATCGGTTCGGTTATTGGACAGTTCATTTGGATTTTAGACTCAATTTCCTGTTTTGGAGCTTTCGCTATTAAGGAATTGGTCTTGGATCAAAAATCCTAGTAAACAATCTCAGATTAAAATTCTGACAGCGCTATCAGTTTTAGAACATTGATTTAAGGCTAGGGGGACCCTTGGTATAAGTCTCGAGGCTTCCAAACTCATTTTGGGCTATTGGGTAGAATTTGGTTAAAATAGAACTATGGATGTAGGGCCCATATCATGTCGAAACAACCTCTGCCTAAAATTTTGATGGTTACATTGAGTCCAAAATGTTGAATTTTGTATGGTAGCATGGTTCATTTGCACACATGGGGGTTCAAATAAATCCCGAGCAGCCGATAGGAGTCCAATTGGACTTACAAAAATCTGATGCTTCAGCTGCTGCTGCAGTCACTTATGTGGCTTGGGGTTCGCTTAAGTGATAGTCGCTTTAGTGATAGTCGCTTTAGCAACCTTGTGTTTTGTTAGCGATACTTTTACTGCCCAGTTGAGGGTCTCTTTAGAGATCCCTTTCCGCTAAAGTGGACGTCGCTTTAGCAACTAGGGTGTCGCTTAAGCGGTACCCGCCTCTCCTGACCCATCGCTTTAGCGGTCAATTACCACTTAAGCGTTTGTCGCTTAAGCGACCCAGTGGTAGCATAAGTGGTCACTGCTGGTATTATATTTTCTTCTTCATCCAATTTCTCCCTCATTTCCTAGGGCGTTTTCCTCCATTTTTGGGAGCTTGGAACGTGTGAAAGTGTGGGACGTCATCCACTGAAGCCAAGGTAAGCTAGTTCAACACTCTTTGGTCATTTTCCATTATTTTCCCTGTCAAATTTCATCCTTTTTCTTTGTTAATTCCTATAATTTAGGGCTTAAATTCCTAAACTTTGTGGGTTGATTTGAACCTTGATTTGTACTCCATTTGTACTCAACTTTTGAACACACATTCCTTGTCCTTCGAGGGACCTTTTTTTACCCTATTTTGGGCCCTAAGTTTTATATTGCAATATAGGTGTCATTTTACTTGTAATAATGTGTATATTATTATTTTGATAGCATGACAATATTTCGGGATCGTGGAGCAAAGACGAGAGGTTCATGGACGGTTAGAGATTGCGGTTTGGCAATGCGGTAGCCTTCAATCTAATTTTCTCTATGAAATGGTGTCATGTATAGATTGCATGCTAGGTAGGGATTATATGATGGGATTATGACTAGTATATCATGACTTAATCTATTTAGGGAATTTGGGATAGAACTGTGATCTGTGCCTTAGCATAGGATACTTGTTATGGCCTTAGGATCCTATTATCCTTAATTATAGACTTGTTTAGTCATAGATTGACATTGCGGACCTTTTAATATAAGACTTACCATTTAAATTAGTAATTTGGGTAGTAGTCCCCCGATTAGATCCTTGTAGTGATTTCATGTCCTTGATTACTGTAGTTGCCTGAGTTATGAGGCTTTATTACATCGGTTACATATTGTTGGGTCTAAGGCCGTGGTTACAATATCAGTTGGACTCCAGGTGAGTATTTTATCCCTAAAGGGGACATGATCCTAGTTTACAGATGCTAGGCGCTTATGGTTGTTTTATTTGGATACTGGTGATGGAATGCATACTTTAGGGTGCATTTATGCTCACTTAGTTGTACGATTTTGACCAAAACCTTGATTTTACTATTGTTTTCTAAAAAAGGAATTATTCCCACTTTTCACTTTTAAAATGGATTCTTTTACAACGGGAATCGTACCACCTTATTTAATGAATAATGAGCTTTAGAACTAAAAATATTTCTTTGGAAATTCGATCGAGGTTGATTCCAGTCCATTATTAATCTACTCTTTTACCACTACTTTTTACCTTGATCGAGAGTTATTCCGACCCTTTCTATGCTATTTGCCAATTTAGTTTTGAACTTGATCTCAGGTAATAGATTTACAGACTTACACTCTTTTAGCCACGGTTCGAGTTTGTGCACTTATTATACTTATATATCTCTTCAGTACTAGAAGGAGTAGATTGATTATAATGATTATTGGAAGTCCTAGTTTAGGACTAGGCAGTGTATACGGATATCCCAAGTCCCCTAGGGGCCCCTTCGTATGTGAGCCGCAGTACCAGATAGGGATGGCTTTGTAGGTTCTGCCTTTATGAGATACTGAGATGGAGGAGGTTTATACACATGGTACATTATGGCAATCGGATTGGGTAGTGTACTATTGGTTTATGTTGCATTTATTCATATGCATTGCCTATCACTAGTATGATCCTTTGGTGTTTATATCTATCGACCTTATTGGGGGTTATATAGGTATAAGTTATGATTCCTGTTTGCTGAGGGTTTGTTTGAACCTTTCAACCTTATGGGGGCCGAGTTAGGTATTATTTGTTCGGACTAGTTGGTCACTTTACTATTAGTTATTATGGTTAGTTCATGGCAGAATAATTATGGACTGGTAACCGAGGTTGTTGGTATGTTTCTGATCCCTTTCCATTTTTATGGTAAACCACATCATTGGTAGTTACCTCACAATTAGACATTATGGTTAGCGACCCTGATTATGCTAGTATTAGCTTCCCTATTTGGTTATGATCCTTGAGATATTAGGTTGACTCCTTCAGGTTATTACCTTTGAGTTAGTCCTATATGTATTTATATATATGGTATTACCATATATCCCTCTCTTTCTTTATCTATTCATATTGTATATATATTCTTTGGCCTTGCATACTACTCTATATCTTTCTTTCACTCTTCATCGGTATATTGGCTAGTAATATACAATATTGTACTTTAGTTCCTGAATACTGTTAGGAGAGGATAGTGTATCCTTATTACTCTATTAGCCTCATTATCCTTAGTATTCCTAGATAGTTGCCTATAGTTATATTCTGGCTTACATGTTATTTATGCTTGGATTATATTTAGAGCTTAGTCGGCCCATGCCTACTAAGTACCACGTGTTTGGTACTCATACTACACTTCTACAGCATGCAGATCATAGTGTGAGTTCTCACCAATGACGTGTGCATCATGCAAAGAAGCTATGGATCAGAGATTTGGGGTGAGATCCTGACATTCAGAGTATTCCTGCACTCCTTCTTATTGATTAGACTGATCTCTATTTTGTATTTTAGAGATGGTTTGTACTTTTATTTATTCTATATTTCACTTTGTACTTTTGTTGTATTAGAAACTCTTGTCTTGACTTCACCAGGTCGTGGGGTTGCTTTATATATAGTAGTCTCTTTATCATATTCATTTCGCTGTTTTTTTCATTTCTCTTGATAGTCCATTACTAGCTATTCTGAATTATGGGTTTGCTTACCTAATGGTGGGTTATCGTTTTGCCATCATGACTTGAGAAATTGGGTCGTGACAAATTGGTATCGGAGCCTAGGATAATGATGTTGTTGGTAGAAGAGCTAAGTTCCTATTAGACTCTTGTAAATCGGTATGGAGACGTCTATACCCTATCTTTAGGAGGCTATGGGATATTTTTAGGAAATTATTTTCTTGACTCCTTATCGTGTGTCCATATCTCTATGAACCTCTAGTACTTTCCTTGACTTCATTCTTGCCTAGATGGATGGCTCATGGTTATCGATAGATGCGGATGAGAGTTTCGCACATGTTTCATGAGTTTCAGCTCTGCATCGATCTAGAGAGTTAGTGATTGGTATTGAGGAGCTTTAGTGTTAGCCAGAGGTTCTGGGGCCAGCCCAGTCTCTAATAGAGTTTGTGACCACCTCATCCTTTCAGAATCCATTGTTAGGGGTTTTGAGTCTTTTCGTGGGTATGTCACAGTCAGTGAAAGTGGTGGGTACATTAAGTAGTTCTCAGGCCAGAGTTGGATTTATTGGTGCTCGGCAAGGTTCTCTATTAATTTAATAGTATGAGATTGGGTTTCTCGAGTGGGCCAGACATACTCCTATCTTATTTTCTATAGATCATGAGATGGTGCATGAATTTATCATGGGATTTATCTTACCACTCCGCTTAGCAACGAAGCATTTGATAGCAGTCGGGTCTCTTTTCTCTCAGGTTGTTGATCACGTAAGGACTACAGAGAGGGCATGTATTGATACATATGGAGGTGGAAGTAAGAGGCCTTATCAATAGTATAGTGTTAGTGGTATTCCATCTGGAGTTTGGGATCCTCCCAGCAGAGGTCAGTCTCACTTGTAGACTATTAGGTCCGTACAGGTAGCGCCTCAGATGATTGATGACTCTTAGATTAGTCGTGGTGGTCATAGTGGTCAGAGTTCTCATCAGACATTGTGGAGTATTTGATATAAATCTTCAGGTCGTGGCGGCCATTCTGGATTAGCAGTTACAGTGCTTCAAAGAGTTCCAGGGGCATGTTTTTACTGTGGAGAGGTTGGTCATTGGTCTAGGGAGTGCCCCAAGCATCAGTCAGTCAGCCGGTTAGGGCTAACTCGTGTTTCTTGCTAGGTTAGAGCTTTAGGGATTTGTTATAACTGTATAGAGAGACCGGTTATTAGTCTAGAGAGTGTCCCCGACATGGAATTATTGAGAATTCAGTGCAATCAGATCAGTCTCTTAGTGTTATGGCACATTCGGCTAGAGGTAATGTCCTTAGTATTTCAGTGGATTGTTCATACGCTCAATCCAGGTTCGTACTCGTTCAGATTCATACTTCTTTGGGCATGTAAGGGACTACAACTTTGGATTCCATTATATAAGTACAATTTTGATTTACTGTCTTTTAGCTTCTATTTTAATTATGTTAGAGTTGTCATATCCATCGGTTGCTACCTGCCTTGATGTTAGTATGTTGGTTGTTGTAGCCTTTGTGTAGATTTTATGCATATGTGACTACCCCCATAGACATTTTCTTTTAGTAATGGATTGAGTGGATCAGTGTGATAATTTTCTAGGGTTGTAGCACTTGGGTGAAAGACCCTTTCCTTTGGCATATTGGCATTCTTATGGCCCTAGAGTGGTACTTTTTGTTGATTTTTCATTTTTGGTACCACCTGCACCTTATATTGGTGTCACTATTGTAGTTGTTACTACTGTTATTATTGGTCATTGATTTAGTCCCACTTGATAGACGACTAGACTAGTGTTATCTAGGTAGCATATCCCGTTCCTTGCGATTCATATTCATTGGCTTAGACTAACTCATTTGGTTGGTTCTCTCCCTGTTAGTGAGGTTAGGTTGGTTGTTTTCCTTTTCTGTTGGAAAAGTTAGATCGATTTTGTGATAGAGTGAAGAAAGGCTCGACCTTTCATGAGTTATCAAGATTCTAGCATGGGCTATCCTTTTCTATAGTCGTTCCTGAGGTTGATAAATTTGAGATTTGTTCTTCCAATTTGGATAGTTCATCACCCGATAGTTGTCTTGATCTTGATTGATAGTGAGTTAGGTACTCTGTTCTTACTGCGGTGTGGTTCATTATTCAACCAAGTTAAAGTTGGGGTAAGTGGGTGAATTTAGAAATTTCTCATCTCGGCATTTATTTAGCCTAACATGACTTCATGAATTTCTTTTTCTTAATGATATGTACCTATGGGTATTCGTCGCCTTAGATGAGTATTAGATGGACCAAAGTCGGGCTAAGGTTGTAGTTCTATGAGTTGCTAGAGTTTTGGCTATCATTATTATTGTTTGCAGCCTTGGTGATTTCTTGGATATGCCTTGATGTGATATACCCTCAACGGATGTGGATTTGGTTGCTTATATCTACTGTCTGCAGTTTTCTTAGTTGTGATTTCGTTCTTCGGCAACGTCTCAGTTTCAGCCATTGCAGGGATCGTCATTTAGATACTATTTCTGATAGTGAGATTGATTTGGGCATTCAACCTTAGTGAAGGCTTTTTGGGTCAAGTGTTGGATTTAGCTCTGTTGAAGGACGGCTTGGAAGTTGTGGTAGTTTTTGGGTTATGGATACTTACTCGTCAACACTATCAGTTGGATAGTTGAGATTGAGTAGTTCAGCTTTGGTATTGATATTTCAGCTATAGAGTGTAGAGCTTTGTTGGAGCCTTCAGTTCCAAATTTTGTTAGGTGAGACTTCGTTTATAGGATGACTAGGTATATTCAGTGCCTACCGACTCAAGTTTATTCCGTTCAGGTAGGTTGTGCTTGATAGATTCTCAAAGGATAGTTTGTTGAAACACGTTATTGGTTTCTACTACTCTTGACCTTGATTCTAAGTCTTCGTCTGAATTTTGGATTGTCTGCTCAGTAGAAAAAGTGTGCTCAAGTTGTACTTAGCATGGTTTCATCCACAGTTGGTAGGACACTCATGAGCGGATCGTTCAATTTCAAGAGGTTGTGCTTCGGACTCCTGACTATCATTTTCGAGGGTAATTTGGATCAGTTGTAGCTTTGGCTAGAGATAGCAAGCTTTGATCGTCTCCATTGGTGTGCCCAGGTAGCACCTTATTGGCTTATTCTTATACTTACCACTATGGGTTTTCAGTGGATCAGCTTTAGCCTTTCAAGGATAGTGTGATGGGACTATGCGGAAAAGACTTGGATGATATTTTGTGTGGTTCAGAGTAGGTGCAGGTTCGGAAAGGAAGAAAAAGATTATATTTGGATATTGGACTTGGCTTTATAATTGATGCCTTGGATTGCCTTTAGCTTGGTTGAGTTTTTGCTTGGTTGTGCTTGTATCGGTGTGTTATCAGCGTGTTATGGTTTGGATTTATTTGCATCGATCGTTCTTGATTCTGTTTGAGGCCAATTGGTTGTTGAGGATGAGTTTTGACTTTTTGGAAAGTGAAGTAAGGAAGTTAGTGAAAAAGGGATACCTTTGGTGAAATCCCTTGAAAGCATTGGTTTGCCTTCGAGGTTATATGGGGAGACTTGCTCAGAGCATGCTGGCCCAGTACCTCATCCCTTCAAACTTTTGGGCTCTTCTTAGCCATTGACTTTTGCGGATAAAAGTCCTTGTAGTAGTGGATATTGTGATGATCCTCCGGGTTATTTTCTTAATTTCTATGTATTTTTTGTGCTTTTAGACTTCCTACTGTGGCTACAGGTCATTTATGGCTTTCCAAAACTGTCGGTTCGGTTATTGGACAGTTCGTTTAGATTTTAGGCTCAAATTCCTGTTTTGAAGTTTTCATTATTAAAGAATTGTTCTTGGACCAAGACTACTTGTAAATGATCTTAGATGAAAATTCTGAGAGCACCATCAGTTCTGAAACGTTGATTTTAGGCTAGGGGGACCCTTGGTTTAGGTCCCGAGGCTTCTAGACTCATTTTTGGCTATTGGGTAGAATTTGGTTAAAATGGAACTATGGATGTGCCCACTTTATGTCGAAACAACCTCCATTGGAAATTTTGACAGTTTCGTTGAGTTTGAAATATCAAATTTGGTATGGTAGCATAGTTCATTTATGCGCATGGGGTTTCGAACGAATCTCGAGTACCCTATCGGAGTCCAATTGGACTTACCAAAACCTGATGCCTCAGCTACTGGTGCAGTCTCTTAAGCGGCTTGGGGATTGCTTAAGCGATAGTCGCTATAGGTACCTTGTGTCACTTTAGCCATACTTGGATGCCCAGCTGAGGGTCGCTTTAGTGATCCCTGTCCGTTTAAGCGGACGTTGCTTTAGAGACCAGGTTGTCTCTCAAGAAGACCCCGCCTCTCCTAATCAATCGCTTTAGCGATCAATTTCTGCTTAAGCGGTAGTCGCTTAAGCGACCCAGTGGCCACTTAAGCGGTCACTGCTGGTATTATAGTTTCTTCTTCACCCGATTTCTCCCTCATTTCCTAGGGCTTTTTCCTCCATTTGTTAGAGCTTGGAACGTGGGAAATGTGGGAAATCATCCATTGAATCTAAGGTAAGCTAGTTCAACATTCCTTGGTCAATTTCCATTTTTTTCCCCATCAAATTCCATCCTTTTTTATTGTAAATTCCTAGAATATAGGGCATAAATTCCTAAACTTTATGGGTTGATTTGAGCCCTGATTTGTACTCCATTTGTGCTCAACTTTTGAGCACATATTCCTTGTCCTTTGAGGGACCTCGTGACAGATTTAATTTTGGGATTCAGTTAGCGAGCCCCATAAGCCCATTTTTTACCCGATTTCAGGTTCGGAGTCTTGTATTGTAATATGGGTGTCATTTTACACGTAATAACATGTAGATTAATATTTTGATAGCATGACGACATTTTGGGATCATGGAGCAAAGACGAGTAGTTCGTGGACCGTTTGAGATTACGATTCGACAACGAGGTAAGCTTCGGTCTACTTTTCTCTATGAGATGGTTTTATGTATAGACTGCATGCTAGTTAGGGATTATAAGATGGGATTATGACTCGTATATCATGACTTAATCTATCTAAGGAATTTAAAATAGAACTGTGACCCGAACCTTAGCATAGGATACTTGGTATTGCCTTAGGATACTATTATCCTTAATTATAGACTTGTTTAGTCATAGATTGACATTGCGGACCTTTTAATGTAAGACTTACCATTTAACTTAGTGATTTGGGCAGTAGACCCTAGATTAGATCCTTGTAGTGATTTCGTGCCCTTGATTACCGTAGTTGCCTGAGTTATGAGGCTTTATTATGTGGGTTACATATTGTTGGGCCCGAGGCCATAGTTACGATACTTGTTGAACTCCAGGTGAGTATTTTATCCCTAAAGGGGATATGATCCTAGTTTATAGATGCTTAAGTGCTTATGGTTGTACTGTTTGGATACTAGTGATGGCATGCATACTCTAGGTCACATTTATACTCACTTAGTGGTATGATTCCGACCAAAACCTTATTCCCAATTTTCACTGTTAGAACAGATTCTTCTACAATGGGATTGTACCACCTTATTTAATGAATTATGAGCTATGGAAAAAAAATGATGTTTTGGAAATTAGACCAACGTTGATTCCAATCCATTATTTCCACTCTTTTACCACTACTATTTACTTCGATCGAGATAGATTCCGACCCTTTCTACCCAATTATGTTGATTTAGTCTCAAACTTGATCTCGGGCAATGGATTTATAGACTTACACTCTTTTAGTCATGGTTCGAGTATGTGCACTTATTATACTTATATATTTCTTCGGTGCTGGATGAACTAGATTGATTATGATGATTATTGGAAGTCTGGTTTGGGATCAGGCAGTGTATACGGATATCCCAAATCCCTTTGAGGCACCTTCAACCATGAGCCATAGTATTGGAGAGGGATGGTCGCCATAGGTCCTTTCTTTGCGAGCTACTGAGCTGGAGGAGGTGTATACACTTAGTAAATGATGGCACTCGGATTGGGTATAGTACTATTGGTTTATGTTGCATTCATTCTTTCATATGCATTTCCTATTACCAGTATGATCTTTTGGTGCTTATATCTATCGGCCTTATGGGGGTGTATAGGTATAAGATAAGATTGCTATTTGTTGAGTGTTTGGTTGAACCTTTCGAGCTTTTGGGGGCCTAGTTAGGTATTATTTGTTCGAACTAGCTGGTTACTTTACTATTGGTTATTATGGTTAGTTCATGGCAGGATAATTATGGACTGGTAACCAAGGTTGTTGGTATGTTTCTGATCCCTTTCCTTTTTTATGGTAAACTACATCATTGGTAGTTACCTCACAATTAGACATTATGGTTAGCGACCCTGATTATGCTAGCATTAGCTTCCCTATTTGGTTATGATCCTTGAGATATTAGGTTGACTCCCTCAGGTTATTACCTTTGAGTTAGTCCTATATGTATTTATATATATATATATATGTGTGTGTGTGTGTGTGTGTGTGTGGTATTACTGTATATCCCTCTCTTTCTTTGTCTATTCATATTGTACATGTATTATTTGTCCTTGCATACTACTCTATATCCTTCTTTCACTCTTCATTAGTATATTGGCTAGTGATATACGGTATTGTACTTTAGTTCCTAAATACTGTTAGGATAAGATAGTGTATCCTTACTACTCCTTTTGCCTTATTATGCTTAGTTTTCTTGGATAGTTGCATGTAGTTATATTCTAGCTTACATATTATTTATGCTTACATTATCTTTTGAGCTCAGTCGGACGATGCCTACTGAGTACCACGTGTTTGGTACTCATACTACTCTTCTGCAGCCTGCAGATCATAATACGAGCTCTAGCCGTTGATTTGTGTATCGTGGGAGCAGCTATGGATCGGAGATTTATGGTGAGCTTCTGACGTTCGGAGTATTCTTGCTCTTCCTCTTATTGATTAGACTGATCTCTATTTTGTATTTCAGAAAAGTCTTGTACTTGTATTTATTCTGTATTTCACTTTGTATTTATGTTGTATTAGAAGCTCTTGTACTGACTTCACCAGGTCTTGAGGTTTCTTTATATATAGTAGTCTCTTTATCATATTCATTCCACTGCTTTCTTTCATTTCTCTTGATAGTCTGTTACTAGTTGTTCCAGATTATGGGTTTGCTTACCTACTGGTGGGTCATAGTAGTTGCCATCATGACCTGAAAAATTGGGTCGTGACAACATTCCTTGACCAAATTAATATTAAGCAATTTGAGGATGCAAAATTGAACAAGATTTGGAATAAAGTGGTGAGGGGTGAAGCTCAAGCTGCCACACTTTATATATATAGTGTGTTGTGAGTACAAGGTTGCGTGTGTGTACCTCGTGTTGATAAGGTGATTTTGAGTTGCTTGCAGAAGCTCATGGTTCCTTATACTTTATACATCCTAGTGCTACCAAGATGCATCATGACTTGAGACATCTCTATTTGTGGCCCCGAATGAAGAGAGATACAGTAGAGTATGTGGTCAATTGTCATAACTGCCAGCAGGTGAAGTTTAAACATCAAAGGCCTACAAGTTTTCTTCAAAAAATCCCAACTCCCAAGTGGAAGTGGGAGAGGATTGCTATGGATTTCATGGTAAGTCTTCCTAAGACTTTGGGGCAGTATGACACGATTTGGGTCATTGTCGATAGGCTAACAAAGTCCGCTCATTTCATTTTGGTTAAGATGAATTACAACTTGGAAAAGTTAACCAAGATTTATGTTAAGGAAGTTTTATGATTGTATGGGGTGCCAGTATTCATTATATACGATAATGGTATGCATTTTACCTCTAAATTTTCGCACAAGTTGCATGAAGAGTTGGGCATTAAGCTTGACCTTAGTACTGCATTTCATTCTCAGATCGATGGGCAGCCTAAAAGGTCCATTTAGGTTCTTGTGGATATGCTACGAGCTTGTGTGGCTGATTTCAAGGGTTATTGGGATCAGTTCTTACCATTGTACGAGAATTCATACAATAATAACTATCACTTTAGTATTGGTATGGCCCAATTTGAAGCTCTTTATGGAAGAAGGTGTAAATTACCCAGTTGGTTCGAGGTGGGTGATGTAAAGCCCTTAGGCATAGATTTTGTGAAGGAAGCTCAAGAGAAGGTGAGTTTCATTTAGGACAAATTATTAGCTGCCCAAAGTAGACAGAAGGAATACGTTGACCATAAGGTAAGAGACATATATTTCAATCCAGGTGAGCATGTGTTTTTAAAGGTGTCTCTCATGAAGGGAGTTATGAGATTTGGTAAGAGGGGTAAGCTTAGCCCTAGGTATATCGGTCCATTTGAGATTCTGGATGATTTAGGTTTGGTAGCTTACAGGTGTTGCCTCTAAGCCTGTCAGGAGTCCCCCTGGCGTTTCACGTTTTCGTGCTTAAGAAATACCATAGGGATGGTGACTGTATAATTAAGTGGGACTCAGTTTATCTTGACAAGAATCTTTTTTACCGTCACGCCTCAAATTCCAACGGGGCGGACTGGCACCCTAAGCCGTTAAGGCCTGAGAAAACCAATCTTCATTTATGTACACCCATATGCATGTCATTAAATGAACAACACTCTATCACATATGGCTACAAGATACTAATGGCGGAAGTCATGGAGAACATCTGATATATATATATATATATATATATATATATATATATATATATGAAACTTGGTCGTTAGTGCCACCACGACAAAAACATACATTCCTTACATTCCTTCATTTGTCCCACAACGTCTACAAAGCCTCTAATAGATGCATAGACATAACCAACCTAAAGTCGGGACAAGTCCCTACTTTATACAATATTTATACAGTGCCAAAACCAATGTACACATGTGACTCGGAAAGCCCCGAACTGAATAGGAGCTCACTAATAATCCGTAGATGATTCGCAGCCTACTGTGGAGGTCTACTAGCATCTGTACATGCAACATGTAAGGTAAGTCCCCCAAGAGATGTCAGTACGAAAGAATGTACTGAGTATATAAGGCTATAGGAAAATGTATGAAACATAGGATCTCAGATGGAATCAAATACAAGTTAGTAAGCATTATGGATAAACCACCGTTCTGTATATTTGTGGAACCATGTACATTACATTCATTACTTTCTTTGCTCTTACGTTCTTTTACGTTCATCATCATTACCATTCATCCAGTTGATCAGTGGGTCATAGCATAATCATCCACCTTATTGGTGGGCCATAACATAATCATCCACCTTATTGGTGGGCTATAAAATAATATAGCGTACCATATCAATAATCATCGGGATCGTCTCTAGCTGGGCTTTCACCCATTTGAGCTACCACCCGACCTCTAAGAAACACATATATGCATTACTTCATTCCTTTACTTGTGTGAGATTGATACATTGGTGGTTATAACATCATTATTGGAACTTTGAAACAATAGATCACAATTATGAAACATATGAATAACAATTGGTGACAAACCTGGAATGAGATACTGTAAACATTTTTAGAATAGAAACAAGTACGATAACGATGTGAACAATAGGTGCTGCCAAAGAATATAGGAAAGAGAAACCTTACATACCTTATCTTCCCAATATGAATACAACAATTCTATATGTGAATACAACAGTCCAGCTCCTTCCTTACGTGTTACTCTACAACACAAGTACATAATGGAGCTCATGTTAACAACTAACTACATTACAAGTGCATAAGACGACAATGAACTACGTGACTGCCATATAACGTCATTTAACCCTCTTAAAATACCATTTATTGCATAACTATACCAACAACACCACATCATGCCACACATCCACCAAGACATCATAAACCAATAGCATTTCATACCAAGTTTACACTTTACACTTCCTCTTTAATACAATGTCACATTTACCTCACTATGTCACGTAAACACCTTTCAGTACAACACATTAAAGACAATCCATAATTGATACCATTCAAAATACCTCCAGGATACTCCTTTAAAGTCATTCAGAAGGTACCATAAGTTGATAATTGCATCCAAAAAGGGTAGAGGGGTTTTGGGGATCAAAGAGAGATAAAAACATGTAAAACGGGGTCCTGGAGGGACCTTTAGGGCCACCTGAGCCCGCAGTTGGGTGGAATGCAGCCGCAGGTGCCCATCTGGCCCAGTCCAGGGCCTACTGCATTGACATTTGCGCCTACAGATGCCCCGCCCGCGAGGGCGGGTGCCCGTTTTAGCCTCCAGGGGTCATTTTTGGGTCCTTTTTTGCAATGAATAGTACATGGTCATAATTAAGCTTCCCATTTCATATTATAGGTTAACTTGGATGCCAACAAACAACCATGGTTTCAACATGCATATGAACATCACTAAAACTACATCCTCCTGTCATTACACCACCAATTCCATTCACAATTTTCACAACAACAATTCCAAATGTTATACACAAAGAGAAATCAAGTTAGGGACATAATCACATCATACATGTTGATATTTCATCCACACCATTCACTTCCATCAAAACCTCAAGTCTCCTTTCAATTTCAAGTCACATAGATGACAAATCTTTTAGCAAGGAAGCAAAAGTACACTACTGATAAGAGCATGGATAGCGTGGGGCACATTAGGATGGGCTTCCACATATGGATGCTATATTGGAGGCCGAAGGAAGCCATGGAGAAATAAATGTACTAGGTCATGGGCTATAATGATGTCATTTGTACAATCAAGAAGGGCCCTTGTGGGTTATTACTAAAATAGTCACTTTTGGGCTATTTTTGTAATAGACTATTTGTGAAAAGGCAAGGACTATAAATAGTTGTCTTGGCCATTTTCTTTACTTAGATTTTGGATGATTGAATTGTATTGAATAGACATTGTTATTTAGTTACATTAGATTAGGGTAGTGATTGGGTTCAGTTCCAATTATTAGCTTAGATCGAGTGATTAGGGTGGATTCCCGAATTGCTTGTGTTATCTTCTTCACTTGATTAATCATCGAGTTATCATATTGTGGATTCAATTTTATTTCTCGTGCATTTGATTGAGTTCTCTTTCTCCCTTGGGTTAATTGTTCTTCAATTGAACCTTTCTTTCTTCACTTCTCATCTCTTATTTCTCAACTATCCTTTAATTTTGTTGTTTAGTTCCGCGTTTTCGATATCAATTTTAGTCACTTGATTGAGGTCGTTATCATTTTTGTATCAAGAGCCTAGGTTGAGGTTTGTTTTCACAAATCTTAATATTGGGATTTTGATTTCTTCAAAAATCTAAAAAAAAAATAATACAAAATTACTTTTGTTTTGATTTGTTGTTTTTGACACTAGATCTTGATTCTCTAGTGTTTTTTGAGCCTAGATCTTGAATTTCGTGCAATTTGGAGGTTTAGAATTGAAGTTACCATTGAAGGGTTTGAAGCTTTTGAAACTTTATCAATTTTGAAAAGTGAGTTTATTTTTGGCTTAGTTTTGAAGGTTAAAAATTAGTGGGGTTTGTTCGTGGCGTTGAAAGGAACACGTGGGTGAAAGTTTCATTGAATTTGGAGTTGAAATGAAGAAGTTATGAAGTTCTGAAGATTGAAATTTTTGTTAGTGTTCTTGAGATTCTTCATCTTGTTCTTGAGGAAGAAGGTTGAAAAGTACACTTTGATCCCAAAAATCTAAGGTCAAAGTGTTAGTGGGGCTACTTGTGGAAATTTGAAAAAAAAAATGAAAAAAAAATAAATTAATTTCCACGTTAGTTGCCACATCAGCAGTCAATTGCCACATCAGCAGTCAACTGCCAACGTAGCAACCAGTGCCCAGTCAATGCCAGTCAAAGCCCCGCTCGCCAGCTAGGCGCGTGCATGGCACTTTCAGAGAGCAAGAAAATTTCAGGTTTTTACACTTAGTTTTTTTGGGGGGTTCTTAAAGTTTTTTGGACCTAAAAATTGTTCTAATTGTCCAAACTTCGTGATTATTTTTTTGTTATCTTTATCATTTGATTATTCAACTATTTAGAAAGTAATTAACATCTTTAATCACTTTTTAAATAGTTTTAATCATCAAATTAAACCTCTTTAAAGTGATGAACTTCTTCAAGGCCTCAAAATTTTTCTAAGTGTCCAAATTTCGCGATTCTTTTTTTGTTCTCTTTATCTTTCAATTTCCTAACTAATTAACAAGTAATTAACATATTTAATCACTTTTTAACTAGTTTTAAGACATCAAATCACTTTTTTGACCCTTCAAATTAACACAAGTAACTTTTCTACTTTTGTTACTTAGTTTTTTTTGAGTCCGTTTTCTTTCTTGCTTCATTTCTTCTAATTTTCTCATCTTAATTTGTAGATTACTTCTTGATTCAAGTACTTTTAGTTTTATTTGACCCATTCTTCTTTTACGAGTCACAAGAATCCATTCCTCCACAAGCATTGATAGCCTTGAATTGATTGAGCAAAGCTTGTAACCTATCAATTTGGGAAAGAAGCCGTAGAAGGTGAGTTGAGAGCTCATATATGAGTAATGTGAGGCTTTTATTACTAACTTGTTTGCTAGTTTTTTAGGTACAAAAGGTGATATAAGGGAGAATGTCATCCATAGCTTTGGATTATTGTGGAGATGACATTAGTGACTATGCTTATAGTGACATGAGCTATGAGTATAGTGATGATGAGCAACATGAGGGTTCTTTGAGTGTTTATGAGCAAAGTAATAAAGTTCATGAGTATGATGGTGAATCTTATGAAAGATATGATGGTCCAAGAGATTATGATCAACATGATGATGAGAATTACTACACCGGAGATGAATATGAGATGCATGGAGTTTATGGCTCTTATGATGAACATAAAAGAGTAGAAGTCTCTTATGATGAATTTGATAGTGAAGATGAAGAGTATGGGGGTTCTCATATTCCCCACCATGGTGATGAAGACGATGTGAGGTACAATTCTTTCTCCTATATGTCTTGTGAACCTTTTGAAGAGGATTGTGATAGAAGGGGGTGTTGTGGGGATGAATTACCTTCCTCATCTTATGTTACTTCCTATCCTAGTCGAGGGGGTATAGATGCGTGGGCAAAATCAATTCAAAGACGTCGTGTGTACCATAGGCGAAGAACATTCTCTACTTCTTATGGTGCAAGAACTTTTACTTCTTATCCTTATTCCAATGTGACTAGTTATCCTTATGGTAATAATGTTGGAGGTGGGATGGAAAGATCAATAAGCCATAGAAGTAGAGAGAATTCATTATTTCAAGATGTGTATGACCGAGAGAGGCAGGTTCTTGAAACAAAAATTACAAGTGAACCACTTCCAATTGAGGATCCTATTACTATGAAGATGAATAAAAAAATTTCTTCCATGCTTATAACTCTTGACAAGATCTCTCAAATGGTCTCCAAGCTTAATACCAAGGAGTCGAAAGCAAAACAAGCTACTCCTTGTGGAAATGTGCTTGAAGAGGATTCAATGAATGAAATAAAGGCTACTCCTTGCAACCCAAAGTGGAAGTTAGAGGTGAAGGGATCTCCAAATCCTTCCCAAGGAATTCTTGGCACTTGTCCTAACTCCAATAAGATTGAGAGACAAAAGATTGAGAGGAGTAAAGGTGTGATATGTGACAACCCTAAAGTGGAAAAAGGAGAGGTTATGAGCAGTGATGTGAGAGGGTTGTCACAATATTATACCAACTTTTGTAACCTTTCTTCCTTTTCTAGTTGTCTAGATTTTTGTGCAGGTATCCTTGGAGATAAGCCTAGTGAGGCACCTCGAGCAATGAAAAATCATGAGGTGCTAGAAAGCTTTCCAAAGGAGAAAATGTTCTCTAATGTTGAAAAGCAAGGTGAATGCAATCCTTTCTATGAGCAACAAGGTAACAAAGCTAAACCTTACACTTTGTCAAAAGCAAAAGATCCTTACGTGGCTAGTAGCCAATTGAGTGTAAGCGATGGCATGTATATGCGGGAGCTTAAAGATCCTTTGCCTTGTGATCACCTTTATGACACCATGTTACATAGTTATAATGTATTTGTTGAGAGTGTTCATACACTAGTTGATCCTATTGATGACCGAATTGATTCTTCCAGTAAGATCAATTTGTGTCCATCTAGTGTTGAAACTTATGCATTGAATGGTAATATCATATGAATTTTTTCCATGTTTAACTAATTTCCATGTTGATAATGTGGATACACTAGTTGATCGTATTAATGACCAAATTGATTCTTCAAGTAAGATCAATTTATGTACACCTAGTGTTGATACATGTGCTTTGAATATTAGTTCATTACCAAATGATATTGGTGTTGATCAACTTGTGTGTAATGATGGCCCACTAAATAAGGAGTTTTGTGATGAACTTAAGCGACCTCAATTTAGTGATGGCATTGATATAGTTGGTCATGTAGTTAGTCATGTGACGTCATTGCACTTAAATAATGAATCCTTGAATTGTGATCCCATTCCTTGTTCTTCTCATGAGGATTTTGAGGTGGGATATGTTTTTAAGGATAATCCCTTATTTGAGGTTGAAATGACTAGTGAAGGTGAAATGCATAGTGGTGTGTCTTGGCATTATAGAAGTGTAGCCTCTCTTGAAAGCTACCAAGTGATTGAGAATCCACTATGGTGTGATGACACACTTTTCGAAGATGAAACTCTCTTCTTGGAAGATGATAATACGTCTATTGGAGGAGTTAGTGGTCGAAATGAAAGGGGTGTATATTCTCCAATGACCCCTTCATTCTTGTGTTACCCCATGATGGTATGGGATTTGTTATGTATGGAGGTGGAGATATGTGGGTCTTTTACTTCTTTGACCCACATGAACCCTTATGGGTGATTGCACCATTTTTGATGAGGTCTTATTGTGAGGCGATGAAACAATTATGTCTTACGGCTCCTAAATCATATGTGATATCATCTCTTGGGATTCTTGATGCCATTAAGACCTTTGTGGTTTCCTTGTCACATGATGTTTCTTATGACCAATTCCTTTGTACCTTATATGATGAATGGATCTTCTTTAACACAAAGGATAGTTGGTTGTATTTCAAATGTATGCCTTCTTGGGAAGTTGGTGTGGTTGATAGCCCTTGTGCTAACCCTAATGCTATGAGGATATGTTTGTTGTTTGTCTTTCTCATATTTTTGCAAGGTTCGTATTCGAGGACGAATCATTTTGAAGAAAGGGAGGATGATAAGAGCATGGATAGTGTGGGGCACATTAGGATGGGCTTCCACATATGGATGATAGGTTGGAGCCTGAAGGAAGCCATGGAGCAATAAATATACAAGGCCATGGGCTACAAAAATGTCATTTGGACAATCAAGAAGGTCCCTTGTGGGTTATTACTAAAATAGTCACTTTTGGGCTATTTTTGTAATAGGCTATTTGTGAAAAGGCAAGGACTATAAATAGTTGCCTTAGCCATTTTCTTTACTTAGATTTTGGATGATTGAATTGTCTTGAATAGACATTGTTATTTAGTTACATTAGATTAGGGAAGTGATTGGGTTCAATTCCAATTATTAGCTTAGATCGAGTGTTTAGGGTGGATTCCCGAATTACTTGTGTTATCTTCTTCGCTTGATTAATCATCGAGTTATCATATTGTGGATTCAATTTGGTTTCTCGTGCATTTGATTGAGTTCTCTTTCTCCCTTGGGTTAATTGTTCTTCAATTGAACCTTTCTTTATTCACTTCTCATCTCTTATTTCTTAACTATCCTTTAATTTTGTTGTTTAATTCCACGTTTTTTATATTGATTTTAGTCACTTGATTGAGGTCGTTATCAACTACTCAACACTTTTATACATAACCATTATGATCTACACAATCTCTCATGCATATCATATATTAAATCACAAGAGTAAACACTTACCCAAACTTGCAAGGTGATGATCTTGTCCACAAGAGATGGTTGCCTTAGGGTTTGTATGAAGAGAAATGAAATATCTCCTTTTTAAAAAAGTCTAGAATATGCATGTGCCCTTTAGTGAATAAAAATCTGATTTTCCACCTTATATAGTCCTTTTAACCTTATCCATAGCCACACTTTGATCAATAATTGATGGTTTACTTGGTCAAAGAAAGAATGGATCATTTTCCCATTTTAGGCCATGTCTTTTGCTCAATTATTGGGCCTTTATTGAGCCCATTAACACATGTGAATTCAACCCACTACAATTAATGTGTAATACCCCAACCATCTCTTGTTTAAATAATTCCATAAATGTTACGGTAGTCTCATAGGTTCGAAAATGTATGGGGTGTTACATTTATGAAGAGGAATTGGCAGCGATTCTTAACCAAGATATTTGGAAGTTGAGAACTAAAGAGATTAGATCAGTGAAGGTCCAGTGGAAAAACCATCATGTAGAAGAGGCCACTTGGGAGACTGAGGCGGATATGCACAACAAGTACCCTTACTTGTTTGAGGATTCAAGTACTTCCTTGTATTATTTTTCTCATTTTTCTTGATTTATCATTCGAGATGAACGATGGATAAATTGGTATCTATTGTAATGACTGCTTTCATCATTACAGTATGGTCTAGCATGCAAAATTTTGGGTTAAGATTCTCCTCGAAAGTATTAGAAATTTCAGGCTAGGCTAGTCTTAGATGAATTCTAAGTGTGGTGTGGTCTAGATAAATCCAATAATAGATGGGTTAGTGTTTATATTATTTGAAACCATGTTATGATAGCTAGGGGTTAAGGAGTTCATAGAAACTTGTGGAAGTGAATTCGAGTTAGTAGAACTCTGGATATAGCATTTGACGTAAAGGGATTAGTTTGGGATGTCAAAATTTGTAAGTGTGTTGCAAAATTGGCAAATTTCTGGGAGTGTCAAACTTTTTTCCTTGCCTAGGCCTCCATAGTGGGAGGCAGGGCGGCTACCACCAACCTGCTATAGAGGGAATTATGTCACTCTACCGGGAGTCAGCTTTGGTAATTTCTGCCATAGCGGGCTAATCCTGCTATAGCAATACCTCTATAGAGGGAACCGAGCTGCTATAGTGGGCTACGTTCAGTTAAATGCAGTTTTTAGAATTTAAACATATTTTTCATTCCATTTTCTCTCTAGAGCAGAAAAGGATGATTTAGGGCAAAAATCTTTAGTTTCCTCCCAATTTTCTTCATTGAGGTAATTTAATCCACCCGTTAAACTAGTTTTTTGATGATTAATGTTTAGAATCACTAGGTTTTGACCATAGGGAAGGATTTAACTTGACCAAGGTTTATTTTCTGGTGTAATTTAGTAAAAACAAGGGGTAATCCTTGGGGGTTTTGTCAAGAAAGGATAATTTATTCTTGCATGCTTGGAGTCCATTCTTATAAACATGAATTTGATAGAATTAAGGTGGAATAAAGGTCGAAAAACTCTAAAATAAGGGAATAATCATGATTTTGACCTTGGGGTTATGGGATTAGGTTGTAATCCATGAATTTGTTTGAAAATTGTTTGAATTGTGAGTGTGTTGTTGTTTTTAGACCACAATCAAGCTGACGTTGCAAGAAAAGGTAAGGCTAAAGTTCATTAGAGACGTGTAAGACTTTGATTGAGGTAGGTGATGGTTGAATTGTATTTAAAGGCTCAATTTAGTTTATGTGTGCATAATAACTGCTTATTTGATCGCTTGTTGTAATGTGTGTTGTTGAATGTTAACTTGTTGTATAAATGTACAAGTTGTTTGATAACCTGAATTGAATTTGTGTAAAAAGGCTTGTTTTAAAGTGCAAGTGTGGTTTTTATATCTTAAATCGAGATTGTACATGTTATGACATGAGTTGAAACAGTGAGATAACCGATTAGGTTTATCATTATGGAATTGGTGAATCTTAGGGAAAAAAAGGCAGGGATGTTGGAATAAGGGTGGTATACCATTGGTTTGGGATAAGGGCAACAGATACTATTTGTCTGGGTTATTTAGTACATGGGCTGAGCTCGTCCCTTGCAATTTATGGCTAGTGGGCATTTAAAAGACCTATAGTATGTGTGTACATGGTACTGGAGGGTTTGATGATTTTATAAATGGACCAAGTTATTGTTATTGTTATTTTGGTTCCATGAGTGAACCGAGTTTTGTTGTTGTTGTTATTTTCATCAATAAGAGGTCCAGGCTATGGATATTCTTTGACTAAATTGAAATTGTTTATAACACCCCATACCTACCAAACCCTACTTGACAACGTTGAACAATGTTTACTTAAGTGTCGAGAGCCAAAAGTATGTATTAAGTAATGTTAGTGATGAGGTAATTGAAATTGGGCCTAGTACAAAGGATTAGACCCTCGTGGGAGGTGTAATACCCCGTATGTTGTCAAACCTATACGACTACATGTACATGTATGGAATTAATTGAACATGAGAGATGTGAAGAATTATGCACTTATTTGTTAGGGCTTATATGAGTCTTGAGCCATTGGGCCAAATGAGGCCCAACACAAAAATAAAAGATTAGGCCCAATGGGGCAAAACATGATCCAATCTTCCATTTGACTAATCAACCATGCATTTAATGCCAAGAGATGGATAAGAGTGACTTGAGGGATATATATATATATATATATATATATATATATATATATATATATATATATATATATATAAGGAATTATTCATTCACTTGGTGGGCTCAACTAACAATTTGTAATGAGCTAAATGAGGCCCAAAAATTAGCATGCAAGACATGGCCCAAAAGGGGTAATTAACCCATTCTTGACCCATTCTTGCAAGACCAAGTCCACAAATCAATTATTGACCAAAGGTATGGGATAAGAATGACCTTAAATGGTCTATATAAGCAAAGAAAAATCAGATTTTATATCATTTGGACACCCATGCCTTTTCTAGAATTTTCTCAATATTTCCACAAACCCTAAACCTTCATCCTTTTGGCCAAAGATCATCACTTGGTGAGTATTGGTAAGTGTATATTATTATGGTTTAACATATTTTATGCATGTAAGTTGGTTTATATCATGTTGGTTATGTTGGTGAAGTGTGAGAAGTTCACTATGTGTGTATGCTACATGTTTGCTAAATCGGAGGATGGTTTTTCCTTGTAAACTTGAACATAGACATGTGGTATTGAAGGAAGTGAACATTATGGAGTTAATATTGACATGTGAGATGTGATTATAGAATTTCCTTGTTTTGTCATGGTGTATAATGTTTGGAATTTCTATTGTGAAATTGGTTATGGTTTTGGTGACGTATTGACCTTAAAATGTCGTTTTGGTGTTGTTATGTGTGTTGTGAGACCATGGCTAAATGTTGGTGTTTAATATGATCAAAAATATTTCAAAATAAGTTTGTTTATGATCATGGACCATTCATTGCATGAAAAGACCCAAAAGAGACCCTTTTTGGCCGAAACGGGCACCCGCCCTCGCAGACGAAGCACCTGCGGGCGCAGGTGCCAACGCAGGTGCCTCTGGATACTGCCAAAGGTCACCTGTGTACGCAGGTCATCCACCTTCGGGCGCATGTGGCTTAGCGGATTGGCCCAGAACTCCGAATTGCTTGTTTTTGCATCCCTTTGGCCCCCCGAAACCCCTATACCCTTCATGGATGTAATTATCAAATTTTGATGTCGTTTTAATGACCTTAAAGTGTCGTATGAAAGCATGTTGGACTGTATTAAATGTGGATGGTTGTTCATATGTGGTTATGAGGCAAATTGATAAGCATAAATGTGACGGAATGGAAATTAGAAGGCATAAAGGGTAAGTGTGATGCGAAATGCTATTGTTATACGAAATCTTGGTCAATGTGTGTAATGTTAAGGTGTTGTTGGTATGATAATGCAGTGAGTTGTATTGTAAGGCATTTTGTATGCTTGTACGGTAAATGATCGTTAACAAGAGTTTCATTGTGGACTTGTATTGTAGAGTGAAACATAAGGAAGAAGCTGGATTGTTGTGTTCATATATAGATTGTGTACTCTTACTTGGAAATAAAGGTATGTAAGGTTACTTTTCTATATCTTTCTACAACATATGGTGTTCACATTGTCATAGTACTCATTCGATTCTGAAATACTCTAAGGCATTCCGTGTCCGAGAGTTGGCTAGAGTTACTCATATGTTCCTTATTCATTGGTCAATGGTGAATCACATGACTCATGTTCATTGATTGACTTATGTTCATTGATTGACTCATGTCCATTTGTTGACTCACGTTCATTGGCTAATGTGTCAAGAGTTCCAAATGTTGTAAGGTATTGCATCTCAGGTTGGTGAACAGTTGATATCCACATGTATCGTATTTATTGATCATTATCCTAAGATTCCAAAAGTGTTACATTCCAAAAGGGTCCTATAGTATTTTTAACTAAGGTAGACATATATTGTTATTCACAAGTGTCCTACTCCTAGATGAATTACGATTCGCTTATCTCTTATTCATTGACTGAAGTTCCTAAGTTGTCATAATGCTGTAAATTCTAAGAGAACTATCTCAACGAGAGTAATGAGGTCAAGAGGGCTTGTTTAGTTGAATAACATTTTTCCAATCATGACATGAGTCCAAGTTCCAATAGAGTTATATACATGTCTCATATTCATTAGTAAGGTTCTAAAAGTCCGATGAGGTTATGTTCTAAGGTTTTAATAGTGGTTATACTCATGTGTCTTGATCATTGATAATTGTCCAATGGTTCCAACCGTGTTATGTTTCCATGGAGGCTATGTTCCAATAATGTTTATTTGCATGATTCTCACCCATTGATTATTGATCCAAAGCTTCAAATAAAGTTATGCCTATCATTGTATCAATCTCTCATAAGCAAAAGTACCAATCTCTCACAAGTTAAAGTATCAATCTCAAAAGTAAAGAAATGAAGTAAGAGTAAAGTAATGTATGTTGTGCTTCAAGATTCAAGAATTTTTTCATCATCAAGGTATCACTCATTGAATGAAAGAAAGAGTAATGAAATAAAGAAGCAATGTTTAATGGGTGGCATCCCAGGGGTTAAACACCTAGCATGGGTCGATCCCAATAACACGGGTGGCATCCTAGGGGCGACAGAAAAGCCTAGCATGGGTCGATCCCGATATATCATGATACATCCCAGGGGCGATAATCCTAGCATGGGTTATCCCATGACATCCCAGGGGCGACACGAAATCCTAGCATGGGTTCACATAGCATGACATCCCAGGGGCGATAAGCCTAGCATGGATTAATGACATCCCAGGGGTGACACGAAAGCCTAGCATGGGTTCATATGACATCCTAGGGGTCAAAGTACCTAGCATGGGTTCATCTCATCCCAAGGCTATAAAACAGCCTAGCATAGGTAGAACAATAAAGATGAATGAATATGATAGCAACAGAAGTAAAGAACGTAATATACATGGTTCCCCACATACAGAAAGAGAGTTTATTCACATTATCTATTTCTCTTATATTGATTCCATGGTTGTTGTTATTATGTATGAATGATTGGAGATGATAATAATGAAAGAAAGGTACATGGTTCCACATATAGAGTTTCTCTTATAAATATTTCCATTGAAGTTCTTGTGTATTGATACAGTTTTCTTACGGCCTTACATACTCAGTACATTCTTTGTACTGACCCCTCTTGGGGACTTACTTTACATATTGCAGGTGCAGGCATTAGTAGACCTCCATTGTAGGTTGATAGTATTTGCAGATTTTTGGTGAGCCCCAGTTGCTTCAGGACTTTCTGAGTCACAGTTGTACAGTGTTTTGATGTTGTAAATGTTGTATATAGCGGGGACTTGTACCAACTTTAAGTTGGTATTGTAAATGTATCAGTTAGAGGCTTTTGTAGACATATGTGGGTATTGGAATGCAAGAGACGTATGTTTATTTGACTTGGTGGCTCTATCGGCCATAGTTTTATGTTGTACATGTTTTCCATGACTTCCTCCATTGGCATGTTATATGTTATCGGTTACATGAGATAGTACGATGGTTATACGAGGATATGCATATGTACATGAGCAAAGATTGGTTCTCTCGGGCCATATCGGCTTCGGGTGCCAATCACGCCTCGTTGGGATTCGGGGTTTGACATTGTTGAATGTAATAAATGAGGTAATTGTAACAAGTTATGTTAGTGTTAGCTATTATGATTCATGGTTGTTGACTTGGTTGAGTGTTTGTACTTTTCTATGCTTTCTAGGTTACATGATTTCTTGTTGAGGAAATACTAAGTGAAGGTATAATGGCTAAGTATTGAATGGTTGCTCTTGTTTACAAATTGTTAGTTATGTGTTTACATTTATTATTTTGAGTCAGCCTAATGGTTTTGTACTGATACTACTTGTTCTCTTCTTTTTGTTGAGTGTAGAGCATATTCCAATAGGTTTAGTAAGACCTCTGTTGTAGCCAGTGATTGTCTTCGACCCAAGGGTGAGCTTAATCTTCCAAGCAGACATGATTCTTCGCACATTATAATCTTGTCCATTTGTTCAGACTCAGACACTTTTCTTATTTTAGTTTTTGAGGTTGTACCCACAGATTATCAGGTTCTAGTTGTTTTGGTGCAATGATTTTCAATTCTTGGGGGAATGTTTTAAGACCCTTGATTATTCTGTAGTGTTTTGACTATTAGAATTATTCGAATTATTGGTTGGTAATGGAATTGCTCATTCTCTTTTAAAATTGATTGAGTATTTGTGTTGGGCTTTGGGGTTAGATGGTTCTCCCACTGGAGGTTTAGTATAGGTACCATTCGCGATAGGGTTTTGATCGTTACAATGCCAAAAATAGTCCACCTGAATTTTAAAACCCCTTTTTCTTTTAAGTTGTAAACTAAAATGAGGCTTTATTCTAAAAACCATTGGGGTTGCCTCAAGGCTTGGAGAGATGGAGAAGAAGGAGTGCCCCTAAAGAGGGTAAAACCCAATGTTTTCTTGAATTTTCACATCGGATATTGCTAAAACGGAGCAAGGATTACAAGTTCATACCTCTGTAGCAGTTGCTTGGTGCCGAGGTAGGCTAAGTTTAATTGAGTAGTAGACCCATGTTATAAAGTGTATGTATAACACAAATTGATGGGATATTCCATGCTAAGGCCTATATGCAAGGTGTTTAGATGGATAAAACTAATAACATAGGCCTATATGAATAAGATTGATATTCCTGAGTGTGATATTGTATTGTTAATAATGCTACCCTATTATTCCTTGTGCGTGTAAAATTAATTAGTGGATGGAAATGGGTTGGTAACTTATTTGTTGTGGTGAAAATAGGACAAGTACCAGTAAGGGTGATGTGAATGACTTAATCCTAGATCAATTGACTTGATTTAGTGGTACAGAGGTGACTTAGTGTTAACGTGGAAGTTTGGGAGATAGTTGAGTTGTCTAATAAAGGAATTGGGTGTATCCCGAGTATTAGTAATCCAAATGTTACCTTAAGTTAATGTGCGCTTACTTGTTTTTTATGTTAATTGACCCCGATTACTGTTGTTGGCAGAAAGGTGTAGGTGATTGTTGAATTGGAGTTAAAAACTCAATTTGGTTTATGTGTGATTGTTAATTGCCTATTTTTCTACTTATTACAATGCATGCTATTTGAATGTTGACTTATTGTTTATTTATACAAGTTGTTATGTTCACTTGAATGAGATTATATAAAAAGTGCTTGTTTTAAAGTGCAAGTATGGTTGAATTATATCGTTATTTGATTATACCTGTTATGACATGAGTTGATATTGTGAGATGAACTAGTAAAGATCGATCATCACGGGATGGGTAAATTTTAGGGAGTATAAGGGTAGGGATATTGGAATAAGGGTGGTATAACTATTGGTTTGGGATAAGGGTGGTAGACACTAGATGTCTGGGTTATTTGGTACATAGACTGAGCCCGTCCCCTGCAGGTCATGGAAAGTGGGAATATATAAGACCCTTAGCATGTGTGTACATGATATTAGAGAGTTCGACAGTTTCTTGAGCAAACCGGGTTACATTGTTGTTTGGTTATTTAGTTCCTTAAGTGAACTGGGTTATATTATTGATGTTATTGGATCCAGGAGTGATGTAGGCTATTGATATACTTGAATTGAGTTAATGTATTTGAAGTTCAATAAGGTGGTAATAGTGCCCAGGTCAAGTTGTTTGTTTTATGGTACATGGTAATTGCCTTGGTTGAATATTTGCACTTGTTCTATTATTTCCTTGTTTACTTAATGGATTGTTTATGTGAAACTATAAGGAAGAACTAAGTGAAGGTATCAATTTTCAAGGTGAATTGTTTATTTATATTTTTTGGGTGTGTCAAATAAAACTATAATATAAATTATAGGTTGGATGCTTGTTGCTAAGTAACATGGTTAGATTGGTCGTATAACTAATATGTATAAGGTGAACTCGTATTTTGCCCCTGAATTGGTAGCATTCTAAAGGTAGTGTTGTGAATGAGTCTAAGTTGAATTGCTTATTAATTATCTGGGTATTCTTGATTAATAAAGGCTATTAGTTCATTAAGTAAACTGATGAACATTGTATGGAAGATCGATTGGAGGGTAGTAAGAGAACTTCAATTATTGGTAAGGAGAGGAAGTGCGAGGGTTGTTGATGTGCCATGATTTCATGGCACTTTCAATGCCTAAAACAAGGAAAATATGCAATAACTTAGGTATGTTTGGTAGGTATGATGTGTTTTTTGTTCTATCTTCCAAGAAAATAGGTTTTGGAGGCAAAATGGAGAAGACAGGATGAAGCATGCACTGGAATGAAGTTTTTGAAGGCAAAAGAGAGGAGTTGAATTTCATAGAAGTGACCCACGGTCGTGACTCATGGACCGTAGGTCAAGGTCGTGAGTCAACTTCTACAATTTTGCATTGATTCCTAATTCCTAGGATCTGGACCCACGGTCAGTGAGTTGAGTCCACGACCTCAAGTCACGGTCCGTGGAAAGTTACCAACTTTTTTTCTCCTACATGTTTTAGGGTAGCATTCATTTTGTATCGACAAATACCCTATGTTGTCCTATGTTTGGGGAGTAATCTATTACATTATTTTGGATTCTATCACATTGTTTTGAGGTTCATAAACACATTGATCTTGTAAACTCAAACATCGATTCTAGGGCTTTGATTTATATTGAGATTTCAGAGTTTTATTCTTTTTGTGAGTTCATAATTCTGTTTCCATCATTGAATTCTTCTTGTGTCCTTGCAATTATGAGTAGCTAAATCTCTCAACTAGGGTTGTGTACTATGAGGAATTAACTAACGGCTTAAGTGCGAAACAATTCTAAACCGGTGTGACTGCATATATTGTTATTTTCTTAGTTATAATTGATCTTCTAATGGTTGCAAACGTTAGAAATTTGCTTGTATTCTATACTTGCTCGAGAGAGAGGTAGAGATTGGGAAAAGGGAATAACAATAGAGATTTGAAGCTATCAACCATCATCTAATAACTTGAACCGTAACTGGGATAGTTAATCTGAGATCAAGTATAAGGGTTAGTAGCGCGACACTTGGAGATCGAGAGGAGAAGAGTGAAATTCATCTAAACAAGGTCGAGAGACATTTAGATGAACCTATCTTATTAGATTTTTCATGCAATGCAGTGGGACAGTTTCACAGCATAAGTACTTGGTGAAGTTAAGGAATCTTGGGGATCACAGTCCTAATGCCTTTCTCGTATTGATCACAAATCCGACAATCAACAATTGTTATTGTTACTATTTGTTTACAAACCCCTCCCCCTTTTTTTACTTATTGGCCAATCACTTAGACAAGCATTCGACAGAAGTCCGTCCTATTTCCTCTGGGATCGACCCCAAACTATTTGTGTTCTATATTTGATACAGCGACCGCGTTATACCTTCCTGGAGGTATAGTTTGGAAGACATCAAATTTTGACGCCGTTGCCGGGGAATACAGTTACGGAGTTGATTGATCGTGTTTATTCAAGTGTTGGTTTTATTGAAATTGTTATTTTAAACTATTCATAGGGTGTACGCCGGTGTATACCCAACACTAGGAGTCAAGGAAATCCCCTGATTCAAATTGATACAGAAATAGAAAGAACGCTAGGGAATAATCAAAGAATGGTGAATACCGACTGAATTCAGGACCCCGCAGCCGGTGTGGATATTCATAACCAGCCACAAATTTATCTATCTAGTCATGAAACTGCTGAGCAAATCACTGCTCGATTAATGGCTGGGGAGAATTCTAGGCAAGCAGCTCTTAGACAAGCAGATAGAGATCATCAAGAAATGCAAGAGGCAGCACAATGTCTTGCTGCACTTGAAGAGAGACAAAGAAGACCAAGGGTGCAATAACCCCCACAAATACCATATGTGCCAGTTTTTGATGATCCTGAAGAAGAGGTTATAGCCTATTTGGAGCCGGTTGAGACTGGTACCATTATTCCACCAGAGTTACCTGAAGGAACTAAATTCGACATTACAAGTGCTATGATCCACCTATTGAACTTAAAAGGGGTGTTCGCTGGCCTTTAGATTGATGATGCGAACATGCATGTGATGAATTTTTTGGGGATATGCACCTCTTACAATCTACTAGGAGTGAGTCAAGGATCAATTCGATTAAGGCTATTTATACTCTCCCTTACGAGAGAGGGGACTTTGTGGTTGACTGAGTTACCACGAGGTTCTATCACTACTTGGCAAGAGTTGAGGAATCAGTTTCTAGAATGATTTTTTCCACCTTCCCAAATGTTGCAACTAAAGGATGAGATTTATACTTTTAGATAGCTATTAAGTGTAACACCCCGTAACTTTCCACCCTACTTGACGACATTAAATAATGTTTACTTAGGTGTCGATAGCCATACGTATGTATTTGATAATGTTATGAACTAGAAAATTAAAATTTGGCCTCATATATGTGATTAGCCCTTCATAGGAGGTGTTTTGTGATTTTCGTGGAGAAGTTGTGGGGTTCAAAACGAGGCTAAGAAGACCTATAAACAAAGTATATTAAGGTTAAGAAGTAAGTTAAAGAATAGGACTTGAAGTATCCAACCAAACCCGCGAAGAAAAGTCGAAAAATAAAATTTTCAAAAAATCTAAGGGTGGGGCACGCCAGAGGGCATGCCACACCACTTTGGGACAAATTTTTGTTCCCAGAGGCATCAATCTAGAGCGCCCAAGGGCGTGCCACGCTGGTTTTGCCACTTTTTCAAAGTTGGAAATTTTCCTAAGTCCCAAGGGTACCCGGGGACGTACCGAGCCGATTTTTGCCACGTTTCTTCTACAACCATGAGTATATACATGAAATGAGTCAATTATTATATTTGTATGATAAAATTACTAGATAAAAAATTTGGCATCGAAATGACGATTTTACCCTTTTGGTCAAAATAGGCCATACGTGGCGAGAATCACTTGTTTTGGGGGTTAAGGCTACGGATATGAATAGCATGAGTGGGAATATTGTTGTAACATGTACGAGATGATTTAAACATGAGAAATTATTAATTTTACTGGGTTAAGTAAATTGGGCCCAAAAAGGACCCAAAAATGAAAAGAAAACATGGCCCAAAAATGGGTCAAAAGACCCATTCTTGCCTTGACCTTCTAGACCAAGCATTTAATGCTTTAAGAGTGGCTAAGGATGGAAATAAAGTCCTATAAAAAGGACCAAAAAATCTGATTTTTATTCTTCACAAGTCTCATGCCTTTTTGAACAAAGAGATAAGATATTTGCTCTCAAACCCTAAAGACTCAAAGCCAATTTTTGGAACAAGATCATCATTTTTCAAGATTGGGTAAGTGATTATTGTTATGGATTAATATATTATATGCATGAAAGAGTATGTAAATCATGTTGGTTGTGCTTGGAAATGTTGGACATGGTACTTTGTGTTTTTGTATGAGATTTGTGATCCATGAGGTTCAAGCTTGAATTATGACTTGTGCCTTTGATGAAAGAGCATGGTATGGATAAAATATGAACATGTATGGTGTTATTTTGTTATTAAACTAGTTATTTTTTGATAAGTGTAAATTGTGGGATTTTGGCCGATATGTTCTATGAAGAGTATTAAGGTGAATTGATGAACTATTTGTGATGTGGTGTGGATAGGAAAGTGTAAAGGAGAAGTGTTGTGGTGAAATGTATTGATTATCATGTATTGGTCAATGTTAGGAGTATTGTGGGATTTTTGGAATAATAATTTCATTAATGGTTTTGTCAAGGGGAAATGGCATGTTTAAAGGCAAACATGTAACTCATTGACGTTATATGCATTTGTAAAGTAGTTGGTGGTTAATGTAAATCCCGTTATGTATTTGTGTTGTAGAGTGACACATAAAGATGGAGCGGGACTATTGTATGAACATCTAGGATTGTATATTCGTATTGAGAATACAAGGTATGTAAGGTTACTCTGTTCGTATCTTTTTGCAGCAAATAATAGTCACACTGACATTACGCTTGTTCCATACCGAAATGTGATAAGGTATCCCATATCCGGTTATCCATGGTCATTATCATATATTTCCTACTCATTGATCATTTGTGAATCTCATGTCTCATATTCATGGTTAATGTTCCAAAAGCTCAAATAAGGTTATGTTCCAATGTTTCCAATAGTGATTTTACTTATGTCTCTTGTTCATGGATTATTGTCCAATGGTTCCCTTGGTGTTATGGTTCTAATAATGTTATGTTGCCAATTTATTCACATGTCTCTTACTTGTTGGTTAATGATCCAAAGTTTCAAGTAACGTTATGACTTTCATGGTATCAATCTCAAAGTAATGAATGAAGTAATACATATGTGGTTAATGATCAAGTACGGTGGCAGCTTTGGGGGTAAAATGCCTAGCTCAAGCCAATCCCAAATCAGGGGGCAGTCTTAGGGGCCTAAGCCTAGCTCAGATCGATCCTGACAGGGGGCAGCTCTAGAGGTGATAATCTAGCTCGATCCAAACCTGAAATGTTGTATGGGTGGCAGCGCTAGAGGTACTAACCTAGCTTGAGCCGATCCCGATATATACATTGATTCATAGGGTGGCAGCTCTAGGGTCATAAGCCTAGCTCGAGCCTATCCCAACATAATGCTATGTTATGTTTAAAACCCACTGTTCAGTCTGGGCCCGGGTATCACAGGTCACAAACAAAGATGAATAATCATTGAATTAAAGATACAAAGAAAGTAACGAAAGCAATATCCATGGATTCCAAAGTACAGAATAGTGACTTATCTATGTTGGTCATTCATTTGAATTTGATTTCATTGACATCTTTACATATCATACAAGTTTCATATGGCCTTACATACTCAGTACATTCTTCGTACTGACCCCTCTTGGGGAATTTAACTTACTTGCTACAGGCATAGGTACTAGTAGGCCTCCTCAGTAGGTTGCCAGTTATTGCAGATCTTTGGTGAGCTCCAGTTAGTTCGGGGCTTCACCGAGTCACTGTTGTACATATGTTTTGGTGTTGTACATGTTGTATAAACGGGGACTTGTCCCGAATTTTAGTTCATTCTGGTCAATGCATTTGTTAGAGGCTTTTGTAGATGGATGTGGGAGTATAAATGTAAACGGTATATGTCGTGTTTGACTTGGTGGCCTCAACGGCCAAGTTTCGCATATGTATATATATATATCATGTTCCATGACTTCCATTGTTAGTATCTAAAGCTATTATGTGATTATGGGTTTCTTATGGCATGCATATGATTGAATAGAGGCAAAGCTTGGTTCTCTCGGGCCTTGTCGGCTACGAGTGCCAATCCGTCCCGATGAAATTCGGGGCGTGACAAAAGTGGTATCAGAGCAGGTCGTTCGAAGGGTGTCTACAAAGTCGTGTCTGAGTAGAGTCTTACTTATCGATGTGTTGTGCACCACATTTATAAGTAGGAGGCTACTGGACATTTAGGATGCTGTTTCTGTTCTTCACTTCTAGATCGTGCAATAGAGCCAGTGTTGTAAGTTGAATTGAATCTGATCACGGTAATTATTTTTCTTTGGTATAGTCAAAATGCCAATTACGATAAGAGGTAGAGGTAAAGGGAAGCAGGTAGATGTACCTGTTGAAGAAGGAATGAGTAGACTACCACCTGACCAAGCTAGTCAAGGTGGAGCAAATGCTGAAATTTTATCGCGGTCTTCGTCTACTTTTCCAGCTCCGGAGGAGCCAATTGGTAGAGAAGTACCCGCGTAACCACCAATTAATGCCACAGATCAGGATATTAGAAATGCAGTTCATATGTTGACACAGTTAGTGGCAGCCCAGAGTCAAGGACGAACTGGTCCAATTACACATGATGATGATGCGGCTAGAGTGGCAAGTCGCAGAACACAGGATTTCTTGAAATTGGAACCTCCTATATTCACTGGGTCAGATCCAAAAGTAGATCCACAGGACTTTGTGGATCAAATTCAAAGGTCCTTGGAAGTTATACATGTGATGGGGGTAGAAACAGTTAAACTTGCTGCGTACAGATTGAAAGGAGAGGCGATATTATGGTACGAGGATTGGAAGAAATCCCATGATATTGGTGCAAATCCACTTATGTGGGAAGAGATTAAAGTAGCTTTTCTTGATCATTACTTGCCCTATGAGATCCGTGAGGCACGTGCGGATCAGTTTCTAAATCTCCGTCAAGGAAATTTGAGTGTCAGAGAATATAGCTTGCAATTTAATTCCTTGGCTCGATATGCATCAAATGTTGTGGCTACGATGACAGACAGAGTCCATAGATACGTGGACAGACTAGAGCCATATTTGGTAAGGGATTGCACCATTGCTGCCTTGAACAAGGACATGGACATAGCGAGAATTCAGGCCTTCGCCCAGAAAATGGAAGATCAAAGGCAGAGACGAAGGGTACATGAATTTGACGGGGGACAGTCCAAAAGGGCTAGACCTATTGGACCACCTATGATGTCCCAAGGAGGATCTAGGCCCTGTATATTTCCTAGACCACCGTTCTCCTATTCCACGGGGGTGCTTATTCTCAGTTTCAAGGATCTAGAGGTGGTCCATCTGGGCAGAGTAGCGGAGTTTACGGATCATAGGCAGCAGGTTTTCCCGATCAGCAGTGTTAGTACTGCGGGTGTATTCATGCAGGTACATACCGAGTGGGGACAAATGCTTGTTTCTGGTGCGGAATGACAGGACACATGATGAGAGAGTGTCCCCAGAGGAGTATGAGTGGTGTAGCACGACCGACAGGATCGGCCATTGCGTCGTCAGCATCGGTTCCTTCACTAGGCCGAGGTGTGCATCCTGTTGGACATGGTAGGGGTGTCAGAGGAGCATCCAGTACTAGTGGGGTCCATAATCGTACTTATGCTTTAGTGGACCGACAGAATTCAGAGGCTTCCCCTGATGTCGTCACAGGTACATTATCCATATTCTCATATAATGTATATGCACTGATTGACCCCGGTTCTACATTTTCCTATGTTACTCCATTGGTTGCTGCTAAATTTGCAAAGGCACCAGAATTATTAATTAAATCAATTGAAGAGTCTACACCGGTCGGTGAATATATTATTGCAAAAAGAGTATATCGTAACTGTGTGGTAACTGTGTGTGGTCATGATATGTTGGACGATCTCATTGAATTAGACATGGTGGATTTTGATGTGATCATGGGAATGGATTAGTTGGCCTCTTGTTATGCCATGGCAGATTGCCGGGCCAAGAAGGTGTAATTTTATTTTCTGCAAGAAAATGTTCTTGAATGGAAAGGTAATGTAGGGGCACCAAGAGGAAGATTTATTTCCTATTTGAAAGCCAGAAAAATTATTGCTAAGGGTTATATATGTCATTTAGTACGGGTGAAAGATATTGAAGTGGAACCACTAACTCCGCAGTCGGTTCCAGTGGTCAATGAATTTCTGGATGTCTTTCTAGAGGATCTTTCAGGCTTACCCCCAGAACGAGAAGTTGAATTTGGCATTGATGTGATTCCAGGCACTTAGCCTATTTCTATTCCTCCCTATAGAATGGCTCCAGCAGAATTACGTGAATTGAAGGAGCAATTGAAAGATTTGCTGGACAAAGGCTTCATTAGGCCTAGTATGTCCCCGTGGGGTGCACCGATATTATTTGTACTGAAGAAAGATGGCACATTGATATTGTGCATCGACTATCGGCAATTGAATAAGGTAACGATCAAGAACAAATATCCCCTCCCTCGAACTGATGATCTGTTTGATCAGTTACAGGGTGCCAAGTGTTTTTCAAAGATCGACTTGAGGTCGGGTTACCATCATGTAACACCCCGTACCTTCCTAACCCTACTTGAAAACATTCAATAATGTTTACTTAGGTGTAGATACCTATAAGTATGTATTTGGTAATGTTAATGATGAGAAAATTGAAATTTGGCCTCGTACATGTGATTAGCCTTTTATAGGAGGTGTTTTGTGATTCCGTGGAGCATTGGGTAATACCCCGTACACATTCTAACCTCATTTGGTGACTTGGAGTCATGTTTACTTGATGATTAAGATCACTAGATAAGTATTTTGTAGTGTTTTGATAAGGTATTGGACGATATGCAAGAAGAAATGGCCGAAAAATTCAGCAAGGTGCAGAAACTTGCGCCACTACCCTATTTCAGGGGGTGTGGCGCAATCCACTGATTCAGAGGGCAAGTAAATCTTGTGCCACTGCCTTTCTTTTCAGCAGTGGCGCAAGGCACAAAATATGTGCCCTTCCAGACTCGTTTTGCAACGCAATTCTACGTCGATTCTTATATGGTTTCTTTTGGTTATTTGGAGTTCTTTGAGAATTTTTAAAGTTTAAAATACTTCAATACACTCCTACATACTCCTACATGATCAAATCATGAAATATAAATAGTTATCCAAAATGTTCAATGAAGCCAAGGACGACTAGAATTCCTATTTTTGCGATTGAGACGACGAATGAGAATCTCGTAAGAGAATATTGTCGTGAAATTATGAAATTATTTAAACATGAGATATATGGTGAATTATACATGAAAGTTGATGGGTTAAATGGATATGTGCTATATGGCCCAAATTTAGGCCCAAAATGGAATGAAAGACAAGGCCCAAAGAGGAAATGACCCAATCTTCCAATATTGACCAAGTAAATATTGTATTAAATGCCAAAAGTGGTTAAGGATTCCTTGAGTATTATATAAAGGCTCCAACATCAGATTTTTATTCACCCAAACTCTCATACCTTTTTGGATATTTATCAAACATTTCTCTAGTTCCAAACCCTAAAGCAAAACAATTCCTTGGAACTCTTTGGACAAGATCATCCTATTCCAAGCCTTGGTAAGTATTTATTCTCATGGATTAACATATTATATGCATGGGAGATTATGTATCTCATGATAGTTATGTTGGCAAGGTGGTGAATAGTGTATTTGTGCTTTTGGTGAAAGATGTGTCATCTTTGTGATTTGAATTTGAAAAGAGACTTGATGTCTTAATGAAAGAGCATGGTATGGATAAACTATGAACATGTATGGTGTGATTTTGTTATTAAACTTGTTATTTTTCTAAAAGTGTAAATTGTGGGATTTTGGCCGATATGTGCTATGAGGTGTATTAAGGTAATTTGATGGATTATTTGTGATTTGATATGGATAAGAAAGTGTAAAGGAGAAATGTTTTGGTGAAATGTATTGATTCTCATATATTGGTAAATGTATGGAATATTGGGGGATTTTTTGAATAATAATTTTATCAATAGTTTTGGCAAGGGGAAATGGCATGATTAAGGGCAAACATGTAACTCATTGATGTTATATGCTCGTTGATGGTTAATGTGAATCCCATTATATATTTGTGTTGTAGAGTGACACATAAAGAAGGATCGGGACTATTGTCTGCACCTCTTGGATTATATATTCGTATTGTGAATACAAGGTATGTAAGGTTACTCTATACGTATCTTTCTGCGGCAAATAGTAGTCACATTTACCTTACGCTTATTCCATCCCGAAATGTGCTAAGGTATTCTATATCCGGTTAGCCATGGTTATTATCACATATTTCTTAGTTATTGATCAATTGGGAATTGTATGTCTCATATTCGTTGGTCAATGTTTCAAAAGCCCAAAAAGGGTTATGTTCCAAAGTGCCAAGAGTGGTTATACACATACCTCTTGTTCATTGACTTATGTATCATGGTTTCAATAATGTTATCTATTGTTAATTCACATATTTCCTCATTCATTAATCATGGTTGTTCATGAGTTTCATAATTATGGACATGCTTCAAAAGTCCCAATCATGTTGTGTCCTTGAGCTTCCAATAATGTTGTGGCTATGTATATATACGTTAATATCTCATAATTGATTGTATCAATCTCTCATAAGAGGATGAATCCATTCCTCGCAAGTACATCTCTCAAAATTAAGAAATAAAGTAATGCATATTTGTTGATGGTTAATGATCAAGTATGGGTGGCAGCTTTGGGGGCAAAATGCCTAGCTCAAGCAGATCCTGAGATTGTCGGATCAGGGGGCAGTCCTAGAGGCATAAGACTAGCTCGGACCGATCCTAACAGGGGGCAGATCTAGGGGTAATAACCTAGCTCAAGCCGAACCTGATATGTTGGTATGGGTGGCAGCTCTAGAGGCATAAGTCTAGCTCGAGCCGATCCCAATATATATATTTATTTATGGGTGGCAGCTCTAGAGGGAAAGTCCTAGCTCGAGCCGATCCCAACATAACGTTATGTTATGTTAAGACCCACTGATCAGTTGGGGCCCGGGTACGTTGTGATATGAGCGATGAGGAATAAACAATAAAGAGAAGCATTTAATTTATCTAAGCTACATGGTTCCACATATACAAATCGATGGGTTATTCATATTGATTATCCTATTACATTTTGATTCTATTGATGTATTTATGACAGTTTCATATGGCCTTACATACTCAGTACATTCTTCGTACTGAACCCTCTTGGGGGATTTACCTTACTTGCTACATGCGCAGATACTAGTAGACATCCATAGTAGGTTGCAGGCCTTTTGCCAACTTTTGGTGAGCTCCAGTTGGTTTGGGGCTTTTTGAGTTGCTATGTACATGTATTTTGGTATTGCATATGAGTTTAGAGCGGGGTGTTTTCCCGACAATAGGTTTATCATAGCTATGTATCTGTAGAGGCTTTGTAGTCTTATGTGGGAACAAAATGTAAGACATGTATGCTCATTTTGGTTTGATGGTCCTAACGGCCAAGTCTCTTATATATATAATGTCCCATGATTTCCGTACTAAGAATCTTATGTCTTTGTGAGTTGCTGATGATTCTTATGATTCTTACGGTATGCATACGATTGGGCATGAGTAAAGATTGGTTCTCTTAGGCCTTATCGGCTTCGGGTGCCAGTCCGGCCCGAATGGGATTTTGGGTCGTGACAAAAGTAGTATCCAAGCAGGTCGTTCTAAGGGGTGTCTACAAAGTCATGTTTGAGTAGAGTCTTACTTATCGATGTGTTGTGCACCACATTTATAAGTAGGAGGCTACGGGATATTTAGGATGTTGTTTCGTTTCTTCATTCCTAGATCGTGCAATAGAGTCGGTGTTGTCAGTTAAATCATATCTGACCATGGTAATTGGTTTTCTTTGATATAGAAATTGTCGATGACAAGAAGAGATAAAGGCAAGGGTAAGCAGGTTGTTACGCTTACCAGAGAAGGATTGAGTAGACCACCATCTGACCAAGCTAGTCAAGGTGGCGCTGATACTGACTTTGCATCATGGGCTTCTTCCACTTTCCCAGCTACAGAAGAGCTGAGAAGAAGAGAAGTATCTTCAGCACTGCCCGTTAATACTATTGAGCAGGATTTGATGAGTGCAGTACAAATATTGACCCGTGTAGTTGCTGCACAAGCTCAAAGACAAGCTTTTATGCAACAAAAGGAGGGACAGAGGCATAGGGAGAGGATGAAAGAATTGGAAGAAAGATCGTCAAAAAGGGCTAAACCTATGGGACAAACCAGGGTGTCCCAAGGAGGATTTGGGCCTCGGGTTTTTCACAAACCACTTAGGACATCGTTTCCCCATACCACAACAATTACTCCTCCTTTATTCCAAGGGTTTAGAAGCAACCAGTTTGGGCAAGGAGGTGAGATTCAAGGTTTACGGACAGTGGGGTATCAAGCACAAGGAAGTATGAGCCGCCCGAGGTTTTATCGTCGGTTGTGCCAGCACTGCGGGAGAGTTTATGCAGGTGAATGTCAGTTCGGAATGAATGTTTGATATTTTTGTGGCATGCCAGGTTATGTGGCAAAAGGGTGTCCACAAAGGAACACAGGTGGCATGGCACGACCCACGGGACCAACCGTCGCATCGACATCATCTGTGCCTCCTCTAGGTAGAGGTGTACAACCTGTTAGTTATGGAAGAGGTGATAGAGGAGCATCTAGTTCTAGTGGTATTCAGGGAAGTACCTACTCCGTGGCGGATAGGCAAAAATTTGAGGCTTCTCCTGATGATGCAACAAGTATATGATCTGTCTTTTTACGTAACGTATTGACATTGATTGATTTGGGGATTTACCCTATCAGATATTATTCCATTGATTATTGAAAAAAAATATAGAAAAAGAAGAAATTTTGTAAAAGGACACTAGAAGTTTTAGTTAACCTATTTGGGGCCTCTACAAAAGGTGAATTTATTGTAGCTAAAAGAATGCATCGTGACTGTGTAGTCATTGTGGGAAGTTATGATACATTGGCTGAATGTAGTGCATTGAAAATGGTGGATATTAATGTTATCATGGGTATGAACTAGCCAACTTCTTTTTTATGCCGCGGTAGATTGCCGGGATAAGAAGGTACATTTTCATCTTCCACAAGAAGATGTTCTGGAATGGAAGGGTAATGTAGGGACACCAAGAGGAAATTTTATTTTCTTATAGCCAAGGGGTACATATGTCATTTGGTCCGAGAGTAAGATACCGATGTGAAACCACCAAGTCTTCAATCGGTTCCAATAGTAGATAAATTCTGGATGGGGTTCCTGAAATGGAAAGTAGAGTTTGATATTGATATGATTTCAGACATTTTGCCTATTTCTATTCCTTCGTATATAATTTCACCAGCAGAAATACAGACATTAAGAGTAATTAAAAGGCTTGTGGACAAGAGATACATAAGACTAAATATGTCCTTTGGGGCGCATCCGTGTGAATATGGAAAACAAAAATGAAATGGTACTTGAGAACGTATACTGACTATTGGCAACTGCACAAAGGAATGATCGGAAAAAAATAATTCCCTCTTACGAATTGACGATTTGTTTGAGTAGTTACAGGATGCCAAGTGTGTTGTCCTTTTTTATAAAAAGGATTGTATCTACTTTTTATTCCACCAATGTCCCTGAAACAAGAGTGACTTGAGACCGGGTTATCACCAAAGTTAGAGTTAAAAACAAAGATATACCCAAGGCAGTCTTCCGAACACGGTATGACTCTTATGATTCTTAGTTGTGGTATTGGGACTCACAAGTGTACTAACTATTGATATGGATTGGATGACTATTCTTGGATGTATTTGTGACCGTGTTCAGGGATAATATTCTAGTTTATTCGAAACCACTAGAGGACCACGCTAATCATGTGCAACAATTGTTATAGAAGGTTTCGAAATATGACTTTTGGTCATATCCATAACGTTCTTGGGTTACATTGTATAGGATTAAGGAATATAGGTCGGTAAGCAAAGATAGAAATGGTGAAAACAAAGGGGAGGGAGTTTACACACAAGACAATTAAGTCTCAGTAGGAAGATGCATGCGAGCAAAGTTCCTAAGAGTTAAAAGATAAATTAATTTCTAGACCAGTTTTAGTATTTCTCGAAAGCACAAAGGTTATGCAATGTAAGGTGATGCTTCTGGGGTTGACCTCGAATGTGTATTAATGCAGCATGATAAGATAATAGCGTATGCTTCACGACAGTTGCAGCCATATAAGAGAAATTATCTCACACATGATTTTGAGATAACAAGTTGTGGTAGTTATTTGAAAGATACGACACCACTACTTAGGGGGGTTCATATTGACATATAAATATTGATCATGAGAGTTTGCATATATCTTAAAGTAGAGGGACTTAAATCTGAGGTAGGGAAGATGACTCAATTATTAAGAGATTAAGATAAGATACTGCAATCGCATTCGGGAAAAGCAAATACAGTGGTCGATGCATTAAGCCGCAAAGCAGTAGAAAGTACTAATGGTCGGTTTATGGGGACATAAGGTATGGGTGAGGATCTACATACTGATTAAATAGGTTGGTAGTGCATTTACTTGAAACTCCCGATCAAAGGGGTATAGCACAAAATGCGATAAAGTCTTTATTCGTAGAGGTGAAGGAAAAGCAACATGCGAATCCTAATATATTTTATTTATTTATTTTGGCAAAAAGAACGTACCACAAGGTTCGATGAAATTTGACTTTGCGCAAGGGGGAATATTTTAATATCAAGGTGGATTAAGTATACCAAATATAGATAAACTAAGGAAATGAATTATAACCGAAGCACATCATTCACGGTATTCTATTGTATTCGGGAGAAACCAAAATGTACCATGGTTCGGTAAGAAGGCATTGGTGAGGCAATATAAAGAAGAAGAACATTATAGAAGTTGTAACTCCTTGACCAAATTGTCCATAGGTAATAGCAGAGCATCAGAAACCTGGAGGTTATGTGCCATGTATACATTGTCCAGTTTAAAATAAGACATGGTTAACATGGATTTTATCGCAAGTTTGCCTCATACACATAAGGGTTGTCTCGTATATTTTAGGAATTTAATTCCACGTGAGAGATAGCTGACAGGTTTACCTACATATCACACATGTTTCCTTTCAAGACCACCTATATGGCTGAGGAATATGCGAGGTGGTATATTAAAGAGGAAGTACAGCTATACGGTGTTCTGAACTCTATTACACTAGGAAGAAGGGCTCGATTTGCTACACATTTTCTTTGATGTTTCTTTTCAGAGAAGGTTGGGTACATAAGTGAAATTGAGTCTCACTTTTCACCCTCCAACGAACGGACAACAGAGTATACTATCCAAACACTTGAAGGTGTATGACGAACCTGTACGAGAGACTTAAAAGGTAGTTGGGATAATCATCTACCCCTTATTAAATGTGCTTATCTTGATAGCTATTGTTCAAGTATCAAACTGGTATTTGCAAAGGTTTATACAGAAGAAATTTTAAATCATCAATTGGGTGGTTTACACCGAGTGGAACTGCCTTATTTGGGGCTAGATTGGTTCACTACATTATAGAGAAGATTAAGGGAGTACGACAGTAGCTACAAGCTAAAACAAGACATATGCTGGTATCCATTATTTTTATTAAATATACAATCTATACAGGATGTCACTTATGAAGGTATATACTTCCATTCTATATAGATAAGTGGGAAAGATGGAAAAGAATATATATATATATATAGCTTTGGTAACAGTACAGTGGAGAAACCGAATCACGTAGGGAGCCAAAGAAATAATGAAGTCAAAGTACCCGTGACTATTTCAAACGGGGGGGGGGGGGGGGGGGGAAATCTCAAGGTATGGAGTTGGGTCAATAGCAAGGAAGTATCCATGAGTATTATGTGTATAAATAGATATGCATGGGATGTACATGAGACGATGTTACTAAAATTTGAGGACGAATGTTTCTAAGGGGGGAAGAATGTAACACCCCGTACCTTCCTAACCCTACTTGAAAACATTCAATAATGTTTACTTAGGTGTCGATAACTATAAGTATGTATTTGGTAATGTTAATGATGAGAAAATTGAAATTTGGCCTCGTACATATGATTAGCCTTTCATAGAAGGTGTTTTGTGATTGCGTGGAGCATTGGGTAATACCCCGTACACATTCTAACCTCATTTGTAGACTTGGAGTCATTTTTTCTTGATGATTAAGATCACTAGATAAGTATTTTGTAGTGTTTTGATAAGGTATTGGACGATATGCAAGTATTGAAGAAATGGCCGAAAAATTCAGCAAGGTGCTAAAACTTGCACCACTACCCTGTTTCAGGGGGTGTGGTGCAAGCCACTAATTCAGAGGGCAAGGAAAGCTTGCGCCACTGCCTTGCTCCTACATACTCCTACATGATCAAATCATGAAATATAAATAGTTATCCAAAATGTTCAATGAAGCCATGAACGACTAGAATTCCTATTTTTGCGATTGAGACAACGAATGAGAATCTCGTAAGAGAATATTGTCGTGACATTATGGAATTATTTAAACATGAGATATATGGTGAATTATACATGAAAGTGGATGGGTTAAATGGATATGTGTTATTGGACCCAAATTTAGGCCCAAAATGGAATGAAAGACAAGGTCCAAAGAGGAAATGACCCAATCTTCCAATGTTGACCAAGTAAACATTGTATTAAATGGAAAAAGTGGCTAAGGATGCCTTTAGTACTATATAAAGGCTCCAACATCAGATTTTTATTCACCCAAACTCTCATACCTTTTTGGATATTTATCAAACATTTCTCTAGTTCCAAACCCTAAAGCAAAACAATTCCTTGGGACTCTTTGGACAAGATCATCCTATTCCAAGCCTTGGTAAGTATTTATTATCATGGATTAATATATTATATGCATGGTATATTATGTCTCTCATGATAGTTATGTTGGCAAGGTGGTGAATAGTGTATTTGTGCTTTTGGTGAAAGATGTGCCATCTTTGTGATTTGAATTTGAAAAAAGACTTGATGTCTTAATGAAAGAGCATGGTATGGATAAAATATGAACATGTATGGTGTGATTTTGTTATTAAACTTGTTATTTTTCTAAAAGTGTAAATTGTGGGATTTTGGCCGATATATGCTATGAGGTGTATTAAGGTAATTTGATGAATTATTTGTGATGTGATATGGATAAGAAAGTGTAAAGGAGAAGTATTGTGGTGAAATGTATTGATTCTCATGTATTGGTAAATGTATGGAATATTGGGAGATTTTTGGAATAATAATTTTATCAATAGTTTTGGCAAGGGGAAATGGCATGATTAAGGGCAAACATGTAACTCATTGATGTTATATGCTCGTTGATGGTTAATGTGAATCCCATTATATATTTGTGTTGTAGAGTGACACATAAAGAAGGATCGGGACTATTGTATGCACCTCTAGGATTATATATTCTTATTGCAAATACAAAGTATGTAAGGTTACTCTATACGTATCTTTCTGCGGCAAATAGTAGTCACATTGACCTTACGCTTGTTCCATCCCAAAATGTTCTAAGGTATTCTATATCCGGTTAGCCATGGTTATTATCACATATTTCCTACTTATTGATCAATTGGGAATTTTATGTCTCATATTCGTTGGTCAATGTTTCAAAAGCCCAAAAAGGGTTATGTTCCAAAGTGCCAAGAGTGGTTATACACATACCTCTTGTTCATTGACTTATGTCTCATGGTTTCAATAATGTTATCTATTGTTACGTCACATATTTCCTCATTCATTAATCATGGTTGTTCATGAGTTTCATAATTATGGACATGCTTCAAAAGTCCCAATCATGTTGTGTCCTTGAGCTTCCAATAATGTTGTGGCTATGTATATATACGTTAATCTCTCATAATTGATTGTATCAATCTCTCATAAGAGGATGAATCCATTCCTCGCAAGTACATCTCTCAAAATTAAGAAATAAAGTAATGCATATTTGTTGATGGTTAATGATCAAGTATGGGTGGCAGCTTTGGGGGCAAAATGCCTAGCTCAAGCCGATCCCAAAATTGTTGGATCAGGGGGCAGTCCTAGAGGCATAAGCCTAGCTCGGACCGATCCTGATAGGGGGTAGCTCTAGGGGTAATAACCTAGCTCGAGCCGAACCTGATATGTTGGTATGGGTGGCAGCTCTAGAGGCATAAGCCTAGCTTGAGCCGATCCCAATATATATATATTTATTTATGGGTGGCAGCTCTAGAGGCAAAGTCCTAGATCGAGCCGATACCAACATAACGTTATGTTATGTTAAGACCCACTGATCAGTTGGGGCCCGGGTACGTTGTGATATGAACGATGAGGAATAAACAATAAAGAGAAGAATTTAATTTATCTAAGCTACATGGTTCCACATATGCAAATTGATGGGTTATTCATATTGATTATCCTATTACATTTTGATTCTATTGATGTATTTATGACAGTTTCATATGGCCTTACATACTCAGTACATTCTTCATACTGAACCCTCTTGGGGGATTTACCTTACTTGCTGCAGGCGCAGGTACTAGTAGACCTCCACAGTAGGTTGCAGGCCTTTTATCGACTTTTGGTGAGCTCCAGTTGGTTCGGGGCTTTCTGAGTTGCTATGTACATGTATTTTGGTATTGCATATGAGTTTAGAGCGGGGTGTTGTCCCGACTCTAGGTTTATCATAGCTATGTATCTGTAGAGGCTTTGTAGACTTATGTGGGAACAGAATGTAAGATATGTATGCTCATTTTGGTTTGATGGTCCTAACGGCCAAGTTTCTTATATATATAATGTCCCATGATTTCCGCAATAAGAATCTTATGTATTTGTGAGTTGGTGATGATTCTTATGATTCTTACGGTATGTATACGATTGGGCATGAGTAAAGATTGGTTCTCTCAGGCCTTATCGGCTTCGGGTGCCAGTCTGACCTGAATGGGATTTCGGGTATTGACACATCAAGTCAGAGTTAGAGAAGAAGATGTACCCAAGACAGCTTTCCGAACACGGTATGGCCATTATGAATTTTTAATTATGTCATTTGGACTAACAAATGCACCAGTTGTGTTCATGGATTTGATGAATTGGGTGTTTAAGCCATTTCTGGACGTATTCATCGCGGTATTTATAGATGACATCCTAATTTATTCAAGATCACTGGACCATGCTAATCACTTACGGCAGGTGCTACAGATTCTCCGTGAGCATAAGTTGTATGCAAAATTCTCCAAATGTGAGTTTTAGTTAAAATCAGTTACATTCTTGGGTCACATTGTGTCAGATGAAGGGATACGGGTTGATACATAGAAGATTGAAGCAGTGAATAATTGGCCAAGACCTACGACACCCACAGAAATTATTAGTTTTCTTGGACTGGTAGGTTATTACAGAAGATTTGTGGAAGGTTTTTCCTCCATTGCTGCACCGTTAACGAAACTTACACATAAGGCAGTGAAATTTCAGTGGAATGATACGTGTGAGAAAATCTTCCAAAAGTTGAAAGATAAATTAACCTCCACACCAGTTTTAGTGCTTCCCGACGGTACTGAAGGTTATGCAGTGTATTGTGATGCTTCCGGGGTTGTCCTCGGATGTGTATTGATGCAACACGGTAATGTCATAGCATATGCCTCACGACAGTTGCGGACACATGAGAAAAATTATCCCACATATGATCTTGAATTGGCAGCAGTAGTTTTTGCTTTAAAGATATGGCGTCATTATTTGTATGGAGTTCATGTTGATATCTACACGGATCACAAAAGTTTGCAATATCTTTTTAAGCAGAAGGAACTCAATTTGAGGCAACGAAGGTGGTTAGAGCTCTTAAAAGACTATGATATTTATATTCTTTATCATCCAGGCAAAGCAAATATGGTAGCCGATGCATTGAGCCGCAAGGAAGTGGGAAGCACTAGTGCTCAGTTGACTGAAAAGCAAGACATAATCAAAGATTTATCTTAGCTAGCCAGCTTGGGAGTTCACCTTATAGAATCTCCAAGTGAAGGGGTTATTGTGCAAAATGAAGCGAAATCCTCCTTAATAACTGAAGTGAAAGAGAAACAGTTTGTAGATTTTATGTTATTGCAGCTAAAGGAAAATGTACAGCAAAATTTGACAAAGGCATTTGATCTTACACAGGAAGGGGTACTTCAATGTCAAGGGAGATTATGTGTACCGGATGTAGATGAGCTGAGGACACGAATTATGACAGAGGCGAATCATTCGCATTATTCAATTCATCTGGGTGCTACTAAAATGTACCATGACTTGAAAGAAGTGTATTGGTGGAGAAATATGAAAAAGAACATTGAAGAATTTGTCGCGCAATGACTGAATTATCAACAAGTGAAAGTAGAACATCAGAAACCGGGAGGTTACATGCAATGTATCAATCTTCCAGTCTGGAAATGGGATATGATTAATATGGACTTCATTACAGGTTTGCCTCGTACATTGTGGAAATCTGATTCTATTTGGGTTATAGTGGACAGGCTTACCAAGCCAGCGCATTTTCTACCAGTCAAAACCACCTATACAGCTGAGGATTATGCAAAATTGTATGTTAGAGAAATAGTGCGGTTGCATGGTATTCCACTTTTCATTATATCAGAAAGAGGGGCACAGTTCACAGCGCACTTTTGGAGATCTTTTCAGCAGAGTTTGGGCACACCGGTGAATTTGAGTATGGCTTTCCATCCTCAGACTGATGGACAAGCAGAACGTACTATTCAGACACTTGAAGATATGCTACGAGCTTGTACGTTAGATTTTCAAGGCAGTTGGGATGACCATTTGCCTCTTATTGAATTTGCTTATAACAATAGCTATCATTCAAGTATTAAAATGGCACATTATGAAGCCTTGTACGGAAGGAAATGTAGATCACCAATTGGATGGTTTGAAGCGGGTGAAACTACTTTACTTGGGCCCGATATTGTTCATCAGGCTATGGAGAAAGTTAAAGTGATTCAACAGCGATTACAAACGGCCCAAAGTTGCCACAAGTCATATGCCGATGTTAGAAGAAGAGGGCTTGAATTCGCCATAAGTGATTGGGTGTTTCTAAAGGTGTCACCGATGAAAGGGGTAATGCGGTTCGGAAAGAAAGGGAAATTGAGTCCAGGTTACATAGTCCCATATGAAATCATTAGAAGATTTGGGGGAGTTGCTTATGAATTAGCACTACCTCAAGAACTTTCCTCAGTCCACCCAGTATTTCATGTTTCGATGCTTCGAAAATGCATAGGAGATCCATCTCATATTGTTCCAATTGAAGATGTCCAAGTTACGGAGGATCTTACTTATGAAGGGGTACCCGTTGCTATTCTAGATCGACAAGTAAAGAGATTGAGGAATAAAGACATAGCTTCCGTAAAGGTATTATGGAGAAATCAACAAGTAGAGGAAATCACATGGTAAATGGAAGAAATGATGAAATCAAAGTACCCCTATCTATTTCAAATGGACCAAGAAGTTCAAAGCGTGGAAGTGGAGCAATAAAAAGTAAGTATCCATGAGCCTTAAGTGTTTATGTATATGTATGCTAGTATAGAGATTCATTTGTCGTAATTAAAGCGATACTATTAACATTCGAGGACGAATGTTCCTAAGTGGGGAAGAATGTAACACCCCGTACCTTCCCAACCCTACTTGACGACATTAAATGATGTTTACTTAGGTGTCGAGAGCCATACATATGTATTTGGTAATATTATGAATGAGAAAATTGAAATTTGGCCTCATATATGTGATTAGCCCTTTGTAGGAGGTATTTTGTGATTTTCATGGAGCAGTTGTGGGGTTCAAAACGAGGCTAAGAAGACCTCTAAACAAAGTATATTAAGGTTAAGAAGTAAGTTAAAGAATAGGACTTGAAGTATCCAACAAAACCCGCGAAGAAAAATCAAAAAATGAAATTTTTGAAAAATCTAAGGGTGGGGCGTGCCACGCCGAGTTGGGCCAAATTTTTGTGCCCATAGGCATCAAGCTGGCGTGCCCAAGGACGTGCCACGCTGGTTTTGCCACTTTTTCAAAGTTGGAAATTTTCCTAACTCCCAAGGGTACCCGGGGATGTACCGAGCCGGTTTTTACCACGTTTCTTCTAGAACCATGAGTATATACATGAAATGATTCAATTATTATATTGGTATGATAAAATTACTCGAGAAGGAATTTGGCATCGAAATGATGATTTTACCCTTTTGGTCAAAATAGGCCATACGTGGCTAGAATCACTTGTTTTTAGGGTTGAGGCTACGGATATGAATAGCATGAGTTGGAATATTGTTGTAACATGTATGAGATGATTTAAAAATGAGAAATTATTGATTTTACTGGGTTAAGTGAATTGGGCCCAAAAAGGACCCAAAAATAAAAAGAAAACATGGCCCAAAAATAGGTCAAAAGACCCATTCTTGCCTTGACCTTCTAGACCAAGCATTTAATGCTTTAAGAGTGTCTAAGGATGGACATAAAGATCTATAAAAGGGACCAAAAAATCTGATTTTTATTCTTCACAATCCTCATGCCTTTTTGAACAAAGAGATAAGATATTTGCTCTCAAACCCTAAAGACTCAAAGCCAACTTCTGGAACAAGATCATCATTTTTCAAGATTGGGTAAGTGATTATTGTTATGGATTAATATAATATATGCATGAAAGAGTATGTAAATCATGTTGGTTGTGCTTGGAAATGTTGGACATGGTACTTTGTGTTTTTGTATGAGATTTGTGATCCATGAGGTTCAAGCTTGAATTATGACTTGTGCCTTTGATGAAAGAGCATGGTATGGATAAAATATGAACATGTATGGTGTTATTTTGTTATTAAACTTGTTATTTTTTGATAAGTGTAAATTGTGGGATTTTGGCCGATATGTGCTATGAAGAGTATTAAGGTGAATTAATGGACTATTTGTGATGTGGTATGGATAGGAAAGTGTAAAGGAGAAGTGTTGTGGTGAAATGTATTGATTATCATGTATTGGTAAATGTTGGGAATATTGAGGGATTTTTGGAATAATAATTTCATCAATGGTTTTGTCAAGGGGAAATGGCATGTTTAAAGGCAAACATGTAACTCATTGACGTTATATGCATTTGTAAAGTAGTTGGTGGTTAATGTAAATTCCGTTATGTATTTGTGTTGTAGAGTGACACATAAAGAAGGAGCGGTACTATTGTATGCACATCTAGGATTGTATATTCGTATTTACAATACAAGGTATGTAAGGTTACTCTGTCCGTATCTTTTTGCGGTAAATAGTAGTCACGTTGACATTATGCTTGTTCCATCCCGAAATATGCTAAGGTATCCCATATCCGGTTGTATATGGTCATTGTCATATATTTCCTACTCATTGATCATTTGTGAATCTCATGTCTCATATTCATGGTTAATGTTCCAAAAGCTCAAATAAGGTTATGTTCCAATGTTTCCAATAGTGATTATACTTATGTCTCTTGTTCATGGATTATTGTCCAATGGTTCCCATGGTGTTATGGTTCTAATAATGTTATGTTGCCAATTTATTCACATGTCTCTCACTCGTTGGTTAATGATCCAAAGTTTCCAGTAAAGTTATGACTTTCATGGTATCAAACTCAAAGTAATGAATGAAGTAATGCATATGTGATTAATGATCAAGTACGGGTGGCAGCTTTGGGGGGAAAATACCTAGCTCAAGCCAATCCCAAATCAGGGGGCAGTCCTAGGGGCCTAAGCCTAGCTCGGATCGATCCTGATAGGGGGCAGCTCTAGAGGTAATAACCTAGCTCGAGCCGAACCTGAAATATTGTATGGGTGGTAACTCTAGAGGTACTAACCTAGCTCGAGCCGATCCCGATATATACATTGATTCATAAGGTGGTAGCTCTCGGGGTATAAGCCTAGCTCGAGCCGATCCCAACATAACGCTATGTTATGTTTAAAACCCACTGTTCAGTCGGGGACCGGGTATCACAGGTCACAAACAAAGATGAATAATCATTGAATTAAAGATACAAAGAAGGTAACGAAAGCAATATACATGGTTTCCAAAGTACAGAATAGTGACTTATCTATGTTGGTCATTCATTTGAATTTGATTTCATTGACATCTTTACATATCATACAAGTTTCATATGGCCTTACATACTCAGTACATTCTTCGTACTGACCGCTCTTGGGGAATTTACCTTACTTGCTGCAAGCGCAGGTACTAGTAAGCCTCCTCAGTAGGTTGCCAGTTGTTGCAGATCTTTGGTGAGCTCCAGTTAGTTTGGGGCTTCTCTGAGTCACTATTGTACATATGTTTTGGTGTTGTACATATTGTATAAAGTGGAGACTTGTCCTGACTTTTAGTTCATTTTGGTCAATGCATTTGTTAGAGGCTTTTGTAGACGGATGTGGGTTTATAAATGTAAATGGTATATGTCGTGTTTGACTTGGTGGCCTCAACGGCCAAGTTTCACATATGTATATATATATATCATGTTCCATGACTTCCATTGTTGGTATCTAAAGCTATTATATGATTATGGGTTTCTTATTGCATGCATATGATTGAATAGAGGCAAAGCTTAGTTCTCTCGGGCCTTGTCGGCTACGAGTGCCAATCCGTACCGATGGGATTCAGGGCGTGACATTAAGGCACTTTACAAGACTTGGCTAAGGTTTAAGAAGAAGTTGCAAAATGTTCCAAACCATAGAATGAATGGTCAAAATTTACTAGAGATTTTCTACAGAGCATTAAACACTAATACCAAGGTTGTAGCAGATACTATCACTGGCGGAGCATATATGAGTCTGAGATGGTAATAAGCTTCAGAGATTTTAGATCGTAGTACTAAAACCAACTAAGGTTGGCACACTCGAGAAGCAGACCGACCAGCAGAAACTTATGCCATTGGAGCATCAGCAGAGCAAAGAGCGTTAGATGACACTGTAGCTCAAGAATTAGCACAATTGAGAACTGAGATCGGATTACTTATTAAGTAAATCGTGGGAGGAAGAACGGAAAAGGTTAATGCGGTAGGTGCACAAGGCAAAGCACCTAGGTATGAGGATTCAAATTCTGACGAACAAGCTAAGTATTTGGATTGAAAAGTGGCGGGTTTCCGAGCCAAGGGCCAAGGGTCTAATCAAGACAATTGGAACTTGAGGCAAAAAAATCAAGGTTGGAACTACTATGGTGATAATTACAACAAGTCGGGGTATAGAGATTGAGACAGAGATTGAGATGGTGATTGGAGGCGAAAAGACGACTACAAAGATAAGAGTGGCCTTTATATTCCACTAAGAAATCGTGATACTAAGTCTAGCAATTCAAGGATGGAAACCCTACTTGCAAAACTCGTTAAGGGTCGAAGAGTCAAGAAAACTATCAAAAGGAGATCAAGGCAGACCTTTCAGGGATAAGCCAAAAAGTTGAGTCTCATCCGACCGCCATCAAACAACTGGAATAGAAATTTGGACAGATATCTACATCATTAAATCAGCGTCAACAAAGTACACTTTCGATCAACACCAACCAAAACCCAAAAAATGATGCTCACTATATGGCTATCACAACGAGAAGTGGTAAAACTCTTATTGAGGCACCCAAACAAGTTGAGGGTTTTCATGCTACACTAGAAGAGAAAACGAATGCCACAAAAAAGGTAAGAAAGCTCTAAAGAAGTATGTTCCATTCCCAAAACTTCCTCCACCTTTCCCTCAACGTATAAATAAAAAGGTCGATGACAATAAAATTGTTAGTGGAGAGATCATGAAAGAAGTTGAAGAGACTCAGACTGATGAAAACAAGGTGAATGCTAAAAACAAGAAAGAAAAAGAAGCCCCACAAATTCTAACCCCCATTTCTAAGCTGCCACCTCTATTCCCTCAGCGCTTGAAGAAAAAGAAGGAGCATGGAAAATTTTATAAGTTCATGTACATATAAAAGAAACTTTCTATAAATATTCCATTGGTGAAGGTGCTGGAACAAATGCCAGGATATGCAAAGTTCATAAAAGAATTGGTCACGAAGAAGAGAACTATCAGTTATGAGTATGTTGGTGATTTGCACCATTGTAGTACAATTGCATCCCGTTCTCTTGTGTAAAAGGAAGATGATCCTGGTGCCTTCACAATTCCATGCACAATTGGGTCAGTTAACTTCGCTAGAGCTTTGTGTGACCTGGGTGCGAGCATTAATAAGATGCCACTAGCAGTATTTGAGAAATTGGGAATCCCCAATCCAATAAAGATGCGGTTATTGATGGTGGATCATACGATCAAGAAGCCTACGGGCAAATTATTTGATGTTTTAGTCAAGGTTAAAAACTTTCTCTTTCGTGCTGAGTTTGTTGTCTTGGACTGTGAGGTCGATTTTGAGATGCCCATAATTTTGAGGAGGCCATATTTATCCACCAGTAAAGCATTGATAGATATGGAGCGGGGTGAGCTGAAATTCAGGCTGAATAATAAGGAAGTCACGTTCAATGTTTGCAAAACTATGAAGTAAACAAAGGACATGAGGGTGGTTTTGGAAATAAATAGTTTAGATGACCCTGGAATCCAACCCAAGGGATATCTTGATGAATTCTAAGTAATTAATACACCCGCATCGTGCTACAACATTAAATCAGGCGTTGTTTGAGAGGCAACCCAGGCGTCTTGTTATTCCTACATTTACTTTGAATTTTCTTATTTTGATCGATATTAGACCCACGCACCTAGGGTGCCACAGGTATATTCCTAACTCCCTTGTTTTACTTTGGTCTAATGCATTGGGGACAATGCATGTTTAGGTTATTATTTATATTATTATATGTTTTTGTGTTTAAGTAGGAGGAAACTAGGGGAACATTAGTGCAGTCCAGTTTTGAACAAGTTTTGAAAGTGTGATGTGCTTTTTATGTGTTTAAAGGATACCCCTCCTTAAATTTTTGTTTTGGACTGTGTGTGTAGTTATGATAGTTTGTGACAACTGTTAGATCTTGTTATGGCATTAGTATTATAGGCAGAATGACTGCAGCATAGCAATACATGAACTGGATAGGTAGTAGTCAATAGTGTAATCTTGTGCTATGTGTGCGTGAGGTCATTACCAAGTTCACTTTGTATGTGTGAGGTCATTACCAAGTTCACTTTGTGTGTGAGATTCCGAACTTGCCCGATTAGTCTTGCCTAGGTTATAGGATAGTGGTCAGGAAAGGATCATAGGTCATTTTTGAATAAGTACACTTTTAGCCTAAATGCCCAACCAAATGAAGTAAGTATCCCTTGATCCTGAGTTTGAGCCTTAATTGACCTTTTTCTTTCATTAGACTATTCACCTTCCCATTTTGACTTACAATGAACCTGTCTTGGCTTTGGTCCCTCTTTGGACATTGTGTACCTCAACTCAAGCAAATCATCTAAGTTGAGGGTAGCTATCATAGGGGTGCGTAGTTTGATATGGATAAGAAAAAGGGGTTAGTAAAAGGAAGGAGAATAGAGTTGTGTGTGAAGAAGAAAGAAAAGAAGTGAAAAAATAGAGTTTGCAAAAAGAAAAAAAAAAGAAAAAAAGAGAAAAAAAAAATATTGAAATCATAAAGAAAATTACACCCAAAATCTGAAAACAAATGAAGGAGAATAAGGGAGAATAAAATGAGTATGGTTGGAAAGTGGAGCCAAAAATAGTGTAGTGTCAAGGAGGGTTGAGTCACCGTATCCATATGTACCACACCTATCCCTAAGCCTACACTAAAAGCCGATGAAAGTCCTACAGTAATCCTAGTCCAACTGTCTGAAAAACTAAGGCATATAAAATAAGGGCAAGCCTATGGTATTTCACGCACACTTTTTGAACTTCTTTGTGAGAGAAAGTGTTTTGATCCAGTCCCTATGTTGATATTCATTAGTATACTGTGAGTGTATGGGACTTCTTTGATGTGAGAGTACATGGGTTGCATTGTTAGCTACTATTTTTTCGGATAACGTATTTGCATTTATGCTTAGTCATTTGTTCATAATCTAATGCCATCACTTGATCCCTTATGTGTCATGAGAATATGTTGCATGTATACACACAGTGGTTTTTTGTAAATAGAAGGGGGGTCAAAAAGTTTTGGTGAAAAAAGCAATGAGTCGACTGCCAAAGGTATCTTAGGTTTCTCTTAGTTACACATCAAATGTGTTTGTTGTGTTTTGTTTGCCTGAGGACATGCAAACATTCTAAGTTAAGGGTGTTGATGTGACATGATTTCATGGCACTTTCAATGCCTTAAACAAGAAAAATATGCAATTACTTGGGTGTTTTTGATAAGTGTGATGTGTTTTCTGTTCTATCTTGCAGGAAAATAGATTTTGGAGACAAAATGGAGAAGACGGGAAGAAGCATGCACTGGAATGAAGTTTCTGAAGACAAAAAAGCAGAGTCGAATTTCACAGAAGTAACCCACGATCGTGACTCATGGACCGTAAGTGGACCTAGGGACCGTAGGTCAAGGTCATAAGTAAACTTCTGCAATTATGCATTGATGCCTGATTCCTACGATCTGGATCCATGGTCCGTGGGTTGAGTCCACAACCTCAAGTCATGATCTGTGGAAAGTTGCTGACTTTTTTTCTCCTACATGTTTTAGGATAGGATTTATTTTGTATCTATAAATACCCCTATGTTGTCCTATGTATAGGGAGTTGTCTATTACATTATTTTGGATTCTATTACATTGTTTTGAGTTTCATTAACACATTGATCTTGTAATCTCAAATATCGATTCTAGAGTTTAGATTTATATTGAGATTTCAGAGTTTTATTCTTCTTGTGAGTTCATAATTATGTTTTCATCATTGAATTCTTCTTGTGTTCTTGCAATCATGAGTAGCTAAATCTCAACTAGGTGTCACGACCCGAATCCCAATGGGGCGGACTGGCACCCGAAGCCGATAAGGCCCGAGAGAACCAATCTTTGCTCATGTCCATTCATATGCATGTCATTAAAGAAACCTCATCATCGCGTATACATTCTAGATCCTCATAGCGGAAATTATGGAAACATGTGTTATATACATATAAGAAACTTGGCCGTTAGGGCCATCAAGTCAAAATGGACATACATCTCTTACATTCATATACCCACATACGTCTACAAAAGCCTCTAACATATGCAAATACATAACCAACCTAAAGTCGGGACAAGTCCCCACTTTATACAATATTTACAAAATCAAAACCAATGTACAACTGTGACTCGGAAAGCCCCGAACCAACTGGAGCTCACCAAAGATCAGTAGATGACCCGCAACTTACTGTGGAGCTCTACTAGTACCTGCACCTGCAGCATGTAAGGTAAGTCCCACAAGGGACATCAGTACAAAAAATGTACTGAGTATGTAAGGCCATAAGAAACAGTATGACACATAAATACTTCAATGGAATCAAATATAAGTGAATAACCAATATGGATAAGTCACCATTCCGTATGTATGGAAATATGTACATTACGTGGATTACTTTCTTTACTTTTATGCTCATTCATTCATTCATCACTCACTTCTTCATTCACTACTCATCCTTCCATTCTTACAATGCCCGGGCCCCAAGCTGATCAGTGGGTAATCAACAGTTTTTGGGATCGACCCATGATAGGCTCTTCTTTTGCCCCTGGGATACCACCCGTGGTAGCGGGATTGACCCATGCTAGGTGTTTTTTCACCCCTGGGATACCACCCGAGATATTGGGATCGACCCATGCTAGGTATTTTAACCCCTGGGATACCACCCAAGAATAGAGACTTCATTACCTCACTTCTTAGTCTTTGAAATAGTTCATTCGATGATCAAATCATTATTGGAACTTTTGAATATAACATTATTGGAACTTTGGAACCATGTCCACAATTAGGTGACACATGAATAAAAATAGATCAAGAATAAGGTATATATGATTAACAATAGATGACAACCTGAAATGAGATACCTTAGAACATTTCGGAAATGAGTAAGTACAATAACAAGGTGAATACTACATGCTGCAGAAGGATACGGAAAGACTAACCTTACATACGTTATCTTCTCAATATGAACACACAATCCTATACATGAATACAATAGTCCATCTCCTTCCTCCAGCTCCTTTCTTACGTCTTACTCTACAACACAAATACAAAATGGAGTTCCCGTTAACAACTATTTGTCTTACACGTGTACAAGATGACAACGAGCTATATGACTGCCATATAACGTCATTTCACCACCTTACAATACAATCCACTGCATTATCATACCAACAACACCATAATATTCCACACAATGACCAAGACATCATACATCAGTAGCATTTCACACCACGTTTACCCTTTATGCCTCCTCATTATCATTACGTCACTATTACCCCATCAAGTTATATTACCTCGTAACCACATATTAACAACAATACATTATTGATATCATCCAACATTCCTCTATAAGACCTCTTAAATTCATTAAAAAGGTACCATAAGTTGATAATTACATCCAAAAAGGGTATAGGGGTCTTCGGGGATCAAAGAGAGACAAAAGCATACAAAACGGAATTCTAGTATTACATGTGAAGCCACTTGCACCCTCAGGTGGCTCACATGCGGCCTCAGGTGACCCTTGTCCCTGTACAGGGGCACCTGCGTTGGCATCTGGGCCCGCAGGTGCCTTCGTCTGCGGGGGTGGATGCCCAAATCGGCCAAAGAGGGCCTCTTTGTGGTCTTTTTGTGTAATAAATGGTCCAAGGCAATAAGTAAGCTTTTCTTTACATATTTTTGGTCACTTGAATGCCAAAAATCCATCATGGTTTTACAACACACATGAACATCACCAAAACCACATTTTCCTTCAATACACCACCAAGTCCATGCACAATTTTGCAATAACAATTCCAAACATTATACACAAGGATACAACAATTTAAGGCTATAATAACATCTCACAAGTCAATATTGAATCCATAAAGTTCATTACCACAAGTCCATTTTTAAGTTTATAAGGCCAAAACCCTTTTCCGCTTGCAAAAATAGACAGTTTTACACATAGTGAACTGTCCAACACTGTATCAACATAACCAACATGATTTATGCACCACATTAAGAATATTATATATTAAACCATGAGAATAAATACTTACCAAAGCTTGAAAGATGATGATCTTGGCCAAAGAGAATAGTTGCTTAGGGTTTGTATGAGAGAGAAATGTGTGAGAAAAATCTAGAAATGGCATGTGTATGGCTATGAATAAAAATCTGATTTTTGGTACCTTTTATATTCCCATGTAGTCTCATTATTAGCCACATATTAGTCATAAATGTTAGGCTTACTTGGTCAATTGAAGAATGGGTCAAATTCCATTTTTGGGCCATGTCTTTTTGTCTAATTTTGGGCCTCCTTTAAGCCCAATAGCACAAGAGTCATTTAAGCCCAACAATTAATGCATAATTCACCAACACTCTCATGTTCAAATAATTCCATGAATTTTACGGGAATTAACTAGGTTCAGAAACATACGGGGTGTTACATTCTTCCCCTCTTAGAAACATTCGTCCTCGAATGTTAGTGACATTATTTAATTTAAACAATGGCAAGTCTAGGATCATTCTTCATATCATCATAAATATATACGTAATGCTTATAAATACTTACTTGTCATTGTCCCGATATCGACTCGTGAACTTGTTCTTCCCTTTGAAATAAATGAGGGTACTTGGACTTCATCATTTCTTGAGCTTCCTATGTGACCTCTTCTATTTGCTGATTTCTCCAAAGTACCTTTATGGAAGCTACGTATTTATTCCTCAACCTCTTTACTTGTCTATACAGAATGGTAATAGGTATCTCCTCATAGGTAAGATCCTCCATAACTTTCACATCTTCAATGGGAATAAAATGAGATGGATCTCCTATGCACTTTCGAAGCATTGAAACAAGAAATACTGGATGAATTGTGGAGAGTTCTTGGGGTAGTACCAACTCATATGCAACTTGCCCAAATCTTCTAATAATTTCATATGGGCCTATATAACGTGGACTCAATTTTCCTTTCTTTCCGAATTGCATTACCCCTTTCATCGGTGACACCTTCAAAAATACCCAATCACCTATGGCGAATTCGAGCCCTCTTCTTCTAACATCAGCATATGACTTGTGTCGACTTTGGGCCATTTGTAGCCGCTGCTGGATCACTTTAACTTTCTCCATAGCCTGATGAACAAGATCTGGCCCAAGTAAAGCAGTTTCGCCTGCTTCAAACCATCCGATTGGTGATCTACATTTCCTTTCGTACAAAGCTTCATAAGGTGCCATTTTAATACTTGAATGATAGCTATTTTTGTACGCAAATTCAATAAGAGGCAAATGGTCATCCCAACTGCCTTGGAAATCTAATGTAAAAGCTCGTAGCATATCTTCAAGAGTTTGGATAGTACGTTCTTCTTGTCCATCTGTCTGAGGATGGAAATTCGTACTCAGATTCACCTGTGTACCCAAACTCTGCTGAAAAGATCTCCAAAAATGCACAGTAAACTAAGCTCCCCTATCTGATATAATGGAGATCGACATCCCATGTAATTGCACTATTTCTTTAACATACAACCTTGCATAATCTTCAGTTGTATAGGTGGTCTTGACTGGAAAGAAATGTGCTGACTTGGTAAACCTGTCAACTATGACCCATATGGAATCAAATTTCCGCAGTGTACGAGGCAAACCTGTGATGAAGTCTATATTAATCATGTCCCATTTCCAGACTAGAAGATTAATACATTGCATGTAACCCCCAGGTTTTTTATGCTCCACTTTAATTTGTTGATAGTTTGGGAATTGAGCTACAAAAGTTGCAATGTTCTTCTTCATATGTCCCCACCAATACATTTCTTTCAAGTCATGGTACGTTTTAGTAGCTCCCGTATGAATGGAATATCGCGAATGATGCGCCTCTATCATAATTCGTTTCCTCAGCTCGTCTACATCCAATACACATAATCTACCTTGGCTGTAACACCTCGTACCTTCCCAACCCAATGTGATGACGATGAACAATGGTTACCTAGGTGTCGAGATGCCATGAGTATGTAATTTGTAATGTTAGTGATGAAAAAATTAAAATTTTTCCTTGTACATGTGATTGAACTTGCATAGGAGGTGTTTTTCGATTCTCATGGAGCATTTGTGGGGTTCAAAATGAAGCTAAGAGAACCTCTAAACAAAGGATATTAAGGGTAAGAAGTAAGTTAAAGAATAGGATTTGAAGTATCTAACCAAACCCGTGAAGAAAAGTCAAAAAACGAAATTTTCAAAAAAAACTAAGTCTGGGGCGCGCTAGGGGGAATGCCACGCCGCTCTGGGCTAAAATTTTTAGTCCAGAGGTAGCAAGCTGGCGCACCCAAGGGCGTGCCACGCTGGTTTTTCCACTTTTTCAAAGTTGAAATTTTTCTTAAGTCCCAAGGGTGTCGGGGGACGTATTGAGCCGATTTTTGCCACGTTTCTTCTACAAACATGAGAATATAAATGAAATGATTGCAGTATTATATTGGTATGATAAAATTTCTCGTGAACGAATTTGGCGTCAAAATGACGATTTTACCCTTGTAGCCAAGATAAGCCATACGTGGCTAGAATTGCTTGTTTTTGGAATTAAGGCTATGAATATGAATTACATGAGTGGGAATATTGTCGTAACGCATATGAAATGAATTAAAAATGAGTAATTATGTATTTTAGTGGGTTAAGTGAATTGGGCTAAAAATAGGGCCCAAAATGAAAAGAAAACATGGACCAAGAATGGGTCAAATGACCCATTCTTCCATTGACTAAGCCACACTTAGCATTAAATGCCAAGAGTGGCTAAGGATGACCCCCAAGGCTTATATAAAAGGGCCAAAAATCAGATTTTATCACATAAAAATCTCATGTCAATCTAGAAATTTCCCAAAAAGCCTTTTCTTTCAACTTCAAACCCTAAGAGCTCAAAGTCAAATTTTGGAGCAAGATCATCATCTTCCAAGCTTGGGTAAGTGATTATTATTGTACTTTAACATATTATAAGCATGAGAGATGATGTATATCATGTTGGTTATGCTTGGAAGTGTTGGACATGGCACTTTTGGTTTTTGTTAAAAAGATGTGTTATCCATGGGATTGTAACTTGAATTATGACTTGTGATCTTGATGAAAAAGCATGGTTTGGATAAAATAACAACATGTATGGTATTCTTATGGTTCTAAACTTGTTATTTTTCTATAAGTGTAAATTATGGGAGTTTAGCCGATTTGTTGTTGTGAGGTGTATTGAAGTAAATTGATGGAATAATTGTGATGTGGTGGTGATGGAGAAGTGTAAAATATGAACTTGGTGTGACATGCTATTGGTTATTATGTGTTGGTCAATGTATGGAATATTGTGGGATTATTGGTATGATGATTTCATAAATGGTATTGTCAAGGGGGAAATGACATGTTAAAGCTAAACATGTGACTTATTGTTATTGTATGCCATTGTAAGGTAATTGGTGGTTAATGTTGGTTTCGTTATGAACTTTTGTTGTAGAGAGAAACACAAGGATGGAGAGGGACTATTGTATGAACACTTAAGATTGTAGAATCGTATTGAAAATACAAGGTATGTAAGGTTCCTTTTTTCGTATCCTTCTGCAACATGTTGTTCATATTGACATTAGACTTGTTTCAATTCCGAGAGGCTTGAAGTATATCAATTCAGGGTGACGTATATTGTTATTCATATGTGTCCTATTCTTAGATGACTTATGATCCAATCATCTCTTATTCATTGATTGAAGTTCCTAAGATGTCATAACGTTGTAATTTCCAGAAGAACTATGTCAAGAGAGTAATAACATAAGAGAATCTCTTTAATCTAAGATGGCATTTTCCAATCATGTCTTGTTCCAAAGTCCTATAATATGATGACTATACTTGTACCAATCTTTCATAAGTAAAATTACCAATCTCATAAGATCCCATAAGAGTAATAAGAGAGGTGATGTGCAAGTTAATATATCTATTTCCTCATAAGTGAAGATGTCAATCTCATGAAGTACAAGAGTGAAGTAATATATATATGTGTGATTCCAATTATGTCATGATCCTCAATGCCTCACTAAGAATAACAAGAGAAATAAAGATGTGTAATTAATGAGTAATCATAAGTACATCCCAGGGGCTACAGAAAAGCCTAGCATGGGTTAATATAACATCCCAGGGGTCAAAGTACCTAGCATGGGTTAGTAACATCCCAGAGGCGACACAAAAGACTAGCATGGGTTAATATAACATCCCAGGGGTCAAAGTACCTAGCATGGGTTAGTAACATCCCAGGGGAGACACGAAAGCCTAGCATGGATTCACATAATAGCCCAGGGGTCAAAGTACCTAGCATGGGTTAATCTCATCCCAGGGGCAACAGAATAGCCTAGCATGGGTAGAACAATAAAGATGAATAAAAGATGAAGACAAGAGGAGTAAAGAACGTAATATACATGGTTCCCCACATACAGAAAGAGAGTTTATTCACATTTCTATTTCCTTACATTGATTCCATTATTGTTGTTATTATGTATGATGAATTTCTTATGAGCCTTACATACTCAGTACATTGTTCGTACTGACCCCCTCTGGGGAATTACCTTACATGTTGTAGGTGCAGGCACTAGTAGACCTCCATTGTAGGTTGACATTACAGATCTTTGGTGAGCCCCAATTGCTTCGGGACTTTTTGAGTCATAGGTGTACAGTTGTGTTGATATTGTAAATGTTGTATAAAGCGGGGACTTGTCCTGACTATTAGTTGATCTTGTAAATGCATCTGTTAGAGGCTTTTTTAGACATATGTGGGTTATGAATGTGAAAGATACATGTCCATTTTGACTTGATGGCTCCAACGGCCAAGTTTCCTAAATATGTATTCAGCATATGTTTCCATGTTCATGTTTTCCGCATAGTTGCATAAGGTTTAATAAGGTTCATACGAGGATATGCATACAAACATTCATGAGCAAAGATTGGTTCTCTCGGGCCATATCGGCTTCGGGTGCCAGTCTGGCCCGAATGGGATTTCTGGTCGTGACATTGGCATTGAAGTATCCCTTCTTGTGTAAGATCGAAGGCCTTTGTCAGATTCTGCTGTACATTCTCTTTTAGTTGCACTACATAGGATCCGCAAGCTGCTTCACTTTCATTTCAGCTAGTAATAAGGATTCTTCCACATTCTGTACAATAACCCCTTCATTTGAGGATTCAAGAAGACGAACCCACAAGCTGGCTAATTGATGTAGATCTTTGACTAAATCTTGCTTTTCTGTAAAGTGGACACTAGTGCCTCCTATTGCCTTGCGGCTCAATGCATCATCTACCACATTTGCTTTTCCTGGATGATATAGAATATCAATATCATAGTATTTTAATAGCTCAAGCCACCTCCGCTGCCTCAGATTAAGTTCCTTCAGCTTAAAGATATACTGCAAACTCTTGTGATCAGTATAGATATCAACATGAAATCCATACAAATAATGACGCCATATCTTTAAAGCAAATACCACCGCTGCTAATTCAAGATCATTTGTGGGATAGTTTCTCTCATGTGGTCGCAACTATCGTGAGGTATATGCTATTATATTACTGTGCTGCATAAATACACATCCGAGTCCAACTCCGTAAGTATCACAATATACTGCGTAACCTTCGGTGCCTTTCGGAAGTACTTACACCGGTGTAGAAGTCAATTTATCTTTCAGCTCTTGAAAACTTTTCACACATTTATCATTCCACTGAAATTTGACTGCCTTGTGTGTAAGCTTCGTTAAAGGTTCAGCAATGGAAGAAAACCCTTCAACAAATTTTCGATAATAACCTGCTAACCCCAGGAAGCTACGAATTTCCATGGGCATCGTAGGCCTTGGCCAATTTTTCACCGCCTCAATCTTTTGTGTATCAACTCGAATTCCTTCATCTGACACAATGTGACCCAAGAATGATACGGATTTTAACCAAAATTCAAATTTAGAGAACTTCGCCTACAACTTACGCTCATGGAGAATTTGTAACACTTGTCGTAAGTGCTTAGCATTGTCCTCTTGTGACTTTGAATAAACCAGGATGTCATCGATAAATACCATCACGAACAGGTCTAGAAATGGCTTAAACACCCTATTCATCAAATCCATGAACACAGCTAGTGCATTTGTTAGTCCAAATGACATAACTAAAAATTCATAATGGCCATACTGTGTTTGGAAGGCTGTCTTGGGTACATCTTTTTCTCTAACTCTGACTTGATGGTAACCCGACCTCAAGTCGATCTTTGAAAAACACTTGGCGCCCTATAACTGATCAAACAAATCGTTAATTCAAGGGAGGGGATATTTGTTCTTGATTGTTACCTTATTCAGTTACCGATAGTCAATGTACATTCTCAATGTTCCATCTTTCTTCCATACAAATAATACCGATGCACCCCACGGGGACATACTAAGCCTGATAAAGCCCTTGTCTAGCAAATCTTTCAATTGCTCCTTCAATTCATGCAATTCTGCTGGAGCCATTCTATATGGGGGAATAGAGATAGGTTGAGTGCCTGGAATCACATCAATACCAAATTCTATTTCCCGTTCTAGGGGCAAACCTATAAGATCTTCTGGAAATACATCAAGATATTCATTGACCACTAGAACTGACTGAGGAGTTAGTGGTTCCACCTCAGTATCTTTCACTCGTACTAAGTGACATATGTAACCTTAGCAATCATTTTCCTGGCTTTCAGATAGGAAATAAATTTTCCTCTTGGTGCCCCTACATCACCCTTCCATTCAAGAACATTCGTTTGTGGAAAATGAAAATGTACTTTCTTAGCTCGGCAATCTATCGTGGCATAACAAGAAGCCAACCAATCCATGCCTATTATGACATCAAAATCCACCATGTCCAGTTCAATAAGATCGGCCAGTGTATCATAACCACACACAGTTACCACACAATTATGATATACTCTTTTTGCAACAATATAGTCACCAACTGGTGTAGATACTTCAATTGACTTAGTTAATAGTTTCGGTGTTCTTTCAAATTTCACAGCAACCAATGGAGTAACATATGACAATGTAGAACCCGAATTAATCAATGCATATACATTATATGAAAATATGGATAATGTACCTGTGACGACATCAGGAGAAGCCTCCGAATTCTGTTGGTCCACTAGAGCATAAGTACGATTCTGAGTTCCACTGGAACTGGTTGCTCCTCTGGCACCTCTACAATGACCCGCGAGTTGTACATCTCTGCCTAGGGGAGGAACCGATGATGATGATGCAACGGTTGATCCCGCAGGTCGCGCCACATTACCCAAGCCTCTTCGTGGGCAGTCTCTCATCATATGCCCCGTCATACCGCACCGAAAGCAAACAATTGTCCCAAGCCTGCATTTACCTAAATGAAACCGTCCATAGTGCTGACATGGCTGACGAGAAAATCCAGTGGTCTACGAACCTCGAATCCCACTACTCTGCCCAACATGGCTACCTCTGAACCCTCAGAATTAAGCTTGAGTGCCTGCTGTGGAATAAGAGAATGACGGTCTAGGCGGTCTAGGAAATATCCAAGGTCTAGATTCTCCTTGGGACACCATAGACTATCCCATAGGTCTAGCTCTTTTGGACTGTCCTCGTTCAGATTCATGTACCTTTCTCCTTTGCCTTTGGTCCTCCATCGTTTGTACGAAGGCCTGAATTCTAGCTATATCCATATCTCTATTTAAAGCAGTAATAGTGCAGTCTCTTACCAAATATGGCTCCAATCTGTCCACATATCGATGTACTCTGTCTGTCATTGTGGCCACTACATTCGGAGCATATCAAGCCAAGGAATTAAATTGCAGACTGTATTCTCTGATACTCAGATTCCCTTGACGGAGGTTTAAGAATTGATCTACATGAGCCTCTCGGATCTCATAAGGAAGGTAGTGATCAAGAAATGCCGCTTTGAATTCTTCCCAATTAGGTAGATTTGCACCGATATCACGAGATTTCTTCCAACCTTCATACCACAATATCGCCTCTCCTTTCAATCTATATGCAGCAAGTTCAACTATTTCTACTCCAGTCACATGCATAACATCTAAAGCCCTTTGAATTTGATCTATAAAGTCTTGCGGATCTTCATTCAGATCTGACCCAGAGAATGTGGGAGGGTCTAATTTCAAAAAATCCTATGTCTGCCGACTAGCTGCCCTAGCCACACCATCATCACTTGTTGTTGGACCAGCTCATCCTTGACTTTGTGCAGCGACTATCTGAGTCAACATTTACACTTCATTTTTGAGATCTTGCTCAGTAGCATTAACAGGTGCTTCTGCAGGTTCTTCTCTCCTTCTCGGCTCTTCTAGAGCTGGAAAAGTAGAAGAAGCCCGTGACGTCAACTCAGCGTCAGCCGCACCTTGACTAGCTTGGTCAGGTGGTGATCTACAGGTTCCTTCCCCGACAATTATATCTACTTTCTTACCTTTACCTCTACCTCGTCTTATAACCGACATTTTACTATAAACAAGAAAACCAATTCCAATGGTCAGATACGATTTCACTAACAACATTGGCTCTATTGCACGATCTAGAAATGAAGAAAAGAAATAACTCCTAAATGCCCCGTAGCCTCCTACTTATAAATGTGGTGCACAACACATCCATAAGCAAGACTCTACTCAGACACGGCTTTGTAGACACCCTTAGGACAACCTGGCTCTGATACCACTTTTGTCACGACCCGAATTCCAATGGGGCGGACTGGCACCCAAAGTCTATAAGGCCCGAGAGAACCAATCTTTGCTCATGTCCATTCATATGCATGTCATTAAAGAAACCTCATCATCGCGTATACATTCTAGATGCTCATAGCGGAAGTTATGGAAACATGTGTTATATACATATAAGAAACTTGGTCGTTAGGGTCATCAAGTCAAAATGGACATACATCACTTACATTCATATACCCACATATGTCTACAAAAGCCTCTAACATATGCACATACATAACCAACCTAAAGTCGGGACAAGTCCCCGCTTTATACAACATTTACAAAACCAAAACCAATGTACAACTATGACTCAAAAAGCCCCGAACCACCTGGAGCTCACCAAAAATCAGTAGATGACCCGCAGCTTTCTGTGGAGGTCTACTAGTACCTGCACCTGCAGCATGTAAGGTAAGTCCCACAAGGGACGTCAGTACAAGAATTTACTGAGTATGTAAGGCCATAAAAAACAGTATGATACATAAATACTTCAATGGAATCAAATATAAGTGAATAACCAATATGGATAAGTCACCATTCCGTATGTATGGAAATATGTACATTACGTGGATTACTTTCTTTACTTTTACGCTCATTCATTCGTTCATTACTCACTTCTTCATTCACTACTCATCTTTCCATTCTTACAATGCCTGGCCCCAAGCTGATCAGTGGGTAATCAACAGTTTTCGGGATCAACCCATGCTAGGCTCTTCTTTTGCCCCTGGGATACCACCCGTGGTAGCGGGATTAACCCATGTTAGGTGTTCTTTTCACCCCTGTTATACCACCCTAGATATTGGGATCGACCCATGCTAGGTATTTTAACCCCTGGGATACCACCTAAGAATAGAGACTTCATTACTTCACCTCTTAGTCTTTGAAATAGTTCATTCGATGATCAAGTCATTATTGGAACTTTTGAATATAACATTATTGGAACTTTGAAATCATGTCCACAATTAGGTGACACATGAATAAAAATAGATCAATAATAAGGTAAATATGATTAACAATAGATGAGAACCTGAAATGAGATACCTTAGAACATTTTGGAAATGAGTAAGTACAATAAAAAGGTAAATACTACATGCTGCAGAAGGATACGGAAAGCGTAACCTTACATACCTTATCTTCTCAATATGAACACACAATCTTATAAGGTAATACAATAGTCCAGCTCTTTCCTTACGTTTTACTCTACAGCACAAATACACAATGGAGTTCCCGTTAACAACTACTTGCCTTACATGTGTACAAGATGACAACGAGCTATATGACTTCCATATAACGTCATTTCACCCCCTTACAATACAATCCACTGTATTGTCATACCAACAAAACCATAACATTCCACACATTGACCAAGACATTATACATCAATAGCATTTCACACCACGTTTACCCTTTATGCCTCTTCATTATCATTACGTCACCATTACCCCCTTTAAGTTACCTCATAACCACATATTAACAACAATCCATGATTTATATCATCCAACATACCTCTATACAACCTCTTAAAGTCATTAAAAAGGTACCGTAAGTTGATAATTACATTCAAAAAGGGTATAGGGGTCTTCGGGGATCAAAGAGAGACAAAAGCATACAAAACAGAATTCTGGTGTGACATGCGAAGACACCTGTGCCCGCAGGTGGATGAAATGCAGCTGCAGGTGACCCTTGGCCCTGTCCATGTGCACCTGCATTGGCATCTTCCCCCGCAGGTGCCTTCGTCTGCGGGGGCGGATGCCCAAATCGGCCAAAAAGTGTCTCTTTTGGGTCCTTTTGTGTAATAAATGGTCCAAGGCAATAAGTAAGATTTTATTTACATATTTTTGGTCACTTGGATGCCAACGAACCATCATGGTTTCACAACACACATGAACATCACCAAAACCATATTTTCCTTCAATACACCACCAAGTCCATGCATAATTTTGCCATAACAATTCCAAACATTATACACAAGGATAAAACAAGTTAAGTCTATAATCACATCTCACATGTAAATATTTAATCCATAAATTTCATTTCCTTCAAGACCACAAGTCCATTTTTAAGTTTATAAGGCCAAATCCCTTTTTCGATTGCAAAAATAGATAGTTTTACACATAGTGAACTGTCCAACACTGTGTCAACATAACCAACATGATTTATGCACCACATTAAGCATATAATATATTAAACCATGAGAATAAATACTTACCAAAGCTTGAAAGATGATGATCTTGGCCAAAGAGAATAGTTGCTTAGGGTTTGTGTGAGAGAGAAATGTTTGAGAAAAATCTAGATATGGCATGTGTATGGATATGAATAAAAATCTGATTTTTGGTCCCTTTTATTATCCCATGTAGCCTCATTGTTAGCCACATATTAGTAATAAATGTTAGGCTTACTTGGTCAATTGAAGAATGGGTCAAATTCCATTTTTGGGCCATGTCTTTTTTTTAAATTTTGGGCCTCCTTTGAGCCCAATAGCACAAGAGTCATATAAGCCCAACAATTAATGCATAATTAACCAACACTCTCATGTTCAAATAATTCCATGAATGTTACGGGAACTAACTAGGTTCAAAAACATACGGGGTGTTACACTAGGGTTGTTTGAACCATGAGGAATTAATGAAATGGATTAAGTGTGAAGCAATAGTGAATTGGTGTGACTACATGTATTGTTATTTTCTTCTTTATAATTGATCTTCTAACGGTTTCATATGTTATTTTCCCACTATAGAGGTGTCGCCATAGTAATCGGCAGGCCACTATAGCGGGATAATGGGACTACAACCTCAGGTCCGATTTTAATAATTCTCTTTTTTCCTCTTTGATTGTAAAAAGGATGAGGTTTAATCTAAAAACCCTCTTAAGGTCACCCCATGGTATTGAGGCAATGGAGAGGAGGGATTTCACTTTAATGGGTAAAACCCATGATTTTCTCACAGATTTCACGTCCATGTTCACTTTCACAAGGTCAAATACTCGTATTCATGCCTCTGTAGCAGCTGCTTGGAGTCCAGGTAGGCTAGGTTTCACTGAGTAATTTTGACCTGGGTTAGAAAGCATAGGCATGACATATATTGATAGGGGATTGCATGCTTAGGACTTTCGGCATGGTGTTTGGATGGATAAAATGAATGAAACCCGGTTAATTGTGTGGGAATTACTGCTATTTGGTGGCATTGAAATTGTTGAGTAATTAATGTTTTTATTCTTATTGATGTTCATATTTGCATGATTAAAAATGGTGTTGTACCCTAAAGTTCAATTTAAGCCTAATAAATGCCTAAATGAAAGGGTGGTTAGTGTTGATAGATTCAAAATAATCTATGGTAGTAACTAGAGGAATAGGAAATTGGTAAAGTATCAATGTTAGGATGAACGGTTGGGGTGCATTATGGTATGGGTAATATGTGTAAAAATATAGGTGATAGTATTGCGTAATTGAAATCCAACTTTAGTTTTAGGTGCTTGCTAGTTGTCCCTTGTATTACTTGAAGTAAGGCATTTTTAAAAGAAGTAAAGGCTTGATTGATATCCTGATTTTTAACCATTGTAATGAGTTGTTATGAATTCTTGTTGGTGGTGCAAGTGTAATTGTTGAATACTCATTATTGTTGTAATTATGGTGATATCTTGATTAATTATGGGATGTAACATTATTCGGACATCTTCACGGGCTTATATATTCACTATTGTGGTATGTATCGATATATGGACATCTTCACGGGATTGGTTGATATAAGGTTGGCAGACACTTGATGTCTGGGATTTGGTATATGGACAAGATCTCGTCTCCTGTAGTTCATAGATAGTGGGCGACTATAAGACCCTTTGCATGTGTGTACAAGGTACAGGTGAGTGTGATGGTTCCTTGAGTTAATCGGGGATTATATGTTTATTTGCTATATTGGTTCCTTGAGTGAACCGGGCTTATGTGATTACTTGTTATATTTGTTCCTTGAGTGAACCGAGAATTACGTGATTACTTGTTATGTTGGTTCCTTAAGTGAACTGGGCTTATATGACTACTTGTTATATTGATTCCTTGAGTAAACCGGGCTTTTGTGATTACTGGTTATGTTGGTTTCTTGAGTGAACCGGGCTTACGTGATTACTTGTTATATTAGTTGTTTGAAGAAGTCGGGTTATGTGCTTAATTGTTGAATATGGTTTCTTATGTAAACTGGGTTGCATGATATTTGACATAGTTGTTGTTCTTTGGATCCTGAAGTGGTTCGGGATAATGGTGTAATTGAGACAGGGTTGATTTAATTACTGGTGTCACGGTTGTTGACTTCGAATCTTGTTGGTAGTCATAGTCTTGACTTGACTTGTTATTCAAGTTGACTTATAATGACTATGTTCCATAATATTGTTGAATAAGGTTAAGTGTTATAAATTTGAGGTAAGGCTACATGGTAGGTGTTTGTAGGTCACTCGAGTTTTTACAGTAAGGCCGGGAAGGAGGGGGTCACTGTCTTATTGTACGTCTTCGAATAGACTTGAAAGAATCTAGAGTGCTAGGGTGATAATGCATAACAGGGTCAGTGGAGCAAGGTTAAGTATTACGTAAAGGCCTTAAGCGACGGGCATTTGGTGATTAGGGTTGGATATGATAATAGGGGAAGTCTTCCTCAATGATAAGGCTGAAAATGTTCCAAAGGTGTTAAGGAATTGCTTAATGAAAGATATCTAACTAAATGACTCTCAATTTGTATGCTTCTTTCTGGATATTTATGTGATGTTTATGTGATTTAATTCGGGTCGACCGATGATGCTTTCCAGTATATGTTGTTTGTACAGAAACTACTTTTGCTATACCCTTTTTAGGGCATAGTCTGGTTGCAGGATCAGTAGGTGTTTCATGCTTGACATGGTAAAGATCTCCAGCAACTTCTGTTATTATTCCTACGAAAGATGTTGTGTCTCGACTTTGTATTTTCTCTTAATAACTCTTGTACCTGTTTAGACTAGTTCCTTGGGAAACGTTTTCTGTTGTAATTAAAGTTTTATAAATTGTTGTAATAAATGAAGTATTTTTCTGCTTCTTAATTTACTTCCACATGTATTTTAAAATGGGTGGTAAGGGTTCTCCTATCTAAGTGGATTAGAGTAGGTGCTCGGACAGTCCGGTTAGTTGGGTCGTGGCATAAATAGTGTTATAGCATATTGAAAAGTTTTAATGAATTTCTGTTATGACTTCCGCATCTTATTACTTGGGTGGTAAGGGTTGTCCTATCTAGGTTGTCGCAACCCAATATCACGAGTCATGATGGAACCTAATCTTATCCACAAGTAGGTAAGTCAAACCATAACCCGAAATGGCAAGTAATGGGTTAACCGGCGAAAAATAAGAAAATAAAGGGATAGTCATGCAAGGAAAACACGATGTGACTAAAACCAATGGTAAATGGATACAAACATACTGTATAATAGAGGGAGAAGGACAAATTATACAAAATGAATCCCCCACGACCTGCTATGGTCGGTACAAGATCCACTAAGCTAATGTAGAGTACTATACAGTGTCAATATATACAACATACTCTCAAAATATACAAAAGACTATCAAAAAAAATAGAAGAGGATCAGCTCCAGACTATAAAAGCTCACCCTATCTCCAAATCAGCAGCAAGCCCGAGGATAATGTTAAAGGTGGCGACTCGTACTCAGATCTACATTAGGAAAAAGATGCAGAAATGCAGTTTGAGTACAAAAAACAATGGGTACTCAGTAGGCATCATAGGCCTACTGAGTTAAATTACAGTGAAAGCATAAATAAAGTGCGAGAAGGTAACTAAAGTCAGCAATAAAGGAGCGAAAATGGAAATAGTAGAACATACCGAGCGAAAGCAATATGAAGGTAAAACAAGTGTGCAAATGCAAAACTAAAGTCCAACTATAACCTAATTGGGCACCCATAAGCCTAGAAGGAACACACAAGGAAGAATGTAACCCAACCATGCCCCCATAAGCATGGTGAGTACAAACAAAGTATAATAGTAAAGTAAAGATGAAATACGGTAGTAACTAGCATAAAATAATCCATAATATAGGCCAATCATAACCACCTTTCTGTCAAATCTTACAAGTTTTCCATCCCCAGATCAGTAATAAGGATTATAATAAATGCCTGATTCAAATCAAAACTAGTAAAAAAAATCGACAATAAGGATGTCGAACTCAAACCGAAACTCATAAGTGATAATAACCTAGTATATGTCGGACTTGGACCAAAACTGATACATGATAGTAATATAGAAGCCGCCGGACTCAAACTAGAACTAAATAGTATAAGATCCATGGCAACATCCCAAGTTTCAACCTATTTCGAAATCATTTGGTCGATATAATCCAATTTTAAGTTGTCACCTCTTTTAAGGTATAGTGAATTCTGATTGTTTAGGCCAAAGGTGCGATCTAAGGTGAAATAATACACTACCCAAGGTAACAAAGCTAAAAGAGAATAAAACAATGCCTAAGTCAACCCCTAAGGCCCTGATAATATCCTAAAGAAGCCGCTAAGTGATTATCAAGTCAAATGGGACACTATTATATCAGTTTATCTAAAACGGACAGTGGGGCCCACTACCAAATCCCAAAACCTCATCCTAAGGCAAGCACCTACCTAAACCTAGACTAAGGCTTCCCGATCCCTTCCCAAGGCACTACAAGCACTAAGTCTATCCTAAAGTATGATAGTATAATAATTTAAGGGAAAACTAGCTGAATTCTACCAAAATGGGACCCATAACCGGCTAAATACAGCATTAAATGCTAAAATGTTAACCGAGCCATAAATACCCACACATAGCTTGCAAAGTACTATACTAATACCATAATTAAGCATAATTTAGAAGCAATGTAAGCCTATCATTCCTGGATGCCAACTAAAGCTCGCAAAATCCTCTACTCCAGGGCTTTTCTCTTCCGAGAAGCCTCCAACCGTTGTCACGCTATCAAAACAATGATCTATGCATCAAGACGAGAACAACAATACCCATATTGAAGATTAACGCTCCGAGTCAGAAATAAGACTAAACATCCCATGTGGGGCCTACTAGTGGAATCACAAAATTGAAATCATCACAGCATCCTTCTCAACTCAAGAATTATTTTGCCCCAACATTGGGTAAAATCTGAGCTCAATTTAGCCTATGATCAGTCCCAACAACATTCAAAAATTAAGAACTAAATCGGAGAAATAAATGAGGAAATAAGCGAAAAACTTATGGGATATCGACGATATAATGACCACCACAATGCCTCTAAATCAATCCCAGCACCAGGTACTCGATCCCTCATAATTTCTAAGCTCACATGACTATAATATTGGTTGGACTTTAGAAAAATGAGATGAAAATCGAAGAGAAACATTTATATCCCTTCATCGCGATTGCGGGACCACTTTCACGAACGCGAGTGTCGGCCCAAATAGACCTTCACGAATGCGGTCGGTCCACTATGATCGTGAATTCAAAGACTAAACCGACCTAGTCAGCCTCTTCTTCATGAATGCAAGGGTTGGCCCATAAATAAGGAGGTCAAAAACCTTGACCCTTGCGATTTCAGCCCAAGCCGCGCGAATGCGAAGGCCATTTTTGGCCTGCACCAGGTGTTGATGGACCAACAACTTTGCTTAGTTGCCAAAATCTAGACCGAGCCCACGGGATTTGTTCAGAATTCTATGAATTCAAATGAACTATGCTACCCTACCAAATTTGGCATTTTAGACTTAACTGTGCTATCAAAATTTCCATTCGAGGTCGTATCGATAAAAAGTGGGTTCCACAACCAAGGGGTTGTTTTAGCAAAAATCCACCCAATAGCCAAAATGAGTCTAGAAACCTCGGGACCCATACCAAGGGTCCCCCTAGCCTAAAATCGATGCTTCGGAGCTAATGAGACAATCAAAATTGGCATTCGAGGTTGTTTACGTGAAGTTTAGGCCTGATACCCTACTCTTAATAGCAAAAGCTCTAAAATAGGAAAATGACTCTAAAAATCAAATGAATTGCCCGGTAACCGAACTGTCAATCCCAGCAAGTCATAAATTACTTGGGACAGTTATAGGGAAGCTTTAAATGCATAAAAAGAATGAAAATGCAATAAATGACCTGGATGGTCATTACAACATCCACTACGAAAAGGCCTTTCGTCCACAAAAGTAATAGATTAGGATGTACCTGAAGGCTCAAACAGGTAGGGATACTAGGCTCGTATCTCATGCTTGGTCTCCTAAGTCGCTTCCTCGACTGGATGATGTCTCTATCAACCTTAACCGCAAGAATGTCTCTGGAATGCATCTGTCTAACCTTTCTGGCTAAGATGGATACTGGCTCCTCAACAAAGGTCAACCTCTCATCCAACTGAAGCGAGTCCCACCGAAGCACATAAGACTCATCCAGAATATAACAATACAGTATAGATACATGAAAAATGGATGGATGGCTGAAAAGGCTAGAGGCAAATCTAACTCATAAGCTACCTCCCCAACTGTCTAAGTATCTCAAATGGCCCAATATACCTGGGGCTAAGCTTTTCCCTCCTATCATACCACATCATGCCCTTAATGGGCGACACTCGAAGAAAGACCCAGTCACCAACTTCGAATCTCAAGGCACGAAGTCTACGGTTAGTCAAGCCTAAAGGCCTAGCCTATCCTGAATCACCCGAGCCCAGTCCAAGGACTCATAAAGCAAATTAGTACCACGGGACCAAACAACTGAGTTCTCAAACCAGCCAACCAGAGATCAGCAATGCATACCATACAACGCCTCAAATTGTACAATCTAAATGCTCAAATGGTAGCTGTTATTATAGGCAAACTCCAATAAGGCTAAAAATTGATCCTACTGACCTCTAAAGTCCAAAATACAAGCTCAGGGCATATCCTCTAAAACCTTATAGTCCGCTCTGACTGCCCATCAGTCAGGGGATAAAAAGTGGTGCTAAGGTCAATGTGGGTACCCAACTCCTCCTAAAATGTCCTCCAGAAGCTAGAAGTGAATTGAGAGACTCGATCTGAAATAATAGACATGGCCACCCTGTGAAGGTAAATCACCTCTTAAACATAGAGACGGGCCAACCTCTCGGCACTATAGGAAGTCTGAATAGATATGAAATGGGAAGACTTGGTTAATCAATCCATGATAACACAAATGCAATCAAAACCATGGGAAGTATGAGAAAAACCACCCACAAAGTCCATAGTAATCCCCTCTTACTTCCACATAGGAATAGGTGGCCTCTGAAGCAATCCACCAGGTCTCAGATGCTCGACTTTCTCCTGCTGACAACTTAGGCACCAAGCCACAAAGTCCTTTATATCTCTCTGCATACCGCTCTACCAATAATGTTGCCTCAAGTCTCTATACATCCTAGCTATCCCAGGGTGAATAGAATATCTGAAGCTATGCACCTCCCAAAGTATCAGTTGAATCAAATCTCCAATCCTCAAAACACAAATGCGACCGTCAAATCTCAGAATGCCCTCAGAATCTAAGGTAGCCCTCCTAGACTCACCTTTCAACACCTGATCTCGAATACTACATAGTCTGCTATCCTCAAATTGTCAGACCTAAATTTACTCAAATAAATAGACATCGCCTCAACACTAGTAACAATCCTCCTGGGGTCCAAAATATCAAGTCGAACCATCATGTTGGCTAAGGATTGAATATCCAGGGCCAACGGTCGCTCAGAAACTTAAATGAAAGACAAGCTACCTATACTCACTGTCTTCCAGCTCAGTGATAAGTTGACATTTTACCCGATTCTTAATATATTTGAGCTTGGATTATCTTGGAATTCGCATTGATTCAATATGAATTCTCATGTTATATGGCTCTTGTATGCAGGTAATGAATGAATTCAAGCCCGAGCTAACCATACGAGTCAATGAGAGTTCGAAAAGTGAAGAAAGATGCTTTATTTAACACCCGGGGAGACTAACAACCACCTGCGCACGCAGGTCAGGAGATGCACACACAGGTAGATGACTGAGGAGCAGAGCAGCACAATGCAGTGCCATCTGCGCCAGCCTCCTACGCACGCAGACTAGGAGATGCGCACACAGATGGCTGATTGAGGAAGTCGAGCAGCGCGAGGCAGTGTCATCTGCACTAGCCTCCTGTGCGCACAGGTCATCCGTCTGCACTGGAACCTGCTCCAGCAGATGGCTAGTGCAGTGGCACTTCTGTAAATTTTCTGGATGCAATTTTTAGCTATAAAATGTAATTTTCCCAGCTCTGAAAAGGATCTTTTTTGGCATTTTTGAAAAGAGAGAGTAAAGGAGAGTGAAACCCTATGGAGAAACAAGTTACATGCTTGCAATTTTTGGATCAATTTCGTGAAAACATTTGGATTCAATGGAAGTTTGGGAAGAGAATTTGGGTGATTTTCTTCTCTCTTATTTTATGAGTAGCTAAATTCTCTACTTGGGGTTATGCTTGAATAAGACGTGATAATTGTATGGGTTTTGTTTATTTGATTTATAGTTAGATAATTGCCATGGGTTTCATTCCCATTCCATGCTTTCATTCAAATTAGGGGTTGCAAACTCTAATTAATTTTAGAGCTCTTGTCATCCTTGACAAAAGGGACAAGGGTGAGGAGTGGGTGTGAACAATAACTTGATGTATGTCATTTAATAGCATCTCTTAGACATAAGGGTGCTAATTGAGGTATTGGATTGGTCTTATAATCTGCACTATTGAGGTATTTGAAAGAACCCAATTGTGAAACCTTGGTGTTTGGTTGACAAATCAACACCAAGCACTTGTGATCTAACCTACCCAAGGCCCTGAGCTAAACGTAGTTAAATTCTCAATTTACCCATACACAATTTCACTCTTACGATTGCATAACCCCAAGTCTCGTTATTTTGCCCCGAGTTATAAAAGTCTAAATAGTTACAAATTAATAGACAATAACCCCCCCCCATTTACTTTTATGTATTATTTTCATAGCATCGCGTGTTATCACTAGTTGCTTCTGACACTTAGAGGTGAAAGCTATCGCATTCATTTCTTGTGGATTCGACCCCGACTCCAAGTTGGGTAATTATATTGCTAACGATCGTTGACATTCTATTCTGGGGTGTATTTGAGCGTTATCAAAAAATGGCGCCGTTGTCGGGGAATGAAACGTAGCGTTCATTTCTTTTAGTGTTTTAAGTTACTTGTGTTTACCGTGGTGTAAGTTTACTTTATTTATTGTTTTTGTTCTTCATAGGTGAAAACCAAAGTCTTCACGATTCAATGAGTCAGCATGGTAGTCATGCCGCTTTATTTGATGGACATATGGATGATGAAGACTATTTGGGAGACGCAGGGAGAGCAAGTGTCTTCCGCATCCCACCCGCGGACGAAAATAGAGTGTTTCACATTACTAGTGTGATGCTCCACCTCCTTCAAATGAAGGGGTTATATGGGGGTCAAGCACATGAGGACGCGAATTCATTGAGGTGTGCATGCCATTTGACATAGCCCATATATCACAAGAGTCCATCCGATTGAGACTCTTCCCTTTCTCATTGACTGGCGAAGCCGCATTGTGGTTGAGGCAATTGCCCGCAGGTTCTATCACTACATGGGTAGAATTGATGGAAGCATTCTTGGATCGCTTCTTCCCACCATCCCGAATGTTGCAATTGAGGGATGAGATTATCCACTTTCGTCAATTGAATGGTGAACCATTACATGAGGCTTGTCAAAGGTTCAACACGAAATTGATGCAATGCCCGACTCATGAAGTTCCAGATAAGATGATCCTCCAAATATTCTACCGAGCATTAGATCAATTGAATAAGACGGTTGCGGACAATGCAGCTGGGGGTTCATTGGTAAAACAAACCTATGATGTTGCATCGGCACTACTGGATCAAGTCACCAAACAAAGACGTGGTTGGCATACAAGAGATTCTGAGGTGGCCATGGGGGCTCCCTCCGCATATTTTGTAAGCCAAGACAAAAGAAAGAAAGATGAGGAGAGGTACGAAAGTATGGCAAAGATGATGACACAACTTGAACTCCTCACTAAACATGTAATGGGTTCAACACCAAAGGTGGTTAATGCCGTAGCCTCCAAGGATGCTAAGAGCTATGATGATGATGAAGCAGAGACTCTTGATAAAGAGATCCAATTTATGTCAAATCAAGAGGGGAGTTCCCGCCCCACCTACCTAAGAAAGGGCGGGAATCAAGGTTGGATGGATAAAGACCGTGATTGGAAAGATCGTGAGTGGAAGGATCGAGATAGATATCGTGAAAAAGACCGAGATTGGAGAGATAAAGATAGAGACCATGATTGGCGAGCTGCAAATCAAGACTATGATAGGTACGTTCCTCCACATGATAGGCCCAAGGGTAAGGAAGCAACCTCTATTGATCCGGAGAAATATAGGAATGAAGATGTGCTTGCTCGTATCCTCATGGGAGTTGAAGGAAGCGATAAGATGTTAAGGGAAATGAAAGGGGATTTGTCGCATCTCAACCAAACCGTCACCTCACACTCGGCTTCGATAAAACAACTTGAAACCCAAATGGGTCAACTCTCCTCTCAAATGAATGCGAGACAAAGAGGAGGCCTTCCTAGTGACACGGTGGCGAATCCAAAGAATGACGCTCACGTCATGGCCATTGTTACTAGAAGTGGGATAACCCTTGGAAATGATGTTGAAAATCTTGATGACAACCTTTGTGATAAGGGTGGGGGGGGGCCAAGTGAGCAAAACAAGAACTCGGCTTGATAAGTCAAAAGATGAAACTCAAATGTCACAAGAGCAAGGTGTTGACGGGTCAGAAAAGGTGGAAGCAAAAGAGGTAAGCCCACAAGTGGTTGATGGTGGTAATGCAAAACCAAATGAAAACTCGATTGTCTCTAAGCTGCAAGTTAAAATCCCTCCTCCATTCCCACAAAGGTTCAAGAAAAAAGAAGATGATTCGAAATTCAAGAAATTTCTTTCTAAATTTAGCAACCTTTCGGTAAATATACCATTGTTGGAAGCCCTGCAAGAGATGCTCGAGTATGCTAAGTTTATGAAAGAATTGGTAACAAAGAAGAGAGTCATGGACTTCAAAACAATTGAAGTTACTCATAGTTGTAGTACTATAATGTCTAGTACGATGGTTGTGAAGAAGGATGATCTGGGGGCATTCACTATCCCATGTACTATTAGGGTGTATCAATTTGGTAAAGCCTTATGTGATCTTGGGGCAAGTATTAATTTGATGCCACTAGCCGTATTTCGGAAATTAGGTTTGGGAGTTTCAACACCAACAACAATGCTCTATTAAAAGACCCGTGGGTGTGTTGTGTGATGTACTTGTGAAGGTGGATCATTTCATTTTTTTGGCTAATTTTGTGATCTTGGACTGTGAAATTGACCATAAAGTCCCCATTATTCTTGGTAGACCATTTTTGGCTATCGGCCGAGCTTTAGTTGATGTTGAATGCGGTGAAATGAAATTCCGAGTAAACAATGAAGAGGTGTCATTCAATGTCTGCAAGTCCATGAAACAACCTATGGATTTACAAGTTGTCTCCGTAATCGATGTGGTTGATGATGTAGTGGCTAATACTATGGAGGCTGAATTTGTTAGAGAGCCTTTGGTGGGAGTTTTGTGGAATCTTGAAAGCGAAGGGAATGAAAGATATGAAGAAGAAGTTGCATCATTGAAAGGTTTTGGGTCTTACCTGAAAAATCCTTGTAAGCTAGATCTTGACTTGAAAAATTGGGAAACTCCTCCCACGAAGCCTTCAATTGAAGATCCACCACAAATCGAGCTCAAGCCATTGCCACCTCATCTCTGGTATGTGTTCTTGGGAGAAGGGGAGACCCTACCCATTATTATTGCAAGTGATTTGTCATCTAGGCAAATTGAGGTGTTGAAATCAGCGGTGAGTCAGTATATTCGGGCACTTGGATGGACTATAGCGGATATTATTAGAATTTCACCTGGCATATGCACTCATAAGATCAAGCTTAAGCCCGAGTTTGTAGCAAGTGTAGAACACCAAAGAAGGTTAAATCCTCCAATTCAAGAAGTTGTGAAGAAGGAAATCATCAAGTGGCTTGACGCAGGTGTGGTTTATCCTATCTCTGATAGCACTTGGGTGAGTCCAATTCAATGTGTCCCAAAGAAAGGTGGTATCACGATAGTCCCTAACAAAAATAATGATCTTATACCCGTCCGTCCGGTCACGGGTTGGAGAGTGTGCATTGACTATAGAAAGTTAAACTCATGGACTGAGAAGGATCACTTCCCCATGCCCTTCATGGATCAAATGCTTGATAGGTTGGCGGGTAGGGGTTGGTATTGCTTCCTCGACAGATATTCAGGCTATAATCAAATCTCCATAGCTCCCGAAGATCAAGAAAAAACTACCTTCACTTGTCCCTATGGAACTTTTGCCTTCAGGCGCATGCCCTTTGGATTATGCAATGCTCCGGCCACTTTTCAACGGTGTATGCTTTCTATCTTTTCTGACATGGTAGAGAGTTCTATGGAGGTGTTTATGGATGATTTTTCAGTGGTTGGTGATACATTTGAGAATTGCCTTGAACACTTGGAGAAGGTGCTTGAGAGATGTGTGGCGAATAATCTTGTGTTGAATTGGGAGAAGTGCCACTTTATGGTTAAGGAGGGGATTGTTCTTGGACACAAAATATCAAGCCAAGGAATCTAAGTCGATCAATCCAAGGTGGAAGTCATTGCTAAGCTACCACCTCTAATATCTGTCAAAGGGGTCCGGAGTTTCCTTGGCCATGCGGATTTTTATAGGAGGTTCATTAAAGATTTCTCTAAAATTGCCCATCCGATGTGCAAACTCCTTGAGAAGGAGGCCACTTTTGAATTTAATGAAGAGTGCTTGAAGGCATTCAATTGCCTTAAAGAGAAGCTTGTCTCAGCCCCGATTATCGTGACCCCAATTTGGTCACAACCATTTGAACTCATGTGTGATGCTAGTGGGCTGGCATTAGGAGCTGTGCTTGGACAACGAAAAGAGAAACTTTTTCATCCCATCTATTATTCTAGCAAGTCATTGAATGATGCTCAAAAAAACTACACTGTTACAGAACAAGAATTGCTAGCCGTGGTGTATGGGTTTGAGAAATTTCGTGCTTATTTGCTAGGCACAAAAGTCATTGTGTACACTGATCATGCTGTTCTCTGATATTTGATGGCGAAGAAATAAGCAAAGCCCCGATTGATAAGATGGATTCTACTACTTCAGGAATTTGATTTTGAAGTGAAGGATCGAAAAGGGTGTGAAAACCAAGTAGCCGACCATCTGTCACGCCTTTAGATAAATGAGAACATTGGCGGAGATGTTGATCTTGATGATACATTCCCGGATGAACTTGTCATGAGTTTGAAGGATAGTACTCTACCATGGTATGCCGATTTTGCAAACTATATAGTGAGTGGACTCCTTCCGGATGAGCTGAGTTACTATCAAAGGAAAAGATTCCTCCATGATGTGAAGCGGTACTTTTGGGATGAGCCCTACATTTTTAGGGAATGTGCGGATGGAATCATTCAGCGATGTGTCATGGACGAGGAGATAAAATCCATTCTTGGAGCATGCCATTCTTCTCCTTTTGGTGGCCACCATGGTGGTGTGAGGACCGCAGCGAAAGTCCTTCAGTGTGGATATTATTGGCCTACCATTCACCATGATGCTCACGAATTAGTAAGGACTTGCATTCAATGTCAAAAGCATGGTGGTATCTCGAGGAGGCACGAAATGCCTTTAAGACCCAATCTTGAGGTGGAGCTATTCGATGTATGGGGACTTGATTTTATGGGTCCATTTGTGAGCTCATATGGTAACAAGTATATCTTGGTGGCCGTTGACTACTTGTCCAAGTGGGTCGAGGCCATTGCCTTACCAACCAATGAAGGTAAAATTGTAACTCTCTTCCTAAAAAAATACATTTTCACCAGGTTTGGAACTCCTCGAGCTATCATTAGTGACGGAGGGTCACATTTTTGCAATCGGTTATTTGAAGCTTTGCTTGAAAAATATGGGGTGCGACATAAGGTAGCAACTCCATATCATCCTCAAACGAGTGGCCAAGTGGAGGTCTCTAATCGGGAGATCAAATCTATCTTGGAGAAAACCATAAATGTAGGGTGTACAAATTGGGCAAGGCAACTTGATGATGCTCTGTGGGCATATAGGACAGCATTCAAGACTCCTATTGGCATATCTCCCTATCAGTTAGTGTTTGGGAAGGCTTGTCATCTACCGGTTGAATTAGAGCCCAAATCTTTGCGGGCCTTGCGGAAATTGAACATGGATTGGGTGGATGCCTCGAAATCAAGATTAGATCAACTTCATGAGTTGGATGAGTTTCGACTTAAGGCATATGAGATCTCAGCATTATACAAGGAGAAAATGAAGAAATGGTATGATGCCAAGATCTTAAAAAGAGAGTTCCACGCAGGTGATAAAGTGCTACTCTTCATTTCGAGGTTAAAACTCTTTGCAGGGAAGCTAAAATCCAAGTGGTCTGGCCCTTTCGTTGTGGTTAATGTCTTTCCTAGTGGTGCTATTGAGCTCGAGGACCACGAGAAAAGAAGGTTCATGGTGAATGGTCAAAGATTAAAACATTTTTATGAGGGCAGACCTAGAGCGGCTAAGGTTGAGTTGCTCCGTTTTAAGGATGTGTGATAATGAGAAACAACATCGAGCCACGACGATAACCAAGGCGCTTCTTGGGAGGTAACCCAAGGTTACTTATAGTCTTTTTAAGTTTGTTTGATTGCTAATTCTTAGTTGTTTTGGTGAATGCAGGTGAATAATGCTAAGTGTGGAGCTGGGATACACTGTTTTGAGCTATATTAATCACCAGCTAGCGCACATGCTCACGCATGTTGGAACGCATGAGGCGAACAGGTGGAAGGCAACATTCTGCCTGGGGGCAAGGAGCCACCTGCGTGCGCAGGCTAGCAATGCAGGAGGCTCTGCCTTATGCCTGCCTCAAGTGAGTTTCCTCACCTGCGTACTACGCAGGTGGCTACAGATCTTCTCCAACACACCCAGGTACACTGCCCAAGTAAGGACGCCCACCTGCGTGCGCATCTCCCAACATGCCTGCGCATGGTGGGGCGCAGGTGGGGGTTGGACCTCCGAAATTTTTTTTTAAGTGAGTGGGTCGACCCGACCCAGGTTGAACCATTCTCTTCCTTATAACATGACCCATACCCACAACCCAATCTTTTTAAAGACCCACTCCACAACCATCGGCTTTTTTCTTTTTTTCTAAAGACAAGAAAATTCTTACTTCATCTCACATTCACATTCAAGAAGGTTTGCACACATTGTTTCCTGTCAGCTCAAGAATCTTCATCTTTCACCTTCTCTTGTCATTACTTCACCTCTTCTTTTAAGTTGGTAAGTTTATGTGGTTTAATCTTTTCTATGAAAGAGTTGGATACAAATGGAAACTTATGATTTGTGCTAGTTTTTGGTGAAGCATTGAGTCATATGGACTTCCTATGGTGTAGTATTGATGTTTTTGTGGTTTGATTGAGTTGGGGGTGATGCTTCATATACAATTGGGGAAGTCTTGAGTACCCAAAATTTTATGCCCACCATGTGTTTGATTATATTCCCACATGAGCATTTCCTTGTATTTTCTCTTGTGCATGAATTAAGAGACCTACACATGGTTCCTTGAACTTCTCATGAGCTATATTCCATCTCTAAATAATGTGTTACAATAATGTAGTGAAGATGTGTGAATTACATGATTTTTCAAGTGCCATGATTCTTAATGTATTTCTCCACTTCATGAGGCGTAATTGGTGATTCTTGTTGTCGAAATGAGTTAGTAAGCACACTTGTTCATAACAAAAATGCATGGCTTACCCTATGATGGATTAGGTGACACCATTCTTAAGGGTAAAACGTCGTTTTTGTTCTCCTTCGGGTTATGATGGATTGTGTTTGGGATATAGTGGTCCAATTATACTCCTAGGTGCTTTCATATAGATTTTTGCTTTGCATTCCCATTAGTTAACATAGTTTTCATTTTCTTTTACTTATTGAAAATCCAAAAACATTTTTTACCTTTGGTTTGTGTGGTTTGTTCCTTTTGGTTCTTTGTAGGGGATGTCTCCAAGGAAATCAATGCCACGAGGAGCAAAGAAAGATCATCACAAGGACAAGGGCAAGGCCATTGCCACTACTTCACAAGGAAAAGCTCCCCCGCAACAAGAACACTCTAACACCCCTGATGTGCAATACACACTTGACATCTCAAGGGTGCTGGCTAAAGATGTTGATAAACTCAGATTTGCCAACACAAAAATGCATAACCTTTACAATGATTGGGTGCACACTAGAGGCTTCAATCCTGAGAAACTGTTTAATGTGAAGGGTGTTCGTGATCATTTCCCCGATATTTTTCGCCAAGTCAACAAGTTTGCTTGGGAAGTATTCACAGATATTGATCCCAATTCGCCCCTGTCCTTTTATTTTCCTGATCTTGTAAAGGAATTTTATGCCTCTTACATCATTCGGCACAATCAACAAAAGTATAAACCACCAGTGCCAAACCAACCTTGCCTTCAGAGTGTACTTGTTAGAGGAGTGGAAGTTCCGTGCTTCGCTTCTGCTATTAACAAGTTATACTTTGGTCGTGATTGCACACCGGGGGTTGAGATCAAGAGGCGAATGCTTGAAGGGCGCGCTCATTTTCCATGGCTTTCCAACATAATTGCTAAAGGTCTTCCACTATGGGCAAATGGGATTGGACAAATCAAAAGACGAGATTTTTCTATTCAAGCCAAGCATTGGCTCGGCTTTGTGGGAAATCGGTTGCTTCCTTCCAAAAATGATCAAGATGTCACTCTTGAAAGGGCTATTCTTGTGGGTTGTATTATGGATGGGTTGGATGTCAACCCGGGAGAGATAATTACTGAAGTGATAAAGATCTGATCCAAGCAAGTGGGCACGCTACTACCTTTTCCTGCTCTTATATCGGCTTTATGTGCAATCCACCATGTTCCTCTCTTCCCAAAGATTGATAAGAAAATCAAATGCATAGGAGTCATTGATATTCGTACCAGTCAAGATGACGATAATCCAGTAGGTTTCAAGAAAAAGTTTAGTGAGGATTCAGGTTCTTCCATGAGAGAGGTGCCTACTGCTAGCACCTCTCCTATGACTTCTCATGTTTCAGCACATGGTGACATACATCTGGATCATGATCTCCCTCAGGCACCGCCTCCAGCACACACTACGCAGCCGGCGCAGCCTCCTCGGTCTTCTACGCTGACATTTGCTAATGTTACAGCCATGACTTTGGCAAATGACAGCTCTATCTCCCGCTTGGTGGCTGACATTTCTCACTTCATTCAGGTGGCTATTGAGCATAGCCTTGGGACTTTGCGGGCTCAGATGATAGACTATGAGCGGAGATTATCCGTGGTTGAGGCCCGGGAGGACAGTGAGGCAGTTACTGCTCTCAGGACAGATCTTGCGAGTCTGCGTGATGAGATGCAGTCGATGCAGCCCTCCATCTCTCTCAATGATACCCAGTTCACTATCCCACAGGCAGAGACTGGCCCCATCCTTCCATTTGCAGTCTTGTTTGGGTATTCTCCTGTGGGGAAAGAGACAGAGATCGGGTTTGGCACCGGGCTCTCTGAGGATCAGCAGGTAGAATTGGCCAAAAGAAAGTCCATTGAGGAGCTCCAGGAGAGGGCAGTTGGTGCTGGCCCTAGCTCTCAGCCTTCTGAGGAGGTTCATACAGGAGCCCAGTCTGAGGAGGCTCCTACTGTTACAGCACCAGCATCGGAACAGCCGTCACATGATATAGATCCAAGCGCCTAGTGTGCCTCAGGGAGTTTTGTCTTTCACTCCTTTCCTTTTTGTCCTATATTGATTGCATTGGGGATAATGCAAGACTTTTTAGTGTGGGGGTAGGCCAATTCATTCATTGGTACTTTATGGTATGTAATATTAATTCATGATTCTATTTGGATGCCATCTTGTTATGAGTTTTGATTCGAATATTGCCCTTGTCGGGCTATTTTGATTCATATTGCCCTTGCCGGGCCATTTTGATTCGGATATTGCCCCATCTTTGAGTTTTGATTCGGATATTGCCCTTGCCGGGCCATTTTGATTCATATTGCCCTTGCCGAGCCATCTTAATTCGGATATTGCCCCATCTTTGTGAAGTTGTGATTTGGATAGTGCCCTTGTCGGGCTCTTTTTGCATGCTAGTCCTAATTTAAGTTTGGGGGAGTTGAAGAGGTTCAAAGGTCCCTCCAAAATTGTCGTGGCAAACAAAAATGATTTGAGAAAATAATTTTGTTTTAGAAAAGAAAAGAGCAAAGTGGTTCCAAGCCTCCTCTTGTGTGTGACCTGTTAATTCAGTTTTTGGCTCATGTTTCATAAGTCTTTGACTTAGAGTAGGTTGTCAAGTTCATTTGCTCAAAGTTGGGGGAAAGACTAGCTTTCTATTTTAAAGAAAAAGTGCCTAGTGTGGTGAGGTTTTTGATTAATTCTTGTACACACATGATAGTCTAGAACTTGCCCCGCGTGTATTCAAGGCGAAATTTGGGACCTAACTTGGTTTAGAGAATGACCTGAGGCCATCTTGTCCACCACTCGACCTGAATTCCCACCTTGACATTTATCCCTAGTTTACCCAGTTGAGCCTTTCACCACTTTCTTCTTGGATATGACCATACTATGACACCCCCACTTTCGTCTTTGACAACCCTTTTTCTTGTCTATCACTAAATCTCTGTAGACACATCGCATGATTTTTAATGTGAACCAATATAGGCAAAGGCCTGAGCTCGCAGAAGCATGATTATGAAAATGGTTGAGGTGGGAGTTAAAAGTTAGGTTGGAGAAAAAGAAGATGTATAAAATTTTAAAGGGAGGTGTATGCTTGGTTGTTGCATAAACAAATGAATAAAGAAATATAATGGAGAGGAAAGTTTGTGGAGAGAAAAGAGAGGCATGAGCTTCTAATGAATAAATGAAAGGGCCTCAAAAGTAAATGATGAGGGAATTTCGATTGGAAGGCTATATATATGAAAAGAGAAAAGAAGAGAGAAGAAAAGCAAAGACAATGCAAACAAAGGCGAATAAGGTGGAGATCTTGAACAAAGTGGGCCTAAGGAATGATAAGGCGATGGTGTCTAGAGAAATCTTCTAGTCAATTGATCCATAAACCTTTTCCCCTCAACCGAACCTTCGTCATTGCCCGCAAGACCTTGGTGACTTAAAACCATGTTGGTCCCCATTAGTGGCGAATGACACAAAGGGCAAGCCTATGGTTCTACGTGTGGTACATGAATTTCATTGTGAGAGTGAGAGAGAGTTCATTCTATCCTTACCCCCCCCCTTGCGAATCACATTACCTTGTGGGGATGGATAAAACTTTTTGCAAGTGAGAGGCATGGACACCTTGAAAGAGAGAGTGATGTCTTACCTTCAATTTGAAAAATGAGCAAGACAATTTGCATTTTGGAGATGAGACAAGCTCTGAAAAATCTTGTGTCACACCTTGAGAATTAGCCCAACCTGAAATTATTTGTTTGAGGAATTTGTCTCTTGGCTAATGAGGATTGATTTGTGAAAAAGAAAGCATGTTTCGCTTGTTTGTCATGACTTATTGGAGTAACCGATTGAACTCTATAAGTTTAATGGTTTAGTGATGTCCCTTGTGGTTGATCATGGTTAAGAGCATCCTTTTCTTTTCACTTTAGGTGTTCTTGATTACTTGAGGACAAGCAATAGTTTAAGTTTGGGGGAGTTGATAAGTTGACATTTTACCCGATTCTTAATACATTTGAGCTTGGATATCTTGGAATTCGCATTGATTCAATATGAATTCTCATGTTATATGGCTCTTGTATGCAGGTAATGAATGAATTCAAGCCCGAGCTAACCATACGAGTCAATGAGAGTTCGAAAAGTGAAGAAAAGATGCTTTATTTAACACCCGGGGAGACTAACAACCACCTGCGCACGCAGGTTAGGAGATGCGCACGCAGGTCAGGAGATGCGCACGCAGGTAGATAACTGAGGAGTGGAGCAGCACAATGCAGTTCCATCTGCGCCAGCCTCCTACGCACGCAGGCTAGGAGATGCACACATAGATGGCTGATTGAGGAAGTCGAGCAGCACGAGGCAGTGTCATCTGCACTAGCCTCCTGCGCGCGCAGGTCATCCGGAACCTACGCCAGCAGATGGCTAGTGCAGTGGCACTTCTATAAATTTTCTGGACGCGATTTTTAGCTATAAAATGTAATTTTCCCAGCTTTGAAAAGGATCTTTTTTGGCATTTTTAAAAAGAGAGAGTAAAGGAGAGTGAAACCCTAAGGAGAAACAAGTTACATGCTTGCAATTTTTGGATCAATTTTGTGAAAACATTTGGATTCAATGGAAGTTTGGGAAGAGAATTTGGGTGATTTTCTTCTCTCTTATTTTATGAGTAGCTAAATTCTCTACTTGGGGTTATGCTTGAATAAGATGTGATAATTGTATGGATTTTGTTTATTTGATTTATGTTTAGATAATTGCCATGGGTTTCAATCCCATTCCATGCTTTCATTCAAATTAGGGGTTGCAAACTCTAATTAATTTTAGAGCTCTTGTCATCCTTGACAAAGGGGACAAGGGTGAGGAGTGGGTGTGAACAATAACTTGATGTATGTCATTTAATAGCATCTCTTAGACATAAGGGTGCTAATTGAGGTATTGGATTGGTCTTATAATCTGCACTATTGAGGTGTTTGAAAGAACCCAATTGTGAAACCTTGGTGTTTGGTTGACAAATCAACACCAAGCACCTGCGATCTAACCTACCCAAGGCCCTTAGCTAAACGTAGTTAAATGCTCAATTTACCCATACACAATTTCACTCTTACGATGGCATAACCCCAAGTCTCGCTATACTCTTGGTTTTAATTCCTCTAATCTACTCTTGAACTGGTGTGCCCCGAGTTATAAAAGTCTAAATAGTTACAAATTAACAGACAATAACCCCCCCCCCATTTACTTTTATGTATTATTTTCATAGCATCACGTGTTATCACTAGTTGCTTCTAACCCTTAGAGGTGAAAGCTATCGCATTCATTCCTCGTGGATTCGACCCCGACTCCAAGTTGGGTAATTATATTGCTAACGATCGCTTACATTCTATTCTGGGGTGTATTTGAGCGTTATCACTCAGGGCGTCCACTACCATATTTGCCTTGCCCGGATGGTATAGAATAGAGATATCATAGTCCTTCAACAACTCAATCCATATGCACTACCTTGAATTAAGCTCCTTCTGGGTCATAATATACTAAAGACTATGGTGGTTGGTAAAGATCTCACAGCGAACACCATATAAGTAATGCCTCAAAATCTTAAGTGTGAAACTACCGCTGCCAACTCTAAATCATGAGTTAGGCAGTTGCGCTCGTGCACCTCCAGTTGTCTCAAGGTATAAGCAATAACTTGGCCCTACTACATCAGAACACACCCCAAACCAATACCATATGCATCACAATAAATAGTAAATCCCTTGTATTCAACTGGAAGAGTTAATATGGGAGCTGAAGTGAGAAAGTCCTTAACCTTAAGAAAGCTTTCCTCACAACCACCAGACCACTGAAACGAAACCTTCTTATTAGTCAATCTAGTCATAGGGTCTATGATAGTAGCAAATCTCCCGATGAACCTCCTATAGTAGCCTGCCAACCCAATAAAACTATGAACCTTAGTCGGAGACGTAGGCCTAGCCAATCATGAATAGCCTCAATCTTCGTCGGGTCTACTATAATACTATCCTTGGACACCACATGACCCAAGAAAGGTACAGACTCAATCCAGAACTTGTACTTTTAGAATTTGGCATAAAGCATATGATCTCTCAAAGTGTGGAGCACAGTCCTCAAATGTTGCTAGTGCTCCTCCTTGCTCCTCGAATATACTAGAATTTCATCAATGAAGAGTATCACGAAGAATTCCAAATAAGGCCTAAAAATGTGGTTCATCAAGTCTATGAATGTTGTTGGGGCATTGGTCAATCGAAAAAACATCACAAGGAACTGGTAATGGCTGTAGCGAGTCCTGAAAGCTATCTTAGGGATGTCCTTTGCTCGAATCCTTAACTGAGGGTAACCATGCCTCAAATCAATCTTAGAAAACATCGCCGCACCCTGAAGTTGGTCAAATAAATCATCGATAAGAGGCATAGGATACTTATTCTTCACTGTCACCTTATTCAACTGCCTATAATCGATACACATATGCATGGAACCATTCTTCTTCTACATGAACAGAATAGGAGCACCCCAAGGTGATACACTCAGCCTAATAAAACCCTTACCCAAAAGATCCTGAAGTTGAATATTTAGCTCTTTTAGCTCAGCAGGAGCCATAAAAATAGGTCAGGTGCCTGGCTCAAGGTCAATAGCAAACTTTGTATCACACTTAGAAGGAAGGCCTAGAAGGTCAATTATAAATACATTAGAAAAGTCACAGACTATAGAAATAGAATCAATCAAAGGACTCTCTGAACTAATATCATAAACATAAGCAAGGAATGACTCAGAACCCCTCAATACCAGTCTCGTAGCCTGAATATAAGAAATAATCCCTGTCGTCATATGGCTAAAAAAATGCTGCCATACAACCGGGGTTATGCCAAGCATGGCTAAGGTAACGGTTTTGGCAATGCAATCCAAGATCGCATGATAGGGGGATAACTAGTCCATGCCCAGAATCACATCAAAATCCACCATATGTAACATAATAAGACTGGCCTGAGTGTCATACTCTCAAATAATCACCAAACAAAATCTATATACCCGATTCACTACTAAAGAATCACCCATGGGGGTATCTACACGTAAAAGTATAGACAAAGTTTCCCAAGATAACCCCAACTGTGGTGCATAATAAGCAGAAACATATGAAAATATGGAGCCCGGATCAAATAAAAAAGAAACTAGTTGATGGCATACTAAAATCATACCTGTAATGACAACATCTGAAGCCTCAACCTTTGGCATATAGGAACAACATATAAGTTAGCCCGTCCACCTCCAAATTGGGTGTCTGTTTGATGAATTGTCCTGCCTGCCTGAGGACGACCTCTCAAACCCTAGGGACTACTCATGCAACCCTGTGCACCACCCCGAGCTAGAGGCATGCTAATCTAATCGGTTGGGTACTCTGTGCAGCTGGCTCAATCATCCCCCATCAGGGACACTCTCTGACAAAATAGCCCACTATACCACAATTATAACATGTCCCAGCTACTCTGATCTATCAAGAAAGCCCGGCTAATCCAGGATAGCCACCTCATCTTGAATACGTTAACGATGTACCCCTCAAAGATTGACCACCATTATAACCAGACTGACCCCTATCTGAAAGCTAAAGAACTACCTGAATGAGCCTATTAGACTGACCCTGATGCTGATAAGAATAATGTTGGGGGTACCAACCCTGAAAACCTTAGTCTATAAATTGTGGGTCACAGCAGCTCCTAATTTAACTACCCTATCGATGTGGCTTCTTTCGCTTCCCCCTTGGGCCTCGCAATCTTTCTCCTCTATAGTGTAGGAATGATCACTAATATCAGTAAAAGACCTCCTTGAAGTCACCAAACTCTAAGTAGCCCTACAGAGTGATAGTCTTAATCCTCTAACAAAACATCAAATCCTCTCATACTCTATAGGCAGAATCATGGTGGCATGCCTAGCTATCTCATAGAACCTTTCCTCGTACTCAACAACTGATATAGAACCCTTCTCTAAAGATGTAAACTGATCTCTCAAACACTCGTACAGGCTGCAAGGCATATACTTCTTCAAGAAAGCCTCAAAGAACTGAGTCCAAGTCATAGGAGGAGATCCAGCTGGCCTAGAATCAAGATAACCCCTCCACCATTATCTTGATGCCCTGTCAAGCTGATATATTATGAAATACACTCGGTGTGACTCAGCCAACCCCAAATTATAAAGCCTCTCCTCACAGCTGGTCAGAAACCTAAGTGGAGACAATCTAATAAATTAGCTCAGTATCTTCTGCTCCTCTGCGGTCATAACTGGTTGGGCTACTACTAGTTGTGGAACTACCGATGCTAGCGAGACCTCTACTCTGAGAGTTATAGCTGCAGGCTTATCTTCAAAACCAATACAACCCCAGGATGTTGTCTAAGCACCATCTATCGGTAGACTACCCACTAATCCCAGTAGCTTAACTAAAGAATCTCTAAGAATTAAGGAAGATACAATCCCAGGTGGGGCCTGGACTACCCCCTGGCCCTCCTACTGCTGGGATGGATGAACCTCTAAGGCTATCTCTATCTCGAGAGCAATAATAGGGTCTGGTGAAGTCTCCTTGTCCTGACCTCTAGCTGGTGTTGTATCTCTAGCCTAGCCTCGACCTCTGGGTCATTTTTGGCCTCTAACAGGTACTCTGGTTAAAGGCTCGGGGTCCCCATCCCTAATCATCATAGTTCGTATCCTATCCATCTACTAAAGAGTGAAACAAACAAGAATATGGAAACCAATATAGACTCAATGAATGAAAATGAACCAAAAAGGTAAAATTTTCCTAAGAATATCCTATAGCCTCTCGAAGATAGGATATGAACGTCATCGTACAAATCTATAGGACTCTACTAGACACTTGCTCTTGTATCAATAATACCAGTTAACATAGGCTCTGATACCAAACTATCACGACCCAATTTCTTGATTCATTATGGCACCTTCTCTTACACACAGTAGATAAGCCAAACCATAGCCCGAAACGACAAATAATGGGCTAACCGGTGGAAAATAAGAAAATAATGGGATAGTCATGCAAGAAAAACACAAAGTGACTAAAAGCAATGGTAAACAGATACAAACATACTGTATAATAGAGAGAGAAGGACAAAATGTACAACATGAATCCCCCTACGACCTGTTAAGGTTGGTAAAAGATTCACTAAGCTAATATAGAGTACTATACAGTGTCAATATATACAGCATAGTCTCAAAATATATAAAATACTATCCAAAAAAATTTAGGAGGAGGATCAGCTCCAGGCTATAAAAGCTCACCCTATCTCTAAATCAACAGTAAGCCCGAGGATAACGTCAAAGGTGGTGACTTGTACTTGAATCTGCATCAAGGAAAAGATGCAAAAGAGCAGTATGAGTACCCAAAAAAATAGGTACTCAGTAGGCATCATAGGCCGACTGAGCTAAATTATAGTGAAAGCATAAATACAGTGTGTGAAGGTAACTAAAGTTAGTGATAAAGGAGGGAAAATTGAAATAGTAGAACATATTGATAAAAAGCGATATGAAGGTAAAACAAGTACACAAATGCGGAAATAAAGTCTAACTGCAATGTAAATGGGCCCTCATAAGCCCAGAAGGCATAAACAAGGTAGAATGTAACCCAACCGAGCATTATAAGTACAGTGAATACAAATAAAAGATAATAGTAAAGTAAAGATGAAATACGGCAATAGCAAAATAATCCATAATATAGGCCTTGCGTACCTAATGCTCCTTTCCCTATCATAACCACCTTTCTGTCAACTCTTACCAATTTTTCAATCCCAGATTAGTAATAAGGATGATAATAAATATCGTACTTGAACCAGAATTAGTAAACAATAATCAATAGTAAGGATACCGGACTCAAACCGAAACTCATAAGTGATAATAACATAATATATGACTGACTCAAACCAGAACTGATACATGATAGTAATATAGAAACCACCGGACTCAAACCGAAACTAAGTAGTATAAGATCCATGGAAACATCCCAAGTTTTAACCTGTTTTGAAATCATTTGGTCGATATAATCTAATTTTAAGTTGTCATATCCTTTAAGGTATAGCGAATTCTGATTATTTAGGGTAAAGGAATGGTCTAAGGTCAAATACTATACTACCCAAGGTAATTGAGATAAAAGAGCATAAAACAATGCCTAAGCCAACCCCTAAGCCCCCGATAATAGCCTAAAGAAGCCACTAAGTGATTATCAAGTCAAGCGGGACACTATTATAAGCAGTTTATCTAAAAAGGGTTGTAGGGCCCACTAACAAACCCCAAAAACCCATTCTAAGGAAAGTACCTACCTGAACCTAGATTAAGGCTTCTTGATCCTGTCACAAGGCACTACAAGAACTAAATCTATCCTAAAAGATGATAGTATACTAATCAAAGGGAAAGCGGGCTCAAATTCTACCAAAACGGGACCCTTAACTGACTAAATAAAGCATTAAATGCTAAAATAATAACCGAGTTATAAATACCCACCCATAGCTAGCACAATACTATACTAATACCACAATTAAGCGTAGCCTAGAAGCAAAGTAAGCCTAGCCTACCTGGACGCCACCGAAAGCTCACAAAATTCTCTACTCCAGGGCTTTTCCCTTTCGAGAAGCCTCTGACCGCTGCCATGATATCAAAATAATAATCTATGCATCAAGACAAGAACAAAAATACCCATATTGCTTATTAACCTTCCAGGTCAGAAATCAGACTAAATATCCCATATGGGGCCCACTTGCAGAATCACAAAATTGAAATCATCACAGCATCCCTCTCAGTTCAAGGATCATTTTACCCTAATATTGGGAAAAATCTTAGCTTAATTTAGCCTATGATCAGCCCAACAACATTTAAAAATAAGGAACTAAATCAGAGAAATCAACAAGGAAATAAGCAAAAATATTATGGGATATCGATGTTACAATGACCACCACAATGCCTCTAAATCAATCCCAGCACCAGGTACTCGATCCTTCACAATTTCTAAGCTCACAATGTCTATATGGTGGTTGTACTTGAGAAAAATGAGCTAAAAATAGAAGAGAAACATTTATATACTGCCAAGGGTCCCTTCATCGCGATTGCAGGACCCCTGTTGTGATTGCGAGTGCCGGCCCAGACAGACCATCACGAATGCGGCCAGTCCATCTTGATCGCAAAGACAATGGCTGGACCTGCCTGGCCGGCCTTCTCTTAGCAAACGTGAGGGCTAGCCCGTGAATACGGAGGTCAAAAATATTGACCCTTGCGATCACGACCCAGGCCACGTGAAGGCCATTTTTGGCCTACACCAGGTGCTGATGCACCAGCTACTTTGCTAAGTTTCCAACATCTCGATTGAGCCCTCAGGATTTATTTAGAATCTTTTGAATGCAAATAAACTATGCTACCCTAGCAAATTCGGCATTCTAGACTCGATGGTGCCTTTGAAATTTCCATCCGATGTCATTTCAAAAAAAAGTGGGTCCCACACCCAAGAGGCTATTTTAGCCAGAATCCACCCAATAGCCTAAAATTATTCTAGGAGCCTCGGGGTAAAAGATTTGTCATTGATTTATTTCAAAGTTGTAAATAGTTTTATAGTATATTGAAAATTTTTAAGGAACTTCTGTTATGACTTCCGCATCTTATCACTTATGTGGTAAGGGTTCTTCTATCTAGGTGGATTAGAGTAGGTGCCTGCACGATCCGGTTGATTGGGTCGTGACAAATTCCTCCATATAGAATGACTCCAATAGAATTGAAGGAGTTGAAAGATCTTTTAAATAAGGGATTCATTGGACCAATCATTTCACGTTGGGGAACTTTGGTCTTATTTGTTTGAAATAAGGATGGATACCAACACATATGTATTGATTATCGATCACTAAACAAGGTCACTATTAAGAACAAATATCCACTTCCATGAATTGATGACTTATTTGATTACCTTTAAGGCACCAATTGTGTTTTTTCCCAAATTGACCTTAGAGCTGGTTGTTGACACCCAATTTTGGCTCGTCTTTTCTTTCAATTAATTTTTCTATGCTTCTTAGTCCTAAATAATTTACTAAAATAAATTCATATTTTTATTTCTGTGAATTTGAAAGGAAGAAAAAAGAGAGGGTTTATTTTCTCCGACCATGTTTTTAAATATTATAATTAAATATAATTAGTTATTTTATATTAAAATCACACAAAAAATATTTGATACTCACAATCGCATTTCTTTTAATTATATTTTCATACTATATTATTATTATTATTATTACTATTATTATTATTATTATTATTATTATTTATTTTAATTATAAAATTATTAAAGTTACATACGTATACTAAATTATTTATATAATTTATATACATATATATTATTAAAAAAATATTATTATGACAAAAGAAGCATTGTTAAATTAATTTAATGGAAAAGAAAGTATTTGGGTCATTTTAATTCAATCCAATTACAGGCCCAATTTAGTTGTCAAATTTTGGACCAAAGAGGCCTGAAAATTCGGCCCAAACCCGGTTCATTAAAACCCAATTCATCAAACTCCACATCCAAGTCATCATTACTTGACACACCCTCTCCACCAATAGAATCGTGACACATCATTAAAGTCAAAGAAACACAAATCTTTGCCAACAAACACAAACTCATCTTGGCATTTGAAGTGTTTTAATCTAAGGGTCACGAAATTTTCATCTTTATAATGAATAAATATCTATCTATATATATATATATATATATATATATATATATATATATATAGAGAGAGAGAGAGAGAGAGAGAGAGAGATATTATTGATTATTTATTATTTTTGGATTAAACCTGAACAATCCAATCAAATGATCGAACGGTCCAGATCGCGATCAACAATACAAGTACAAAGACGAGTATTTCTCTTCCCCAAAATTAGAAAATGCGTACCAACCTCTTCCCCAAACATCGTCCCATCTCCATCTCAATTTCCCAAAGCTTACAACATCCAAAGGACCTTTCCTCTTCTCTCCTTTCTCCTATTCTCCACCACCCCCAAAACCAGAAACCCTAGGACCCCATAGTTGTTGCTCCCGTGTACCGAGCCACTACCACTTCTACGTGAGATTCACCCTTTTTCCCCCTCTTTAACTCGCGAATCCTTTTCTAGCTGCAAAACAGACTCCAAATTCATACAACAATGGAATTTTGACTTTGAATCCACATTTAAAGCTTTGAAATCGTCAAATATATGGAGGAAAAAGGTAATTCTCTTGAGAGATTTGAGCTCAAATTTCAAATCCCCTCTCTTAAATTTCTGCATTTTTCCAAATTTCTTGTTTTAAATCCAGACTTTCAAGTCCGGATTTCACCTATAAATATGGGTGTTTTCATCCCCATAATCCACAAGTTTAAGATTCAAATCTAGCATCAGTGAATACTTACAAAATCCACAAGGAAAAAGTCACATAAATTACTTATTTTTTTCCTTGATTTTGGTCTGAGTTTGAGTTCTCGGATTTTGGATTTTTGCCGGAATCTTGACGAAAAGCCTCAGTCTTGCTGCACCAAACAAGGTGTGATTCTGCCCTTTTTTTTAATTTTATTTTTTATCTCCCTTTCTTTCATCTTACTTTGGTTTAGGAATATGTGATTTTGTTCCAATGTTAAATTTTGTTGTTGTTGCTTTCGTGACCTCTGCTGATAAAAATATAACTATGATTTTTGTGAAGTTGTTTCATATATGAAGTACAAGTCTGTAAGTATGTGAATAGGTGATATTTCTTTAATTTCAAGCTTGGTTATGGCGTTGTTGTTCATTGTCTCCGAATCGAATTTATGAATGTGGTTTTGTTCTAAATTTCTGTTGTCCCAATATATGCGGCTGGTTTGTGTCCAAAACATGTGAGAAGTGAGAGTTTCATCCTTCCCTATTTTGTTTCTTTTTATTATCAAAACGTGAGTTTGTAAAAATATGGAAAAGTATGTTTTCTCTTGTTATTTTACTTTCCAGTGAAGTTTTGTTTTGAGTATCTTTTATTATATTTTATGGATTGAGTTCTAGAAAGAGCGTAGACCATCCCGTCTTGCCTGTTCCTTACTCGCCTCATCTCACTAATTACTAGATGCGGTGGTCTATATATAAAATGTGTTATATATGTGATCTTTCATGTATATGGGTTTGATAAATGTGTATATGTGTGACTATTCCATTTAACGATGCCGCCTATTTTCCTACAAGTTGAATTTAAGAAAGTGATTTCATCTTGATTTTCATGTTTTTTCAAAAATATTATTGTGTCACGTTCAAATCTGTGAGATATGAAAAATCGGTCCTTTTATTTCATATCTGTGTCCCATTCTTTTTCTGTCTGTTTTGATTTCATGAATATTTAACTTGATTTGGCTTCAAGTATACGTTGGTATTGTTCCTTGCTCGTCTCTAATTGAGTCCAACTATATGATTTCGTTTTAAATTTCTTTATTTTGAGGATGTTTCCTTTTCCTATTTTAAAAATCTAGTTTGTGTAGGGAACAACGTCTTTTATTTTGGTTTCTCAAATATGTTCAAATTTAAATAATATTGATTTCAATAAAGGTTTTCAGCCAAGAGGGTGATGTTAGTGTGTCTAATTGATTTTGTGTTTGAATTAGCATTGAAGATAAGTTACGGAAGATGTTAAGTTTCTTCTTGTTTCTTTTCTCTTAAAAGTGATGTTTAGTTTCTCTATCTTAAGAATGTTGTGGTACTAATTTGAATGCTTGAATTAGCTTCAATTGTTAATTCATACCCCTATGGGGCCCCTTCATTCGATAAGCCACAGTACCGGAGAATGATGGTCATCGTAGGTCTTGCCTTTGTGTGCTACTGAACTGGAGGAGGTGTATACACTTGTGTTGGATATGATACTTAGTTTATCTTGCATCTTCTGGTTCTTTTCATGACTTTCATTCATATGCATCGCCTATCACCAGTATAATTATATGGCGCTTATATCTATCGGTCTCATGGGGGTTGTATAGGTGCAGGTTATGGTTTTCATTTGTTGAGTGTTTGCTTGTGCCTTCTGGGCTTATGGGGGCCCGGTTAGGTTATTGTTTTTCTGAACTAGCCGATTACATTATTTTTCGATTATTATTGTATAGTTTGTGGTAGACTGGTTATGGATTGGTAACCAAGGTTATAGGTACGCTTCTGTGTTCATTTACTCCTTTTTATGGTAAGATTTATTATTGTTAGACTATCTTATGATTATTTGTATTTCAGTTAGAGACTCTGATTATGCTAGAGTTAGCTCCCCTATTTGGTTATGATCCTGTAGATGTTAGGCTAGCTCCCTCACATTACTGCCTTCGTGTTCAGTCTTATATATATAGTATCATCGTATATCCCTCTTCTTCCTTATCTATTCTTATTGTATATACCCAACTTGCCTCGTACTACTATTATATATACTACTACTATATATCACTCTTTCACTCTTTATTTGTGTATTGACCAATTATGTACGGTATTGCACCTCCATCCCTGTAACACCCCGTACATTTCTGAGTCTAGATGATCACCGTAACATTTATGGAAAAATGGAAACATGAGAGATTTGATGAATTATGTATTAAATTGTGGGCATTAACAAGTCTTGTCCAATTGGGCCCAAAATGAAGCCCAAAAACCATAGAAAGACACGGCCCAATGGGAATTTGACCCATTCTTGCCTAGTCTTCCATTGACCAAGTAAACACACCAAGTGTGTGGATGAGGTTCATTATAAAGGGACTATATAAAGAAGAGAAAATGAGATTTTTATTCCATTTGGACTCTCATGTTTTTTTTAGAATTATCCAAAACCTTTTTCTCACACAAACCCTAAGCTCTCATCTCTTTGTGGCCAAGATCATCAACTTGTAAGACTTGGTAAGTGTTTCTTATGATGATTTAATATATTTTATGCATGAGAGATGGTTTATATTATGTTGTTCATGTTAGTGGAGTATTGAGAAGTTCACAAGGTGTGAAATGTTACATGTTTGCTAAATTGGAGGATGGTTTTGTCTTGTAAACTTGAATATGTACTTGTGGTTTTGAAGGAAGTGAACTTGATGGAGTAAATATTGACATGTGGGATTTTATTATAGCCTTACATTGTTTTGTCCTTGTGTATAATGTTTGGGATTGTTATTGTGAAATTGGTTATGGTTTTATGTGTGTTGTGAAACCATGGCTGGTTTTTTGTGTTCAAGATGATCAAAAATATGTCAAAATAAGTTTGATTATGATCATGGACCATTCATGGCATTAAAATACCCAAAAGAGACCATTTCGGACCAAAACGGGCATCCGCCCCCGCAGACGAGGGCACCTGCGGGCGCAGATGCCAATGCAGTTGCCTCTGGCATCTGCCAAAGGTCACCTGCGGGTGCAGTTCATCCACCTACGGGTGCAGGTGGCTGCGCAGGTCAGACCAATTTTCCATTTTGTATGTTTTCGCATCTAGTCGACCCCCGAAGGCCCCTATACCCTTTTTGGATGTAATTATCAACTTGTGATGTCGTATTAATGACTTTAAAGTGTCGTATGGAGGTGTTTTGTACTATATTAAGTATGGATGGTTGTTCATATGTTGTTATGAAGGAGTAATTGTGACAGAATGTTAAAGAGAAAAGCGTAAGGGGTAAGTATGGTGTGAAATGCTATCGATGTATGATCTCTTGGTCAATGTGTGTAATGTTATGGTGTTATTGATATGATAATGCATTGGATTGTATTGTAAGGGATGACATGAAGTTATACGGCAGTCATATAGTTCATTTTCTTCTTGTACGCCTGTATAGTAACTAGTTGCTAATGTAAGCTCCGATATGTACTTGTATTGTAGAGTAAGACGTAAAGAAGAAGCTGGACTATTGTGTTCATACATAGGCTTGTAAATTCATACTTGGAAGTGAAGGTATGTAAGGTTACTTGGTCCGTATCTTTCTGCAGCATATAGAATTCACATTGACGTTACACTTGTCCTATTCTGAAATGTGCTAAGGTATCCTATTCCCGGTTATCAATGGCTATTACTACATGTTTCCTACTCATTGATCAATTGTGAATCTCATGTCTCATATTCATGAATAATGTTCCAAAATCCCAATAAGGTTATGTTCCAAAGTTCCAATAGTGGCTATACTCATGTATCTTGTTCATTGATTATTGTCCAATGGTTCCAATGGTATTATGTTTCCAATAAGGTTATGTTTCCAACAATGTTTGTTCACATGTCTCTCACTCATTGGTTAATGATCCAAAGCTTCAAATAAAGTTATAACTATCATTGTACCAATCTCAAAGTAATGAATAAAGTAATGCATATGTGGTTAATGATCAAGTATGGGTGGTAGCTTTGGGGGTGAAATGCCTAGCTCAAGTCGATCCCGAGATTGTTGGATAAGGGGGCAGTCCTAGAGGCATAAGCCTAGCTCGGACTGATCCTAACAGGGGGCAGCTCTAGAGGTAATAACCTAGCTCGAGCCGAACCTGAAATGTTGGCATGGGTGGCAGCTCTAGAGGTAATAACCTAGCTCGGGCGGATCCCGATATATATTGATTCATAGGGTGGCAGCTCTAGGGGAATAAGCCTAGCTCGATTCGATCCCAACATAACGTTATGTTATGTTAAAACCCACTGTTCAGTCGAGGCGCGGGTATCACAGGTCACAGGCAAAGATGAATAATCATAGAATCAAAGAAACAAAGAAAGTAAAGAAAGCAATATACATGGTTTCCAAAGCTCAGTATAGTGACTTATCCATATTGGTTATGCATTTGAATTTGATTTCATTGGCATTTTCACATATCATACAGTTTCATTTGAGCCTTAAATACTCAGTACATTCTTCGTACTGACCCCTCTTGGGGGATTTACCTTACTTGCTGTAGGCGCAGGTACTAGTAGGCCTCCACAGTAGGTTGCTAGGTGTTGCAGATCATTGGTGAGCTCCAGTTAGTTCGGGGCTTCTTCGAGTCACAGTTGTACATATGTTTTGGTGTTGTACATATTGTATAAAGCGGGGACTTTTCCTGACTTTTAGTTCATTTTGGTCAATGCATTGGTTAGAGGCTTTTGTAGACGGATGTGGGTGTATAAATTTAAAAGGTACATGTCATTTTTGACTTGATGGCCTCAACGGCCAAGTTTCATATATGTATATCACATGTTCCATGAATTTATTTGTTAGCATTATAAGCTCCTACGTGATAACGGTGCTTCTGATGGCATGCATATGAATGAACATAAGTGCAGTTTGGTTCTCTCGGGCCTCATCGGCTATGGGTACCAATCACATCTTGATGGGATTCGGGGCGTGACAAAAGTGGTATCAGAGCCAGGTCGTTCTATGGGTGTCTACAAAGCCGCGTCTGAGTAGAGTCTTACTTATCGATGTGTTGTGCACTACATTTATAAGTAGGAGGCTACGGGACATTTAGGATGTTGTTTCTCTTCTTCATTTCTAGATCGTACAATAGAGCCAGTGTTGTAAGTTGAATTGTATCTGACCATGGTAAATGTTTCTCTTTGATATAGTAATCATGCCGATCACGAGAAGAGGCAGAGGTAAAGGTAAGCAGGTGGATATGCCTGCTGATGAAGGCATGAGTAGATTAACACCTGACCAAGCTAGTCAAGGTGGAGCACATGCTGAAATTTCCTCTCTGTCTTCCTCTACTTTTCCAGCTCCGGATGAGCCAGTTAGTAGGGAAGTACCCGCAGCACCACCAATGAATGCCACAGATCAGGATCTTAGAAATGCAGTACATATGTTGAAATAGTTAGTGGCGGCACAAAGTCAAGGACGAACTGGTCCAATGACAAATGAAGATGATGCGGCTAGAGTGGCGAGTCGCAGAACACATGATTTCCTGAAATTGGACCCTCCTATATTCACTGGGTCAGATCCGAAAGCAGATCCACAGGACTTCGTGGATCAAATTCAGAGGGCTTTGGAAGTTATGCACATGACAGGGGTAGAAACAGTTGAACTTGCTGCATATAGATTAAAAGGGGAGGCGATATTGTGGTACGAGGATTGGAAGAAATCTCGTGATATTGGTGCGAATCCACCAAATTGGGAAGAATTTAAAGCGGCTTTTCTTGATCATTATCTTCCCTATGAGATCAGTGAGGCTTGTGCGGATCAATTTCTAAATCTCTGTCAAGGAAATTTGAGTGTCAGAGAATATACTTTGCAATTCAATTCCTTGGCACGGTATGCTCCAAATGTGGTGGCTACAATGACAGATAGAGTCCATCGATACGTGGACCGATTAGAACCGTATTTGGTAAGGGATTGCACCATTACTGCCTTGAACAAGGACATGGACATAGCGAGAATTCAAGCCTTCGCTCAGAAAATGGAAGATCAAAGACAGAGAAGAAGGGCACATGAATTTGACAGGGGACAATCTAAAAGGGCTAGACCTATGGGACCATCTATTGTGTCCCAAGGGGGATCTAGGCCTAGTATGTTTCCTAGGCCACCTAGACCATTTTTTTCTCACTCCACAGCAGGTGCTCACTCTCAGTTTTGAGGGTTTAGAGGTGGTTCATCTGGGCAGAGTAGTGGAGTTCACGGATCACAGGCGGCAGGTTTCCTCGTCAGCAGTGTCAGTACTGCAGACGTATTTATGCAGGTACATATAGAGTGGGGACAAATGCTTGTTTCTGGTGCGGTATGATGGGGAACATGATGAAAGAGTGTCCCCAGAGGAGCATGGGTGGTATAGCACGACCGGCAGGATCGACCGTTGCGTCATCAGCATTGGCTCCTTCTTTAGGCCGAGGTGTGCAGTCTGTTGGTCGGGGTAGAGGTGCCAGAGGAGCAGCCAGTACTAGTGGGGTCCAGAATCGCACTTATGCTTTGGTGGACCGACAAAATTCAGAGGCTTCTTCTGATGTTGTCACAGGTACATTATCCATATTCTCATATAATGTATATGCATTGATTGACCCCGATTCTACATTGGCCTATGTTACTTTATTGATTGCTGCGAAATTTGCAAAGGCACCAAAATTATTAATTAAATCAATTGAAGTGTCTACACCGGTTGGTGAATGTATTGTTGCAAAAAGAGTATATCGAAATTGTGTAGTAAATATGTGTGGTCATGATACATTGGCCGATCTCATTGAACTAGACATGGTGGATTTTGATGTGATAATGGGAATGGATTGGTTGGCCTCTTGTTATGCCACGGTGGATTGCCAGGTCAAGAAGGTACATTTTCATTTCCCACAAATGAATGTTCTTGAATGGAAGGGTTATGTAGGGGTCCCACGAGGAAGATTTATTTCCTATCTGAAAGCCAGGAAAATGATTGCTAAGGGTTACATATGTCATTTAGTATGGGTGAAAGATACTGAAGTGGAACCACTAACTCCACAATCGGTTCCAGTGATCAATGAATTTCTGGATGTATTTCCAGAGGATCTTCCAGGCTTACCCCCAGAACGGGAAGTAGAATTTGGCATTGATGTGATTCCTGGCACTCAGCCTATTTCTATTCCTCCAAATAGAATGGCTCCAGCAGAATAGTGTGAATTGAAGGAGCAATTAAAAGATTTGCTGGACAAAGGCTTCATCAGGCCTAGTATATCCTCATGGGGTGCACCGATATTATTTGTACGGAAGAAAGATGGCACGTTGAGAATGTGCATCGACTATCGGCAATTGAATAAGGTAACGATCAAGAACAAATATCCCCTCCCTTGTATTGATGATTTGTTTGATCAGTTACAGGGTGCTAAGTGTTTTTCAAAGATCGACTTGAGGTCGGGTTACTATCAAGTCCGAGTTAAAGAAGGAGATGTACCCAAGACGACTTTCCGAACACGGTATGGACATTATGAATCTTTAGTTATGTCATTTGGACTAACAAATGCACCAGCTGTGTTTATGGATTTGATGAATAGGGTGTTTAATCCATTTCTGGACGTGTTCGTCACAGTATTTATAGACGATATTCTGGTTTAGTCAAGATCACCAGAGGATCGTGCTAATTTTTTACGGCAGGTGTTACAGATTCTCCGTGAACGTAAATTGTACGCAAAGTTCTCTAAGTGTGAGTTTTGGTTAAACTCCGTTGCATTCTTGGGTCACATTGTATCAGATGAAGGGATACATGTTGATACACAGAAGATTGAAATGGTGAAAAATTGGCCAAGACCTACGACACCCACAGAAATTCGTAGTTTTCTTGGACTGACAGGTTATTATCGAAGATTTGTGGAAAGTTTTTCCTCTATTGCTGCACCGTTAACAAAGCTTACACATAAGGCAGTTAAATTTCAGTGGAATGATACGTGTGAGAAAAGCTTCCAAAAGTTGAAAGATAAATTAACCTCCACACCAGTTTTAGTACTTCCTGAAGGTACCGAAGGTTATGCAGTGTATTATGATGCTTTCGGGGTTGACCTTGGATGTGTATTGATGTAGCATGGTAATGTGATAGCATATGCCTCACGACAGTTACGGCCACACAAGAGAAACTATCCCACACATGATCTTGAATTAGCAGCGGTGGTTTTTGCTTTAAAGATATGGTGTCATTATTTGTATGGAGTCCATGTTGATATCTATACGGATCACAAAAGTTTGCAATATCTCTTTAAGCAGAAAGAACTCAATTTGAGGCAACGGAGGTGGTTAGAGCTCTTAAAAGACTATGATATTGACATTCTTTATCATCCAGGAAAAGTAAATGTGGTAGCAGATGCATTGAGCCGCAAGGCAACAGGAGTTATTAGTGAACAATTGACAGAAAAGAAAGAGATAATCAAAGACCTATATCAATTAGCCAGCTTGGGGGTTCGTCGTCTTGAATCCTCAGATGAAGGAGTTATTGTACAAGATGCGACTGAATATTTACTAATAGCTGAGGTAAAAGAGAAACAGTTGGCAGATTCTATGTTATTGCAGCTAAAGGAAAATGTACAACAGAATTTGACTAAGGCATTTGATCTTACACAGGAAGGGGTACTTCAATGCCAGGGTAGGTTATGTGTACCAAATGTAGATGAACTGCGAAAATGAATTATGAAAGAGGCGCATCATTCGCGCTATTTTATTCATTCGAGTGCTACTAAAATGTATCATGATTTAAAAGAAGTGTATTGGTGGGGAAATATGAAAAAGAACATTGTCAAATTCGTCGCTCAATGCCCGAATTGTCAACAAGTAAAGGTGGAGCATCAGAAAACAGGAGGTTACATGCAATGTATAAATCTTCCAGTCTGGAAATGGGATATGATTAATATGGATTTTATCACAGGTTTGCCTCGCACACTGCAGAAATTTGATTCTATATGGGTTATAGTGGATAGGCTTACTAAGTCAGCGCACTTCCTACCAGTCAGAACCACCTATACAGCTAAAGAGTATGTGAAGTTGTATGTGAAAGAGATAGTATGATTGCATGGTATTCCACTTTACATTATATCAGACAAAGGAGCACAGTTCACAGCACACTTTTGGAGATCTTTTCAGCAAAGTTTGGGCACACAAGTGAAATTGAGTACGGCTTTCCATCCTCAGACTGATGGGCAAGCAGAACGTACTATTCAGACACTTAAAGATATGCTACGAGCATGCACGTTAGATTTTCAAGGCAGTTGGGATGACCATTTGCCTCTTATTGAATTTGCTTACAACAATAGCTATCACTCAAGTATTAAAATGGCACCTTATGAAGCTTTGTACGGAAGGAAATGTAGATCGCCAATTGGATGGTTTGAAGAGGGTGAAACTGCTTTACTTGGGCTAGATCTGGTTTATCAGGCTATGGAGAAAGTTAAAGTGATTCAACAATGGTTACAAACGGCCCAGAGTCGACACAAGTCATATGCCGATGTTAGAAGAAGAGGAATTGAATTCACTATAGGTGATTGGGTATTTCTGAAGGTGTCACGGATGAAAGGGGTAATGCTGTTTGAAAAGAAAGGAAAATTGAGTCCACTTTATATAATCCCATATGAAATTATTAGAAGATTTGGGTAGGTTGCTTATGAGTTGGCACTACCCCAAGAACTTTCCTCAGTCCACCCGGTATTTCATATTTCGATGCTTCGAAAATGCATAGGAGATCCATCTCGTATTGTTCCAATTGAAGATATCCAAGTTACGGAGGATCTCACCTATGAGGAGATACCTATTTCCATTCTGGATAGACAAGTGAAGAGGCTGAGGAATAAATATATAGCATCCGTAAAGGTACTTTGGAGAAATCAGCAAGTAGAAGAGGTCACATGGGAAGCTGAAGAAGTGATGAAATCCAAGTACCCTCATTTATTCCAAAGGGAAGAATAACAAGTAAGTATTTATAAGCTTTAAAGGTATATCTTTATATGATGACACTAAGAATGTTCCTAAACTTGTAATTTTTTACTTTGAAATGATAACACTAACATTCGAGGACGAATGTTCCTGGGGGGGAAGAATGTGACACCCCGTACGTTTCAGAGTCTATCTGATCACCGTAACATTTATGGAAAAATGGAAACATGAGAGATTTGATGAATTATGTATTAAATTGTGGGCATTAACAAGTCTTGTCCAATTGGGCCCAAAATTAAGCCCAAAAACCATAGAAAGACATGGCCCAATGGGAATTTGACCCATTCTTGCCTAGTCTTCCATTGACCAAGTAAACACACCAAGTGTGTGGATGAGTTTAATTATAAAGGGACTATATAAAGAATATAAAATGAGATTTTTATTCCATTTGGACTCTCATGTTTTTTTTAGAATTATCCAAAGCCTTTTTCTCACACAAACCCTAAGCTCTCATCTCTTTGTGGCCAAGATCATCAACTTGTAAGACTTGGTAAGTGTTTCTTATGATGGTTTAATATATTTTATGCATGAGATATGTTTTATATTATGTTGGTCATGTTAGCGGAGTATTGAGAAGTTCACAAGGTGTGAAATGTTACATGTTTGCTAAATCGGAGGATGGTTTTGTCTTGTAAACTTGAATATGTACTTGTCGTTTTGAAGGAAATGAACTTGATGGATTAAATATTTACATGTGGGATTTTATTATAGCCTTACATTGTTTTGTCCTTGTGTATAATGTTTGGGATTGTTATTGTGAAATTGGTTATGGTTTTGGAGACATATTGACCGTGAAGTGTAGTTTTGGGTGTTGTTATGTGTGTTGTGAAACCATGGCTGGTTTTTTGTGTTCAATATGATCAAAAATATTTCAAAATAAGTTTGGTTATGATCATGGACCATTCATGGCATTACAATACCCAAAAGAGACCATTTCGGACCAAAACGGGCATCCGCCCCCGCAGACGAGGGCACCTGAGGGCGCAGATGCCAACACAGGTGCCTCTGGCATCAGCCAAAGGTCACCTGTGGGTGCAGTTCAGCCACCTACGGGCACAGTTGGTTGCGCAGGTCAGACCAGTTTCCCGTTTTGTATGTTCTCGCATCTAGTCGACCCCCAAAGGCCCCTATACCCTTTTTGGATGTAATTATCAACTTGTGATGTCGTATTAATGACTTTAAAGTGTCGTATGGAGGTGTTTTGTACTATATTAAGTATGGATGGTTGTTCATATGTTGTTATGAAGGAGTAATTGTGACAGAATGATAAAGAGAAAAGCGTAAGGGGTAAGTATGGTGTGAAATGCTATCGATGTATGATCTCTTGGTCAATGTGCGTAATGTTATGGTGTTATTGATATGATAATACATTGGATTGTATTGTAAGGGATGACATGAAGTTATACGGCAGTCATATAGTTCATTTTCGTCTTGTACGCCTGTATAGTAACTAGTTGCTAATGTAAGCTCCGATATGTACTTGTATTGTAGAGTAAGACGTAAAGAAGAAGCTAGACTATTGTTTTCATACATAGGCTTGTGAATTCATACTTGGAAGTGAAGGTATGTAAGGTTACTTGGTCCGTATCTTTCTGCAGCATATAGAATTCACATTGACATTACACTTGTCCAATTCTGAAATGTGCTAAGGTATCCTATTCCCGGTTATCAATGGCTATTATTACATGTTTCCTACTCATTGATCAATTGTGAATCTCATGTATCATATTCATGAATAATATTCCAAAAGCCTAATAAGGTTATGTTCCAAAGTTCCAATAGTGGTTATACTCATGTATCTTGTTCATTGATTATTGTCCAATGGTTCCAATGGTATTATGTTTCCAATAAGGTTATGTTTCCAACAATGTTTGTTCACATGTCTCTCACTCATTGGTTAATGATACAAAGCTTCAAATAAAGTTATAACTATCATTGTACCAATCTCAAAGTAATGAATAAACTAATGCATATGCGGTTAATGATCAAGTATGGGTGGTAGCTTTGGGGGCGAAATGCCTAGCTCAAGCCGATCCCGAGATTGTTGGATAAGGGGGCAGTCCTAGAGGCATAAGCCTAGCTCGTACCGATCCTGACAGGGGGCAGCTCTAGAGGTAATAACCTAGCTTGAGCCGAACCTGAAATGTTGGCATGGGTGGCAGCTCTAGAGGTAATAACCTAGCTCGAGCCGATCCCGATATATATTGATTCATAGGGTGGCAGCTCTAGGGGCATAAGCCTAACTCGATCCGATCCCAACATAACGTTATGTTATGTTAAAACCCACTGTTCAGTCGGGGCCCGGGTATCACAGGTCACAGGCAAAGATGAATAATCATAGAACCAAAGAAACAAAGAAAGTAAAGAAAGCAATATACATGGTTTCCAAAGCTCAGTATAGTGACTTATCCATATTGGTTATGCATTTGAATTTGATTTCATTGGCATATTCACATATCATACAGTTTCATTTGTGCCTTACATACTCAGTACATTATTCGTACTGACCCCTCTTGGGGGATTTACCTTACTTGCTGCAGGCGCAGGTACTAGTAGGCCTCCACAGTAGGTTGTCAGTTGTTGCAGATCATTAGTGAGCTCCAGTTATTTCGGGGCTTCTTCGAGTCACAGTTGTACATATGTTTTGGTGTTGTATATGTTGTATAAAGCGGGGACTTTTCCCGACTTTTAGTTCATTTTGGTCAATGCATTGGTTAGAGGCTTTTGTAGACGGATGTGGGTGTATAAATGTAAAAGGTACATGTCGTTTTTGACTTGATGGCCTCAACGGCCAAGTTTCATATATGTATATATGTCACATGTTCCATAAATTTCGTTGTTAGCATTATAAGCTCCTACGTGATAAGGGTGTTTCTGATGGCATGCATATGAATGAACATAAGTGCAGTTTGGTTCTCTCGGGCCTTATCGGCTACGGGTTCCAATCATGTCTCGATGGGATTTGGGGTGTGACAATCCCGGATTAATTGTTGGATATGATAGTTTATCTTTAATTTTCCATTAGCATTATTATGTTTCTTTTCTTAAATAGTTGCCTGTAGTTTGTATTCCTTCCTTTCATGTTGTTTATACCTGCATTATCTTTGGAGCTCAGAGGGCCGATGCCTATTGTTGTTGTTGTTGTTGTTGTTGCTGTTATTAATGTTGCTGCTGTTGTTGTTGCTGTTGATGTTGTTGTTGTTGTTGTTGTTGTTGTTGTTGTTGTTGTTGTATCTCAATTCCCTTAATATTTTCAATTTTGAAAGAATAGAATGATAACAATAACTGCCATCTGTGTAACCTTCTATACAGAGGTTCAGAAGGAAGCTTATTGGATATCAGACCTGATACTTATGTATTATCCGTTCTGATAATGGATTGTTTGGGTAATTAGAAAGCTAAAAAAAAAATTAATTCCCCTAACAATGGCTAAGAGTTTGTTGTTGTTGTTGTTGTTGTTGTTGTTGTTGTTGTTGTTGTTGCTGTTGCTGTTGTTGTTGTTATTGTTGTTGTTGCTGCTATTGCTGTTGTTGTTGTTGTTGTTGTTGTTGTAACTCAATTCCCTTAATATTTTCAATTTTGAAAGAATAGAATGATAACAATAACTGCCATCTGTGTAACCTTCTATACAGAGGTTCAGAATGAAACTTATTGGATATCAGACCTGATACTTATGTATTATCCGTTTTGATAATGAATTGTTTGGGCAATAAGAAAGTTAAAAAAAAATCAATTCCCCTAACAATGGCTAAGAGTTCTTTTTCATTAGTGATGTATTTTACTTCTGCTTCATTAAAAGATCCACTAGTGTATCTACAAATTTCATTTAAATCTGTTTGTAATATTGCTCCCCAATGATAGTCAGATGCGTCTATTTGTAAGACTAAATTGTCCTCTATTTCTGGTAATCTAAGCTTTGGTAGCTTAGAGCACTCTTCTTTGAGACTTTTAACACATTGTTGTTCTTTGTTCTGTCCTTTATTTCTTTATTCTGTCCTCTATTTTATCACTATTACGATTATTATTATTATTATTATTATTATTATTATTATTATTATTATTATTATTATTATTATTATTGTTATTGTTGTTGTTGTTGTTGTTGTTGTTGTTGTTGTAACTCAATTCTTTTAATATTTTCAATTTTGAAAGAATAGAATGATAACAATAATTGTCATCTGTGTAACATTCTATACTGAGGTTCAGAAGGAAGCTTATTGGATATCAGACCTGATACATGTGTATTATCCGTTCTGATAATGAATTGTTTGGGTAATAAGAAAGCTGAAAAATTTCTAATTTCCCTAACAATGGCTAAGAGTTCTTTTTCATTAGTGGAGTATTTTACTTCTGCTTCATTAACAGAACCACTAGTGTATCTACAAATTTTATTTCAATCTGGTTGTAATATTGCTCCCCAATGATAATCAGATGCGTCTGTTTGTAAGAATAGATTGTCCTTTATTTCTGGTAATCTAAGTTTTGATAGCTTAGAGCATTCTTCTTTGAGACTTTTAACACATTGTTGTTCTTTGTTCTGTCCTCTATTTTATCACTATTATTATTATTATTATTATTATTATTATTATTATTATTATTATTATTATTATTATTATTATTATTATTATTATTATTATTATTATTATTATTATTATTATTATTATTATTATTATTATTATTATTATTATTATTATTATTATTATTATTATTATTATTATTATTATTATTATTATTATTATTATTATTATTATTATTATTATTATTATTATTATTATTATTATTATTATTATTATTATTATTATTATTATTATTATTATTATTATTATTATTATTATTATTATTATTATTATTATTATTATTATTATTATTATTATTATTATTATTATTATTATTATTATTATTATTATTATTATTATTATTATTATTATTATTATTATTATTATTATTATTATTATTATTATTATTATTATTATTATTATTATTATTATTATTATTATTATTATTATTATTATTATTATTATTATTATTATTATTATTATTATTATCACTAGTATTATTATTATTGTTATCACTATTATTATTATTATTATTAATATTATTATTATTGTTGTTGTTGTTGTTACTACTACTACGACTATTATTATTATTATTATTATTATTATTATTATTATTATCACTATTATTATTAATAATATTATTATTGTTGTTGTTGTTGTTGTTGTCATTGTCGTCATTGTTGTTGTCATTCTGCCATCTGTGTAACCTTCTATACTGAGGTTCAGAAGGAAGCTTATTGAATATCAGACCTGATACCTGTGTATTATTCGTTCTGATAATAAATTGTTTGGGTAATAAGAAGGCTGGAAATTTTTTAATTCTCCTAACACTTACTAAGAGTTCTTTTTCATTAGTGGAGTATTTTACTTCTGCTTCATTAAAAGATCCACTAGTGTATCTACAGATTTCATTTAAATCTGTTTGTAATATTGCTCCCCAATGATAGTCAGATGCGTCTGAGACTAGATTGTCCTCTATTTCTGGCAATCTAAGCTTGGGTAGCTTAGAGCATTCTTTTTTGAGACTTTTAACACATTGTGTGTGTTCTTCAGTCCATCCAAGTCTATTAGACTTTCGTATTAACTTTTGGAGAAGATTTCTTTTCCTTGCTACATCTAGTATAAATTCTCCTGCATAGTTCAAATAACCTAGGAATCTTTGAATTTCTTGTTTGGTTGTTAATTTGTCAGGAAACTCAATAATCATTTTAGAAATATGAGCTTCCAACTCAATTCCATTTTTCAAAATAATCATTCCTAAGAATTCTATTTCGTTTTTATTTATTTCAGCCTTTTTTTGGCTCAAAATAATATCATTTTGACACACATTTCAGAAAATATTTTCAAATGTGTTATTAAAATATAAAATAGATTAAATAACAATCTGACCAAAAATTAAATAACAGTCAAATTATAAAATACAAACCATAATTTATATTACATATTTTGACTTTCATATTATGTTAATCCAATTGACAACTCATACAAATTAATGTTTGATTTATCTTTATTAACTAAAAAATAAAGATATTTATATGCGATAATTACAATTATTATTATTATTAGTAGTAGTAGTAGTAGTATTTAACAGGTTACTATCAAATGTTTATAGAGGGGTTTTTTTCAATTTCTGCTGCCTTAACAGAGTTGACCCAGAAGAAGACCAAATTTCAATGGTTTGATGTTTACGAGAAAAGATTTCAGGAATTAAAGGTAAAGTTGACTACTTCCCGAATTTTGACTTTATTGAAGTGAAGTTGTGGGTTTATGATTTATTGTAATGCTTCAAGAGTAGGTATTAGTTGTGTTTTGATGTAAAATAGGAGAAGTTGTATCCTATGCTTCTAGGCAGGTAAAAATTAATGAAAACATTATCTGAAATATGACTTAGAGTTTGTAGCTGTAGTGTTCGTGCTAAAGATGTGGCATCACTATTTGTATAGAGTTCATGTGGATATCTTCATAGACCAAAAAATTGTCTAGCAGATTTTTAAAAAGAGAGAGTTGAACCTCTGGCAAAGTAGATGCTTAAGTTATTCAAAGGTTACAACATTAAAATTATCTACCATCCAAGAAAGACTAATTCTCAGGACTATAATCCTGGTATTTTTCTGGATTCAGTTATTTGCTTAGTTGCTTTCATAGTCTTTTATTGATCTTTTAAATTTTTTAGTTTTGTCTGTAATATACTTTCTCAAATTTTAATTCTGACAATAATTTCTCCAACTTTTAATTTTGTTTTTGCTAACACTATCGTTCGGCATGCGGGATAAAATTTGGGATTAACTTTATCTCATATTTGATCTGAGGTATTAACTAATTCCTCAACTATTTTTTTCACTATTTCTATAAAATGATGGGAAAACTATCCCATATGAAAGGTGGGATAAAATAGTCCCATGAGATATCCCAATCCATAAAATATTCCTACTTATCTCATCCCGTTTATACTTAATTAGGGCCTCACAATATAATGAGTTCTGTTGATATTATTGTAATGTTACGCACGTTGATTGGTAAAATTAATCCAAGTATGAAACTTTGCTACTATATATCTTTTTTCACAAGCAAACTTTCAGGAAATAATGCTCAATTTCTTACATTGAACTGACAGGCACATTTCAAACTTACGAGGATTATAATGCTTCATGCAAGAAACAAATTTTTGTTCCGGAATAATATGATGGAGCCATGAAGGTAGTTTGTTGGTTAATTTTTTATTTTTAAGATTGGAACCTACATTTTATTATATTAAGGAAAAGAATCACACACACCCAAATATAATATATTCATTTTGATAGTTAAATCTTTAATCTCTATCTCTATCTCTAATAGCTAATATCTAATATATTAAAAGTGTAAAGGGTCTTAGAAATGTTGTTTGAATTTTTTGCCCTTCATTAAAAGATTCTGCTTTAAACAAAATCGTCTTTTCACTTTTTTTTTTTAAATTTACTACTTAATTATATTCATAATATTGACTCCTAAAATATATGGGATCAAGACTTTAAAATATATAGTTATATAGTAAAACTTTTCTTAAACTAGGAGTCCTAAAATATATGGTAAGAGGTATTAGAAGGAAAAAAAAAAACTCCTAAAATATTATGAAAGGAAAGTTAATTACGGTAGTTCTTTTTTTCAAAGTTCAACTAGAGATAAATTTTAATTAATTCATACCTTAATTAATCATTTACAATACTAATAATAATATATATATATTTGAAAAAAAAAATAAAAAAGGCATTTTTTTAGTGAACTAAACATGTAGTAAGAGTCTTAACAAAACTACCTTATTTTTAGCATGTAAAAACGTAGGAATAATTTTTTGGCAAACTAAAAAAAAAAACTGCCTTATATTATCAATTTTAAGTCAATCTAACATAAAAGAAAATGTTTTAAACCCCCATAAAAAATTAGGCAAACAAAAACGTAGGAGTAGTTTTTTTGGCAAACTAAAAAAAACTGCCTTATATTACTATTATCATTATTATTATTATTATTAGTAGTAGTAGTAGTAGTAGTAGTAGTAGTATTAATAACAATTTTAAGTCAATTTAACATAAAAGATAAAGGTTTAAAACCCCACAAAACATTCCTCTATACCAACTAGGATTTGTACGATTTGTTTAAAATTAGAATTCAACGTGCATGCGGCTTTTTTTACTTTTACTATATTTTCATATTTTGGTTTTGATCCAAATGCACGATTTGCGCTAGAGAATAGAGAGAAATAAAAAAGTTTTACGATTTGCCTTCTTCATATCGAGAGCCTCAAAGCTGATCGTAGTGGTGTTGAAAAGATTGACTTGGAAGAAGGTGAAGGTAGAGGGCAACAAAGATGACATCATCCGTGACTTGAAGATGTTGATTGCTTCATAAAATTGAATAAGACCATCGGGATTGAATTTTTTTTTTGATGCTTTAGTTACATTGGAATTGAATGATCAATTTGTATATGTCCTCAGTTCACTTCATGTGTATATATATATATATATATATATATATGTTGTCCAGTGGGAATTTGTGTTCCTCGAAAGAATGTTAGGGACTTTGAAGAAGGCTGAGGAAGCATTCTGGGAATGGTTGGGATTTTGAGGAGCGGTGATAGCCGATAAAGATTAGCTTGAGTTGTGTCTTTAGGGGTGTGTTTTCTTTAACCATACAATAGACAAATCTATCATTTATTTATTTTTTTCTCAGAAAATTGTCATTTTTTGTGACATAAAATGCATTTCACTATTTTTGATATAGATTCTTTGCTATTATATTTGTTTTATATATTTTTTTTGTTATGTTTTATTTGAGTGTGGAAGATCTATCGAAAATAACATCTCCACCTTTACAAGGTAAGAGTAAGATTTTATACACACCACCCTTATCGCATATTGAGATAAGAGTATTTAATTATGATTTTACTTGCATTACTTTTGATTTTTTGCTGTAAACTATGTCCATTATCTCTTTCATTTTCATAGGAAGAAAATTGTATCCTCACTATTGACATGACTGTGCAGTTTCTTAGTTTTTACATCAATTGAAACATTTCATAGGTTTGGTTCTTGAAAGAAGAGAAGCTCCCTATTGTCAGCATATCACAGGAAGAAGAAAATAAACATAAAATTTTGATGAAATCACCATTGGAGATACTCCAAAGACCAGTTGGATCTGCAGGAATTGTTACTCTACTCTTATTACACAACCGGCTAGATCATTTGCATGTGATGAGTGTGAAGATTAGTCAGGTGAGAGTTCAGATATTGGCTAGGTGTTGACTTCTGGTTGGGTGTTTCTATTTCGCATTATGTCGTTATTGTTATCGTTTTCATTTCTACATTCCTTTTTTTCAAACTACTTTGAAATATTTTTCTAAGCCGAGGGTTTATTGGAAACATTCTCTCTATTTCTGCTAGGTAGTGGTAAGGATTTCATACACTCTATACTTCCCAAACCTCACGTGTGAAATTACACTAGAAAAGTTGGTTGTTGTATATTTGCACTTCTATGAATCCGTATTAGCATTGAATTTGCACTACTATGAAACTGTGTTAACAAATTGACTTGTGATACAGGTATGTTCTAGCAATCAAGAATTCATAAATGGGGAGATGCTACTTGGTTTTACCAAGTCTCGTGAAGCCAATGCGGGGATCCAAGTCTTCAGGGATGCAGGCTACTTAACATGGTACTTTCCATTGATTTTGCGAAGAAGTTGACCAAGAAGATAGACAAACTTCACTTTGAAGCCATTTTAAAAGTCAAATCGGCATATGAAGATGGTAGAAACAGAATGGGTTGATGTCATCCCCTCCTCACCCAACTCATATGAGTTTCCTTCTTCAATTTATAGTTGCTTGAATGCTTGTCCTCCTAGCAAGGTTTGTCTGGTAGACATTACTGCATGATATCAATCTTTGCACACATGCATATGACTCAAACTTAGTAACAAAAGTATAAATCTCTTAACAACACAAGTGTCTTTGTTCAAGTTTTGATGGATAAAGTTATCCATATATACTTTATATCTATTATGAAATTAATAAAATGAGCACAAGTGGATTTAGATACCACGATTTTAAAAAAAAAAAGGAAAAAGAAAAGGCAAAATTATAAAAGTGTATAATCTACTATCCATTTTGGTACATTTTTAAACCTTAAATTTGTCATAGTTTGTATATTGACTCTTGGTTAAACTTTAAGATCATCAGTAAATTACAAACACACATTTTCTTTTTCTTTTTAATTTTTACAACCAAATAAGTATAATATCATAAATAGGGTCTGAAGAAGGTGGAGTGTACACCCGTCTCACTTTGTGTAGCTAGAAAGGGTCGAGGAGGGTGGGATGTACTTAATTAAAGTTATCGTGTATTTATAAGTGATATAAAATAATTGAGTGAATAATAATATTGTATATTTCCATATAATATTGCTGTAGAAAAGCAAATCAAATCGCGGATGCTTTGTCCAAATAGAGTGATTCATAACATGCATGATATATTGAGACATTTTGTCAAATATTTGGATGCATCAATTTTGCTCTAAATTTTTCAATCAATTAGTCGCGCTTATACCCCCCCCCCCATAAATCAAGACATCACAATCCCTCAAACAAAATATTCATCAACTTGCATGGAGGTAGACGTCTTAGTTTTAACGGTGCGATCGACATTGATGACTTCTAGCAGTTATGCCAGTTAGTGTTTAAAAATTAAAATACTTATTTAAATACAAAAAAAATAATCACTATTTTATATTTTTTTAAATCAGAGTTCAACCATTTAGAATCCTCCTCAGGAAAGTGGCGGCCACCCAGGATCCACAGCCTGCACCGGAACCCGCATCGACACACAAATTAATTTTCTTATTATCACTTTAAATTAGTACTCATTTTTAAAATAAAAGGAAAGATCATGTGGTTTACACTTATGTGGTTAGGTAGTTACAATCATAATTCCACATTATTCAAGTCATCCTTTCAATATGATAATTTAAATAAGAAAAAAGTTATATAAGGTGAATTTATATAAATGTTTTACTGACTCCGGTAAGGGTTGATTTTTATCTATAAGTTAAATAAATTTTTTCAATTATACATTATATTAAAGATTATTACTTTCACATATAAATTTGAACATAATCCCCAGACTGCATGTACCTTAAATATAGACAAAATTATCATTTACTATTTTCTTTATATTTAGGACTTAAAATCCCTCATATGATTCACATATTAAGGAAAGGACTTAATGCATCTACAAATGGGTTACGTATACCACCAGATAAAGTCCCATTATTTTGGTTAGTTCATATGATCTTTGTCAATTGTCACGACATGTTTCTTTAAGTCATTATTAACAAATACACAAGGCACATACTAGGCTCTTCAAGTATCATTCCCTTTTTATAGAGGATGAGATGCAATTAATTAGTCTGATTATTGTTCATTATTAAGTGAAAGGTGTTAAGTCAAAAGTTGAATGACAAAAAATATCTTTTTTAAAAAAAGATGAATCATGTTTTTTATAATGTTGTAGCTTTTATATGCAATTTAATTATAATGTTGTTGCATGTCTGTAGTATATTTGTTTTAAGAACTTTATGATTCTTTGTTATACAGATTAGATAGAGGGGTATGGAGGTCATATATTATGGTATAAGGTTAGTAGGTAGTTATGCTTTCACTTTCTTTTTCGCATGTTTAGGTTTAATTTGGTGGGAGTCTGAGAGCATTGTGTCTGTCATAATATTAGCCTCATACATGTATTTTCTTGCTTTTGATGTCTATTACCATCTATTGTATACTGTGTTTCAGTTACTGCATTACTTCATGCATTATTTCTCTGAATGTTGTCCACTCTTTTTCTTACTAATTGACATGTTTTCTTCACTGTCACATTTCTTTTCTGTAATATTTCTTTAATAAGGGTTATGAATGTTGATATCTTCATTGCAGTGATTTCTTGGAGCAGAGCAAACAATAGCTTTATTGTAGTAGTTTCTTCAATTTCATTCGCCAACTTAAAACATATGTAAGTATATTTTTACTTCTAATCTATAGCTAATAATGTTATCCCGTTCTACATTATGAATATTTTATTATGCACTATATCAAGAGTACTAATGTATTAGTGATGATCAGTTAAAATTCACGTGCAACGCACGTACCCTAAACTAGTTTATAGAAATATGATCCGAGCGTCAAATCGTAGGACTAATTAATTATCTGCAGAAAAAAATATAATTTTGAATTTCATATTAAATTAGAAGGAACAAAAAGAAGAAGTTTCGTGATTTAAAAGGAAAGTGGTTTTGAAGAACGCGATGATTTAGATAAAGATTTACCGATAAGCGGAGCCAAGTAGGGTCAAAGAGTTCATTCGAATTCTTTGATGAACAATTACATTGTGTCACTGTCTAGACATGGTTCAAGTTATCCTTTATGTATCTATATTAGATGTAGAATCTGTTGGGTTTTGGTGAAATATGAATGGAAAATGGTGGAATAAAGTGGAACAAAGGGAGGTGAATAGTCACTTTATAGAAGGAAAAATAGTTTCTCCCTCATTGGTGGGAGAAAGAAACATTTTGTCCTTTATATTAAGAAGTACTCATTTGTATGGATAGTGAGCTAAGAAGAAACCAAGCCTTGCGCCGTCGTCGTCGTCTCTCGGTCGACTTGGCTTCGGCTTCGGCTTCGAATTCGGATTCGAATTTGGATTTGGCAAATGATCGATCGAGAGATTATCTTTTTGGACAATTTTTTTTTTTTTCAGAAAAATTCATTCGAAATTTTCCATCCAAATGCAATGTTCCAACGAAATGTTTTGCAAAGTTTGTGACTGTTCATGAAGCAGTGCATCGTTCCAAAACAGTGCAACCATTCCAGAAACAATGTAACATTCCAGAAGCGATGCATCAGTTCCAGAACCAACGCGATGTTTCAGAAACAATGCAACTTTTTGAAGCAGTACATCCTTTCGAAACAGTGCGTATTAGGCTATAAATACCTGTGTTTTCCTTCATCAGGTATTCAGTAAGTATTGAGTAGAAAAACAAAGTTCTGGCCAACTAAAAACTCTTTTCTTCTACAACATAAATTCAGCCAGTGTGTGAATACTCCGTTCTTGAGTTCGACGAAGTTCTACAATTTTCATTGCTGATTTTGTAGAATATAGTTCTATTTTATCCTGGGAAGAATTAATCCATACCTCGGGCAATAGTGAGGGGATTAGATTCTTTAAGGACACACAGTCTAACTGTGGACTTAGAACAAAAAAAAAATATGTGCGCTTAGTTTATCAACGTTCTTCATAGAAAATCCAGAAAATAACAAAATCTTCATTGTCTTCCAGTAGATGTAGAATCTTCTTTGTCTTCTTTTTATACTTACTTCTTTATAATTTAAATCTCTTTAGGGCCTGTTTAGAAAGCCACCCTGCGAATTGGATTTTATGTAATTGGGTGTAATTACGCAGTTTGGCATGTTTGGTTGGCCAGGTAATTACTTGGTCAGAAAGTAATTGAGTGTAATCAACAGGGGGTAATTACACTCTCCGATTCACAAGGGAAAGTTGTGAATTGCTGGTAATTACATGCTGTAATTACAAGCTAGTTACTTTTTAATTTCATCCTTTATTTCTATTTTTTATTTTTTTCGTTTTAATTTATTTTTATCTCTATCATTTTAAATTCTTTTTTTTTATTATTCTAATATTTTTAACAAAATATATTTTTTATTTTATACTATTTCCATTTCATTTCCTTCTCATTTCTCAACCTTTACTTCTTGTGATTCCATGCAATTGTTCGTATTATCTAATTTTTTATTTATTTTATGTTTATTTTTTTCATTTAGCATAATTTTATTAGTATTCTAATTTTTAAATTAAAGTAGAATTTATTGTTGAATAAGGTTATAAACTTACGTTTTTCTTTTCTTTTGAATCATATTTATGTATGTTATGTTAAAATTGACATAAGAGTATTATGTTAACTTTTTTATTTTGAATTTTGAACTTATGTTATATTTTCAGTTCTAATTTATTTTTTTTACTAGTATTGGCTTGATATTTCACATTGCAAGTCATTTATTTTTTAGTTAGAATTGATAGATTATCTTTTTGTCAAATGTTTTAATAATTTTATGATATTATATTTATAATATTAATTTTTTTTGTCAAACATGCATTTAATGATGTTTTTAATCATGTACTTTTAGTTTTTATGATTAATTTAATTAAAATATATGAATTTAAAAAATATAAATTAATTATTTTTTTAATATTAGTTAAGAATACATTTTATTAATTAGAATATTTTTGAATATATATATATTAAATATTAAATTTAATATCATTTATAAAGGCTCTTATTTGTATAATATAAATTTTTAGTTTTGATAATTAACTTTTATTTTAAAAAATTAATATAACCATGTAATTACATTTGTGCAACCAAACAATATACTTGTAATTACACTGTAATTATATTGTGGCAAACAAATAGGTCATTGTAATTACTAGTCTGTGTAATTACTAGGCTGGTAATTACTACCCTAATAATTATACCAATTCCAATTATCAGGTGGCTTTTCAAACAGACCCTTAGTGAAATCCTAATTCTGCCGCTATCGATAAATATATTTAAAAAGTGATTTCATTATTTCTTTCTACTTTTTCCCTAATTATTTCTTCTTCTTTAGGTTTCTTCTATTTATTATAAAAATAGGACAAATTATTAGAAAATGAAACATTAACTACCCTTTTGTCATTTTTTTTTTTTGCTTTGTCCGTACATCTAACGATTTTAGTTTCTTCCTCTTCCTTATTTAAAAGCATTTACAGAGTAACAACTGAATTAATTAAATTGAAAGATGTTTACATAATAATTGACAACTCAAATTAATTATACGAAATACACTAATCGTGTCCTATTTTTAAGTCTCTAGCTTGTAATATTTGAAATGTTTCTTTCTCACATTCTTAGCTGTTGCTATGCTATTCACTCTATTTTTTCCTCATTTATGTGCTATATTAAAAAAAAAAAACAAATCTTTAACTTTCTTAATTATATTAAATATACAATATTAAGAAACTAAAAAATTACTTTTTTGAATTTCTTTAATGCAAAACTTAATGGTTGTAGTTTCAGTACTTCCGCGAATTTTTATTATCATATCCCCTAAAATAATTAATAATTGTACTAATAACATTATTTGGTATCCTATATTGAAATCCTATAAATTTAATACAAGCTATTTAGTAGAAATGATCACATTAGCCTAAGTTATGTTTTCGGTACTTATTATATTCATTCTTTAGTTTGACTTAAAGAATAAGATGAAGACAACTGAATGTTGATCGCCTTGTGGGAATGGATGTCGGCAAGAGCTCGAAAGATTGTGCATTTGTTTCATATTTTATCTCCCATTTTTAATGATTAAGGTCGTAAGAATGATATGTTGTATAATAATAATAATAATAATAATAATAATAATTATTATTATTATTATGTGTGTGTGTGTGAGTGAGAGAGAGAGAGAGATAGAGATTTATCTTTATTTTTTATTTTATATGAATTTCGATTTTGGTAAGTTTATAATTTCTTTTTATTCGAAATACTGACTTATGATTTTATTGGCCGTAATTATCTTTCTCTACTTTTTTCCTGGCCTTTTACTTCCTCAAAAAAATATTTAAATATATTTGTTTCATGAATTTTCAATTACAAATTCTCCATTATAAGCTTTAAATAAAACTAAATCTACACAATAATGTCTTGAGTTTCTTGAGTTTTTCATCTTGATTTATTTTTTTCATTTTTTTGACAGTTTCTCCTACTTCTCTATTTTTTTATTGTAGAATAATAAATATGTCAATTAACCACTCATTCAAATTCTTTAATGTAAAATTTAATGGCCATATTATATATAATAACAAATTTCCTAAAAAAATGTTAGTATCGCCGAAAAAAGAAAAGTGAGAAATATGAGATAAGAAAAATATCACTGTTTACCCTACAACAATCTTCGCACCTGTGGAGATCTGGTCACAGGTGTGATACCATAGTTGCGGTGAATCTTCTGCGACAGCAGAAGACACAATTCATGTGACCCTTCACAGGAGCGGTCCACATCCCGCAGAAGCAGGCTCGCTGGTGCGATAAAGCGTCACAGCTACGGCTCCGCTGGTAGAAATTAACCTCCGCAGAAGAGAGCAATCCCTACCTAGCCCGACTCTATAGGTGCAAACCCCACATAAGTGACTTCTCCTGTGCAGCCAAGGTTTACAGGTGCGGTTGCACCAGACATCAACAATCAACCAACAACAACAATCAATTTATCAAACATGGAATCGATCCCTAAAACTCACACGGAACCCCATGAATACAAACAAAATATGCTACCCTATTAAAAATGATATTCTGAACTCAATAGAATCGTCAAATCATCAAAAAGAGATCGTCTAAATCAAATGTTGATCAAAGTCAAATATATATATATCGTAAACTTCTAGCTTTTCAACCAACTACTCAAAATCCATCTGAACTCTTTGAAACCCGAACTAAAGATTTCACTAATCCAAAATTCACATTTCGGAGCTAACAAAACTGGTGATGTGAGGCCAATATATATATAATTTTAGTCATTATTTGTCTCATATATAGTATTTTTATTTGTCTTTTTTGAGCATTAATTTTATGGATTGTTTCTAATATTATATTTTGATGTGTAGGATTAAAATGGTATGAAGAAAAAAGATTTGGAGCCAAAATAAATTAAAGCTAGAAGATTAGAGAAGAAAATCAAGCTGACAACTTAATGAATTAAATTTATTAAAATATTAAAATTTGACCTTTCAGTGAATTGCAACTTTGGATTGTCGCCAGTAGCTGCCCGCGATTGGAGCATGGCACGGAACATCTGCTCCGCGATAAAGCTCTGGCACGGAGGAGGATTGTTCCAGAATTAATTCTTCCTAATCTATTTTGGATTTAGTTATTTTATTTGAGGTTTTCTTCTACACTTATAAATATTCATAAAATCAGTGTTTACATAACTTTTAACCTAGAGAGAGCTAGGAGTTGCTGTGAAGGCCGGAGAATATTGGGTTCATCTTTTCTTCTTCTTATTTATTTATTTTTAGTTTTTTCTTTGGATGATTTGTTGTAATTGCTTTATGTCTATGTGGAGTTAAACTTCTCTTTCTAGGATTATGGTAGCTAATTAAATGATTGTTTAGTAACTCTTGATTTTATTTATTTGATTATCAAAATAGTTGTTCTTATATTCTTGTGCTTATTATTTTAATTCTTAGCTACCATTAAAATAAATTTATATTCTTATTATGAACCCGGAAGGAGGATCGATAAGATAGAACAAAAAATATAGGGATTAAGATCTCTTCTTTAGTAAAATAAGAAATTGATTTGCTGCTAGGATAGGAATATACCTAGATCACCTTACTTGGTTACAAAATGGGAAGACATATAAATGAATTCGGATTGGGTTATCACATCCCCGCTCAACGATATAGTTGTGAGGTCTATTCGGATAGATGATTAGAGGCTCGAAAGATCATAATCATGTCATTAACCCCGTAAATCAACAATTAGATAATTGAACAAGTTGATGAAATTGTTACTCAATATGATTATTAGCGAATCCATAATCCTAGATCGATTCATTCATTGATTGCGTAAAATCTGCTCTTCTCTTGGTTAATTGTTCACTAGTTAGTTGTTGTTTTTTTAATTTAATTTTTAGTTTAGTTAATTCACAAATATATCTTTGAAACCCTCCACTTGAATAAATAATAGGCATTAGTCTAATTTAGTAAAATAGTTAATCGACAAGTCCCTATGGGTACGATATCTGGACTCTCAATCCTATATTATTTGTACTATCGCGTACACTTTCATGTGCTTTTGGACGCAACAAGTTTTTGGGGCCGTTGACTGGGACTTCGATGTTAATTATTTATCTAGATTAGACTTTTTTTTCTTATCTGTTTGAGTTGTATATGGTTTAATTTCTTACAAAGTTTTGTTTTACTTTTCTATCACTCTTCTTGATATGTCAGTTTGGGATAAATGATGGTTGAATAATGATGATTCTTGTTATTTTTGCGGTGGACCCCATCAGGAGAGAGTGGAGTGCACCTACTCAATCTGCTGAATTGGATGTATGCAATATATGTGGTGGTCAGGATAGTCATTGGAATTGTTGTCCTGAATGGTGGTCCTAACTCTTATTCCCCTTCCCTGCACCCCTGTTATGATCAGTCTGTTGTTTGTGATGTTGGCAGGAATGATATAGCTGAGGAAGCAGATGATGATTGGCTTAATAAAGAGAGCAACAATTCAAATATTATTTGTTTCTTCATGATAGTCTAACAATCATGGTGACCTAGATGAAGAAGGGAAGAGATGAGCTCATACAAAAGATAGAGCAATTTGGTTTAGATATCCGTGACTTGGAGTCCTAATTAAATAAACAGATTGAGATGTATGATGTCCAATCACAAATAGTTGTAGATACTAGCCAGCTTGTGGAGAGGGAAGAAGAATTCCAACTATTCAATTACTATTCTTTGATTGATGCTGACATTGAGAAGGTGAATAAGAGTGAGCATGTTGTCAATGGTGTAAGTTTGAAAGTGGAATGTGTTGGGTCTCATTCAAAGTACTTTTCTACATTATGTTTAGATGATGACATGTCTTTTGAGTTATCTGAACTAGAGGAGGAGTGAGTAGATGAGGAACAAGAATCCTACATTCTTAAATTTGCACCAGACAAGCAACAAAACAAAATGCCTCACCTCAGGGCAAACCGGTTTAACATTCACCATCCATTACTTGGTTCCTTTATCTTTGTACCACCACCCTATGAGAGAAGCAAAAAGATTGATTCGATGTTGGGGGTAAAATTCATATCCTCAAGGTGGACGAAAAAGTTGAGGGGTCATGCCGCGACGTTAAATTAGGCGCTTGTTGGGAGGCAACCCAACATGTAGTAAGTAGTTTATATTTTTATTTTTCATTTTTGTAAATTTTTATTTTTCATTTTTGTTTTAGTTTCACTTTTTTTTTTTTTTTTTTTTTTTTTTTTTTTGCAGATGTAGGGGAAGTCTGAGTAACCACAATCTAAGCTAAGGAGCATAGCGAAAGCTAAGTGTGGGGTCCTACACACCCCTTGATGGAAAAAGTAAAAATTGGCATGTTTCTAGCAAGGCCCTAGAGGGCCTCAAGGAGTATCTTTAACCCTTATTTTACTTTATTTATTACTTTGTGGACAAAACATGATTTTAAGTGTAGGGTGAGATGTCTTCTACTAGTTGATTAGGGTGAAGTATGCTATAATTTTTTTTTGTTGTTGTTGCTTGCTTTAAAGAATTTTTTTTTTGAAAAAGTAAAAACGCAAAAAAATAATTTATTTTATTCTTTAGATTAGATTAATTTTTGTTGGTTTTTAGCTTTTTAGTCTTTATTAGAGCATACTTCGCCCACCCTTTGGTTTTTCTTTTCAGTTCTTTTCCGAGGGGGGGGCCTTTGAATCGAGTATCTTTTACTTTTTTAGGAGTAAATTTTATTTTATTTTTTTGGAGAGAAAAGAAAAGACCTTTTTGACTTGTGTGATCTAGCAATTTAGGCCTGAGCTTGTGTAGTACTTTCGTGTGAGTGCTTAAGTGTAAATAAAATAGCAGATTTTTTGACACCCAGGCTCATGATTGTGGCTTTATATATAGCTTTTTCTTATTTCATAGTTCGTTATGACCCTGTCTGTCTCAGAAGTGAAATTGATCCATTTTGATTGATACTTGTGCCATGTGTAGTGAGGTTTTGCATATTCCATATTTTGCATCTTAGTCTAGAACTTGCCCTGCATGTTATTAAAGCAAAATAAAAGTATTGCTCTACTTAGAAGATGATATAGGCTTTCTTTGATTTGTCTTGAGAATTTTAGCCTTTTCAGATATTATACCACTAGTTAACCCCTTTGAGCCTGTACCCTTTTTATTTGGTAGCCGTATTTTTACCTTGATCCTTTTGTTGAATCCCTAATTTTTGCACCCTGCTTCCTTGAGTACTGTAGCATAAACTTATTATAATTGTTAAATTTGAAGCAAAGGGATGATCTAGTGGTAAAGGTGACCAATGATAGCTACAAAGTGATTAAAAAGCCATCTTTGAAAGAATGTAACATGAAAAAAAATGAAACAATAAATTGCTAAAAAAAATAAAAATTTATTAAAGCGTTCTTGATAAGATGAGAATTAAATGTGAAAATAATTGTTGAAAAGAGGGCTGAAAATAAGTTGAGAAAATAATGGGTGATGAAGTCTAAAAGTGCAAAGTGCTTAGAGAAGTGTAAGTCACTATTATATAGTTTTCCTACCCGCCCCCTAGCCAACATTAAAATCCTTTAAAATCCTGTTTGATTCTATTCGAGCATGCTTAATTAGTGGAGATGTACATAATGGTCTTATGGTTCTTTGGGCATACATGTGAATTCTTTTTGAGTGTGAGAGTTGTTTTTTTTTATGCTAAGTCCTTAAATTATATTCAGTCTTTTGAATTGAGTGTGTGGACTATTTATTTCTTGTGAGGGCACTTGTTTCATGATAGATAGGTGATGTTATTAGCTTTCTTTGACAAGAGTAGGTGAGCGAGCTTAAATTTGATGAGTTAGAGTCCGTCTTTGAGGTTAGGAGGTTAGAGGTTTGTTGTTTGTTTTTATATCTTGTATAATGATTGGAAAAGTGTACTTAATGTTTTGGAATTGCTATATAGCTAATTGCTTGTATCAATCAAAGTGGTGGTATTCCTAGCTTGAATGATTGTGATGAGCTTTAATGATTACTCGAGTACGAGCAAGAATCTAAGTATGGGGTGGTGCTGTGAGGCCAAAATATATATTTTTAGTCATTATTTGCCTCACATTTAGCATTTTTATTTGTCCTTTTTGAGCATTTATTTTATGGATTGCTTAATATTATATTTTGATGTGTAGGATTAAAATGGTGTGAAGATGAAAAGATTTGAAGCCAAAACTAATTAAAGATAGAAGATTATAGAAGGAAATCAAGCAGGCAATTTAATGAATTAAATTTATTAAAATATTGAAATTTGACCTTTCAGTGAATTGCAACTTTGGATTGTCGCCAGTAGCTGCCCGCGATTGGAGCGTGGCACGGAGCATCTGCTCCACGATAAAGCAGTGACATGGAGGAGGATTGTTTTGGAATTAATTCTTCCTAGTCTATTTTGGATTCAGTTATTTTATTTGGGTTCTTTTTCTACACCTATAAATATTCATAAAATCAGTGTTTACCTAACTTTTTGACCTAGAGAGAGCTAGGAGCCACCGTGGAAGCCGGAGAATATTGGTTTCATCTTTCCTTCTTCTTATTTATTTATTTTTACGTTTTTCTTTGGATGATTTGTTGTAATTGCTCCATATCTATGTAGAGTTAAACTTCTCTTACTAGGATTATGGTAGCTAATTAAATGATTGTTTAGTAAATCTTGATTTTATTTATTTGATTATCAAAATAATTGTTCTTATATTCTTGTGCTTACTATTTTAATGGTTAGCTACTATTAAAATAAATTTATATTCTTATTGTGAACCTGGAAGAAGAATCGATAAGATAGAATGAAAAATATGGAGAGTAAGATCTCTTCTTTAGTAAAATAAGAAATTGATTTGTGGATAGGATAGGAATATACCTAGATCGCCTTACTTGGTTACAAAATGGGAAAATATATAAATGCGTTCGGATTGGGTTATCAAATCCTCGCTCAACGATGTAGTTGTAAGGTCAATTTGAATAGACAATTAGAGGCTCAAAAGATCATAATCATGTCAATAACCCCGTAAATCAACAACTAAATAATTGAACAAGTTGATTAAATTGTTACTCAATATGACTATTAGCGAATACATAATTCTAGATCGATTCATTCATTGATTGAATAAAATCTGCTCTTCTCTTGGTTAATTATTCACTAGTTAGTTTCTTTTTTGTTTGTTTAATTTTTAGTTTAGTTAATTCACAAATATATATTTGAAACTCTCCGCTTGAATAAATAATAAGCATTAGTCTAATTTAGTAAAATAGTTAATCGACAAGTTCCTATGGGTACGATATCTGGACTCTCAATCCTGTATTACTTGTACGACCGCGTACACTTGCGTGCACGTTTGGACGCAACAACTGTCGCATTCTTATACGACCTCGGTATTATCAAATATTGACTTAATTCAGCCATACTAACTTCCAAACCTTCCAAAATGAAAAACCTATTTACTACTCAATCGACCACTTCAAAAATCATATCATCTACACAAGCAGGCCACAAGTACCATAAAGTAACTATAGAGAGGGATAAAATGATCAAAATACATCGAAATTAAAAAATCACTATGAGAGTTATTACAATAATACATACATACATACATACATAATGTATGTAAAAGTAAAAACAATCATAAAAAACATCATTAGATTATGCAACAAACTTACAAAAGAATTATTCTATTTGTAATGTTAATGAACTTAAACAAGAATCTATAAATACATATATAGGTTAAAAAAAATTATATATATTATAAAAATGTTATATAGATGGAGGATTGAAAATGAGAAGGGTAGAATAGGCATTGCATATGATAAAAGGGGAAGAATGATTATTTTTTAAAGTTAAGGGAGGAGTTTAATTTTTAAATCAAATTTGAGGAGTGTAAATGTAATGACCCTCCAGCACATTTCCTACGTTATCATGCTTTTAATGAATTTAAAGCTTTCCTAAAAATTTTGTAGGTCATTTATGACTTGCTGGGACAGACAGTGCGATTATCGGGCAGTTCATTTGGTTTTTAAAGTCATTTTTCTATTTTGGAGCTTTTGAAGTTAAGGAATGGGTCTCGGACAAAACCTCAAGTAAACGGCCTCGGATGTCATTTCTAACAATCTCATTAGCTTTGGAATGTCAATTTTAGGTGAAGGGAACCTTGGTCTGGGTCCCAATTTTTCCAGACTTATTTTGGACTATTGGGTGGAATTTAGCTAAAACGGCCCCTTAGGATGTGGGACCCACTTCTTATTAAAATAACCCCGGTTATAAATTTTGATAGCGTAGTTGAGTCTTCGAATTTGGTAGGGTAGCATAGTTTTTTTGCAAGCACGGGATTCCAAACCAATCTCGAGCACCCGGTCAAAGTCCGTTGGGACTTGTTGAACTTAGCTGGTGCCATGTATATGGTGCAGCCGCTAAGCGGCCAAGGGACCTCTTTAGCGGTAGCTGCATTACTAGTGGGCATTCCTTTAGTGGCTCTAGACCGCTTTAGTGGAGCCTATCCAGCCAAGGCCTGGTCGCTTAAGCGACCTTTCGGCGGTTTAGCGGTGACCGCTTTAGCTGTCATTTAGCTGCTAAAGCGGCCTATCGCTGGTTTATATATATATATCATCTCCTTCATTTTTTAGGTTTTGTTTAAGTGTAAAATCCTCCATTTGAGACCATTGTGAGCTTAAAAATAGTGAGGAGATGATATTCTGGTGCTGTGGTTAGCAAAAAGGCATGTTGGTCTGAACGTGATCATCATAATCTCGTAATTTTTTGCTCTTTACATCTATTAATTCTTCATTTTAGTGCATGTAATTAGAGTTATGTTGGGACTGATTTTGGGGATGTTTGAGCTCGGATTCAGCTAAATTTATATGGGAAATGATCCTTGAGCTGAGAGGGATGTTGTGTCGATTTTAATCTCATGATTTTACAAGCGGACCCTACATGAGATTTTTTAGCCCAATTTCTGATCTGAAATGTTTATACGCAATATGGGTATTGATTTTCTAATCATGATGCATGGATCATTATTTTGATAGCGTGGCAGCTCTTAGAGGCTTCTCGAAAAGGGAAAGCTTCGGTATATAGGATTCAACGAGCGTTCGGTGGTGTCTAGGTAGGTTAGGCTTACCCTCTTTTTAGATTGAGATTAATTATGGTATTAGTGTACTATTTTGCTAGTTTTGGGTAGGTAGTTTTAGCTCAGTTATCATTTTAGTACTTTTACGCCTTGTTTAGCCGCTTAGGGCCCCTTTTAGTTAATTCTGGGCGTGTTCTCCCCTAGAATAGTGTATTGTGATCCTTTAAGACTAGGATTAGTGATATAAGTACCTTTATATAGGAATGGGAAGCCTTAGACTAGACTCGGGCAGGTTCTGACCTAGGTTTGGTTATCGGGACCTCGTTGTGGGCCTCACTGCCCTTTTTAGATAGTATATCTGATATGAAGCTCCTTTATGCTTAGTTATACTCCTGGCTGCTATCTTAGTCTATTATTTTGGGTTCGAATTTACTTAGATTTAATTTTTGGCCTATTTAGCTTCTTTTCCTCGGGTAGAGTAGTAACGACCTTGGACCACACCTGTTTGACCTAGTAAATAGGAAACCGACTTGCCTTAGTGAATTAACCATTTGAGATTGGTTTATATGACTGTAGGGAGTGGAGATAGGCCTGAACCCTTGTATTTCTACTCATTAGCTAGCTATGCTTATATATATACATATATATTTTAGTTTCAAATTAAGTCTGGCATATGCTCTATTGTTATTGTTATGAGTTTTGGTATGAACTAGCATTGTTTTATGATTATGTTCTACTGTTCACAAGTTTCGGTATGAGTTTGGTATCAGTTTATGGTTGAGGTTGGCTTCTTATGGGATCACCTATTTCTGGTTACGATATAGTTACTATAAGTTTCGATTTGAGTCTGGCATCTGTCTATGTTTATGGTTGGGATGTTCTGGTGTTAATTATAGTTGTTACTAGGATTCCTGGAAGTGGTACTGGTTTTTGTTATGTATGCATCATTCGGCCTCTCGTTATTATCCGTTATTTTTGGTTCGAGCCCGGTGTCTGGCCACTTGTTACTATCCAATTATTCTAGTTCAAGCACGGTACATACCTAGATTTTTCATCATAGATTTGGGATCAGAAGTTTATTCAGGATTGGTTCAGTTAAAGTTTTTTTATGTTTCTTACTTTAGTTTTTTCTTGTTTGCACCCACCGGCTTATGGGGGCTCGGTAGGGTTAATTGTCTTATTGTATGTGCCTTCTGGGCTTATGGGGCCCCAGTTAGGGTGTAGTTAGTTCTTTGCTCTTACTTCTAAGTTACTTATTTCCTTTATTGCTTTTACCTAGCACAGTAGATATTTACATTTCTACCCCTATTGCTATTGACTTAGCTTACACTCTCACAACTTTGGTACTCATACTGCTCTTCTGCATCTGTTCCCTGATGCAGATCTGAGTACAATCCACTGGCATTAATGTTATCCTCAGGCCCTGCTACTGATTTAGAGATGGGGTGAGTTTTCTAGAGTCTGGAGCTGATCCTCATCCATTTGTTTCAGTTACAGTCTTTTGTATTTCTGAGACTACTTTGCATATATGTATATCTTGGATACTGTCTAGTACTTTGATTCTTTTGGTCATAGTGGCTCTTGTATCAACCTTAACAGGTCTTGGGAGGTATTTATTTTGTATATTTTATCCTCTTCCCTATTTTGTACTATATATTATGTATGTATATCTTTCTACTTTTGCCTATATTTTTGTTGTATATTGGTTTCATTCTTGTTCCCCTTATCTTATGCCTGTTAGCCCATTAATCATCGTTCTGGGGTATAGCTTGGCTTACCTACTGATAGGTTAAAGTAGGTGCCTTCATGACCTGAGAAATTGGGTCATGGCAGCTTGGTATCAGAGCTTAGGTTCACTGGTATTGTTGGTAGGAGAGCCAATGTTTAGTAGAGTCCTGTGAATCAGTATGGAGACGTCTGTATCCTATCTTTGAGAGGCTATAAGACATGTTTTTAGGAAAAATTTCATCTTTCTTGGTTCACTTCTGTGCATTGTGTCAGTATTAGTTTCCAAATTCTTATTGTTGTTTCACTCTTTGGAAGATGGTTAGGATGCGGGGTACAACAACCAGGGATTAGAACTCCAAGCCTGCTGCTAGAGCGCCAGTTTGGGGCAGAGGTCGACCTAGATGTCGAGATCGGGCTAGGGAGCCATCACTAAATCATATTGTTGCTCCTGAGCTAGAGATTCCGCCACCACAGTAGCAGGTGATCCAGGGGATAGCCCAGGTACCACCAGGTTTATATCTTTTGCAGTCTTAGAGATGTATTGGTTCAGTTATTGGGGTTAGTTGGTGGTCCGCCAATAGACGGGGCTCAGACAGTAGCCTAGGGTGGTATTAGTTTAGGGGTGCAGCCTGCAGCTGCAACTCCCATGGCAGAGGTTCCGCTAGCACCAGTAGTTCCGCAACACAAAGTAGCCCAGCCAGTTATGACCACAGGGGAGCAGAAGATGTTGGGCCAATTTTTGAGATTGAGTCCACCTAGATTTGTAGTTCCTCAAGAGAGTAAGCTTATGAGTTTCTGACCATTTGTGAGGAGAGGCTTCATAATTTAGGGTTGGTTGAGTTGCATGGGGTGGATTATATGACATATCAACTTGACAGGGCAACGAGACAATGGTGGAGAGGTTATCTTGATTCCAGGCCAGCTGGTTCTTCTCCTATGACTTGGAATCAGTTATCTAAGGCTTTCTTGGAGAAGTACATGCCTCGCAGCATACGTGAGCACCTCAGAGATGAGTTTTCTGGATTGAGAAGGGGTTCTATGATGGTGGCTGAGTATGAGGTGAGGTTTTATGAGCTAGCCAGGCATGCCACCATGATTCTACTTATGGAGTATGAGAGGATTTTTTATTTTGTCAGATGGTTGAATTTACTGCTCTGCAGAAATACTCAGAGTTTGGTGACTTTAAGGAAGTTATTTATTGAGATTTCTAATCATGTCTATACTATAGAGGAGATGGATCACGAGGCCCAAGAGGACAGCGATAAGAGACCCCATAATCAGGGTAGTTACAATAGGAGCCACATCAACTCATAGTTCATAGGCCGAGAATTTTAGGGTAGCTATCCCCAACATCAGCCTTATCAGTACCAGGGTCAGCCTAGTAGGCCCATTCAGGTAACACTTCAAATTCAGGTGGGGGTCAACCCAGTTATGGTAGTTCAGGTGGTCAGAGAAGTAGTCAGCCAGTGAGGGGTGTTCTGTCAGGGTCATCAGGCTGTGGTGGACATTCTGAATCAGCCATACCTTCTACACAATGCAGAGTTCCTAGGGCTTGTTATAAGTGTAAGGTCGTTAATTATTTCTCTTGAGAGTGTCCCTGACGAGGGATGATTGAGCCTTCTACTCAGAGCGCTCAGCCGATCAGCTTAGTAGCGCTTCTAGTTAGGGGTGGTGTTCAGGGTTGCAGAGGTGGTCCCCAGGGTTCTAAAGGTGGTCCTCATGCAGGTAGGACAGGTGGTCGGGCAGGCACCCAGTTTGTTAGTGGGCAAGGCCATTTGTATGTTTTTCCTGGTAGGCTAGAGGCTGAGGCTTCAGATGCTGTGATCACAGGTATGATTTCAGTATGCCATCAACCAGCTTTTATTATATTTGATCCTGGCTCCATATATTCATATATTTTTGCTTATTATACACCACAGTTGGGTTTGTCTTTGGAGCCATTATTTGTGCCATTATGTGTAGCTACCCCCACATATGATTCTTTAGTAGTGGATTGAATGTATAGATCATGTTTGGTGACTATTCGAGTGTATGACACCCATCTTGATCTTATTGTATTAGATATGGTGGATTTTGATATGATTCTGGGCATGGACTAGCTATCCCCCTATCATGCAATTTTGATTGCTTTGCCAAGACAGTTACTTTAGCCATGCCTGGCATACCCCCGATTGTGTGGCAGGGTTCTTTTAGCCATGCATCGATGGGGATTATTTTTAATATTCAAGCTAGGAGACTGGTATCGAGGGGTTGTGAGTCTTTTCTTGCTTATGTTTGTGATGTTAGTGTTGAGAGTCCTTTGCTTGACTCTGTTCCTGTTGTTCATGAGTTTTGTGATGTTTTTCCTACCGACCTACTTGGCCTTCCTCCATAGCGTGATATAGAGTTTGCTATTGACCTTGGTCAGGCACTCAACCTATTTCTATGGCTCCTTATCATATGGCTCATGTCGAGCTAAAGGAGCTAAATATTCAGCTTTAGGATCTTTTGGGTAGGGGTTTCATCAAACCGAGTGTATTATCTTAGGGTGCTCCAGTACTATTTATGTAGAAGAAGGATGGTTCCATGCGTATCTGCATCGACTACAGGCAGCTGAATAAGGAGACGGTGAAGAATAAGTATCCTATGCCTCCTATCAATGATTTATTCAACTAGCTTCAGGGTGCAACACTATTTTCTAAGATTTATTTGAGGTCTGGTTTCCATCAGTTGAGGATTACGGTGGAGGACTTCCCTAAGACAGCCTTCAGGACTTACTACGGTCATTATGAGTTTCTGGTGATATCTTTTGGGTTGATCAATGCCCTAACAACATTTATGGATTTGATGAACCGCGTCTCCAGGCCTTATTTTGACTCCTTCGTGATCATTTTCATTGATTACATTCTGGTATATCTGAGGAGTAGGGAGGAGCACGAGCAACATTTGAAGATGGTGCTCCACACTTTAAAAGATCATAGGCTTTATGTCAAATTCTCAAAGTGTGAGTTCTGGCTTAAGTGTGTAGCTTTCTTGGGGTATGTGGTGTCCAAGAATGGTATTATGGTAGACCCGATGAATATTGAGGCTATTTGGGATTGGGCTAGGTCCACGTCTCCTACTGAGCTTCATAGTTTCATTAGGTTAGCAGGCTACTACAGGCAGTTCATCGAGAGATTTTCTACTATTACAACCCCTATGACCAGGTTGACTAGGAAGGAGGTTTTGTTTTAATGGTTCGCGAGTTGTGAGGTGAGCTTTCTGAAGCTCAATAACTTGCTTACTTTAGCTCCTATTCTGACCCTTCCAGTTGAGGACGAGGGGTTCACCTTTTATTGTGACACTTCTGGAGTTGGTTTAGGGTGTGTTCTGATACGGTGAGGCTATGTTATTGCATATACATCAAGGCAGCTAAAGATGCATGAGTGCAACTACCCCACTCATGATTTGGAGTTGGCTGTGGTAGATTTCGCGCTTAAGATTTAGAGGTAGTACCTGTATGGCGTTCATTGCGAGATATTTACTGACCATCATATTCTTTAGTACATAGGGAGCTTAATTCGAGGCAGCGTAGTTGGATTGAGTTGCTGAAGGACTATGATATCTCTATTCTATACCATTCGGGCAAGGAGAATGTGGTAGCGGATTCCTTGAGCTAGAAGGCAATAAGTATAGGTAGCTTGGCCTTCATTTTAGTTTTGCTGCGGCCGTTGACTTTGAATATCCAGTCCTTAGACAACATGATGGTTTGTCAAGATATTTCTGACCCCATGAGGATTCTTGCTAGTGTTGAGGCTAGATCTACCTTGTTGGAGTAGATTTAGGGTCATCAGTTTGAGGATGACGGGCTTCATAGAATTCGAGGTCAGGTGTTGAGGGGTGAGTCCAGAAGGGCTACCTTAGATTCTGAGGGTGTTATAAGATTTGATGGCCGTATTTATGTTTCGAGGGTCAAAGATTTGATTCAGTTGATACTTAGTGAGGCTCATAGCTCCAGATATTCTATTCACCCGGGGAAAACTAAGATGTATAGGGATTTGAGGAAGCATTACTGGTGGAGTGGTATGCAGAGAGATATAAAGGAGTTTATGGCTCGATGCTTGTGTTTTCAGTAGGTGAAGGCTGAGCATCAGAGACCTGGTAGATTGCTTTAGAGGTTACCCATTCCTGAGTGGAAATGGAAGCGGGTCACTATGGACTTCATAGGTGGTTTGCCTCTCACTTCTTGTGGTTCTAATAACATCTAGGTCATCGTGGATTGATTGACCAAGTCTGCCGATTTCATCCCTATACAGACTTCCTTCAGTGCCAAGAGGTTGGCCCGTATCTATATTTGAGAGGTGGTTCGCCTTCATGGGGTACCCATGTCTATTATTTTAGATCAAGGCTCTCAGTTCACTTCTAGCTTCTAGAGGACATTTCAGGAGGAGTTGGGTACCTAGGTTGACCTTAGCACCGCTTTTCATCCCTAGACTGATAGATTGTAGAAGTGGACTATTCAGGTTTTGGAGGATATGCTCTGTGCTTGGGTGTTGTATTTTAGAGGCCAGTGTGACCAGTTTTTAGCTTTGGCTAAGTTTGCTTATAATAATAGCTACCGTTTAAGTATTCATATGGCTCCATTCGAGGCATTTTGTAGTAGGCATTGTTGTTCTCTAGTTGGTTAGTTAGAGACTTTTGAGTTTAGGCCCCGTGGTACAGATTTTCTTTGTGAGTCTTTGGACTGGGTTCTGGTGATTCAAGATAGGCTATGGATAGCTCAAAACAGGCAGAAGAGTTATGTTGACCATAGGGTTTGTACCATGAGGTTTAGAGTTGGTGACCAGGTCTTTTCTGTGAGTATCACCCATGAAAGGAGTGATGAGGTTCTAGAGGAGGGGCCCCGTGGTACAGATTTTCTTTGTGAGTCTTTGGACTGGGTTCTGGTGATTCAAGATAGGCTATGGATAGCTCAAAACAGGCAGAAGAGTTATGTTGACCATAGGGTTTGTGCCATGAGGTTTAGAGTTGGTGACCAGGTCTTTTCTGTGAGTATCACCCATGAAAGGAGTGATGAGGTTCTAGAGGAGGGGCAAGCTCAGTCCCAGGTATATTGGACCATTTGAGATCCTATGGACAGTTAGGGAGGTAGCATATGAGTTAGCTTTGCCTCCAGCTTTTTCAGCCATCCATCCAGTTTTTCATGTATCTATGCTACGAAGTTATATTTCGGATGAGTCTCACGTGGTTCGGTGGGACTCGATTCAGTTAGATGAGAGGTTGACCTTTACAGAGGAGCCTGTGTCTATTTTAGCCAGAAATGTCAGGTGGTTGTGCTCCAAAGACATTCCTGGGGTTAAGGTCTAGTGGCTACACCATCCAGTCGAGGAGGCTATTTGGGAGATCGAGCCTGATATGCGGACCCAGTATCCCTACTTGTTTGAGCCTTCAGGTACATCTTGATCCTTTACTTTTGCGGACGAAAGTCCTTTTAGTAATGGATATTGTAATGACCCTCCAGTTCATTTCCTACACTTTCATGCTTTTACTATATTTAGAGGTTTCCTAGAGCTGCCCCACGTCATTTAAGACTTGCTGGGACTGACAATTTTGTTATCGGGCAATTCATTTGGTTTTTAGAGCCATTTCCCTGTTTGAAGCTTTTGAAGTTAAAGAATGGGTCTTGGGCCAAAACCTCAGGTAAAAGGCCTTAGATGTCATTTACGACAGACTCATCAGCTCTGAAATATCAATTTTAGGTTAGGAAGACCCTTGGTCCAATACCGAGGCTTCCGGACTCATTTTGGGCTATTGGGTGGAATTTGGCTAAAATGGCCCATTGGGGTGTGGGACTCACTTTTTATCTAAAGGACCTTGATTGAAAATTTTGATGGAGTCGTTGAGTCCATAATGTCGAATTTGATAGGGTAGCATAGTTCATTTTTAAGCATGGGATTTCGAACCAATTTCGAGAACCCGATCGGAGTCTGTTGGGACTTGTTGAACTTGGCTGGTGTAAAGTATCTGGTGCAGCCGGTTAAGAGGCCAAAGGGCCTTTAGCGATAGCCGCTTTAGTGGCTCTGTACAGCTTTAGTAGAGCCTAGCCAGCCAAGGCCTGGTCGTTTAAGCGACCTTTGGACGGTTTAGCAGTGACCACTTCAGCGGTCATTTAGCCGCTAAAGCGGCCAATCGCTGGTTTATATATATATATCATCTCCTTCATTTTCCAGCTGTTGTTTAAGTGTAAAGTCCTCCAATTAAGACCATTATAAGCTTGAAAATTATGAGGAGATCATATTCTGGTGCGAAGGTTACTGTATGGGTGTGTTGGTGGGAATGTGATTGTCATAATCTCGTAAGATTCCGCGATTAATTATTTAGTTTAGTGCATGTAATTAGAGTTATGTTGGGACTAATTTTGGGACTGTTTGAGCTCAGATTTAGGTAAATTTATGTGGTAAACGATCCTTGAACTGAGAGGGATGCTGTGATAATTTTATTTTTATGATTCTATAAGTGGGCCCCACGTGAGATTTTTTAGCTTGATTTTTCACCTGAAGTATTTATACGCAATATAGGTAATGATTTTATCGTCTTGATGCATGGATCGTTCTTTTGATAGCGTGACAACTCTTGGAAAAGAAAAGCTTCGGTGTCGAGAATTTAGCGAGCGTTCGGTGACGTCCAGGTATGCTAGGCTTACTCTCCTTTTAGATTGAGCTTAACTATGGTATTAGTGTACTAATGTGCTAGTTTTGGGTAGGTGTTTTTAGCGCAGTTATCATTTTAGTATTTTTACACCTTATTTAGCCGGTTAGGGCCCTTCTTGGTAGATTTTAGGCTTGTTCTCCCCTTGCATAGTGTATTGTTATCCATTAGGACTAGGATTAGTTCTATTAGTACCTTGTTATGGGAATGGGTAGCCTTAGACTAGACTCAGGTAAGTTCTGACCTAGGTTTAGTTATTGGGACCCTATATTTCCACTACCTATTTTAGATAGTATATTTGATATGAAACTCATTTAGGCTTAGTTAGACTCCTGACTGCTATCTTAGGCTATTACCTTGGGTTGGAATTGAATTAGAGTTGATTTTCAGCCTATTTAGCTTCTTTTCCCAGGTAGAGTAGTAACTGACCTTGGACCACACCTCCGTGACCTAGTAAATAGGAACCCGAATTACCTTAGTGGACTTAACTGCCCGAGATTGGTTTTTAGGACTGCAGGGATTAGAGATAGGCCTAAACCCTTGGATCATCCTGCTAGATATCTATGCTTATATATATACATATATATTTCAATTTTGATTCAAGTCCGGCGTATGCTCTATTGTTATTGTCATGAGTTCGAGTACAAACTGACATTGGTTTATGATTATGATTTGCTGTTCACGAGTTCCAGTATGAGTTTGGCATCTTTTTATGGTTGAGGTTGACTTCTTATGGGATCACCTATTTCTGGTTCCGGTATGGTTACTATGAGTTTCAGTTCAAGTCCGACATCTGTCTTTATTTACGGTTGGGATGTTTTGGTATTAATTGTGGTTGTTACTGGGAGATCAGCCAGTTGTACTGGATTCTATTGTGTATGCATCATTCATCCTCTCGTTATTATCTATTATTTCCAGTTCGAGCCCTATGTCTGGCCTTTTGTTACTGTCTATTGGTTTCGGTTCAACCCCGGTACATACCTAGATTTTTCATCATGGATTTAGGATCGGAAGGTTACTTGGGATAGGTTCAGTTAAAGGTTATTTAAGTTCCTTATCTTAGTTTCTTCTTGTTTGTACCCACCAGCTTATGGGGGCTCTGTAGGGTTAATTGTCTTCTGGTGTGTAGCTTCTGGGCTTATGGAGGCCCAATTAGGGTGTAATTAGTTCTTTGCTCTTACTTTCGAGTAACTTATTTCCTTTATTGCTTTTACCTAGCATAGTAGATATTTATATTTCTACCTCTGTTGCTTTTTACTTAGCTTACACTCTCACACTTTTATTATGCCTTTACTATATTTGAGCTCAGTCGATCAATGATGCCTACTGTCACGCCTTGAATTCCCACGGGGTGGACTGGCACCCAAAGCCGTTATGGCCCGAGAGAACCAATCTTCATTCATGTATATTTATATACATGTCTCTGTTTGAATATCATTCTATCTCATGTAACTATAAGATACCAATGTCGGAAGTTATGGCAAACATATGCTATATACGAAACTTGGTCGTTAGGGCCATCAAGTCAAAATGAACATACATTTCTTACATCCCTTCACCTGTCCCACAACATCTACAAAACCTCTACAGATACATAGACGTAACCAAACTAAAGTCGGGAAAATTCCCCGCTTTATACAACATTTTCAATACCAAAATAAGTATACACATGTGACTCGAAAAGCTCCGAACCAACTGGAGCTCACCAATGATCTACAGCCTACTATGGAGGTCTACTAGCACTTGCGCCTGCAGCAAGTAAGGTAAGTCCCCCAAGGGACGTCAGCACGAAGAATGTACTGAGTATGTAAGGCTATCAGAAACAGCATCATACAAAAGAACTTCAATGGAATCAAAATATAAGATAATAGACAATATGGATAACCCATCGTTCTGTATGTTTGGAACCATATATATTGCTTTCATTACTTTCTTTGCTTCTTTGCTTCTATGTTTATTCATCATTACCTGAATCATATCGTACCCGGGCTCCAACTGATCAGTGGGTCTTAACATAACATAACGTTATTTTGGATCGGCCCGAGTTAGGCTTATGCCTCTAGAGCTGCCACCCATAAATCAATATATCAGGTTCGGCTCAAGCTAGGTTCTTACCTCTAGAGCTGCCACCCATAAACCAATATATCAGGTTTGGCTCAAGCTAGGTCCTTACCTCTAGAGCTGCCCCCTGTCAGGTTCGGCTCGATCTAGGCTTATGCCTCTAGAGCTGCCCCGTGATCCAATAATATCGGGTTCGGTTATGCCTCTAGAGCTGCCACCCGTACTCTTACAACCAACAACTATGCATTACCTCATTTATTTACTTTTGAGAGATTGATACGTTAACAGTCATAACATTATTGGAGCTTTGGAACATCAGTTCATGATTAAGAGACATATGAACAACAACATGTGATAACTTGACTTGAGATACTTTGAGACATTTTGCAATGAGAAAGAAGCTCGGTAACAATGAGGACAATAGATGCTGCCAAAGGATACTGAAAAGAGTAACCTTACATACCTTATCTTCCCAATATGAATACATAGTCCTATATGTGAATACAATAATCCAGCTCCTTCCTTACGTGTTACTCTACAACACAAGTTCATAATGGAGCTCACGTTAACAACTAACTACTTTACAAGTGCATAAGACGAAAATGAGTTACATGACTGCCCTATAACGTTATTTCACCTTTTACAATACAATTCACTGCATTACCATACCAATAATACCATAACATTCCACACATTGACCAAGACATCATAAACCAACAGCATTTCACACCAAGTTTACCCTTTATGCTTCCTCATTAACACTACGTCACAATTATTCCTTCAAGTCACCTCAATACCTTTCATAACAACATATTAACAACAATCCATAATTCATATAATCCAACATGCCTCCAAACGACCCCTTAAAGTCATTCAATAGGTATCATAAGTTGATAATTACATCCAAAAAGGGTATAGGGGCCTTCGGGGATCAAAGAGAGACAAAAACATACAAAATGGAATTCTGGACTGGGATGTGGAGACACCTGCGTGTGGATGACATGCAGCCGCAGGTACCATCCACCTGCATTGGCATCTGCGCCCGCAGGTGCTCCAGACGCGAGGGAGGATGCCCATTTCGGCCAAAAAGGGTCTTTTTTGGGTCCTTTTTTGTAATAAATGGTCCATGGCCATAATTAAGCTTTTACTTTCATATTTTAGTTCACTTGGATGCCAATGAACAACCATGGTTCACAACACACATGAACATCACCAAAACCACATTTTCCTTTCAATAGGTCACCAATTCCATGACCAATTTCATACCAACAATCCCACAAGTTATACACATGAAGAAAGCAGGTTAAGAATATAACCACATATTATATGTTGATATTTAATCCATCAAGTTCACTTCCTTCAAGACCACAAGTCCATTTTCAAGTTTAGAAGACAAAACCCTTTTTCGATTGCAAAAGCAGACAGTTTTACACATTGTGAACTGTCCAACACTTTGCCAACATAACCAACAGGATTTATGCACCATATTAAGCATATAATGTATTAAACCATGATAGTAAACACTTAACAAAGATTGCAAGATGATGATCTTGTCCAAGGGGGTGATGGCTTAGGGTTTGGAAGATAAAAGAAATATCTTGGATAATTCTAGAAATGGCAAGTGTATTGATATGAATAAAAATCTGATTTTTCTAGCCTTATATAGTCCATAAAGTCATCCTTAGCCACATTAAATGTGTGTTTACTTTGTCAATGCCAAGAATGGGTCATTTTCATTTGTGCCATGCTTTTTTGCTTCATTTTGGGCCTCATTTGAGCCCCAAATCACAAGATTAATTTAGCCTTACAAAATTAATGCATGATCCACCAACTTTCTCATGTTTTAAGTAATTCCATAAATGTTAAGACAATCAAATAGGGTCAAAAATGTATGGGGTGTTACATTCTTTTTCCCTTAGGAACATTCGTCCTCGAATGTTAGGAACATGATCCAATTTACAACAAATTCACCTTTATGTTAGCATATACACATATACATGTAATGCTTATAGATACTAACTTTTTATTTCTCCACTTCCGTACCTTGAACTTTTTCATCCGTAGGAAACAAATACGAGTACTTTGACTTTATTATTTCTTCAACTTCCCATGTGATCTCTTCTACTTGTTGATTTCTCCAAAGGACTTTTACGGAAGCTACGCCTTTATTCCTCAACCTCTTCACTTGTCGATCCAAAATAGCAATAGGTATCTCCTCATAGGTGAGATCCTCTGTAACTTGTACATCTTCAATGGAAGCAAAACGAGATAGATCTCCTATGCACTTTCAAAGCATCGAAACATGAAATACTGGATGAACTGTGGAGAGTTCTTGGGGTAGTTTCAATTCATACGCAACTTGACCAAATCTTTTGAAAACTTCATATGTCCCTATATATCGTGGACTCAACTTTCCTTTCTTTCCAAATCTCATTACCCCTTTCATTGGTGACACCTTCAAGAATACCCAATCACCTATGGCAAATTCAAGCCCTCTTCTTCTAACATCAGCATATGACTTGTGTCAACTTTGGGCCATTTGTAGCCGCTGTTGTATCACCCTAACTTTCTCTATAGCTTGGTGAACAAGATCTGGACCAAGTAAAGCAGTTTCACCCTCTTCAAACCATCCAATTGGTGATCTACACTTTCTTCCATATAAAACTTCATAAGGTGCCATTTTGATACTTGAATGATAGCTATTGTTGTAGGCAAATTCAATAAGATGTAGATGATCATCCCAACGTCCTTTAAAGTCCAACGTGCAAGGTCATAGCACATCTTCAAGTGTTTGGATAGTACGTTCTGCTTGTCCATCTGTCTGAGGATGAAAAGCCGTACTCAAATTCACTTGGGTTCCCAAACTCCTCTGAAAAGATCTCCAAAAATATGCAGTAAATTGAGCTCCCCTGTCTGATATAATAGAGATTAGAATCCCATGTAATCGCACTATCTCTTTAACATACAACCGTGCATACTCTTCAGCTGTATAGGTGGTCCTGACCGGTAGGAAATGTGCTGACTTGGTAAGCCTGTCAACTATTACCCATATGGAATCAAATTTCCACAGTGTACGAGGCAAACCTGTGATGAAATCCATGTTAATCATGTCCCATTTCCAGACTGGAAGTTTGATACATTGCATGTAACCTCCAGTTTTCTGATGCTCTACTTTTACTTGTTGACAATTTGGACATTGAGCTACAAATTCTGCAATGCTCTTCTTCATGTTACCCCACCAATACATTTCTTTTAAGTCATGGTAAATTTTGGTGGCTCTCGGATGAATCGAATACCGTGAATGATGCACCTCTGTCATAATTTATTTCCTTAGTTCATCTATATCTGGTACACACAATCTACCTTGGCATTAAAGTACTCCTTCTTGCATAAGATCAAATTCCTTTATCAAACCCTATTGTATATTTTCTTTTAGCTGAAATAACATAGGATCCACATCCTATTTCTCTTTCACCTCAGCTACTAATGACGATTCTGCTGCATGTTGCACAATAACCCCTTCGTTTGGAGATTCAAGAAGATGAACTCCCAAGCTGGCTAGTTGATGTAGATCTTTGACTATACATTGCTTTTCCGTCAATTGACCATTAGTACCTCCTATTGCCTTACGGCTTAATGCATCGGCTACCACATTTGCTTTTCCTGGATGATATAGGATATCAACATCATAATCTTTTAATAGTTCAAGCCACCTCCGCTGTCTAAGATTTAAATCCTTCTGCTTAAAGATATATTGCAAACTTTTGTGATCAGTGTATATATCAACATGAACCCCATACAAGTAATGGCGCCATATCATTAGAGAAAATACCACAACATCTAACTCAAGATCATGTGTGGGATAGTTTCTCTCATGTGGTCGCAATTGTCGTGAGGCATACACTATTACATTATCGTGCTGCATTAATACACACCCTAGGACAACTCTGGAAGCATCACAATATACTGCATACCCTTCTGTGCCTTACGAAAGTACCAATACCGGTGTAGAAGTCAATTTATCTTTAAGATCTTGGAAACTTTTCTCACATGCATCATTCCACTGAAACTTGATTGCCTTGTGCATTATCTTTGTTAAAGGTGCAGCAATGGAAGAAAACCCTTCAACAAATATTCTATAATAACCTGCCAACCCAAGGAAGCTACGAATTTCTGTAGGTGTCGTAGGCCTTGGCCAATTTTTCACCACTTCAATCTTTCGTGTATCCACCCTTATTCCTTTACCTGACACAATATGACCCAATAATGCTACGGATTTTAACCAAAATTTGCATTTAGAGAACTTTGCATACAACTTATGCTCACGAAGAATCTATAATACCTGCCATAAGTGATTAGCGTGGTCCTCTTGTGATCTTGAATAAACCAGGATGTCATCTATAAATATCATCACGAACACATCTAGAAATGGCTTAAACACCCTATTCATCAAATCCGTGAAAACAGTTGGTGCATTTGTTAGTCTAAACGACATAACTGAAAATTCATAATGGCCATACCGTGTTTGAAAAGTTGTCTTGGGTATATCTTTTTCTCTCACTCTGATTTGATGGTAACCCGATCTCAAGTCAATCTTTGAAAAATATTTAGCACCCCGTAACTGATCAAACAAATTGTCAATTCTGGGGAGGGGATATTTGTTCTTTATCGTTACCTTATTCAATTGCCGATAGTCAATACACATTCTCAACATGACATCTTTCTTCCGTACGAATAATACCGGTGCACCCCACGGGGACATACTAGGCCTTATGAATCCCTTGTCCAGCAAATCTTTTAATTGCTCATTTAATTCTCGCAATTCTGCTGGAGCCATTCTATACAGAGGAATAGAGATAGGCTGAGTATCTAGCATCACATCAATACCAAACTCTACTTCTCATTCTGGAGGTAAACCTGGAAGATCCTCAGGAAATACATCAAGGAATTAATTAACCACTGGAACCGACTAAGGAGTTGGTGGTTCCACATCAGTATCTTTCACTCTTACTAAGTGACATATGTACCCCTTGTCTATCATTTTCCTTTCTTTAAGATAGGAAATAAATCTTCCTCTCGGTGCCCCTACATTACCCTTCCATTCAAGAGCATTCGTTTGTGGAAAATGAAAATGTACTTTCTTAGCTCGGCAATCTATCGTGGCATAACAAGAAGCCAACCAATCCATACCCATTATGACATCAAAATACACCATTTCTAGTTCAATGAGATCAGCCAACGTATCATGATCACACACAGTTACTACACAATTACGATATACTCTTTTTGCAATAATAGATTCACCAACTGGTGTGGATACTTCAATTGACTTAATTAATAATTCTGGCATTCTCTCAAATTTTGCAGCAATCAATGGAGTAACATATGACAATGTAGAACTCGTATCAATCAATGTATATACATTATGCGAAAATATGGATAATGTACCTATGACTACATCAGGAGAGGCCTCCAAATTCTGTTGGTCCATTAGAGCATAGGTGCGATTCTTGACTCCACTAGAATTAGCTGTTCCTCTAGCACCTCTACCACGCCCAATAGGCTACACTCCTCTGCCTAGGGAATTAACTGATGATGATGATGCAACGGATGATCCTGTGGGTCGTTCTATACCACCCATGCTCCTCTGTGGATACTCTCTCATCATTTCCCCCGACATACCGCACCAAAAGCAAGCATTCATCCCTAATCGGCATGTACCTGAATGAGTCCGTCCGCAGTACTGACACTGCTAATGAGAAAATCCTGCTGCCTGTGAACCTTGAAGCCCACTACTCTGCCCAGCTTGACTACCTCTAAACCCTCAAAATTGAGATTGAGTGCCTGCTGTGGAATAAGAGAATGATGGTCTAGGCAGTCTAGGAAACATTCGAGGCCTAGATTCTCCTTGGGACACCATAGACTGTCCCATAGGTCTAGCCCTTTTTGATGACCCTCTTTCAAATTCGTGTAACCTTCTTCTTTGCCTCTGGCCCTTCATTTTCTGTACAAATGCCTGTATTCTGGCTATATCCATATCTCTGTTCAAAGCAGCAATGGTACTTTCCCTCACCAAATATGGCTCTAATCTGTCCACATATTGATGGACTCTGTCTTCCATTGTGGCCACTACATTCGGAGCATATCGAGCCAAATAATTAAACTGAAGACTATATTCTCTGACACTCATAGTCCCTTAACGGAGATTTAAGAACTGATCCACATGAGCCTCTCGGATCTCATATGGAAGATAATGATCAAGAAAGGTTGTTTTAAATTCTTCCCAACTAGCTGGAAATGCACAAATACCCCTAGATTGTTTCCAATCTTCATACCACAATATAGCCTCGCCTTTCAATCTATAGGCCGCAATCTCAACTGTTTCTACACCAGTCACGTGCATAACATCTAGAGCCCTTTGGATTTGGTCCATGAAGTCTTGTGGGTCTGCCTTTGGATCTGACCCAGTGAATATGGGAGGTCTAATTTCAGAAAATCCTGTGTCCGCCGACTAGCTACTCTAGTCGTGTCATCCTCGTTTGTCGTTGGACCAGCTAGTCCCTGAGTTTGTGTAGCAACTAACTGAGTCAACATATGCACTGCATTTCTTAAATCATTTTCAGTGGCATTCATAGGCGGTTCAGCAGGTTCTTCTCTCCTCCTTGGTTTTTCTAGAGCTGGAAAAGTAGAAGAAGACCGCGATGCAATTTCAGTATCAGCTCTACCTTGACTCGCTTGGTCAGGTGGTGATTTACTCGTACCTTCTCCATCAAACTTATCTACCTGCTTACCTTTGCCCCTACCTCATCTTGTCATCGGTATTTTACTATAACAAAGAAAACCAATTCCAATGGTCAGATATAATTCCACTTATAATTTTGGCTCTATTGCACGATCTAGAAATGAAGAAAAAAAACAACTCCTAAATACCCCATAGCCTCCTGCTTATAAATGTGGTGCAAAACACATCTATAAGCAAGAATCTACTCGGACACGCCTTTGTAGACACCCTAAGGACGACCTGCTCTGATACCACTTTTGTCACGCCTCAAATTCCCACGGGACGGACTGGCACCCTAAGCCGTTATGTCCCGAGAGAACCAATCTTCAATCATGTACATTCATTTGCATGTCTCTGTATGAATATCATTCTATCTCATGTAACTATAAGATACCAATGGCGGAATTCATGGCAAACATATGCTATATACGAAACTTAGCCGTTAGGGCCATCAAGTCAAAATGAACATACATTTCTTACATCCCTTCACCTGTCCCACAACATCTACAAAGCCTCTACAGATACATAGACGTAACCAACCTAAATTCGAGATAAGTCCCCACTTTATACAACATTTACAACACCAAAACTAATATACACATGTGACTCGAAAAGCCCCGAACCAACTGGAGCTCACCAATGATCTGCAACCTACTGTGGAGGTATACTATCACCTACGCCTGCAGAAAGTAAGGTAAGTCCCCCAAGGGACGTCATTACGAATAATGTACTGAGCATGTAAGGCTATAAGAAACAACATCATACAAAAGAACTTCAATGGAATCAAAATATAAGATAATAGACAATATGGATAACCCATCGTTCTGTATGTTTGAAACAATGTATATTGCTTTTATTACTTTCTTTGTTTCTATGTTTATTCATCAGTACCTGAATCATATCGTACCTGGGCCCCAACTGATCAGTGGGTCTTAACATAACATAACGTTATGTTGGGATCAGCCCGAGCTAGGCTTATGCTTATAGAGCTGCCACCCATAAATCTATATATCAGGTTCGGCTCGAGCTAGGTTCTTACCTCTAGAGCTGCCACCCATAAACCAATATATCAGGTTTGGCTCGAGCTAGGTCCTTACCTCTAGAGCTGCCCCCTATCAGGTTCGGCCCGAGCTAGGCTTATGGCTCTAGAGCTGCCCCCTGATCCAATAATCTCGAGTTTGGCTCGAGCTAGGATTATGCCTCAAGAGTTGACATCCGTACTCTTACTGATACACTATTAAGTTCACAACACACAAATTCCCCAACAAACAGCCACAAAGAGAACAAACTAATACAAGATCAACAAGTTTCAACAAGTGCTAGTGAATCGAAAGAGACCCACACGGCTTCACTAGACTTCAAGATTACAAATACAACATTAACAAGATCACAAAAAGATAGTAACTTGACATAAAAGATTCAAGAGTCTAAGAACCCTAACAACAAGAAAGGACCCTAAGACTATTGGATATTAACACCAAGTTCTTACTTGGACCAAGAGGAACTCGATGACCTCAAGATCCTTGTTTCTAGCCAAGATACAACACAAGTATCCCTCTACTTATGGGCTGGAATAGAGAGAGAGAGAACCAAAATATTACAAGTCTTATGTCTTAAAGTAATAATGGAAGAACTACCCAAATAACCCTAATATGTTCTATTTATATTACAAGGCAAAATGACCAGCTTGTCCTTGTCATGGGGGCCAGCCTTGGAGTGTAAGTTTATTCCACTTTAACGTCCCTCTTTTCACTTAAAAACATTTAGATCCTTAGGTGGATCAATTACCAACTCATACACGGCCATTTGCATGAACAAGGCTTGGAGTTTTTGTAATTCCCGAGCTTGTCTTCGTGTGAAAGGTCATGTACTTGTTGGACAGCTTATCCCACCTGTATCATCCTCTCTATCTTGAGAGGAATTTGACCTCAAATTCAGCATTTGGTCATCTTCAACAGCATCCACGAGAGAGATATCACAAACGTTAAAAGTGTTGCGCACTTGATATTCCGGTGGAAGGTCAATCTTGTAGGCGTTGTCATTGATTTTCTCAAGTACTTGGAATGGACCATCACCCCTAGGCATCAATTTGGAATTTCTTTGAGATGGAAACCGATCCTTTCGAAGATGCACCCACACCCAATCTCCTGGTTCAAGAATGAATTTCTTTCTCCCCTTGTTGGCCCTTCTTGCCATTTCTTGGTTTTTCTTCTCAAGTTGATGCCGCACCTTCTCATGTAACTTCTTCATATAATCTGACCGCTTGCTTCCATCTAAGCTAATCATGAGATCACTTGTCAAAGGCGTTAAATCCAAAGGGGCAAGGGGGTTGAGGCCGTATACACACTCAAAGGGAGTCATTCCCGTACTTGAGTGTATGACACGGTTATAGGCAAATTCAATCAATGGTAAGTGCTCTTCCCAAGAAGTCATTTTTCCCTTAACCATGGAACGTAGCATAACACCCAAAGTCCTATTTACTACTTCCGTTTGGCCATCGATTTGTGGGTGGCAGGACGTAGAGAACAACAACTTGGTACCAAGCCTAACCCACATGGACTTCTAAAAGTGGCTTAGGAACTTAGATTCCCTATCATTCACAATGGTCCTCCAAACACCATGCAATTTAACAACATTATCAACAAATAAAGAGGCCACGCTAGGTGTGTCATCACATTTAGAGCAAGGAATAAAGTGCACTATTTTAGAAAACCGGTCGACTACAACAAAAATACTATCCCGGCCTCGTCAAGTCCTTGGCAGCCCCAACACAAAATCCATAGATATATCAAGCCAATGACGTAGAGGGATGGGCAGCGGGGTGTACAACCCGTGAGGTAGGAGTCGAGATTTGGATCTCTTGCATTCTACACATTGGCCGCAAATCCTAGCCACATCCTTGTGCATTCTAGGCCAATAGAATTGCTCCTCCAATATTTCGAAGGTCTTTTCGACCGCAAAATGACCCATTAGACCGCCATCATGTGCTTCCCTCACAAATAATTCTCTCTAAGAGCTAGAGGGTACACACAATCGTCTACTTTTAAATAAGTAACCATCAAAGATGGCATAGGGATTTGAACCCCTAGCTGAATCCCACTTGTCCCTACCCAATTCTTCGCATTTCCTAAAGATAGGAGCAAAGGGAGGGTCCTTGGGATACAACTCTCTTAAACTCTCAAAACCCATCAATTTTGATGACAAAGTGGACACAAGAGCATGTTTTCTAGACAAAGCATCGGCTATTACATTGTCCTTACCCTTTTTGTATTGGATAACATAAGAGAAGGTCTCAAGAAACTCAATCCATTTGGCATGCTGTTTGTTATGCTTGTCTTGGGCCCGAAGATGCTTTAAGGATTCATGGTCCATTCGGATCATGAACTCCTTAGGCCATAAGTAGTGTTTCCAAGTGGCCAAGGCTCTAATCAAGGCATACAACTCTAAATCATACGTGGAGTAGTTTAAAGTTGCTCCTTTGAGCTTTTCGCTAAAATAAGCGATAGGTTTTGAATCTTACATCAAAACAGCCCATATGCCTACTTTACTCGCATCGTACTCGACTTCAAATGTCTTATCAAAGTTAGGCAATTGTAACAAGGGAGCGGAGATGATCATAGCTTTCAAGGCTTCAAAAGCCTTAGCTTGCTCTTCAACCCACTTGAAGGGTTGTTCTTTCAGAATGACCTCGGTCAAGGGGGGGGGGGGGCTATAGTGCTAAATCCTTTGACAAACCTTCTATAAAAACTAGACAACCCATGGAAGCTTCTTACTTCTCCAATGGTTTGTGGGATTGGCCAATTTTTGATAGCATTTATCTTGGATTCATCCACTTTGACCCCTCTTGAACTAACAACAAAACCCAAGAAAACAACTTCATTAACACCAAAGGAGCACTTTTCCAGATTTGCATACAATTTTTCCTTTCTAAGGACATCAAGCACACATTGTAAATGCATCACATGCTCTTCTAAAGACTTACTATACACCAAGACATCATCAAAGTAGACAACAACAAACTTTACAATAAATGGCCTCATCACATGATTCATTAGCCTCATAAAAGTACTTTGTAGCGTTTGTTAGGCCGAAGGGCATAACCATCCATTCATAGAGACCAAACTTGGTCTTGAAGGCGGTTTTCCATTCATCACCGGGTTGCATTCTTATTTGGTGATAGCCACTTCTTAAATCAATCTTGGAAAACAAACATGAACCATTCAATTCATCTATCATGTCATCTAACCGAGGAATAGGGTGGCGATATTTTACCGTAATCTTGTTGATGGCTAGGCAGTCCACACACATGCGCCACGTTCCATCCTTTTTGGGAACTAGTAGCACCGGAACCGCGCATGGACTCATGCTCTCCTTGATATACCCTTTGTTGAGGAGCTCCTCAACTTGACGTTGCAATTCTTTGGTGTCCGTAGGGTTGCTCCTATAAGCCGTCTTTTTTTGCAATTATGATCCCGGCACAAAGTCAATTTGGTGCTCAATTCTCCAAAGTGGGGGCAATCCTTGCGGAAGTTCCTTAGGAAATACATCTTCATAATCCTGCAACACACAAGAAATCAAAGGGGAAATGGAAGAATTAGTGGGGTTAGTATTAAAACAATGAGCAAAAAGTAACATAGGCGTGTCCTCATCATGATCCACGAAGAGTTCCTTCTTTCTAACCAAGATCACCATGTTTTCTTTCCCTTTTGATGTTGGGGCAACCTCGGATACCCCTATTGCCCCACCTTTGGGTTCCCCTTTTTTTTCTTCCTTTTCTAAATTTCTGTCCTTTTTCCTTCAATTCTCTCATCTTTTGATGCCACTCATTTACTTGGGAAGGCGAAAGAGGGTGAAGTGTAACCTTTTGGCCATCCTTCTCAAGTGTATATCGATTGGACCTCCCATCGTGTTTGGTAGCCCTATCATATTGCCAAGGTCTACCTAGCAACAAGTGACATGCTTGCATTGGTATCACGTTACAAAGCACTTCATCGTGGTAGTTTCCCACCCTAAACCGTATCACACATTGCCTTGTGACCTTTAATTCACCACATTCATTCAACCATTGTAACTTGTAAGGACTAGTGTGCGGTGTAGTTGGTAACTTCAAGAAGTTTACCATAGCATTACTAACAACATTTGTACAACTACCACTATAGATCACCAAGGTGCACACACTTCCCTTTACAATACATTTAGTATGGAATAGATTTTCCCTTTGGCTTGGTTCATCGATTGCCTTACTAATCATGATGCGCCTAACTACAAAGTTTGGAACCACACACTCCCCTTCTTGCGGATAAACATCTTCACCATCATCACCATCATCATCATGTGGTCCATTATCGGGTTTCTTTCCATCTTGAGGCTCGACCTTATCCTCTCCCTTTTCAAGGTCCACCTGCTCACCAAGGTAATACAATCTCTCTTCCCTTAGGATCACATTGCATCGGTTTGGACATTCATTGGCCTTATGTACCCATCCTTGGCACTTGAAACATTGGAATCCCTTTGGGTTAGGATACTTGTGAGCTTCCGGTTTTGGAGGAATTTTGTGGACTATTTTGGGCTCGGGCAGCTTTGTAGTGGCAAGTTGGTCCTTGTTTTTGGGCCAACCCGAGGTGGCTTGTCCCCTTGCCTTGAACGATGACCTCTCTTTAAGTTCCCTTTCAATCTCAAGAGCCGCCTAGAAAATACCTTCAACGGTATCAAACTTGTGAAGTGTTAAATGAGTAGAGATCTTTTTGTTCAACCCACACTTGAACCAGATGATGTCATGACTGATTTTTTCCACACGATGATCAAGTTTCAACATGAGTTGCTGAAACTCATCAAAATACGCCATCACACTCTTATTTTGTTGACGCAATTTGTACAATCTAGCAAGCAACTCATGGCAATATCTCTCGGGAAGGTACCGTTGTCTCATTAAGTACCTTAACTGAAACCAAGGTGGTGGATTCCCATCAACTAATTCATTACCAAACCGCTTGACGTACTCCCACCAAGTATTAGCATAACCCTCAAAATGAGCTATACTATAGCAACCCTTCTTTTCTTTCGAGATATCATTAACTTGGAAAACCTTGTCATAAGCCTATTCCCAAGCTAAGTAGGCCTCGGGGTCACTTTCACCTTTAAAGATGGGTAGGCTCAACTTGATGGTGTTGATGCCTACATCTCTCTATTGCTGTCGATTTCCCCTTTCTCCATACCCTCGGTATCTCCTTGGATCTCCACGACCCCCTCTCATCTCCTCCTCCCTCATGTAAGCATCATCAAAGGCTCCATATCCTTCATATTCCTCTCTACCATATTCCTCAAAGTGGGCTGGACGATTTTGGGCATTTTGGACTTGATTTCGAGGAATTGGATTTTGTGGAGGTGGTGGTATTTGGTTTAATGGAGCTTGGAATGGAGGATTCAAATTTGGCGGAGGTACTTGACGTACAAATCCTTCTTGTGGGACTTGAGGAGTTTGGAATTGTATTGGTCTAGTGGGGTCACGGTTTGGAGGGAAAGGAGTGGTTTGGCTTGCGGCATTTAGTGGAGCTTGAGATGTATTTAGCATTTGGTGCAATGTTTCGGGAGTGATGGTTGCGGAGGAAGTTCTATCATGCCCATTGGTAGAAACATGTAGAGGAGTAGAAGGGTGAGAATTCCTTTGACTCTCCACTTGTTCTAATCTCCCACTAATAGTCGACACTTCTCCCTTTATTACTGCCAAATCCCCTCTCACAGCCCCAAATTCCGTATTCAACCTTTCAAGTGTTCGGGTAACGGCCTCAAAAGTGACCCTCATGGAGTCAAGAGCATTAGTATCCATATTTTTGGACGTGGTGCCTTCCATTTCCAAGGTATTACACTCTTTGGATCACCTCACAATTGAGTTCCACAAGTGTTGTAGATTGGCTAGTAACCCGTGAATACTTTAAGGTATGAGTAAGCTCTTATCCGGAGTGGATTTTTGTTTGAATACTCAAAGAATTCTCGTCGGAATAGAACCAAGAAGTAACAACATATTCAAAAGATAAAAAAGCACCCAAGTAATCGTTGACACGAACAATGGATTCAAAGGACTAATTGATAACCTAGTAGGAATGTACTAGTTTGTTAATTAGTTCTAGAACCAAGTAAGGAAACCAAGAATCAACCATTAGAAACTAGGAAAAGAGTATCCAAATTTGAGCTTATTAGTGACGTGGCAGCATGTAATTGGTCTTGGGCCCACACGATTTTTTTATTTTTTTGTCACAAATCTGAAATTTCAAGATTCACACAACTTGTAATGGATGACAATGGTTTTGGAGGGAAGGTAAAGTCTTGTACTCTTTTTCAACTTTTCAAACTCAAAAGGTAAGATTTGACTATACTAATCCCACAAAACAAGGTTCCGTGATTTAAGGAAAAGTGGTTGTCAAGTCTAGGAAGTGATGTGTTCAAGTCTTCTCACCAACAACTTTATAACTTTTGTCTTACAACCTTTTGGATCTATTTTATACTTTTGTTGTATTAATTTGTAAGAATAGATGAAGAACAAGATGAACACCACAATAACATTCAAGAACACAACATCAACTTCTTTAAGAACATAACACAAAAGCCACCAATGGTCATCAACAAGGTACAACCTATGGCCCACTTTAAGTCACCCCAACAATGGTCAATATTATAAGCTCAACTTTAGATCTAGACACTTTTAGTGTTGGTGAGAAAGAAACCAACACTAGAAATACACTAAACAAGTAAAATAACACCTAGATCTAAACACACAAACACCAATCTCGGTCAAGACAACAAGATGGACAGATTTCTCTTTTTTTTTTTTGACCTAGTGAGAGCCCAAGATTTGTAGTGTAGGAACACAACTAACCTTGCTCTGATACCAAATGATACACTATCAAGTCCACAACACACAGTTCCCCAACAAATAGCCACAAAGAGAACAAACTAACACAAGATCAACAGGTTTCAACAAGTGCTAGTGAATCGAAAGAGCCCCACACGGCTTCACTAGACTTCAAGATTACAAATACAACATTAACAAGATCACAAAAAGATAGTAACTTAACTTAAAAGATTCAAGAGTCTAAGAACCCTAACAACAATAAAGGACCCTAAGACTATTGAATATTAACACCAAGTTCTTACTTGGACCAAGAGGAACTCGATGACCTCAAGATCCTTGTTTCTAGCCAAGATACAACACAAGTATCCCTCTACTTGTGGGCTGGAATAAAGAGAGAGAGAACCAAAATATTACAAGTCTTATGTCTCAAAATAATAATGGAAGAAATACCCAAATAACCCTAATATGTTCTATTTATATTACAAGGCAAAATGACCAGCTTGTCCTTGTCATGGGGGCCTACACTTCAAGGTCCCTCTTCACACTTAAAAACATTTAGATCCTTAGGTGGAGCAATTACCAACTCACACACGGCCATTTGCATGAACAAGGCTTGGAGTTTTTGTAATTCCCGATCTTGTCTTCGTGTGAAAGGTCGTGTACTTGTTGGACAGCTTGTCCCACCCGTATCACTTACAACCAACAACTATGCATTACTTCATTTCTTTACTTTTGAGAGATTGATACATTAATAGTCTTAACATTATTGGAGCTTTGGAACATCAGTCCATTATTAAGATACATATGAACAACAACATGTGAAAACTTGACATGAGATACTTTGAGACATTTTGCAATGAGAAACAAGCTCGGTAACAATGAGGACAATAGATGCTGCCAAAAGATACTGAAAAGAGTAACCTTACATACCTTATCTTCCCAATATGAATACATAGTCCTATATGTGAATACAATAATCCATCTCCTTCCTTACGTGTTACTCTACAACACAAGTTCATAACGGAGCTCACGTTAACAACTAACTACTTTATAAGTGCATAAGACGACAATGAGTTACATGACTGCCCTATAACGTCATTTCACCCTTTAAAATACAATTCACTACATTACCATACCAATAATACCATAACATTCCACACATTTACCAAGACATCATAAACCAATAGCATTTCACACCAAGTTTACCCTTTACACTTCCTCATTAACACTACGTCACAATTATTCCTTCAAGTCACATTAATACCTTTCATAAAAACATATTAACAACAATCCATAATTGACATAATCCAACATACCTCCAAACGACCCCTTAAAGTCATTCAATAGGTATCATAAGTTGATAATTACATTCAAAAAGGGTATAGGGGCCTTCAGGGATCAAAGAGAGACAAAAACATACAAAATGGAATTCTGGACTGGGATGTGGAGCCACCTGCGCCTGAAGGTGGATGAAATGCAGCTGAAGGTTCCCCTCTGGCCTTGTCCAGAGCCACCTGCATTGGCATCTGCGCCCGCAGGTGCTCCAGACGCGAGGGAGGATGCCCGTTTCGGCCAAAAAAGGTCTCTTTGGGTCCTTTTTTGTAATAAATGGCCCATGGCCATAATTAAGCTTTTACTTTTATATTTTAGGTCACTTGGATTCCAACAAAAAACCATGGTTTCACAACACACATGAACATCACCAAAACTACATTTGTCACCAATTCCATGACCAATTTCATACCAACAATCCCAAAAGTTATACACATGAAGAAAGAAAGTTAAGAATATAAACACATCTTATATGTTTATATTTAATCCATCAAGTTCACTTCCTTCAAGACCACAAGTCCATTTTCATGTTTAGAAGATAAAACCCTTTTTCGATTGCAAAAGTAGACAGTTTTACACCTAGTGAACTGTCCAAAACTTTGCCAACATAACCAACATGATTTATGCACCATATTAAGCATATAATATATTAAATCATCAGAGTAAACATTTAGCGAAGCTTGCAAGATGATGATCTTGTCCAAGGGGGTGATGGCTTAGGGTTTGAAAGATAAAAGAAATATCTTGGATAATTCTAGAAATGGCAAGTGTATTGATATGAATAAAAATCTGATTTTTCTAGCCTTATATAGTCCCTCAATTCATCCTTAGCCACATTAAATGTGTGTTTACTTGGTCAATGCCAAGAATGGGTCATTTTTATTTGGGCCATGCCTTTTTGCTTCATTTTGGGCCTCATTTGAGCCCCAAATCACAAGATTAATTTAGACCAACAAAATTAATGCATGATCCACCAACTTTATCGTGTTTTAAATAATTCCATAAATGTTAAGACAATCAAATAGGGTCAAAAATGTACGGGGTGTTACACCTACTAAGTACCCATTATTTTGGTACTCATACTGCACTTCTGCATCTGATCCCTGATGCAGATCTGAGTACGAGCCAACAGCGTTGACGTTATGCTCAACACCTGCTATTGATCTGGAGACGAAAATAGGGTGAGCTTTCTAGAATTCGGAGCTGATCCTCCTTCGTCTGTTTCAGTTACAGTCTTTTGTATTTTCAAGACTACTATGTAGATATGTATATGTTTGATACTGTCTAGAATTCTTATTTTTTGGTCATAGTGGCTCTTGTATCAACCTTACCATGTCTTGAGAGGGATTCATTTTGTATATTTTTTCCTCTTTCCTCTTTTGTATAGTGTAATGACCCTCCCAGTTATTTCCCTTGTCTTCATGTGTTCTCGGTGTTTAGAGCTTTTCTATAACTGCCCCAAGTTATTTATGACTTGCTGGGACTGACAGTTTGGTTACCAAGCAGTTCATTTGAGAATATTATTTAGACCGAGCACGTTGTAAAATATTTAACTAAATTAGATTTTGGTAAAAGAATATAGTAAATTACCTTTTCAAAAATGTTTTTGAAATATATAAAATTCTCTAGTTATGATATATCTATACTACTTTATAAAAGTTCCATAATTTATTAATATTTTTAAGTGGAGATAGTAAATCTAAATATTTTAAAATAATAATATTATTTTATAAAGGTTTTATCTGAAATAATTTTCTATTAATAATGACATATTTAAAATAAGATATTTATTTTATCACGAACCTATGCAATACCCAAATATATAGATATGGAGGACGGAAAGGGGTAAGGTCATGTTTCCTCCACATCCAAGTGGATGATAAGGGAGTGGACAACTAGACTATTAGTTGTTAGGTGGCATCATCTTGTGAATGTTAACATTAATTAGTAGTTAGTTAGGAGATAATTTCATTTCTAGATTCTATATGTGTAATATGTATATATTAATTAGGTTACAATAGTTTTTTTTTCTCATTTTGTTTTCTTTACCAAAGGCATGATAGAGTGTTGCATATATTCCACCGTTGTTGATCATTTTTAGCTCATCTTTGGGCATTTCTAGTGAGATTCAATGTTAAGGGTGGGTAGATTTTGATCTGTGGTTGTGTTCTCGTCGTTTCTACGGTGCGATTTCTTATTTTTACGGTAGTTTTCATTTACAGTGGTATTGTTAGGATTGGTATTGATGTTTGAGCTATATTTTGAGCTCAAATTGAGCAGTGCTAGTTGTGACTATTTGGTCACGAAGTAATTTGGGGCGCTGTGACGATTTTAGTTTCTCGATTCCTCAAACGGGCCCCACGTGGATTGTTCGGACATTTTTTGAACTAATGCAATATGGGTATCAATAGTCATGTTTTGACATGTAGTTTATTATTTTGGTAGCTTGGCAGCAGTCAGAGGCCTCTTGGAAGGGGAAGGCTCCTGTATAACTGGTTCTTTTGGCAGTCTTGCGTCGATGTCCAGGTAGGCTAGGTTTCTTTTACACTTAGATTGGGCTTATGTGTGATTTATGTATGCTATTATTCTGGTGTTGTGGGATGGTATTATAGACTTGGTGGTGGTGGTTTGCTGTGATTTAGGCCTTCTAGGCCGGATAGGGCTATTCAGACACATTTCAGGCCCGTTATCCTCGTGGTACATCACAGATGACCTATTTTAGGCCAGGAAGAATTGTTGTTGTTGATTGATGGTTGGGGAATGTTATTTTTGGATCTTAGTCCAGGCATAGACAGTCTTAGCCCAGACTTAGACACGTATAACTAGACTTGGTATCCGGGACCCGATAGTGGGCCCCGTTACCCTTTTAGTCGACTTGTCAAAACTTTGACATATTTAGGCTTAGTTTAACCTTAGTATGATCCTTTAGGGTTTTAATAGGATTGAGTCACCCCGATTATACCCCGTTGGCCTGTTTACCCTTGTTAGTCTCTAAAAGCATAATATTTGAACGGGGTTGGCTAGTTTGACTTAGAATTCGGACCCGACATTCCATGATTTATAATATATACCTAGACTTATATATGTATATTATTTATAGTATATAGTTGACCTGGAAGGACCCCAAAATTGACTTGTAGCAGGTTGTGGCTTAACTCTTGTACTTATATGCTGGTATTGACCCGAGACTAGGGCATTCCCCATTTGTCTGATATAATATGATATTTGGTTCTACTCTGGTTATTGGTTATGCTGAGTTTTGGTTCGAGTTTGGCTACTGATTCTGGTATGATGATTTTGGTTATTGATAATTGGGTGTCCTGGTTTGAGTCCGGTCCCTGATTGTGGTACACTATGAGTTCTGGTACTAGGTACCGTGATTATGATATTGTTGTTCTCTATGTTTTGATTTGAGTCCGATAGATATGATATATATGTGGCCTATTGTTATTACCCACCTCGTCCGGTTCGATTCCGGCGTCTGGCCTCTTGTTATTATCCATTGGCGTCGGTTCAAGCCCGGTGTGCCTTATTGGTTATTGTCATTACTGGATAGTGGTACAGCTTTGAGACACTGGTGACTATGCATTTACTATTCTTGTGTGTCTTGCCAGTTTATGGGGGCCAGACTGGGTTATTGTTTTCTTTCGTGTGCCTATGGGTTTATGGGGGCCCAGATAGGTTATGTTTGACTTCTGTGTTTACTTACACATTTATTTACTCATTATTTGGTATCACATTTATTTATCTCCTGAGCATATTTATACGCCTCGACAGTTACTTATGTATTTATTACTTATACGCTGGACCTAGCATACCCTCTCGCATTTTAGACTACTTATATTACATTGAGCTTAGTCGGCTGATGATGCCTACTGAGTACCCGTTGCCTGGTACTCATACTGCACTTCTGTATCTTTTTCTCTGATGCAGATCCGAGCACTAGCCAATGATTTTGACATGACTCTCTTCTCAGCACTGATTCTTAAGCAAGGTGGGCTTACTGATATCCGTGGCAGATCCTACTCCATCTTCTACTGCATAGTCTTTTGCTCTTGAGACTATTTTTCTTGTTATATATATTTGGTTTCTGTCTTGTATTTTGGGTATGTCTAGTAGTGGCTCTTGTACCGACCTTACCAGGTCTTGAGAAGGTTCTTTACTTTATATACTATCCTCTTTCTTCTCAGTCTTGGTATTTATATATATTTTGATTCTGTTTTTATATTTCTAGCATGTTTATTAATATGGTTACTTCCACCTCATCTCTGTTCTTCTGAGATTACGCTCGTTAGCACCTTGTTTTTTGCTCTGGGCTAGAATTTGGCTTGCCTATTAATGGGTTACGGTAGGCACCATCATGACTCAAATATTGGATCGTGATAGCTTGGTATCAGAGCCTAGGTTGTATGGGTAGTATAGGTACATGAGCCAATGTGTGGTAGAGTCCTGCGGATCGGTGCGAGGAAGCCTGTATCCTATCCTTGGGGGACTACAGAGCATTTTTAAGGGAGTCTCTCATTTTCTTGACTCGTGTTCGTGTGTTGAGTCTATGTTGGTTTCTGATCTTTATTTGGTTCACTCTTTACGCAAATGGCTAGGACGCGTGGTGCGAGAGCCAGGGGTCAGGACCCCGAGCCTGCAGCGAGGGATCTTGTTCGGGGCCGAGGTCGACCTAGAGGTCAGAGGCAGGCAGAGCAGCAGACCCAGGCTGAGATCATGCTAGGGACCAATCACCCGATCTCGTTATAGCTCCAGACACTCTACAGCCACAGCAGCCAGTGGTGCAGGGAGCAGCCCTAGCTTCACCTGGATTTATTGATGCTTCAGTGCTCTGAGGTATATTGGTACAGTTTTTGGGATTAGTTGGAGGTCTGCCTATTGCAAAAGTACAACCAGCCGTACAGGGAGATGGTATTGGGGTGCAGCCTGCAGCTGCAACACCTAGAATTAAGGTCCCTCCTGTACCGGTAGCATCTAGCCAGTTATGTCTACTAAGGAGCAGAAGATGTTGAGTCATTTTTTTTAGATTAGCTCCACCCAAATTTATGGGTACTCCAACAGAGGACGCTTATGAGTTCTTATCCGGCTACGAGGAGAAGCTGAGGAATTTGGGACTAGTAGAGTCGCGTGGGGTAGATTTTGTTACTTATCAGCGTGATACAGTCACAAGGATATGGTGGAGAGGTTATCTTGATTCCAAGCCAACTAGATCTCCACCCGTTACTTGGACACAGTTTTTCGAGCTATTCTTGGGGAAGTATATGCCCCACAGCATGCGTGAGCATCTTCGAGATGAGTTTTCCAGTTTGAGGCAGGGGTCTATGACAGTAGCTGAGTATGAGGCTAGATTCCATGACTTAGCCAGACATGCTGCGATTATCCTACTAGACGAGTATGAGAGGATCAGATATTTTGTCAGGGGATTGTGGTTATCACTTTGCAGAGGTACACAGAGTTTAGTGACTTCAGGGAAGTCCTTTACAAAGATAGCTGAGCATGTGTATTCGATCAAGGAGATGGATCGCGAGGCCTAAGGGGGCAGCAATAAGAGACCCCAATTCTAGGATAGTTATAGGGGCAGTCACAGCAGCTCACAGCTCAGAGGCTGCGGGTTTCAGGGTAGGAACCCTCAGTAGCAGCATCAGTCTTTTAAGCAACAGGGTCAGCCTAGTAGGCCCATACAATCAGCCTGGTAGATTTTTGATAGGGGTCAACCCGCCTATAGTGGTTCTGGTAGTCAGCCTCAGGGATGTGGTTAGTCTAGTTCATCAACTAGAGGTGGTCATATCGGATCAGCTGGATCTTCTAGGCCGAGTAGAGAGCTAGGAGCATGTTATACTTGTGGGGTTGTCGATCATTTCACGCGTGAGTGTCCTCAGCGCAAGGCAATTGAGCTTTCAGTTCAGACAGCACAGGCCATCAGATCTATATCGCCAGCAAGTAAAGGTGGAGCATAGGGTCATCAGAGTGGTCCCCAGGGTTCCCGAGGTAGAGTTTAGGGCGGTCAGACTGGTAGTCAGGTCGGTGCTCAGACTAGTGATAGCCAGAGTTAATTGTATGTCGTGCCGGCTAGGCCAAAGGCTGAGGCTTCGGATGCGGTGATTACAGGTATGATTTTTGTATGCCATCAGCCAGCTTCTATATTATTTCATCCCTGATCCACATTTTCTTATGTATCTACTTATTATGTACCACGGTTGGGTTTATGTTTTGAGTTATTATCTATGCCCTTACGTGTATCTACCCCCATTGGTGATTCCTTAGTAGTGGATCGGGTATATAGATCTTGTTTGGTGACTATTCAGGAGTTTGAGTCTCAGGTTGATTTTATTTTATTGGCCATAGTAGACTTTGATGTGATTCTATGCATAGACTTGTTGTCTTTTCATCATGCAGTCTTGGATTGCTTTGCCAAGATCGTTACCTGAGCCATGCTTGGTATACCCTCGGTGGTGTGGCAGGGTTCTGTTAGCCGTACACTGATGGGGATTATTTCATATGTTTGGGCTCGTAGATTAATGGCGAGGGGATGTGATTCATTCCTTACTTATCTTCAGGATGCTGTCATTGAGAGTCCGTCACTTGACTCCGTCCCTGTTGTTCGTGAATTTCCTGATGTATTCCCGATTGATCTACTTGGCCTTCCTCCTGAGCGTGATATAGAGTTTATTATTAACATCAAGCCTGGCACCCGACCTATTTCCATGGCTACTAAGTTGAGTACTCAACTCCAGGACCTTCTGGGGAAGGGTTTTATTAGGCTGAGTGTGTTGCCATTGGGTGCTCCAGTTCTGTTTGTAAATAAGAAGGATGGGTCTATGCGTATGTGTATCGATTACAGGCAGCTAAATAGGGTGACGGTAAAGAATAAGTATCCTATACCTTGTATTGATGATTTGTTTAATCAACTTTAGGGTGCAACGGTATTTTCGAAGATAGATTTGAGATCGGGATATCATTAGTTGAGAGTTAGGGCTGAAGATATCCCAAAGACAGCCTTCAGGACTCGGTACGACCATTATGAGTTCCTAGTGATGTCTTTTGGATTGACTAATGCCCCAACTACTTTCATGGACCTGATGAATCATGTATTCAGGACATACTTAGACTCTTTTGTAATTGTGTTCATAGACGACATCGTGATTTATTCAAGGAGTAGCGAGGAGCACGAGCAACATTTGAGGATTGTGCTTCACACTTTGAGAGATCATCGGCTTTATACCAAGTTCTCAAAGTGTGAGTTCTGGCTTGAGTCTGTAGCTTTCTTGGGGCATGTTGTATCCAGACACGGTATCATGGTAGACCTAACAAAGATTAAGGCTATTTGAGGTTGGGTTAGGCCCACTTCACCTACTGAAGTTTGCAGTTTCGTTGGGTTGGTAGGATACTACAGATGATTTGTTGAGGGCTTCTTATATATTGCATCTCCTATGACCAGATTGACCAGGAAGGAGGTTACATTTCAGTGGTCTAAGGATTGTGAGGTGAGCTTTCTGAAGCTCAAGGATCGACTTACTTCTGCCTTTGTATTGACTCTTCCAGTTGAGGGCGAGGGTTTCATCATGTATTGTAATGCATCTGGTATTGGTTCGGGATATGACGGGGTCGTGTTATTGCATATGCATCGAGGTAGTTGAAGGTGCACGAACGTAATTATCCCACTCATGACTTGGAGTTAGCAGTAGTAGTATTTGCACTGCAAATTTGGAGGCATTATCTATACATTGTTCATTGTGAGATCTTTACAGACCACCGCAGTCTTCAACATATTATGACTCAAAGGGATCTTAATTTGAGACAGCGCTGGTGGATTGAGTTATTGAAGGACTATGATATCTCTATTCTCTATCATCTGGGCAAGGAGAATGTGGTAGCGGATGCCTTGAGCCGAAAGGTAGTGAGTATGGGTAGCTTAGACTTTATTCCAGTCTCTTAGCAGCCATTGACTTTGGACATTCAGTCTTTAGCTAACTTGATGGTTCGATTGATATTTACGACCCTAGGAGGATTGTTGCTTGCGTTGAGGCCAGCTCTACTTTTTTGGAGCAGATTCAGCGTTGTTAGTTTGAGTATAGTGGTCTTCGTAGACTTGGGGATTAGGTGTTTAGGGGTGAATATGAGAGGGATACCTTGGATTCGGATGGTGTTCTGAGGTTTGATGTTCGTATTTTTGTTTCGAGGGATGGGGATTTGACTCAGTTGATTCTGCATGAGGCGCACAGTTCTAGATACTCTATTCACTCCGCGACAGCTAAGATGTATATAGATCTGAGACAACACTATTCATGGTGCGGTATGTGATGAGATATAGCAGGGTTTGTAGCTCGATACCTCTATTGTCAGCAGGTAAAGGCCAAGCACCAGAGACCCGGTGGTTTACTTCAGCAGTTACCCATTCCCAAGTGGAAGTGGGAGCGGGTCAAGATGGATTTCATTGGTAGGTTACCTCACACTTCCCGCGGTTTTGATAGTATATGGGTTGTTGTGGATAAGTTGACTAATTCGGCGCATTTTATCCCTATTTGAGCTTCCTACAGTGCTGAGAGGTTAGCTTATCTATATATTCAGGAGGTGGTTCACCTACATGGAGTGCCAGTATCTATTATCTCAGACCGTGGGTCTCAGTTTACCTCCAGTTTCTGGCAGACTTTCCAGGAAGAGTTGGGTACTCAGGTGTACCTCAGTACTGCATTTCATCCTGAAACTGACGGGCAGACAGAGTGCACTATTCAGGTATTGGAGGATATGCTCCGCGCTTGTGTGTTAGACTTTGGGGGTCAGTGGGATCAGTTCTTGCCTTTAGCAGAGTACGCATATAATAATAGCTTTCACTCTAGCATTCAGATGGCTCCGTTTGAGGCTTTGTATGGTAGACGATGTGGTCTCCAGTTGGTTGGTTCGAGACTTTAGAGGTCAGTCCTTGTTGCACAGATTTTCTCTGAGAGTCTTTGGACTGAGTTCGGGCAATTCAGGATAGGCTGTGGACAGCTCAAAGTAGACAGAGGAGTTATACTGACCGTAGATGTCATCTGTTGAAATTCAGAGTTGGTGATAGGGTCTTTTTACGAGTATCGCTCATGAAGGGCGTGATATGATTTGGTAGGAGGGGCAAGCTTAGCCCCAGATATATTAGACCCTTTGAGATTCTGCGGACAGTTAGAGAGGTGGCTTATGTACTAGCTTTACCTTCGGCATTTTCAGCTATCCACCCAGTGTTTCATGTTTCTATGCTGCGACAGTACATTTAGGATGAGTCGCATGTGCTTCAGTGGGACTCGGTTCAGTTAGACGAGAAGTTTGCATTTGTGGAGGAGCTTGTGTCCATTTCATCCAGAGATGTCAGACGGTTACGCTCCTGGGACATTCCAGTGGTTAAGGTACAGTGGTATCACCATTCGATTGAGAAGGCCACTTGGGAACTTGAGCGTGATATGCGAGCCCAATATCCCTACTTGTTCACGTCTTCAGGTATGTGCTTAATCTTGACTTTTGCAGACAAAAGTCCTGTTAGTAGTGGATATTGTAATGACCCTCCCGGTCATTTCCCTTTTCTTCGTGTGTTCTCGGTGTTTAGAGATTTCTATAACTGTCCCAAGTTATTTATGACTTGCTGGGACTAACAGTTTGGTTTTCAAAATGTTATTGTTGGACCTTAGTCCCGGCTTAGACAGACTTAGCCCAGACTTAGATAGGTATAACTAAACTTGGTATTCGGGACCCGATAGTGGGCCCCGTTACCCTTTAAGTCGACTTGTCAGAACTTTGACATGTTTGAGCTTAGTTAAGTCCTAGTATGACCTGTTAGGGTTGTTACGAGATTGAGTCACCCCGATTATACCCAGTTGGCTTGTTTAGACTTGTTAGTCTCTGATAGCACCGTATTTGACTGGGCTCGACTAGTTTGACTTAGAATGCGAACCCACCTTGCCATGACTTATAATATATACCCAGACTTGTATATGCATATATTCTATAGTAGATAGTTGATCTGGAAGGACCTCAAAATTGACTTGTAGCAGGTTGTGGGTTAACTCTTGTACTTATATGCTGGTATTGACCCAGGACTAGGGCGTTCCCCGTTTATCTGATAAAATATGATATTTGTTTCTATTATGGTTACTGGTTATGCTGAGTTCCAGTTTGATTACGGATACTGATTCAGTTATGATGATTGTGGTTATTGACTATTGGGTGTCCTGGTTCGAGTCCGGCCCCTGATTGTGGTACACTATGAGTTCTAGTACTGGGTACCGTGATTATGATACTGTTGTTCTCTGAGTTAAGGTTCGATTCCGGAAAATATGATATATATGTAGCCTATTATTATTACCCACTGTATTCGATTCGATTCCCACGTCTGGACTCTTGTTTTTATCCATTGATGCAGATTCAAGCCCGGTGTTCCCCGTTTGTTATTGTGATTACTGGATACTGGTACAACTTTGAGACACTGGTGACTATGCATTTACTATTCTTGTGTGTCCCGCCGATTTATGGGGGCCAGGCTGGGTTATTATTTTCTGCTGTGTGCCTATCGGGTTTATAGGGGCCCAGATAGGTTATGTTTGACTTGTGTGTTTACTTATGCATTTATTTACTCGTTATTCGGTATCATATTTATTTATCTCCTGAGCATATTTATACGCCTCGGCAGTTACTTATGTATTTATTACTTATACGATGGACCTAACATGACCCCTCTCATTTTAGCCTACTTATATTACATTCAGCTCAGTTGGCTGATGATGCCTATTGAGTACCCGTTGTCCGGTACTCATACTGCGCTTCTACATCTTTTTCTCAGATGCAGATCCGGGCACCAACCGGCGATTTTGATGTGACTCTCTTCTCAGCACTGATTCCGGAGCAGGGTGGGCTTACTGATGTACGAGGCAGGTCCTACTCCATCTTCTACTGTATAGTCTTTTGCTCTTGAGTCTGTTGTACTTGTTATATATATTTGGTTTCTGTCTTGTATTTTGGGTATGTCTAGTAGTGGCTCTTGTACCGACCTCACCAGGTCTTGGGAGGGGTTCTTGACTTTATATACTGTCCTCTTCCTTCTCAGTCTTGGTATGTATATGTATTTTGATTCCGTTTTTATATTTCTAGCATGTTTATTAGTATGGTTACTTCCACCTCATCTCTGTTCTTCTGAGATTCCGCCCTTTAGCCTGTCGCTTGTCGCTCCGGATTAGAGTTTGGCTTGCCTATTGGTGGGTTACGGTTGACGCCATCATGAGTCAAATATTGGGTCATGACATATAGTATATTATGCATGCATATCTTTCTGCTTCCGTCTATATTTTTGTTGTATATTGGTTTCATTCTTGTTTTCCCTTATCTTCTGCCTGTTAGCCCATTACTCGTCGTTTCGGAGTATGGCTTGGCTTGCCTACTGGTGGGTTAAATTAGGTGCCATCATGACCTGAGAAATTGAGTCATGACAGTAAATAATTTTCACCCATATGATAAAAAGGTCAAAAGTAACTAATTTACCTCTTTTCATCATGTGAATTATGCTACGTTAAAAAATGTACACATCACTCAATTAAATGAAGGAATACATGTGAGAAAATAAGTTATTAAGACCATTCATTTTCCAAGAACAATTCTTTTTCAAAAATTTATAACTTTTCAATACTGTTTCCTCCGTTCGCCTTTACTTGTCACTTATTTCTTAATTAGATTTTAATTTTTACTTGTCATTTTTGACATACCAAGAAAAGACAACCTTTATTTCCCTATTTTACCCTTAGCATTAATTGTTTATTCTCCAAACTAATTTCAAGATACAATAATAAATATCAATTAATAGGGATATGATGGTAAAATAGTCATGTTAATAATTATTTTTTTAATGGGTGTGCGAAGTCAAAATATAACAAGTAAAAGCGAATGGAGGAGTAATAAATACAGAAAAGATGTGATATTGAAAACTTAAATAATTCTTCCAAGATAATTGCTTTAATTTCTCTCTTTGTTACTCCATCTGTCCATCTTTACTTGTCTAGTATACTAAAAATAGATGTCCAACAATACTTGTTTAGTTTAAAAAATCAATGGATAATTTACCTATTTGTGCCTATTTTACCTTAGTATTAAATGTTATTCATAATGCAATGCATATCCCAAAACATTAAATTTATTATATTCAAAAGATAATATAGTTAAATTACTCTTATTATTTATTGTTTCTTAAATTATGTGCCAAGTCAATAGTGGCAACTATTATCGGACAGAGGACGTACGTAAGGAGACCTAATAATCTATAAGTATAGACGGGTTGAATGTATAATGTTAATTTGAACTCAAAATTCAAAATTTCATTTTGGTTTCTATAAATGGATGTTGTCGGTGATATTTAGACTTGGAGTTGCTTCCCGGAGATGAAGTTAGTAGTACTAACTACTGAGTGATTGAATTTTTATGGTGAATATCATTTTTTAATCTTTATTTTGTCTTCAAAATTCTTTTTGGGATAGAAGATATAAGTTACAATTTGTAATTGGTTTGCTTTTAACTTTTTCCAGTAAATTCATGTATTTTAAAGTAAAGCTTATATATTTAAAAATAATATAAAAAGTTTTATGCACAATAAAAAATCAAAGCAAGAGTTTAACATGGCATAATACATAAACGTGCCCTTTAACTTGTCTTCAACTGACATCTATATCCTCCAACTTTTGGTGTGCACAAATAGACACTTAAACTTGTATAAAATTGAACAAGTAGACGCATGCATCCTACGTAGCATCCTACGTGTATGATGTCACATAAAACGTGTGTGTCTACACGTTCAATTTTATACAAGTTTAAATGTCTATTTGTCTACATCCAAAGTTGGAGGGTATAGATGTCAGTTGAGGCCAAATTAAAAAACACATTTATGTATTATGCCTTTAAAATAGCGTAAAAGATTGAACTCAAAGGAAATAATATTTTATAATATTTTTCAAAATAAAAGAAAAAGTCGATAGTAGTATATACACAACTAAATAGCCAAAAAAACTTTGTTAAAAATATTTGAATATTTTTAGAACTTATTAATTGTAAAGAGACACAATTGTCGAAGATTTAATTAGGTTTGCTTATTTATTGGATTTCTATTTGTATATGGGTATTCAAGAAAAATCATTTCATAGATTTTAAAAGGTTTTATTTTACAAGTTCTTATATAAATTTTGTTGATCAAAATAAAATAATTTAAGCATATTTAAGAATTTATCAACTAATCAAATAAAGGTTCTAATAAAAGGATAGAATTATACATATCTTAGAATTTTTGAATATAAACGTTAGGTTCGTGCATAGCACGGACAATAGCCAACTAGTCTAATAAATATAGGAAGAAGTTGATACTTCCTCCGTTCACTTTTACTTGTCACTTTTTGACATGACACACCCATTAAGAAAATAATAATTGATATAGTGACTTTATCATATTGCCCCTATTTATTGATGTTTAGTAATAGGTATTGAAGAATAATAATTGATATAGTGACTTTATCATATTGCCCCTATTTATTGATGTTTAGTAATAGGTATTGAAGAATACTTTGGAGAATAAGTAATTAATGCTAAGGGTAAAATATGAATTTTTTTTTGTCTTTTCTTGATTTGTCAAAAAAAACAAGTAAAAATGTAAATCAAATTAGAAAAATAGTGACAAGTAAAAATGAACCGAGGAAGTAATTAGAAGCAGAAGCGGCATAAAAGACAATGGTGAAATAGGATATCAATAATCAATAATGATAGATAATTATGGTGTATTTATTTCTCTGCAAATTTAACCCAAAAAAAATTAATGATAAATGCCTAGAATCACTATTTTATGCCATCACAGTCAATGGTGTTTTTTTTTTTTTCAAGCATCCTACTTGCTACTACTTTTCAATGCCCGAATTTTTAGGATTAAAATTTTTTGATTTTGTTTAATGTTATTCGCATAATTATGAGATAGAAGTGATTGATTTTGTTTATTGTTGTTTTTTAACATCAGGTTTGACAGAATATGAAATGAACCACCGACATTTGGTGAAACTTTTCCTCTTCATCCTTTTCATTTGCCTTTGTCCTTTTCTATTTTGAGAGTGCAAATTTGTGTTGAGGAAAATAGTGGAAAAAAGAAATGGAGAAAATAATAATAGTTAACGAAAGCAAAATCGAAAAGGATGCTTTTGTCAAATTTTACGTTGAAACACAATTTTTGATCTTGCAATATTAGTGGCAATTAAGATTTTGAGTAGTTAATTTGCAGTTTTGAAAATTGTAAGATTTTTTAAGAGGTGTGAAAGAAAAATGAAATAGGTATTTTTCAAAAAAGACATCAAGAAAAATGATGCAATTTGAATAGACACCTTTTCACTTTAGATGATAGTGACCTTTTGTAATGACCCTTCAGGTTATTTCCTCGATTTTCGTGTGTTCCGGCATTTCGAGCCTCCCCGTAGTGGCGACATGTCATTTATGACTTGCCAGAACTGTCGGTTCGGTTATCGGATAGTCCGTTTGGGTTTTAGACCTATTTCCCTATTGTTGAGAGCATGTGGAGTGAGAAAGAGTGGGGATTCACCCATTGAAGCTAAGGTAAGTTAGCTCATCACTCCTTGGTCATTATCCATAATTTTATCCGTTGATTTCCGTCCCATTTCATTGTCAATTCTTAGAAATTAGGTCTTTGAAATCCTAATCTTTGGGACTGATTTGAGCCCCGATTTACGCTCCATTTGTGTTCAACTTTTGAGCACATATTCCTTATCGTTCGAGGGACCTCGTGACGGATTCAATTTTGGGATTCCGTTAGCGGGCCCCATGGGCCCATTATTGACCCGATTTTGGGCTCGGAGTTTTATATTGCAATATGGGTATCGTTTTACTCTTAATGATGTGTAGGTTACTATTTTGATAGTGTGACATTGATTAGGGATCGTGGAGCAAAGGTTGAGCGATTTGTGGACACTTCAAGAATTGCGGTTCAGCATCGAGGTAGGCTTCAGTCTACTTTTCTCTATGAGATTGTGTATAGTATAAACTACATGCTAGGTAGGGAATATAGGGTATGATTATGGCTAATATAGCATGACTTAGCCTATTTTATGGAATTTGGGGTAGAGATGTGATCCGAACCCTAGTATAAATACTTATTATGTCCATAAAGCCCTATCGCCCTTGAATATAAGCATGTTAACCACAACTGATGATTAAGGATCCTTTGGTATGAGACTTACCATTTGACTTAGCGATTTGGGAGGTTCTTCCCTGATTAGATCCTTGTGGGGGCTTTATGCTCTTGATTATCGTGGTTGCTCGGGTTATGAGACCTTCCTATATTGGTTATATACTATTGGGCCCGAGACTGTGATTATGAGGCTTGTTAGACTTTGGTGAGTATTCTGCCCTTAGCAATGGAAAGATTATCATTTATAGACGCTTAGGCGCTTATGGTTATGTTGTTTGGATACTGGTGATGGCATGCATACTATTTGGTGCATTAATGCTCATTTAAGTGGTACGATTCAAACCAAAACCTTGATTTTACTACTGTTTCCAAAAAGGGGATTTATTCCCACTTTTCACTTTTAAAAGGGTTATTTTATAACAGAAATTGTACCACCTTATTTACTGGATTATGAACTTTTGGAACTGAAAATGATGTTTTAGAACTCCGATCGAGGATGATTTTGGTCCATTATTTATCCACTCATCTTACCACTACTATTTACTTTGGTCGAGAGATATTCCGACCTTTTGTTCATGATTATGATGATTTAGTACCGAGCATGATCTCGGGCAATGGGTTTATGGATTTATATCCTTTTAGCCACGGTTCGAGTTCGTACACTAATTGTATTTATATCTCTCTCTCTCCGGTACTGGACGGAGTAGATGGATTATGATGGTTATTGGAAGTCCTGGATCGGGACCAGGCAGTGTATATGGATTTTCCCGAATCCCCTAGGGGCCCCTTCGTCCGAGAGCCGTTGATCCGGAGAAGCTTGGTCGCCGTAGGTCCTACCTTTGCGAGCTAGGTAAGCTGGAGGAGGTATATACACTTGGTATGGTATGGTTTGAAATTGTGGAACCGGTTCGAGTCCGGTGTCCCCGGTATGCTTTGAGATTGTGGAACTAGTTCGAGTCCGGTGCCCCCGACATGGTTATAGCATTTTGGTTTAAGTTGCATTCATCCATTCTTATGCATTGCCTATCACCAGTATAGTTGTTTGGCGCCTGTATCTATCGGTCTTATGGGAGGCTGTATAGGTACGGGTTATGGTTGCTAATTGCTGAGTGTTTCTGTGAATCTTCCGGGCTTATGGGGGCCCGATTAGGTGCTTGTTTGCCCGGACTAGCCGGTTACTTTATTATTGTTTATTATGGTTAGTTTGTTGTAAGTTGGTTGTGGACTGGTACCTGATATTAGAGGTATGTTTCTGATTCCTTTATCCTTTCGGTAGATTATATTATGGTTCGTTAGCCCAGGATTTGTCACCTTTTGGGTATAGGCTTGATGAGGCTAGTGATGGCTCCTTTACTTGGCTATGGACCTTGAGATGTTAGGTTGACTCCCTCAGGTAGTTACCTTTGAGTTAGCCCTATATGTCTACTTATATGTATGGTATCACCGTAAATCCCTCTCTTTCCTTATCTATTTACATTGTATATGTATCCTTTGGCCTTATACTACTATTATATATATATCCTTCTTTCAATCTTCATTTGTATATTGGCCAGTGATATACGGTATTGCACTTTAGTTCCTGAATAATGTTAGGATAGGATAGTTATCCCTATTTCCCCATTAGCATGTTTATGCCTAGTTTCATGGATAGTTGCCTGTAGTCACTTTCATGCCTTCATGTTATTTATGCTTATAGTATTTCTAGAGTTCAGTCGGTCGTTGCCTACTGAGTATCACGTGTTTGGTACTTATACTACACTTCTGCAGCCTGCAGGTCATAGTGTAAGTTATCGCCGTTGATGTGTGTATGTCGTACGAAGAAGCTATGGATCGGAGATATGGGGTGAGCTCCCGACGTTTTGGAGTATTCCTACTCTCCCTCTTATTGTTAGACTATTCTCTATGTTGTGTCAGAGACGGCTTGTATACATACATTTTTCCTGTATTTCACTTTTAGTCCTGATATATTAGAAGTTCTTGTACTGGCTCTACCAGGTCTTGGGTTTATATTAGCTTTATTATTATATTTATTTCGTTGTTTCCTTTATTTCTTTTGGTAGTCCGTTACTAGCTATTTCGGACTATGGGTTGGCTTACCTACTGGTGGGTTATAGTAGGTGCCATCATGACCTATGAAATTGGGTCGTGACAAATTGGTATCAGAGCCTAGGTTTACCGGTGTTGTTGGTACAAGAACTAAGTGTTTAGTAGAGTCCTGCGGATCGGTGCGGAGACGTCTGTATCCTATCTTCGGGAGGCTACAGGGCATTCTTAGAAAATTCTATTCTTGACTCCTTGTGGTGTTTCTGTACTTCTGTGAACCTCTAAGTACTTCTTTTGACTCCATTCTGTATCAAAGGGATAACGTGAGGTCATCATTAGATGCGGACGGTATTTCGGCGCGTGTTACCAGGATTTCTTCCCAGCATAGAGAGTTAGAAATTGACATCAAAGATCTTCAGCGTCAACCAGAGGGTCTGGGGTCAGCCCAGGTTTCAACAAAGTTGTGACTGTCTCAGCTTTTCAGGATTCAGTGTTATGGTTTCCGAGTCTATTTCTGGATACCACTCAGCTAGAGGTAATGTTGGGTCCATCGAGTAGTTCTCAGACCCGAGTTGGATTTATTAGTGTTCAGCAGGGTTCTCTGTCTGTTTCAACGTATGAAATTGGGTTTCTTGAGTGGGCTAGACATACTCCTATGTTATTTTCTACTGAGCATGAGATGGTGCAGGGATTTATTGTTGACTTTAGCACTCCGTTTGGCATCGGAGCATTTGATAATAACTGAGTCTTCTTTCTTTGAGGTTGTTGATCATGTGAGGGATACAAAGAGGGCTTGCTTTAAGGAATATGGAAATGGCAGTATGAGACCATGTCAATAGTTCGGTGTTAGGGGTATTCCATTTGGAGGTCAAAATCTTCTCAATAGAAGTCAGCATAACTTGCCACCTATTAGGCCTGTACATATGGCACCCCATCTTATGGATAGCTCTCAGGTTGATCATGGTAGTATCAGTGGACAGAGTCCTGCTCAGACATCACAGAGTATTTGGTCTAGGTCTTTAGGCCGTAGCGACGTTCTGAATCAGCAGGTTCAATACCTCAAAGTATCCCTGGAGCATGTTTCGATTTTGTTAAGTGTGGTCATTGGTATAATAATTTCCCCAGGCGCGAGTTGGTCAGCCAATTGGGGTTAGCTCGTGTTTCTACCAGTTTAATACTTCAGGGGTTTGTTGTGACTATAGAGAGACTAGTCACTGGTCCAGAGAGTGTCTCCGGCGTGGGATCATTAGTCATTCAGATCATACCGATCAGTCTCATAGTGTGTTGACACCTTCAGTTAGAGGTAGTGCACCTAGTGGCTCAGTTGATCATTCAGACGCTCAATTTGAGTTCGGATATGCTCAATTTTGTACTCTTTTGGGCACACCAGACTTATGATGTCGGATTTCCACGGTGTGAAGTGCGCCTTTGATTCTATGCCTTTAGTTACTATTTGAGTTGTGTTGGGGTTTTCATACCCATCGATGATTATATGCCGTGGTATTTCTATATTGGTTGTTGTATGCCTTGGCGTTTTCATGGTGATTGATGTATGCCTTTGTGTAGGTTTAGGCATGTATGACTACCCCCGTAGATAATTCTTTAGTAGTGGATCAGTGTAGTATTGTCCTAGGGGTTTAGCAATTGGGTTAAAGTCCCATTTTTCCTTGGCATGTTGGCCTTGTTATGTCTATAGAGTGGATCATATCATGTTTCCCTTGGGATATGGCATTTGGGTTAAAGTCCCATTTCCTTGGCATTTCAGTCTTGTTGTGACCCTAGAATGGTACTTCAGTTGATTTTCATTTTAGTACCACCTGCTTCTTATGCGGTTGATATTATGGTCATTAGTTTGACATTGACTGATTTTCATTTGGTAGACGGATAGACTAGCGTTATCTAGTTAGCATTTTCCCTTACGATTCTTATTTCCTTAGTATAGTTGGCTACCTCGGTTGGTTAGCCTTCCCTTTCTGTTAACAAGATCGGTTGTAGAGTGGATTATGAGAATGAAGGTAAGCTTGACCTTCCAGGGCTTTATTATGACTATAACATTGATAGTCTTTTTCCATAGCCCATTTCTTTGGTGATGCATTTGGGAGTTGTCCTTCGGTTTTGGATAAGTCATCACCCGGTAGTGGTCTTGATCTTGAGGTTCACTTTGAGTTGGGGTTGGCGATTCAGTTCTATTGTACGTTCTGAGACTTATTTTTGGATTTATGGATTCGTCTCCTGGTGAGCGTGTTGATGTTGGTTTTGGTGTGTAGTTGGATACTCCATTCTTCCTGTGCTATGGTATATGGTTCAACCGAGTTAAAAGTTGATGTAATTGGGAGAATTCAGAAAATTCTCATTTTGGCACTTGTTCGGCCTTGCATGACTTCGCTGAGTGCTTCTGCTTGATGATATGCGCCTATGGGTATTCGTCACCGTAGATTGAGTAGTAGTTTGACCAGATGCAGGGTAAGGTTGTATTCCCTCCGAGTTACTCGAGTGTTGACTATCAGTAGCACTTTTTACAGCCTTGGTGAGTTCTTGGTTATGCCGTGATACGACCTGACCCTAGCGGATTGGGTCTTGATTGCTCGTGTCTTCATCATATTGCTTTTCCCCAGTTGGGATTATGTTCTTCGGTGAAATTTTAGTTTTAACCTCGTGGTGATTGTTGGGCATGTGCTTGATCTTCTAATAGCAAGGTTGGTTGGGGCAATTGTCCTTTGTAAGGACTTGTTGGATCCAGTTTTAGATTTTGAAGCCTTCGGATGATGGCTTGGGAGTTATGATAGACTTCAGTTTGTGGATGCCTACCAGCCAATAGGATCAGTTGGGATAGTTGCGATCAAGTAGTCTAGCTTTAGTGTTAGGGTTTTACCTTGGGATTGCATAACTTGGTTGCATCCTCGTTTTGAGGTTTTGCTTAAGTTGGGCATTCATTTATAGGCTGGCCAAGCCTACTCTTTGCATAACTGTTTAGTTTCCTCCAGTTGGGGTATACCATACTGGATAGATGGTCAGAAGACGGTCCATCAGTATATAGTATTGGTTTTTACTGCTTTCGACCTTAGTTCTCAGTTTCGATCAGAATTATGAATTTTCTCCTCAGTAGGAGAAGTGCGCTTAAGTTGGGCTTAGCATGGCTTCATCCACGGTTGGTGGAACGTCTTGAAGTGGATCATTTAGTTTCATGAGATTTGTACTTCGGACTCTTGATTTTCAGTTTAGAGAGTCATCCGGGCTAATTGTAGCTTTGGCTTAAGAGTGCAGACTTTGGTCACCTTTGTTGTGTGTCCTGGTAGCTCCTTATGGGCTTAATTCTTGTGCTTGCCATTGTGGATTTTTCGTAAGTCAACTTCAGCCTTTTGAGGTCAGTGTGTTGTGAATGTGCGGACAGGACTCAGATGATATCTTGTATGGTTCGGAGTAGGTAGCAGGTTTGAAAAGGCAAAAGAAAGTTAAGTTTGGATGTTGGAGTTGTAGCATGATTCTGACCTTTGATTGCATTTAGCCTGGCTGAGTTTCCACCTAGTTAGGCTTGTATTGGTGTGTTGTCAGCATGTTGTGGTCTGGATGTGCTTGCATCAGTCATTCTTGATTCAGTTGGAAGCCAGTTGATTGTTGAGGTTGAGTTTTGGTTATTTGAAAAGTGAAGTACGAAAGTGGGTTGAAAAATGGATACTTTTGGCAAAATCCCTTGGAAGAGTTGTCTTTTCTTTGAGGTTGTCTGGAGAGACATGTTCGGAGAATGCGGGCCCAATACCTCATCCTTTCGAGCTTTCGGGCTCTTTCTATCCATTGACTTTCACGGATGAAAGTCCTTTTAGTAGTAGATATTGTAATGACCCTCCAGGTCATTTCCTCAATTTTCGTGCATTCCGACATTTCGAGCCTCCCCGTAGTGACGACATGTCATTTATGACTTTTTGAAACTGTCGGTTCGGTTATCGGATAATCCATTTGGGTTTTAGACCTATTTCCCTATTGTTGAGAGCATGTGGAGTGAGAAAGAGTGGGGATTCACCCATTGAAGCTAAGCTAAGTTAGCTCATCACTCCTTGGTCATTATCCATAATTTTACTCGTTGATTTCCGTCCCATTTCATTGTAAATTCTTAGAAATTAGGTCTTTGAAATCCTAATCTTTGGGGACTGATTTGAGCCCCGATTTACGCTCCATTTGTGTTCAACTTTTGAGCACATATTCCTTATCGTTCGAGGGACCTCGTGACGGATTCAATTTTGGGATTCCGTTAGCGGGACCCATGGGCCCATTATTGACCCGATTTTGGGCTCGGAGTTTTATATTGCAATATGGGTATCGTTTTACTCTTAATGATGTGTAGGTTACTATTTTGATAGTGTGACGTTGATTCAGGATCGTGGAGCAAATGATGAGCAATTTGTGGGCACTTCAAGAATTGCGGTTCAGCATCGAGGTAGGCTTCAGTCTACTTTTCTCTATGAGATTGTGTATAGTAGAAACTACATGCTAGGTAGGGAATATAGGGTATGATTATGGCTAATATAGCATGACTTAGCCTATTTTATGGAATTTGGGGTAGAGATGTGATCCGAACCCTAGTATAAATACTTATTATGTCCATAGAGCCCTATCGCCCTTGAATATAAGCATGTTAACCACAGCTGATGATTAAGGATCCTTTGGTATGAGACTTACCATTTGACTTAGCGATTCGGGAGGTTCTTCCCCGATTAGATCCTTGTGGTGGCTTTATGCTCTTGATTATTGTGGTTGCTGAGGTTATGAGACCTTCCTATATTGGTTATATCCTATTGGGCCCGAGACTGTGATTATGAGGTTTGTTAGACTTTAGTGAGTATTCTGCCCTTAGCAAGGGAAAGATTATCATTTATAGATGCTTAGGCGCTTATGGTTATGTTGTCTGGATACTGGTGATGGCATGAATACTATTTGGTGCATTAATGCTCATTTAGTGGTACGATTCTAGCCAAAACCTTGATTTTACTACTGTTTCCAAAAAGGGGATTTATTCCCACTTTTCACTTTTAAAAGGGTTATTTTATAACAAAAATCGTACCACCTTATTTACTGGATTATGAGCTTTTGGAACTGAAAATGATGTTTTAGAACTCCGATCGAGGATGATTCCGGTCCATTATTTATCCACTCATCTTACCACTACTATTTACTTCGGTTGAGAGATATTCTGACCCTTTGTACATGATTATGATGATTTAGTCCCGAGCATGATCTCGGGCAATGGATTTATGAATTTATATCCTTTTAGCCACGGTTCGAGTTCGTGCACTAATTGTATTTATATCTCTCTCTCTCTGGTACTGGATGAAGTAGATGGATTATGATGGTTATTGGAAGTCCTGGATCGAACCAGGCAGTGTATATGGATTTTCCCGAATCCCCTAGGGGCCCCTTCGTCCGAGAGCCGTTGAGCCGGAGAAGCTTGGTCGTCGTAGGTCCTACCTTTGCGAGCTAGGTAAGCTGGAGGAGGTATATACACTTGGTATGGTATGGTTTGAAATTGTGTAACCGGTTCGTGTCCGGTGTCCCCGGTATACTTTGAGATTGTGGAACTGGTTCGAGTCCGGTGCCCCCGACATGGTTATAGCATTTTGGTTTAAGTTGCATTCATCCATTCATATGCATTGCCTATCACCAGTATAGATGTTTGGCGCCTGTATCTATCGGTCTTATGGGGGGTTGTATAGGTACGGGTTATGGTTGCTATTTGCTGAGTGTTTCTGTAAACCTTCCGGGCTTATGGGGGCCCGGTTAGGTGCTTGTTTGCCCGGACTAGCCGGTTACTTTATTATTGTTTATTATGGTTAGTTTGTTGCAAGTTGGTTGTGGACTGGTACCTGAGATTAGAGGTATGTTTCTGATTTCTTTATCCTTTCGGTAGATTATATTATGGTTCGTTAGCCCAGGATTTGTCACCCTTTGGGTATAGGCTTGATGAGGCTAGTGATGGCTCCTTTACTTGGCTATGGACTTTGAGATGTTAGGTTGACTCCCTCAGGTAGTTACCTTTGAGTTAGCCCTATATGTCTACTTATATGTATGGTATCACCGTATATCCCTCTCTTTCCTTATCTATTTACATTGTATATGTATCCTTTGGCCTTGTACTACTATTATATATGTATATCTTTCTTTCAATCTTCATTTGTATATTGGCCAGTGATATACGGTATTGCACTTTAGTTCCTAACTGATGTCAGGATAGGATAGTTATCCCTATTTCCCCATTAGCATGTTTATGCCTAGTTTCATGGATAGTTGCCTGTAGTCACTTTCATGCCTTCATGTTATTTATGTTTACAGTATTTCTAGAGTTCAGTCGGTCGTTGCCTACTGAGTATCACGTGTTTGGTACTCATACTACACTTGTGCAGCCTGCAGGTCATAGTGTAAGTTATCGCCGTTGATGTGTGTATGTCGTACGAAGAAGCTATGGATCGGAGATATGGGGTGAGCTCCCGACGTTTTGGAGTATTCCTACTCTCCCTCTTATTGTTAGACTGTTCTCTATGTTGTGTCAGAGACGGCTTGTATACATACATTTTTCCTGTATTTCACTTTTAGTCCTGATATATTAGAAGTTCTTGTACTGGCTCCACCAGGTCTTGGGTTTATATTAGCTTTATTATTATATTTATTTCGTTGTTTCCTTTATTTATTTTGGTAGTCCGTTACTAGCTATTTCAGACTATGGGTTGGCTTACCTACTGGTGGGTTATAGTAGGTGCCATCATGACCTATGAAATTGGGTCGTGACACCTTTTCAATGGGTTGTGACTTTTCTGAAGAGTTGCACCTTTTCCGAAGAGTTGCACCTTTTCGGAAGAGTTGGACCTTTATGAAAAGTTGCACCTTTTTGAAGAGGTGCACTTTTCTAAACTATTGCTTTTCTTCTGAAGCAACACCTTGATGGCTATAGATATTTGTTGAACCCTCAGATTTTCTATACGATTTTTATGAATTTGTACTACTTCTTCTTGCACTTTAAAATCTTGTGTGATTTACTACTGTTAAGTGAGTTTTTTGTTCATCAGAATTTGAGGTACCGCTATTCAGCTGAAGTAAACCGTCCTATCCTAGGAGAATATATTCTATTAACCTCGGGTACTTAAGGGGAATAATTTCCTTAAGGACACACTCGATTTTTATCTTTTCTTTCACCTTACTATTTTTTTTAGAAATAGTTTGAATTTTGTTTTGTTGTTCATATTGTTTTGAATACAAATTTAGAAAAATAACAATCTTAAGAAAATTACCTGTGCTTGTTAAATCTGTATTGGGTCTGATTTTGGAGACCAAAATCTTCTGATTTTCTACTCCCTCAATTTAAAGAATACAAATACTTTGTCGAGTAAATTAGTTTGTGTATTCGGTTTGAAGAATATAAAAACTTCACCAATACACTGAACACTCTGTTTGAATGGTGATTCTGATTTGAATAACATAAAAACTTTGTCAAGAATACTAAAGTTAAGTGATTCGAAGAATATAAAAACTTTATCGTTAACTAGAAACAATGTGAATAAAGATAAAGTCTTTATCGTTAGTATTTGAGATACTAAATTATGCCTCAAATTTTGGCAAAAAAAAAAAAGACTAATGAAAATGAAATCAATAATACAACATCGACCGTTGCAGCAACTAACACCGCTTCGTCATGCCGTTCAAATGATGCTCCTGCTATGGCACTGCCAGATAAATCAGGAAAATTTTCTGGTGTGGACTTCAAACACTGGTAGCTAAAGATGTTCTTCTACTTGACTACCTTAAGTCTGCAAAAGTTTATTAAGAAAAGTGTTCTAATTTTACCAAAATCAGCTCCGGATGATGAACGCTTTTTAGTGACTAAAGGTTGGAAGCACTCAGACTTTTTGTGTAAAAATTACATACTAAGTGGGCTACAAGATGATTTGTACAGTGTGTACAGTAATGTGCAGACCTCAAAAGAACTTTGGGATTCTTTAGAAAAGAAGTACAAACAGAGGATGCTGGTATGAAGAAGTTCATAGTTGCAACGTTTCTAGACTTCAAAATGGTAGACAATAAAGCTGTTGTTACCTAAGTTCAGGAATTGCAAGTTATTATCCATGATCTCCTTACTGAAGCTATATATTTAAATAATACCTTTGTTAAAAGTACTAATTATGGTACTAATACTTACATAATCTTTAATGTAGGTTTGATTATGAATGATGCGTTTCAAGTGGAAACAATAATTAAGAAGTTGCCTCCTTTATGGAAGGACTTCAAAAATTATTTGAAACACAAGCGCAAGGAGATGAGACTGGAAGAGCTCATCATTCAATTGAGGATAGAAGAGGATAACAAGGCTATAGAAAACAAATCACGTGGAAATTCAACAATATCGGTAGTGGACATTGTTGAAGATGATCCCAGAAAGTTAAAGAAAAGAAAGAAGGCATCTGAACTGAAAAGCAATCCGTCTAAGAAGAAATTCAAAAAAAATTACTTCAATTGTGATAAAGTTTGTCATAAAGCTCCAGAATGTCAGGGTCCAAATAAAGGCAAGAAAAAGGATCAAGCAAATATAGTTGAATCTAATAAACAAGTTGACAACTTCTATGCCATGCATTCTGAATGCAACTTAGTTGGCAATCCAAGAAAATGATGGATGGATTCCGATTCTTCCCGTCATGTTTGTGCTAACAAGAATCTATCTGCATCTTATGCTCCTGCTGGACCCGATCGATCTTTATTGGAACTCCACTATAACAAAAATTGAAGGAACAAGCAAGATATACTTGAAGATGACATCCGGCAAGGTGGTGACCTTAAACAATGTCCTTCATGTTTCAGAGTAGTGAAAGAACTTGGTCTCAACATCACTTCTAACTAAGAATGGATTAAAATGTGTCTTTGCTTCTGATAATGTTGTAATTAGTAAAAATGAAGTGTATATAGGAAAATGTTACCTAACTGAGGGCCTTTTCAAATTCAATATAATTACTATTGAAATGAATAAAATTTATATTTCTTCTTACTTACTTGAATCAAATGAATTATGGCATGAACTCTTAGAATATGTCAACCATAAAACCTTACAAAAACTGATTAGGATAGAAGTATTGCATAACTTTGAGTGCAATAAATTAAAATGTCAAACATGTGTTGAATCTAAGTTTTTTAAGCATCCTTACAAATCTTTGGAAGGAAATTCCAATCCTTTAGACTTAATTCACACAAATATTTGTGACATGAAGTCAATACCATCTCGTGATAGAAAAAAGTATTTCATAACTTTTATTAAAGATTGCACTAGATATTTTTATGTTTATTTGCTTAATAATAAGGATAAATCAATTGAAGCATTTAGGCAATATAAAACTAAAGTTGAAAATCAGTTGGATAAATAGATAAAAATGATAAGAAGTAATGGGGGTGGAGAGTATGAATCCCCTTTTGCAGAATATGTTTGGAAAATGGAATTGTCCATCAAACTACTTCTCCTTACACACCTCAATATAATTGGGTTGCAGAAAAAAAAGACTAAACATTGAAGGAAATGATGAATGCCTTAATTATAAGTTCTGGTTTACCATAAAACTTATGGGGGAAGCCATCCTTACAGTAAATCGAATACTCAATAAAGTGCTCCACAACAAGACATAATCTATTTCATATGAGAAATGGAAAGGAAGGAAACCCAACTTGAAATATTTCAAAGTGTGGGGGTGTCTTGCCAAAGTCTAAGTTCCTACACCCACAAGGGTCAAAATAGGACCAAAGACTGTGGACTGTGTTTTTATTAGATATGCTACAAATCATAAAGCATGTTGATTTTTGATTCACAAATCCAAGCATCCTGATATTCATGATAATTCGGTAATTGAATATGATAATGCTAAATTCTTTGAACACATTTATCCGTATAAACCTAGATATGAGTTGTCTGGTGAAAGGTCTAAATGATTTTGGGAAGAATCAGTAGAAAATGTACTTAATGAAGAAAATTCAAGACGTAGAAAATGTCAAAGGACAACTACTTTTTTTGGATCGGATTTTGTGACATTTCTGCTTGAAAATGAGCCTCAAATATGTAAAGAAGCCATGTATTCTGCAGACTCATCATTTTGGAAAGAGACAGTCAATAGTGAGATTGAATCAATCTTGAACAACCATACTTGAGAATTGGTTGAGCTTCGTCCAGAAATAAACTTTTAGATTCAAAATGGATCTTTAAAAGAAAAATAAAAACTGATGGAACTATTGACAAATACAAGGCAAGACTTGTTGTTAAAGTCTTTAGACAAAAGGAAGACGTTTTATTTTTCAATAAATATTTGCCGTTAACAAGGATAACACCCATTCAGATGTTGGTTGCACTACAGTGGTATATGGTCTTGAAATCCATCAAATGGATGTGAGAACAACTTAAATGGAGAATTGGAGGAAGAAACTTGCATGGAACAATTGATAACGCTCAAATACACCCTAGAAAAGAATGTACGCGGTCGTTATGCAATAAATTTACCAAACTTAGAGTTGGGATCGATCCCATAGGAAACGAAAGTAGCGGGTTCACTTTTAAGTGTAATAAATCACAAAGTGTTTGCATACAATGAGTAAAATGCAAGCAAAGTAAAATAGGGGATTTTATTCTAACATTTTTTTTCCAATTTATCAATCGAATACTTGGTTTGCAAAATGAGAACTAGAGGTTCGTAATCAAAGATTAGTAATTGGTCATTTATCTAAACTCAATTAATCGTTACGGGTAGGCTATGTTTTAGATTTTAATGCTAATTTGTCAATAAAATATTAAACTTCACAAGTAGATTCTTTCGAACACCTCACAAGTGTCTCTCTATAACCAACCTAAAGCCTAATTTTAGCAGCCTTACTTCTAAGATCTACTATTAATTGATGAAACTCAAGTAATTGTTGGTCACTACTCCTCACCCTTATCCCATTTGTTAAGGATGATAAGGGATCTAGGCTTAATTAGAGTTTGCAACTTCCAATTATAGGTTGATAATATGGAGTAGAGGTCAAATCCATAACAATAACTCAATAATATAGACAAATAAACAACACATGCACAATAATCAGTACTCAATCATACATAACCCCAAGTTGAGGAATTTAGCTACTCATAGAAAAAAAAAGGAATTATACCCATATCCTCATGGAGGCCTTCCATTGAATTCACCAAAGAAATCCAAATCCAAATTAAGATTCACAAGCAAAATAACCAAATTCCAACTTTAGGGTTTCAACTACAAGCTTCTAGAAATCAAAATTGACAAAAGATAGGGTTATAAGCTGCCAAAAAGACTTTTATAGATGAAGCAAAAATGGGCCGGCCAAGAATTTATAGAAATGCCACTGCTTCCAATTCGATAAAAGGCAGAGACTATCACCGAATATCTCGGTGATGCACCAAAATGACTTGTTATCGCCAAAATGGCATTGACTTTGAGCTTCAGGGATAGGCAGCTAGTAACTTTAATGATGGAATTCTACTTTGATAAACTCTTCACCGATACACTGAATTGCTTCTTCTTATCGCCGAACTACTTTGGCTGAACCTTGGTGGATTTGTTGATATAGGCGATAGAACTTCCATTTAGGCAATAAACCGACAAGATTGTTGATTCGCCTAACTACATGCCGATTATTTTTTGTATTTTTGGCTTCAATTCTCCATCCTTTTGCTTCTTTACGCTCCATCATCCACTCTTTGGCATTAAACCTGAAAATAAACCAAATTAACATCAAATCTAACTCAAATTGGCATTGAGGAATTGATTCCTTACCTTTTTAGGCCGAATGAGTCAAAATTTGCCGACTCATCAACACCCCCAACTTAAATCTTTGCTCGTATTCCAGTAAATCAATACACACATAATAAAATCAACATTACCTATAGACGGTACTACTTAGGAGCTTAGACATATGCTTATTTTAAGAAAACACTTTGCCATTATGATTTTGAAAATAATGGTATACGTATCACCTATCAAATAATCAATTTATGAACAACAAGCCTCAAATGTTGACTAAATGTTACCACACTATGCACATGCTCATAGACTTCAACTAAGATTAGAGAATGTCTAATTATTTCAATCAAGTGCCCTCACACAAAGAAATCTCTTCCCTCATGAAGCAATAAACTTTAAAACAAGGGACCACCATGAATCACTCACACTCTCAAAGACAATTATGAACATGAGTACCATACCATAGGCTTGACCATAAGCTTTACTTTACCACATTCAAGAATGCTACGTTGGAGATCACTAAGGTCTTACTTCAGCTTGAAGCGTAGACAATGGGTATGATAGGAAAAGTTAGGGTTATAGTGACTCTACCCCTGTCAAGCACCTAAAGGGTCCTCAATTACAATTCTTTCCCAAAGCTTGCTTCTTATGCAATTCTAAAGACCAACTCTCTATGATTTTCATGCTATCTTCCTCCTCATATCCTTTCAAAAATTAAACTTCCTCAAATATTAACAAACTAGAAACAAAATTACAACTCCTTTTCATTTATTTTCAATGTTTTTCTCCATTTTTTTAAAAGTAAATGAATACGAGGATAACTAGAAGAAGAAGTGAATGGACCCCATATTATAAACTTCTGATTAAAAAACTAACCCAATGGATCCTCCACCCCCAACTTAGGCTTTTGGCCTAAGTTGGTTTACGGCCTCACCTAGATTTTTCAAGATGGTTTTGGTTCAAAAGAAAGAATTGTGGAAGAAAGGTTTTGTCTTGTAATGAGGTTGTCCAAGAAAAAGGATTCCAAGGCACAAATTAGGGACAAAATTGGTCACTCAACTCACAATGGGGATGGCTAATTTTGGTCAATTTAGAGGTTCACCCTCAGTAAATGGCCTAGGATCACTTCGCCAACATCGTAACACTCTTTTCATAGCTATAGAGCAACTGGGCAAGTTCTAGGTGGACTCAATGAGCACAATCTAGTCGAATCCTCACCCATACATGGCACTCAATCACACATTAGAAGCACCCTTTCTCAATTGATGTACCACATTCATAGCACATATTGAAGAAGGTACTCAAGTAGTCAAAACAAGATGCGGATGTTCAGAAAAAATGAGTGCCTAACTAGTTCAACTAAACCAAAGAAAAATTTGAAAAGGGGCACATTTTGAAAAGTAGAGCAATTCACAAACAATTTATCATTTTTAAGATTTGCACATGTGAAAAATCTCCCCAAGAGTACCATTCCAGTCAAAGTGTTCTATTGCTGGTACACTTTTCTCTTAAGTACCAATGCCAAAAAGGATTTTATTTATCACTATACTATGAACTACCAAACTAAATAAAAATAAAAAAATGAAAGACAAATCTCACACCACACTCAAATCAACTCGAACACCAAATCTAGGATATTACAAGCCAAATCAAAATATCCAAGAATATTATCTGAATCAGTCAAAACCAAGCACCAAAATAAAAACAAAGTATCCAAAAATAGAATATATCAAAAGCAGGGCTAAATATTACAGATCTAAAATAACTATCCCCCCTCCCAAACTCAAAAGTATGCATTGTCCTCAATGCAATAAGACAAATTGAAGTAAAGGAGAATGAGAATGAGGGTCTCCCTGAACGCGGATAAGCCTGTGGCGGTGACTGGCTAGAAGAAGCGGTGATAACGCTCAAATTATACCGCAAAGGTATAAGCGGTCGTTGTCAATATAATTACCCAACTTAGAGTCGAGGTCGAATCCACGAGGAATGAATGCGCTAGCTTTCACCTCTAAGTGTCAAAAGCAACTAGAGCTAACACGTGATGCTACAAAAATAATGCATAAAAGTAAATAGGGGATATAACTTATCAAGTTGTAATTGTCGAAACACTTGTAGTTTGAAACACACAATTCAAGGATTACAGAATTAGAGTTGAGATTAAGTGTAATACGGGACTTGGGGTTATACCATCATAATAGTGAACTAATGTATGGGTAATTGAATATTAGTCTAGATTTAGCTAAAAGTTATGGGTAGGCTAGATTATAAGTACTTAGTGTTGATTTGTCAATCAAACACCAAGATAACACAAGTGGGTTCTTTCGAACACCTCACAAGTATATCTATATAAGCAATCTAATACCTCAATTAACGTCCGTATGTATAAGAGACACTATTAAATGATAAATATCAAGTTATTGTTCACTCCCATTCCTCACCCTCATCCCCTTTATCAAGGATGATGAGAGCTCTAGGGTTAATTAGAGTTTGCAACCTCTAATTTGAAATCGAAAATATGGAATGGGGATAAAACCCACAACAATTATCTAATTAGGAAGATAAACAAACAACACCCACACAATTATCACATCTTACTCAAGCATAACCCCAAGCAATGAAATTAGCTACTCATGGAAAGATAAAGAGGAAAATCACCCAAGTTCTCCTCCTATTGTTCCATTGAATCCAACATTATCTCAAGATTTAAGATCTTAATTTAATACAAAGCCAAAAGAAAGTAACTAATTCACTCTTAGGGTTTCACTCTATTTTCTCAAGCTTCAAAAAATACAAAAACTGCCATTCTAGAGCTGAAAAATCCCTTTTAAAGCCCAAATTTACGTTCCCAAAAAATTATGAAATTGCCACCGTACTGGTCACCTGCTGGCGCAGGTGCCAAAGCAGGTGGGTGGCCTGTGTGCGCAGGCTCTTCAATGAAGACTCCACTGGCTTGTACATACTTGCCACCTGTGTGCGCAGCTCAAGCTCATGCGTGCGCAGGCGGCCTCGCAGCTTCCTAAATATTGATTTTAAGCTCTTTTTCCACACTTCTCGCATCCCAATTGACTCATGTGGATAGCTCGACCTCCTATTCACTCATTACCTGTATAAAAGAGTTATATAACATGAGAATTGCTCAAATCAATGCAAAATAAGAGATAATTTAAGCTTAAATATGTTAAGAAGTTGGTAAAACGTCAACTTATCAACCCCCCCCCCCCAAACTTAAACTACTGCTTGTCCTCAAGTAATCAAGAAGGTTCAAAGTGAAAAGAAAAGGGTGCTCTTAACTATAGAGCAACCACAAGGGACTACGCTAGACAATTAAGACTATAAAGTTCAATCGGTTCCTCCAACAAGTCATGGCAAACAAGTAAATTACACTTTCCTTTTCAAGATCCAATTCTTATCAAACACGAGTGTAGGAAATCAACAAGTAAACAACTTTCAAGTTAAGATGCTTCTCAAGGTGTGACATAAGATTTTCAAAGATTGCCTTATCTTCAATTTGTGATTTGTCTTGCTTATTTTCCCTGATTGAAAGTCCATTTCAAGGTATCAATGCCTCTCACTTACAAAAGGTTGCTCCACTCACACAAAATAATGTAATTCACAAAGGAGCATAAAGACCAAAGGAACTTTCACTCACTCTCACAAAGAAATTCAAGTGCAATAAGTAGAACCATAGGCTTGCCCTTTGTGTTATTCGCCACTAATTTTGACCTACAAGGTTTAAAGTCATCAAGGACTTGCGGGCATTGCTAAAGGTTAAGGTGAGGGAAAGGATTTATGGATCAAGTGACTCAAAGATCCCTCTAAACACAATCACTTTATGACTTCTTGGGCTCACTTCGTTCAAGTTTTCCATATTATTCGCCCCTGCTTGTTTTGCCTTTTCTACATTTGATTTCTAACCTCCTTTTTCTAACCATTCGAATAAGCTTCCCTCTTCATTTGCTTTTTCGGCTCTTTCAAGAGACCTTTTTTACTCCTTAGCTATTCATACCTCTCTTTTATTTTTGCAAGTTTTTTCACTTGTCTTGAATCATTCTAAGTGATAAGCTGCATATTTTCAATTACAAGCACCTTTCTTGCTCTTATGAAGTACTAATGAAATTACCAAGCATACAACTCTCTTAACAATCTTAAACATCTCCTTCCTCTCTCAAACTTAGGTTTTGAGTTCAACTCAATTATTCTCACAAGCATGCCTCTCCACACTTATGTATTTGCCTATATTGGCCCACGTTAGAACCATGCGATTTGTTTACGGAGGTTGGGTGAAAAAAGAAGGATTTGGAAAAGTCAAAAGTAGGGTGTCATAGTATGGTTCTCTCTAAGGAGAGAATGAAAATAGAAAAAGGCTCAAATGGGTTAACTAGGGACAAATGCCAAGGTGGGATTTAGGTCAAGTGATGGTTCAACAATGGCCTCGGGTCATTCCCCAAACCAAGCTTGGTTCCAGATTTTGCCTTGAATACACATGGGGCAAGTTCTAGACTATCATGTTCATAAGGATTGATCAAAAACTTCACCACACAAGGCACTTTATTTCTTAAAATAGAAAGCTAGTCTTCCTACCAATTTGAACAAATGAACTTGACAAACGACTCCGAGTTGGAGACTTTTCTTTTGTAAAGAAGGAGCCAAAAACTGAATTAGAAGGTCGCAACTCAAGAGAAAGCTTGAAATCACTTTTCTCTTTTCTTTTTAAAAACCATTTTCAAAGACTATTTTACCTTTCACAACTCAATTTGTTTGCCACGACAAATTTTGGAGGGTACTTTTTGATATTTTTCAACCACTCAAATTTAAGACAATGGGTATTTCCCCTAAGAATGTCGCCCGATCCATCTATCATTGGGGAGTACCACTCGGTCTGACAAAGAAAACAAAATAAAAAGAAAGAAAATGCTCCTTGGGAAAGAACCGAGTTTCAAAGAAAACCCTTGGAGTTTATTTGACACGTATAGACACGAGGCGACAAGAAAGATACGCATGTTTAAAATAGACATCACCAAAACAAGAATCAATATCAGAACAATGAAATTTGGGTCTCAACTAATAAAAAGTGCATACTATAGGCCCGATAAGGGCAATATCCAAATAGAAATCACAAAGACGGCTCGATAAGGGCAATATTGGAATTAAAATCATAAAGATGGCCTGACAAGGGCAATATCCGAATCATATCATGAAATGAAATAATATTACAAACCATAAAATGCCCCACCCCCCAACTAAAAAATATTGCATTGTCCCCAATGCAACAACATAAAATGAGAAAAGAGGAGCGGGAAAACTCCCTGAGGCACACTAGGCGCGCGGATCCATGTCATGGGATGACTGTGACTGCACTGCGACTGTAATAGTAGGAGCCTCTTCAGACTAGGCTCCTGTAACTGTAACTGAGGGGATAAGTACCTCCTTGGGAGGCTGAGAGCTAGAACTAGCACCAAATATCCTTGCATGTTGCTCCTCAATTGTAACACCCCGTAGATTTACGAACCAAATTGATTCTCGTGAGATACATGGAATTAATTAAACATACATGAGAGTTTTGAGGAATTACACTTAAAAGTGTTGGGCCAAATTAATATATGCAAAAGGGCTTAATTTAAGCCCAAATGCATGGCCCAACAAGAAGGAAAAAGATCCATTCTTCTATATTCGACCCATTCAACATAAATAATTGGATAAGAAGAGACTTGAGGGCCTATATAAGCATGAGAAAATCAGATTTTTATTCATTTTTGGACACCCATGCTTTTTTAGAATTTTCTACAACACTTTTCTCTAAACACAAACCCTAGGCCTTCATCCCTTTTGGACAATATCAACTCCATTAAAGACTTGGTAAGTGTTTATGATGTTGGTGATGTTGGTGATGTATTGAGAATTCACTATGTGTGTAAGGTGACATGTTTGCTAAATCGGGGGAAGATTTTTGTCTTGTAACCTTGAACATGGGCTTGTGATCTTGAAGGAAATGAATTTGATGGGTTCAATATTGATATGTGAGATGTGATTACAGTCTTGACTTGTTTTCTTCTTGTGTACAATGGTTGGAATTGTTATTGCAAAAGTTAGCATGGAAATGATGGCGTAATGTAAGGAAAACGTCATATTGATGTTGTTTTCGTGTGTTGCAAAACCATGGCTGTTCATTGATGTTTAATATGATCAATCATATGTTAAAATAAGTTTGGTTATGATCATGGACCATTCATGGCATTAAAAGACCCAAAAAATGACATTTTGGACCAAAACGGGCATCCGCCCCCGCAGACGGAGGCAACTGCGGGCGCAGATGCCAATGCAGATGGCACTGGCTGCTACCAAGGTCCATCTACGTGCGCAGGTGGATGACCTTCAGGCACAGGTGCCAACGCAGGTCATCCCAAAATTTTGTTTTGGTTGTTTTCGTATCCCGTTGATCCCTCGAAGCCCCCGTACCCTCTATGGATATAATTAACAACTTGTGATGTTGTTTTAATGACTTGAAAGCATCGTATGAAGGCATGATGGACTGTATTAAGTATGGATTGTTGTTCATATGTTTTTATGAGACATATTGGTAGGAGTAATTGTGACAGAATGTTAATAAGGAAGCATAAAAGGTAGAATGATGTGAAATGTTATTGATGTGTGATATTTTGGTTAATGTGTGGATTGTTATGATGTTGTTGGTATAATAATACAATGGATTGTACTGTGAAGGATGAAATGATGCTATGTAGCAGTCACATAACTCATTGTGACACCTATACGTTTGTAAGGGAGTTGGTTGTTAACATGAATTTTGTTGTGAACTTGCATTTTAGAGTGAAACATAAAGAGGAAGCTGGACTATTGTATGCCCATTTAAGATTGTAGAATCGTATTGAGAATACAAGGTATGTAGGGTTACTCTTTCCATATCTTTCTGCAACATGTTGTTCATATTGACATTGGGCTTGTTCTATTTCTAAAGGTTGTGAAGCACATCAATTCAGGTTGACATATATTGTTATCCATATATGTCCTATTCTTAGATGAGCTATGATTTACTTATCTCTTATCTATTGACTATTCATTGACTGAAGTCCCAAGGATGTCATAATATTGTGAGTCTTAAAAGGACTATCTCAAGAGAGAGTAAGGTATAACGAGAATCTATGAATGCTTGCGCAGTATGTCCAATCATGTCATGACCCAAAGTTCCAATAGAGTTATACGCATGTCTCTTATACATTGACTATTGTTCCAATGGTTCCAAGAGGTTGTGTTTCAAACAATGTTATGGCAAGTGAATATAACAATCTCTCACAAGTTAATGAATCAATCTCTCACAAATAAATATACCAATCTCTCAAGAGTAATGAAAGAAGTAATGTACTAGTTAATGTATTAATCCCTCACAAGTAAGGATACTAATCTTCTATAAGTGGAAGTACCAACCTTATAAGAGCAATGAAGGAAGTAATATGTGAGCTAGTTTAACCATCCCTCATAAGTTAAGGTATTGATCTCATGACGTAGAAGAGAAGTGAGGTAAGATATATTTGTGTGCTACAAATAGTGTCCCAGTATGTAAAATTCTCAATAGATGAAGTATTTATCTCTCATAAGAAGATGTGTGCTAGTGATCTCATGAAGTGAAGGAGTGAAGTATAAGTGTGTGCCTTAATGTCATGATCCTTAACGTGTCATTCTCATAACCATAAGATTAGAAAGGAGTAATGTGCGTGGTTGTTAGATGTTTCATTTTCATTGAGTAGGGGTCTCAATCTAAAGTGTATAAGTGCAATATAGGAAATCCCAATATTATGCTATGTTAGTTAGTGCATTCCACCAAAGGTGGAGGTCCGGTATCATAAGATCTCATAAGAGTAGTGAAAAGGTAATAGATGAGCTAATATCTATCCCTCACAAGGTAAGATGTTGATCACATGAAGGCAATCTCTCATAAGTGAATACATAGATCCCTCATAAAGAAAGAATAAAGTAATGTATAGACGAATAGACTAAGAGGCAATCATGACATGAGTCTAAGTACCAATAGAGCTAGATACACGTCTCATATTCATTCGTAATGTTCTAAAAGTCCAATGGGGTTAAGTTCCAAGGTTTCAATAGAGGTTATACTCATGTGTTTTGTTCATTGATCATTGTACAAGGGGTCTAACAGTGTTATGTTTCCAAAGAGGCTATGTGCCAATAATGTTTATTTACATGTTTCACTCATTACTTATGCAAAAATACCAATCTCTCACAAGTTAAAGTATCAATATCAAAAGTAAAGAAATGAAGTAAGAGCAAAGTAATGATGATGATGTTATAGCATCCATGGGGTGAAATGAACACCTGCATGATGGTTCTCTATATATTATCCATGGGGTAAAATGAACACCTGCATGATGATCCTCTCTATATTATCCATAGGGGTGAAATGAACACCTGCATGATGGTCCTCTCTATATTATCCATGGGGTGAAATGAACACCTACATGATGATCCTCTATATATTATCCATGGGGTGAAATGAACACCTGCATGATGGTTCTCTATATATTATCCATGGGGTGAAACAAACACCTGCATGATGGTTCTCTATATATTATCCATGGGGTGCAATGTACACCTGCATGATGGTTCTATGAATTTCCCACTGATCAGTTGGGCCCGAGCAGTATATGGTTCATAAGTTATAAATCAAAGGAAAGTAAAGGCACGGAAAAGAAAGAACGTAATGCACATGGTATCCCACATACAGACAGAGAGCTTATTCATATTTGTTATTTCTCTTATATTGATTCCATAGTTGTTGTTGTTATGTACGTATCATGATAATAGAGAAAGAAAGGCACATAATTCCACATATAGAGTTCCTCTTATAATTATTTCCATTGAAGTTCTTATGTATTGATGAAATTTTCTTATGGCCTTACATACGCAGTACATTCTTCGTACTGACCCCTCTTGGGGACTTACCTTACATGTTGCAGGTGCAGGCATTAGTAGACCTCTTCAGTAGGCTGCAGATTGTATACAGGTCTCTGGTGAGCTCCAGTTGCTTCGGAGCTTCCCAAGTCACACGTGAACACTAGGTTTTGGTATTATGTAAATATTGCATAGACATGGTCATGTATTTGTAGAGGCTTTGTAGATAGTTGTGGTAAGACAAATGTAGGAGACGTATGTCCATGATGACTTGATGGCCCTGTTGGCCCAGTTTCACATATGTATATATATTTAGCACATGTTTCATGAATTTTCGTTATTAACATGATAAGTTTTTACGTGATGATGGTATTTCTTATGGCATGCATATGAACAAACATAAGCAAAGATTGGTTCTCTCGGGCCTTATCGGCTTCGGGTGCTAATCACGCCTTGTATGGATTCGGGGTGTGACAAAGTGGTATCAGAGCAGGTCGTTCTCAGGGTGTCTACAAAGCCGTGTCTGAGTAGAGTCTTACTTATCGATGTGTTGCGCGCCATATTTATAAGTATGAGGCTACAGTACATTTAGGAGTTGTTTCACTTCTTCATTCCTAGATCGTGCAATAGAGCCCATATGTTAAGTAAAATCATATCTGATCATTGACATTGGTTTTGTCTTTGTATAGTTAAATGCCGATGACAAGACAAGATAAGGACAAAGGTAAGGGGGTAGACATGCTCGCGAGAGAAGAAATGAGTAAATCACCACCCGACCCAGCTAAACAATATGGGGCTGACACTGAGTCCCCAGAATCACCTGTTAATGTTATGAAGCAAGAGTTACAGGAATTGAAAAATACAGTGCATATGTTGACTCAACTAGTGGCTGCACAAACACAGGGACGAGCTGGTCCAATGATAAATGATGACGGTGTGACTAGGATAGCTAGTCGACAGACACAGGATTTTTGGAAATTGGATCCTCCCACATTTACCGGATCAGATCTTAATGAAGATCCACAAGACTTTATATATCAAGTTCAAAGAGCATTAGAAGTGATGCACGTAACAGGTGTAGAAACAGTTGAATTGGCAGCGTATAGACTGAAGGGTGAGGCCATATTATGGTATGAGGACTGAAAAAGATCAAGGGGTATTGATGTACTCCCAGCTAGTTGGGAAGAATTTAAAACCGTCTTTCTTTATCATTACCTCCCATATGAGGTTCGGGAGGCACGTACAGACCAGTTTCTATATTTACGTCAAGGGATATGAGTGTTCGAGAATATAGTCTTTGGTTCAATTCCTTGGCCCGATATGCTCCAAATGTGGTGGCTACAATGGCCGATAGAGTTCATCGGTATATAGACAGATTGGAACCATATTTGGTACGAGACTGCACTATTGCTGCCCTAAATCGGGATATGGATATAGCTAGAATACAGGCCTTTGCGCTGAAAATGGAAGATCAGAGGAGACAGAGAAGAACACAAGGGTTTGAAGAAGGGCCGTCCAAGAGGGCTAGATCCACGGGACAGTCTATGGCATCCCAAGCAGAGTTTAGGCCTCGGAGTTTTAATAGACAGCATAGGCCTTCAGTTTCTCATTTCACGGCAGGCACTTCCTCTCACTTTCGAGGGTCTAGAGGTTTAAATCAAGCAGGGCAAAGTAGCGGGGATCGCGGTTCAGGTTCACAGACGGGAGGATATTTTCACCAGCTGTGTCAGTATTGTAGACGATTTCATTCAGGTGAATGCCGGCGGGGGACTACTAGTTGTTATTGGTGTGGCATAGAGAGGCACTTATAAGAGAATGGCCACAAAGGGGTGCGAGTGGTGTAGTGCGACCTACGGGATCAGCCGCTGTATCATCAGCATCGGTTCCTTTCCCAGGCAGAGGCATTCAGCCTATTGGCTGTGGTAGAGATATGAGAGGAGTAGTGGATCGGCAGAATGAGGAAACATCTTCTTATGACGGTACAGGTACCTTACTATATTTTTGCATGATGTATATATATTGATTGATCCAAGCTTTACCTTCTTATATGCTACTCCATCGATTACTTTCCACCTGTTGGTGAAGTTATTGGAGTTACAGACACATATAGTCATGGTATAGTAGATGCTGGTGGTTATAGATGATTAAGTACTCTTAAGAGTGTTCCTAATGAATGGGATAATGGGATTTGGAAAGAAAGGGCAAAATGGCCCTATGCTATGTGACATGTGAAATTGCCGGAGGTGCATAAAGAGTCCTATTTCATATTATTACCATTGAAAATATTCACGTAACAGAGGATTTCACTAGGATATTCATTTCAAATGAAAGAAAACATCACAAAGGGGGATGGGGCAAGAATAAGCAAGTATCTATGCGAGTATATGCATGGGGATACTCATATCGAAGTGCATTTGTTGCACATGAGCTGATAATGTCAACATTCGAGGACGAATGTTCCTAAGGGGGGAAGAATGTCACACCCCGTAGATTTCCAAATCAAATTGATTCCCGTGAGATACATGGAATTAATTAAACATGCATGAGAGTTTTGAGGAATTACACTTAAAAGTGTTGGGCCAAATTAATATATGCAAAAGGGCTTAATTTAAGCCCAAATGTATGGCCCAACAAGAAGGAAAAATATCCATTCTTCTATATTTGACCCATTCAACATAAATAATTGGATAAGAAGAGACTTGAGGGCCTATATTATCATGAGAAAATCAGATTTTTATTCATTTTTGGACACCCATGCTTTTCTAGAATTTTCTACAACACTTTTCTCTCAACACAAACCCTAGGCCTTCATCCCTTTTGGCCAAGATCAACTCCTTTCAAGCCTTGGTAAGTGTTTATGATGTTGGTTATGTTGGTGATGTATTGAGAATTCACTATGTGTGTAAGGTGACATGTTTGCTAAATCGGGGAACGATTTTTGTCTTGTAACCTTGAACATGGGCTTGTGATCTTGAAGGAAATGAATTTGATGGGTTCAATATTGATATGTGAGATGTGATTACAGTCTTGACTTGTTTTCTTCTTGTGTACAATGGTTGGAATTGTTATTGCAAAAGTTAGCATGGAAATGATGGCGTAATGTAAGGAAAACGTCGTATTGATGTTGTTTTTGTGTGTTGAAAAACCATGGCTGTTCATTGATGTTTAAGATGATCAATCATATGTTAAAATAAGTTTGGTTATGATCATGGACCATTCATGGCATTAAAAGACCCAAAAAATGACATTTCGGACCAAAATGGGAATCCGCTCCCGCAGACGGAGGCATCTGCGCCGTAGATGGAACTGGCTACTGCCAAGGGCCATCTGCGTGCGTAGGTGGCTGACCTGCGGGCGCAGGTACCAACGCAGGTCAGCCCAAAATTTCGTTTTGGTTGTTTTCGTATCCCGTTGATCCCCCGAAGCCCCCGTACCCTCTATGGATATAATTCGCAACTTGTGATGTTGTTTTAATGACTTGAAAGCATCGTATGAAGGCATGATGGATTGTATTAAGTATGGATTATTGTTCATATGTTTTTATGAGACATATTGGTAGGAGTAATTGTGACGAAATGTTAATAAGGAAACATAAAGGGTAGAATGATGTGAAATGTTATTGATGTGTGATATTTTGGTTAATGTGTGGAGTGTTATGATGTTGTTGGTATGATAATACAATGGATTGTACTGTGAAGGATGAAATGATGCTATGTAGTAGTCACATAACTCATTGTGACACCTATACGTTTGTAAGGGAGTTGGTTGTTAACATGAATTTTGTTGTGAACTTGGATTGTAGAGTGAAACATAAAGAGGAAGCTGGACTATTGTATGCCCATTTAAGATTGTAGAATCGTATTGAGAATACAAGGTATGTAGGGTTACTCTTTTCGTATCCTTCTGCAATATGTTGTTCATATTGACATTGGGCTTGTTCTATTTCTAAAGGTTGTGAAGCACATCAATTCAGGTTGACATATATTGTTATCCATATATGTCCTATTCTTAGATGAACTATGATTTACTTATCTCTTATCCGTTGACTATTCATTGACTGAAGTCCCAAGGATGTCATAATGTTGTGAGTCTTAAAAGGACTATCTCAAGAGAGAGTAAGGTATAACAAGAATCTATGAATGCTTGCGCAGTATGTCCAATCATGTCATGACCCAAAGTTCCAATAGAGTTATACGCATGTCTCTTATACATTGACTATTGTTCCAATTGTTCCAAGAGGTTGTGTTTCAAACAATGTTATGGCAAGTGAATATAACAATCTCTCACAAGTGAATGAATCAATCTCTCACAAATAAATGTACCAATCTCTCAAGAGTAATGAAAGAAGTAATGTACTAGTTAATGTATTAATCCCTCACAAGTAAGGATACTAATCTTCCATAAGTGGAAGTACCAACCTTATAAGAGCAGTGAAGGAAGTAATATGTGATCTAGTTTAACCATCCCTCATAAGTTAAGGTATTGATCTCATGACGTAGAAGAGAAGTGAGGTAAGATATATTTGTGTGCTACAAATAGTGTCCCAGTATGTAAAATTCTCAATAGATGAAGTATTTGTCTCTCATAAGAAGATGTGTGCTAGTGATCTCATGAAGTGAAGGAGTGAAGTATAAGTGTGTGCCTTAATGTCATGATCCTTAACTTGTCATTCTCATAACCATATGATTGGAAAGAAGTAATGTGCGTGGTTGTTAGATGTTTCATTTTCATTGAGTAGGGGTCTCAATCTAAAGTGTATAAGTGCAATATAGGAAATCCCAATATTATGCTATGTTAGTTAGTGCATTCCACCAAAGGTGGAGGTCCGATATCATAAGATCTCATAAGAGTAGTGAAGAGGTAATAGATGAGGTAATATCTATCCCTCACAAGGTAAGATGTTGATCTCATGAAGGCAATCTCTCATAAGTGAATACATAGATCCCTCATAAGGAAAGAATAAAGTAATGTATAGCCGAATAGACTAAGAGGCAATCATGACATGAGTCTAAGTACCAATAGAGCTAGATACACGTCTCATATTCATTCGTAATGTTCTAAAAGTCCAATGGGGTTATGTTCCAAGGTTTCAATAGAGGTTATACTCATGTGTTTTGTTCATTGATCATTGTGCAAGGGGTCTAACAGTATTATGTTTCCAAAGAGGCTATGTGCCAATAATGTTTATTTACATGTTTCACTCATTGCTTATGCAAAAGTACCAATCTCTCACAAGTTAAAGTATCAATCTCAAAAGTAAAGAAATGAAGTAAGAGCAAAGTAATGATGATGATGTTATAGCACTGATGGGGTGAAATGAACACCTGCATGATGGTTCTCTATATATTATCCATGGGGTGAAATGAACACCTACATGATGGTCCTCTCTATATTATCCATGGGGTGAAATGAACACCTGCATGATAGTCCTCTATATATTATCCATGGGGTGAAATGAACACCTGCATGATGGTCCTCACTATATTATCCATGGGGTGAAATGAACACCTGCATGATGGTCCTCTCTATATTATCCATGGGGTGAAATGAACACCTGCATGATGGTCCTCTCTATATTATGCATGGGGTGAAATGAACACCTGCATGATGGTTCTCTATATATTATTCATGGAGTGAAACAAACACCTGCATGATGGTTCTCCATATATTATCCATGGGGTGCAATGTACACCTGTATGATGGTTCTATGAATTTCCCACTGATCAGTTGGGCCCGAGCAGTATATGGTTCATAAGTTATAAAACAAAGGAAAGTAAAGGCACGGAAAAGAAAGAACGTAATGCACATGGTATCCCACGTACAGACAGAGAGCTTATTCACATTTGTTATTTCTCTTATATTGATTCCATAGTTGTTGTTGTTATGTACGTATCATGATAATAGAGAAAAAAAGGTACATAATTCCACATATAGGGTTCCTCTTATAATTTTTTCCATTGAAGTTCTTATGTATTGATGAAATTTTCTTATGGCCTTACATACGCAGTACTTTCTTCGTACTGACCCCTCTTGGGGACTTACCTTACATGTTGCAGGTGCAGGCATTAGTAGACCTCTTCAGTAGGTTGCGGATTGTATACAGGTCTCTGGTGAGCTCCAGTTACTTTGGTGCTTCCCAAGTCACACGTGAACACTAGGTTTTGGTTTTATGTAAATATTGCATAGACATGGTCATGTATTTGTAGAGGCTTTGTAGACAGTTGTGGTAAGACAAATGTAGGAGACGTATGTCCATGATGACTTGATGTCCCTGTCGGCCCAGTTTCACATATGTATATATATTTAGCACATGTTTCATGAATTTTCGTTATTAACATGATAAGTTCTTACGTGATGATGGTATTTCTTATGGCATGCATATGAACAAACATAAGCAAAGATTGGTTCTCTCGGGTCTTATCGGCTTCGGGTGCCAATCACACCTCGTATGGATTCGGGGTGTGACATCAATGGATTTCCGCTTGGCCAGCTCTACCTGTTGGGCCTCAGAAAGCCCTGTGCTAAAATCAATCCCTGTCTCTTCGCCCACAGAAGAATACCCAAACAAGTCAGCAAATGATAAGATTAGGCCAGTCTCAGCCTGTGGAATGGTAATCTGGGCATCATCAAAAGTGAAGGATGGCTGGATCGACTGAACCTCCGAATGTAGACTATCAAGGCCAGTCCTCAAAATAGCAACCACCTCACTATCCCCTCTGGCCTCAACCGCAGATAATCTGCACTCATAGTCAAACATTTGAGCACGTAGAGGCCCAAGACTCCTCTCAATATCCACCTAAATGAAATGGGGGATATCAACCACCAAGCGAGATATGGAACTATCATTTGCTAAGGTCATGGCTGCAACCTTAGCAAATGTCAATGTAGAAGACTGTGGAGGCTGGGTAGACTGAGTAGTGCATGAAGGAGGTGATGCCTGAGAGAGATCAATAACTGGAGTAGTGTCACTATAAATCGGTGGAGCATCAAATACATGTGAAGTCATAGGGGGGGGGGGTACTAGTGCCCTCGACAGTGGCTACCTCTCCCAAGGACGAATCGGAGACCTCACTAATCTTTCTTTTATTCCCACCGGATTGTTATCATCTTGACTAGTCCAAATATCAATAACTCCCGTACATTTTATTTTCTTATCAATCTTGGGGAATAGAGGAACCTTGTGAACAACACATAACGCGAAGATAAGAGCAGGAAAAGGTAGCAAAGTACCTACTTGTTTTGATCTGAGTTTGATCACTTCAACAATAATCTCTCTTGAATTGACATCCAATCCATCCATGATGCACCCCACAATGATAGCCCTTTCGATGGTGATGTCTTAATCGTTGGTGGTGGGAAGCAACCGATTGCCCACAAAGCCAAGCCAATTCTTGGCTTGAATAGAAAGGTTCCTCTTTTTGATTTGTCTTACTCCATTTACCCAAAAAGGAAGGCCCTTTGCAATTATTTGGGCAAGACACAGAAAATGGACACACCCCCTAGCACCTGCTTCTTGCTTTCAATCCCGGGTGCGCACTCACAACCAAAGTAGAGCTTGTTTATCGCGGAGGTGGAGCAAGGCACCTCCACTCCTCTAACAAGTACGCTGGGCAGACAAGGTTAGTCCGCCACTAGTGGTTTGTACTTGTGCTGGTTGTTCCAGATGACATAAGAGGCATAGAATTCTCTGACAAGATTAGGATAATAAACCTCGGGAGGAGACTCGGGGTTAATATCTATGAAGACTTCCCACCATACTTGTTGACTTACCTTATGATATTCGAAAAGTGATCGTGAACCCTTCAAGATAAACACTTTTTCGGGATTGAAACCCCTAGTGTAAACCCATTCATCATATAGTTCACGAATTTCCTCGACTGCAAATCTGATTTTGTCAACATCCTTAGCTAATCTCCTTGAAAGATCAAGTGTGCTTTGAACATCGGGTATGCTAGGAGTTTCTTGTGTGTCGATGTCTTTTTCTTAGAGGTAGTAGCTATAACCTTTCCTTTGTCTTTGGTGTTATCCTTCTTCTCACCCCTCGACATTGATTTCCGTTGAGTCATCCCTAAAGAGAACACAAAAGAACCAGACAAAACAAAAAAAAATAAAGGGTAAAACATGTTTTTGGTTTTTTATTGTATAAAAGAAAAATAAAACTATGCTAAATGAGGTGAATACAAGCCAAAATATTATATGAAACCGCATCGGAGTAAATAAGTACAACTAAACATCAAACACTACCCACTTCGCCTTGAAGTTCACAATTAACCAATGACCCTCACATGAACAAAAATGATGATTTTCCCTTAAGAATGACATCACCCGATCTATCATGGGTCAAATTATGCATTTTTTTCATGGTCGAACAACCTTAATAACACATATCACTAACATGAATCATTGGTTATGTTTCGTCATCAATGAATTTAATGAAGGGTCAAATGATGCCCCACAATTACATTTATCAACCATTTGAAGCAATCAAGTTACAAACTCCTCATGCAAATTACAACAAACACATGGTGTGCATCATAAAGTGGACAAATGAAATAAGGAGCATGGCACTTGAAAAGCATTCAATTCACACTTCTCAACTACAAACATTATAACTTGTCATTTATTTATGGAATAGTGTTCAAAATAAGATCAAGAAACCTTGACTAATTCTCTTAGATCACCCATAAAAGAAAACATCAAGAAATGCTCATGTAGGAATTTAATCAAACACATGGGGTGCATAAACTTGGGTACTCAAGAATTCCCCAACTGGCATATAAATCATCACACCCAATTCAAATACTCCACAGAAACATCAATAACACACCAAAGGAAGTTCATATTAATCAACTCCTCACAATAATATAGCATAAAACATGATTAACCATTTTAGCCCAAGAGTTTTTTTAGAAGAAATTAGAACAAGTGAACTTACCAAACTAAGAGAATATGAAAAGTAATGACAAGAGAATTTGAAGATTAGGAAATCTAGAGTTGTATTCAGTAAAGTATGAATATCTTCTTTTAAATTAATTGTGAAATAGATAAAGTGTGAAGAAAGAGAAAATTTGAGAATAGAGAGAGTGTGAATCGATCCCCTTTTGTTTTCTTTTGGTATGTGATGTGGGTTTGAAAATATAGGGATATGAGTTAGAAATAGTTCAACCTAGGTCGGGTCGACCCAATAATTTAATTACAAAGGTTGGAGCTCCAAGCGTCACTTGCGCCCCATTATACGTACGCATGTAGGGGGATGCGCGCACAGGTGGGCCTTTAACAGTTGAGCAGAATACCTGGCGTAGTGCTAGTCACCTGTGTTAGCCAACCTCTGCATGCAGGTGCTTGAGATGTGGACGTGGGTGAGTAACTAGGCACGAGACAGTTATGTTTACCGGCCACCTGCGTTGGCCAGCCTGCATACGCAGATGCCTGGCCATCGCCCGCAGGTGGCAATTGACGCTAACCAGTGTGTAACAGTTCATCTGGTAGCCACTTGCACCCATACATGCGTGGGCATGTGGGCATGTGTGCTAACGGGTGTTTGATTTAAGCCAAAATAGTGCACCCTATCTCCCATACTTAGAATTTTTCACCTGCATTCACCAAAATAACCAAGAATTAGCAATCAAATTATTAGAAAATGACAATAATCAACCTTGGGTTGCCTCCCAAGAAGAGCCTTGGTTGTCAGCGTGTCCAGACGTTGTTCCTCATTATAAAGTATCCTTAAAATGGAGCAACTCAACCTTAGCAGCTCTGGGTCCACCCTCATAAAATGGTTTAGCCTTTGACCATTCACCATGAACCTCCTCTTCTCATGGTCCTCCGGCTCAGTATCTCCACTAGGATAGACATTAACCACTATAAAAGGGCCCGACCACTTGGATTTTAGCTTACCCGCAAAGGGTTTAAACCTCGAATTGAAGAGTAGAACTTCATATCCCGCATGAAACTCTCTTTTCAAGATCTTAGAATTGTGCCATTTCTTTATTTTTTCCTTGTATAATGTCGAGCTCTCATATGCCTTAAGTCGGAACTCCTCTAAATCATGAATTTTGTCTACTCTTGACTTCGAGGCATCCACCTAATTCATATTCAATTTACGCAAGACACATAATGTTTTGTGCTCTAATTCAATAGGGAGATGATAAGCCTTTCCAAACACCAACTGATAGGGCGACATGCCAATAGAAGTCTTGAATGCAGTCCCATATGCCCAAAGAGCATCATTAAGTTGTCTTGCCCAATTCGTGCATCTGAGATTTACAATTTTCTCTAAGATCAACTTTATCTGCCAATTGGAACCCTCCAACTAGCCACTCGTTTGAGGATGATATGGGGTAGCCACCTTATGCTTCACCCCATACCTATCATGCAAAGCATCGAATATCTAGTTACAAAAATGAGAGCCACCGTTACTAATGATGGCTCGGGGAGTCCCAAACCTCGTGAAAATGTATTATTTTAATAACAATGTGACACTTTTACTCTCATTGGTCGGAAAGGCAATGGCCTCCACCCATTTGGACATGTAATCGACGACTATCAATATATACTTATTACCATATAAGCTCATAAAAGGGCCCATAAAATCAATTCCCCGCACATCGAATAATTCTACCTCGAGGTTAGGCCTCAAGGGAATCTCATGCCTCCTCGAGATACCATCATGAATTTGACATGGTGTACAAGTTTTAACCCATTCATAAGCATCACGGTGGATCGTATGCTAATAATACCCACACTGAAGAACTTTAGCGGCGGTTTTCACACCGTCATGATGGCCAACAAATGGAGACGAATGAAAAGCTTCAAGAATGGCTTTCATCTCTTCTTCTATAACACAACAACGTATAACTCCTTCGGTACATTCCCTAAAGAGATAGGGTTCGTCCCAAGAGTACCTCTTCACTTCATGAAGGAATCTTTTCTTTTGATAGTAGCTCAACTCATCGGGGAGCAGTCCACTCACTATATAGTTTACAAAGTCAGCATACCATGGTGGTGTGCTCCCTTTCAAGCTTATGAAAAGCTCATCAGGAAATGTATCATCAAGTTCAAAATCACCCCAATTTTCTTCATTTGTCTCAAGGCGTGATAGGTGGTCTGCCACTTGGTTTTCACAACCCTTTCGATCCTTCACTTCAAAGTCAAATTCCTGAAGTAGTAGAATCCACCTTATCAATTGAGGTTTTGATTCTTTCTTGGCCATTAAATATCGGAGAGCATCATGATCGATGTGCACTATAACCTTTGTGCCTAACAAATAAGCTCGAAATTTCTCAAACCCATAAACCACAACTAGTAATTCTTGCTCTGTGATAGTGTAGTTCCTTTGTGCATCATTTAATGACTTACTAGTATAGTAAATGGGATGAAAATTTTTCTCCTTTGTTGTCCAAGCATGGCTCCCAATGCAAGTCCACTAGCATCACACATGAGTTTGAACGGTTGTGACCAATTGGGGGCCATGATAATAGGGGCTGAGACAAGCTTCTTTTTAAGGCAATTAAACACTCTCCATTAATTTCAAATTTTACCTCCTTCTTAAGTAGTTTGCACATCGGATGGGCAATTTTAGAGAAATCTTTAATGAACCTCCTATAAAAACACGCATGGCCAAGGATACTCCGGACCCCTTTTATAAATATTAGAGGTGGTAGCTTAGCAATGACTTCCATCTTAGCTTGATCAACTTGGATTCCTTGGACCGATATTTTATGTCTGAGAGCAATCCCTTCCTTTAACATTAAGTGGTATTTCTCCGAATTCAACACAAGATTATTTGCCACACATCTTTCGAGCACCTTTTCCAAGTGTTTAAGGAAATCCTCAAATGTATCACCAACAACTGAGAAATATTCCATAAATAACTCCATATAATATCTACCATGTCCGAAAATATAGAAAGCATACACCATTGAAAGGTAGCCGGTGCATTGCATAGCCCGAAGGGCATGCGCCTGAAAGCGAAAGTTTCATAAGGACAAGTGAAGGTCATTTTTTCTTGATCTTCGGGGGCTATTGAAATTTGATTGTAGCCCGAGTATCCATCGAGGAAGAAATACCAACCCCTTCCCACTAGCCAATCAACCATTTGGTCCATGAAGGGCATGGGGAAATGATCCTTTTCGGTCCATGAATTCAATTTCCATGAATTCAATTTCCTATAATCAATACACACTCCCCAGCTCATGATCAGACGAATGGGTATAAGATCATTATTTTTGTTTGGGACCACTGTAATACCACCTTTATTAGGAATACATTGAACGAGACTTAACCATTTGCTATCCGAAATAGGATAGACTACACCCGCATCAAGAGACTTGATGATTTCTTTCTTCACAACTTCTTGCATCGGAGGGTTTAGTCTTCGTTGGTGTTCTACACTTGCTACAAACTCAGGCTCAAGATTGATCTTATGGGTACATATATCGGGTGGAATTCCAATAATATCGGCTATGATCCGTCCAAGAGCCCTAATATGTAGTATCACCATCGATTTCAATACCTCGATTTGCCAAGATGACAAGTCTCCCGCAATAATAATAGGTAGAGTCTCACCTTCTCCCAAGAACACATAACATAGATGAGGTGGCAATGGTTTGAGCTCAATTTATGGTGGATCTTCAATCGAAGGCTTTGCGGGACGAGTTTCTCAATTTTTCAAGTCAAGGTCCAACTTGCAAAGATTTTTTGTGTATGACCCAAGGCCCTTCAAACATGCAACTACTTCATCATATCCTTTAATCCTCCCGCTTTCAAGATTCTACAAGACTCCCACCAAAGGTTCACTAACAAAGTCAATCTCTATAGTATTATCCACTTCATCATCAATCACATCGATTACGGAGACAACTTGCAAATCTATAGGTTGCTTCATGGACTTGCAAACGCTCAATAACCCCTCTTCATTATTTACTCAAAATTTTATTTCACCGCATTCAACATCGACTAGAGCCCGTCTGGTAGCCAAGAATGTCCTACCAAGAATAATGGGGACCTCATGGTCAATTTCACAATCCAAGATTACAAAATCGGCCAGAAAGATAAAATGGTCCACCTTCATAAGTACATCATACAACACACCCACGAGTCTTTTTATAGAGTGGTCATCCATTAATATCCGCATTGTTGTCGGCTTTGGAGCTCCCAAGCCTAACTTTCTAAATAAGGCTAGTGGCATCAAATTAATACTTGCCCTAAGATCACACAAAATGTTCCCAAATTGGTACACTCCAATAGTACATGGGATGGTGAATGCTCCCAAGTCATCCTTCTTCACAACCATTGTCTAGACATGATAGCACTACAATTATGTGTAACTTCAATTGTTTTGAAGTCCATGATGCACTTCTTTGTTACCAAGTCCTTCATAAATTTAGCATACCCGGGCATCTCTTGTAGGGCTTCCAACAGTGGTATATTTACCTATAGGTTGCTAAATTTAGAAAGGAACTTCTTAAAATTTGAATCATATTTCTTCTTCTTAAGCCTTTATGGGAATGGAGGAGGGATTTTGACTTGCGGCTTTGAGACAATCGGGTTTTCATTCAGTTTTGAATTAATACCATCAACCACTTATGGTTCTACGTTGCTTTCACCCTTTCCTTCCCCTTCTTTCGGCTTCTCAACACTTTGCTCTTTTGAGATCGGAGTTTCATCTCTTGAATTATCAAGCTGCTTTCTCTTTTTGCTTATTTGTCCTCCAATACCTTTATTACTAAGGTCATTATCGAGATTTACAACATCATTCTCTAGAGTCCTCCCGCTTCTAGTGACTATTACCATGATGTGAGCTTCATTTTTTGGGTTTACAACCGTATCTCTAGGAAGGCCTCCTCTTTGTCTTTGGTTCATCTGGGAGGAAAGTTGACCCATTTGGGTTTCAAGTTGCTTTATCGAGGCTGAGTGTGAGGTGACAGTTTGATTGAGATGTGACAAATCGGCTTTCATTTCTCTTAACATCTTATTGCTTTCTTCAACACTCAATAGAATACGAGCAAGCACATCTTCATTCTTATACTTCTCCAGATCAATCGAAGTTGTTCCTTTACCATTAGGCCAATCATATGGAGGAACATATCTATCATAATCTCAATCTTTATTTCGCCAATCATGGTGCCTATCTTTATCCCTCCATTCTCGGTCTCTATCATGATTCTTCCACCAACGATCTTTCCAATCACGGTCATTATCCGTCCAACCTTGATTCCTGCCTTTCCTTTGATAAGTGGGGCGGGAACCCCCCGTTTGATTTAACATAAACCGAATTTCTTTATTAATATTCTCCGTTTTATCATCATCATAGGTCTTAGCACGCTTGGAAGCAACGATGTTAACCGCCTTTGGTGTTGACCCCATTACATGCTTGGTGAGGAGTTCTAGTTGTGTCATCATTTTAGCCATACTCTCATCTCTCTCCTCATCCTTCTTTCTTTGCTCTTGGCTCACAAAAGATGCGGAGGACACCCCAACGGCCACCTCAGAATCTCTTGTATGCCAACATCGACTTTGTTTAGTGACTTGGTCCAATAATGCCGATGCAACACCATAAGTTTGTTTCACCAAAGATCCCCCGGCTGTATTGTCCACAACCATTTTATTCAATTGATCTAATGCTAGATAAAATATTTGGAGGAGCATCTTATCCGAAACCTCGTGAGTAGGACATTGCATCAATTTCTTGTTAAAACTTTGCCAAGCCTCATGTAATGGTTCGCCATTCAATTGACGGAAGTTAATAATCTCATCTCTTAATTGTAACATCCGGGATGGTGGAATGAACCTATCCAAGAATGCTTCCGTCAATTCCACCCATGTAGTGATTGAATTTGCAGGCAATTGCCTCAACCACAATACGGCTTTGCCCGTCAATGAAAAGGGGAAGAGTCTCAACTGGATGGACTCTTGTGATATGTGGGCAATATCAAACGACATGCATATATCAATGAAATTTGTCAAGTGAAGATTTGCATATTCATGTGCTTGAACCCCATACAGTACCTTTATTTGAAGGAGATGGAACATCACACTATTAATATGAAACATTCTGTTACCTTCTGCAGGCGGGATGCGGATCGTACTAGCTCTCCCGGCATCTCCCAAGTGGTCTTCATACTCTAAATGTCCGTCAAATGAAGCGGTATGACTATCGTGTTGGCTCATTGAATCGTGAAGACTTTGGTTATCACCAGTGGAGAACAAAAACAACAAATAAAGTAAATTTACACCACGGCAGACACAAGTAACTTAAAACACTAAAAAGAATGAACGCTACATTTCATTCCCTGGCAACGGTGCCATTTTTCATAACACTCAAATTATACCCCAAAGGTATTAGCGGTCATTGTTAATATAATTACCCAACTTAGAGTCGAGGTCGAATCCATGAGGAATGAATGCGCTAGCTTTCACCTCTAAGTGTCAAAAGCAACTAGAGCTAACAAGTGATGCTATAAAAATAATGCATAAAAGTAAATGGGGAATATAACTTATCAAGTTGTAATTGTCGAAACACTCTTAGTTTGAAACACACAATTCAAGGATTAGAGAAATAGAGTTGAAATCAAGTGTAATACGGGACTTGGGGTTATGCCATCATAATAGTGAAAAAATGTATGGGTAATTGAATATTTGTCTAGATTTAGCTAAAAGTTATGGGTAGGCTAGATTATAAGTACTTAGTGTTGATTTGTCAATGAAACACCAAGATAACACAAGTGGGTTCTTTTGAACACCTCACAAGTATATTTATATAGCCAATCTAATACCTCAATTAGCATCCTTATGTCAAAGAGATACTATTAAATGATAAATATCAAGTTATTGTTCACTCCCATTCCTCACCCTCATCCCCTTTGTCAAGGATGATGAGAGCTCTAGGGTTAATTAGAGTTTGCAACCTCTAATTTTAAATCGAAAATATGGAATGGGGATAAAACCCACAACAATTATCTAATTAGGAAGATAAACAAACAACACCCACACAATTATCACATCTTACTCAAGCATAACCCCAAGCAATGAAATTAGCTACTCATGGAAAGATAAAGAGGAAAATCACCCAAGTTCTCCTCCTATTGTTCCATTGAATCCAACATTATCTCAAGATTTAAGATCTTAATTTAATACAAAGCCAAAAGAAAGTAACTAATTCACTCTTAGGGTTTCACTCTATTTTCTCAAGCTTCAAAAAATGCAAAAACTGTCATTCTAGAGCTGAAAAATCCCTTTTAAAGCCGCAAATTTACCTTCCCAAAAAATTATGAAATTGCCACCGCACTGGTTACCTGCTGGCACCTGTACCAGCACAGGTGTGTGGCCTGCGGGCGTAGGCTCTTCAGCGCAGACTCCACTGGCTTGCCCAGACTTTCCACCTGCATACACATCTCAAGCTCATACATGTGCAGGTGGCCTCGCAGCTTCCTAAATGTCAGTTTTAAGCTCCTTTTCTACACTTCTTGCATCCTAATTGACTTGTGTGGATAGCTCGATCTCCTATTTTCTCATTACTTGCATAAAAGAGTTATATAACATGAGAATTGCATCATATCAATGCAAAATAAGAGATAATTTAAGCTTAAACGTGTTAAGAAGTTGGTAAAATGTCAACTTATCAAGCGGCCTCTATCTGGGAAACAGTGCCTAGCTCAGATCCAATAGTGGTCTATGGGGGTGGATCTAATATGACCGCATCTGTCTCCATGGCATGAACTAAAAGGGAGGTCTCAACAATGGGTGTGGACCCACTAGTACCAATGTGGGTCGTCTCTGGACTCGACCTTTCTAATATAGCCTTAAGGATAGCCCTATCTGTAGCCCACACATTAGCATCCATCTGCTCAACTCTACCATCAGCTAACTTTATCTCAGTAATCTCCTTATCATCAAAAGGACGATCCTCCTCGTTCTTTTTAGCTACTAGAACATCTTCATGAATAATTACTAAGGCCGATGTCTGAGATGAAACTCTCTATAAATGTGACAAATCTGGGAACTAGAGCTCATCCACATGCTTTCAGAAAGAAGTGAGCTCATTCTGTATTTTCTTCAACACATCATCTGGGACTGAAGGTTGTGGAGTGCTCAACTTACCTAACTTATCACCATAGATATGCAGGGTCTCACGTATACCCCATAACTCATCATACATTAGCACCATGCTGGATTTTACTGCATCAATAATCATCTGAGGCATCTAAGCCTCCAATCTAGATGACCTTATATCACCTGAATAAGCCAACTGGCCTATCTAAATAATATTTACTTGAGTCAATGGGGGACCCAAAGTTCCTGAAGCAGTGGTGGTCAAGAATCGAGGGCACTGGATTGAGGAAGCTAAGCTAACGGGCTTGTGGATGAACCTGGAGTAGTAGTAGTAGGAGTGGAATAGCTAGCATCACTATCAATGGAGTCAATATCAATTACCGGGGAAGAATCCACCCAGATTTTCTTCTTCTTGACTTCTAACAAAGTCTCAAGTTTGGTAATATCAATAGTGGAGATGGGGGTATACTCAAAATCTTTCTTCTTATCAAAAGAAACTTTCACCAGGCGGCACAAATCAGTAATAAGGCATGGGAAGGCAAGAGAGGTCTTCTTTTGTTGATCCAGGAGAGCAATATCTGGGATGATGATCATAGCAAGATTAAACCTCTTCTTTATTATGATGTTGGCCACTAGCACTTCCCGAGAGTGCACAAGAATTATTTCATTCTGAGAGTGCAAGAGGTTGCCACACATAAAGCTTAACCAATATCGAGCTTCCATGTTTACATCACCATTTACAATCAGAGTTCCAAGGGCAAGCCATGAAGGGTTCCCATCACTAAAAAGAGGGGCTAACCAACTTCAAAGGTAATCAACTTTCTTCTATGTACGGGTGGCAAAGTAGTGATGTGTATCAACCGTTTCACCATAAATCAAATTTATCAATGCCCTATCATACTTGGAATTCATACCCCTAATTTCCACAACATCTCCAGTTTCATGAACTTTACCCTTCTTTCTTTTGTCAGGCAACAACTTCCCATAAGCTTCATAAAATTCAAGAACCCAGTTCTCAACATAAGGTTTAAGAGGTTGGTGAACTGCTCCAACCCATGGTACCATATGACATCTAAGACCTTAGGGTGTTTTCCTTCTAATCCTTCAAGGCTCAACCTTTGTTCTTCAATAATCATATGCTTATCGGCCACTTTGAACCGATTTAGGAACCAATGGCCTCTTTGAGGATGAGGATTTCATGTAACATGTGGAGTTTGTTCAACCATTGCCTTCTTTGGTAGAACAGCTACTGTAGTGTTGAGTGGCTCAAGGATGGGAGTAGTGTTTCCCTCCTCTGAGGTAGAGATATTATACCTTTCGGAGTTAGACCTATGCTTAGAGCTTTTCTCCTCAACCACTGGAGCTTTCTTTTTTCTTTCTTCTACCCTTTTTTTTTTTTAAACCTTCTTTTCAGGTTTAGTACGACCCGAAATTAAAACCCTCTTTAAGATTTTTGAGGTAGGAGGAGGAGTGTGGGTGTTCTTCTTAGCAACATGTTTTGTGTAAACCATATCTACACATAAGAAAAGCAACGCACTAGACCAAGGTTAGGAAAAACAAAAATAACATTTTATAGGAGTGCATCGCCAAACAGCTTCGGTGGATCCCCAAAGAGTTCGGCGATGCCTTATCTCTATCACCGAATGGAACATTTAAGATAGGTCATGATGGCGAAGGAAGGTAGGAGTTCAACAATGCATCAAAGAGTTTGGTAATACTTCCTTAGCATTGCCAAACTACTATGACATCGCCAAACTATCACCTTAATTCGCCAAACCTACAGACACTTTTGGAGATATGGGGAGTACTTTGGCGATACGCCATGCAGTTTGGTACAAAAGTTCTCTTCCTTATCACCGAAAGTCATCTTCTCCAACACTTCAACCTTTTCAAATATTTCAAGCCATTTTCATGGCGATATCAGTCTAAAACAACCATGGTATTGAGACTTCCCCAGGTTTCAACATCAAACAATAATTTCAATAGTTTTTCCCTTAAGAACGACGTCACCCAATCCATCATCGAGTAAAATAATTTGATTGCAAGGTATAATTCAGAAAATTCAATTCAAGGACAAAACCCACATTCACAATTGCATACGAATCGACCCAGAAATAAGATGATTCACCCTGTTAGCGATTATATCCAAGATTTACCCCCAATTTCAACAAACCTTACAACTATAATTCACGATTTTAACAATATCCATAATTTTAAAACTCAATTGTGACCTAAATGATTAACCCCATATTTTCACAAACCATTCGAACAAGATTTAGTATAAAAGCTCAATAACCCAGTTATACCACCTTATGAACATGACTTCACCTCATTAACAACACATAACAATACATTTAGAGCAACAAAGTAAGATTTTAAACAAAAATTGAACTATAACCTTCAGATCTAGTGATTAAAATTGAGTTAGAGGAGAAAAAGAAGCAGTGGTGCATGCACAAGGATACCCAAACTCCAGTGAGTACTGACGATGGTGGTGGTGGTGGTGTGCTCGTGTAGTGGTGATGGTTTGAGAGGAATTAAGTGTGTGTGTGCGCGTGTGTTTGTTGAATAGGTTTAGTGATAAAAGACAGGAAAATAGGAATAGATTTGAAGAAAATAAAGAGTCAAGAGTTGAAAGTCAAGGGTCAAAGAAAGTCAAACTGTCATCCTTTAATACGTGAACCAGTTCGACAATATGGGTACTCATCACATGATTCATGATGCACCATACTCTCCAAAACATAGACAATCTTCATAGTATTCATATCTTGGATTATCATTTGGGCGAACCAATTAGGCGATGGTCAGGTTTATCGCCAAATTCATCGGTGATCTGCCAAATGGTGAAAAGTATCGCTAAATGTCACAGTTGAAAAGACTTGGGAGATCGATTTTGGTGATTCACTGATGAGTTTGGTGAATCGCTAATACCTCTTCTTTGGAGCTTTGTGCATGATCTCCTATATTTTACTACTCTGGCTTGTTTTGTGATATGTTTTCCATATTCCAACTCCATCACACACCTGAACCGTGCAACAAACGTTATTCAAAAAGACAAAAAGTAAAACTTGGGTTGCCTCCCAAGAAGTGTCTTAGTTATTGTCGTGGCACAATGTTGTTCCTCATTAATCAAACATCTTTGTAATAAAGTGCCTCCACTTTAGTAGCTCTGGACCTACCAACATAGAAGTGTTTCAACCATTGACCATTCACCGTGAACCTTCTCTTCTCATGGTCTATCAATTCAATGGCACTACTAGGATACACATTTACCACCGTGAAAGGGCCCGACCATTTGGACTTGAGTTTCCCCATGAAAAGTTTCAACTTTGAATTAAAAAAAACACCTTATCTCCCACTCAAAAATTTCTCTTCAATATCTTGGCATCATGCAACCTTTTCATTCGCTCTTTGTATAGAATGGAGCATTCATACACTCGAAGGCAAAATTCGTCCAACTCTTGCAATTTCTCCAATCTAGACTTAGAAGCATCCTCACAATCCATGTTTAGCTTTTTCAAAGTCCAAAGAGTATATTGTTACAATTCCACTGGTAGATGACATGCCTTTCTGAACACAAGTTGATTATGAGACATTCCAAGTGGCATTTTAAAAGTGGTGAGATATGCCCAAATGGATTCATCTAGTTGTCTCGCCCAATTGGTTCGACCCATATTGATGGTCTTCTTCAAGATTAATTTAACCTCACTATTTGAAACTTTAACTTGCCCACTTGTTTGAGAATGGTACGAGGTCGCTACCTTATACTTGACCCCATACTTTTTTAGGAAAGCACCGAACACTCTATTACAAAAATGAGAGCCACCATCACTAATGATTTCCTATGGAGTTTTGAAGCTTGTATAATAATACTTTCTCAAGAATAACGTGATGCTTTGCTCTCATTATTAGGAAATGTAATTTCCTCAACCCACTTGGATACATAATCAACAACCACCAATAAATACTTATTCCCATAAAAGCTTACAAAGGGCCCCATGAAGTCGATACCCTATATGTCAAACAACTCAACTTTAAGATTGGATTTCAAGGGAATCTCATACCTCTTGAAATCCCACCTTGCATTTGGCATGGCACACATGACTGGACCCATTCATGAGATCCCTATGAAGCATGGTCCAATAGACACCTCTATGAAGAACTTTGGCAGCCGTTCTCACAATACCATGATGACCCAAAAATTAAGACGAATGACATGCCTTAAGAATGGGCTGCATATCCAATTCCATCACACCTATGGATCAATTCATTCATGCATTCTCTAAATAAATAAGGCTCATTCCAATAATATCTTTTCACATCATGGAGGAATCACTTCTTTTGGTCATAATTCAAATCATCAGGGAATAATCCACACACTACATAGTTGGCATAATCCCCATACCATGGTTGTAGATCCCCCGTAAAGGCCATGATAAACTCATCGGGAAATGCTTCATCAATATCAATTCTTCCCAATTTCATATTGTTAGACTCAAGGCGGGGTAGATGATTCGCCACTTGGTTTTTGCATCCTTTCCAGTATATTACTTCAATGTTGAACTCTTGAAGTAATAATATCCACCAGATCAACGATGGCTTAGTCTCTTTTTTAGCCATCAAATACCAAAGAGCGGCATAGTAGGTATGTACAGTGACTTTAGTAACCCAAAAAGTAAGAAAAAACTTTTCAAAAGCATAAACTACGACTAGTAATTATTGCTCCATAACCGTGTAGTTTTGTTTTGCATCATTCAAGGACTAACTTGCATAATAGATCAGGTGAAAGAGCTTATCCTTCCATTGACTGAGAACCGAGCCTAGTACCAAGCCACTTGGATCACCATTAATTCAAAAGGATGTGACCAATTTAGGGCCACAATGATAGGAGCCGATACACGCTTCTCCTTAAGGCATTTGAAAGCTCTCACACAATCTCCATCAAATTCAAATTTGGCTTCCTTTTTAAGGAGTTTACACATAGGATGAGATATTTTGGAGAAATCTTGATGAATTATTGATAGAACCCGACATGGCCTAGGAAATTTCGAATACCCTTAATAGATATCAGAGGGGGCAACTTAGAAACCGCTTAGACCTTGTCTTGGTCAACTTGAATGTCTTGGCCCAATATATTATACCCTAGTACAATACCTTCCTTTACCATGAAATAACATTTCTCCCAATTTAGTACTAGGTTAGCTTCCACAAACCTTTGAAGAACTTTAGCCCAGTGCTCAAGACAAGCCTCAAATGTAGCACCCACTATCGAAAAGTCATCTATGAAGACTTCCATTATGTCTTCCACCATGTCCAAAAATATTGATTGCATGCATCTTTGAAAGGTGGCGGGGTCATTGCATAGCCCAAATGGCATGTGTTTGAATGCAAATGTACCATACAGACATGTGAAAGTAGTGTTCTCTTGATCTTTGGGGGCTATGGAGATTTGTTAAATCTGGAGTACCCATCAAGGAAACAATACCAACCCCTCCCCACCAAGCAATCAAGATTTGATCCATGAAAGTCATAGGGAAATGGTCCTTTTTTGTCCAAGAATTGAGTTTTCGATAATCCATACATACTCTTCAAGGCACAACCGGTCTAATGGGCACAAGCATATTGTTCTCATTGGTTACCACCGTAATTCCTCCTTTCTTAGGTATGCATTGTACCGGGCTCACCCAAGTACTATCCGAGATTAGATACACAACATTCGCGTCTAGCTATTTGATGATTTCCTTCTTAAACACCTCTTATATAGGAGTGTTTAGCCTCCTTTGATGTTCCACACTTGGCATACATTCGGCTCTAACTTAATTTTATAATTATAAATACCGAGAGAAATTCTGATAATGTCGGCTATAGTCCAACCAAGAGCCCTTATGAGTTTCTATAATACCAATTTCAATGCCTCAAATTGCCATGCCAATAAGTCTGCTGCAATAATAACGGGTATGGTGTTGTTTTTCCCCAAGAACACATAGCGGAGATGATGAGGGAGTGGCTTGATTCCAAGTTTTGGAGGCTCTTCTACCGATGGATTTGCGAGAGAACTCTCCCAATTCTTTAGATCAAGGTCAAGTTTATGTGGGTTCTTGTTGTGTGAACCAAGGCCGGTCAAGGGGGCTACAACTTCATTATATTCTTCAGCATGCTCACTTCCATAATTCCATAAGACTGCCACTAGTGGCTTACTTATAAAGTCCACTTCCATTTCCTTGGAAACCTCATCATCAATCATGTCAATCACCAAGATCACTTGCAAATCCCGAGGTTACTTTATGGAATTGCATACATTGAAGGTGACTTCCTCATTATTAACCTAAAATTTCAACTCTCCATATTCTACATCAACAAGTACTCTCTCGGTAGCCAAGAATGGTCTACCAAGAATTATGTAAACCACATGGTCGATCTCACAATAGATGATAATAAAGATGGTCGGGAATATGAACCGATTAACACAAATAAGCACATCATAGAGAATCCCCACTGGTCTTTTTATGGATTGGTCCGTCATCAAAAGCCTCATAGTAGTGGCTTTGAAAGCCCCCTACGTAACTTTTTGAATACAACTAATGACATTAAAGTAATACTTGCCCCTAGATCACATAATGCTTTACCGAATTAATAAACACCAATCATACAAGAAACGGTAACAGCCCTCGGATCTTCTTTCTTGACCACCATATTACTAGTCATTATCTTACTACTATTATATGACACTTAGACCGCTTTGAAATCAATGATTCTCTTTTTGGTTACCAAGTCCTTCATAAACTTGGCATATCTAGACATTTTATGCAAGGCCTCAAGTAGTGAGATTTTCATGGACAAGTTGATAAATTTGGAGAGAAACTTCTTGAATTTCATATCATCCTCCTTTTTCTTAGTCTTTGAGGGAATAGAGGAGGTATCTTAATTGAAGGCTTTGAAGTAATTGGGCTTTCATTTGGTTTTGAGACATTTTCCTCAATCACTTGTTGTTTCTCTTCATTTTCAATCACATTCTCAACTTCTCTTGGCTTTTTAATATTCAAATCTTTGGGGAGAGGAACTTCTTCATCCAACTTGCCAAATATTTTTCTCTTTCCACTTGCTTTCTCTTCAACTACCTTATTATTAGAGCCATCCTCGTGATCTAGTACCTCACCACCAAGTATTTTTCTGCTCCTAGTAACAATGGCAATACAATGAGCATCATTTTTAGGATTCATCACAGTGCCACTAGGGAGTCCTCCCTTTTGCCTACGGTTGAGGTGAGCCGAGATTTGGCTCAATTGGGTCTCAATTTGTTTAATCAAAGCCATATGAGAAGTGACCATTTGGTTCAATTGAGAGTAATCACTCTTTATTTATTTGAGCATCTTGTCGGTCCCTTAAACTTTTATGAGTATTCTAGCAAGCACATCTTTCTTCTTATAACTTTTCGAATCAATGGAGGTGGCTTCTTTTCCCTTTTGACTATCATACGGAGATATGTATCTATCATGATCTTTTTCCCTATCCTTATCCCTCTAATTATAATCTCTTTCTCTATCTTTATCTCTCCAATCTATATCATGGTCACAATTACAATCTCTTCAATCTCGATGCTTTCTATCTCGATCTCTATCCTTCTAACCTTCATTCCCACCTTGCCTTTGGTAGGTAGGTCAGTGTAATGACCCTTTCTGTCATTAAGGATAAGTCTGATGTATAAAAATTTGGGTTAAGATTTTCCTCAAATTGGGAGTTAAAATTTTTGGCTAGGCTAGTCTTGGACAAAATTCGAGTGAGGTATGGTCTAGAGGAATTCAGGAATGGATTGGGTAAATGTGAAATAATTTAGTATGATTTTATGTTAGCTAATATGATAAGGAATCCATAGAATTTTTAGAAGTGAATTCGGGTAAGTAGAACTTTTGCTATCGAACCTAATGTAAAAGGTTTAGTAAGGAATGTCATGGTTTGAGGGTACATTATGAAAAAGGTAAAAATGGAAGCAATCCTGAGTTTCTGCCTCACCACACCCTCTATAGTGGGTGGCAGGCTGCAATGACTGTGCTACTATAACGGAGAAATTCCCGCTATAGTGGGAGTCAAAATCGGTCATTCCCACCTTAGCAGGTGGATTTTTCTATAGCAAGGCTCTATAGAGGGATCAGGATGATATAGCGGGATATATATAGAAAATTACCCCAAAATTGTTTATTATTCCTAAACTTATTTTGGGAAAGGCTTAGGAGATTTTGGTCGGTTTTCACATGTTTTTCATCTTAATTCATCATAAAGGTAAGTAATTCCTTCCATTAACTCATAGATTAATTGTAAACTACTACAAATTGTTAGTTTATGGGTTTTGGGGAGGATTTAGCTTAACCTAGCTGATTTTTCTGGTGCAATGGGGTAAATTGGGTGTAAAACCATTGGGTTTTGGTTAAAAGTGGTTAATCTACTCTTGCATGACTATAATTCACTATTATAACCATGAAATTATTAGGATTAAGGTAAAATTATGGTAGAAAAACCCTAGAATGGGAGGAATGACTATGAAATTGGCCTTGTGGTTTGGAATTAGGTTATAATCCTTGATATTGTAGGTCATTTGGTTGATTATGTGTTATATTCATATGTTTAGACCACAATCAAGCAGAGGTTTCAAGAAAAGGGAAAGCTCAAGTTCGATAGAGCATTCCAGGCTTAGATTGACATAGGTGATGGTTTAATGTAGTTGAAACCCAAATTGTTTTATGTGTGCATGATAATTGTTCCTTTGTATTTCTTATTACAATGCATGTTCAAGGAATGGGAATGACTATTTGATATCCTACGTGTTAATCACATGCAATGAATTTATTATTGTTTCTATTATCATTGTGGTTGTGATTGTTTTGATATCTGTCACTATTGTGGTATGTACCAATATTTAGACATCTTCACAGGATATATTATTATATGGTTGGCATAGACTTGATGTTTGGGATTTGGTACATGGACAAGAGCTTATCCCATGTAGGCCATGACTAATGGGTGACCATAAGACCCTTAGCATGTACATTAAGGTGTAGGTGAGTGTGACGGTTCCTTGAATGAATCGGGGATTATGTGTTTACTTGTGATGTTGGTTCCTTGAGTGAACTAAGCTTAAGTGTTGATTTGTTATATTTGGATTCTTGATGTAAATCGAAATTTATAATCTTGTTGTTATTGTTGTTGAATTATCTTTGAGTGATTCGGGTTTAATTGCAAGGTTGGCATGAATTTATATTTTATATTTACTTGAGTAGATGAGACATGGTTGCTATAGTTGATTTAGTCATGGTTTTTGACTTGGAGTGTTATTGGTAGTCATGGTCTTGACTTAACCTATTGTCCATGTTGATCTGTATTGATTGAACTTTGTGATATCATTAAATAAGGTTAAGTGTCATAAGTTTGAGGTAAGGTTACATGGTAGGTGTTAATGGTTTTCTTCCTTTACTAAGTTATGGTTATGTGTTCATATTTCTCAGTTTGGGTTGGCCAATGACCCTACTAGTACACTGTTGTTTCTTGTGTACTGATACTACACGTGCTCTTTTTTTTTGTTGAGTGCAGAGCATATTCCGATGACTATTTCAAGACCTCAACTGTGATTCAGATAGTGTTTGAACTCAAGGGTGAGATACCTCTTCCGAGCTGCCATGAGTTCTTCATTTATTTTTCTAGTCCATTATTTCGGACATAGACATTACTCTTGTTTTAGGGTTATACCCTTTGTTGGCATTTAGTGGTGTTTTGGTACAATTTTCACTGGCTTAGGCTTATTATTTTTAGTTTAGTCATCTAATTATTGTTTTCTTAATTAAAAGGGATTAGTTGCCTAAATTTTGGCTAAGTGTTGGATTGAATGTTTGCGGTTAGATGGTTCTTTCGTCAGGGGTTAGTGTGGGCGCCACTCATGGCGGGTTTAGGTTGTGACAAAGTTGGTATTAGAGCCATAGGTTTGTTGATCTCATTGTACCAAAATAGGTCCAGTAGAGTCTTGCAGAATAGTATGAAGACGTCGTACTTTTTTTGAGAGGTTATAGGATTTTAGGGAGCTATCATTTTTTTCTTCTTTCATGATATAACTTGATTACAATTGGTATCTAACCTTCTTCATTCTTTTTTCATCAAATGATGAATACTAGAGCAAACGGAGCCAGAGCTACATCCCCTCACCAGCAGCTCCAGCTGTAAAATCGACTATTTAGGGACATGGACGTAGAAGGGGTAGGAGAAGGGAAAGAGAGAGAGAAGCACCCGCTAGGAGTGAAGCTTAGGCAATAGATGGTCAAGTTCGTCAGAGATCAGTGACATCTCCCCTACACCAGGATTACTATGAGGAGGTTGAGGATATGAACAAGGATATTGGTGAGCAGGAGGAGGTGGCACCAGTTGGTGGTAAAACTCTTCCCCCTATGTCTTCTGAGATGATTCAGTAGGTGCTTTCCTTTCTGAGTGGATTGGCGGGTACTGGGTCTACTCCTGCTATACCTACCTATTAGTATCAAGGTGTTCAACCGACTGCTGCAGTTGCTCCTAAAATGGGTGAGGCTTTGGGGACTGAGATTTTCCCTCTCCTGGTTTTAGGACCTGTCATAATCGAGACTGAACATAACATTCTGACTAAGTTCTTGAAGATAAAACCTCCTACTTTTGTTGGCACTGAGACAGAGGATGTATTTGATTTTATTGTTGATTGTTATGAAAGGCTGCATAAAATGGGTATTGTGAGAAGCACAGTGTTGAGTTTGTTACTTTCCAACTACAAGGTGATGACAAGCAGTGGTGGAGGGTGTATGTGGAGTCTCGGTCACCAATTTTTCCTCCATTGACTTGGGCTCAGTTTTATACCTTATTTTTAGAGAAGTATGTACCCCGTACTCTTCGTGATCTCAAGAAGGATGAGTTTCTGGACCATGAGCAAGGCAATATGTTTGTTGCGGCCTTTGAGGCCAAGTTTTATGCTTTGTCCCATTATGTTACTCAGCTACATGGTACAGAGGAGGAAAGGATTTGGTTATTTATGAAGGGCCTGAAAACTGACTTGAAGGTTTTGACTGTTCATATGACTTCTGCTAGGAAGACCTTTAATAAGGTTTCTGATTATGTGAAGAAAGTAGAAGGGGTCAAGCAAGTTGGTCAGGCAAAGGCTTTAGTGAAGAAGTCTTGGAATGCAGGTAACTTTGGTGGTTCTTATTCCAAGGGTCATAGCCAGCAGGCCTAGCTGACTCACCCTATTCAGTCAGCTATGCTAGCTTCTACAGGTGGTCAGTCAGGGGCTATTTAGCAGCCCTCAGTTGCTAGAGGCCAAGAGGCTTCTTATTCTGTCACGACCCCGAATCTCCTTCGGGACGGACTGGCACCTGAACCCTTTGAGGCGCGAGAGAACCAATCTTTACTCATGACAAATATCTACTATATATGAAACTTGGCCGTTAGGGCCATCAAGTCAACATGGACATACATCTCTTATGTTCATCTTCCCACATACATATACAAAGTCTCTAACAGATATATTTACAAAACTAACTTAAGTTAGGACGAGTCCCCGCTTTACACAATACTACAATCAATACCAAAACGTATGTACACAATGACTCGGAAAGCCCCGAACCAACTGGAGCTCACCAATGACTGGAAAATGATCTGCAACCTACTTTGGAGGTCTACTAGCACCTGTGCCTGCAACAAGTAAGGTAAGTCCCCCAAGGGGGTCAGTACGAGGAATGTACTGAGTATGTAAGGCTATAAGAAACTATATCATACATAAGAACTTCAATGGAATCAAATATAAGAGAATAGTCAATGCGGATAAATCTTCGTTCGGAATCTGTGGAACCATGTACCTTACCTTTATTATTTTCCTTACTTTTACGTTCGTCATCTTTATTAGTCATCCACCTTATTGGTGGGTTATTATGGTCATCCACCTTATCGGTGGGTAGTCATCCACCTTATTGGTGGGTAGTCATCCACTTTATTAGTGGGTAGTCATCCACTTTATTAGTGGGTAGTCATCCACCTTTTTGGTGGGTAGTAATATAGTGTTAGGGTCCGCTCGATCTAGGCTTATGTTCCCTTTAGAGTCGTCCCGGTTCTCAAAAATTAACCCATATATGCATTACTTATTTCTTTTACTCTTGCAACCAAAAAATATGCTTTACTTTATTTCTTACTTTTGAGAGATTGATACATTGATTGTGAGAGATTGATATATTTGTAGTCATGACATTACTGGAAGCTTTGGAACATAACATTATTGGGAATTCGGAACCGTGTCCATGCATGAACAACAACGACTAATGAATGAGGAATATGTGACTTAACAATAGATAACAACTTGAAATGAGATACCTTTGGACATTTCGGAATGGAATAAGTACAATGTCAATATGAACATTATGCTGCGGAAGGATACAGAAAGAGTAACCTTACATACCTTATCTTCCCAATATGATTATACAATCCTAAATGTGAATACAATAGTCCAGCTCCTTCCTTACATTTCACTCTACAACACAAGTACATAACTAAGCTTACCTTAATAATGAACTACCTTACAAGTGCATACGACGACAATGAGGTACATGATTGCCTTAAAATGTCATTTCCCCCTTGACAATACCATTGATGAAATTATCATACCAACAATACCACAACATTCCATACATTGACCAATATATCATAAACCAGTATCATGTCACACCAAGTTCATACTTTACACTTCTCCATCAACACAACATCACAATTACTCCATCAATTCACCTCAATACACTTCATAACCACATGTCTATAACAATCCCACAAATTAGACTTATAGAAAAGTAACAAGTCAACAAACATAACCACACCATACATGTTGATATTTCATTCACACAATTCACTTTCATCAAAACCTCAAGTCTCCTTTCAAGTTTAAATCCCATAGATGACATATCTTTTGGCAAAAAGCAAAAATGCATTATTTACACTTTTAGAAATAACCATCATGATCTACATACTCTACCATGCATATAATATATTAATCCATAATAATAATCACTTACCCAAGCTTGAAAATGAGTGATCTTGTCCAAAAAGATTACATAGGGTTTGGAAGATATGAGAAATATCTTTTGGAAAATGTTTAGAAAAGCATGTGTGGTCTTTGGAATAAAAATCTGACTTTTGGACTTTATATAATCCCTCAATTCATCCTTATCCACTTATTGGCATTAAATACCATGTTTACTTGGTCAATGATGGAAGAATGGGTCATTTACCCTTTGGGCCTTGCACTTTGGTTTCATTTTGGGCCTTAAATTGAGCCCAATTTTACATGTTAGCTTAGCCCACCAAATTCAATGTGTTATACTCCTATTATCTCATTTTTAAATAAATTCATAAATGTTACGACAATAATTAACTCACGAGATTCATGTTCATAGCCTCAATTCTCAAAAATAGAAATTCTAGCCACTCATGGCTTAATTGAACATAATTTGATAAAATACTTGTGACAAAGAATTAACCCCCAAATCGGATGCTAATCTCACTCAAGAGTAGCCCTACTATGATGTAAAAATAATAACATAACCCAAAAGTACTCTTTATAGACTAATAATCGTAGAAGAAATTTGGCCAAAAGCACCCCGGCATGCTCTCGGGCGCCCTTGGGACTTGGTAAAATTTCTGCACCTGAACATGTGCACATTAGCGGCCTGGAAGGCCCCCAGGTGCGCCCCTATTCTGCCTGTGCCACAAAAATTTTGGCCAGAAGCGGCCTGGCACGCCACCTGCAGCGCCCCATACTTAATTTTTGATTTCGACTTTTCTTTGCGTATTTGGTTGGATGTTTCAAGTTCCAACCTTTTGCTTGCCTCTTATCTTTAAGATCCTTTGCTTGGATGTCCTTTAAACCTTGTTTTTCACTCCACATATGCTCCACAAAGTCACAAACACCTCGTACAAAGGTCTCATCACATGTACTAGCACACTATCAAATTTTTCCATCAATAACAATACAAAATACGTACTTATGGCTCTCGAAACCTAGGTAATAATGGTTCAAAATTTTCAAGTAGGGTCATAAATGTACGGGGTATTACATTCTTCCCCCCTTTAGAAACATTCGTCCTCTAATGTTAACAACATCGTCTCATGTACAACAAATGCATCTTTATATTAGCATATCTATACATATACACATTATGCTCATAGATACTTACTTATTCTTTCTCCACTTCCGCACTTTGAACTTTTTCTTCCGTTTGAAATAAATATGGGTACTTTGATTTCATCATTTCTTCAGCTTCCCAGGTGATCTCTTCGACTTGTTGATTTCTCTAAAGTACCTTTACGGAAGCTACATCTTTATTCCTCAACCTCTTCACCTGTCGATCTCGAATAGAAATAGGTATCTCTTCATAAGTGAGATCCTCCGTAACTTGGACATCCTCTATGGGAGTAATATGAGATGGATCTCCTATGCACTTTTGAAACATCGAAACATGAAATACTGGATGAACTGTGGAGAGTTCTTGGGGTAGTGCCAATTCATACGCACTTGCCCGAATCTTTGGACGGTTTCATATGGTACGTTATATAGGGCCAATTTTCCTTTCTTTCTGAATCTTATTACCCTTTTCATTGGTGACACTTTCAAAAATACCCAATCACCTATGGCTAATTCTAATTCTCTTCTTCTAATATCAGCATATAACCCCCATATTTTTGATGCTCTACTATTACCTATTGACATTTCGGACATTGAGCTACCAATTTTACAATGTTCTTTTTTCTTTATATTGCCTCACCAACACATCTCTTCCACGCCATGGTACATTTTGATTGCTCTCGAATAAATAGAATAATGTGAATGATGTCTATATTTGGTATAAATAATCTACCTTGATATTGAAGTACTCCCTCTTGCATAAACTCAAATACCTTTGTCGAACTTCGAGGTACATTCTTTTTCAATTGAAAGAAAACAAGATTTATATATTGCTTTTCTTTCTATCAGTTACAAATGAAGACTCTGCCACATTATACACTATAATTCTTTCGTCTAGAGTCTCATGAAGACGAACTAGCCACCTTGACTATACCTTACTTTCCTGTAAACTAACACTTAGTGTTTCCTATTGCTTTGCGGCTTAATGCATCGATTATCATATTTGCTTTCCCTGGATGGTGTCATATATCAACATCGTAGTCTTTTAAGAGATCTAGCCACCTTCGTTGCCTCAAATTAAGTTCCTTTTGCTTAAAGATATATTGAAAACTTTTGTGATCAGTATAGATATCAACACGAACCCCATACAAATAATGACGCCATATCTTTAAAACAAATATCACCAGTGCTAACTCAAAATCATGTATAGGATAAGTGCTCTCATGTGGGTGCAATTGTCTTGAGACATGCGCTATTACATTATTGTCCTATACAATGTGACCCAAGAACGATACAGATTTTAACCAAAAATCACTTTTAGCGAACTTTGCATATAGCTTACGGTCACGAAGAATCCATAACACTTGTCGCAAGTAATTAGCATGGTTTTCTCGTGATCTTGAATATCATTTCTAACATGGTCTCATACACATCTAACAATGGCTTGTATCACCCTATTCATTACCCATTAAAACTACTAGTGCAGTCATTAGTTTAAATGACATAACTAACACTCAATAAAGACCATACCGTGTTCGGAAAGCTATCTTTGGTATATCTTTTTCTTTCAACCCTTACCTGGTGATATCTCGATCTCAAGTCAATCTTTGAAAATATTTAGTATCCTGTAATCGGTTAAGTAAATCATCAATTCTATGGAAGGGATACTTATTCTTAAGCGTCATCATTTTTTTCTTCAGTTGCCGATAATCAATATACATTCTCAATGTGCCATTTTCCTTTTGTACAAACAACATTGGTGCACCCTCCCCATGGGGACATACTAGGTCTTATTAGGTGACATATGTACACTTTGGACATCATTTCCTTACCTTAAGATAGGAAATAAATTTACCTCTCGATGCTCCAACATTACTCCTCCATTCAAGGACAGTCTTTGGTAGAAAATGGAAATACACTGTCTTAGCTTGGCAATCTACGTGACATAACAAGAAGCCAACCAATTCATACCCATTACAACATTAAAATCTATCATTTCCATCCCAATAAGATCAACCAACTTAACATGATCACAAACATTCACTATACTATTACGATCTATTCTTTTTAACTATAATAAATTCACCAACTGATGTATAGACCTCAAATGGTATAACTAGTAATTCTGGTGTTCTTTCAAACTCCACAAAAATCAATGGGGTAACATATGATAAGGTAGGGTCCAGATTAATCAATGCATATACATTATGTGAAAATACAGTTATTATACCTGTAACCTCATCAGGAGAAACCTCCAAATTCTGTCTGTCGACTAGAGCATAGGTGCGGTTCTGAGTTCCTCTAGAACTAGCTTCTCCTCTAGCACCTCTACCACGACCAGCAGGTTGTACACCAGACGACGATGCCATAAAGACTAATCCCGTAGGTCGCTCCATACTACCCGTGTCCCCTTGTAGACACTCTCTAGTCAGATGCCTCGACATACCATACCGCAAACAAACATTTGGTCCATACCAGCATTCCCCTGAATGAAACTTCTCGCAGTGCTGGGACAATTGATGAGAAAATCTTACTGTCTGTGAACCTCGAATCACACTGCTCTGCCCCACATGACTGCCTCTAGACCCTCAAAACTGTGATGAAGTATCTACTGTAGGGGAAGAAAATGATGGTCTAGGCGGTCGAGAAGAACTTCGAGGCTCATATTCTCCTTAGGACACCATAAACTGTCCCATAGGTCTAGCCCTCTTTGAAGACCCTTTTTCAAATTCATGTACCCTCCTTCGTTGCCTCTGATCCTCCATCTTTTGTGCGAAGGCCTGTATTCTGGCTATGTCTATATCTTTGTTCAAAGCAGCAATGGTACAGTACCTTACCAAATATGGCTCTATTCTGTCCACATATCGATGGACTTTATCTGTCATTATGGCCACTACATTTAGAGCATATCGAGCCAAAGAATTAAACTGAAGAGTGTATTCTCTAACACTCATATTCCCCTGATGGAGATTTAGAAATTGATCTTCACGAGCCTGTCAGATCTCATATGGGAGGTAGTGATCAAGAAAGGCCGTTTTGAATTCCTCCCAACCAGCTGGAGGTACATCAATACCCCTCGATCTTTTCCAGTTTTCATACCATAATATAGCTTCAACTTTCAATCTATAGGCCGCAAGTTCAACTGTTTCTATACCATTCACATGCATAACCTCTAGAGCCCTTTGAATTTGATCTACAAAGTCCTGTGGATCTTCTTCTAGGTCTGACCCAGTGAATATGGGAGGGTCTAATTTAAGAAAATCTTGTGTCCTCCACTAGCTACTCTGGCCTCACTGTCGTTGCCTGTCATTGGACCAATTTGTCCTTGAGTTTGTGCAGCAACTAGCTGGGTCAACATATGCACTGCATTTCTTAAATTCTAGTCAGTGGCATTCATAGGCGGTTCCACGGATACTTCTCTACCCCTCTGCTCTTCAGGAAATGGAAGAGTTGAAGAAGACCGTGATGCAATTTCAGCGTCAGCCCCACCTTGACTAGCTTGGTCAGGTGGTGATTTACTCATTCTTTCTCTGTCAGGCATATCTACCTGCTTACCTTTGCCTCTACCTCGTCTTGTGATCGGCATTTTACTATAAACAAGAAAACCAATTACATGGTTAGGTAAAATTTTCACTTACAACATTGGCTCTATTGTATGATCTAGAAATGAAGAAATGAAACAACTCCTAAATGTCCCGTAGCCTCCCACTTATAAATATGGCGCGCAATACATCCATAAGCAAGACTCTACTCAGACACGGCTTTGTAGACACCCTTAGGACGACCTGCTCTGATACCACTTTTGTCATGCGCCAAACCTCATTGAGGCATGATTGGCACCCGAAGTCGATATGGCCCGAGAGAACCAATCTTTGCTCCTGAACCTTCATATGCATATACTCATATGAATCTTATTGAACCTTATGCAACTATATGGAAAACATGAACATGGAAATATATGCTATAAACATATATATCAAACTTGGCCGTTGGGGCCATTACGTCTAACTGAACGTACATCTCTTACATCCATATGCCCACATATGTCTACAAAAGCCTCTAACAGATGCATTTACCAGACCAACTAAGTCCCGACTTTATACAAAATTTACAATTCCAAAACAACTATACAACTATGACCCAGAAAGCTCCGAATTAAGTGGAGCTCACCAAAACTCTGCGAATGATCCCCAGTCTACAGAGGAGGTCTACTAATGCCTGTACCTGCAATATGTAAGGTAAGTCCCCCGAGGGGGTCAGTACGAAGAATGTACTGAGTATATAAGGCTTATAAGAAATAACATCATACATGAGAATGTCAATCTAATAAAAATATGAGAGAATAGTCAACATAGATGAACCATCGTTTTAAATGTGGAAACATGCATATCATAGTAATATGTTAGATCACTCACTTAACTCCTTATTAGTCATATAATATCATTCATACACATCCTCATTCAAGAGATTGTTCCTTCACTCAAAAGACTTACCTCCAAGAGGTTCTCCTATTCCCGAAATTCTAGAGGTTCCTCTATTCCATAGATTCCAGATATTCTTTCTTGCTTCTATGCCCACTACCATTAATAAACATCTCCTTGGTTGGTCGGTTGTAAAAGAATAATACTCATCCACATACATCCACTCCAGTGGTAGGGTAGGGAATTAATAATATAACGTACATCCACTCTATTAACGTACATCCACTTTATTGGTGGTTTATCCTACATCCACTCTCATGGTGGAAGAATATACATCCACTCTCTTAACGTACATCCACTCTATTGGTGATTTATCCTACATCCACTCTCATGGTGGAGAAATATACATCCACTCTCTTAACGTACATCCACTATATTGGTGGTAATTTAACTTATGCGCACACCTTTCTTCATTTCTTACTTTTGAGTGATTGATAAATGGTCATCATAAAGATGTGTTCTTTCACCCCATGGATACACTCATACTATTAGGATCGTTATCAGACATAATAACAACAATAGTGAAAAGAATTAATGAACGTGAATAAACTCTCTTTCTGCATGTGGGGATCTATGTAAATTACGTTCTTTACTTCTCTTGTGTTCATATTCATTCATCTTTATTATTCTACCCATGCTAGGTTGTTCTGTCGCCCCTGGGATGAGATTAACCCATGCTAGGTACTTTGACCCCTGGGATGTTATGTGAACCCATGCTAGGCTTTTGTGTCGCCCCTGGGATATCATTAACCCATGCTAGGCTTATTGCCCCTGGGATGTTATATTAACCCATGCTAGGCTTTTGTGTCGCCCCTGGGATGTACCATCATAACCCATGCTAGGCTTGTCGCCCCTGGGATGTACCATCATAACCCATGATAGGCTTTTATATCGCCCCTGGGATGTATCGGGATCAACCCATGCTAGGCGTTTATATCGCCCCTGGGATACCACCCGTGTTATTGGGATCGACCCATGCTAGGTATTTTAACCCCTGGGATACCACCCATGATTACTTCTTAATTATACACCTCTTATTTCTCTTGTTATTCTTACTTCCATTCTTAAGAGTGATTGAGATATTGAAGATCATGACATAATAGGAATCACAAATATATATATTACTTCTTCACTCTTGCTTCATGAGATTGACATCTTCACTTATGAGGAATAGATATATTAGCTTGCACATCACCTCTCTTGTTATTCTTATGAGATCTTATGAGATTTGTACTTCTACTTGTGAAAGATTGATACAAAGATAATCATCATAATTGAGGACTTGGAACATGACATGATTGGAAAAATGCTAGTTAAGAATAAATAGGTTCTCTTATGTTATTACTCTCTCTTGAGATCGTTCTTTAAAGAATGATAACGTTATGACATTTTTGGAACTTCACTCCATGAACAAGAGACAAACGAATCATCAGTCATTTAAGAATAGGACACATATGAGTAATAATATACGTCAACCTAAATTTGAGATACTTCAAACCTCTCGAAATTGAAACAAGTCCAATGTCAATGTGAACAACATGTTGCAGAGGGATATGGAGAAAGGAACCTTACATACCTTGTATTCTTACTACGAATACACAATCTTAGACGTGTATACAATATTCCTGCTCCTTCCTTATGTTTCTCTCTACAACACAAGTTTATAACGAAACCAACATTAACCACCAATTACCTTATAATGGCATACAACAACAATAAGTCACATGTTTAGCTTTAACATGTCATTTCCCCTTTAACAAAACCATTGATAAAATCATTATTCCAAATATCCTCCAATATTCCCAACATTGACCAATACATGATAATCCATACATTCCACCACAACACTTCCCCTTTACACTTTCTTATCCACACCACATCACAAACAATCCATCAATTCACCTTAATACACTTCATAGCACAAATCGGCCAACATCCCACAATTTGCACTTATAAAAAAATAACAAATTAAATAATAAAATAACACCATATACGTTCATATTTTATCCATACCATGATTTTTTATCAAAGGCACAAGTCCAAATTAAAGCTCAAATCCCATGGATCACAAATCTTATACAAAAGCACAAAGTGCCATGTCCAACATTTCACCATAACCAACATGATATACATATTATCTCATGCTTATAATATGTTAAAGTACAATAATATTCACTTACCAAAGCTTGAAAGATGATGATCTTGCTCCAAGAAGTGCCTTAGGGTTTTGAAAGCCAAAGAGATGTTCTTGGGAAATTTCTAGAAAAAGATAGATAAGGCATGGGTGTTTCTCATGATAAAATCAGATATTTGGCCCCTTTTATATACCTTGAGTCCATACTTAGTCATTAATGTGGTATTCTAGAAGGTCTTGGCAAGAATGGGTCATTTGACCCATTTTGGGCCATGCTTTCATTTCATTTTTGGGCCCTTTTTGGGCTCAATTCACTTAACCCGATAAAATCAATAATTTCTCGTGTTTAAGTCATCTCATATGTATTACAATAATATTACCACTCATGCTATTCATATCCGTAGCCTCAATCCAAAAACCAAGTGATTCTAGCCACGTTTGGCTTATTTTGACTATAAGGGTAAAATCGTCATTTTGGCCCCAAATTCGTTCTCGAGTAATTTTATCATACCAATGTAATATGTAATTCATTTCATGTATATACTCTTGGTTGTAGAATAAATGTAGCAAAAATCGGCTCGGTACGACCCCGGATACCCTTAGGACTTAGAAATTTCCAACTTTCGAAAAAGTGGAAAACCCAAGGTGGCACGCCCCTGGGTGCGCCAACCTACTGCCTATGGGCTACAAATTTTAGCCCAGAGTGGCTTTGCATGGTCCCAAATGCGCCCCTTACTTAGTTTTTTCGAAAATTCCATTTTTCGACTTCTCTTCGCGGGTTTAGTTAGATACTTCAAGTCCTATTCTTTAGCTCACTTCTTACCCTTAATATACTTTGTTTAGAGGTACTCTTAGCCTTATTTTAAGCCCCACAACTACGCCATAAAACTCACAAAACAACTCTTATGAAGGGCTAATTCACATGTATGAAGCCAAATTTCAATTTCCTCCACATTAACATCACCAAATGCATACTTAGAGCTCTCGACACCTAAGTATACAGTGTTAAATGTCGTCACATAGGGTTATGAAGGTATGGGGTGTTACATTCTCTCCCCCTTAGAAACATTCGTCCTCGAATGTTAACGATGTTGCTTCCCTTAGAACAAATGCTTGGGCCATTTCTTCTATTTGAAACAAATATGGGTACGTCGATTTCATTTTATTTTGTTTGCTCAACTTCTCATGCGATCTCTTCAACTTGTTGATGTATCCAAAGAACTCATACAAAATGTACGTCTTTCCTTATTAGCCTTTTCACTTGTCGGTCTAGAATAACAATAGGTATCTCTTGCTTGGCAATCTTCGTGACATACAAGAAGTCAATCATTTCATGCCCATTCCAACATTAAAAATCCTTAATTTCCATCTCCATAAGATCAACCATCATAACTTGATCACAAACATCTCCTATACCATTACGATATGCCTTTTCAACTATAATACATTCACCAACTGATGTAAAGACGTCAAAGGACTTGACTAGTAATTCTAGGGTCAGCTCCACCTTGACTGGCTTGGTCAGGTGGTTCCTTCATCGGCAGGCATATCCACCTTCTTACCTTTGCCTTTTCCCTTTCTCATCATCGGCATTTTTACTATACACAAGAAAAGCTACAATCTTACTTACGACACTGGCTCTATTGCACGATCTAGAAGTGAAGAAAGGAAACAATGTCCTAAATGTCCCGTAGCCTCCTGCTCATAAATGTGGTGCACAACACATCCATGAACAAGACTCTACTCGAACACGGCTTTGTAGACACCCTTAGAACGAACTGCTCTAATACCACTTTTGTCATGCCCCAAACCTCATTGAGGCATGATTGGCACCCGAAGCCGATATGGCCCGAGGCAACCAATCTTTGCTCCTGAACCTTCGTATGCATATCCTCATATGAATCTTATTGAACCTTATGCAACTACATGGAAAACATGAACATGGAAACATATGCTATAAACATATATATCAAACTTGGCCGTTGGGGCCATTACGTCTAACTGAACGTACATCTCTTACATCCATATGCCCATATATGTCTACAAAAGCCTCTAACAGATGCATTTACCAGACCAACTAAGTCCCGACTTTATACAAAATTTACAATTCCAAAACAACTATACAACTATGACCCAGAAAGCTCCGAATTAAGTAGAGCTCACCAAAACTCTGCGAATGATCCCCAGTCTACAGAGGAGGTCTACTAATGCCTGTACCTGCAATATGTAAGGTAAGTCCCCCGAGGGGGTCAGTACGAAGAATGTACTGAGTATATAAGGCTTATAAGAAATAACATCATACATGAGAATGTCAATCTAATAAAAATATGAGAGAATAGTCAACATAGATGAACCATCGTTTTAAATGTGGAAACATGCATATCGTAGTAATATGTTAGATCACTCACTTAACTCCTTATTAGTCATATAATATCATTCATACACATCCTCATTCAAGAGATTGTTCCTTCACTCAAAAGACTTACCTCCAAGAGGTTCTCCTATTCCCGAAATTCTAGAGGTTCCTCTATTCCATAGATTCCAGATATTCTTTCTTGCTTCTATGCCCACTACCATTAATAAACATCTCCTTGGTTGGTTGGTTGTAAAAGAATAATACTCATCCACATACATCCACTCCAGTGGTAGGGTAGGGAATTAATAATATAACGTACATCCACTCTATTAACGTACATCCACTTTATTGGTGGTTTATCCTACATCCACTCTCATGGTGGAAGAATATACATCCACTCTCTTAACGTACATCCACTCTATTGGTGATTTATCCTACATCCACTCTCATGGTGGAGAAATATACATCCACTCTCTTAACGTACATCCACTATATTGGTGGTAATTTAACTTATGCGCACACCTTTCTTCATTTCTTACTTTTGAGTGATTGATAAATGGTTATCATAAAGATGTGTTCTTTCACCCCATGGATACACTCATACTATTAGGATCGTTATCAGACATAATAACAACAATAGTGAAAAGAATTAATGAACGTGAATAAACTCTCTTTCTGCATGTGGGGATCTATGTAAATTACGTTCTTTACTTCTCTTGTGTTCATATTCATTCATCTTTATTATTCTACCCATGCTAGGTTGTTCTGTCGCCCCTGGGATGAGATTAACCCATGCTAGGTACTTTGACCCCTGGGATGTTATGTGAACCCATGCTAGGCTTTCGTGTCGCCCCTGGGATATCATTAACCCATGCTAGGCTTATTGCCCCTGGGATGTTATATTAACCCATGCTAGGCTTTCGTGTCGCCCCTGGGATGTACCATCATAACCCATGCTAGGCTTGTCGCCCCTGGGATGTACCATCATAACCCATGCTAGGCTTTTATATCACCCCTGGGATGTATCGGGATCAACCCATGCTAGGAGTTTATATCGCCCCTGGGATACCACCCGTGTTATTAGGATCGACCCATGCTAGGTATTTTAACCCCTGGGATACCACCCATGATTACTTCTTAATTATACACCTCTTATTTCTCTTGTTATTCTTACTTTCATTCTTAAGAGTGATTGAGATATTGAAGATCATGACATAATAGGAATCACACATATATATATTACTTCTTCACTCTTGCTTTATGAGATTGACATCTTCACTTATGAGGAATAGATATATTAGCTTGCACATCACCTCTCTTGTTATTCTTATGAGATCTTATGAGATTTGTACTTCTACTTGTGAAAGATTGATACAAAGATAATCATCATAATTGAGGACTTGGAACATGACATGATTGGAAAAATGCTAGTTAAGAATAAATAGGTTCTCTTATGTTATTACTCTCTCTTGAGATCGTTCTTTAAAGAATGATAACGTTATGACATTTTTGGAACTTCACTCCATGAACAAGAGACAAACGAATCATCAGTCATTTAAGAATAGGACACATATAAGTAATAATATACGTCAACCTAAATTTGAGATACTTCAAACCTCTCAGAATTGAAACAAGTCCAATGTCAATGTGAACAACATGTTGCAGAGGGATATGGAAAAAGGAACCTTACGTACCTTGTATTCTTACTACGAATACACAATCTTAGACGTGCATACAATATTCCTGCTCCTTCCTTATGTTTCGCTCTACAACACAAGTTTATAACGAAACCAACATTAACCACCAATTACCTTATAATGGCATACAACAACAATAAGTCACATGTTTAGCTTTAACATGTCATTTCCCCCTTAACAAAACCATTGATAAAATCATTATTCCAAAAATCCTCCAATATTCCCAACATTGACCAATACATGATAATCCATACATTCCACCACAACACTTCCCCTTTACACTTTCTTATCCACACATCACAAATAATCCATCAATTCACCTTAATACACTTCATAGCACAAATCGGCCAACATCCCACAATTTGCACTTATAAAAAAATAACAAATTAAATAATAAAATAACACCATAGACATTCATATTTTATCCATACCATGATCTTTTATCAAAGGCACAAGTCCAAATTAAAGCTCAAATCCCATGGATCACAAATCTTATACAAAAGCACAAAGTGCCATGTCCAACATTTCACCCATAACCAACATGATATAAATATTCTCTCATGCTTATAATATGTTAAAGTACAATAATATTCACTTACCAAAGCTTGAAAGATGATGATCTTGCTCCAAGAAGTGCCTTAGGGTTTTGAAAGCCAAAGAGATGTTCTTGGGAAATTTCTAGAAAAAGATAGATAAGGCATGGGTGTTTCTCATGATAAAATCAGATATTTGGCCCCTTTTATATACCTTGAGTCCATACTTAGTCATTAATGTGGTATTCTAGAAGGTCTTGGCAAGAATGGGTCATTTGACCCATTTTGGGCCATGCTGTCATTTCATTTTTGGGCCCTTTTTGGGCTCAATTCACTTAACCCGATAAAATCAATAATTTCTCGTGTTTAAGTCATCTCATATGTATTACAATAATATTACCACTCATGCTATTCATATCCGTAGCCTCAATCCAAAAACCAAGTGATTCTAGCCACGTTTGGCTTATTTTGACTATAAGGGTAAAATTGTCATTTTGGCCCCAAATTCGTTCTCTCGTAATTTTATCATACCAATGTAATATGTAATTCATTTCATGTATATACTCTTGGTTGTAGAATAAATTTAGCAAAAATCGGCTCGGTACGACCCCGGATACCCTTGGGACTTAGAAATTTCCAACTTTCGAAAAAGTGGAAAACCCAAGGTGGCATGCCCCTGGGCGCGCCAACCTACTGCCTATGGGCTACAAATTTTAGCCCAGAGCGGCATTGCATGGTCCCAAATGCGCCCCTTACTTAGTTTTTTCGAAAATTCCATTTTTCGACTTCTCTTCGCGGGTTTAGTTAGATACTTCAAGTCCTATTCTTTAGCTCACTTCTTACCCTTAATATACTTTGTTTAGAGGTACTCTTAGCCTTATTTTGAGCCCCACAACTGCGCCATAAAACTCACAAAACAACTCTTATGAAGGGCTAATTCACATGTATGAAGCCAAATTTTAATTTCCTCCACATTAACATCACCAAATGCATACTTAGAGCTCTCGACACCTAAGTATACAGTGTTCAATGTCGTCACATAGGGTTAGGAAGGTATGGGGTGTTACATATTATTCTTGGTAGGCCATTCTTGGCTACCGGACGGGCTCTAGTTGATGTTGAATGCGGTAAAGTTTTGAGTAAACAATGAAAAGGTGTCCTTCAGCGTTTGCAAGTCCATGAAGCAACCTATTGATTTACAATTGGTCTCCATAATCGATGTGATTGATGAAGAAGTGTCTAATACTATAGATATTGACTTTGTTAGTGAACCTTTGGTGGGAGTTTTATGGAATCTTGAAAGCGAGAGGATTGAAAGATATGATGAAGTAGTTACATCTTTGAAGGGCCTTTGGGTCTTACAAAAAAAATCCTTGCAAGTTGGACCTTGACTTGAATAATTGAGAAACTCATACCGCAAAGCCTTCGATTGAAGATCCACCACAAATTGAGCTCAAACCATTACTACCTCATCTCCGTTTTATGTTCTTGGGAGAAGGTGAGACTCCACCCATTATTATTATGGGACACTTGTCATCTTGGAAAATTGAGGTATTGAAATCGGTGGTGATATGGTATATTAGGGCTCTTGGATGGACCATAGCCGATATTATTGGAATTCTACCAGGTATATGTACCCACAAGATCAAGCTTGAGCCTGAGTTTGTAGCAAGTGTAGAACACCAACGAAGACTAAACCCTCCGATGCAAGAAGTTGTGAAGAAAGAAATCATCAAGTGGTTTGATGCGGGTATAGTCTATACTATTTCAGATAGCACATTGGTAAGTCCCGTTCAGTGTGTTCCCAAGAAAGGTGGAATTATGGTGGTCCCAAACAAAAATAATGATCTTATTCTCGTTCGTCTGGTCACGGGCTGGAGAGTGTGTATTGATTATAGTAAGTTGAATTCATGGATCGAGAAGGATTATTTCCCCATGCCCTTTATGGACCAAATACTTGATCACTAGAGGGAAGGGGTTGGTATTGCTTCCTCGATAGATACTCGAGCTACTATCAAATTTTAATAGCCCCCAAAGATCAATAAAAAATGACCTTTACTTATCCTTATGGAGCTTTTGCTCTCAGGCGCATGCCCTTCATGCTATGCAATGCACCGGATACCTTTCAACGGTGTATGCTTTCTATCTTTTCGGACATGGTGGAGGATTCTATGGAGGTATTTATGGACGATTTCTTGGTTGTTGGTGGTACATTTGAGGATTTCCTGAAACACTTGGAAAAGGTGCTTGAAAGATATGTGGCAAATAATCTTGTGTTGAATTAGGAGAAATGCCACTTTATGGTAAAGGAAGGGATTGTTCTCAAACATAAAATATCGGGCCAATGAATCCAAGTTGATCAAGCTAAGATGGAAGTCATTGCTAAGCTACCACCTCCAATTTCTATAAAAGGGGTCTGGAGTTTCCTTGGCCATGCAAGTTTTTATAGGAGGTTCATTAAAGCTTTCTCTAAAATTGCCCATCCAATGTGAAAAACTATATGAGAAGGAGGTAAAATTTGAATTTAATGGAGAGTGTTTGAGGGCGTTTAATTGACTTAAGGAGAAGCTTGTCTCAGCCCCCTATTATCGTGGCCCCTAATTAGTCACAACCGTTCTAACTCATGTGTGATGCTAGTGGACTTGCATTAGGAGTCGTGCTTGGACAATGAAAGAAGAAATTTTTTCATCTCATTTACTATGCTAGTAAGTTGTTAAATGATGCACAAAGTAACTACACTGTCACAGAGCAAGAATTACTAGATGTGGTTTATAAGTTTGAGAAATTTTGAGCTTATTTGTTAGGCATAAAGGTTATAGTGCACACCAATCATGCTGCTCTCCGATATTTAATGGCCAAGAAAGAAGAAAAACCTCCATTGATAAGGTGGATTCTACTACTTCAGGAATTTGACTTTGAAGTGAAGGATCAAAAGGGTTGTGAAAACCTAGTGGCAGACCACCTATCATGCCTTGAGACAAATGAAGAAAATTGGGGTGATTTTGAACTTGTTGATACATTTCCTGACGAGCTTGTCATGATATTGAAAGGGAGCACACCACCGTGGTATGCTGACTTTGCAAACTATAGAGTGAGTGGACTGCTCCCCAATGAGTTGAGCTACTATCAAAGGAAAAGATTCTTGTATAAAGTGAAGAGGTACTTTTGGGACAAACCCTATCTTTTTAGGGAATATGTGTATGGAATTATACATCGATATGTTATGGAAGAAGAGATGAAATCCATTCTTAAAGCCTGCCATTCATCTCCATAAGGTGGCTATCATGGGGGTGTGAGAATCGCCGCTAAAGTTTTTCAGTGTGGGTATTATTGGCCTCCCATCCACCGTAATGCTTACGAATGGGTAAAACTTGTACACAATGTCAAATGCATGGTGGTATATCGAGGAGGTATGAGATCCCTTTGAGGGCCAACCTCAAAGTGGAGTTATTCGATGTGTAGGGAATTGATTTTATGGGTCCTTTTGTGAGCTCATATGGTAATAAGTATATATTGCTGGACGTTGATTACATATCCAAATGGGTGGAGGCCATTGCCTTGCCGACCAACGAGAGTAAAAGTGTCACATTCTTCTTAAATAAATACATTTTCACTAGGTTCGAAACTCCCCGATCCATTATAATTAATGGTGGCTCTCATTTTTGTATTTGGGTATTCAAAGCTTTGCTTGATAGGTACGGGGTGAAACATAAAGTGGCTACCCCGTATCATCCTCAAATGAGTGGCCAGGTGGAGGTTTCCAATTGGGAGATAAAGTCGATCTTGGAGAAAACTGTAAACACCAGACGCATAAATTGGGCAAGATAACTTGATGATGCTCTTTGGGAATATAAGACCGCATTCAAGACTTCTATTGGCATGTCGCCCTCTTATTTGGTGTTTGGAAAGGCATGTCATCTCCCTATTGAATTGGAGCACAAAACATTATGGTCCTTGCATAAATTGAATATGAATTGGGTGGATGCCTACCAAGTCAAGAGTAGAACAAATTCATGAGTTAGAGGAGTTTCGACTTAAGGCATATGAGAGCTCGGCGTTATACAAGGAGAAAATGAAGAAATGGCATAATTCTAAGATCTTGAAAAGAGAGTTTCATGCGGGAGATAATGTGCTACTTTTCAATTCTAGGTTAAAACTCTTTGTGGGTAAGCTAAAATCCAAGTGGTTGGGCCCTTTTGTACTGTTCAATGTCTATCCTAGTGGAGCTATCAAGCTGGAGGACCACGAGAAGAGAAGGTTCACGGTGAATGGTCAAAGGCTAAAACATTTCTATGAGGGTGGACCCGGAGATGCTAAGGTTGAGTTTCTCTATTTTAAGGATGCTTAATGATGAGGAACAACGTCGAGCCACGACGATAACCAAGGCTCTTCTTGGGAGGCAACTCAAGGTTAATTATTGTCATTTTCTAATTATTTGATTGTTAATTCTTATTTATTTTGGTGAATACACGTAAAAAAAATAAAAAATTCTAAGTATGGGAGATGGGACGCACTGTTTTGGCCTAAATTGTACACCTGCTAGCGCACATACCCACATGGACACGCATGTCAGGGCGCATGTTGCCACCAGGTGAGGTTTTACACACTGGTTGGGGTCAATAGCCACCTGCGGGCGTAGGCCAGGCACCTGCGTGTGTAGGCTGTCCAATGTAGGTGGCCTGACATCTTCACTGCCTCTCACCTATTCACTCACCTACGTGGGCAGCTCATGCACATGCGTGCACAGGCTGGCCTCAGCAGGTAATCAGTGCACCAATAGGTATTCTGCCCCATTTTAAAAATACCCACTTGTGCACCCATCTCCCCACATGCATGCGCATGGTGGGGCGCATGTGAGTCTTGGGGCCTCAAATCTATTTAATTAAGTTGTTGGGTCAACCCAACCCAGGATTGACCCATTCCTCTTTTAAAACATTACCCTAACTCAAATCCTTATAATTTCAAACCCACATCACACACCAAAACCTACTCACGCTCTTTCTATTCTCAAATTTTCTCTTTCTTCACACTTCATATATTTCAAAATCCCTTCCAAGGCATATATTCATACCACCTCCGGAGATCCTAATCTTGCATATTCTCTTAGTTTGGTAAGTTCACTTGTTCTAATTTCTTCTAAAAAAGTTCTTGGGCTAAAATGGTGAATCATGTTTTATGCTAGATTATTGTGAGAAGTTGATTGATATGAACTTCCTTTGGTGTATTATTGATGTTTATGTGGAGTAGTTGAATTGGGTGTGATGATTTATATGCCAAATGGGGAATTCTTGAGTACCCAAGTTTATACACCCCATGTGTTTGATTAAATTCCTACATGAGCATTTCTTGATGTTTTCTTTTGTGGGTGATCTAAGAGAATTAGTCAAGGTTTCTTGAGCTTATTTTGAGCACTATTCCATAAATAAATGACTAGTTATAATGTTTGTAGTTGAGAAGTGTGAATTGAATGCTTTTCAAGTGCCATGATCCTTATTTCATTTGTCCACTTTATGATGCACACCATCTGTTTGTTGTAATTTGCATGAGGAGTTTGTAACTTGATTGCTTCAAATGGTTGATAAATGTAATTGTGGGGCATCATTTGACCCTTCATTAAAGTCATTGATGACGGAACATAACCGTTGATTCATGTTAGTGATATGTGTTATTAAGATTGGTCGACCATGACATGAATTCATAATTTGCCCTATGATAGATCGGGTGACGCCATTCTTAAGGGAAAATTGTCATTTTTGTTCATGTGAGGTTCATTGATTGATTGTGCATTTCAAGGTAAAGTGGGTAGTGTTTGATGTTTAATTGTACTTATTTACTCCGATGTGGTTTCATGTAATATTTTGCCTAGCATTCACCTCATTTAGCATAGCTTTATGTTTCTTTTATACAACAAAAAGCCAAAAACATGTTTTACCCTTTATTTTTTGTTTTGTCTGTTTTTTTTTTTTTGTGTTTTTAGGGATGAATCAATGGAAATCAATGCCAAGGGGTGCGAAGAAGGATAACACCAAAGACAAAGAAAAGGCTATAGCTACTACCTCTAAGAAAAAGACATCGACACAACAAGAAACTCCTAGCTTCCCCGATGTACAAAGCACACTTCATTTTTCAAGGGGATTAGCTAAGGATGTTGACAAAATCAGATTTGCAATCGAGGGAATGCATGAACTATATGATGAATGGGTTTACACTCGAGATTTCAATCCCGAAAAAGTGTTTAGCTTGAAGGGTGTTCACGATCACTTTTCGGATATCATAAGGTAAATCATCAAGTATGGATGGGAAGTCTTCATAGATATTAACACCGAGTCTCCTCTCAAGGTTTACTATCCTGATCTTGTCAGAGAATTCTATGCCTCTTATGTCATCTGGCACAACCAACACAAGTACAAACCACCAGTGGAGGACCAACCTTATTTGTCCAGCATACTTGTTAGAGGAGTGGAGGTTCCTTGCTATACCTCCGCGATAAACAAAATCTACTTTAGTTGTGAGTGAGCACCTGGGATTGAAAGCAAGAAGTAGGTGCTAAGGTGGCATGTCCATTTTCCGTGGCTTACCCAAATAATTGCAAAGGGCCTTCCTCTATGGGTGAATAGAGTAGGACAAATCAAAAGGATAGACCTTTCTATTCAAGCCAAGCATTGGCTTGGCTTTGTGGGCAATCGGTTGCATCCCTCCACCAATGATCAAGACGTCACCATCGAAAGGGCTATCATTGTGGGGTGCATCATGGATGGATTGGATGTAAATTCGGGAGAGATTATTGTCGAAGTGATCAAGCTCAAATCAAAAAAAGTGGGCACTTTGCTACTTTTTCCTGCTCTTATCTCCACATTATGTGTTGTTCACAAGGTTCCTCTATTTCCTAAGATTGACAAGAAAATAAAATGTACGGGAGTTATTGATATTTGGACTAGTCAAGATGATGACAATCTGATGGGAATAAAAAGAAAGATTAGTGAGGTCTCTGATTTATCCTTAGGAGAGGTACCCACTGTTAAGGGCACTAGTATTTCCCCTATGACTTCACATGTATCTGATGCTCCACCGATCTATAGTGACACTACTCTAGTTATTGATCTCCCTCAGGCACCGCCTCCTTCACGCACTACTCAGTCTACCAAGCCTCAACGGTCTTCTACATTGACATTTGCTAAGGTTGCTGCCATGACCTTGGCAAATGATAGTTCCATATCTCGCTTGGTGGCTGATATCCCCCATTTCATTCAGGTGGCTATTGAGAGGAGTCTTGGGCCTCTACATGCTCAAATGTTAGACTATGAGAGAATATTATCCGCGGTTGAGGCCAGATAGGATAGTGAGGCAGTTTCTACTTTGAGGACTGACCTTGATAGTCTACGTTCGGAGGTTCAGTCGATCCAACCATCCTTCACTTTTGATGATGCCCAGATTACCATTCCATAGGCTGAGACTGACCCAATCTTACCATTTGTTGACTTATTTATTATTCTCCTGTGAGCAAACAGACAGGTATTGATTTTAGCACAGGGCTTTCTGAGGCCCAACAAGTAGAGCTAGCCAAGCGAAAATCCATTGAGGAGCAACATGCGGGGAAAGTTGGTGTTAGTTCTAGCTCTCAGCCTCCCGAAAAGGTACTTATCCCCTTAGTTGTAGTTAAAGGAGCCCAGTATGACAAGGCTCCTACTATTTTAGTTGCAGTACAGTCACAGTCATCACATGACATGGATCTGCGAGCCTAGTATGGCTCAGGGAGTTTTTCCCCTCCTTTTTTCTCATCCTATGTTGTTGAATTGGGGACAATGCAATATTCTTTAGTGGGTGGGGCATTTTATGGTCTGTAATATTATTTCATTTCATGATATTATTCAGATATTGCCCTTGTCGGGCCATCTTTATGATTTTGATTCAGATATTTTCCTTGTCGGGCCGTTTTTATGATGTTGATTCGGATATTACCCTTGTCTAGCCCATAGTATGTGTTTGTTATTAATTGAGACCCAAATGTCATTGTTCTGATATTGATTCTTGTTTGGGTGATGTCTATTTTAAGCATGCGTATCTTTCTTATCGCCTCGTGTCTATACGTGTCAAATAAACTCCAAGGGTTTTCTTTGAAACTCGGTTCTTTCCCAAGGAGCATTTTCTTTCTTTTAATTTTGTTTTCTTTGTCGAACCGAGTGTTACTCCCCCACTATAGATGGATCGGGCGACATTCTTAGGGGAAATACCCATTGTCTTAAATTAGAGTCAAGTAGTGGTTGAAAAAGTTCAAAAAGTACCCTCCAAATTTGTCGTGGCGAAAGTTAAAATAGTCTTTGAAAATGGCTTTTGAAAAGAAAAGAGCAAAGTTATTTCAAGCTTTCTCTTGAGTTGCGACCTTCTAATTCAGTTTTTGGCTCCTTCTTCACAAAAGAAAAGTCTCCGACTCAGAGTAGTTTGTCAAGTTCATTTGCTCAAATTGGTAGGAAGACTAGCTTTCTATTTTAAGAAATAAAGTGACTAGTGTGGTGAGGTTTTTGATCAATCCTTGTGCATATATGGTAGTCTAGAACTTGCCCCACGTGTATTCAAGGCAAAATCTAGGACCAAGCTTTGTTTGGAGAATGACCTGAGGCCATTTTTGAACCGTCACTTGACATAAATCCCACCTTGGAATTTGTCCCTAGTTAACCCATTTGAACCTCTTTCTATTTTCATTCCTCCTTAGAGATAACCATACTAGGACACCCTACTTTTGCCTTTTCTATATCCTTCTTTTGTCACCCAACCTTTGCAAACACATCGCATGGTTCTAACGTGGGCCAATGTAGGCAAATGCCTAAGTGTGGAGAGGCATGCTTGTGAGAATAATTGAATTGAACTCAAAACCTAAGTCAAGGAGGAAAGGAGATGTGTAAGATTTTTAAGATAGGTGTATGCTTGGTTTTTTCTTTAGTACTTCATAAGAACAAGAAAGATGTAACACCCCATATGTTTTCGAACCTAGTTGATTACCGTAACATTTATGGTATCATTTAGACATGAGAGTGTGGGGGTATTATACATTAAATTTGATGGGCTGAATTTAATCTAGTGATTTGGGCTCAAATGAGGCCATAAATTATATAAAAGACATCGCCCAAAATGGAATTGACACATTCTTAGCATTAACCAGGTAAACATAGCATTCATGACCAAAGTGTGGATAAGGATGAGACTAAAAGGGACTATAAAAGGGCACAAAAATCATATTTTTATTCATTGTAACACACATGCCAAGTCTAGACTTTTCTAAAGATATTTCTCATCTTCAAACCCTAAGGCAACTATTCTTCTTTGGACAAGATCACTCTCTTGCAAAGCTTTGGTAAGTGTTTAATCTCATGGTTTAATATATTATATGCTTAAGATGGTTCATAAATCATGTTGGTTATGTTGGCAAAGTGTTGGACAGTTCACTATGTGTAAAACTGTCAACTTTTGCAATCGAAAAAGGGTTTTGTCTTATAAACTTGAAAATGGACTTGTGGTCTTGAAGGAAGTCAGTTTGATGTATTAAATATCAAAATGTAAGATGTGGGTATGTTCTTAACTTGCTTTCTTTATGTGTATAACTTGTGGTATTGTTGTTATGAAATTGGTCATGGAATTAGTGGTGTATTGAAAGAAAAATGTGGTTTTGGTGATGTTCATGTGTGTTATGAAACCATGATGGTTCGTTGGCATCCAAGTGACCTAAAATATGGAAATAAAAGCTTACTTATGACCTTGGACTATTTATTACAAAAAAAGGACCCAAAAGAGACCCTTTTTGGCTGAAACGGGCACCCGCCCTCATAGACAGGGCACCTGCGGGCGCAAATACAAACACAGGTGGCCCTGTACAAGACCAAGGGTCACCTGTGGCCGTACCTCAACCACCTGCAGATGCAGGTGGCTCCATAGCCCAGTCCAGAATTCCGTTTTGTATGTTTTTGTCTCTCTTTGATCCCCGAAGCCCCTATACCCTTTTTGGATGTAATTATAAACTTATGATACCTATTGAATGACTATAAGGGGTTGTTTGGAGGCATGTTGGATTATATCAATTATGGATTGTAGTTAATATGTGGTTACAAAAGGTATTGAGGTGACTTGATGGAATAATTATGACGTAGTGTTAATGAGGAAGCGTAAAGGGTAAACTTAGTGTGAAATGCTATTGGTTTATGATGTCTTGGTCAATGTGTGGAATGTTATGGTATTGTTGTCATGGTAATGTAGTGGATTGTATTGTAAAGAGTGAAATGAAGTTTATGGTAGTCATGTAGCTCATTGTCATTTTGTGCACTTGTAAGGTAGTTAGTTGTTAACGTGACCTCTGTTATGTACTTGTGTTATAGAGTAAAATGTAAGAAAGGAGATGGATTATTGTATTCACATATACGACTGTGTGTTCATATTGGAAAGATAAGGTATGTAAGGTTACTCTTTTCGTATCCTTCTGCAGCACATAGTATTCACATTGTCATTGTACTTGTTCCATTCTGAATGTTCTAAGTATCTCAGTTCAGGTTGTCATCTATTGTTAATCACATGTTCCTTTCCTTATTCATTGAGAAATTCTTATTCATGTGTCACATAATGGTAGACACGATTCCAAAGTTCCAATAATGTTATGACTATTAACGTATCAATCTATCAAAAGTAAAGAAATAAAGTAATGCATAGTTGTTAGTTGTAAGAGTACGGGTGGCATCTTTAGAGGCATAAGCCTAGCCCGAGTCGAATCCGAGATTATTATATCAGGGGGAAACTCTAGAGGCATAAGCCTAGCTCAGGCTGAACCTGACAGGGGGAAGCTCTAGAGGTAAGAACCTAGCTCGAGACGAACCTGATATATTGGTTTATGGGTGGCAGCTCTAGAGGTAAGAACCTAGCTCGAGCTGAACCTGATATATTGTTTTAATGGGTGGTAGATCTACAGGCATAATCCTAGCTCAGGCCGATCCCAACATAACGTTATGTTATGTTAAGACCCACTGATCAGTTGGGGCCCGGGTACATAGTGACACAGGTGATGATGAATAAGCATAAAAGCAAAGAAGCAAAGAAAGTAATGAAAGCAATATACATAGTTCCAAACATACGGACCGATGTTTTATCCATATTGGCTATTCTCTTATATTTAATTCCATTGAGGTTCTTATGTATTGATGCAGTTTCTTATAGCCTTACATACTCAGTACATTCTTCGTACTGACGTCCCTTGGGGGACTTACCTTACTTGCTACAGGAACAGGTGCTCATAGACCCCCACAGTAGATTGTGGATCATTGGTGAGCTCCAGTTGGTTTGGGGATTTCCGAGTCACATGTGTACATTTGTTTTGGTATTGTAAAGTTGTATAAAGTGGGGCCTTGTCCCAACTGTAGGTTTGTTATGTACATGTATCTGTAGAGGCTTTGTAGACGTATGTGGGAATATGAATGTAAGGGATGCATGTCCATTTTGACTTGATGGCCCTAACGGCCAAGTTTCGTATATAGCACATGTTTTCCATGACTTCCGCAATTGGTATTTTATAGTTACATGAGGTACAATGATATTCTTACAGGGATATGCATATGAATGTACATAAACAAAGATTGGTTCTCTCGGGCTTCAACGGCTTCGGGTGCCAGTCCACCTCATTAGAATTCGGGGCGTGACAAAAGTGGTATCAGAGCAGGTTGTCCTAAGGGTGTCTACAAAGTCGTGTCTGAGTAGAGTCTTACTAATGGATGTGTTGTGCACCATATTTATACGTAGGAGGCTACGGGACATTTAGGAGTTGTTTATCTTCTTCATTTCTAGATCGTGCAATAGAGCCAATGTTGTAAGTGGAATCGTATCTAACCATTTGGAATTGGTTTTCTTTGTTATAGTACAATTCCAGTTACAAGACGAGGTAGGGGTAAAGGTAAGCAGGTAGATTTGCTTGCCAGAGAAGGAACGAGTAAATCATCACCTGACCAAGCTAGTCAACGTGGCGCTGAACAGGAGTTTGCATCACGGGCTCCTTTTACCCTTCCATTTTCGAAAGATCCAAGAGGTAGAGAAGTACCCGCAGAATCGCCTATGAATGCCACTGACCAGGATTTAAGAAATGCAATGCATATATTGACTCATCTAGTTGTGATAAAAACTCAGGGATGAGCTGGTCCAATGACAAGTGAGGATGACGCGGCTAGAGTAGCTAGTCGGCGGACACAGGATTTTTTATAATTAGACCCTCTTATATTCACTGGGTCAGATCCGAAAGCAGATCCACAAGACTTTGTGGACCAAATTCAAAGGGCTCTAGATGTTATGCACATGACTGGTGTCAAAACAGTTGAACTTGCGGCCTATAGATTGAAAGGTGAAGCTATATTATGGTATGAAGACTGGAAAAGATCGAGGGGTATTGATGTACTTCCAGCTGGTTGGGAGGAATTCAAAACGGCATTCCTTGACCATTATCTCCCATATGAGATCTAGGAGGCACGTGCAGACCATTTTTTAAATCTTCATCAAGGGAATATGAGTGTTAGTGAATACAGTCTGCAGTATAATTCTTTGGCTCGATACGCTCCGAATGTAGTAGCCACAATGATAGACAGAGTTCATAGATATGTGGACAGATTGGAGCCGTATTTGGTAAGGGACTGCACTATTACTGCTTTGAATAGAGATATGGATATAGCAAGAATTCAGGTTTTCGCACAAAAGATGGAGGACCAAAGGCAAAGAAGAAGGGTACACGAATTTGAACGAGGGCCATCAAAGAGAGATAGACCTATGGGGCAGTTTATGGTGTCCCAAGGAGAATCTAGGCCTCGAATTTTTCCTAGACCACCTAGACCCTCATTTTCTTCCCCTATAGCAGGTACTTCATCCCAGTTCTGGGGGTTTAGAGGCAGCCATTTTGGGCAGAGTAGTGGAATTTAAGGTTCAAAGATAGCAGGATTTTCTCATCCTCTGTGTCAGTGCTGTGGAAGGTATCATTTAGGTGAATGCCGGTTGGGGAAAAATATTTGTTTTTGATGTGGTACGACGGGGCACATAATGAGAGAATGCCCACAAAGAGGCATGGGTGGTATAGCACGATCGACGAGATCAATTGTTTCATCATCATCATCGGTTCCTTCCCTAGGTAGAGGAGTGCAGCCTATTGGGCGTGGTCGAGGTGCTAGAGGAGCATCTAGTTCCAGTGGAACCAATAATCACACCTATGCTCTAGTAGACCGGCAGAATTCGGAGGCTTCTCCTGATGTCATCACAGGTACATTATCCATATTTTCGTATAATGTATATGCATTGATTGACCCGGTTTCTACACTATCATATGTTACTCCGTTGATTGCTGCAAAATTTGAAAGAACACCAGAATTATTAATTAAGTCAATTGAAGTATCTACACCATTGGTGAATATATTATTGCAAAAAGAGTATATCGCAATTGTGTGGTAACTGTGTGTGGTCAATGATACACTGGTTGATCTTATTGAACTAGAAATGGTGGATTTTAATGTCATAATGGGTATGGATTGGTTGGCTTCTTGTTATGCCACAATGGATTGCCGTACTAAGAAAGTACATTTTCATTTCCCACAAACGAATGTTCTTGAATGGAAGGGTAACGTAGGGGCACCGAGAGGCAAATTTATTTCTTATCTTAAGGCTAGGAAAATGATAGCCAAGGGGTACATATGTCACTTATTAAGAGTGAAAGATACTGATTTGGAACCACTAAATCCTCAGTCGGTTCCAGTGGTTAATGAATTACTCGATGTATTTCCTGAGGATCTTCCAGGTTTACCTCTGGAACGGGAAGTAGAGTTTGGTATTGATATGATGCCAGGTACTCAGCCTATCTCTATTCCTCCGTATAGAATGGCTCCAGCAGAATTGCGTGAATTGAAGGAGCAATTAAAAGACTTGATGGACAAGGGCTTCATCAGGCCTAGTATGTCCCCGTGGGGTGCTCCATATTATTTGTGCGGAAGAAAGATGGCACATTGAGAATGTGCATTGACTATCGGCAATTGAATAAAGTAATGATCAAGAACAAATATCCCCTCCCCAGAATTGATGATTTGTTTGATCAGTTACAGGGTGCCAAATGTTTTTCAAAGATTGACTTGAGGTTGGGGTATCATCAAGTCAGAGTCAGAGAAAAGGATATACCTTAGACAACTTTTCAAACACGGTATGGCCATTATGAATTTTTAGTTATGTCATTTGGACTAACAAATACTCCAGCTGTTTTCATGGATTTGATGAATAGGGTGTTTAAGCCATTTCTAGACGTATTCGTGATGGTGTTTATAGATGACATCCTGGTTTATTCAAAATTACAAGAGGGCCATGCTAATCACTTACGATAGGTGTTACAAATTCTTCATGAGCGTAAGTTGTATGCAAAGTTCTCTAAATGTGAATTTTGGTTAAAATTCATCGCATTCTTGGGTCACATTGTGTCAGATGAAAGGATACGGTTTGCTACATAAACGATTGATGCGGTGAAAAATTGGCCAAGGCCTGCGACGCCTACGAAAATTCATAGTTTTCTAGGGTTGGCAGGTTATTATCAAAGGTTTGTTGAAGGGTTTTCTTCCATTGCTGCACCTTTAACGAATTTAACACACAAGGCAATTAAGTTTCAATGGAATGATGCATGTGAAAAAAGTTTCCAAGAGCTGAAAGATAAATTGACTTCTACACCGATATTGGTACTTTCGAAAGGTACAGAAGGGTATGTTGTATATTGTGATGCTTCCGAAGTTAGCCTAGGGTGTGTATTGATGTAGCACGGTAATGTAATCGTGTATGTCTCATGGCAGTTGCGACCACACGAGAGAAACTATCCCACACATGATCTTGAGTTAGCAGTGGTGGTATTTGCTTTAAAGATATGGTGTCATTATTTGTATGGAGTCCATGTTGACATCTACACTGATCACAAAAGTTTACAATATATCTTTAAGCAGAAGGATTTAAATCTGAGGCAGCAGAGGCTAGAACTATTGAAAGACTATGATATTGATATCCTATATCATCCAGGGAAAGCGAATGTGGTGGCCGATGCATTAAGCCGCAAAGCAGTAGGAAGCACTAGTGGCCAGTTGATGGAAAAGCAAGACCTAGTCAAAGATTTACATCAACTACCCAGCTTGGGAGTTTGTCTTCTTGAATCTCAAGATGAAGGGGTTATTGTACAAAATGCAGCAGAATCTTCATTAGTAGCTGAGGTGAAAGAGAAGTAGTATGTAGATCCTATGTTATTGCAGCTGAAAGAAAATTTACAACAGGTTCTGACGAAGGCATATGATCTTACGCAAGAGGGAGTACTTCAATGCCAAGGTAGATTATGTGTACCGGATGTAGATGAGCTGAGGAGATGAATTATGATAGAGGTGCATCATTCACGATATTTTATTCATCCGGGAGCTACCAAAATGTACCATGATTTGAAGGAAATGTATTGGTGGGGAAACATGAAGAAGAACATTGCAGAATTTGTAGCTCAATGCCCGAATTACCAACAAGTAAAGGTAGAGCATCAGAAACCAGGAGGTTATATGCAATGTATCAATCTTCCAATCTGGAAATGGGACATGATTAATATGCATTTTATCACAGGTTTTCCTTGTACACTGCAGAAATTTAATTCTATATGGGTCATAGTTGACAAGCATACCAAGTCAGCGCATCTCCTACCAGTCAAGACCATCTATAAAGCTGAAGATTATGCAAGGTTGTATGTTAAAGAGATAGTGCGATTACATGGGATTCTGATCTCTATTATATCAGCTAGGGGAGCTCAATTTACTGCACATTTTTGGAGATCTTTTCAGAAGAGCTTGCGTACACAATTGAATCTGAGTACTGCTTTTCATCCTCAGACAGATGGAAAAGCAGAACGTACTATCCAAATGCTTGAAGATATGCTACGAGCTTGTACATTAGTTTTTCAAGGCAGTTGGGATGATCATTTGCCTCTTATTGAATATGCTTACAACAATAGCTTTCATTCAAGTATTAAAATGGCACCCTATGAAGCTTTATACGGAAGGAAATGTAGATCACCAATTGGATGGTTTGAAGCGGGTGAAACTGCTTTACTTGGGCAAGATCTTGTTTATCAGGATATGGAGAAAGTTAAAGTGATTTAACTGAGGCTACAAACGGCCCAAATTCGACACAAGTCCTATGCTGATATTAGGAGAAGAGGGCTCGAATTCGCCATAGGTGATTGGGTATTCTTGAAGGTATCACCGATAAAAGGGGTAATGTGATTTGGAAAGAAAGGGAAGTTGGGTCCATGATATATAGGGCCATATGAAATTGTCCGAAGATTTGGGCAAGTTACGTATGAATTGGCACTACCCCAAGAACTCTCCACAGTTCATCTAGTATTTCATGTTTCGATGCTTCGAAAGTGCATAGGAGATCCATCTCGTATTGCTCCCATTGAAGATGTACAAGTTACGGAGGATATCACCTATGAGGAGATACCTATTGCTATTCTGGATAGACAAATGAAGAGGTTAAGGAATAAAGACATAGCTTCCGTAAAGGTACTTTGGACAAATCAGTAAGTAGAAGAGATCACCTGGGAAGCTGAAGAAATGATGAAGTCAAAGTACCCTCATTTGTTTCAAATGGAAGAAAAAGTTCAAGATACGATATCACAGCAATAATAAGTAAGTATTTATAAGCATTAAGTATATATATATGATAACATGGAAAATGATCCTAGACTTGAATTTGTTAAACTAGATAATGTTACTAACATTCGAGGACGAATGTTTCTAAGGGGGGAAGAATGTAACACCCCGTATGTTTCCAAACCTAGTTGATTACCGTAACATTTATGGAATAATTTATACATGAGAGTGTGGGGGTATTATACATTAAATTTGATGGGCTGAATTTAATCTAGTGATTTGGGCTCAAATGAGGCCCAAAATTATATAAAAGACATGGCCCAAAATGGAATTGACCCATTCTTGGCATTGACCAAGTAAACATAGCATTTATGACAAAAGTGTGGCTAAGGATGAGACTAAAAGGGACTATAAAAGGGCACAAAAATCAGATTTTTATTCATTGTAACACACATGCCAAGTCTAGACTTTTCTAAAGATATTTCTCATCTTCAAACCCTAAGGCAACTATTCTCCTTTGGACAAGATCACTCTCTTTCAAAGATTTGATAAGTGTTTACTCTTATGGTTTAATATATTATATGCTTAATATAGTGCATAAATCATGTTGGTTATGTTGGCAAAGTGTTGGACAGTTCACTAGGTGTAAAGCTGTCTACTTTTGCAATTGAAAAAGGGTTTTGTCTTATAAATTTGAAAATGGACTTGTGGTATTGAATTAAGTGAGTTTTATGGATTAAATATCAACATTTAAGATGTTTTTATGTTCTTAACTTGCTTTCTTTATGTGTATAACTTGTGGTATTGTTGTTATGAAATTGGTTATGGAATTAGTGGTGTATTGAAAAGAAAATGTGGTTTTGGTGATGTTCATGTGTGTTATGAAACTATAATGGTTTTTTGGCATCCAAGTGACATAAAATATTTAAATAAAATCTTACTTATGACCTTGGACCATTTATTACAAAAAAGGACCAAAAATAGACCCTTTTTGGTTGAAATGGGCACCCGCCCTCGCAGACAGGGCACATGCGGGTGCAGATGCCAAAGCAGGTGGCTCTAGACAGGACCAAGGGTCACCTGTGGCCACACCTCAACCACCTACAGGCGCAGGGGGCTCCATAACCCAGTCCAAAATTCCATTTTGTATGTTTTTGTCTCTCTTTGATCCCCAAAGGCCCCTATACCCTTTTTGGATGTAATTATCAAATTATGATACCGATTGAATGAATTTAAGGGGTATTTTGGATTATCAATTATGGATTGTTGTTAATATGTGGTTACAAAAGGTATTGAGGTGACTTGATGGAATAATTGTGACGTAGTATTAATGAGGAAGCGTAAAGGGTAAACTTGGTGTGAAATGCTATTGGTTTATGATGTCTTGGTCAATGTGTGGAATTTTATGGTGTTGTTGGCATGGTAATGCAGTGGATTGTATTGTAAAGGGTGAAATGACATTATATGGCAGTCATATAGCTCATTGTCGTATTGTGCACTTGTAAGGTAGTTAGTTGTTAACGTGAGCTCCGTTATGTACTTATGTTGTAGAGTAAAATGTAAGGAAGGAGATGGATTATTGTATTCACATATAAGACTGTGTGTTCATATTTGAAAGATAAGGTATGTAAGGTTACTCTTTTCGTATCCTTCTGCAGCACATAGTATTCACATCATTATTGTACTTGTTCCATTCCGAATGTTTTAAGTATCTCAGTTCAGGTTGTCATCTATTGTTAATCACATGTTCCTTATTCATTGAGCAATTGTTATTCATGTTTCACATAATGGTAGACACGATTCTAAAGTTCCAATAATGTTATGACTATCAACGTATCAATCTCTCAAAAGTAAAGAAATGAAGTAATGCATAGTCGTTGGTTGTAAGAGTACGGGTGGCAGGTTTAGAGGCATTAGCGTAGCTCGAGTTAAACCCGTGATTGTTGGATCAAGGGGTATCTTTAGAGGCATAAGCCTAGATCGGGCCAAACCTGACAGGGGGCAGTTCTAGAGGTAAGAACCTAGCTCGAGCCGAACCTGATATATTGGTTTATGGGTGGTAGCTCTAGAGGTAAGAACCTAGCTCGAGCCGAACCTGATATATTGATTTATGGGTGGTAGCTCTAGAGGCATAATCCTAGCTCGGGCCGATCTCAACATTACATTATGTTATGTTAAGACCCACTGATCAGTCGGGGCCCGGGTACATAGTGACATAGGTAATGATGAATAAGCATAAAAGCAAAGAAGCAAAGAAAGTAATGAAAGCAATATACATAGTTCCAAACATGCAGACTGATGGTTTGTCCATATTGGCTATTCTCTTATATTTAATTCCATTGAGGTTCTTATGTATTGATGCAGTTTCTTATAGCCTTACATACTCAGAACATTCTTCGTACTGACGTCCCTCGGGGAACTTATCTTACTTGCTGCAGGCACAGGTGCTCATAGACACACACAATAGGTTGTGGATTATTTTTCGATCATTGATGAGATCCAGTTGTTTTGGGGCTTTTCGAGTCACATGTGTACATTTGTTTTGGTATTGTAAAGTTGTATAAAATGGGGCCTTGTCCCGACTGTAGGTTGGTTATGTACATGTATCTGTAGAGGCTTTGTAGACGTATGTGGGAATATAAATGTAAGGGATGTATGTACATTTTGACTTGATGGCCCTAACGGCCAAGTTTCGTATATAGCACATGTTTTCCATGACTTCCGCCATTGGTATTTTATAGTTACATGAGGTAGAATGATATTCCTACAAAGGCATGCATATGAATGTACATGAGCAAAGATTGGTTCTCTCGGGCCTCAACGGCTTTGGGTGCCAGTCCGCCTCGTTGGAATTTAGGGCGTGACAACAGATGCTTGTAATTGAAAATATGGAGCTTAGCCCTTAGAATGATTCAATAAAAGTGAAGAAGCTTGCAAAAAGAAAAGAAGGCATGAATACCTAAAGATTAAAAAAGGGTCTCTTGAAAGATCCTAAAAAGCAAATGAATAGGGAAGCTCATTCGAATGGTTAGAAAAGGAGGCTAGAAATCAAATATAGCAAAGGCAAAACAAACAGGAGTGAAGAATGTGGAAAACTTGAATGAAGTGAGCCCAAGAAGTGATAAAGCGATTGTGTTTAGAGGGATCTTCAAGTCACTTGATCCATAAATCCTTCCTCTCACCTTAACCTTCTACAATGCCCACAGGTCCTTGATGGCTTTAAACCTTGTAGGTCCCCATTAGTGGCGAATAACACAAAGGGAAAGCCTATGGTTCTACTTGTTGCACTTGAATTTCTTTGTGAGAGTGAGTGAAAGTTCCTTCGGTATTTATGCTCCTTATGAATTATATTATTTTGTGTGAGTTGAGCAATCTTTTGTAAGTGAGAGGCATTGATACCTAGAAGTGGAGGGTGATGTCTTACTTTCAATTAGGGAAAATGAGCAAGACAAATCACAAATTAAAGATGGAAATTTTTTTGAAAATCTTATGTCACACCTTGAGAAGAGTCTCAACTTGAAAGTGTTTATTTGTTGATTTCCTATCTCTTGTTTGATGAGAATTGGCTCTTGAAAAGGAAAGCCTGATTTACTTGTTTGCCATGACTGTTGGAGGAACCAATTGAACTTTATAGTCTTAATTGTCTAGCGTAATCCCTTGTGGTTGCTTTATAGTTAAGAGCATCCTTTTCTTTTCACTTTGAACCTTCTCGATTACTTGAGGACAAGCAATAGTTTAACTTTGGGGGTGGGGGGGTTGATAAGTTGATGTTTTACCAACTTCTTAGCACGTTTAAGCTTAAATTATCTCTTATTTTGCATTGATTTGATGTAATTCTCATGTTATATAAATCTTTTATGCAGGTAATGAGTGACTAGGAGGTTGAGCTATCCACACGAGTCAATTGGGATGCGAGAAGTGTAGAAAAGGAGCTCAAAACCAAAATTTAGGAAGTTGCGAGGCCACCTAAGCAAGTATGATCTTGAGTTGCGCACGCAGGTGGCAGGTCTGGGCGAACCAATAGAGTCTGTACTGAAGAGCCTATGCGCGCAGGCCACCCACCTGCGCCAACAGATGACCAGTGCGGTGGCAATTTCGTCATTTTTTGGGAACATAAATTTGGGGTTTTAAAAGGGAATTTTTAGCTCTAGAAACCAGTTTTTGCAATTTTTGAAGCTTGAGGAAAATAGAGTGAAACCCTAAGAGTGAATTAGTTACTTTCTTTTAGCTTTGTATTAAATTAAGATCTTAAATCTTGAGATAATCTTGGATTCAATGGAAAAATGGGAGGAGAACTTGGGTGATTTTCCTCTTTCTTTTTCTATGAGTAGCTAATTTCTTTGCTTGGGGTTATGCTTGAGTAAGATGTGATAATTGTATGGGTGTTGTTTATTTATCTTCCTAACTAGATAATTATTATGGGTTTTATCCCCATTCCATGCTTTCGATTTAAAATTAGAGGTTGCAAACTCCAATTAACCCTAGAGCTCTCATCATTCCTTGAGAAAGGGGATGAGGGTGAGGAATGGGAGTGAACAATAACTTGATATTTATTATTTAATAGTGTCTCTTAGACATAAGGATGCTAATTGAGGTATTAGATTAGTTATATAGATATACTTGTGAGGTGTTCGAAAGAACCCACTCATGTTATCTTGGTGTTTGATTGAAAAATCAACACTAAGTACTTATAATTTAGCCTACCCATAACTTTTAGCTAAATCTAGACAAATATTTAATTACCCATACATTATTTCACTATTATGATGGCATAACCCCAAGTCCCGTATTACACTTGATTTTAACTCTATTTCTCTAATCTTTGAATTGTGTGTTTCAAGCTACAAGTGTTTCAACAATTACAACTTGATAAGTTATATCCCCCATTTACTTTTATGCATTATTTTTATAGCATCACGTGTTAGCTCTAGTTGCATTTGACACTTAGAGGTGAAAGCTATCGCATCCATCCCTTGTGGATTCGACCCTGACTCTAAGTTGGGTAATTATATTGCTAACGACCGCGTACACTCATTTCTAGGGTGTATTTGAGCGTTATCACGCAGCCTACTAGGGAGGTCGCCTAGCTTAATAATAGAGCTCATTGTTATGCCTTCCCAAGCAACACCAAGTTTGAGGCGTCAGATGCTGTCATTATAGGTACTATTCTCATCTATGACTGGATGGCTGTTTTCTTATTTGATCCAGGTTCCACTTGTTCTTATGTATCTTTTAGTTTTGCCTAGGGATTGGACTTGATTTGTGATATACTTGAATCTCTTCTTTATGTGTCTACTCCAGTTGGAGACTCTGTGGTAGTGACCCATGTGTTTCGTACATGTTCTGTTTCATTCATGGGTTTTCATACTTGGGTAGATTTGATGATCTTAGACATGCATGAATTTTACATTATCCTGGGTATGACTTGGCTATATCGATATCATATTGTTTTAAATTGTAATGCTAAGACAGTGACCTTAGAGATACATGGAATTGATAAGTTAGAGTGGGAAGGTGTGTATAAGCCTAAGCCAGTGAAAATTATATTTTTTGTTCTATCTAAGAAATTAGTTGGGAAAGGGTGTTCGACTTTTTCAGCACATCTCTGGGATGTTAGTGCAACATCTCCGGGATGTTAGTGCAACATCTCCTTCTATTGAGTCAGTCCTAGGGGTGTCGGAATTTTAGGAGGTGTTTCTCATAGATTTGCCCGGTATACCTCCGAACTGAGACATTGACTTTTGTATTGATTTAGAGTTAGGCACTCGCCCTATTTCTATTCCTCCCTATCAGATGGCTCCAACTAAGTTGAGAGAACTCAAGACTCAATTGTCGGAGTTACTTGACAAGGAATATATTCATCCTAGTGCTTTTCCTTAGGGTGCTTCAGTGTTGTTCGTTAAGGATAAGGATGGTAGCCTGAGAATGTGCATTGACTACAGGAAGTTGAATAAAGTTACCATCAGGAATAAGTATCCTTTACCCCGAATAAATGATATTTTTGAACTGTTGCAGGGTGCTTTCATTTTCTCCAAGAGAGACTTGAGATCGGGTTATCATCAGTTAAATATTCGGCCTGAGGATATACCCAAGACAACCTTCAGGACATGGTATGGGAATTATGAGTTCTTAGTGATATCTTTTGGATTGACCAATGTGTGGCAGCTTTCATGAGCTTAATGAACGGTATCATTAAATTATTCTTGGATTCTTTTGCAGTTATTTTTATTGAAGACATTCTGGTTTACTCTAAGAGTAAGGAGGAACATGCAGGTCATCGTCATATTGATTTGGGAACTTTGAAAGAGAAGCAGTTGTATGCTAAGTTTTCCAAATATGAGTTATGGTTGTCTTCTATTACCTTTTTAGGGCATGTGGTTTTGAAAAAGGGGGTAATGATAGATCCCTAGGAGATCGAGGCAGTTAAGAGTTGGGTTTGTCCTATCTCTGTGATGGAGATTAGAAATTTTGTGGGTCTTGCTAGTTACACCGCATGTTTGTTAAAAATTTGGCATCTATTGCTACTCACTTGACAAGGTTGACCCAGAAAGAGGTGCCATTTATTTGGTCGGACAAAGGTGAGGAGAGATTTCAAAAGCTCAAGACACTTTTGACTACAACTCCTATTCTTTCACTGCCAGTTGAAGGTAAAAATTTCATTCTATTCTGTGATACTTCACTCTCTGATTTGGGTGCTGTGTTGATGCAGGACAGGAATGTAATTGCTTGCCTATGCTTCAAGGAAATTGAAGCCTCATGAGTAGAATTATCCAACCCATGACTTGGAGCTGGAGGAAGTGGTTTTGTAATTTAGATTTGGAGACACTATCTTTATGGTTTCAAGTGTGAAGTGTTCACGAACCATCGTAGTTTATAGCATGTTTTCACTCAAAAGAATCTGAATTTGAGATAGAGAAGATGGATGGAATTGTTGAAGTATTATGATGTGACCATCCAATACCATTCGAGTAAGGCCAATGTGGTGAAAGACGTATTGAGTTGGAAAGCGGTAAGCATGGATAGTCTGGCTTATTTAAGGGTGTCAAGGCAACCCCTGGCTAGAGAGATTTAGACTCTAGCATCTCAGTCTATGCAGCTTTGTGTTTTTGAAAGGCGAAGAGTGTTGGATAGCGTGGAGGTAAGGTCAACATTCCTTGATCAGATCAAGGCTAGACAGTTTGAAGATGAGAAGTTGAATAGACTTCGAAACAAGGTTATATATGGTGAATCTTTTGATGCCATACTTGATGCGTGTGGGGTGTAGATGAAAAGGGGATGCATGTGCGTGCCTCGGGTTTGTGATTTGATTCCAGATTTACTTGTAGAAGCTCATAGTTCTCGATACTCTATTCTTCCGGTTCTTGATTTTCTTGCAGAAACTCATGGTTCTCGATACTCTATTCATCCGAGTGAAACCAAGATGTACCATGACTTGATACAACTCTATTGGTTTCTCATGATGAAGAAGGATATAGTTGAGTATGTGTCTAAATGTAACAATTGTCATCAGGTGAATTACGAACATCAACGGCTTGTGGGGTTACTTTAAAGGATGCCTATTCCCAAGTGGAAGTGGGAGAGGATAGCTATGGACTTTGTGGTAGGTCTTCCTAAGACCTTGGGGTAGCATGATTTGATTTGGGTCATAGTTGATAGGCTAACCAAGTCAACTCATTTTATTCCAGTTAGAGTGGATTACAACTCAAAGCAGTTGGCCAAGATTTATGTTAAGGACATATTGAGGCTACATGGGGTGCCAATTTCCATCATTTTTGATAGTGGTACGCAGTACACCACTAAGTTTTGGGACAGTCTACATTAAGAGTTGGACACTAAGCTCAATTTTAGCACTACTTTCCATCCTTATACTAACGGGTAGTCAGAGAGGACTATCCAGGGTCTTGAGGATATGTTAAGGGCATGTGGCCTGTATGATTGACTTTTATGGTCATTGGGATAAATTTTTGTTGTTGTGTAAGTTTTCATACAATAATAGCTATCATTTCAACATTGATATGGCTCCATTTGAAGTAGTCTATTGGAGAAGGTGTAGATCACCCATAAGATGGTTCGAAGTTGGTGATGTGAAACCTTTGGGCACAAAATTGGTGAATCAAGCACAAAAAAATATGAGGTTCATTCAGATGAAGTGGTTGGCAGCCCAGAGTAGGCAAAAACAGTATGCAAACCATAAGGTCAGGGATATAGCACTCAAGGTTTGTGACAAGTTTTGTTGAAGGTATCTCCTATGAAGGGAGTCATGATGTTTTGCAAGAAGGCCAAGATTATCCCTCAGTATATAGGTCTGTTTGAGGTTCTTGAGGACAAAGGAAATTCGATCAGTAAAGGTATAATGGAAGCATAGTCCTTTCGAGGAAGCAACTTAGGAAACAAAGAAGGACATACAGGACAAGTACCCTCACTTGTTTAGGGATACATGTACTCTTTTCTCTTTTGACTTGGCTCATTTTTATTGTTTGATCATTCAGGGATGAACGATGGGTAAATTGGTATCCTATTATAACAACCCTTTCTGTCGTTACGGGTAAGTCTAACGTACAAAAATATGGGTTAAGATTTTCTCTAAATTGGGAGTTAGAAATTTCAGACTAAGGTAGTCTTGGATGAAATCTGAGTGTGGTATGGTCTAGGGAAATCCAGGAATGGATTGGGTAAATATGAATATTTTAGTATGATTTTATGTTAGCTAAGACGATAAGGAATCCATAGGATTTTTTAGAAGTGAATTCGGGTAAGTAGAACTCTCGGTATCAAACCTGACATAAAGAGGTTAGTTTGAAATATCATGGTTTGAGGGTGCTTTACGAAAAAGGCAAAATTGGAATTAATCCCAAGTTTTTGCCTAGTCACACCCTCTATAGCGAGTGGCAGGCCGCTATGACTGTGTCGCTATAACAGAGAAATTCCCGCTATAGCAAGATTTAAAGTCAGCCAATCCCACCATAGTAGGCGTATTCCGCTATAGCAAGGCCGCTATAGTGGGATCAAGCTGCTATAATGGGATATACGTGGATTTATACAGAAAATTACCCCAAAATGGTTTATTATTTCTAAACTCATTTTGGGAAGGGCTTAGGCAATTTTCACCTATTTTTCATCCAAATCCTTCATAATGGTAAGTAATTCCTTCCATTAACTCATAGTTGGATTGTAAACTACTAGAAATCATTAGTTTACAGGTTTTGGGGAGGATTTAGCTTAACCTAGCTGATTTTTCTAGTGTAATGGGTAAATTGGGTGTAAAACTTTTGGGTTTTGGTTAAAAGTAGTTAATTTACTCTTGCATGACTATAATTCACTATTATAACCAAGAAATTAGTAGGATTAATGTAAAATTATGGTAGAAAAACCCTAGAACGGTAGGAATGATCATGAAATTGGCCTTGGAGTTTGGGAGTAGTTTATAATCCTTGATATTATAGGTCATTTGGTTGATTATGTCTTATATTCATATTTTTAGACCACAACCAAGAAGAGGTTGTGAGAAAAGCGAAGGCTCAAGTGTGTTAGAGGATTCCAAGCTTGGATTTAGGTAGGTGATGGTTTAATGTAGTTGAAGCCCAACTTATTTTCCGTGTGCATGATAAATTTTCCTTCGTATTGCTTGTTACAATACATGCTTAAGGAATGGTAATGACTGTTTGATATCCTAAGTATTAATTACATGCAATGAATGTATATAAAAAGCTTGTTGGTTTTTAAAAGTGTTGTTTCTGTTATCATTGTGGTTGTGATTATTGCTTTATCTGTCATTATTGTGGGATGTATCGGTATTTGGACATCTTTACGGGATTGGTTGTTATAAGGTTGGCAGACACTTGATGTCTAGAATTCGGTACATGGACAAGAGCTCGTCCCCTGCAGGGCATGGCGAATGGGCGACCATACGACCCTTAGTACATACGTACAAGGTATAGGTAAGACTGACAGTTCCTTGAGTGAACCGGGGATTATGTGTTCACTTGTGATGTTGGTTCCTTGAGTGAATCAGGCTTAGGTGCTGACTTGTTATATTTGGTTTCTTGATGTAACTTGGAATTCATAATCTTGCTGTTATTGTTGGTGAATTGATCCTTGAGTGGTTTGGGTTTAATTGCAGGCATGACTTTATATTGTCTATTTACTTGAGTAGTTGAGACATAGTTGTTATAGTTGATTTAGTCATGGTTGTTGACTTGGAGTCTTATTGGTAGTCATGGTCTTGACTTGACTTGTATTGACTAAACTATGTGATGTTATTGAATAAGGTTAAGTGTTGTTGTTGCGTCCAAACGCACACGCAAGTGTAAACGGTCGTATAAGTAATATAGGATTTTAAAATCCAGATATCACCCACAGTGACTTGTCGATTAATTATTTACTAAATTAGAATAATATTAATTATTTATTCAAGTGGTAGATTCCAAGATATATTTTTAAATTAACTAAACTAAAAATAAAAAGATAACTAATGGACAATTAACCAAGATAAAGGGAAGATTTTACTCAATCAATGATGAATCGATCTAGGATTATGGATTCGCTAACAATTATGTCAAGTGTCAATTTCATCAACTTATTTGATTGTCTAGTTGTTGATTTATGAGGTTGATTATATGACTATGGTCTTTTGAACCTCTAATAGTCTATTCCGATTGACCTCACAACTACATCATTGAGCGGGGATGTATAACTCAATTTGAATGGATTTTTATATCTTCCCGTTTTGTAACCAAGTAAGGCGATCTAGGTATATTCCTATCCTAGCAACAAATTAATTTTTTATTTTAATAAAGTAAAGATATTATTCTCTATATTCTTCATCCTATCTCATTGATTCTTCTTTCGAGTTCATAATAGGAATATAAATTTATTTTAATGATAGCTAAGCATTAAAATAGTAAGTACAAGAATATAAGAACAACTATAATGATAATCAAATAAATCGAATAAAAAAGTTACTAAGCAAATATGTAGTTAGCTGCCATAATCCTAGAACGAGAAGTTTAACACCACATAGACATGGAGCAATTACAACCAATCATCCGAAGAAATAACGTAAAAATAAATAATAAAGGAGAAGAAAAGATGAAACCAAAATTCTCCAGCCTCCAAGGCGGCTCTAGCTCTTACTAGGTCAAAAGTTGTATAAAAACTGATTTTATGAAATATTTATAGGTATAGAAAAAGCCCCAAATAGAATAATTGAGTCCAAAATGGATTGGGAAATATTGAATACAGAACACCTCCTCTGTGCCACTGTAATAAAGAGGAGAAAATGCTTTGTGTCACGCCGAAAAAGCGGACAGTCACTGGATTGGCAACAGGCTAATATCAATTCAATAAGGGTCATTTTTGGTTATTATAATAAATTTATTCCATTAAGTTACCTGCTTGATTTCCTTCTATAATCTTCCATTTTTAATTCGTTTTGGCTCCAAATCTTTTCATCTTCACACCATTTAAATTATACACATCAAAATATAATATTAAGCACAATTCATAAAATCAATGCTCAAAAAAGATAAATAAAAATACTAAATATGAGGCAAATAATGATCAAAAATATATAATTTTGACCTCAAATCACCACTCCACACTTAGAATCTTGCTCGTCCTCGAGCAAGCATTAAAGCCCATTTCAATAAATCCTTCTAGGAACGCTACCACTTTGATTCATACAAGCAATTAGTCTATATAGTAATTCAACATCAAGTACACTTCTCAATCATTATGCAAGATAAACAAACAAACAACAAACCTCTAACCTCCTAACATCAAAGATGGATTCTAACTCATCAATTTAAGCTCGCTTGCCTACTCTTGTCAAAGAAAGTTAATACATCATATATCTATCATGAAACAAGTGCCCTCACAATAAGAAATAGTCCACACACTCAAATCAATGAATTGAATATAATTTAAGGACTTAGCATCAAAACACAGCTCTCGCACTCACAAAGAATTCACATGTATGCACAAAGAATCATAGGCTTGCCCATTATGTACATCTCCACTAATTAAGTATGCTTGAATAGAATCAAATAGGATTTTAAATGGGTTGTAATGTTGGCTAGGGGACGGGTAGAAAAACTATATAATAGTGACTTACACTTCCTTAAGCACTTTGCACTTTTTTTTAATACTTCATCATCCATTATTTTGTTCTTTTTATTTTCATCTCTCTCTTCAACTATTATTTCACTAGTAATCTCATCATATCAAGAATGCTCCAATCAAAAAAAAAATTCTCAACAATTTTTTTTTCTTTTTTTTTTAATATCACATTCTTTCAAAGAGGGCCTTTTATAACTTTGTAGCTATCATTGATCACCTTTTACACTCAACTATCTCTTTTCTTCCGATTTAACCATTATAAGCAGTCTATGCTATAATGCTCAAGGAAGCAAGTACAAAAACTAGGGATTCAACAAAAGGATCAAGAAAAAAATACGGCTATCCAACAAAGGCTACAGGCTCAAAGGGGCTAACTAGTGATAACAATATCTGAAAAGGATAAAATTTCACAAGACAAATCAAAGAAAGCCTATATAATATACTAAATAGAGCAACACTTTTATTTTGCTTCAATAACATGCAGAGAAATTTCAAGACTAAGATGCAAAACATGGAATATACAAGAAAACATCACCACACATGGCATAAGTATCAATCAAGATGGTTCAATTCTACTTTTAAGACAAATAGGGTTATAATGAACTACACAATAAGAATAAGATATATACAGAGTCCAACCATGAGCCTAGGTGTCAAAAAGTTGGTTATTTTATTTTCACTCAAGCACTCGCAGGAAATTACTACTCAAGCTCTGGCCTAAATTGCTAGTATCACACAAGTCAAAAATGTGATCTTTTCTTACTCTAAAAAAAAAATAAAAAATAAAATTTACTCCTAAAAAATAAAAGACACTCAGTTCAAATGGACCTCCCTCGAAAAAAAACAAAAACAAGGGGTGGGTGAAGTATTCTCTAATAAAGACTAAAAAGCTAAAAACCAACAAAAACTAATCTAATCTAAAGAATAAAATAAAATTCTTTTTGTATTTTTAAACTTTTTCAATTTTATTTTTCATTTTAAGCGAGAAACTAAAAATAAAAAATAAACATATCCTATAGCATACTTCACCCTAAACAAATATTGGAAGACATCACACCATGCACTTAAAATCATGATTTGTCCCAAAGCAATAAATGAAGTAAAACAAGGGTTAAAGATACTCCCTGAGGCCCTCTAGGGTCTAGTTCGAAGCATGTTTGCTCACTTTGCATCACGAGTCATACGCAGCCCACTCTTAAACTCAGACCTGCTCCTTAGCTTCAAATTTTGGGTACTCAGACTTTTCCTAAGTCTGCAAAAATAAAACAACACAAAAAATAAAAATTAAATTAAATAATATGAAGCTACACTAAATAAATTAGGGTTCCTCCCAACAAGATCCAGATTTAATGTCACGGAATGACGCCATCAAGTTCACCACTTTTTCCTCCATTTTGAGGATATGAATTCCACTCCAAACTTTGCATCAATTTTTTTTGCTTTACTCAAAAGGCGGTGGTATAAAACTGAAGGGACCGAGAAAAAGATGTCGTGCTTTACATGTCTTGGCCCTTATGTGAGGAATGTCATTTTGTCTTTTTGGAATAGCAAATATTAGAATATAGGGGCCTTGTTCCTCATTTTCACACTCCTTCAGCAGTTCATATGATTCGATTCTCGTGTCATCACCAAACATAATGTAGAAAAATATTTCAAATCAGGTCTAACATGCTTCAACTCCAAAATAGCATTATTTACAAGATTATCACTTTTATACTCCTCATCAACATCAGCACTAAGGAATAGAACATAGTTGAATTTTTGGAATTCCTTTACTTATTCCACTAGTTGGTCAATATCCACAACAATTGGTGATTCAGCATTAGACGCCTTAATATTTTTGTTCAAGTGAGTCTCAAAGTCATGAATATTTGAGCCAAATTGGTTTATCTCTTGCGTGAGCTCAACCCTCCCTTCTCTCAGTTGTGTTGCCATATTTGTAAGACTATCACGAAAAAAATCTTGAAATTTCATTTGTTGTGCTTGTTTCCTTAGCCAAGATTGGCTCACTATGTCTACTTCCTCATAGCTTTCTCCTAGTAGTTACTTATCTTCTCCTACTAGAGGTTTGTCATGTGTGTTGACTAGGACCGTTACTAGCTAATCAACACAAATTTCAGTCATAGCCTGCATCTCTGTGAGGTAGGTATGCATTCTCTCTATGGCTTCCCGTTATTCTGTTAGTTGCTCCTGTAGTTGTGCTTGATGCTCTTGTAGTTGTGCTTGTTGCTCCTGTATTTGCTTCACCATATTAATAATATGAGAATCATGATTGACATCCTTCAATTCATTATCCCTGTCAGCATCACAAACAACAAAAGAATCATAATAGGGGCACGAGGGAGGGGAATAAGAGTTAGGACAATCATTCCAATGGTCATCCTGATCACCACATATATGGCATACATTGCATTCAAAAGATTGGGTAGGTGCGCATAAACCGTTCTTTTGAAGATTATGACATTCATTATCCAAGTGGGATCCTCCACAATATTTACAAGGATATCCATCACCCAATCAAAATTTATCCTAATCTATCATGTAAAGAAGAGTACCAAAATCTTGAAAGAAAAAGAAATATTTGTACGGAAAATAAAATTTATACAAAAACTCAAATAAATAAAAATTAAAAGTCAAATCTAGATAAACAATTAATTTCTATGTCCTCGGCAACAGCGTCAAAAACTTATTGCGTCCACATGCACATGCAAGTTTATGCGGTCGTACAAGTAATATTGGATTTTAAAGTCCAGATATCATACCCACAGGGACTTATCGATTAAATATTTACTAAATTAGAATAATACTAATTATTTATTCAAGTGGTGGATTCCAAGATATATTTTTAAATTAACTAAAGTAAAAAAAATTGGACAATTAACCAAGATAAAAAGCAGATTGTACGCAATCAATGAATGAATCGATCTAGGACTATGGATTCACTAACAATCATGTCGAGTATCAATTTTATCAACTTATTTGATTATATAGTTGTTGATTTTGGGAGTTGATTATATGACTATGGTCTTTTGAACCTCTAATTGTCTATTCCGATTGACCTCACAACTGTATCGTTGAGAAGGGATTTGATAACTCAATCCGAATGCATTTATATATCTTCCCATTTTGCGACCAAGTAACACGATATGGGTCTATTCCTATCCTAGAAACAAATAAATTCTTTATTTTAATATAGTAAAGATCGTACTCCCTATATTTTTTGTTCTATCTCATTGATTCTTCTTCCGAGTTCACAATAAGAATATAAATTTATTTTAATGGTAGCTAATCATTAAAATAGTAAGTACAAGAATATAAGAACAACTATGATGATAATCAAATAAATCGAATCAAAATGTTACTAAACAATCATCGAAAGAAATAACACTAAAATAAATAATAAAGGAGAATAAAAGATGAAACCAAAATTCTCCAGCCTCCACGATAGCTTCTAGCTCTTTCGAGGTCAAAAATTGTATAAAACTGATTTTATGGAATATTTATAGGTATAGAAAAAAAAAACAAAGAGAATAACTGAGTCCAAATGGACTGGGAAACATTAAATATGGAACACCTCCTCTGTGCCACGGCGATAACGCAGAGCAATGCTCTGTGTCATGCCAAAAAGGCGGACAGTCACTTGATTGGAAATGGGAGAATATCAATTCAATAAGGGTCACTTTTGATTATTATAATAAATTTATTCCTTGAAACTTCCTGCTTGATTTCCTTTTATAATCTTTCGTCTTTAATTTGTTTTGGCTCCAAATAGTTTCGTCTTTACACCATTTTAATTCTACACATCAAAATATAATATTAAGCATAATCCATAAAATTAATGCTCAAAAAAGACAAATAAAAATACTAAATGTGAGGCAAACAATTACTAAAAATATATAATTTTGACCTCAAATCAGTTATAAGTTTGAGGTAAGGTTTCATGGTAGGTGTTCATAGTTGTCTTCCTTTACTAAGTTATGGTTATGTGTTCATATTTCTCATTTTGGGTTGGCCGATGACCCTACCAGTACACAGTTATTTTTTGTATATTGATACTACACATGCTCTTCTTTTCGTTGAGTGCAGAGCATATTCTGGCAACTGTTTCAATACCTTAGCTGTGATTTAGATAGTATTCGAACTCAAAGGTGAGCTACATCTTTCGAGCTGCCAAGAGTTCTTCATTCAATTTTATGGTCCATTGTTTCGGGCATAGACATTACTCATGTTTTGGGGTTGTACCCTTTGTTGGCATTTAATAGTATTTTTTGTACAATGACTTTCAGATTCTCGGGGATTGTTTAGATTTTGTATTTTTCCGTATTATTATTTTTGGTTTAGTTATCGAATTGTGGTTTTCTTAATGAAAAAGGGATTAATTGCCAAATTTTTGGCTAAGTGTTGGATTGAATATCTGGGGTTGGATGATTCTCCCTCCGGGGTTTAGTGTGAGTGCCACTCCTGATTGATTTGGGTCATGACAGTCGGGAACCCCCTATTTGGTTCGATAAGAAATAGATTTCTTCATCAAGCGAATCAATAACATCATCCTCATAAGCTCTATTTCCTCTTGAAACTATGCCATTGACCGCTTTTGGGGTTGACCCTATGATATGCTTTGCTAAGAGATCCATCTGTGTCATAATCTTGACCATATTCTCATCTCTCTCCTCATCCTTTTTCCTTTGTTCTTGGCTTACATAAGAAATGAAGGGAGGCTCCACGACCACTTCGGCATCTCATATGTGTCATGCTCTACTTTGCTTCATCATTTAGTCTAAAAATCCCAATGCAACCCTGAAGGTTTGATTCATTAGAGCTCCTTCGGCCAAGTTATCCACAACAATCTAACTCAATGAGTCCAAAGACCTATAGAAGATTTGAAGTAGCATCTTATCTGAGATTTTATAATTGGGACAATGAAGCAATTTCTTTTTGAATCTAAGCCACGTTTCATAGGGAGCTTCCCCGCTCACTTGACGAAAGTTTGTGTTCTCATCTCTAAGTTGAAGCATGTGTGACGGCGGGAAAAATCTATCAAGGAAGGCCTCTGTCAATTCAACCCAAGATGTAATAGAACCCTCGGGTAACTCTCTCAACCATGTCACCGCTTCTCCCATCAAAGAGAACGGGAATAATCTCATCTGAATAGATTCTTAGGAAATATTAGCAATCTCAAAAGGACTGCAAACATCGATGAGATTCTTTAAATGCATGTTTGCATCCTCGTTCACTTGTTCCCCAAACAACCCTTTTATTTGAAGTAGATAAAGCATAACAATAGTGACATGGAATGCCTTATTGCCTACTATTAATGGTAGGCGGATAGCACTCGCCCTTCCAACATCTCCTAAATTATCTTCATCATTGAGATGACCATTGAAAGTTTTGGTATCACTACCTTGTTGACTCATGGGGCCTTGTTGGCTCATGTTATCACCTAATCAAAAACAAAAACAACAAATAAAGTAATTTTAAATCATGGCTAACAAAAGTGAATCAAAACACTACAAAATGAATGCTAAATTCCATTCCCTGGCAACAACGCCATTTTTGATAACGCTCAAATACACCCTAGAAAAGAATGTACGTGGTTGTTATGCAATATATTTACCCAACTTATAGTCGGGGTCGATCCCATAGGGAATGAAAGTAGTAGGTTCACTTTTAAGTGTAATAAATCACTAAGTGTTTACACTCAACGAGTAAAATGCAAGGAGAGTAAATTAAAGGATTTAATTCTAACATTTTCATTTCCAATTTATCAATTGCATGCTTGGTCTGCAAAATGAGAACTAGATGTTTGTAATCAAAGATTAAAGTCACTTGGGATTATGCATTCATGAGTGTGAGTACAAGCATGGGTAGTTGGTCATTTTCCTAAACTCAATTAATCGTTACGGGTAGGTTATATTTTAGATTTTAGATTTTAATGGTAATTTGTCAACAAAACATTAAAATTCACAAGTGGTTTATTTCGAACACCTTACAAGTGTCTCTCTATAACCAACCTAAAACCTCAACTTAGCAGCGTTACATCTAAGATCTACAATTGATTGATGAAAATCAAGTCATTGTTGACCACTACTCCTCACCCACCCTTATCCCCTTTGTCATGGATGATAAGGGATCTAGGCTTAATTAGAGTCTGCAACCTCCAATTATAGGTTGATAACACGGAGTAGAGGTCAAACCCATAACATTAACTCAATAATATAGGCAAATAAACAACACCCATACAATAATACTACTCAGTCATACATAACCCCTAGTTGAGGAATTTAGCTACTCATAGAGAGAGAAAAAAGAATTATACCCATATTCTCATGGAGGTCTTCCATTGAATTCAAATATTCACCAAAAAAATCCAAATCCAAAGTAAGATTCACAAGCAAACTAACCAAATTCCAACTTTAGGGTTTCAACTACAATCCTTTAGAACTCAAAATTAACAAAAGATAGGGTTTTAAGATGCCAAAAAGGCTTTTATAGATGAAGCAAAAATGGGCCAAGAATTTATAGAAATGACACCACGTCCAATTCGGCGAAGGGCAGAAGCTATCGCCGAATATCTCAGCGATGTGCCAAACATCTCGGTGATGTACCGAAGTGACTTGTTATCACTAAAACAACATTGACTTTGAGCTTCAAGGGTTGCTAGCTATAAACTTTAGAGATGGAATTCTACTTCACTAAACTCTTCGGCAATACGCCGAATTGCCTCCCCCTATCACCAAACTGCTTAGACTAAACATTGGTGGATCTATTGATATAGGTGATGGATCTTCCATTTTGGTGATACACCGATAAGATTGGCGATTCGCCAAACTGCATGATGATGTCTTTTTGCAGTTTTTTCTCCAATTCTCCATCTTTTTGCTTTTTTACACTCTATCATCCACTCCTTGGAATTAATACTGAAAATAAACAAAATTAACATTAAATCTAACTCGAATTGACATTGAGGACTTGATTTCTTACCCTTTTTAGGCTGAATGAGTTACAATTTGCCAACTCATCAACAACCCAAGGGTTTTGTAGCTCCTGGTAAAGAGAAAAAAGTGTACAAACTTGTTAAGTTACTTTATAGACTAAAACAAGCACCCAAACAGTGGTATGCAAAGTTTGACCAAATAATATTGGCAAATGGATTTAAGATTGAGGAGTGTGACAAATGTGTTTACATTAAAGACACTCCAAATTATAAAGTCATTATTTATTTATATGTTGATGACATGTTGATCATCAGTAGATATATTGCTAACATAAATGCTAATAAATGTATGCTCACTAGCAAATTTGGTATAAAAAACCTAGGAGTTGTTGATGTAGTCTTAGAGACTAGAATTCATAAAACTCCATAAGGTTTAGCATTGTAATAGTCTCGTTACATTGAAAAGGTATTAGACAAATTTAAGTATTTGGATTTCAATATTGCTAAAACACCAATTGATATAAGCTTTACACTTAAAAATAATGAAGGTGAAAGTGTTAGAATGAACGTGAAAGTGTTTCACAATTGGACTATGTAAGAGTGTTGGGAAGTTTAATGTATATCATGAATTGTACTCGACCAAATATAGCATGTGCTATTATTAAATTGATTCGATCCATAAATAATCTCAATCAAACTTATTAGATGGAAATGGAATGAGTTTTGGGATATTTAACACATACTCAAAATTATGCTTACGTTATAACAAATATCCTACAGTAATTGAGCGATATAGTGATGCAGATTGGATCACTGGAGAAAATGAACTTAAATCCACAAGTGGGTATATATTTATCCTTGGTGGAGGAGTAGTTTCTTGGAAATAATCCAAACAAACATGTATCGCTCGCTCTATGATGGAATCTAAATTTATCGCTTTAGATAAGGCCGGTGAAGAAATTGAATGACTCTGAAATTTCTTAGAAGATATTTATTTTTGGCCCAGACCTTTGGTACCTGTATGCATACACTATGATAGTCAAGTGGCAAATAGGTAAGGTAGGGAGCATGATGTATAATAGATAATCCTGTCACACATGATGGAGATATAATATAGTTAGATAATTACTCTCTAGTGGAATTATTAAGATTGACTATGTGAAGTCAAAAGTTAATGTGTCGGATCCACTTACAAAAGTCCTAACTAGAGAGGAAGTTGAAAGATAATCAAAGAGAATGAATTTAAGGACTAGGACAAGTCATCATGGTAGTAACTCTACCTAGAATACTAGAGATTCCAAGATCTAGATTCAAAGAGATCAAAGAAAGTTGTGAATGACAGTTCAACATTGTAAAATAACTCAATCCACTCTCATGATAATGACAAATTTCAGAAACAAGGATAAAGCTTAAGGTTTAAAGCTTTTTAATGGTTTTTATGTTTGGCAGGTATGACCAAATAATTTATATATAGTATTAAATATTTAGAAATTACCTATGTGAGTGTGAAGTAGAAGCCGCTTTAAGGAGAATGATGGCGAAGGCTGATTCTCTAAGCTCTCATCAAACCAGATAGTGTTTATGGATGAAACAAATAGAACTTTGAGAGCCATAAATGGTAAAAGTCTAGTTATATGACTTGTATTGTCTAGGTGTACAACAAAGTTCAATGGTTCAAAGATATTGCATCTACCAATTGATCGAGTGCCTCCGATATAAGTTTACTACGAAAAGTTCAAAGGGAAACCTACTTCTTCAAATGCAATTAATCGTTGCTTGTAAATCACACAATTATCCATATATTTATTTATCTTATAGTCATTCTCCATTTATGTGGGGGGTTATTATATTTTTTAAGATGTGTGTATGGAAAATGAATAGGTATTTTTTCAAAAAGACACCAAGAGAAAAGATGTAATTTGAATAGGCACCTTTCCACTTTGGATGGTTGTGACCTTTCTAATGGATTGTGACTTTTCTGAAGAGTTGTACCTCTTTCGAAAAGTTGCACCTTTATAAATATTTGCACCCTTTTGAAGAGGTGCACCTTTCTAAACCATTGCTTCTTTTTGAAGCAACACCTTAATGGCTATAATACCTGTTGAATCCTCAGATTTTTCATACGAATTTTCTGAATTTCTAATCTACTTCTTCTTAGACTTTAAAATCTTCTTGTATGATTTACTACCACTGAGTGAGTTCATCATTCATCAGAATTTGAGGTAAAACTATTTCTCTAAAGTAAATCATTCTATTCTAGAAAGAATATTTCATTATCCTTGGGTACTTGAATGGAATAATTTATTTAAGGACACATTGTGAATTCAGTGGGCTCGATTTTTATCCTTTCTTTCACTTTACTATTTCTTTTAGAAATAGTTTGAATTTTCTTTTGCTGTTAATATAGTTTTGAATACAGATTTAGAAAAATAACAAAAATTTGGGTCCCTAGTGGAGGCTGTTCAATTTAAGAGAAAAATTTTGACAAGTGGAGTTCAATTGGAAGTAGGTTTTGTTTAACTTCATTTCTTTGATCTCAAGTATGCCTTAATTTCTTTATTTAGCTTCATCATTCATTTTTTTTGTCATTCGATTCTTAATTTATCAGTTTCATAGTATATTTTTGTGTTTAACAATGAAATATGATAACAAGATAGCCGTTATAGTTAATATAGCGGTTAGTTGTTGAAATACAAAGATGATATTAATTGTAATTAAGTATGACAATTAAATTTAGCACGACTTTTGCTTAAGACCAAAATATATTCGATGATCTAAATGAATATATCACTTTTTTTCTTGGACTTGATAATACAATAATGACTATTAAAATGTATTTACTTTATATTTATTATTTTATAATGACCCTCTAGGTCATTTCCTGCTTTTTCATACTTTTTCTGCATTTAGAACTTTTCTAGTGTTATCCTAGGTCAATTGAGACTTGTTGGGAGTGATAGTTTGGTTCTCAGGAAGTTCATTTGGTTTTTAAGCTAGCTTCCCGATTTGGAGCTTCTGAAGTTGAGAAATGGCCTCGGGCCAAAACTTCAAGTAAACAGCCTCAGATGATGATTCCAACAATTATGTTAGCTCTGGAATGTGGATTTTAGGCTAGCAAGACCCTTGGTTTGGGTACCGAGGCTCCTGAGCTTGTCTTAGGTTATTGGTTAGATTTGGATAAAAATAAAACACTAGGTGTGGGACCGTTTTTTTATCAAAAACAACCTCTGTTGGAATTCGATGGTTCCATTGTGTCAGGAATACCAAAATTGGTAAGGTAGCATAGTTCGTTTGCATTCACAGAGTTCTGAATAAATCTCAAAGACCCGTATGGAGATTTTGCAAATTCGCAAAAGTTGTTGGTGCATTAGCACTTGCTGCAGGCCCAGGTCCTTCTTCACTATCGCGATGAAGACTGTCACAATCACACATGTCTGTGGGCCTCATCGTGATTGCGATTTGAGGCACCAGTCCAGCTTATGCATCGCGATTGCATGGCTATGCCACTATGATTGCGATGGTCCTATTAGTTGGGTCCTACGATCGCGACCATAGAGTCCCGTGATTACAATGAAGGAACCCTTGGCAGTATAAATAATGTTTCCTTCATTTTTCAGCTCACTTTTTTCTAAGTTTTGGCACCATTATTGGACTTGGGAGCTCAAGAAAGTGTGGGGAATTAAAAATTGGAGATGGGAAAATATAGGGGGTGTAAGTGATCCTTATACCATCATTTTCTCGTAAGTGCCCGGCCTAAATCCCACAAATTGTATAGCTTAAATTCTTAATTTTCTTTGATCTTTGGGGGTTATTTTTGAATTGAATTTGAGAACTGTTCATGTCCAAATTTTGAGCACAGGCTCATTATACTCGAAGGAATGTTATTGAGGTTTCAATTTTTAAATTTCGTAAGCGGACCCCAAGGGTGGTTTTTAGCCTAATTTCTGACTCGAAGCATAATTTTTGCAATATGGTATTGTTGTTCTCACCTTGACGCCCTAGATTATTATAGTGTGGCAGCGGTCAAAGGCTTCTCGAAAGAAAAAGCTCTGACATAGAGGATTTTGAGTGTGTTCGATGGCGTCCAGGTAGGCTAGGCTTACCTTTCCTTAGAATTTGCTCTTTTACGATATTGGTATGATATTGTACTAATTGTTGGTGGATTACGATTCCTTAGATAGTTGTGTAGGAAATTCCTGATTATTTCTAATCGATTAGGGGACTTTAGGATAGATTTCTTCCTTAATTTCTTTAGGTCTGGTAGTTGTTTCTCTCATTAGAACTTAATTTAGCTTACTAGGGGACCTTGGAAATGAATTTTGAAGCCTTAGTCTAAGCTTGGGCGGTTGCTTTCCTTAGGTTGGGTTTCAGAGACTTGTAGTTAGCTTGATCACTCTTTTTGAAGGTAAAGTACCATAGGGTAGTGCCTTGCCCATTACTAAATAGTTATAACATGACTAAGTGGGCCAGTTATCGAAACTAGGACAGTTTGCTAGTTATATTATGGTTGTTGACTTGGTATTCCGATCTTTTAGCCTTTTTGGCCTTAAATAGCGACCTTTGACTTAATAATTGGAACCTTGCACTTCTTTAAATGAAATTGACCTTCTAAAATAGGAAAAAGGATTAGACCTGGGTTAAATCAGAACATCGGATTATTACTACCTATTGCTCATTTAGTTCCAGTTCGAGTCCTACACTTGGCTTACTGTTTATTGCCTATTAGTTTCGGTTTGAGTCCGGCACCTGCTTGTACTGCTTATTATCTGTTAGTTTTTATTTACGTTTGGCATTCACTATTATTGATTTTAAATTGGGAAAACTAGCTCAGGACTAGTATGTTTTATAGTTATGGCTGGAGGAAGAATATACGGTATGCTATCACACATCTTGGATCATTTTTATGTTTATTATAGTTGTGTTTGACTTTATATTAGTATTATCTCTTGTTTGCATCTACCGTGCTTATAGGGGCTTGGTTGGCTTTTGTTTTTATTGTATGTACCTTCTAGAATTATGTGAGTCCAGTTAGGTTATAGTTGGACATTTACTTTCGGCGCATGAGTTATTTACTCATGATTCTTTCTTTTACTTGATATAGCTAGTTATTTCTATTTTTTATCCTCTTTTATTGCCTATTAGTATAAAGTCATACTTTTTTATACTTTTACTGCAATTGAGATCAGTCAGGCAATGATGCCCACTAAGTACCCTATGTTTTGGTACTTATACTACACTTCTGCATCTTTTTCCCTGATGCAGATCCTAGTACAACTCATCATCATTGACACTGACTTAGAGCGAAGCTGCTGGCCGGAGATTTGGTTGAGCTTTTAGTGTCTTGAGCTGATCTTTCTGCTTCTATTGTAGTATAGTCTTATTTTGTATATTCAGAGACTACTTGTATATTTTGGCACTTGTCTAGTACTCTTTTTGTATAGTGGCTTTTGTACTGGCCGTACTAGGTCTTGGGGGATCCTTTTTGTACATTTTGTCCCTTCCCCTTATTTTTTATGCTATGGTTACTTATATATATATTCCTTTGTGTTGCTCTAAATTACTATTTTAGCCTTGTTTTCCTTCTTCCGCCTGTTAGCCCGTTACTCGCTGTTTCGGGTTATGGTTTTGGCTTACCTACTAGTGAGATGAAGTAGGTGCAATCATGACTTGAGGTTTTTTATCATGACAGTTTGGTATCAGAGCCTAGGTTCACTAGTACTATCGGCATGAGAGCAAGTGTCTAGTATAGTCCCACGGATCAATACGATGACGACTGTATCCCATCTTTGGGAGGGTACAGGTCAATCTTAGGAAAATTACACCTTCTTTTGATTCATTATCATATGTTATGTCTATGTTGTTTCTAGATTCTCATTTTCTCACTCTTTCACAGATGGCTAGGACAAGGGCCATGACAACCGAGGCTGAGGCCTCTAAGCCTACAGCTAAGGCTCTAGTTAGGGGCAGAGGTAGAGGTCAATCCCGAGGTTGAATTTAATCTAGAGTTGTAGCACCAGCTCAAAGCCAAGCTAGAGAGACTTCACCAGAGTTGGTAAATGATCAGGAGCCAGATATGGCACTAGAGGATCTACCGCTATAATAGCCAGTGGGCCAGGGACCAGCCTAGGCTCCACCTAGATTCATATCTACATCTTCCATGATGCCCTAGTTCAATTATTTGGTATGGTTGAAGGTCAGCCAATGGAAGGGGCCACATTCTCTCAAGGGGCAGCTCAGGGTAGATTAGGTACAAGAGCACAGCCTAGCAACTGCGGCTCCCCGAATAGAGGTTACGCCAGCACCCCTAGCTCCACTTCTAGTAGCAATTTGGCTAGTCATGACTGCTGAGGAGAAGAAGATGCTGGGTCAATTTCTTAGATTGACTCCACCAAGGTTTTCTCGAGCTCCATGGGAGGATGCACCTGAGTTTCTTATTAGGTACGAGGAGAGGTTGTATAATATGGGTCTGGTGGAGTCTCACAACATAGATTACACCTTATTTCAATTTGACAATGGGGAGAGGCAGTGGTGGAGGGGATACCTTGATTCCAAACTAGCTAGATCTCCTCTTATGATTTTGGCTCAGTTCTCCAAGGCTTTCTTGGAGAAGTATATACCTCGCATCATGCGCGAGTGTCTGAAAGATGAGTTCATGAGGTTATGGCAGGGCTCAATGTCAGTGTCTAAGTACGAGGCTAGATTCCACGAGCTAGCCAGGCATGCCACCATGATTCTACCTATCAAGTACAAGAGAGTGTGGTGCTTTGTCGGAGGATTGAGACTTCCACTTATTATAGCTACCCATATTCTGGTATCTTCAGGTAGGTCATTTGTTGATATTGTTGATCATGCTCATACTATGAAGGAGATAGATCACGAGACCTATGGGGGCAGCAATAAGAGACCTCGTCATCAGGAAAGCTACATTGGGAGCCATAGTGATTCACAGTTTTGGGGTAGAGGTTTCAATAGCAAGTATCCACAACAGCATCCATATCAGCATCATGGTCAGTCTAGTAGATCCATCCACGCTGCACTATAAATTTCATATGAGGGTCAGCTTGGTTATAGTGGTTTCTGTTGTTAGGATAGTGGTCAGCCATTGAAGGGTATTTAGTTAGGGACTTTAGGCTGAGGTGACCTTTCTGGGTCAGTAGGACCTTCTCATCAGGTTAGGGTACCTGAGGCATGCTTTGATTGTGGTATTGTTGGTCATTTTGCCAGAGAGTCTCCCTGGTAAGGGATGATTGAGTCTTCTGCACAGGGTGTTCAGCCTATCAGGTTAGTAGTATCCCCATTCTGGGATGGTATACGGGGTCGCAAGGGTGGTCCTCAGGGTTCTCATGGAGGTAATCAGGCAGGCAGATCACAAGGTTGGGTAGGCACTTAGTCCAAAGGCATATGGGGTCATTTATATGCTTTTCTTGGTAGGACAAAGGATGAGGCTTTAATATTGGTTATTACATATACAATTTTGGTGTACCATCGGCCAGCTTCTGTGTTATTTGATCCAGGCTCTATTATTCTTATTTTTTTGGTTATTATGCATCTCGATTGGGGTATTCTTGAGATCCATTATCCATGCCTATGCATGTAGCTACTCCCGTGGGTGATTCTTTAGTAGTGGATTATGTGTATAGGTCCTTTATTGTGACTATTTAGGAGTATGACACTTGGGCCGATCTTATTGTAGTTGATATGGTTGATTTCAACGTGATTCTGGGCATCGCCTAGTTATCTCCCTATTATGCAGTCTTGGATTGCCTTGCCAAGGCCGTTACCTTAGCCATGCTCGGCATACCTCCAGTTATATGGTAGGATAATTTTAGTCATGTGTCAACGGAGATCATTTCTTATGTTCGGGCTTAGAGACTTGTATAGAGTGGGTATTTATCTTATCTTTCTTATGTACCGGGTGTTAGTGTGAGGGTCCTTTGCTTGATTCCATCCCACTTGTTTGTAAGTTTGCGGATGTTTTTCCTACCGACCTACCTGGTCTTCCTCCTAAGTGTCATATTAATTTTGACACTGATCTTGAACCGAGCACCCAACCTATTTCTATTGCGCCTTATCGAATGGATCATGTCTAGATAAAGGAGTTAAATGTTCATCTTCAAGACCTTCTAGGTAAGGGATTTATTAGACCTAGCATCTAGCCTTGGGGTACTCCAGTTCTGTCTGTAAAGAAAAAAGATGGTTCTCTGCATATGTGTATCGACTATAGGCAGTTGAATAAGGTGACAGTAAAGAATAAGTATCTTATGCCACATATCAATGATCTGTTTGACTAGTTCCAAGCTGCAGTTGTGTTTTCTAAGATTAACTTAAGGACTAGTTATCAGCAGTTGAGAATTCAAGAGGCGAACATCCCTAAGACAGCCTTTAGGACTCACTACAGCCATTACTAGCTCTTGGTGATGTCTTTTGGGTTGACCAATGCCCCTGCAGCATTCATGGACTTGATGAACCATCTTTTCAGGACCTACATCCTTGTTTACTCGAGGAGTAGGGAAGAGCACAAGCAATATTTGAGGATTATGCTCCACACTTTGAGAGATCAGCGATTTTATGCCAAGTTCTCAAAGTATGAGTTCTGGCTTGATTCTATGGCATTCTTAGGGCACGTGGTGTCCAAGGATGGAATTATGGTTGACCCGACAAAGATAGAGGTAGTTCGTAATTAGACCAGGCCCACATCTATAACCAAGGTTTGTAATGTTATTGGGTTGGCAGGCTACTACAGACTGTTTGTCAAGGGTTTCTCCTCTATTGCAGCACCTATGACCAGATTGACTAGGTAGGGGGTCTCATTTCAGTGTTCCGACGAGTGTGAGCCGAGCTTTCTAAAGCTCAAGGCCTTACTTACTTTAACTCCTATTTTGACCCTTCCAATTAAGAGCAAGCGGTTTACAGTATATTGTGACACATTATGTGTTGGTTTGGGTTGTGTTCTTATGCAGTGAGGCCGATTTATAGCATATGCTTCGAGATTGCTAAAGTTTCATGAGCACAACTACCCCACTCATGACTTGGAGTTGGCAACTGTAGTCTTCACACTAAGATTTGGAGGCATTACATTTATGGAGTTTACTACACGATATTCACCAGCCACCATAGTCTTCAGTACATTCTGACTCAGAAGGATCTTAGTTCAAGGCACCGTATGTAGCTTGAGTTTCTGAAGGACTATGACCTCTCTATTCCGTACCATCTGGGCAAGGAGAATATGGCAGCAGATTCCTTGAGCCGGAAGGCCGTGAGTATAGGGAGTTGGGCTTCCTTTCAATTTTGGAGTGACTATTGGCATTGTACATCTAGTCCTTAGCCAGGTATTCTTTGTTAGAGTATATTCAAGATCAAAATTTTGAGGATAGCCAGTTGTATGGCATTCGAAATCAGGTGAAGAGGGGCGAGTCTAGGAGAACCACCCTAGATTCAAAGGGTTTATTGAGGTTTAATATTCATATTTTTGTTCTGAGGGTAGGAGGTTTGATTTAGTTAATACTTTAAAAGGCACATTGCTCCAGATACTCTATTCACCCCAGGACAGCTAAGATGGATAGAGAAATGAGGTAGCATTAGAGGTGGAGCAGTATGAGAAGAGATATATCGAACTTTATGGCTCGGTGTTTGTGTAGTCAGCAGGTGAAGTCCAAACATTTGAGACCTGGTGGTTTGATTTTGAGGCTACCCATTCCTGAGTGGAAGTGGGAGCAGATTACTAACGATTTCATTTTGGGGTTGCCGCTTACTTATTGTGGTTCTAATAGAATTTGGGTCATTATGGATCGATTGACCAAGTCTGCTTATTTTCTACCTGTTCAATCATCTTACAGTGCCAAGAGGTTGCTCAGGTCAATGTTCAAGAAGTGGTTCATCTTCATAGAGTGACCCTGTCTAATATTTCTGATAGAAGTTCCCAGTTCACCTCCAGCTTTAAGAGAGCTTTTTAGGAGGATTTGGGTACTCAGGTTGACCTTAGCATAATTTTTCACACTCAAACTGATGGTCAGTCAAAGTGGACTATTCAAGTTTTGGAGGCAATACTCCAAACTTGTGTCATAGACTTTAGAGGTAAGTGAGAGTAGTTTCTAGCCTTAGCAGAGTTTGCCTATGATAATAGCTTCCATTCTAGTATTCAGATGGCACCGTTCGAGGCATTGTATGGTAGGCAGTATCAATCTCCTGTTGATTGGTTTGAGACTTCAGAGGTTAGGTGATGAGGTACTAATTTACTTTGAGATTCAGTGGACAGAGTTTGGGTTATTCAAGATAGGATACGGGCAGCTCAGAGCAGACAAAAGAGTTATGTTGACTATAGGCTTCGAGCTTTAAGATTTGGAGTTGGCGATCGGGTTTTTCTTCGAGTGTCGCCCATGAAATGCGTGATGAGATTTAAGAGGAGGGTCAAGATCATCCCCATGTATAATGGGCCATTTGAGATTCTTAGGAGAGTTGGGGAGGTAGCCTATGAGCTAGCCTTGTCCCTATCTTTTTCAGCTATTCATCTAGTTTTTTGTATCTTGATGCTTTAGCGCTATATTTTGGATAAATCTTATTTGCTCAAGTAGGACTCGATTTAGTTGGATGATAGGTCGACCTTCGTGGAAGAGCCCATTTCTATTCTAGCCAGAGATATAAGACGATTGCATTCTAAAGAGATTCCATTGGTAAAGGTGCAGTGGAGACACCGTCTAGTCAAGGAGTCTACCTGAGAGACCGAACAAGACATGTGGACTCAGTATCCTCACCTATTTGATTCTTCAGGTACTTCTTAACTCTTAAGTTTTGCTGACAAAAGTCCTTTTAGTAGTGGATATTGTAATGATCCTCTAGGTCATTTTCTACTTTTTCATGCTTTTCCTATGTTTAGAACTTTCCTATAGTTGCCCCAGGTCAATTATGACTTGCTGGGACTAATACTTTGATTCTCGAGCAGTTCATTTAGTTTTTATGCTAGTTTTTTCTATTTTGGAGCTTCTAAAATTGATAAAATAGCCTTGAGCCAAAACTTCAGGTAAACAACATCATATGACAATTCCAACAGTTTCATTATCTCCAAAATGTCGATTTTAGGCTAGGGGGATCCTTAGTCGAGGTACTGAGGCTTTCGAGCTTATTTTGGATTATTAGTTGGATTTGTATAAAAATAGAACATTGAGTGTGGGATCCACTTTTTGTCGAAATAACCTTTGTTGGAAATTTCGATGGTTTAGTTGAATTTGGAATATCAAATTTGGTAAGGTAGCATAGTTTGTTTGCGTTCATGGGGTTCTGAACGAATTTTGAGAAGTCGTCAGGAGATTTTGTAACTTAGCCGATGTTACTGGCACATCAGCACCTGATACAGTCCCAGGCCTTAGATCCCTATCACGGTATAAGCCTTTGAGATTGCGCAGGTCTCTAGGCCTTTGTCATCACGATCGCAATATTGAGGCCCTCAATCGTAATGAAGGAGGGTTGTGGGATCGGGCTAGTTTATGCATTGTGATTGCGTGGATAGGCCACCGTGATCATGATGGTCCTATAATGTTGCCTAAATTACACCTCCCAAAATGTATAAAGCAGTCGTTGAATCAAAATATATAACCCAACAAGGATGGGGTCGATCTCACAGGGAATAGGTCAAAATTCTATCAAGTGTTTGTTTAAGTAATTAGCAAATAAGTAAAAGAAGGGGATTTTGTGAAACAAAAGGTCAATAGTAACAAGTGTTGATTTTTTGTATTTGTACTCAACATGAGAAAGACACTAGGACTGTGTTCCCCAACAACTTCATAACTACATAGGTTCTCCATACTATAGTGATCTCTCATGGTATTCGACATGCAGAATAGATAGGTTATGTATCATCTAACCGACTATGTTACACCCCTTGTAGATGACTTTCCCCAAGCACAAAGGTTAATGTTTCATGAGTTTTGATTACTAAACCTTATCTATGATCCCAATATAATATTTCCCGCTTACAGCTCAAGGCTAATTAAATGAAGATAACTCCAAGTCTTGTTGTTGATTCGCTATTCCTATTCGATTACCCTTGCTACAGTCCAGGGTAGAGATAGGATGAGTCCCAACGCATGCACTTGTTGAAAATCAATCAAACCATAAGAAACAACAATACATGCCCAACTACCCTTCGAGAATCACCTTGTACTTCGAATGCTATGTCGTTAATTCGTCATGGTTCCCACAACCTTAGTTATGGTATTTAGCTACTCATGATTGCAATAACACAAGAAGAATACATGGATGAAAAAATAAATATGAACTTACGATAATAAGAAAACTCCAAAATCTTAAGTTGAATTAAAACCCTAGAATCGATATTCGTCAAATTCCAAGAATATGCCTTAGATTCTCACAATATAATGTTATAAAGTATGAAAGAGTTTAAACTTGTACAAATAACCCTATAGGATTAGTTATAGATAAAATAAAACCTATCCTATTACAAATAGGAAATCTGGGTCGGTGGTGGCTTTAGACGACAGAAAGGTACGATCGTGGTTAGAACCTACAATCGTCCTTAGGTGCTCGTGGTTTGGCTCACGGATTTTCATATTCAGGTCTTGGCTGGTATAACTCTCAGTATGGCCTCGTATCTTATACTCACGATAGTACAATATGGTCGTCTGATTGATCTACACTTGGCTTTTCTGCAAGATCTAAATCTAGCCTTTTTCCCCACGATAACATAGTACATATAGGGGGTTCTCGTCTGCTGCTCCTCACACTTAACTCCTGAAATCTTGTTTCCCAGCTTTCCTCCCATGATCAAATAGTACAATCGTGTGATCATTATACGATCGTGGGAGCTCTCGTCTGATATACTCTTGAGAACCTCTTCTCTGGTTTATTCCACGACCGTGGTTAGATCCCACTGTCGTGCCTTCATTCGTCTGATCATCTTTAAGTCCAATTTTCAGCACTTTCCTTCTCTAAGACTATTTAGCCTGCAAACACTAGAAAACCCATCATGTCCATAGAAAAATACCTTTGTACTTATAACTATTCACCATTTTAAGCATCTCAAGTGTCGTAAATTCACAGCACATGAACACCCTCAACTTAGAATGTTTGCATGTCCTTAGGAAAACAAAACATAATAAACAAACCAAAGACGCTTAACCTAGAGAAAACTAAGAATACTACAGCAGTCCAGAAAAAACCAAATTTTCAGTACACATTTACCAAAACACAGTTCAACACCCTCTAATGATATTTAAAACTAAAAAGTACAGTGCATATTCAAACTAAACACCATAACATAACGGGTTCAAGAGATGACAATTATATTAGCAACAAATAACCCAACATTTTAGACAAATGACACTACCTAATCAAGCAATAACCCAAAATCTAGCCCTTATGCACTCACAACAAAGAAGTCCCAACACTCAATATATACAATGTAAAGCAAAAACTGGAATTAAATCAAATCTCTCACTCTCACAAGGAAGTCTGGCAGTGTGTATTTAGTACCATAGCCTTTCCCTTATTTTCTACACTTAAGCTTTCGGACAGTCAAATTAGGATTACTATAGGACTTTATTGGCTTGTAATGTAGGGTCGGGGGTCAGTATGGTACATATGGGTATAGTGACTAATCTTACTTGACATTACACTAGTCTTTGCTTCCACTTTATCTGCCTTCTTTTATTTCTTTCCCCTTCTCTTTTTTCAATATTTTTTGGATTTTGGGTGTGGTTTTATTTTATTCAACTTTGACTTTTTCTACTTCTCTTTTTGTTCTATTTTCTTTTCTTATTTTTTCTTATTTTTTCTTTTTTTGCACACCGAACCCGAATCTCTTTTTCTTTTTACTACATATTCTTCATACCCAATTTTCTACGCACCCCTACAGTTGCCACCTCAACTTAGGCAATTTGCCTGAGTTGAGGTACACAGTGTCCAAGGATGGACCAGGGCCAAGGCAGGTTCATTGAAAAAACCAGGAAGGTGAATGGGGTAGTTCAAAGAAAAGGTCTAATTAGGCTCAACTTTCGGGTTCAAGGGATAACATATTCATTTGGTAGGCTATTTAGGCAATAGTAGACTATTTCAAGAATGGCCTATGATCCTTTCCTAACCTTCTATCCTATAGCTTTTAGCGAGACTAACCAGGCAAGTTCTAGACAGTAGACACAGGCCGACTAGGTACATCCTCACACACTCTCAACTCAGGGCTATCATTTCAATTACAACCTAATCGATTCATGCATAGTCTGGCCAAGTGATCACACTACTAATACTAATGTCATGTCGAGATCCAAACAATGGTTATAGTTCCAGCAAGCACACACACAACATAAAAACAAAAATTTTGCATGCTTCTTTTATTTTGAGTGTACTAAGTTTTTGTAATTTACCCTAAGTTACACATACTGCAAAACTGACTCAAATTAACACAAAAACATAAGTAAATAACTAAACATGCCAGTTCTAACTAGGATAGTGCAATAAAGGGAAAATAAACATGGCAATAAAAGCTCTTGATTGTGGTACACCCCCACCCCAAACTTGAAAATCATGCAATGTCCCCATTGCCTGAAATCATGAAAAGTAAAAATCAGGATAAGGGACATACCTGGGGTGCACTATGCGCCTATCGTACTCTGGTTGGTGGGGGTATGGGATAGGATCCTTCCATCCTCAGCTCCTCTTGTGTCCTCGGCTGTAGTTGGGGCACTCTCAACTACGTGGGCACCGGTAGCGGCCGGTGTACTCAAAGTCTCAACTGCGGGGGTAGTCTGTGTAACTCCCAAACTCTTCTCTACCACTACAACTACCAGTGGTATCTCAACTCCCTCTGGAATCACTGCCTCTGAGGTCTGTGCATAATTCTTTGTTCTCTTCTTCTTCTTCTTCTTTTCACTCCTCTCCTTCTTCTTCTCACCTCCTTCTTCTAGGGACCTCTTTTGATAGGGCTGCAAATTCTCGCCCATCTCTTCAATCTCTGAATTATCCCTCTTAGCTACCGGGACTCGGCTATAGAAATTAGGGACTAAAGAGTTTACATCAATAGCTAACTCTGCCAGTGATGGCATAGCCGGTGGTGGAGGAGGTGCAATCAGGACTGTTCTCTCAGTAAACTCTCTGAATGTTTCCTTTAAAGTGGTAAAATCAACAGTTACATTCGAATCCTGGACCATCATAGTCTTAGCCATTATCTAGCTCTCAAATTGATTAAAGCGAGTCTGAACAACTCGTACTGTAGCCTTAATCTCATCAATAAAGTAAGTTTTGACCCCTACCTCTAACTTTCTGATCCGTGCATCATGTAGCACCTGTGTCCTTAAAATCCTCTCCAGAGCAGGTGGTATTAGTGTATAACCAGCTGGAGCATGAGTATATGCAACCAGTAGTATTGTAGCTAACTGAGAAGGGGAGAAAGTAGCACTAACTTCAGACCTCGGGATATCACTCGTGGGGTACCTCCCATAACCTCTGGTAGTGCTTTTGGAAAATGACCCTGACTGGAGTAGTCGGGTTCCTAAAATCTTTGATCATCACCAAATCCATAGCCTTTATTGGTTGAATGAATTTGTCAACTACCAAAATGGATGGAACCTCTGAATCTTGTAGTAGCTGAGTGATCAAGCTCGGAAAAGGCAAGGTTGTGCTAAACTCTAAGACCCAATCCCAAATCTCTTTCATAATGATGCGCAGAATATTCAAATCTATCTACATCAAGAATGTTGCTACAAGGACCACATTGGTGGCACCCAATGTGTTATCATTTGCTGTGGGTGCAATGTGGTGCCTCACAATGGACCACAAAGCATTGGCAGTGAACTTTAGTGTATTTTTGTAAATAGTCACCCCGCTAAGCCATGGGGCATTTTCTCCTGCTTCTGTGATGTGGTCCACCAACCACTTATAGTGCATGACTTTGTCGTCTATGGACAACTTTTTCACCTTTTTCAAATCAGTCATCTGGAAATTATATTCTGGAGTCTCCTTGACTGGTACAAACTCTTCTCTAAATAAGATAGTAAAGATTGCCTTGACGGAGATATCCACTACCTTACCCTGAACCATGACAGTATCCAATCTTGGATGCTTCTTCATGTCCTTATCTCTTCTAGAGGGAGTCATATTTTTAGAGTGGTAGCATAATTAGCATAAACTCCCTCATAAGCTCTGGCCTGTAGATCCGAAGGGGCCTAGTCATCTAGCCCAAGCTGTACTTGTCAAATAACTGGACTACATCTGGGACCTTCTATAATGACTCAAGCAATAGACTAGGCTCCTCTTGGATACTTCTCTTCTGATTTCCATTATCCTTCAAGGACACCTCATCCAAATAGTAATATCTGGAGTTTTTCACACTTCTTCTTCTCGGATCTGGCCCTCTTTGAACTAGAGCTGCAGATTTTTCCTTAGAGGATTTAGGGTTCGATTCCTCGTTACCCACCGATGAGCTTATCTCCTCATCACTAGCCTTAGTATCAACCCCTTGGTTCCTTCCCTCTTCAGACTGGGGAAGGTTTATGGGGGTAGCTGTTTTTACCAAGGTCGTAGAGGTTGTGGCCTTGGCCTTCTCCTTCTCAAGTTCCTTTTCTTTGCCTCTTATGGTCCAAGGCAAGTGTTGTTCATCCGAAGGGCTAGCAGAGTAATCCACCTCGGTTCTACTGGAGCTATTAGACTCACTCTCGGAGGAAATAGGTGGGGCCCTATCCTTAGCAATTTGCTCTCGGAGAGCCTTATCTTGCACCTTCTTTAATTTAGGAGCCATAGTACCTATAGAAGCAAAATATATTACTACCAGTTTTAAAATAGTGTACAGGTGCAGGAATCAACTCAGATGACCTTTCCTATGATCGTGCATTAAAGGTATGATCGTTCCTTCTGATCATGGGAAGGGTTCCTTAAAGGTACTAGGGAAGCATTTCATCAGACGACTTATTCCTATGATTATATAATGAAAGTATGATCGTACCTTTTGATCATAGGAACACTCCTAAAGTATAGGAGTATGTCACATCAGACGAGTACATACAATGATTGTACCTTGATAGGACGATTGTGGGATGTGCTCGTATGATGAGCTCCTACCTTATAAACACTGGTCCCCATATTGATCCAACCCATGACCTTATGTTGTCACCACGATTGTAGGTTGTGTCATGGAGTGCACTGACATTTAACAGAAATCAGACTTAAATTTTGACCCTAGTTTGACCTTTATCGACCACAAATTTAACAAAATTTTGGGTACTAAAGACTTCCCAATTATTAGAACTCATTCAAACACACAAACCTAGATATATTTTAGGCATCACAATATCAGGTTACCCCAAATTTGAATCGTATTTACATTTATTTTTTAATAAATAAAAATGTTTAGGACAATATTTACTTAGTTTAGCTTGAATTTTATGAGTGCTTGTGGATGATGAGTTTGAATCACGGAGGGGTACCTGTATTTTTGCACAAATCAGAGGTAAGATTTCTTCTCGTTTACTTTCTTGAGCTTTTGAATTCAAGGAAATTTGAGAGTGAATGAGTTAGGAGTGAAATTGGGTCTCAAGTATAGGGTTTAGCTTTTAAGTTTGAGTTGGGTCGGGTCGAGTCAGGTTTAATGTTTTATTAAAATAGATGGATCCATCAGATGACTCAAACAGATGATCGTGGATTCAAACCACGATCATGTCTTCTTCCTGTAACAAGAGAATTGAAGAAAACTTACCTGGGAACCTATAAAGCTTAAGGACAATCGTGATATGTAACCATGACTATTCCTTAAAATTGTAGGTTGTATGTCCTAATTGTTGGTTTATAGGAGTTTATCATACGATGGGCACCATAATCGTGACATCTAGCTATAATCGGGATGACCCATCATAGGATAACTTCCAAATTTTCATTCCACAAGACTTTGATCAAATATGCTCAGATAACTAAACCCACGGTCAGGGGATCTTCGTACGATCATACAATCCTCTCGTGGGTTCAGTGCTGAGTCCAGTTCTGCACCCTTTCCTATATCACTCCTACATAAGTAGCACACATTACCCTATAAAATGTATAAGTACAAAAATCATGGGTTGCCTCCCAAGTAGCACTTGATTTAACGTCGTGGCACGACGTGGCTATATTGGTTACTCAAACTTCACCAACAAGCCCATGGGTTGCCTCCCATGAAGCACCTGATTTATCATGGCGGCACGACTCAGGTGGACTTGATCTCTCAAGCTTTCTTTAAATCACCCTCACAAATCAACTTCGAGTCCTTGCTTTCACCTATGTAATGCTTCACTCTTTGTCCATCAACCTTAAATTTCAACCCATCCTTATTTTCAAGTTCAATTGCGCCATAAGGGAAAAATGTAACCCCTCTATATGGGTCATTCCATTTAGAACTTAACTTCTCAGGAAATAGCTTCACCTTTGAATCAAACAATAGTACCATATCGTCTACAATGAAGTCTCTCCTCTCACTCTTGTGACCATGATAGAACTTCACCTTCTCAGTTTACAATGCTGAGCTCTTATAAGTGCGGGGATGGATTCCATCCATTTTATTCATCTATTCAAGTATCATTTTTATTGCATCACTCCATTTATGATGCTGATACGGAGATGCACCAATAGGGTTTCACGCCCCGAATTCCAACGGGGCGGATTGACACTCAAAGCCGTTGAGGCCCGAGAGAACCAATCGTTACTCATGTACCTTCATATGCATGCCTCTGTATGATTATCATTATATCTCATGTAACTAGATACCAATGGTGAAATTCATGGACAAACACAAGATATATATATATATATATATATATGAAACTTGGCCGTTAGGGCCATCAAGTCAAAATGGACATACATCTCTTACATTTATCATCCCACATACATCTACAAAGCCTCTACAGATATATGTACATAACCAACCTACAGTCGGGATAAGTCCCCACTTTATACAACATTTACAATACCAAAACAAATGTACACATGAGACTCGGAAGGCCCCGATCCAACTGGAGCTCACCAATGATCGGAAAAAGGTCTGCAACCTACTATGGAGGTCTACTAGCACCTGTTCCTGCAGCAAGTAAGGTAAGTCCCCCAAGGGACGTCAGTACGAAGAATGTACTGAGTATGTAAGGCTATAAGAAACTGCAATATATGTAAGAGCTTCAATGGAATCAAATATAAGAGAAAATACAATATGGATAAACCTTCGTTCTATATGTGTGGAACAATGTACGTTACATTCATTACTTTAATTTACTTTACGTTAAACAGATGACCAGCTGATTAGTGGTAAAGAGGATGACCAACTGATTAGTGGTAAAGAGGATGACCCATGCTAGGTCCTTTCACCCTTGGGATACGGTCCTCATATACAAATCTGGAGTGACCCATGCTAGGCTTTTTCTGTCGCCCCTGGGATGCTACTATGATATTGGGATCGACCCATGCTAGGCTTTTCTATCTCCCTGGAATACCACCCATGATATTGGGATCGACCCATGCTAGGTAATTTAACCCCTGGGATACCACCCATGATATTGGGATTGACCCATGCTAGGTGTTGCTTCCACCCCTGGGATACCACCCAAGAATACTCATTAATTATACATTACTTCTTTCTTTCATTATAAGAGTGATACATTGGTGATTATACATTATTGGAACTTTGGAACCATGTCCACAATTATGTAACACATGAATAACAAATGATCAATGAATGAGGAACATGTGTCTAACAATATATGACAATCTGAAATGAGATACCTTAGAATATTTCGGAATGGAACAAGTACAATGACAATGCGAACACTATGTGCTGCAGAAGGATACGAAAAGAGTAACCTTACATACGTTATTTTTCCAATATGAATACACAGTCCTATATGTGACTACAATAATCCAGCTCCGTCCTTACATTTTACTCTACAACACAAGTACATAACAGAGCTCACATTAACAACTAACTACCTTACAAGCACATAATGACAATGAGTTACATGATTGCCCTATAACGTCATTTCATCCTTTACAATATCATTCACGGCATTGTCATACCAACAATACCACAACATTCCATACATTGACCAAGACATCATAAACCAATAGCACTTCACACCAAGTTTATCCTTTACGCTTCCTCATCAACACATCATAATTACTCCATCAAGTCACCTCAATATGTGTCATAACAACAATTCCACAAATTATACACATGGAAAAACAAACAATTTAAGAACATAACCACACCATACATGTTGATATTTCATCCACACCATTCCCTTTCATCAAAACCTCAAGTCTCCTTTCAAGTTTAAATCACATAGATGGCACATCTTTTAGTAAAAAGCAAAAGTGCACTATTCACCACTTTGCCAACACAACCATCATGATATACACACCATCTTAAGCATATAATATATTAATCCATGAGAGTCGACACTTACCAAATCTTGAAATATGATGATCTTGTCCAAAGAAAATGGTTGCCTTAGGGTTTGTAAGATGAGAAATGTGTGTAGAAATATCTAGAAAGGCATGAGAGTTATAATGAATTAAAAATCAGCTTTTGAGCCTTTATATAGGCCCTCAAGTCATTCTTAGCATTAAATGCCATGTTTACTTGGTCAAATTGGAAGAATGGGTCATTTGCTCTTTGGGCCATGTATTTTGGCTTCATTTGGGGCCTTAAATTGAGCCCAATTACACATGTAAGCTTATCCCACCAAATTCAATTTATGATCCACCATATATCTCATGTTTAAATAATCCCATAAATGTCACGACAATATTCACTCACGAGATTCAGGTTCGTAGCCTTAATCTCAAAAATAAGAAATTCTAGCCACTCATGGCTTACTTGAACATAATTTCACAAAATACTTGTGACGAAGAATTAACCCCAACTCGGATGCCAAACTTGCTCAAGAGTAGTCCTACTACGATGGAATAATGATACCATAACGCAAGAGTCCTCTTTATAGACTAATAATCATAGAAGAAATTTGACAAAATATACCCCGGCACTCTCTCGGGCGCCCTAGGGACTTAGAAAAATTTCAGGTATGGGAAAGGTGTGCAGGGGTGGCCTGGAATGCTTCCTGGCGCTCCCCCTTGCTGCCTGTGCCAAATAAAATTTAGGCCAAAGCGGCCTGGCACGCCCCTGGGCGCGCCCCACACTTAAAATGCGATTTCAACTTTTCTTTGTGGATTTGGTTGGATCTTTCAAGTTCCAACCTTTTGCTTGCCTCTTATATTTAATATCCTTTGCTTGGATGTCCTTTAAACCTCGTTTTTCACCCCACAAATGCTCCACAAAGTCACAAACACCTCCTACAAAGATCTAATCACATTTACTATCACAATATCAAATGCTCTATCAATAACAATACAAAATACGTACTTATTGCTCTTGAACCTAGGGTAAACATGGTTCAAGGTTGTCAAGAAGGGTCGAAAATGTATGGGGTATTACATTCTTCCCCCCTTAGAAACATTCGTCCTCAAATGTTAATAACATCGTCTCATGTACAACAAATGTATCTCTATATTAGCATATATATATATATACATATACACTTACTGCTCATAGATACTTACGTGTTATTGCTCCAATTCCGTACTTTGAACTTTTTCTTCCATTTTAAATAGATGAGGGTACTTAGACTTTATCATTTCTTTAGCTTCCCATGTGATCTCCTCTACTTGTTGATTTCTCCAAAGGACTTTTATGGATGCTACGTCTTTATTTCTTAACCTCTTCACTTGTCTATCCAGAATAGCAATAGGTATCTCTTTATAAGTCAGATCCTCAATAACTTGTACATCTTCAATGGGAGCGATACGAGATGGATCTCCTATGCACTTTTGAAGCATCAAAATATAAAATACTGGATGAACTATAGAGAGTTCTTGGGGTAGTGCCAATTCATACGCAACTTGCCCAAATCTTCTAAAAATTTCATATGGGCCTATATAACGTGGACTCAATTTCCCTTTCTTTCCAAATCGCATTACCCCTTTCATCGCTGACAGCTTCAAGAATACCCAATCGCCTATGGTAAATTTGAGCCCACTTCTTCTAACATCAACATAGGACTTGTGTCGACTTTGGGCCATTTGTAGCCGCTGTTGGATCACTTTAACTTTTTCCATAGCTTGATGAACAAGATCTAGCCCAAGTAAAGCAGTTTCTCTCGCTTCAAACCATCCAATTGGTGATCTATATTTTCTTTCGTATAAAGCTTCATAAGGTGCCATTTTAATACTCGAATGATAGCTATTGTTGTAAGCAAATTCAATAAGAGGCAAATAATCATCCCAACTGACTTGAAAATCTAATGTGCACTCTCGTAGCATATCTTCAAGTGTTTGGATAATACGTTCTGCTTATCCATCTGTCTGAGGATGGAAAGCCGTACTCAAATTCACTTGTGTACCCAAGCTCTTTTGAAAAGATCTCCAAAAATATGCTGTAAATTGGGCTCCTCTGTCTGATATAATGGAAACTGGAATCCCATGCAATCGTACTATCTCTTTAACATATAATCTTGCATAATCTTCAGCTGTATAGGTGGTCTTGACTGGTAGGAAATGCGCTGACTTGGTAAGCCTGTCAACTATGACCCATATGGAGTCAAATTTCTGTAGTGTACGAGGCAAACCTGTGATGAAATCCATATTAATCATACTCATTTCTAGACTGGAAGATTGATACATTGCATGTAACCTCCTGGTTTTTGATGCTCTACCTTTACTTGTTGATAATTCGGGCATTGAGCTACAAAGTCTGTAATGTTCTTCTTCATATTTCCCTACCCATACACGTCTTTCAAATCATGGTACATTTGGTAGCTCCCGGATGAATAGAACATCGTGAATGATGCGCCTCTATCATAACACCTTTCTTTAGCTCATCTATATCTGGTACACAAATTCTACTTTGGTATTGTAGTACTCCCCTTTGCATAAGGTCAAATACCTTTGTCGAACTTTACTGTACATTCTTTTTCAACTGAAATAAAATAGGATTTGAAAGTGAAGACTCTGCCGCATTTTACACTATAACCCCTTTATCTGGAGATTCAAGTAGACGAACTCCCAGGCTGGCTAGTTGATGCAGATCTTTGACTATATTTTGCTTTTCCGTCAACTGTCCACTAGGGCTTCCTACCGCTTTGCGGCTTAATGCATCGGCCACCACATTCTCTTTCCCTGGATGATATAGAGTATCAATATCATAGTCTTTCAATAGTTCAAGACACCTCCGCTGCCTTAGATTTAAATCCTTCTGCTTAAATATATATTGCAAACTTTTGTGATAAGTGTAAATGTCAACATGAACTCCAAACAAATAATGGCGCCATATCTTTAAAGCAAATACCACAGCTGCTAACTCAAGGTCATGTGTGGAATAGTTTCTCTCATGTGGCCGCAACTGTCGTGCGGCATATGCTATTACCTTACCATGCTACATCAATACACATCCGAGGTTAATCCCGAAAGCATCACAATATACTGCATACCCTTCTGTGCCTTTGGGAAGTACTAAAACCGGTGTGGAAGTTTATTTATCTTTTAGCTCGTGGAAACTTTTCTCACACACATCGTTCCACTGAAACTTGATTGCCTTGTGTGTTAGATTCGTTAAAGTTACGGTAATAGAAGAAAACCCTTCAACAAACCGTCTGTAATAATCAGCCAATCCAAGAAAACTATGAATCTATGTAAGCGTCATAGGCCTTAGCCAATTGTTTCACCGCTTCTATCTTTTGTGTATCAAGCCTTATTCCTTCATTTTGTACCCTGTTACCCAAGAATGCTATAGATTTTAACCAAAATTCACATGTAGAGAACTTTGCATATTTCTTATGGTCATGAAGAATCCGTAACACCAGTCGCAAGTGATTAGCATGGTTCTCTTGTGATCTTGAGTAAGCTAAAATATCATCTATAAGCACGTCTAGAAATGGCTTAAACACCCTATTCATCAAATCCATGAAACAGCTGGTGCATTTGTTAGTCTAAATGACATAACTAAAAATTCATAATGGCCATATCGTGTTCGGAAAGCTGTCTTGGGTATGTGTTTTTCTCTCACTCTGTCTTGATGGTAACCCAATCTCAAGTTAATCTTTGAAAAACATTTGACACCTTGTAATTGGTCAAATAAAGCATCAATTCTGGGGAGGGGATATGTGGTCTTAACTGTCACCTTATTTAGTTGCTAATAATCCATAAACATTCTCAGTGTACCATCTCTCTTTCGTACAATTAACACTAGTGCACCCCCGAGGGGACATACTAGGCCTTATGTATCCCTTGTCCAACAAGTCTTTCAATTGCTCTTTTTAATTCCCGTATCTCTGTTGGAGCCTGTCACGCCCTGAAATCCCAACGAGGCGTGATTGGCACCCAAAGCCGATATGGCCCGAGAGAACCAATCTTTGCTCATGTACATATACATATCCTTGTATGAACATCGTACTATCTCATGTAACTGATAACATATAAAATGCCAATGGCGGAATTCATGGGAAACATGTACAATATGAAACTATGGCTGTTAGAGCCATCAATTCAAAATGAACATACGTCTCCTTTTACATTTATACACCCACATCCGTCTACAAAAGTCTCTAACAGATGCATTGACCAAATGAACTAAAAGTCAGGACAAGTCCCCTCTTTATCTTTACAATATCAAAACAAATGTATAACTGTGATAAGTCCCGAAGAAACTGGGGATCACCAAAGATTCGCAACTAACCGTGAACTTACTGTCTGTTTAAAAATCTACTAGTGCCTACACCTGCAACATGTAAGGTAAGTCCCCCGAGGGGGTCAGTACGAAGAATGTACTGAGTATGTAAGGCTCATAAGAAATAGCATCATACATGAGAATGTCAATAAAATAAAATAGGAAAGAATAGTCAATGTGTATAAATCACCATTTTATATACTATCTTTTATAACCACTCTCCTTCAAGGGAAATCACCTTCACTCAGGAGACTTGTCTCCAATAGATTCTTCTATACCCAAGAGATTTTTTCTTGCCTCTATGTTCATTACCACTATTGTTCATCTACTTGCGTACATCCACTTTATTAACGTACATCCACTCTATTGACGTACATAACCTACATCCACTCTCATGGTGGGAGAACATACATCCACTCTATGGTGGGAGAACATACATCCACTCTATGGTGGGAGAAATTGATATATCAACTTATGAGAGGTTAATACATTAAGGATCATGACACTAATTTAAACACACCAATATGCTTTACCTTACTCTTATACATTATGAGATTAACACCTTAACTAAGCACACACTTATATGCACATCTCACTTCACTCCTTTACCTCATGAGATTGACAACTTCACTTATGAGGAATAATTATACTAACTTGCACATCACCTCTCTTATTACTATTATGAGATTGGTACTCTTACTTATGAACAATTGGCACAAGGATAATCATTATACTATAGGACTTTGGAACAAGACATGATCGGAATAATGCTATTCAAACTAAACAAGCTCTCTTTACCTCATTACTCTCGTTGAGATAATTCTTTTAGGAATTACAACGTCATGACATCTTTGGAACTTCAATCAATGAATAAGAGATAAGTGAATCATAATTCATCTAAGAATAGGGCACATATGAATAACAATACACGTCACCCTGAATTTATATACTTCAAGCCCCTCGGAATTGAAACAAGTCCAATGTCAAAAAGAACAATATCTTGTAGAAGGATACGGAAAGAGTAACCTTACATACCTTGTATTATTAATACGAATACACAATCTTAGTCGCATATACAATATTCCCGCTCCTTCCTTATGTTTCACTCTACAACACAAGTACATAACGAGATTCACATTAACCATCAACTACTTTACAAATGCATAGAACATCAATGAGTTACATGTTTGCCTTTAAACATGCCATTTCCCCTTGACAAAACCATTGATGAAATTATTATTCCAAAAATCCCCGAATATTCCATACATTGACCAATACATGAAAATCAATACATTTCACCACAACACTTCTCCTTTACACTTTCTTATCCATATCACATCACAATTAATCCATCAAATTACCTTAATACACCTCATAGCACATATCGGCCAAAATCCCACAATTTACACTTTTAGAAAAATAACAAGTTTAATAACAAAATCACACCATACATGTTCATATTTTATCCATACCATGCTCTTTCATTAAGACATCAAGTCTCTTTTCAACACCTTGCCAACATAACTATCATGATATACATAATCTCCCATGCATATAATATGTTAATCCATGGAAATAAATACTTACCAAGTCTTGGAATAGGATGATCTTCACCAAAGAAAAGGCTTAGGGTTCTTAGGGTTTGAGAGAGCCAAAAAGAAAATGTCTTATAATTCTTAAAATGTGTTGTGTGTGTTGAAGAATAAAAATCTGATTTTTGGGACCCTTATATAGTGCTCAAGTCTTCGTTAGCCATTTGGGATCAATAATTGAGTAGTCATGGCAAGAATGGGTCATTTGACCCATTTGGGCCAAGTCTTTTATTCCATTTTGGGCCTAAATTTGGGCCCAATAGCACATATCCATTTAAACCATCAATTTTCATGTATAATTCACCATCTATCTCATGTTTAAATAATTCCATAATATCATGACAATATTCTCTTACGATATTCTCATTCGTCGTCTCAATCGCAAAAATAGGAATTCTAGTCGTCTATGGCTTCCTTGAACATTTTTGATAATTACTTGTGTTTCATGTTTTGATAATGTAGAAGTATTTAGGAGTTTATTTAGGTATTTGAAGCTTTAACAACACTCAAATAACTCCAAAGAACCAAAAGAAACCATATAAGAATCGACGTAGAATTGCGTTGCGAAACGAGCTCGGAAGGGCACATTTTTTGTGCCTTGCGCTACGGCTGCAAAGCAAGGCAGTGGCGCAAGAAATCACTGCCCTCTAAATCAGGGGCTTGCGCCACAACCCCTGAAACAGGGTAGTGTCACAAGTTTCAGCAACTTGCTGAATTTTTCGGCCACTTCTTCAATACTTGCATATCGTCCAATACCTTATCAAAACACTACAAAATACTTACTTAGTGATCTTAATCATCAAGTAAACATGACTCCAAGTCACCAAATGAGGTTAGAATTTGTATGGGGTATTACCCAAATGCTCCACGAATCACAAAACCCTTCCTATGAAAGTCTAATTGCATATACGTGGCCAAATTTCAATTTTCTCGTCAATAGCATTACCAAATACATACTTATATCTCTCGACACCTAAGCAAACATTATTCATCATCCTCAAGTAGGGTTGGGAAGGTACGGGGTGTTACAGATCCATGCTATACGGAGGAATAGATATAGGTTGGGTGCCTGGAATCACATCAATACCAGATCTATTTCCTGTTCTGGAGGCAAATCTGGAAGATCGACAGGAAATGCCTCAAGAATTTCATTGACCACCGGATTCGATTAAAGAGTTGGTGGATTCACATCAGTATCTTTGTGTAACACCCCGTACCTTCCCAGCCCTATGTGATGACGTTGAACAATGGTTACTTAGGTGTCGAGATTCCATGAGTATGTATTTGGGAGTGTTAATGATGGGAAAATTGAAATATGGCCTTGTACATGTGATTAAACTTGCATAGGAGGTGTTTTGAAATTTTCATGGAACATTTGTGGGGTTCAAAATGAGGCTAAGAGGATCTCTAAACAAAGGATATTAAGGCTAAGAAGTAAGTTAAAGAATAGAACTTGAAGTATCTAACCAAACCCGCGAAGAAAAGTCAAAAAATGAAATTTTCAAAAAATTTAAGTCTGGGGCGCGCCAGAGAGTGTGACACACCGCTCTGGGCTAAAATTTTTAGTCCAGAGGCAGCAAGCTGGGGCGCCCAAGGGCGTGCCATGCTGGTTTTTCCACTTTTTTCAAAGTTGGAATTTTTCTTAAGTCCCAAGGGTTCCCGGGGACGTATTGAGCCAATTTTTGCCACGTTTCTTCTACAACCATGAGTATATACATGAAATGAATGAAATATTATATTGGGATGGCAAAATTACTCGAGAACGAATTTGGCATCAAAATGACGATTTTACCCTTGTAGCCAAAATAAGCCATACGTGGCTAGAATTGCTTGTTTTTGGAATTAAGGCTACGAGTATGAATTTCATGAGTGAGAATATTGTCATAACGCGTATGAAATGAATTAAACATGAGGAATTATGGATTTTAGTGGATTAAGTGAATTGGGCTAAAAAAGGGCCCAAAATGAGAAAAAGACATGGGCCAAAAAATGGGTCAAAAGGACCCATTCTTCCATTGACTAGTAAACACACATGTGGGATTAGATAAGCATGGACACAAGGCTTATATAAAGGGGGGATAGTCAGATTTTTAATTCATTAGACACACACATCGCATTCTCTTATTTTCAAGAATTTTCAAGAGACCTCTTTGTGACTCTTCAAACCCTAAGCCATCTTTGGACAAGATCATCATCTTCCAAGCTTGGGTAAGTGATTATTCTCATGTATTAACATATTCTATGCACGGGATATTATGTATATCATCAAAGTTATGTTGGCAAGGTGGTGAATAGTATATTTTTGCTTTTGGTGAAAGATGTGTCATTTTTGTGATTTGACCTTAAAAAGAGACTTGACGTCTTGGTGAAAGAGCATGGTATGGATAAAATATGAACATGTATGGTGTGATTTTGTTATTAAACTTGTTATTTTTCTATAAGATTAAATTATGGGATTTTGGCCGATATGTGCTATGAAGTGTATTAAGGTGAATTGATGGATTATTTGTGATATGGTGAGGGTAAGAAAGTGTAAAGGACAAATGTTGTGGTGAAATGTATTGATTATCATGTATTGGTCAATGTTGGGAATATTGTGGGATTTTTGGGATAATAATTTCATCAATGGTTTTGTCAAGGGGAAATGGCATGTTTAAAGGCAAACATGTAACTCAATGATGTTATATGCATTTGTAAAGTAGTTGTTGGTTAATGTAAATCCCGTTATGTATTTTTGTTGTAGAGAGACACATAAAGAAGGAGCGGGACTAGTGTATGCACATCTAAGATTGTATATCCGTATGTAGAGTACAAGGTATGTAAGGTACTCCGTCCGTATCTTTCTGCAGCAAATAGTAGTCACATTGACATTACGCTTGTTCCATCCCGAAATGTGCTAAGGTATCCCATATCCGGTTATCCATGGTCATTGTCATATATTTCTTACTCATTGATCATTGGTGAATCTCATGTCTCATATTCATGGTTAATGTTCCAAAAGCTCAAATAAGATTATGTTCCAATGTTCCAATCATGATTATACTCATGTCTCTTGTTCATGGATTATTGTCCAAGGGTTCCAATAGTGTTATGTTTCCACGAAGGCTATGTTTCCAATAATGTTTATTTGCATGTTTCTCACTTATTGATTATTGATCCAAAGCTTCGAATAAAGTTGTGACTATCATTGTATCTATCTCTCATAAGCAAAAATATCAATCTCTCACAAGTAAAGATATCAATCTCAAAAGTAAAGAAATGAAGTAAGAATAAAGTAATGCATATTGATTGTGTTCATGGGTGTTATCCATGGGGTACAAATACCCGCATGATGATGTTAGTTTATCCATGGGGTGCAAACACCCGCATAATGATGTTCATTTATCCATTGGGTGCAAGAACACCCGCATGATGATATGATTTTATCCATGAGGTGAAAAGAATACCTGCATGATGATGATATGTTATCCATGGGGTGAAAAGAACACCTGCATGATGAGGGCCCAGACAACATATATGTAAAGTAAAGTAAAGGCAAGATAAAGAATGAATGTAATATACATGGCTTCCAAAGTACAAAATAGTGACTCATCTACATTGTGACTTATCTATATTGGTTATGCATTTGAACTTGAGTTCTTTGACATATTTTCATATCTTACAAGTTTAATATGGCCTTACATACTCAGTACATTCTTCGTACTAACCCCTCTTGGGGAATTTATCTTACTTGCTGCAGGTGCAGGTACTAGTAGTCCACCATAGTAAATTGCCAGTTATTCTCTGTTTATTGGTGAGCTCCAGCTAGTTCGGGGCTTCTCCGAGTCACTTTTGTACATGTGTTTTGATTTTGTATATGTTGTATAAAGAGGGAACTTGTCCCGTCTTTCAGTTGGTGTTGGTAGTTATATTTGCTAGAGGCTTTTGTAGACATACGTGGGTACATGAATGTAAGAGGTGTATAATACGAAATGGCCCTAACGGCCATAGTTGTATATAATGTACATTTTTTCCATGACTTCTGCCAATGGCATTTTATATTTCATCAGTTACATGAGATAGTATGTTATTCATAAAGAGACATGCATGTGAACGAACTGAGCAAAGATTGGTTCTCTCGGGCCATATCGGCTTCGGGTGCCAATCACGCCTCGTTGGGATTAGGGGCGTGACACTTTGCCCCTTTGGGTATCATTTTATTTGCCTTAAGATGAGACATAATTGTACCCTTCGGTGTTCCAACATTACCCTTCATTTCAAAGTCATCCTTTTGTGTAAAATGACAATGTAACTTCTTAGCTCGGCAATCTACCGCGGCATAACAAGAAGCCTACCAATCCATACCCATGATAACATCAAAATCTACCATTTCCAGTTCAATAAAATCAACCAGTGTGTCATAACCATAAACAATTACGATACAATTAGGCTATACTCTTTTAACGATAATAGAGTCATTAACTAGTGTAAAGACGTCAAATGGCTTAACTAGTAATTCTGGTATTCTTCCATATATTTTTTTCTGCAATCAATGGAGTAACATATAATAATGTAGAATGCGGGTCAATCAATGCATATACCTTATGTAAAAATAGGGATAATGTACCTGTATCTACATCAGGAGAAGCCTTCGAGTTCTGTCGATCCGCTAAGACATAAGTACGGTCCTGGGTTCCACTGGAACTAGCTACTCCTCTAGAACCTCTGTCGCGCCCCGTAGGCTGCGCACCTCTACCTAAAGGAGGCATCGATAATGGCGATGAGATGGTTGGTCCCATAAGTCGTGTCATACCACTCGTGCTCCTTTGTGGATACCTTTTCCTTACATGTCCCGACATACCACACCAGTAACAAACATTTGTTCCCACCCAGCATTCACCTGAATGAAACTTCCTGTAGTGCTAGCACAGATGACGAAATGACCTCAATTGGCTCGTATTTCCTTGTTCCTGATACCCCACTATTCGTGAATCCTGAATCTCACTTCTTTGCCCAAACTGGTTGCCTCTAAACCCTTAGAATAGAGGGGGAGTATTCTCTGTTTATTGAGGAAATGGTGGCCTAGGCGGTCTAGGAAGAATTCGAGGCCTAACTTCTTCTTGGGATGTCATAAACTATCCCATAGGTCTAGCCCTCTTTGACGGACCCTCTTCCAATCCTTGCATCCGTCTCCTTTGCCTCTGATCCTCTATCTGCTGCGTAAAAACTTGTCTTTGAGCTTGTGTAGAAACTACACGGGTCAATATTTTCACCGCACTCATTAAATCCTGCTCAATAGTATTATCGGGCAGTTCCGAAGATACTCCTCTCCTTCTGGGTTCTTCTATAAATGGAAGAGTAGGAGAAACCCATGATACGAACTCATTTCCAGCCCTACCTTGATTAGCTTGCTCAGGTGGTACTCTACTGGTTCCTTCTCCAGCAGTCCTATCTATCTTCTTACCTTCTCCCCAACCTTTTCTTGCCATCGACATTTCTGTTATAACACAAAACAAAAAAAACACAATTCCCATGGTCAGTTATAATTCCATCTACACTTTGTCTCTAATGTACGATCTAGAAATGAAGGAAAGAAACAACTCCTAAATGTCCTGTAGACTCATACTTATAAATGTGGCGCGCAAAACATCCATAAGCAAGACTCTACTCAGACACGACTTTGTAGACACCCTTAGGACGACCTGCTCTGATACCACTTTTGTCAAGCCTCGAATTCCAACGGGGCGGACAGCACCCGAAGCCGTTGAGGCCCGAGAGATCCAATCGTTACTCATGTACCTTTATATGTATGCCTCTGTATGATTATCATTCTATCTCATGTAACTAGATACCAATGGTGAAATTCATGGACAAACCCAAGATATATATATATGAAACTTGGCCGTTAGGGCCATCAAGTCAAAATGGACATATATCTCTTACATTCATCATCCCACATACGTCTACAAAGCCTCTATAGATACATGTACATAACCAACCTACAGTCGGGATAAGTCCCCGCTTTATACAACATTTACAATACCAAAACAAATGTACACATGAGACTCGAAAGGCCCCGATCCAACTGGAGCTCACCAATGATCGGCAAAAGGTCTGCAACCTACTGTGGAGGTCTACTAGCACCTGTGCCTTCAGCAAGTAAGGTAAGTCCCCCAAGGGACATCAGCACGAAGAATGTACTGAGTATGTAAGGCTATAAGAAACTGCAATATACGTAAGAGCTTCAATGGAATCAAATATAAGAGAAAATACAATATGGATAAACCGTCATTCTATATGTGTGGAACAATGTATGTTACATTCATTGCTTTAATTTACTTTACTTTAAACAGATGAACAGCTGATCAGTGGTAAAGAGGATGACCCATGCTAGGTCCTTTCACCCCTGGGATACGGTCCTCATATGCAAATATGGAGTGACCCATGCTAGGCTTTTTCTGTCGCCCCTGGGATGCTACTATGATGTTGGGATCGACCCATGCTAGGCTTTTCTATAGCCCCTGGGATACTACCCATGATATTGGGATCGACCCATGCTAGGTAATTTAACCCCTGGGATACCACCCATGATATTGGGATTGACCCATGCTAGGTGTTGCTTCCACCCCTGGGATACCACCCAAGAATACTCATCAATTATACATTACTTCTTTTTTTCATTATAAGAGTGATACATTGGTGATTATACATTATTGGAACTTTGGAACCATGTCCACAATTATGTAACACATGAATAACAAATGATCAATGAATGAGGAACATGTGTCTAACAATATATTACAATCTAAAATGAGATACCTTAGAATATTTCGGAATGGAACAAGTACAATGACAATGCAAACACTATGTGCTGCAGAAGGATACGGAAAGAGTAACCTTACATACCTTATTTTCCCAATATAAATACACAGTCCTATATGTGAATACAATAATCCAGCTCCATCCTTACGTTTTACTCTACAACACAAGTACATAACGGAGCTCACGTTAACAACTAACTACCTTACAAGCGCATAATGACAATGAGTTACATGATTGCCCTATAACATCATTTCCTCCTTTACAATATCATTCACGGAATTTTCATACCAACAATACCACAACATTCCATACATTGACCAAGCATCATAAACCAATAGCATTTCACACCAAGTTTATCCTTTACGCTTCCTCATTAACACATCATAATTACTCCATCAAGTCACCTCAATATGTGTCATAACAACAATTCCACAAATTATACACATGGAAAAACAAACAAGTTAAGGACATAACCACACCATACATGTTGATATTTCATCCACACCATTCTCTTTCATCAAAACCTCAAGTCTTCTTTCAAGTTTAAATCACATAGATGGCACATCTTTTAGTAAAAAGCAAAAGTGCACTATTCACCACTTTGCCAACATAACCATCATTATATACACACCAACTTAAACATATAATATATTAATCCATGAGAGTAGAAACTTACCAAAGCTTGAAATATGATGATCTTGTCCAAAGAAAATGGTTGCCTTAGGGTTTGTAAGATGAGAAATGTGTGTAGAAATATCTAGAAAGGCATGAGAGTTATAATGAATTAAAAATCAGCTTTTGTGACTTTATATAGGCCCTCAATTCATCCTTAGCCAATTATTGGCATTAAATTCTATGTTTACTTGGTCAAATTGGAAGAATGGGTCATTTGCTCTTTGGGCCATGTATTTTGGCTTCTTTTTGTGCCTTAAATTGAGCCACATTACACATGTTAGCTTAGCCCACCAAATTCAATGTATGATCCACCATATATATCATGTTTAAATAATCCCATAAATATAATGGCAATATTCACTCACGAAATTCATGTTCGTAGCCTTAATCTCAAAAATAAGAAATTCTAGCCACTCATGGCTTACTTGAACATAATTTTATAAAATACTTGTGACAAAGAATTAACCCCAACTCGGATGCCAAAATCGCTCAACATTAGTCCTACTATGATGTAATAATGATACCATAACGCAAGAGTCCTCTTTATAGACTAATAATCATAGAAGAAATTTGGCAAAAAGCCGGCATGCTCCCGGGCTCCCTAGGGAGTTAGAAAAATTTCAGCTCTAGGAAAGGTGCGTAGGGCCGGCCTGGCATGATTCCTGGAGCCCCCCTTTGCTGCCTGTTCCAAATAAAATTCAGACCAAAGCGGCCTGGCACGCCCCTGGGCGCGCCCCACACTTAAAATGCGATTTCAACTTTTCTTTGTGGATATGGTTGGATCTTTCAAGTTCCAACCTTTTGCTTGCCTCTTATCTTTAAGATCTTTTGCTTGGATGTCCTTTAAACCTCGATTTTCACCCCACAAATGCTTCACAAAGTCACAAACACCTCCTACAAAGATCTAATCAAATTTACTATCACAATATCAAATGTTCTAACAATAATAATACAAAATACGTACTTATTACTCTCGAACCTAGGGTAAACATGGTTCAAGGTCGTCAAGTAGGGTCGAAAATGTACGGGGTATTACATAGGGGTTTTGAATGTTGTTCGGTATGCCCATAGTGTATTATTTAACTTTCTCACCCAATCCGCCCTATTGGCATTCATAGTCTTCGCCAAAATAAACTTGATCCCCTGGTTGGATACTTCAACTTGCCCATTTGTTTGAGGATGGTAAGGTGTCACCACCCTATATTTCACACCATATTTCTCAAGAAGGGACTTAAATAGACGATTGCAAAAATGGGATCCTCCATCACTAATGATAACCCTAGGTGTCCCAAATATGGAGAATATGTTCTTTTTCAATAAAGTTGTGACACTCTTGCCTTCGTTGTTAGGAAGTGAAACTGCCTCCACCCACTTTGAAACATAATCGACAGATACCAATATATACTTTATGCCATGTGAGCTCATAAAGGGGGCCCATAAAGTCAATACCCCAAACATCAAATAACTCAAGTACAAGGATAGTAGTCATTGAAAGATCATGTCTTTGCAAGATGTTTCCTTGCCTTTGACATTGGTCACAAGCCCGTGCATAATTATGGTCATCCTTGTGAATGGTGGGCTAATAATGTCCGCATTGCAAGATCTTATGCGCATATCACGCGCCTTCATAGTGGACCCCAACTGGTGACGAGTGACATGCCTCTAATATGCTTATCATCTCAACCTCATGAATGCATCTCTGAATCAAACCATTCACATAAACCCAAAACAAGTACGACTCATGTTAAAAGAACTTTCTCACCTCATGTATGAACTTCTTTCGCTGCTGAAATAATATATCTTCCAGAACTAGATCACTAGCCAAATAATTGGCAATATCTGCAAACCAGGGGATTAAGTCTTGTGATGCTGCCAACAGTTGCTCTTCTGGAAAAGTATCATTAATCTCAAGATCACCCCTTAGTTTTAGCATGGCCTCCTCCTCAAGGCGTGATAAATGGTCTGCCACTTTATTCTCAATCCCTTTTCAATCGTTGACTTCAAAGTTGAATTCCTACAATAGAAGTACCCATCTAATCAACCTCAGATTTACATCTTTCTTTTCCATGAGGTATCTAAGAGCTGCATGGTCAGTATGCATAATCACTTTTGTGCCAAGAAAATAAGATCAGAATTCCTCGAATACAAATACAACAGCAAGCAACTCTTGTTCTGTTACAGTGTAATTCTTCTAAGCCAAATTAAGTGCTTGCTAGCATAATAGATGGGATGTAAGATCTTCTCTCTCCTTTGGCCTAGTACTGCACATAGCGCAACAACACTAGTGTCACATATAATCTCAAATGGCAAGGTCCAATCTGGAGCTACAATGATAGGGGCTGAAATCAACTTCTCTTTCAGACACTCAAAACTCTTAGACATGCATCATCAAACACAAATTTTACCTCCTTCTCCAATAGGTTACACAAGGGGTTAGGAATCTTAGAAATTTCCTTGATGAATCTTCTATAAAAACCTACATGCCCCAAAAAGCTACAAATGTCCTTCACAGAAATTGGTAGAGGTAACTTTTCAATCACCTCAATCTTTGCCTTGTCGACTTAAATCCCTTTCTTTGAAATTTGGTAACCAAGCACTGTTCATTCTTTCACCATGAAGTGGCACTTTTCTCAATTTAATACCGAGTTACATTCCTCGCATCACCTCAGAACATTGACAAGATATGCCAAACAGTCATCACATGAGTCACCCACAACTAAGAAGTCATCCATGAAACATTAGCTCATTCTTTTCATTTGGAACCACAGTGAATCCACCCTTATTTGTCACACATTATACTAGGTTAACCCACTTACTATTAGCAATCAGATAAACCACACCTGCATCTAACCACTTAATGATCTATTTCTTCACCACCTCTTGCGTGGGTGGATTCAATCTATATTGGTGCTCAATATTGGGTATACAATTAGGCTCAAGTTAGATTTTACGTGTGCAAATTCCTGGTGAAATTCCAACAATGTTTGCAATAGACCATCTAATGTCCCATTTAAACCTTTGCAAAATGGTCACTAAGGCCACAACTTTCCACTCTAATAAATCAACTGCAATGATAACCGACAAAGTGTTATTGGTCCCCAAAAATGCATACCAAAGATGAGAAGGTAGAGCCTTGAGCTCTAAAATGGGAGGCTCCTCAATAGAGGGTTTTACTGGCAGGGTCACTCTATTCTTCAAATCAAGGTCCAGCTTCTTTGGTGCATAATTGTATGAACCCCTACCAATAAGTACATTCACCATCTCATCATACTCGTCAATACCCTCACTGTCAAAATTCATGATAACTGCCATGAGGGCCTCAACCCCAAGGCTTTCCTCAATAGAAGCCACTAAATCATCTTCGTCAACTGTATCTATCACAAAAATCACACGCATATTCTTTGGCTGCTTTATGGACTAGCATACATTAAAAGTGACTTGCTCATTATTCAACCTAAACTTGATCTGCCCAGTGTCCATATCAACCAAAGCATGTCCAGTCATAAGGAAGGGATTTACTAAGATAATGGAAACCTCAAAGTCAACCACACAATCAAGGATTAAAAAAATCAGCAAGAAAGATGAAAGATGCAACCCTTACCAAGACATCACACAACATTCCTACCAACTTTTTCACAGTGCGATCCTCCATGAGAAGTCTAATTGAAGTCAGCTTGGGTGACCCTAACCCCAACTATTTGTAAACTATTAGCAACATCAAGTTAATGCTAGCACCAAGATCACACAGTGCCTTTGCAAAATTGAAACACCCTATAGTGCATGGGATCGTGAATGCTCCTAGGTCTTTCTTTTTCTCAACAAAAGATCTAGATTCTATGGCACTATAATGGTGCATATTGTCCACGGGCTCAAAGCTCACAGTCCATTTTTTCAGCACTAAATCCTTCATAAATTTCGTATAGCCCGACATTTGTTCTAAAGACTCCACAAGAGAGATGTTCACCGACAACTCCTTCAACATAGAGATAAACTTTTAATATTTTCCCTCTTCAACTTTCATCTTTAATTCTTTATGGACAAGGGGGAGGAGGTCGTGGAATGGGCTTCAATAATTTTGTGACTTCCTTTCCCCTCCCTTTGTCAGACTTAGCCTTTTTTTCAATAACTAGAGGCTTTTGAGATGCATTCTCATCTACCACCAGATTTTCTACTTCAGTCTCATTCACATCATCAATAACGATTGACTCATCCCTTTTGTTATCAAACATTGGCATAGGATAATCAGTAGTAGTCTTACCACTCCTAGTAGTAATGGAAAGAAAATGGCCATCATTCTTAGGATTCTGGACGGTGTTGCTCGAAAGTATGCCCTATTGATGTTTATTTAATGCGGCGGACATTTTCCCAAATTGTTGCTCAAGCTTTTTAATAGTAGTCGCATGAGACTCAACTTTTTGGCTTATCCATGAAATGTCTGCCCAATCTCCTTAAGGAAATTTTCCTAACTCTCCGACCCCTTAACTAGTTTTGCAAGCCAAGCTTCCATCCTCAAGTTGCCAGAATTAGCATCATAGTTCCCAGGTGGAATGTAAAGGCCACTCTTGTCTTTATAATTCGCTTTCCACTTCCAATCACCATCATGATCTCTATATCTGTCTCTATACCCATACCTATTGTAGTTTTCACCACAGTAGTTCCGACCTTGGTTCCCTTGCCAAGAGTTCCAATTGTCTTGATTAAACCCTTAGCCCTTGGCTTAGAAACCCGCAACCTCTCTATCAAGATATTTAGCCTTTTCCTTATAATCTGAATCTTCATACCTAGGTGCTTTACCTTGAATACCTACCGCATTCACCTTTTCTACCCTAGTTGTCACAAATTGCTTAGCAAGCAACCCAATCTCTGTTCTCAGTTGTGCTACCTCTTGAGCCACTGTCTCATCTAGTGCTCTCTGCTCTGCTGACACTCTAATTGTAGAAGTACCTACGAGCCTGTCTGCCTCCTGAGTATGCCAACCTCGATTGGTTTTTATGATCAGATCAAGAATTGTAGAGGCCTGATCCTATTGCAAACTCATAAATACCCCACCTATGATAGTGTCCGCTACAACCTTCATGTTTGCATTCAAGGCTCTGTAGAAGATCTCTAGCAAGTTTCTACCAGGCATCATATGGTTTGGAACACTCTGTAGCTTCTTCTTGAACCTTAACCAAGTCTCATACAGTGCTTCTGAATGCAATTGTTTGAAGTTATATGTCTCATCTTTCAACTACAGCACCCTGGAGGGAGAAAAGAACTGGGTCTTTAACTCGTTCCAGTTAGTAATAGCTCTATGTGGTAATTTATCAAACCACAGGGTAGCTTCTCCCGTTAGAGATAATGGAAATAACCTCATTTGAAAAGCTTCCTAACTCACCCCAAGTAGATTATATGAAGTGCAGATCCCTACGAAGTTCATAATGTGCATGTTTGCATCATCAGTAGGAAGGCTGACAAATACCCCATTTAGGTTCAGCAAGTGAATCATGGCACTCGTAATATCAAACTTAGTCCCTTAAGGAAATTCTAGTGGAATGATAGCACCTGTCTCAATTCGTTCCAAATAAGCTAAATCTTCCTCTGGATCTTCAGAAATGGGAAGATATTATTGTAGTGGTTGCTGCCCCCTAGGCCTTCTCTGCCTCTCTTGATTATAAAGTGTAGCAAGACGATTTGCTTCATCTTGACTTACTCTCTCATCCCTGACTGCCTGTCTGGCAGCCTTTTGTCTAGTATTCTCCGCAGCCACTAATCTAGCGGTGGTTTGTTCCATAGTTTCATGGCCAACCGAATGAAGTGCTGGCTGGTCATGAAGTTTACCACTACCATGAGCACCTTCCAATAAGGTTGTTCGACTGTTTCTCAGAGTTCTTTCAAGTTCCATATCAAGTGGAATCAAGGGATTGCCTTGACTGCGAGTACTAGGCATTCACCAGTGTGTGCCCTAAAATCAATAGAAAAGTAAATTAGGAAATAGCAACTAATCGACCCTGACAAACGCAATCAGTAAACTCCATAATCATAATCCCCGGTAATGGCTCCTAAATTACACCTCCCAAAAAGTATGAAGTGGTCCCGAATCAAATATAGAACCCAACAAGGTTGGGGTTGATCCCATAGGGAATAGGTTAAAATTCCATCAAATGCTTTTTTAAGCAATTAGCAAATAAGTAAAAGAGGGGGATTTTGTGAAACAAAAGATCAATAGTAACAAGTGTTGATTTTTTTGGATTTGTACTCAATATGAGAAAGGCACTAGGACTATATTTCCCAATAACTTCATAACTCTATAGGTTCTCTGTACTTGCATTCGGTATGCAGAATCGATTGGTTACGTATCATCTAACCAACTATGCTACGCCCCTTATAGAAGACTATCCCCAAGTACAAAGGTTAATGTGTCATGAGTGTTGCATTACTAACCCCTATCTATGATCCCAATATAGTCTTTCCCATTTACCGGTTCAAGGCTAATTAAATGAAGATAACTCCAAGTCTTATAGTTGATTCGCTATTCCTATCTGATTACCTTTTTACAGTCCAGGGTAGAGATAGGATGAGTCCCAATTCATGTACTTGTTGAAAAGCAGTCAAACCATTAGAAACAATAATACATGCCCAACTACCCTTGGAGAATCACCTTGTACTTCGAACGCTACGTCGTTAATCCGTCATGGTTCCCACAACCCTAGTTGTGGTGTTTAGCTACTCATAATTAGAAGAACAAAAGAAGAATTCATGGATGAAAACATAAATATGAACTTACGAGAATAAGAAAACTCACAAAATCTCAAGTTGAATTAAAACCCAAGAATCGAGGTTCGTGAAATTCCAAGAATATGCCTTAGAATCTCACAATATAACGTTATAAAATATGAAAGTTTAAACTCATACAAATAAACCTATAGGAGTATTTAAAGACAAAATAAAACTTATCCTATTACAAATAGGAAATCTGGGTCGGTGGCTTCGGGCGACAGAAAGGTACGATCGTGGTTAGAACCCACGATCTTCCTTGGGTACTCGTGGTTTGGATCATGGATTTTCATCTTCAGGTCTTGGATGGTACGACTCTTAGTATGGCCTCGTATCTTATACTCACGACCGTACAAGGTCGTCTGATTGATCTACACTTTGTTTTTCTGCAAGCTCTAAATCTGACCTTCTTTCCCATGATAACATAGTATGATCATGACTTTAAAGAATGGTCGTGGGGACTCTCGTCTGCTGGTCCTCACACTTAACTCCTGAAATCTTATTTTTCAACTTTCCTCCCATGACCAAATGGTACGATTGTATAATCATTATACGATCGTGGGAGCTCTTGTCTGATCTACTCCTGAGAACCTCTTCTCTGGTTCATGCCACGACCATCTTGGCACGACCATGGTTAGATCCCACGGTCGTGCCTTCATTCGTCTGATCATTTTTAAGTCCTATTTTCAGTACTTTCCTTCTACGAGCCTATTTATCCTGCAAACACTAGAAAACCCATCATACCGATAAAAAAATACCCTTGGACTTGCAACTATTCACCATTTTAAGCATCTCAAGTACCATAAATTCACGGCACATCATCCTATCAGTGGGGTCCTGCGGTTACAATGAAGGAACCCCTGGCAGTATAAATACTGCTCCCTTTGTTTTTCAGCTTTCTTTTTCTAAGAGTTGGCACCACTGTTGGACTTGGGAGCTCAAGAAAGTGTGGGAAATTAGAAATTGGAGCTGGGAAAATCTATGAGGCATGAAAGTGATCATTATCCCGTCGTTTTCTCATAAGTTCCCGACCTAAATTTTGTAGATTTTATAGCTTAAATTCTTGATTTTTATGATCTTTGCGGGCTATTTTGGACTCAAATTTGAGGATTGGTCATGCTCAAATTTTTGAGTACTAGATCATTGTATCCCTATGGACGTTATTGCAGTTTCAATTTTTGAATTCCATAAGCAGGCCCCACGAGTAACTTTTAGCTTGATTTCTGACCCGAAGTGTAATTTCGCAATATAGGCATCGTTTTTCTCACCTTAACACCTAGATTATTATTTTTGATAGTATAGCAGCAGTCAGAGGCTTCTTGGAAGGGAAAAACTCTGATATAGAGGATTTCAAGTGCGTTCGGTGGCGTACAGGTAGGCTAGGCTTACCTTTCCTTAGACTTTGCTCTTTTACGGTATTGGTATGATATTTTGTTAATCATTGGTAGGTTTCTATGCCTCAGATATTCATTTAGGAAATTCGTGATTATTTCTAGTTGATTAGGGGGCATTAGGATAGATTTATGCCTTAATTCCTTTAGGTACGATAGTTGTTTCTCCCTTTAGAATTTAGTTTAGATTACTCAGGGCCCTTGGGATTGAATTTAGAAGCCTTCATCTAATCTTGGGTGGTTTCTTTCCTTAGGTTGGGTTTCGGGGACATGTAGTTACTTTTATCGTTCCTTTTGAGGGTAAAGTACCAGAGGGTAGTGCTTTGTCTTGTACTAAATAACTATAAAACACCTAGGTGGGCTAGTTATTGGAAATAGGATTGTTTTCTCATTATATTATGGTTGTTGACTTGATATTCCCGATGTTTAGCCTTTTGGGGTCTTAAATCACGACCTTTGACTTAGTAATTGGAACCTTGCACTTATTTAAATGAAATAGACCTTCTAAAATGGAAAAATGATTAGATAAACCTGGGTTAAATCAAAATGTTGGATTATTACTACATGTTGCTCATTTAGTTTTGGTTCGACACTTGGTTTACTGTTTATTGTCTATTAGTTCCGTTTTGAGTTTGGCACCTGGTTTTACTGCTTATTACCTGTTAGTTTCGATTCGAGTCCAGCATTTTTAAAATTGGAAAATCTGATTTGAGACTGGTATGTTTTATGGTATTGCTGGAGGAAGAATCTACGGTATGCTATCGCACATCTTGGATCATTTTCACATCTTTTACTATTGTGTTTGACTTTATATTAGTATTATCTCTTGTCTGCACCTACCGTGTTTATGGGGGCTCAGTTGGATTTTGTTTTTATTGTATGTACCTTCAAGGCTTATGGGGATTCAGTTAGGTTATAGTTACACATTTACTTTATGCGCTTGAGTTAGTTGCTCACAATTCTTGCTTTTGCTTGATATAGCCGGTAACTTTCATTTCTGATCCTCTTTTATCGTCTCTTAGTATAGCTTCGTACTTTATTATGCTTTTAATGTAATTGAGCTTAGTCGGCCTATGATGCCTATTGATTAACTCGTATTTTGGTACTCAGATTACAGTTTTGTATTTTTTTTCCTGATGCAGATCCTAGTACGAGTCATCGTTGTTGACACCGCCTTCGAGCGGAGCTGCTGATCGAAGATTTGGGTGAGCTTTCAGCGTCCCGAGCTGATCCTTCTCCTTGTGTTTCAGTATAGTCTTATTTTGTATATTCGGAGACTACTTGTATATTTTGATACTTGTCTAGTACTCTTTTTGTATAGTGACCATGGCACTGGCCATACCAGGTCTTGGGGTATCCTTTTTGGTCATTTTGTCCTTTTCCCTCATTTTATATGCTAGCTTATTTATATATCTTTCCTTGTGTTGCTCTATATTACTGTTCTAACCCTTTTTATCCTTCTTCCACCTGTTAGCCCGTTGCTCGTTGTTTCGAGCTATAGTTTAACTTACCTACTGGTGGGATAAAGCAGGTGTCATCATGACCTGAGTTTTTGGGTCGTGACACGTTTCTTTTTTTATTTTCGGTGGTCACTAATTTTATCCCAATTATATTGTGGTTAGTTTTGATACAATATATTAAAAGTGTGAAGACTCTCAGAAAAGTGATTTGAACTTATTGCCCTTCATTAGAATTCTCCGCTTTAGACAAAATCGTCATTTACTATTTTCTCAAATTATTATCATTTAATTATTTTTGTAATATTTAAGAGTTTAATACCAACTAAAATTTGGTTTTTGAAAAGTTGCCCAAATATTAATATAGTTACGTGTTACTATTTGTGATGTATATTGTCTTTTTTTTATTTTTGTATATTATTAGGACTTTCTTTATTTATTTTACAAAACTCCTTTTTATGACTTCTGTTTTGGACTTTTTAAAAAAACCAAAGTTGGTTTGGGATTTTTTTTTCTTAAATAAGTTAATATTATACATTATTTAAGTTAGGATATTTTAAAAAATAAGTCAATTATACATTATTTAGGTTTTTTTAAAATTAATTAAAGTTCTTAATTCATCTAGGTAAGATATCATAATATCTAACAATTCTAAATCAATTAGAATTTTACCTTATATAAAAATAATTTCTACAATTCTATTTAACTAATATTTTCAATCAAACTTTACAAGAAACATAAACATTCGTCTTCTTTTACTTTTAGTTTTCTTGTAATTTTTTATTTTGATTTAAGTCATATAACTGCATTCATTGTCATCATCATTTTTGTCTTTCTTTATTTCGTGTAGTTAATAGCTTTTTAGACATGTTAACTGTTTGATTTTTTTTTTATTGTTGATGTTGTTTATACTCATCGTTGTGTTATGAGATTTTCAAGTCACTTATTTTTTTCTTTTGTTTTTACTTTTGCAGGTTCCAAAACGTACATGGGGAAAAAGGGGGGAAGAATGTAACACCCCGTACCTTTTCAACCCTACTAGACGACGTTGAACAATATTTACTTAGGTGTCGAGAGCCATAAGTATGTATTTTGTAATGTTATTGATGAGATGATTGATATTGGGCCTCGTACATGTGATTAGACCTTAGTAGGAGGTGTTTTGTGACTTCATGGAGTATTTGTGGGGTTAAAACCGAGACTTGGAGGACCTCCAAACAAAGGATATTAAAGGTAAGAAGTAAGTTAAAGAATAGAACTTGAAGTATCTAACCAAACCCACAAAGAAAAGTCGAAGAACGAAAACTTTCAAAAAAATATGGGCCAGGCGCGCCAGAGGGCGTGCCAGGCCACTTATTTCCCAAAATTTTTTGGCACAGGCAGCAAGGTGGGGGCGCTGCTTGTGCGCACCTTTCAAATGTTGGAAATTTTTCTATGTCCCAAGGGTGCCCGAGGGCGCACTGGGCCGTGTTTTGCCACATTCCTTCTACAACCACGAGCCTATACATGGCATAATTGAAATATTTGCATTCCATTTTGATAAGATTATTCGTGGACGAATTTGGCATCTGAATGATGTTTTTACCCTTTCGGTCAAAATAAGCCATACGTGGCTAGAATCACTTGTTTTTGGGATTGAGGCTACGAATATAAATCGCGTGAGTGGAAATATTGTCGTAACACGTATGAAATGATTTAAACATAAGAAATTATTGATTTTATTGGATTAAGTGAATTGGGCCCAATAAAGGCCCAAAATAAGGAAAAAAAGACATGGGTCAAATGACCCATTCTTCCATTGACCTTCTAGACATAGCATTAAATGCCAAGAATTCGCTAAGGATGACATGAGGACCTATATAAAGGCACAAAGCTGATTTTTATTCAATCAAAACTCTCATGCCTTTTAGACAAAATACAAGATATTTCTCTCAAACCCTAAGAACCCTAAGTCATCTCTTGGAGCAAGATTATCATTTTTCAAGCTTGGGTAAGTGATTATTCTTATGGATTAATATATTATATGCATGGGAGAGTATATAGATCATGGTGGTTATGTCTAGAAGTGTAAATAATGCATTCTTGCTTTTTGCTAAAAGATGAGTTATCCATGGAATTGTAACTTGAAAGATGACTTGTGGTTTTGATGAAAGAGCATGGTATGGATGAAATATCAACATGTATGGTGTGATTACGTTATTAAACTTGTTATTTTTCTATAAGTGTAAATTATGGAATTTTGGCCAATATGTGCTATGAGGTGTATTAAGGTGACTTGATGGATTAATTGTGATATGGTGTGAATGATAAAGTGTAAAGGAGAAACTTTGTTATGAAATGCTAGTGGTATATGATATTGTGGTCAGTGTATAGCATGATTGGGGTATTGTTGGTATGGAAATGCGGTAAATGGTATTGTAGAGAAGGAAATGACATTTGAAAGGCATACATGTAACTCATTGTCATCATATGCATTTGTAAGGTATGAGATGCTTAATGTAAACTCCGTTATGTTTTTGTGTTGTAGAGTGAAATATAAGGAAGGAGCGGGACTATTGTATGCACATCTAAGATTGTATATTCGTATTGAGAATACAAGGTATGTAAGGTTACTCTGTCTGTATCCTTCTGCAGCACATAGTATTCACTTTGACATTACACTTGTCCTATCCCGAAATGTGCTAAGGTATCCTATACCCGGTTATCAATTGTCATTATCACATGTTTCCTACTCATTGATAAATTGTGATTCAAATGTCTCATATTCATTGACTAATGTTCCAAAGGCCCAATAAGGTTGTGTTCCAAAGTTCCAATAGTGATTATACACGTGTCCCTTATTCATTGATTATTGTCCAATGTTTCCCATAATGTTGTGACTATCAACATATCAATCTCTCAAAAGTAATAAAGAAAGTAACTCATGTTTGTTGGTGGTAAGAGAACGGGTGGTAGCTCTAGAGGCATAAGCCTAGCACGAACCGATCCCTAATTTATTGGATTAGGGGGCAGTCCTAGAGGCATAAGCCTAGCTCAGGCCGATCCTGACAGGTGGTAGCTCTAGAGGTAATAACGTAGCTCGAGCCGAACCTGATATGTTGGTTTATGGGTGGCAGCTCTAGAGGTAATAACCTAGCTCAAGCCGATCCCGATATATTGATTCATGGGTGGTAGCTCTAGAGGCATAAGCCTAGCTCGAGCCGATCCCAACATAATGTTATGTTATGTTAAGACCCACTGATCAGTTGGGGCCCGGGTAAGATATGGTATAAACAATAAGAAATAAACAATAAAGCGAAGAAAATAATTTATGTAAGTTACATGGTTCCACATATGCAGATCGATAGGTTATTCATATTGACTATTCCTTTACATTTTGATTCTATTGACGTAATTATGGAAGTTTCATATGGCCTTACATACTCAGTACTTTCTTCGTACTGACCTACTTTGGGGGGGCCTTACCTTACTTGCTGCAGGCGAAGGTACTAGTAGACCTCCACAGTAGATTGTGGATCTTTTGCGGACTTTTGGTGAGCTCCAGTTGGTTCGGGGCTTTCTGAGTTGCTATGTACATTTATTTTGGTATTGTATATGTGTATAGAGCGTGGTCTTGTCCCGACTCTAGGTTGGTTATGATTATGCATCTGTAGAGGCTTTGTAGATGTTGTAGGACAGATGAATAAGATGTAAGAAACGTATGTTTTGTCTTGATGGCTCCAACGGCCAAGTTTCATAGTTATCATGTATTTTCCATGGTTTCCGCTATTGGTAACTTATATCTATTTGTGGTGGTGATCATAATGGAGTAGAATGCGCATGAGAGTATAAGAACGAAGATTGCTTCGCTCGGGCCTTAACGACTTCAGGTGCCAGTCCGCCTCCATAGGATTTGGGGCGTGACAAAAGTGGTATCAGAGCCGGTCGTTCTAAGGGTGTCTACAAAGCCGTGTCTGAGAAGAGTCTTACTTATCGATGTGTTTTGCACCATATTTATAAGTAGGAGGCTACGGGACATTTAGGAGTTGTTTCTGTTCTTCAATTCTTAGATCGTGCATTAGAGCCAATATTGTAGTGGAATCATATCTAACCATTGGTGATAGGTTTTCTTTGATATAGTAAACTGTCGATGACAAGAAGAGATAAAGGCAAGGGTAAGCAGGTTATTATGCTTGCCGGAGAAGGATCGAGTAGATAACCACCTGAACCAGCTAGTCAAGGTGGTGCTGACACTGAATTTACATCGCGGGCTTCTCCTACTTTTCCAGGTCCAAAAGAGCCGAGAAAGAAAGAAGTATCTTCAAAACTGCCCGATAATACTATTGAGCAGGATTTAATGAGTGCAGTGCAAATATTGACCCATGTAGTTGTTGCACAAGCTCGAAGACAAGATCTTGTGCAGCAGAAGAAGGGACAGGGGCAAGGAGAAACATGCAGGAATTGGAAGTAGGATAGTCAAAAAGGGCGAAACCCATAGGACAGTTCATGGCGTCCCAAGGAGGATTTGGGCCTCGGAGTTTTCCCAAACCGCCTAGGCCATCATTTCCCTATTCCACAGTAAATACTCCTCATCTATTCCAAGGGTTTAGAAGCGACCAGTTTCGGCAAGGAAGTGAGATTCAGGATTTACGGCTAGTGGGATATCGAGCACGAGGAGGTATGAGTCAATCGAGGCCTCCTCGTCAGCAGTGTCAGCGCTGCGGGAAGTATCATTTAGGTGAATGCTGGTTTCAGCAGTGTCAGCGCTGCAGGAAGTATCATTTAGGTGAATGCCGATTGGGAACAAATCTTTGCTTTTGGTGTGGCGTGCTAGGGCACATGGTGAGAGAGTGCCCACAAAGAGTCGTGGGTAGTATGACACGACCTATGGTAGCCGCTGTTGTGTTATTATTGTCAGATGTACAACCTGTTGTTCATGGCAGAGGTTCTAGAGGAGCAGCTAGTTCTAGTGGCCTTCAGGGCAGTACCTACTCCGTGGCGGATCGACAGAAATTTGAGGCTTCTCCTGATGACGTGACAGGTATATTATCTTTCTTTTCACGAAACGTATTTACAATGATTGATTCGGGTTTTACCCTATTATATGTTACTCCATTAATTGTTGAAAAAGCAAAAAAAAATTGTGAAAGGATATTAGAATTTTTAGTTACTCCATTTAAGGTATCTACACCAAAAGGTGAATCTATTGTAGTGAACAGAGTGCATCATAATTGTGTAGTAACTGTGTGGGGTCACGATACATTGGTTGATCTTATTGAATTGAAAATGGTGGATATTTATGTTATAATGGGTATGAATTGGCCGACTTCTTGTTATGCCACGGTAGATTGCTGGGCTAAGAAGGTACATTTTCATTTTCCATAAGAAGATGCTCTTGAATGGAAGGGTAATGTGGGGGAACCAAGAGGAAAATTTTATTTTCTATCTTAAAGCAACGAAATTGATAGCCAGGGGTATATATGTCATCTAGTCCGAGAGCAAGATACTGATGTGAAACCACCAAGTCCTCAATCGGTTCCGGTGGCCAGTGACTTTCTTGATGTATTTCCTGATGATCTTCCAGACTTACCCCCAGAACGGGAGGTAGAGATTAGTATTGATGTGATTACAGGCATTCTGCCTATCTCTATTCCTCGTGTAAAATGGCTCCAGCAGAGCTATGGGAATTAAACAGAACAATTAAAAGATTTGCTGGACAAGGGCTTCATCAGGCCTAGTATGCCCCCGTGGGGTGCACTGGTATTATTTGTACGGAAGAAAGATGGTACGTTGAGAATGTGCATTGACTATTGGCAACTGCATAAGGTAACGACCAAGAACAAATATTCCTTTCCTAGAATTGACGATCTCAGGGTGCCACATATTGACAAAAATTGACTTGAGATCGGGTTATCATCAAGTCAGAGTTAGAGAAAAAGATGTACCCAAGACAACTTTTTGAACAAAGAATGGTCACCAGGAATTCTTAGTTGTGTCATTTGAACTAACAAATGCACCAGTTTCTTTTATGGATTTGAATAGATAATATTCTGGGTTATTCAAGATCACAAGAGGACCATGCCAATCACTTACGGCAGGTTATTACAGAAGATTTGTGAAATGGTTTTCTTTTATTGCCGCACCTTTAACTAAACTAACATACAAGACAATTAAGTTTCAATGGAACGATGCATGTGAGAAAAGTTTCCAAGGGCTGAAAGATGAATTAACTTCTACACCAGTTTTAGTATTTCTCGAAGGCACAAATGGTTATGCAATGTATTGTGATGCTTCCGGGGTTGACCTCGGATATGTGTTAATGCAGTATGGTAAGATAATAGCGTATGCCTCACGACAGTTGCGGCCAGTAGGGAGAAACTATCCCACACATGATCTTGAGGTAACAGTTGTGGTATTTGTTTGAAAGATACGACACCACTACTTGTTTGGGGTTAATATTGATATATAAATATTGATCATAAGAGTTTGCAATATGTCTTAAAGTAGAGGGGCTTAAATCTGAGGTAGGGGAAGTGACTCACATTATTAAGAGATCATGATATGATATTGAGATCATAGCTGGTAAACGCAAATGCGATGGCCGATGCGTTAAGCCGCAAAGCACTAAAAAGTACTGATGGTCTGATGTAACACCCTGTACTTTTCGAATTCTAGCTAACAACCATAATATTGATGGACATATGACGACATGAGAGAATTGACGAATTAAGTATCAAATTATGGGCATTTAAAAGTCTTATATGATTGGGCCCTAAAATGAAGCCCAAAGGAATAAGAAGACATGGCCCAAAAGGGTTAATTTGACCCATTCTTCCATTTTTCGATCCATTTGACTACATCAAAATGGCATTTAATGCTAAGGAAAAAGATAAGAGAGACATGAGGTACTATATAAGGGGGACAAATCAGATCTTTATTCACTTTAACTCTCATCACATCTCTAGAAATTTCCAACAATTTCTTTTTGCTCTCAAGAATCCCAAGTCACTCTTTTGGCCAAAATCACCCATTGGTAAGTCTTGGTAAGTGTTTATTATGATGGAGTAATATATATTATGCATGGTATATGGTGTATATTGTGTTGGTTAGGTTGGTGGAATATTGAGAAGTTCACAAAAAGTGAAGTGTTCATGTTTGCTAAATTAAAGGGTGGTTTGTCTTGTAAACTTGATTTTGGACTTGTGGTTTTGAAGAGAGTGAACTTGGTGGAGTAAATATTGACATGTGAGATGTTATTATGGTCTTACCTTGTTTAAGTTATGTGCATAACATATGGAATGGTTATTGGGAAATCGATTGTGGTTTTGGTGTTGTATCGGCCGTGAAATGTGGTTTTGGGTGTCGTTTTGTGTATTGTGAGGCCATGGATGATTTTTGATGTTTAATATTATCAAAAATATGTTCAAATATGTTTGATTTTGATCATTAACCATTCATGGTATTAAAAGACCCAAAAAAAAGTCATTTCGGACCAAAACGGGCATCCGCCCCCGCAGACGAGGGCATCTGCGCGCGCAGATGCCAACGCAGAAGGCCCTGGAATTTTCCAGGATCCATATGCGCATGCATTTCACCACCTGCGTGCGCAGGTGGAAGCGCATTTCACCTCCAGAATTCATTTTGTGTGTTTCCGTCACTAGTTGATCCCCGGAAGCCCCGATACCCTTTTGGGATGTAATTATCAACTTGTAATGTCATTTTAATGACTTTAAAGTGTCGTATGGAGGTGTGTCGGACTATGTTAAGTATGTATGGTTGTTTATATGTTGTTATGATGGAATAATTATGACGGAATGATAAATGGAACGACGTAAAGGGTAAGTATGGTGTGAAATGCTTTCGGTGTATGATCTTTTGGTCAATGTGGGTGATGTTATGGTGTTGTTGATATGTAAATGCATTGGACTGTATGGTGAGGGTGTGACATGACATTATATGGTAGCCACAAAATTCATTGTCGTCTTGTACGCCCATATAGTGGCTAGTTGCTCACGTCAGTTTCGTTATGAACTTGTATTGTAGAGTAAGACGTAAGGAAGAAGCGGGACTATTGTGTTCATACATAGGCTTTCCTATTCATACTTGGAAGTAAAGGTATGTAAGGTTACTTTGTCCGTATCTTTCTGCGGCAAATAGAGTCCATACTGACATGTCACTAGTCCTATCCCGAAATGTGCTAAGGTATCCGATATCCGTTATCAATAGTCATTGTCATATATTTCCTACTCATGGATCATTTGTGAATCTCATGTCTCCTATTTGGTTAATGGTCTGAAAGCTCAAAGTAAGGTTATGTTCCAATGTTCCAATAGTGACTATACTTGTGTCTCTTATTCATGGATTATTGTCCAATGGCTCCAATGGTAGCATGGTGCTAGTAATGCTATATTTCTCATGATGTTTCTTCACATGTCCTTCACTCATTGGTTAATGATACAAAGCTTCCAACAATGTTATGTTCCAAAGTTCCAAAGTGTTGTTATGACTATCAAAGTATCAATCTCAAAGTAATGAACAAAGTAATGCATATGTGGTCAATGATCAACTACGAGTGGCAGGTCTAGGGGCGTAAGCCTAGCTCGAATCGATCCCGAGGTATGGATTTATAGGTGGCAGGTCTAGGGGAATAAGCCTAGCTTGACCCTATCCCGATGCATTGATGTATGGGTGGCAAGTCTAGGGGCCTAAGCCTAGCTCGACTCGATCCCAACACAATGACATGATATGAAAAGACCCACTGATCAGTCGGGGCCCGGGTACATTGTGACAGAGGTAATGACAAGTGAGAATTGAATGTAAAGAAAGTAACAAAAGTAATGAAAGCAATCCACATGGTTTCCAAAATGCAACATGGTGACTTATTTACATTGATTAGTCATTTGTATTTGAGTTCATTGCGATATTCATGTGTTGTACAGTTTCATATAAGCCTTGCATACTCAGTACTTATTTCGTACTGACCCCTCTCGGGGAATTTCCCTTACTTGCTTGAGGCGCAGGTACCAGTAGGCCTCCCCAGTAGATTGCCACCGTTAGCGGTTCTTTGGTGAGCTCCAGCTCATTCGGGGCTTCTCCGAGTCAGAGTGTATATATGTTTTGGTATTGTACATATTGTGTAAAGCGGGGACTTGTCCCGACTTATGGTTCATTTTGGTCAATGCTCTTGTTAGAGGCTTTTGTAGATGGATGTGGGTGTATCAATGTAAAGGGCATATGCTATTTTGACTGGATGGCCTCAACGGCCAAGTTTCATATGTATGTATAAATATGTTCCACGTTTTTCATTATTCGTCTTTCATGTTGTTATATGATGATGGGGTTGCTTGATATGCATATGATGATTCTAGGTAAAGCTTGGTTCTCTCGGACCTTATCGGCTACAGGTGCCAATCATGTCTCGATGGGATTCAGGACGTGACAAAAGTGGTATCAGAGCAGGTCGGTCTAAGGATGTCTACAAGGCCGTGTCTGAGTAGAGTCTTACTTATCGATGTGTTGTGAACCACATTTATAAGTAGGAGGCTACGGGGCATTTAGGATGTTGTTTATTTTCTTCATTCTAGATCATGCAATAGAGCCAATGTTTTAAGTTGCATTGTATCTAATCTTGGTAATTATTTTTCTTTGGTATAGTCCAAAATGCCGAACACAAGAAGAGGTCGAGGGATAAGTAAGAGAATAGACAGAATTGCGGGAGAGGGAACAAGTAGACCACCACCTGAACAAGTTGATCAAGGTGGGGCTGAAACTGAGTTTGCAACGCGAGCTTCTTCTACTTTTTTAGCTCCATAAGAGCCGAGAAGAAGGGAAGTGCCCCTGTAACCACCGACGAATGCCACAGACCAAGATCTTAGGAATGCAGTTCAGATGTTAACACAGTTAGTGGCAGCCCAGAGTCAAGGACGAACTGGTCCAATGACACATAATGATGATGCGGCTAGGATAGCAAGTCGCAGAACACAGGATTTCCTCAAATTAGACCCTCATATCTTCACAGGGGCAGATCCAAAAGCAGATCCACAGGACTTCGTGGATCAAATTCAGAGGGCTTTGAAAGTTATGCATGTGACAGGGGTAGAGACGGTTGAACTTACTGCATATAGGTTGAAAGGAGAGGCAATATTGTGGTACGAGGATTGGAAGAAATCCCGTGATATTGATGCAACCCCACCTACTTGGAAAGAGTTTAAAGTGGCTTTTATTGATCATTACTTTCCCTATGAGATCCGTGAGGCATGTGCGGATCAGTTCCTAAATCTCCATCAAGGAAATTTGAGCGTCAGAGAATATAGCTTGCAATTTAATTCCTTGGCTCGATATGCGCCAAATGCTGTGGCTACGATGACAGACAGGGTCCATCGATACGTGGACAGACTAGAGCCATATTTGGTAAGAGATTGCACTATTGCGGCCTTGAATAGGGACATGGACATTGCTTGCATACAAGCCGTCGCCCAGAAAATGAAAGATCAAAGACAGAGACGAAGGGCACATGAATTTGATAGGGGACAGTCCAATAGGGATAGACCTATGGGACCACCTATGATGTCCCAAGGAGGATCTAGGCCCCGCATGTTTCCTAGACCACCTAGACCGTCGTTCTCTTATTCCACAAGGAGTGCTTATTCTCAGTCTCGAGGGTTTAAAGGTGGTTCAGCTGGGCAGAGTAGTGGGGTTCATGGATCACAGGCAGCAGGTTTTCCTCATCAGTAGTGTTAGCACTGCGGGCGTATTCATTCAGGCACATGTCGGTCAAGGACGAATATGTGTTTTTGGTGTGGTATGCCGGGACATATAGCGAGAGAGTGTCCACAGCGGAGCATGGGTGGTATAGCCCGGCCAGCTGGGTCGGCTGTTGCATCATCAGCATCGGTTCCTTCACTGGGACGAGAGGTGCAGCCTATTGGCAGGGGTAGAGGTGCCAGAGGAGCAGCCAGTACTAGCGGGGTCCAGAATCGTACTTATGCTTTGGTGGACTGCCAGAATTCAGAGGCTTCCCCAGATGTCGTCACAGGTACATTATCCATATTCTCACATAATGTATATGCACTAATTGACCCAGGTTCTACATTTTCCTATGTTACTCCATTGGTTGCTGCAAAATTTGCAAAGGCACCAGAATTATTAATTAAATCAATTAAAGTGTCTACACCGGTTGGTGAATATATTATTGCAAAGAGGGTATATCGTAACTGTGTGGTAACTGTGTGTGGTCATGATATGCTGGCCGATCTCATTGAATTGGACATGGTGGATTTTGATGTAATTATGGGAATAGATTGGTTGGCCTCTTGTTATGCTACGGTAGATTGCTGGGCCAAGAAGGTGCAATTTTGTTTTCCGCAAGAAAATCTTCTTGAATGGCAGGGTAATGTAGGGGCACCACGAGGGCGATTTATTTATTACTAGAAAGCCAGGAAAATGATTGCCAAGGGATACATATGTCACCTAGTTCGGGTGAAAGATAATGATGTGGAACCACTAACTCCACAGTCGGTTCCAATAGTCAATGAATTTCTAGATGTCTTTCCAGAGAATCTTCCAGGTTTACCCCCAGAACGGGAAGTGGAATTCGGCATTGATGTGATTCCAGGTACTCAGCCTATTTCTATCCCTCCATATAGAATGGCTCCAGCAGAACTGCGCGAATTGAAGGAGCAATTGAAAGATTTGCTGGACAAAGGCTTCATTAGGCCTAGTATGTTCCCGTGGGGTGCATCAGTATTATTCGTACGTAAGAAAGATGGCACATTGAGAATGTGCATTGACTACCGGCAGTTGAACAAGGTAACGATCAAGAACAAATATCCCCTTCCTCGCATTGATGATTTGTTTTTATCAGTTACAGGGTGCCAAGTGTTTTTCAAAAATAGACTTGAGGTCGGGTTACCATCAAGTCAGGGTTAGAGAAGAAGATGTGCCCAAGACCGCTTTCAGAACATGGTATGGCCACTATGAATTTTTAGTTATGTTATTTGGATTAACAAATGCACCGGCTGTGTTTATGGATTTGATGAACAAGGTGTTTAAGCCATTCCTAGATGTGTTCGTGACAGTATTTATAGACGACATCCTTGTTTATTCAATATCACCAAAATACGATGCCAATCACTTATGGCAAGTGTTGCAAATCCTCCGCGAGCATAAGTTGTATGCAAAATTCTCCAAATATGAGTTTTGGTTAAAATCAGTTGCATTCTTGGGTCACATTGTGTCAGATGAAGGGATCCAGGTCGATACATAGAAGATAGAAGCAGTGAAAAATTGGCCAAGACCTACGACACCCACAGAGATTCGCAGTTTTCTGGGTTTGGCAGGTTATTATCGAAGATTTGTAGAAGGGTTTGCTTCTATTGCATCACCATTAACAAAGTTAACTCACAAGGCAATTAAGTTTCAATGGAATGATGGATGTGAAAAAGGGTTCCAGAAACTGAAAGATAGGCTAACTTCCACACCAGTGCTAGTACTTCCTGAGGGCATAGAGGGGTATGCAGTGTATTGCGATGCTTCCGGGATTGGTCTCTTATGTGTGTTGATGCAGCATAGTAGGGTGATAGCATATGCCTCACGACAGTTGCGGCCACATGAGAAAAACTATCCCACACATGATATTGAATTGGCAGCGGTAGTTTTTGCTTTAAAGATATGGCGTCATTTTTTATATGGGGTACATGTTGACATCTATACGGATCACAAAAGCTTGCAATATCTTTTTAAGCAGAAAGAACTCAATTTGAGGCAACGAAGATGGTTGGAACTCTTGAAAGACTATGATGTGGATATTCTATACCATCCAGGGAAGGCAAATGTAGTAGCACATGCATTGAGCCGCAAGGCAACTAGATTCTCCAATGACCAATTGACGAAAAAGAAAGAGATAATTAAGGATCTATACCAGTTAGCTATCTTGGGAGTTCACCTTATTGAATCCTCAGATGAGGGAGTTATTGTACAGAATGCAGCAGAGTCCCCCTTAATAACTGAAGTGAAAGAGAAGCAGTTTGCGGATTCTGTGTTATTGCAGCTAAAGGAAAATGTACAGCAGAAATTGACAACGGTATTTTCTCTTACACAGGAAGGGGTGCTTCAGTGTCAAGGTAGGCTATGTGTACCAGACATAGATGAATTGAGAAAGCGAATTATGACAGAGGCGCATCACTCCCGCTATTCTATTCATCCGGGTGCTACCAAAATGTACCGTGATTTAAAGAAAGTGTATTGGTGGGGAAACATGAAGAAGAACATTGCGAAATTCGTCGCTCAGTGCCCAAATTATCAACAACTGAAGGTAGAACATCAGAAATCGGGAGATTATATGCAGTGTATCAATCTTCCAGTCTGGAAGTGGGATATGATTAATATGGATTTCATTACGGGTTTGCCTCGTACATTGCGGAAGTTTGATTCTATATGGGTCATAGTGGACCGACTTACCAAATCAGCGCATTTTCTACCGGTCAAGATGACTTATACAGCTGAGGATTATGTGAAGTTGTATGTGAAAGAAATAGTCCGATTGCATGGTATTCCATTTTCTATTATATCATACAGAGGAGCATAATTCACAACACACTTTTGGAAATCTTTTCAGCGAAGTTTGGGTACTCAGGTGAATTTGAGTACGGCTTTCCATCCACAGACTGATGGACAAGCAGAACGTACTATTCAGACACATGAAGATATGCTACGGGCTTGTGCATTAGATTTTCAAGGCAGTTGGGATGACCATTTGCCTCTTGTTGAATTTGCTTATAACAATAGCTATCATTCAAGTATTAAAATAGCACCTTATGAAGCTTTGTACGGAAGAAAATGTAGATCACCTATTGGATGGTTTGAAACAGGTGAAACTGCTTTACTTGGACCGGATATGGTGCATCAGGCTATGGAGAAAGTCAAAGTGATTCAACAGCGATTGCAAATGGCCAAGAGCCGACACAAGTCCTATGTTGATACAAGAAGAAGAGGACTTGAATTTGCCATAGGTGATTGGGTATTTCTAAAGGTGCCACCGATGAAAGGGGTAATGCGGTTCGGAAAAAAAGGGAAATTGAGCCCACGTTACATAGGCCCATATGAAATTATTAGAAGATTTGGTCAAGTGGCGTATGAATTGGCACTACCCCAGGAACTCTCCACAGTTCATCCGGTATTTCATGTGCCAATGCTTCGGAAGTGCATAGGGGATCCATCTAGATTTACTCCTATCGATGATGTACAGGTTACAGAGGATCTTACCTACGAGGAACTACCTATTGCCATTCTGGATAGACAGGTGAAGAGATTGAGAAACAAATACATTGCTTCTGTAAAGGTACTGTGGAGAAATCAACAAAGGGAAGAGGTCACATGGGAAGCTAAAGAGAGGATGAGATCCAAGTAGCCCCATTTGTTTAAAAGAGAAGAATGACAAGTAAGTATTTATAAGCTTTAAGTATATCCTCATATGATGACATGACACGTACTCCTATACTTGAAATCGTGCACTTTGACTATTCACAGTAACATTCGAGGACGAATGTTTCTAAGGGGGGAAGGATGTAGCACCCCATACTTTTCGAAGTCTAGCTAACAACCATAACATTGATGGACATATGACGACATGAGAGAATTGATGAATTAAGTATCGAATTATGGGCATTTAAAAGTCTTATATGATTGGGCCCTAAAATGAAGCCCAAAGGAATAAGAAGACATGGCCCAAAAGGGTTAATTTGACCCATTCTTCCATTTTTTGATCCATTTGACTACATCAAAATGGCATTTAATGTTAAGGAAAAAGATAAGAGAGACATGAGGTACTATATAAGGGGAAAAAATCATATTTTTATCCACTTTAACTCTCATCACATCTCTAGAAATTTCCAACAATTTCTTTTTTGCTCTCAAGAATCCCAAGTCACTCTTTTGGCCAAAATCACCCATTGGTAAGTCTTGGTAAGTGTTTATTATGATGGAGTAATATATATTATGCATGGTATATGGTGTATATTGTGTTGGTTAGGTTGGTGGAATATTGAGAAGTTCACAAAAAGTGAAGTGTTCATGTTTGCTAAATTAAAGGGTGGTTTGTCTTGTAAACTTGATTTTGGACTTGTGGTTTTGAAGAGAGTGAACTTGGTGGAGTAAATATTGACATGTGAGATGTTATTATGGTCTCACCTTGTTTGATTTATGTGCATAACATATGGAATGGTTATTGGGAAATCGATTGTGGTTTTGGTGTTGTATCGGCCGTGAAATGTGGTTTTGGGTTTTGTTTTGTGTGTTGTGAGGCCATTGATGATTTTTGATGTTTAATATGATCAAAAATATGTTCAAATATGTTTGATTGTGATCATGAACCATTCATGGTATTAAAATACCCCAAAAAAAGTCATTTTGGACCAAAACGGGCATCCGCCCCCGCAGACGAGGGCATCTGCGCGCGCAGATGCCAACGCAGAAGGCCCTGGAATTTTCCAGGAGCCATATGCGCACGAATTTCACAACCTACATGCACAGGTGGCAGCGCATGTCACCTCCAGAATTCATTTTGTGTGTTTCCGTCACTAGTTGATCCCCGGAAGCCCCGATACCCTTTTAGGATGTAATTATCAACTTGTAATGTCATTTTAATGACTTTAAAGTGTCGTATGGAGGTGTGTCGGACTATGTTAAGTATGTATGGTTGTTTATATGTTGTTATGATGGAATAATTATGACGGAATGATAAAGGGAACGACGTAAAGGGTAAGTATGGTGTGAAATGCTTTCGGTGTATGATCTTTTGGTCAATGTGGGTGATGTTATGGTGTTGTTGATATGTAAATGCATTGGACTGTATAGTGAAGGGGTGACATGACATTATATGGTAGCCACAAAATTCATTGTCGTCTTGTACGCCCATATAGTGGCTAGTTGCTAACGTAAGTTCCGTTATGAACTTGTATTGTAGAGTAAGACGTAAGGAAGAAGCGGGACTATTGTGTTCATACATAGGCTTTCCTATTCATACTTGGAATTAAAGGTATGTAAGGTTACTTTGTCCATATCTTTCTGCGGGAAATAGAGTCCATACTGACATGTCACTAGTCCTATCCCGAAATGTGCTAAGGTTTCCGATATCCGTTATCAATAGTCATTGTCATATATTTCCTACTCATGGATCATTTGTGAATCTCATGTATCCTATTTGGTTAATGGTCCGAAAGCTCAAAGTAAGGTTATGTTCCAATGTTCCAATAGTGACTATACTTGTGTCTCTTGTTCATGGATTATTGTCCAATGGCTCCAATGGTAGCATGGTGCTAGTAATGTTATATTTCTCATGATGTTTCTTCACATGTCCTTCACTCATTGGTTAATGATTCAAAGCTTCCAAAAATGTTATGCTCCAAAGTTCCAAAGTGATGTTATGACTATCAAAGTATCAATCTCAAAGTAATGAACAAAGTAATGCATATGTGGTCAATGATCAAGTATGGGTGGCAGGTCTAGGGGCGTAAGCCTAGCTCAACTCGATCCCGAGGTATGGATTTATAGGTGGCAGGTCTAGGGGCATAAGCCTAGCTCGACCCGATCCCGATGCATTGATGTATGGGTGGCAAGTCTAGGGGCCTAAGCCTAGCTCGACTCGATCCCAACACGATGACATGATATGAAAAGACCCACTGATCAGTCGGGGCCCGGGTACATTGTGACAGAGGTAATGACAAGTGAGCATTGAATGTAAAGAAAGTAATAAAAGTAATGAAAGCAATCCACATGGTTTCCAAAATGCAACATGGTGACTTATTTACATTGATTAGTCATTTGTATTTGAGCTCATTGTGATATTCATGTGTTGCACAGTTTCATATGAGCCTTGCATACTCAGTACTTATTTCGTACTGACCCCTCTCGGGGAATTTCCCTTACTTGCTGCAGGCGTAGGTACCAGTAGGCCTCCCCAGTAGATTGCCACCGTTAGCGGTTCTTTGGTGAGCTCCATCTCATTCGGGGCTTCTCCGAGTCAGAGTGTATATATGTTTTGGTATTGTACATATTGTGTAAAGCAAAGACTTGTCCCGACTTATGGTTCATTTTGGTCAATGCTTTTGTTAGAGGCTTTTGTAGACGGATGTGGGTGTATCAATGTAAAGGGCATATGTTGTTTTGACTGGATGGCCTCAACGGCCAAGTTTCATATGTATGTATAAATATGTTCCATGTTTTTCATTATTCGTCTTTCATGTTGTTATATGATGATGGGGTTGCTTGATATGCATATGATGATTCTAGGTAAAGCTTGGTTCTCTCAGGCCTTATCGTCTACGGGTGCCAATCATGTCTTGATGGGATTCGGGACGTGACAGTCTGGTCATGGGAAAGCAAGGTATAGTCTACCTTAATTAAATAGTGTGGTAGTGTATTTACTCAAAACTCCAGATCAAAGAGTTATAGCGCAAAATGAGGCAAAGTATTCATTCGTAGAGGTGAAGGAAAAGCAACATGCGAATCCTATTTTGAGTTCGGCTGAAAAAGGAACGTACCACAAGGTTCGACGAAGGAATTTGAGTTTACGCAAGAGGGAGTACTTCAATGTCAAGGCAAATTATGTGTATTGGATGTATATGAGCTAAATATTCATCCGGAAGTTACCAAAAGGTATTATGATTTCAAAGACATGTATTGGTGGGGGAATGTGAAGAAGAACATTGCAAAATTTGTAGCTTAATGTCCAAATTGTTAACAAGTCAAAGTAGAGCATCAGAAACCTAGAGGTTATATGCAGTGTCTCAATCTTCCAGTTTGAAAGTGGAATATGATTAATATGGATTTTATCACAGGTTTGTCTAGTACATTGCGAAAATTTGATTCTATATGAGTGAGAGTTGACAGACTTACCAAGTCAGTGCATTTCCTACCAGTCAAAACCACTTATACAGCTGAAGATTATGCAAGGTTGTATGTTAAAGAGATAGTGCGAGTACATAGGATTCCAATCTCCATTATATCAGACAGGGGAGCTCAAATTATCGTACATTTTTTAAAGTCTTTTCAGAAAAATTTGGGGACCCAAGTGAATTTGAGTACGGCTTTTCATCCTCAGACAGATGGCCAAGCAGAACGTACTATCCAAACACTTGAAGATATGCTACGAGCATGCACGTTAGATTTATAAGGCAGTTGGGATGACCATTTTCCTCTTATTGAATTTGCTTACAACAATAGCTATCATTCAAGTATTAAAATGACACCTTATGAAGCTTTGTACGGAACGAAATGTAGATCACCAATTGGATGGTTTGAAGTGGGTGAAACTGCTTTACTTGGGCCAGATCTTGTTCATCAAGCTATGGAGAAAGTTAAGGTGATCCAACAGCGGTTACAAACAACCCAAAGTCGCCACAAATCATATGTTGATGTTAGAAGGAGAGGGCTTGAATTCTCCATAGGTGATTGGGTATTTTTAAAGGTGTCACTGATGAAAGGGGTAATGCGGTTTGGAAAGAAGGGAAAAATTGAGTCCACGTTATATAGGTCCATATGAAATTATTAGAAGATTTGGGCAAGTTGTGTATGAGTTGGCACTACCCCAAGAACTCTCCTCAGTCCATCCAGTGTTTCATGTTTCGATGCTTCGAAACTGCATAGGAGATCCATCTCGTATTGTTCCCATTGGGGATGTCCAAGTTACAGAGGATCTTACTTATGAAGAGGTACCCATTGCTATTCTAGATCGACAAGTAAACAGGTTGAGGAATAAAGACATAGCTTCCGTAAAAGTCCTTTGGAGAAATTAACAAGTAGAGGAGATCATATGGGAAGCTGAAGAAATGATGAAATCCAAGTACCCCCATCTATTTCAAATGGACGGAAAAAAAAAGTTCAAAGTGCGGAAGTGGAGCAATAAAAGTAAGTATCCATGAGCCTTAAGTGTTTATGTATATGTATGCTAATATAGAGATGCATTAATTGTAATTGAAGCGATATTGATAACATTCGAGGATGAATGTTTCTAAGGGGGTAAGAATGTAACACCCCGTACCTTCCTAACCCTACTTGACGACGTTGAACAATGTTTACTTAGGTGTCGAGAGCCATAAGTATGTATTTTGTAATGTTATTGATGAGATAATTGATATTGGGCCTCGTACATGTGATTAGACCATCGTAGGAGGTGTTTTGTGACTTCGTGGAGTATTTGTGGGGTTAAAAATGAGACTTGGAGGACCTCGAAACAAAGGATATTAAAGGTAAGAAGTAAGTTAAAGAATAGAACTTGAAGTATCTAACCAAACCCGCAAAGAAAAGTCGAAGAACGAAAATTTTCAAAAAAATAGGGGCCAGGCGCACTAGAGGGCGTTCCAGGACGCTTATTGCCCAAATTTTTTGGGCACAGGCAGCAAGGTGGCGCGCCCAAGGGCGTGCCAGGCTGCTTGTGCGCACCTTTCAAATGTTGGAAATTTTTCTAAGTCCCAAGGGTGCCCGGGGGCCATTTTTTGCCACATTCCTTCTACAACCATAAGCCTATACATGGGATAATTGAAATATTGGAATTCCATTTTGATCAGATTATTCGTGGACGAATTTGGCATCCGAATGACTTTTTTACCCTTTCGGTCAAAATAAGCCATATGTGGCTAGAATCACTTGTTTTTGGGATTGAGGCTACGAATATAAATTGCGTGAGTGGGAATATTGTTGTAACATGTATGAAATGATTTAAACATGAGAAATTATTGATTTTATTGAATTAAGTGAATTGGGCCCAATAAAGGCCCAAAATAAGGAAAAAAAGACATGGGCCAAATGGGTCAAATGACCCATTCTTCCATTGACCTTCTATACATAGCATTAAGTGACAAGAATTGGCTAAGGATGACATGAGGACCTATATAAAGGCACAAAGCTGATTTTTATTCAATCAAAACTCTCATGCCTTTTAGACAAAATACAAGATATTTCTCTCAAACCCTAAGAACCCTAAGTCATCTCTGGGAGCAAGATTATCATTTTTCAAGCTTGGGTAAGTGATTATTCTTATGGATTAATATATTATATGCATGGGAGAGTATGTAGATCATGGTGGTTATGTCTAGAAGTGTAAATAATGCATTCTTGCTTTTTGCTAAAAGATAGGTTATCCATGGAATTGTAACTTGAAAGATGACTTGTGGTTTTGATGAAAGAGCATGGTATGAATGAAATATCAACATGTATGGTGAGATTATGTTATTAAACTTTTTATTTTCTATAAGTGTAAATTATGGGATTTTGGCCGATATGTGCTATGAGGTGTATTAAGGTGACTCGATGGATTAATTGTGATATGGTGTGAATGAGAAAGTGTAAAGGAGAAACTTTGTTGTGAAATGCTATTGGTATATGATGTTGTGGTCAATGTATGGCATTATTGGGGTATTATTGGTATGGAAATGCCGTAAATGGTATTGTAGAGAAGGAAATGACATTTGAAAGGCAAACATGTAACTCATTGTCGTCATATACATTTGTAAGGTATGTGATTGTTAATGTAAACTCCGTTATGTATTTGTGTGGTAGAGTGAAACATAAGGAAGGAGCGGGACTATTGTATGCACATCTAAGATTGTATATTCGTATTGAGAATACAAGGTAGGTAAGGTTACTTTGTCCATATCCTTCTACAGCACATAGTATTCACTTTGACATTACACTTGTCCTATCCCGAAATGTGCTAAGGTATCCTATATCCGGTTATCAATTGTCATTATCACATGTTTCCTACTCATTGATAAATTGTGATTCACATGTCTCATATTCATTGACTAATGCTCCAAAGGCCCAATAATGTTGTGTTCCAAAGTTCCAATAGTGATTATACACGTGTCCCCTATTCATTGATTATTGTCCAATGTTTCCCATAATGTTGTGACTATCAACATATCAATCTCTCAAAAGTAATAAATAAAGTAACTCATGTTTGTTGGTAGTAAGAGAATGGGTGGTAGCTCTAGAGGCATAAGCCTAGCTCAAGACGATCCCTAATTTGTTGGATCAGGGGGCAGTCCTAGAGGCATAAGCCTAGCTCGGGCTGATCCTGATAGGTGGTAGCTCTAGAGGTAATAACCTAACTCGATCCGAACCTGATATGTTGGTTTATGGGTGGCAGCTCTAGAGGTAATAACCTAGCTCGAGCCGATCCCGATATATTGATTCATGGGTGGTAGCTCTAGAGGCATAAGCCTAGCTCGAGCCAATCCCAACATAAAGTTATATTATATTAATACCCACTGATCAGTTGGGGCCCGGGTAAGATATGGTATAAGCGATAAGAAATAAACAATAAAGCAAAGAAAATAATTTATGTAAGTTACATGGTTCCACATATGCAGATCGATGAGTTATTCATATTGATTATTCCCTTACATTTTGATTCTATTGACGTAATTATGGCAGTTTCATATGGCCTTACATACTCAGTACTTTCTTCGTACTGACCTTCCTTGGGGGGGGGGGGGGGGGGGGCTTACCTTACTTGCTGCAGGCGCAGGTACTAGTAGACCTCCATAGTAGGTTGCGGATCTTTTGCGTACTTTTGGTGAGCTCCAGTTGGTTCGGGGCTTTCTGAGTTGCTATGTACATTTATTTTGGTATTGTATATGTGTATAGAGCGGGGTCTTGTCCCGACTCTAGGTTGGTTATGATTATGCATCTGTAGAGGCTTTGTAGATGTTGTGGGATAGATGAATAAGATGTAAGAAACGTATGTTTTGTCTTGATGGCTCCAACGGCCAATTTTCATAGTTATCATGTATTTTTCATGATTTCCGCTATTGATAACTTATATCTATTTGTGGTGGTGATCATAATGGAGTAGAATGCGCATGAGAGTATGAGAATGAAGATTGGTTCTCTCGGACCTTAACGGCTTCGGGTGCCAGTCCGCCTCCATGGGATTTGGGGCGTGGCATTTATGTATAGAATTTTCTTATTCAATGAAATCTTAATAGTGTCTATGATTAAAACAACAAATTTTCTTGTGATTTGAAGTAATTTTTTAAAAATTGTAGTATATTTTTAAAGTTTACGATAAATAAATTATTATCTATTCTTGATAGACAATTGCTAATTGAGAAGTTTTTTGTATGTGTGAAATCTTGATATGTCTTAATGATTTGAGGTAAGTTTTCTAAAATTTAGTATGTTCTTGAAGTTTACAATAATAAATTATCATGTATTCTTGATAAACACTTGCTAATTGAGAAGTCTTTTTTGTGAAATATTGAGATAAGTTTTCCAAAATTTTAATATGTTTTTTATGTTAACAAAAATAAATTATCATGTATTTTTGATAGACAATTACTAATTGAGAAGTTTTATTTTGTGATTTTAGTATGTTCTTGAAGTTTAAAATAATAATTTATCATGTATTCTTGATAGATAAATGTTACTTGATAAATATTTTGTGATTTTTGTTTATTATAATGACTTATATGCAATTAATAATTTGAAATTGACTTATTTATAATTTTGAAGTCCTAAAATATATAGTAAGAAGAAAATATCATTCATTTTTTTTTCAAAATTAGTGTTGGTAAGTTTTACGTGAAAAAAGACTCCTAATTTTATGTTTCGCGGACTCTTTGTGTACGTTGCATATGTGTGTTTTTTTTTTAAAAAAAATGTTTTACACTTCACCTTAATTGTCTTATCAAATTTACTTGAAAATTACATAATGAAATGACACTAGCATATATTTTTCTTTTTGGTAATTAACTGTTATAGCAAGGGAATGGTAGTAGCATATAAGCTGCCACCATGGCTGTTTGATACGTATTTATTGATACATAGTATCATCCTTTATACTTAAACTAATAAATTGTCCATTATAATTTTAGGTAAATTTCATTTTCGACAAAGAGAAGTAAATATCATTTTCGGCTTTTATGAAGGTAAATATCTCAAACCTTCAAAAGGTTAGTCTCTTTCACAAAATAATTTTGAAGATAATAAATTATTATATTAGTAGCCAGTTTGATTTGTGATAATAAAATACAAATAATGTTTTAAAACAAGAAATCTATTAAATTGGTACGAATCTCTTTTATGTTCTGAAGCAAATATGTATTATTTGTTGGGATGCCGTTGCTAAAGCAAAGAAACTTTTGCTCTTTGATTTTCATTTTTATTTGGATTATAAGCTTCTTTTGCTGTAAAAATATTATTTACTCCATTGTTTAATGCTGGAATAAGTAAGTCATGAAGAGTACCATGCAAAAAAAGGCCAATGCTTTATTTCTTCTCTTATATTTATGTGGCTTATGTACATTCACTATCAATTGATGAGTAATCAACTTAATTATGGTGTAGAGATTAGTTTAAATATTTAAAATCAATTATAATTTCCAACCTCAATACTTTCTTTATTTAATATAATTACTAAGCTTTTTCTTTATTTTAATAGACAAAATTAAAAACTAATTTTTTAATATTTAGGACTTTAAGATCTAAAATTTTGGTTATGTGAAGAAGATATGAAATCATAAAATCTCAATAGACAAAAATGATTTCTTCCAAGTCTTGATGAATATAGTTACCTGGTATCTATTACTGGTGGGTGGGAGGTGACATGTATCCTATGAAATTATTGAGTTGAACGAAAATTGACCCGGACGTCACGATTATCAAAAAAAAATTATAAATTTTGTTTATCTATTGCATTAATTTGATACCTCTCATTTTTATTATTTTAAGAAATATTGCATTTATTTTTACAATAATTGTTATTCAATGATTTATTCTTTTTGTGTGTATTTCATGCTAATTAATTGGCGTGCATATACTAAAATTAGAAGAATACATATTTTGACATTTAAACAAATATAATATTGCGTATATTGTAACTTCAATTGTAATATTATGTACTTCAATTTTATTTATATATATATATATATATATATAATCTTTTATATTAATGTGACGCACACTAAACTAGTACACATAAAAATACGTGTATATAAACAATGTGACCAAGAATCAAAGATGATCGATGATTATGTAATATATGTCTATCTATCAAATTCCATGAGTTAGTAGACAAGTTTGTCCAACTTTTATTTGATGAAGTTGATCCTTCTTAATTTGTAGTTTGTATCCTTTATTAATTTTATTACTCTTTTTGTATGTTTTTTATATGGATTATGGGTTGTAATCTTCGTTTTTGAAATACTGTCGATCGTAAAGCTTTGAGAAAGAGCACTTTTTCAGGGTTAATTAGAATCAATTTTTTCAATGAGCACTTTTTTGTTTTGATCAATAAAAAGATTGAATATAGTTTATAACTGTCACAACCCAAAATTTGGACCGTGATGGCACCTATTCAACTCCTCGTGATAAGTAATCTAAGAATACAATCCCAAATATAATATCCCAAATGTATAGAAGCGGAAGAAATAAGAGCAAAATAAAACCCAAATAATCTACCAAAGTGGATTAATAAAGTAGTGTCGTCGAAATATAGATAATCCCAGATCTGGTAGTCACTAATACAAGCCTCTAAATACAGAAATCAAAGAAAAGTCTGAGTATCTTAAAATGCAGAAAAATGCATAAACATAAGAGTGGAGGAGATTTCAGTTCTCTCTGAAATCAATAGAAGCTACCTCGAATCTCCAAGGATACTAACACAGAAGAAACCACTAATGCCTAGAGGTCGTCAGATCGATACCTGCATGGAAGGTGCAGAAAAAAACCAAGGGTGAGTACGGAACCACGTGTACTCAACAAGCATCGTCGACCGACCCTAATTCAAAATGGTGACGAGTGACACCACGTCAAACCTCTAAAACAACCATACAACCTGCACTCAGAAAGCCACCTTAATCCAACACAATAATCAAATCTATCAGTCATAAGGATATCATAACACAGTTCAAAAATTCCTTAATACAGAGAAATCAAGTAACAGATATTCAAGTACTAATTAGCTAGTACAAAATCAACGATTACACGTTACTCAATCTGAACAAGAAAAGGATGAATGCAATGCAATGCATATGCTATGTACATACCTACCGAGCAATGGCTTCAAATTCAGGACCCATGGGGGACTCACAAGGTCCATGTACTGTGCAGGCGTACACTCCGATCCCAATAAATATATTATCCAGGCATACACTCCGACCCCAATAATAGATAATAATGTGCAGGCGTGCACTCCGCCCCCATATGAAATGCAATGCATGATGTGCAGGCGTGCAACTCCGATCCCAAATCAACAATAAAATTAAGCAAAGCATTTTATGTCTTATGCCAGATAGATATCAATTCCAAAATCAACTCAACTTGTCAAGCGAGAGTATTCTCATTAGCTAGCATTTTCAACAATTTATTTACATTAGCAAATCTGCCAAATAATGCTAGCAAATTGGGAAAACGGTTCAAAACAGGCAATTAACTGATTTTAACCCCCTCAAATAACATCGATACCTGTATAAATGCTAGTCACTTCATCTATACGGGACTCCCATTCCCCATTACTCCCATTACACATAACTAACAGATAAGAACTTCGAAAACGAGTCTAAGAAAGACTCAACTTGCCTCAAATCGAAATCCAAGCGTCAATTTACCAACTTGTTCTTTCGTAAAACTTCTGAATGGTCAAAATCTGTTCAAATATATAATCTCCATAAGGGTGCGGACTAACTAATCAACTTTCAACTAAAACAGATCGTTATTCGATCTCCAAATTCATAATTCTCACTCTAAGAATCCTAGACCTAAAACTCAATTTCTTTAACTCTCTAAATCGGAAGCAATACACGAAAACGATAACTGCAGAACCCTCGAATTCATGGTGAACATGGACATATACATATTATATCATTAGTGCCAATGATTGGCTCATCCTATCATGATTAGTTATTATTTTACACCAATTTTGTAGCACCCAACTATTAACTTCATCCAAAATAATGGTTTCTGCCTAATTATACTCACCTGCACACATCATTGCCCATTATTTTCATACACATAATCAACCCACTAATTAATTTATGCAATTCTATTGCACCCGATTTACTACAAATTAATGCACACTACTGCCCAACTTCAATTCACCCCTATAATATTATAAACATAAAATCTAGAATATATACATTTAAAGTTGCTAACCTTAAAACTGCTATCTCCTCTAGAAGTTGCGATGTGAAAAAGAAAAGGGATACAACTGCTTTTTGTTTTGTGCCTCTCTCTTATTTAAAACTTTCAAATCTTATTATTAATAAATATGGTAAATACCTTCCACTTAAATTCATTCTTGTATTGGCCACATACGTAAATAAATTGTGGCTTTGACCCATTAAATTATTAATTAAACTAATTATCTAAAATATTCGAAACTTCTAATAAATCCTCGAAATTTGTTTGGAATCCTATAGAAATAAATCAAATATAAAATTGACTATAAAGCATATTCTGAACCTATTGAAAATATTAAAACACCAATTTGAGGTTGTCTTGACCGAAAGTAGCCATATTCACACTTAACATTCTTAAACTCAAGAATCCAACCAATGACTTAAATCGCTACCGAACTGCTCAAGGTCCGTAGTATCCATTCCCAAAATTCATAAATCATGTATAAAAACTACGAGTTGGGTTATAATGGGAAAAACAAGTAACATTCACAAAACAACTAGGAGGGTCGTTACATCATCCACACTAAAACAAACGTTCGTCCTCGAACGTAAAGAGAAAGAAGTACCTGGACTATAAAAAAGATGAGGATATTTGCTCCGCATGTTGGACTCAACCTCCAAAGTGGATTCCGCTACAGGACAATGCCTCCACTGTGGATTTCGCTACAGGACTATGCCTCCACTGCACCTTCACAAAGGCTATCTCCTTGGATCTCAACTTTCTAACTTGCCTATCAAGAATAGCCATAGGCTCCTCCTCAAATGCCAGATTCTGATCCAAACTCACTTAGTCCCACTAAATCACATGCGAATCATCCGGATGGTACCTTTTCAACATAGAAACGTGGAAAACTTGGTGCACTCCTGAAAGACCCGGTGGTAAAGCCAACTCATAAGCCATTGGTCCAACACACTGAAGAATATCAAAGGGGACAATAAACCTCAGACTGAGATTTCCTTTCTTTCCAAACCTCATCACACCCTTCATAGATGATACCTTCAGCAAGATCGGCTCACCCTGCATGAACTCCAAGTCACGAACCCTCCTATCCGCATAACTTTTCTGTCTACTCTAAGACGCCAAAAGCCAATCCTGGATCAATCTCACTCGGTCCATCAAATCTCTCAATAAATTGGTACCCCAAGGTCTAACCTCAAAAGAATCGAACCACCCAACTGGGGACCTACACCTCCTACCATACAATGCCTCGAATGGAGCTATTTGAATACTGGAATGGTAGCTGTTATTATAAGAGAACTCTACCAAGGGTAAAAACTGATCCCAGTGACCCCCAAAATCCATCACACAAGCTCGCAAAATATCCTTCAACACCTGAATAGTCCACTCTGACTGGCCATCTGTCTGTGGATGAAATGTTGTACTCATATCCAACTAAGTACCCAACTCTCGCTGCAAAGTACTCCAAAAGTTCAAAGTGAACTGGATACCTCTATCTGAAATAATGGAAATGGGCACGCCATGTAATCGAACTATCTCACGAATGTAGATCTTGGCTAATTTCTCTGCATTATAGTTCATCTTCACAGGCACAAAATGGGTTGATTTGGTCAATCTGTCCACAATCACCCAAACATAATCAAACTTTCCTAAGGTCTGAGGCAACCCAACTACAAAATCCATAGTGATACGCTCCTATTTCCCCTCGGGAATGGGCATCCTCTAAAGCAAACCACCTGGTCGTCGGTACTCATATTTCACCTGCTGGCAATTTAGGCACTTAGCCACAAAATCTATAATATCTCTCTTCATCCCACACCACCAATAATGTTGTTTTAGGTCAAGATACATCTTTGCTGCGCCTGGATGAATGGAATACAGCGAAGAATGGGCCTCCTCCATAATAGATCTAGTCAAATTACCCACTCTAGGAACACAGATCTGCCCTTTTATCCTCAAAACACCCTCCTGGTCCAAAATTGCCTTACCTCGTATCACCTTATCTCTGATAATACATAACTTGTCATCCTCAAACTGGCGATCTCAAAGCTGCTCTATCAACAAGGACCTCGCCTCTACACTTGCAAGAACTCTACCCGACTCAGAGATATCAAGACGCATGAAACTATTAGCCAACCGTTGGACCTCTCTGGCTAATGGTCACTCCTCTGAACTCAATAATACAAGACTACCCATACTAACTGCCTTCCTACTCAAGGCATCTGCCACTACATTGGCCTTGCCCGGATGATATAGGATAGTTATATCATAATCTTTCAATAACTCCAACCACCTACACTGTCTCAAATTCAACTCCTTTTCCTTGAAGATATACTGAAGGTTGCGATGATCAGTGTAAACCTCATAATAAACTCTATACAAATAGTGCCACTACAACTTCAATACGAACACCACCGCTGTTAACTCCAAATCGTGGGTAGGGTGATTCCTCTCATGTGGCTTCAACTGCCTCGACACATACGCTATTAGATTATTTTTTTCATCAACATACCACCCATGCCAATACCAGAAGCATCACAAAACACAGTAAATCCCTCACCTTTCATAGGTAGCGTCAAGATAGGAGCTGAAGTCAACAGAGTCTTGAGCTTTTGAAAGTTCTCCTTACACTTATCCGACCACTAAAAAACCATATTCTTCTAATTCAACTATAACACCCCGTACCTTCCCAACCCAATGTGACGACGTTGAACAATGGTTACTTAGGTGTCGAGATGACGTGAGTATGTAATTTGTAAAGTTAGTGATGAGAAAATTGAATTTGGCTCTTGTTATGTGATTAAACCTTCATAGGAGGTGTTTTATGATCTTCATGGAACATTTGTGGGGTACAAAACGAGGCTAATAAGACCTCTAAACAAAGTATATTAAGGTTAAGAAGTGAGTTAAAGAATAGAACTTGAAGTATCTAACCAAACCCGCGAAGAGAAGTCGAAAAATGGAATTTTCGAAAAAACTAAGTAAGGGGCGCATTTGGGACCGTGCCACACCACTCTGGGATAAATTTTTTAGACCATATGTAGCAGTTTGGCATGCCCAGGGGCGTGCCACCTTGGCTTTTCCACTTTTTCGAAAGTTGGAAATTTCTAAGTCCCAATGGTATCCGGGGTCGTACCGAGCTAATTTTTGCCACGTTTATTCTACAATCATGAGAATATACATGAAATGAGTAAGGTATTATGTTGGTATGATAAAATTACTCAAGAATGAATTTGGCATCAAAATGATGATTTTACCCCTGTAGTCAAAATAAGCCATACGTGGCTAGAATTGCTTGTTTTTGGAATTAAGGCCACGAGTATGAATTGCATGAATGGGAATATTGTAATAATGAGTATGAAATGAATTAAACATGAGAAATTATTAATTTTATTGGATTAAGTGAATTGGGCTCAAAAGGGCCCAAAATGTGAAAGAAAAACATGGGTCAAGAATGGGTCATATGACCCATTCTTCTTTTGACTAAAGCAATAATTGAGCAAGGGTCTATAAAAGGGAGGAAAAATCAGATTTTAATCCAAAAAGACACACATGTTTTTCTTGCATTTTCTAGACTTTTCAAGAAAACCCCTTTGAGGCTCTTCAAACCCTAAGCCATTTTTGGAACAAGATCATCATCTTCCAAGCTTGGGTAAGTGAATATTATTGTACTTTAACATATTATAAGCATGAGAGAATATGTATATCATGTTGTTTATGGTTGGAAATGTTGGACATTGCACTTTGTGCTTTTGTATAAGATTTGTATAAGATTTGTATAAGATTTGTGATCCATGGGATTTGAACTTGAATAAGGACTTGTGCCTTTGATGAAAGATCATGATGTGGACAAAATATGAACATGTATGGTGTTATTTTGTTATTAAATTTGTTATTTTTCTATAAGTGCAAATTGTGGGATTTTGGCCGATTTGTGCTATGAAGTGTATTAAGGTGAATTGATGGATTGTTTGTGATGTGGTGTGGATAAGAAAGTGTAAAGGGGAAGTGTTGTGGTGGAATGTATTGATTATCATGTAGTGGTCAATGTTGGGACTATTGGTGGATTTTTGGAATAATAATTTTATCAATGGTTTTGTTAAGGGGGAAATGACATGTTAAAGCTAAACATGTGACTTATTGTTGTTGTATGCCATTATAAGGTAATTGGTGGTTAATGTTAGTTTCGTTATAAACTTGTGTTGTAGAGCGAAACATAAGGAAGGAGCAGGAATATTGTATGCACGTCTAAGACTGTGTATTCGTATTAAGAATACAAGGTATGTAAGGTTCCTTTTTCCATATCCCTCTGCAACATGTTGTTCACATTGACATTGGACTTGTTTCAATTCCGAGAGGTTTGAAGTATCTCAAATTCAGGTTGACGTATATTGTTATTCATATGTGTCCTATTCTTAAATGTATGATGATTCGTTTGTCTCTTGTTCATTGAGTGAAGTTCCAAAAATGTCATAACGTTATCATTCCAAAATGAACTATCTCAAGAGAGAAATAACATAAGAGAACCAATGTATACTTGAATAGTATTTTCCAATCATGTCATGTGCCAAGTCCTAAATTATGATGATTATGTTTGTATCAATCTTTCACAAGTAGAAGTACAAACCTCATAAGTGAAGATGTCAATCTCATGAAGTACAAGAGTGAAGAAGTAATATATATATATATATATGTGTGTGTGTGTGTGTGTGTGTGTGTGTGTGTGTGATTCCTATGTCATGATCCTTATTGTATCACTCTTAAGAATGGAAGTGCTAATAATAAGAGAAATAAGAGATGTATAATTAAGAAGTAAGCATGGGTGGTATCCCAGGGGTTAAAATACCTAGCATGGGTCGATCCCAATCGGGTGGTATCCCAAGGGCGACAGAAAAGCCTAGCATGGGTCGATCCCGATACATCCCACGGGTGATATAAAAGCCTAGCATGGGTTATGATGGTACATCCCAGGGGAGACACGAAAGCCTAGCATGGGTTACGATAACATCCCAGGGGTCACAATACCTAGCATGGGTTAATGATATCCCAAGGGCGACACGAAAGCCTAGCATGAGTTCACATAACATCCCAAGGGTCAAAGTACCTAGCATGGGTTAGTCTCATCCCAGGGGTGACAGAACAGCCTAGCATGGGTAGAACAGTAAAGATGAATTAATATGAAGACAAGAGAAGTAAAGAACATAATATACATGGTTCCCCACATAAAGAAAGAGAGTTTATTCACGTTCATTAATTCTTTTATAATGATTCCATGATTGTTGTTATTATGTATGATGATTTCTTATGAGCCTTACATACTCAGTACATTCTTCGTACTGACCCCCTCGGGGGACTTACCTTACATGTTGCAGGTGCAGGCATTAGTAGACTTCCTCTGTAGACTGGGGATCATTTGCAGATATTTGGTGAGCTCCAGTTGGTTCGGAGCCCCCTGAGTCATAGATGTATATTTGTTGTGATGTTATATAAATTGTATAAAGTGGGGACTTGTCCCGACTGTAAGTTGGTCTTGTTGATGCATCTGTTAGAGGATTTTGTAGACATATGTGGGTATATGGATATAAGAGACGAGTATGTAGAAGATGAATGTCTGTTTTGACTTAATGGACTCAACGGCCAAGTTTCCTAAATATATATATGTATAGCATATGTTTCCATGATTCATGTCTTCTGCATAGTCGCATGAGAGATACTAAGATGTATACGAGGTTATGCATACGAATGTGCATGAGCAAAGATTGGTTCTCTCGGGCCATATCGGCTTCGGGTGCCAGTCCGGCCCGAATAGGATTTTGGGTCATGACAAAAGTGGTATCAGAGCAGGTCGTTCTAAGGGTGTCTACAAAGCCGTGTCTGAGTAGAGTCTTGCTTATGGATGTGTTGCGCGCCACATTTATAAGTATGAGGCTACGGGACATTTAGGATGTTGTTTCTTTTCTTCATTCCAGATCGTGCAATAGAGCCAGTGTTGTAAGTTAAATTGTATCTGACTAGAGGAATGGTTTATGGTTATGACACACTAGTTGATCTTAGTGAGAGGGAAATTGTGCCATAGTATATTATCGAGATAAGGAGTTACATTAAGTAGAAGGACCTCGATGTGAGGCAAAATGAGTGATTGTAACTCTTAAGAGACTATGATATGGGTGTTTGATATCATTCAAGGAAGGTAAATGTGATAGCTGAGGTAAGAAGCCGCAAAGCAATAGGAAGCAAGAGTGGTCAGTGTATGGAAAAGCAAAGTATCGTTAAGGGTCCACATCAATTAGATGGGTTGAGATTTCATTTTCTTGAAGCTCCGGATGAAAGGAGTGTAGTGTACAATGCAACAGAGTCTTCATTGTAGCTGAGAGAAGGAAAAACAGTATGCGAATCCTACTATACTTTAGGAAAAAAAAAGAGGGAGGAGAGTATACAGGGAAATAGAAAAAAAAAGGAAATATTTGAGCTTATATAAGGAGAGAGTACTTCAATGCCAAGGTAGCTTTTATGTATCGGGTATATATATATATGAGCTAAAGGAATGCATTATGGTAAGAGCACCTCATTTACGATATTCTATTTAGTAGGGTGTAATCAATATGAACTATGACTTGGAAGTGACTTACTGATAAGATTACATGAAAAGAATATTGCGAAATTTATTCTTCAGTAATTGAAGTAATAACAAGCCAAGGTAAAGTGTTTGGAATCTGGAGGTTATCGGCTATGTAGAGATTCCTTTTAGTTGGAAACAGATGTGATGCCACATGGGTAATAATTGATAAGCTTATTAAGTTAACACATTTGTGGGAACCCAAGGGGATGTAAGTATGGATTTTCGTCTTCAGGCAGATGGACAAGCAAGCCGTACTATTTCAACATGGAAGGTTAGTCCTATAGAGCGTACCTTGTAAGGTCATGCGAAGATATGGTCAAGTCGTACATGACTTTGAGGTATCCCAAGAATTCTCCACAGTTCATTCAGTAGTTCACTTGTGATGCTTTGAAAGTGTATGAGAGAGCTATTTCGAATTGCTTCCAATAAAGATGTATAAGCAATAAAGAAGTAGCTTTTGTGAAGGCACTATTAGAGGTACTAGCATGTAGAAGGAGTCACAAGGGAGACCAAAGAAAAAAAAATATTTGTGATCGTAGATGATTAAGTATGATTAAAAGCGTTACTCATGAAAGGTATAATGGAATTCCGAAAGAAGGGAAAAGTGACCCTATAAAACATGCTATGTGAAATTACCGAAAGTGAATAAGAGTTCCATTTCATATTGTTTCCATTGAAATACTTATTATTATTCTAGACCGACAAGTGAAAAAGGCTAATAAGTAAAGACGTACTTTTTGTAAGAGTTCTTTGGAGAAATTAACAAGTATACCCATATTTTTTTCAAATGGAAGAAAAGGTTCAACATGTGTAAGTGGACCAATACTAAGTAAATATCCATGAGCCTTAAGTGTTTATGCGTACATATGCTAATATAGAGATGCATTTGTTGTAATTGAAGCAACACCGTTAACATTCGAGGACGAATGTTTCTAAGGGGGAAAGAATGTAACACCCCGTACCTTACCAAACCAATGTGATGACGTTGAATAATGGTTACTTAGGTGTTGAGATGCCGTGAGTATGTAATTTGTAATGTTAGTGATGAGAAAATTGAATTTGGCTCTTGTTATGTGATTAAACCTTCATAGGAGGTGTTTTATGATCTTCATGGAACATTTGTGGGGTTCAAAACAAGGCTAAGAAGACCTCTAAACAAAATATATTAAGGTTAAGAAGTGAGTTAAAGAATAGGACTTGAAGTATCTAACCAAACCCGCGAAAAGAAGTTGAAAAATGGAATTTTCGAAAAAACTAAGTAAGGGGTGCATTTGGGACTATGACACATCTCTCTGGGCTAAAATTTTTAGCCCATAGGCAGTAGGTTGGCGCGCCCAGGGGCGTGCCACCTTGGCTTTTCCACTTTTTCGAAAGTTGGAAATTTCTAAGTCCCAATGGTATCCGGGGTCGTACCGAGCCAATTTTTGCCACGTTTATTCTACAATCATGAGCATATACATGAAATGAGTAAGGTATTATGTTGGTATGATAAAATTACTCAAGAATGAATTTGGCATCAAAATGATGATTTTACCCCTGTAGTCAAAATAAGCCATACGTGGCTAGAATTGCTTGTTTTTGGAATTAAGGCCATGAGTATGAATTGCATGAATGGGAATATTGTCATAACGAGTATGAAATGAATTAAACATGAGAAATTATTGATTTTATTGGATTAAGTGAATTGGGCTCAAAAGGGCCCAAAATGTGAAAGAAAAACATGGGCTAAGAATGGGTCAAATGACCCATTCTTCTTTTGACTAAAGCAATAATTGAGCAAGGACTTCAAGGGTCTATAAAAGGGAGGAAAAATCAGATTTTAATCCACAAAGACACACATGTTTTTCTTGCATTTTCTAGACTTTTCAAGAAAACCCCTTTGAGGCTCTTCAAACCCTAAGCCATTTTTGGAACAAGATCATCATCTTCCAAGCTTGGGTAAGTGAATATTATTGTACTTTAACATATTATAATCATGACAGAATATGTATATCATGTTGGTTATGGTTGGAAATGTTGGACATTGTAGTTTGTGCTTTTGTATAAGATTTGTATAAGATTTGTGATCCATGGGATTTGAACTTGAATAAGGACTAGTACCTTTGATGAACGATCATGATGTGGACAAAATATGAACATGTATGGTGTTATTTTGTTATTAAATTTGTTATTTTTCTATAAGGGCAAATTGTGGGATTTTGGCCGATTTGTGCTATGAAGTGTATTAAGGTGAATTGATGGATTGTTTGTGATATGGTATGGATAAGAAAGTGTATAGGGGAAGTGTTGTGGTGGAATGTATTGATTATCATGTAGTGGTCAATGTTGGTACTATTGGTGGATTTTTGGAATAATAATTTTATCAATGGTTTTGTTAAGGGGGAAATGACATGTTAAAGCTAAACATGTGACTTATTGTTGTTGTATGCCATTATAAGGTAATTGGTGGTTAATGTTGGTTTCGTTATAAACTTGTGTTGTAGAGCGAAACATAAGGAAGGAGCAGGAATATTGTATGCACGTCTAAGACTGTGTATTCGTATTAAGAATACAAGGTATGTAAGGTTCCTTTTTCCATAACCCTCTGCAACATGTTATTCACATTGACATTGGACTTGTTTCAATTCCGAGAGGTTTGAAGTATCTCAAATTCAGGTTGACGTATATTGTTATTCATATGTGTCCTATTCTTAAATGCATGATGATTCGTTTGTCTCTTGTTCATTGAGTGAAGTTCCAAAAATGTCATAACGTTATCATTCCAAAATGAACTATCTCAAGAGAGGAATAACATAAGAGAACCTATGTATACTTGAATAGTATTTTCCAATCATGTCATGTTCCAAGTCCTAAATTATGATGATTATGTTTGTATCAATCTTTCACAAGTAGAAGTACAAATCTCATAAGAGGAATAAGAGAGGTGATGTGCAAGCTAATATACCTATCCCTCATAAGTGAAGATGTCAATCTCATGAAGTACAAGAGTGAAGAAGTAATATATATATATATATATATATATATATATATATGTGATTCCTATGTCATGATCCTTATTGTATCACGCTTAAGAATGGAAGTGCTAATAACAAGAGAAATAAGAGATGTATAATTAAGAAGTAAGCATGGGTGGTATCCCAGGGGTTAAAATACCTAGCATGGGTCGATCCCAATAACACGGGTGGTATCCCAGGGGCGACAGAAAAGCCTAGCATGGGTTGATCCCGATACATCCCAGGGGCAATATAAAAGCCTAGCATGGGTTATGACGGTATATCCAAGGGGCGACACGAAATCCTAGCATGGGTTACGATAACATCCCAGGGGTCACAATACCTAGCATGGGTTAATGATATCCCAAGGGCGACACGAAAGCCTAGCATGGGTTCACATAACATCCCAGGGGTCAAAGTACCTAGCATGGGTTAATCTCATCCCAGGGGCGACAGAACAGCCTAGCATGGGTAGAACAGTAAAGATGAATTAATATGAAGACAAGAGAAGTAAAGAACATAATATACATGGTTCCCCACATAAAGAAAGAGAGTTTATCCACGTTCATTAATTCTTTTATAATGATTCCATGATTGTTGTTATTATGTATGATGATTTCTTATGAGCCTTACATACTCAGTACATTCTTCGTACTGACCCCCTCGGGGGACTTACCTTACATGTTGCAGTTGCAGGCATTAGTAGACTTCCTCTGTAGACTGGGGATCATTTGCAGATATTTGGTGAGCTCCAGTTGGTTCGGAGCCCCCTGAGTCATAGATGTATATTTGTTGTGATGTTATATAAGTTGTATAAAGCGGGGACTTGTCCCGACTGTAAGTTGGTCTTGTTGATGCATCTGTTAGAGGCTTTTGTAGACATATGTGGGTATATGGATGTAAGAGACGAGTATGTAGAAGACGAATGTCTGTTTTGACTTAATGGACTCAACGGCCAACTTTCCTAAATACATATATGTATAGCATATGTTTCCATGATTCATGTCTTCCGCATAGTCGCATGAGAGATAATAAGATACATACGAGGTTACGCATACGAATGTGCATGAGCAAAGATTGGTTCTCTTGGGCCATATCGGCTTCGAGTGCCAGTCCGGCCTGAATGGGATTTTGGGTCGTGACATCAACCAAGTCATAGGAGTTGCAATGGAAGAGAAACCCTGCACGAACCACCTGTAATAGCCTGTCAACCCAATAAAACTCTGAATATCTGAAGGTGAAGTAGGCTGTGACCAATTCTGAACTACCTTAACCTTAGTCGGTTCGACCATAATACCATCCTTAGACACCACATGTCCCAAGAATGCCACAGAACTAAGCCAAAATTCACACTTTGAAAACTTGGCATATAACTTCTCATCCCTCAACCTCTGGAGTGCAATACTCAAATGTTTCGCATGATCCGCCTCGCTCTTAGAATACACCAAAATGTCATCGATGAATACAATTACAAATGAATCAAGATAAGGCCGAAACACCTTGTTTATAAACTCCATGAATGTTGTCGGGGAATTAGTCAACCCAAAGGACATAACCAAGAACTCATAGTGGCCATATCTAGTTCAAAAAGTTGTCTTAGGAATATCCGAAGCCCGAAGCTTCAATTGATGATACCCCGACCTTAAGTCAATCTTCGAGAACACTAAAGCACCTTGAAGCTAATCAAACAAGTCATCAATACGCGGTAAAGGATACTTATTCTTGATTGTCACCTTGTTCAACTGTCGATAATCAATGCACATCCTCATAGACCCATCTTTCTTCTTCACAAACAAAATTGGAGCACCCCAAGATGATACACTAGGTTGAATAAACCCCTTACTTAACAAATCTTGAAGTTGGCCTTTCAATTCCTTCAACTCCACAGGAGCCATTCTATAAGGAGGAATATAAATGGGATTAGTGCCCGGCTCCAAATAAATACCAAAATCAATGTCTCTATCAGAAGGGACACCCGGAAGATTGGTAAGAAATATATCTATGAACTCTCTAACCACTATCATTGACTCCATGGGAGGTGTCTCAGTACTAGCATCACAAACATAAGCCAAATATGATAAACACCCTTTCTCAACTAATCGTTGGGCCTACATGTACGAAATCACCTTCTTAGGATATGAACTCTGAACACCCCTCCACTTCAACCTCGGACGATCTGGCATAGCCAAAGTAACCATCTTGGCATGACAATCCAAGACAACATGATAGGGAGAAAGCCAATCCATGCCTAAAATCACGTCAAAATCAACCATATCGAGGATAATCAAATCTACCGAAGTATCACACCCCAAGATAGAAAAAACACAGGATCGACACACCCGATCCACCACTAAGGAATCACCTACTAGGGTAGAAACACGAATAGGAACGGCTATAGACTCACATATCATATCAAGGTTGGAAGCAAAGTATGCAGACACATAGGATAAGGTAGAACCAGGATCAAATAACACTGAAGCAGGTTGATGGCAAACCGAGATGATACCTGTAATGACTGCATCATAAGACTCTTCCTCGGGCTTCCTTGGGAAAGCATAACAATGAGCTCTATCATCTATCGCCTGGGTCACTCCTCTACCACCTCCACTACCAGCTGGTGGTGCACCTCTACCTCCCTAAGATCTGCCCCGAACCCTAGCTGGGGGTGCTGTTGCTCTAGTAAGGGACTGATAACCATGTTGTGGATCCCTCTGTCTGTACACTGGATAATCCCTCCGAAGATGATCTGAACTACCACACTCATAACAGGACTTAGGAGCCATCAACTGCTGAGAGTAACCTGAATATTCAGTATGGCCACCATGGCCTGAAAACCCCTGAGATGAACCATGTGAAGCATATAACGAACCATAAGAACCCCAACCTAAATGTCCGTCTTCTGATGCCTGGATCGCTGCCTGAACTGGTCTACCATGCTGAGGGCAAAAATCACGTTTAAATGAACCCCTGCCCCCAGATGAGGTACTACTGAATCGACCTAAAGTGCAAGACCTCTTGTCCCTTAGATCCCCATACTCCTCACGGTGCATCAACTCAAACTCCTTTGCTGACTCAACTACCCTCTAAATAAAAGCCCCAGACTGGGCTACAGCGAACGCGACCTCTTTAATCCTGAGGGTCAAACCTCTTGTAAACCTCTTGATCATCTCAACCTCATCAGGTAAGATCACCATAGCATAATGGGATAAGGCATAAAATCAAATCTCGTACTCAGCCACAAAAATACCCTCTTGTGTCAAACACTTAAACTGGTGCCTACGCTCCTCCTTCAAGATATGAGGGACGAATCTGTCAAGGAAAGCTTGTGCAAACACAGCCCAAGTCATCGATGGAGAACCTGCTGGCCTAGAATTAATATAGGAGCGATACCACTGCTTGGCCAGACCACGCATCTATAAGGCAGTATAATCAACCCCGTGGGAGTCAACCAATCCCACACTCTGAAGCCTCCCATGGTAACTGACCAGAAACTCATAGGCATCCTCACGCTGATCACCCTAAAACTATGGTAGGTCCATCTTTCTAAACTTCTCAAACTGCCGTTGCTCATCATCATACATAACTGCCTTAATCCCACTGGTAGCTCCCATCCCCGATAAAGGCATACCATCATACCTTGGTGCTGGTTGAACCATTAGACCCTGATAAATTAGAATGGGCTGCTGATCTGGGGTCTAGGTACCCACCCTAGTGTGTAAACCCTATGGAGTACCTAATGATCTGCCTCCCTGAACAATACTCTCCAAAACTCCCAGAATCCAAATCAAGATATCCTGAAGAACTGATATAGCAATAAATCCTAGTGGTGCCTGACTTGGGGAAACACCATCAGCTGGAACCTGAATATCATCATCACCTACCTTAAACTAAACCTCAAGAGACCCCACTCTATCAGGAATCTGAGCGGCTCCCCGAGCTCTCTCTCTATACCATGACATCTGTCCCTACCACGTCTATGTGTCCCAGCATGGGCAGCCGACTCAGGGGCTAGTACGAGCTCCTGACAATCATTCTAAGATGCACGAGTCCTAACCATCTGTGAGGGAATAAGACAAGAATCTCAGTATTTCAAATTACAGGATCAATATTGCATGATAAGAAAGAAGAAATGAATATTTCCTAAAGTCCCATACCCTATTGAAGATAGGTAACGGACGTCTCCGCATCGATCTGCAAGACTGTACTAAACTTGGATTGTATTTGTGATATCAATGAACTTGGAGCTCTGATACCATCTGTCACGATCCAAAATTTGGACTGTGATGGCACCTATCCAACCCTCCATGATAAGTAAGCCAAGAACACAATCCCAAATATAATATCCCAAATGTATAGAAGCGCAAGAAATAAGAGCAAAATAAAATCCAAATAATCTCCCAAAGTGGATTAATAAAGTAGTGTCATCGAAATATAGATAATCCCAGATCTGGTAATCACTAATACAAGCCTCTAAATATAGAAATCTAAGAAAAGTCTGAGTATCTTAGAATAGAAAAAAATACATAAAGATAAGAGTGGAGGAGATTTCAGTAGTGTCTGAAATCGATAGCAGCTACCTCGAATCTCCAAATATACTAACACAGAAGAAACCACAAGAATCAATGCCCAGAGGCCGTCGGATCGTGTAACACCTCGTACGTTTCGGAGTCTAGCTGACTACCGTAACATTTATGGAAATATGGAAACATGAGACAATTGATAAATTATGCATTAAATTGTGGGCATTAATAAGTCTTGTACAATTGGGCCCTAAATAAAGCCCAAAAACCATAGAAAGACATGACCCAAAGTGGGAATTTGACCCATTCTTCCAAAACTCATCCATTCACCAAGTAAACACACAAAGTGTGTGGATAAGGATCATTCTAAAGGTACTGTATAATCCAATAAATCAGATTTTTATTTCATAAAAACACACATGCCCTTTTCTAATATTTTCCACATTTTTCTCTCAAAATACAAACCCTAAGCTCTTATCTCTTTGGGACAAGATCACTCCTTGGTAAGTATTTATTCTCATGGTTCAGTATATTATATGTTTAATATGGTGTATAAATCATGTTGGTTGTGTTGGCAAAGTGTTGGACAATGTGCTATGCGTAAAACTGTCTATTTTTGCAATCGGAGAAAGGTTTTGTTTTGTGAACTTGAATATGGACTTGTGGTCTTGAAGGAAGTGAAATTAATGGATTAAATATTGACATGTGAGATGTGATTATAGTCTTACTTTGTTTTATCCTTGTGTATAATGTTTGGAATTGTTATTGTGAAATTGGTTATGGTTTTGGTGACGTATTGGCCGTGAAGTGTAGTTTTGGGTGTTGTTATGTGTGTTGAGAGACCATGGATGATTTTTGGTATTCAAGATGATCAAAAATATTTTAAAATAAGTTTGGTTATGATCATGGACCATTCATTGCATTAAAAGACCCAAAAGCAACCATTTTGGACCAAAACGGGCATCCGCCCCCGCAAACGAGGTCACCTGCGGGCGTAGATGCCAACACATGTGCCACTGGCATCTGCCACCAGCCACCTTCGGGTGCACCTCATCCACCTGCTGGGTGCAGGTGGCTTCGTAGGTCAGCCCCAAGTTTGGTTTGGTATGTTTTCGCATCGTCTTGGTCCCCGAAGACCCCTATACCCTTTTTGGATGTAATTATCAACTTGAAATGTCGTTTTAATGACGTTAAAGTGTTGTATGGAGGTATGTTGGACTATATTAAGTATGGATGGTTGTTCATATGTTGTTATGAAGGAGTAATTATAACGGAATGATAAAGAGAAAAGCGAAAAGGGTAAGTGTGATGTGAAATGCTATTGATGTATGATATCTTGATCAATGTGTGGAATTTTATGGTGTTGTTGGTATGAAAATGCAGTGGATTGTATTTTAAGGGGTGACATGATGTTATACGGCAGTCATATATTTCATTGTCGTCTTGTACGCCTGTATAGTGACTAGTTGCTAATGTAAGCTACGATATCTACTTGTATTGTAGAGTAAGACATAAGGAAGAAGCTGGACTATTGTGTTCATACATAGGCTTGTATATTCATACTTGGAAGTGAAGGTATGTAAGGTTACTCTGTCCGTATCTTTCTGCAGTACATAGTATACACATTGACATCGCACTTGTCTTGTTTCAAAATGTGCTAAGGTATCCTATATCCGATTACCAATTGTCAATATCACATGTTTTCTTACTCATTGATCAATGGTAAATCACATGTATCATATTTATTAATAATGTTCCAAAATCCCAATAAGGTTGTGTTCTAAAGTTCCAATCGTGGTTATATTCATGGATCTTGTTCATTGATTATTGTCCAATGGTTCCAATAGTGTTATGTTGCCGATAAGGCTATGTTTCTAATAATGTTTATTCACATGTATCTCACTCATTGATTATTGATCCAAAGCTTCAAATAAAGTTATGACTATCATTGTATCAATCTCAAAAGTATAGAATGAAGTAATGCATACATGTGGTTAATGATTGGGCACGGGTGGTAGCTTTGGGGGTGAAATGCCTAGCTCAAGCCGATCCCGGGATTGTTGGATCAGGGGGCAATCCTACAGGCATAAGCCTAACTCGGACCGATCTTGACAGGGGGTAGCTCTAGAGGTAATAACCTAGCTCGAGTCGAACCTGATATGTTGGTATGGGTGGAAGCTCTAGAGGTAATAACCTAGCTCGAGCCGATCCCAATATATATTGATTCATGGGTGGTAGCTCTAGAGACATAAGCCTACCTTGAGCCGATCCCAACCTAACGTTATGTTATGTTAAAACCCACAGTTCAATCGGGGCCCGGGTATCACAGTTCACAGGCAAAGAGGAATAATCATAGAAGCAAAGAAACAAAGAAAGTAATGAAAGCAAAATACATGGTTTCCAAATTACAGAATAGTGACTTATCTATATTGATCATTCATTTGTATTTGAGTTCATTGATATATTTACATATCATACAGTTTCATTTGAGACTTACATACTCAGTACATTCTTTGTACTGACGTCCCTTGTGGGACTTACCTTACTTGCTGCAGGTGCAGGTACTAGTAGGCCTCCACAGTAGGTTGCCAATTGTTGCAGATCATTGGTGAGCTCCAGTTTGTTTGGGGCTTCTCCGAGTCACAGTTGTTCATATGTTTTGGTTTTGTATATGTTGTATAAAGCGGGGACTTGTCCCGACTTTCAGTTGGTTTTGGTAAATGTTCTGCTAGAGGCTTTTGTAGACGTATGTGGGTGTATAAATGTAGGAGGAGGTATATGTTGTTCTTGACTTGATGGCCTCGACGGCCAAGTTTCACATATGTATAGCTACCATATGTTCCACGATTTCCGTTGTTGGTCATTTATGCTCATACATGATAGTGGTATTTCTTATGTCATGCAAATGAATGGATATAAGCAAAGTTTTGTTCTGTTGGGCCTTATCGGCTATGGGTGCCAATCTGTCCCGATGGGATTCGGGGCTTGAAAAAAGTGGTATCAGAGCAGGTCATTCTAAGGGTGTCTGCAAAGCCGTGTCTGAGTAGGGTTTTACTTATCAATGTGTTGTGAACCACATTTATAAGGAGGCTACGAGACATTTAGGATGTTGTTTCTTTTCTTCAGTTCTAGATCGTGCAATAGAGCCAGTATTGTAAGTTGAACTGTATCTTACCATTGGTAATTATTTTTCTCTGGTATAGTAAAAATGCCGATCACGAGAAGAGGTAGAGGTAAAGGGAAGCAGGTAGATATGCCTGCTGAAGAAGGAATGAGTAGATTACCACCTGACCAAGCTAGTCAAGGTGGAGAAAATGCTGAAATTTCATCGCGGTCTTCTTCTAGTTTTCCAGCTCCGGAAGAGCCAGTCAGTAGAGAAGTACCCGTGGAACCACCAATGAACACCACAGATCAGGATCTTAGAAATATAGTACATATGTTGACACAGTTAGTGGCAACACAAAGTCAAGGACGAACTGGTCCAATGACACATGAGGATGATGCGGCTAGTGTGGCGAGTCGCAGAACACAGGATTTTCTGAAATTGGACCCTCTTATATTCACTGGTTCAGATCTGAAAGCAGATCCACAGGACTTCGTGGATCAGATTTAGAGGGCTATAGAAGTTATGCACATGACGGGGGTAGAAACAGTTGAACTTGCTGCATATAGATTGAAAGGAGAGACGATATTGTGGTATGAGGATTGGAAGAAATCTCATGATATTGGAGCAAATCCACCTAATTGGGAAAAATTTAAAGAGGCTTTTCTTGATCACTATCATCCCTATGAGATCCGTGAGGCTCGTGCGGATCAATTTCTAAATCTCCGTCAGGGAAATTTGAGTGTTAGAGAATACAGCTTGCAATTTAATTCCTTGGCTCGATTGCTCCAAATGTGGTGGCTACAACGACAGATAGAGTCCATTGATATATGGATAGATTAGAGCCATATTTGGTAAGGGATTGCACTATTACGGCCTTGAACAAGTATATGGATATAGCGAGAATTCAAGCCTTCGCGTAGAAAATGGAAGATCAAAGACAGAGAAGAAGGGCACATGAATTTGATAGGGGACAATCTAAAAGGGCTAGACCCATGGGACCATCTATAGTGTCCCAAGGAGGATCTAGGCCTCGTATGTTTTCTAGACTACCTAGACCATCGTTTTCTCATTCCACAGCAGGTGCTCACTCTCAGTTTTGAGGGTTTAGAAGTGGTTCATCTGGGCATAGTAGTGAAGGTCATGGATCACAGGCAGCCGGTTTTCCTCGTCAGCAGTGTCAGCACTGTGGGCGTATTCATGCAGGTATATGCTGAGTGGGGACAAATGCTTGTTTCTAGTGCGGTATGATGGGACACATGATGAAAGAGTGTCCCCAGAGGAGCATGGGTGGTATAGCACGACCGGCAGGATTAGCCGTTGCATTGGTTCCTTCATTGGGTCGAGGTGTGTAGTCGGTTGGCTATGGTAAGGGTGCCAGAGGAGCAGCCAGTACTAGTGGGGTCCAGAATCACACTTATGCTTTAGTGGACCGACAAAATTCAGAGGCTTCTCCTAATGTCGTCACAGGTACACTATCCATAGTCTCATATAATGTATATGCATTGATTGACTCCGGTTCTACATTGTCCTATGTAACTCCATTGATTGATGCAAAATTTGCAAAGGCACCAGAATTATTAATCAAGTCAATTGAAGTGTCTACACCGGTTGGTGAATATATTATTGCAAAAGAGTACATCGTAACTATGTGATAACTGTGTGTGGTCATGATACATTGGCCGATCTCATTGAATTAGACATGGTGGATTTTGATGTGATAATGGGAATGGATTGGTTGGCCTCTTGTTATGCCACGGTAGATTGTAGGGCCAAGAAGGTACATTTTTCCTTTCCACAATAAAATGTTCTTGAATGGCAGGGTAATGTGGGGGCACCAAGAGGAAGATTTATTTCCTATTTGAAAACAAGGAAAATGATTGCTAAGGGTTACATATGTCATTTAGTACGGGTAAAAGATACTGAAGTGGAACCACTAACTCTGCAGTCGGTTCCAGTGGTCAATTAATTTCTAGATGTATTTCCAGAGGATCTTCCAGGCTTACCCCCAGAACGGGAAGTAGAGTTTGGCATTGATGTGATTCCAAGCACTCAGCCAATCTCTATTCCTCCATATAGAATGGCTCCAACAGAATTACGTGAATTGAATGATCAATTGAAAGATTTGCTGGACAAAGGCTTTATCAGGCCTAGTATGTCCCCATGGGGTGCACCAGTATTATTTGTACTAAATAAAGATTGCATATTGAGAATGTGCATCGACTATCGGCAATTGAATAAGGTAACGATCAAGAACAAATATCCCCTCCCTCGAATTGATGATTTGTTTGATCAGTTACAGGGTGCCAAGTGTTTCTCAAAGATCGACTTGAGGTCGGGTTACCATCAAGTCAGAGTTAGAGAAGAAGATGTACCCAAGACAGCATTTCGAACACGGTATGGTCATTATGAATTTTTAGTTATGTCATTTGGACTAACAAATGCACCAGCTGTGTTCATGGATTTGATGAATAGGGTGTTTAAGCCATTTCTGGACGTGTTCGTCACGGTATTTATAGATGACATCCTGGTTTATTCAAGATCACCAGAGGACCATGCTAATCACTTACGGCAGGTGTTACAGATTCTCCGTAAGCGTAAGTTGTATGCAAAGTTCTCCAAGTGTGAGTTTTGATTAAAATCAGTCGCATTCTTGGGTCACATTGTATCAGATGAAGGGATACAAGTTGATACACAGAAGATTGACGCAGTGAAAAATTGGCCAAGACCTACAACGCCCACAGAGATTCGCATTTTTCTTGGGTTAGCAGGTTACTACCAAAGATTTGTGGAAGGTTTTTCTTCCATTGCAGCACCGTTAACAAAGCTTACACATAAAGCGGTTAAATTTCAGTGGAATGATATGTGTGAGAAAAGCTTCCAAAAGTTGAAAGATAAATTAACCTCCACACCAGTTTTAGTACTTCCTGAAGGCACCAAAGGTTATGTAGTGTATTGTGATGCTTCCGGGGTTGGCCTCGGATGTGTGTTGATGCAACACGGTAATGTCATAGCATATGCCTCACGACAGTTGCGGCCACACAAGAAAAACTATCCCACACATGATCTTGAGTTAGCAACAGTGGTTTTTACTTTAAAGATATGGCGTCATTATTTGTATGGAGTTCATGTTGATATCTATACTGATCACAAAAGTTTGCAATATATCTTTAAGCAGAAGGAACTCAATTTGAGGTAAAGGAGGTGGCTTGAGCTATTGAAAAACTATGACATTGATATTTTATACCATCCAGGAAAAACAAATATGGTAGCTGAGGCATTGAGCCGCAAGGCAACAGAAATCACTAGTGGCCAATTGACGAAAAAGAAAGAGATAATCAAAGACCTACATCAATTATCCAGCTTGGGGGTTCTTCTCCTTGAATCCCCAGATGAAGGAGTTATTATACAAAATGCGGCTGAATCTTTAATAATAGTTGAGATGAAAGAGAAGCAGTTTACAAATCCTATGTTATTGTGGTTAAAGGAGAATGTAGAACAGAATTTGACAAAGGCCTTTGATCTTACACAAGAAGGGGTACTTCAATGTAAAGGAAAATTATGTGTACCGGATGTAGATGAACTGAGGAAACAAATTATGATAGAGGCACATCATTCGTGCTATTCTATTCATCTGGGTGCTACTAAAATGTACCATGATTTAAAAGAAGTGTATTGGTTGGGAAATATGAAGTGGAACATTTCAGAATTTGTCGCTCAATGCCCGAATTGTCAACAAGTGAAAGTAGAGCATCAGAAACTGGGAGGTTAAATGCAATGTATCAATCTTCCAGTCTGGAAATGGGATATGAATAACATGGATTTTATTACAGGTTTGCCTTGTACACTGCAAAAATTTGATTCTATATGGGTTATATTGGACAGGCTTACCAAGTCAGCGCATTTTCTACTAGTCAAGACCACCTATACAGCTGAAGATTATGCAAGATTATATGTTAAAGAGATAGTGTGGTTACATGGTATTTCACTTTCCATTATATCAGACAGAGGAGCACAGTTTACAGCGCATTATTGGAGATCTTTCCAGCAGAGTTTGGGTACACAGGTGAATCTGAGTACGGCTTTCCATCCTCAGACTGATGGACAAGCAGAACGTACTATTCAAACACTTGAAGATATGCTACGAGCATGCACGTTAGATTTTCCAGGAAGTTGGGATGACCATTTTCCTCTTATTGAATTTGCTTACAACAATAGCTATCATTCAAGTATTAAGATGGCACCTTATGAAGCTTTGTATGGAAGAAAATGTAGATCACCAATTGGATGTTTTGAAGCAGGTGAAACTGCTTTACTTAGGCCCGATCTTGTTCATCAGGCTATGGAGAAAGTTAAGGTGATTCAACAGCGATTACAAATGGCCCAGAGTAGACACAAGTCCTATGCTAATGTTAGAAGAAGAGGGCTTGAATTTTCCATAGGTGATTGGGTATTTTTAAAGGTGTCACTAATGAAAGGGGTACTGTGGTTCGAAAAGAAAGGGAAATTGAGTCCACGTTATATAGGCCCATATGAAATTATTAGAAGATTTGGGCAAGTTGCGTATGAGTTGGCGCTACCCCAAGAACTCTCCACAGTTCATCCAGTATTCCATGTGTCGATGCTTCGAAAATGCATAGGAGATCCATCTCATTTTACTCCTATTGATGATGTACAGGTTACAGAGGATCTTACCTATGAGGATATACCTATTGCCATCCTGGATAGACAAGTGAAGAGGTTGAGAAACAAAGACATAGCTTCCATAAAGGTACTTTGGAAAAATCAGCAAATAGAAGAGGTCACATGGGAAGCTTAAGAAATAATGAAATTCAAGTACCCTCATTTGTTCCAAAAGGAAGAATGACAATTAAGTATTTATAAGCTTTGATTATATCTCTATATGATGACATGAAGAATGTTCCTAGATTTGTAATTGTTTACTTTGAATAATAACACTAACATTCGAGGACGAATGTTTCTAAGGGGGGAAGAATGTAACACCCCGTACGTTTCGGAGTCTAGCTGACTACCATAACATTTATGGAAATATGAAAACATGAGAGAATTGATAAATTATGCATTAAATTGTGGGCATTAATAAGTCTTGTACAATTGGGCCCTAAATGAAGCCCAAAAATCATAGAAAGACATGGCCCAAAGTGGGAATTTGACCCATTCTTCCAATACTCATCCATTCACCAAGTAAACACACCAAGTGTATGGATAAGGATCATTATAAAAGGACTATATAAGACAATAAATTAGATTTTTCTTTCATAAAAACACACATGCCCTTTTCTAACATTTTCCACATTTTTCTCTCAAAATGCAAACCCTAAGCTCTCATCTCTTTGGGAAAAGATCACTCCTTGGTAAGTATTTATTCTCATGGTTCAGTATATTATATGTTTAATATGGTGTATAAATCATGTTGGTTGTGTTGGCAATGTGTTGGACAGTGTGCTATGCGTAAAACTGTCTATTTTTGCAATCGGAGAATGGTTTTGTCTTGTGAACTTGAATATGGACTTGTGGTCTTGAAGGAAGTGAACTTGATGGATTAAATATTGACATGTGAGATGTTATTATAGTCTTACTTTGTTTTATCCTTGTGTATAATGTTTGGAATTGTTATTGTGAAATTGGTTATGGTTTTGGTGACGTATTGGCCGTGAAGTGTAGTTTTGGGTGTTGTTATGTGTGTTGAGAGACCATGGATGATTTTTGGTATTCAATATGATCGAAAATATTTCAAAATAAGTTTGTTTATGATCATGGACCATTCATTGCATTAAAATACCCAAAAGAAATCATTTCAGACCAAAACGGGCATCCGCCCCCGCAGGCGAGGGCACCTGCGGGCGCAAATGCCAACGCAGGTGCCACTGGCATCTTCCACCAGCCACCTGCGGGCAAAATTCAACAACCTTCAGGTGCAGGTGGCTTTGCAGGTCAGCCCCAGGTTTGGTTTGGTATGTTTTCGCATCGTCTTGGTCCCCGAAGACCCCTATACCCTTTTTGGATGTAATTATCAACTTGTAATGTCGTTTTAATGACTTTAAAGTGTTGTATGGAGGTATGTTCGACTATATTAAGTATGTATGGTTGTTCATATGTTGTTATTAAGGAGTAATTGTGATGGAATGATAAAGAGAAAAGCGAAAAGGGTAAGTGTGATGTGAAATGCTATTGATGTATGATATCTTGGTCAATGTGTGGAATGTTATGGTGTTGTTGGTATGAAAATGTAGTGGATTGTATTGTAAGGGGTGACATGATGTTATATGGTAGTCATATAGTTCATGTCGTCTTGTACGCCTGTATAGTGACTAGTTGCTAATGTAAGCTCCGATATGTACTTGTATTGTAGAGTAAGACATAAGGAAGAAGCTGGACTATTGTGTTCATACATAGGCTTGTATATTAATACTTGGAAGTGAAGGTATGTAAGGTTAGTCTGTCCGTATCTTTCTGCAGCACATAGTATACACATTGACATCGCACTTGTCTTGTTCCAAAATGTGCTAAGGTATCCTATATCCGATTACCATTTGTCAATATCACATGTTTTCTTACTCATTGATCAATGGTACATCACATGTCTCATATTCATTGATAATGTTCCTGTAACACCCCATACCTACTAAAAACTATGTGACGATGTTGAACAATGGTTACTCGAGTGTCGAGAGTGAAAAGTGTGTACTTTGTAAGCTTATTGATGAGATAATTTATATTGGGCCTAGTACATGGGAGTAGACCTTTGTAGGAGGTGAAATACCCGTATGTTGTTGAACCTATACGACTACGTGTACACTTAATGGAAATAATTAAACATGAGAGATTTGATGAATTATACATTAATTTGTGGGCATTAATAAGTCTTGCACCATTGGGAACAAAAATAAAGCCCAAAATAAACAAGAAGACATGGCCCAATATGGAATTTAACCCATTCTTCCAATATTGGTCCATTTGACCAATCAACCCTTGCATTAAATGCTAAGGAGAAGATAAGAGAGACATGAGGGACTATATAAAGATAAAATCAGATATTTATACCATTGAACTCTCATGCCTTTTCTAGACTTTTCCAACAATTATCTTCTTTGCTCTCAAGAACCCTAAGTCACTCCTTTGGCCAAGATCATCAATTGGTAAGACTTGGTAAGTGTTTATTATTATGGATTAATATATTTAATGCATAATATATGGTGTATATCATGTTGGTTATGTTGGTGAAGTGTGAGAAGTTCACTATGTGTAAAACAACTTGTGTTTGCTAAATCGGAGGATGATTTTGCCTTGTAAACTTGAACATGGACTTGTGGTCTTAAAGGAAGTGAACATGATGGAGTTAATATTGACATGTGAGATGTGATTATAGCATTTCCTTGTTTTGTAATGGTGTATAATGTTTGGAATTTCTATTGTGAAATTGGTTATGGTTTTGGTGACGTATTGACCGGAAAGTGTCGTTTTGGTGTTGTTATGTGTGTTGTGAGACCATGGATGAATTTTGGTGTTTAAGATGATCAAAAATATGTCAAAATAAGTTTGTTTATGATCATGGACCATTCATTGCATGAAAAGACCCAAAAGAGACCCTTTTTGGCCGAAACGGGCACCCGCCCTCGCAGACGAAGCACCTGCGGGCGCAGGTGCCAACGCAGGTGCCTATGGATACTTCCAAAGGTCACCTGCGGATGCAGGTCATCCACCTGCAGACGCAGGTGGCTTAGCAGATCGTCCAGAACTCCGAATTGCTTGTTTTTGCATCCCTTTGGCCCCCCGAAACCCCTATACCCTCCATGGATGTAATTATCAAATTGTGATGTCGTTTTAATGACCTTAAAGTGTCGTATGAAGACATTTTGTACTGTATTAAATGTGTATGGTTGTTAATATATTGTGATGAGGCAAATTGATAAGCGTAAATGTGACGGAATGGAAATGAGAAGGCATAAAGGGTAAGTGTGATGCAAAATGTTAAGTCTTGGTCAATGTGTGTAATGTTAAGGTGTTATTGGTATGATTATTCCATGAATGGTGTGATTATGTTATTAAACTTGTTATTTTTCCATAAGTGTAAATTATGGGATTTTAGCCTATATGTTGTTGTGGAGTGTAATGAGGTGAGTTGATGGAATAATTGTGATGTTGTGGTGATGAAGAGTGGAAAGTATGAACTTGGTATGACATGCTAGTGGTTTATGATATTTTGGTCAATGTTGGTCATGTTGTGGTATTGTTGATGTGACTATGTCATAAAGCGTATTGTAGAGAAGGAAATGACATTTTAGAGGCAAACATGTAACTCATTGTCGTTGTATGCATTTGTAAGGTAGTTGGTGGTTAATGTAAATTCCGTTATGTACTTGTGTTGTAGAGTGAAATATAAGGAAGGAGCGGGACTACGGTATCCACGTATAGGATTGTATATTCGTATTGAGGAGATAAGGTATGTAAGGTTACTCTTTTCGTATCCTCCTGCAGCATATTGTTCATGTTGTCATTGTCCTTGTTCCATTCCGAAATGTTAAAAGGTATCTCATTTCAGGTTGTCATATGTTATTACTCTCATGTCATGACTCAAATGTCTCTTAATCATTGATCGAAATTCCAAAGCTTCCATAATGTTATAATTACTACCAAGTACTAATCTCATGAACATAAAAGAATGAAGTAATGCATCTATGTGTTTCCAATAAGGCTATGACCTCCCAATGTATCAATCTCATAAAAGGAAAAAAGAGAAGTAATGCAATGAAGTAATGGAAGAAGTATATTCCCTCATGGTTACTTTATATATATTCCCTCATGGTTACTTTATATGTATTCCCTCATGGTTACTTTATAATTTTCCTTATGGTTACTTTAACATTATCTTATAATTACTTTATCACTACTTTATGGTTCTTTGAGTGCGGGTGATAGCTTTGGGGGAAAAAGCCAAACTTGATGCCGAACCTGCTTACTTGTTTTTCGGGTGGTAGCAGGGGGAAAGCTCAGTGGGGCAGAAGCCAAGCTTGACGCCGAACTTTATTATATTCACTAGATCAAGGGGGAAGCTCAGTGAGGTAAAATCCAAACTTGATGCCGAACCTGCTTCCTTGTTTTTTGGGTGGTAGCAGGGGGGAAGCTCAGTGGGGCAAAATCCTAGCTTGATGCCGAACTTGAGACGGTTGCATATTGACGGATGCATATTGACGGATGCATTGCATATTGACGGATGCATATTGACAGATGCATTGCATATTGACGGATGCATTGCATATTGACGGTTGCATATTGACGGATGCATTGCATATTGACAGTTGTATATTAATGCATGATTAATGATTATCTATTGATGGTTATGAATATTGATGGTAATGGACATAAAGAAATAAGAAGGTAATGAACGTAAGGTACATAATCCTACACATACTAAAAGATGATTGATCCACATGGAATATTCTCCTGAAATCAAGTTCATTGAAGTGTTTAAGTTTCATGAAGTTTCTTATAGCCTTACATACTCAGTACATTCTTCGTACTGACCCCTTTGGGGAACTTACTTTATTTGCTGCAGGCACAGGTGTTAGTAGAACTCCACAATAGGCCACGAGTTATCCGCGGATCATTGGTGAGCTCCAATTAGTTTGGGGCTTCTCCGAGTCACATGTGTATATTGTTTTGGTTTTGTAATCATTGTATAAAGCGGGGACTTGTCTCGACTACAGGTTGTGGTGTTCATGTATCGGTTAGAGGCTTTGTAGATAAATGTGGGTTATGGATGTGAGGGACAAATATTTTGTTTGACTCGATGGCCCCAACGGCCAAGTTTCCTAAATACATTTATATAGCGTATGTTTCCATGTTCATGTTTTCCGCATAGTTGCATAAGGTATCATAAGAATCATGCAAGGATATGCGTACAAAGGTTCATAAGCAAAGATTGGTTCTCTCGGGCCATATCGACTTTGGGTGCCAGTCCGGCCCGAATGGGATTTCAGGTCGTGACAGTTTCAAAAGCCCAATAAGGTTTTGTTCTAAAGTTCCAATGGTGGTTATATTCATAGATCTTTTTCATTGATTATTGTCCAATGGTTCCAATAGTGTTATGTTGCCGATAAGGCTATGTTTCTAATAATGTTTATTTACATGTCTCTCACTCATTGATTATTGATCCAAAGCTTCAAATAAAGCTTTGACTATCATTGTATCAATCTCAAAAGTAAAGAATGAAGTAATGCATACATGTGGTTAATGATTGAGCACGGGTGGTAGCTTTGGGGGCGAAATGCCTAGCTCAAGCCGATCCCAGGATTGTTGGATCAGGGGGCAGTCCTAGAGGCATAAGCCTAGCTCAAGCCGATCCTGACAGGGGGTAGCTCTAGAGGTAATAACCTAACTCAAGACGAACCTGATATGTTGGTATGGGTGGAAGCTCTAGAGGTAATAACCTAGCTTGACCCGATCCCGATATATATTGATTCATGGGTGGTAGCTCTAGAGGCATAAGCCTAGCTCGAGCCGATCCCAACCTAACGTTATGTTATGTTAAAACCCACTGTTCAGTCGGGGCTCGGGTATCACAGTTCACAGGCAAAGAGGAATAATCATAGAAGCAAAGAAACAAAGAAAGTAATGAAAGCAAAATAAATGGTTTCAAAAGTACAGAATAGTGACTTATCTATATTGATCATTCATTTGTATTTGAGTTCATTGATATATTTACATATCATACAGTTTCATTTGAGCCTTACATACTCAGTACATTCTTCGTACTGACGTCCCTTGTGGGACTTACCTTACTTGCTGCAGGTGCATTTACTAGTAGGCCTCCACAGTAGGTTGCCAGTTGTTGCGGATCATTGGTGAGCTCCAGTTAGTTCGGTGCTTCTCCGAGTCACAGTTGTTCATATGTTTTGGTTTTGTATATGTTGTATAAAGTGGGGACTTGTCCCGACTTTCAGTTGGTTTTGGTAAATTTTTTGCTAGAGGCTTTTGTAGACGTATGTGGGTGTATAAATGTAGGAGGTATATGTTGTTCTTGACTTGATGGCCTCGACGGCCAAGTTTCACATATGTATATCTACCACATGTTCCACGATTTTCGTTGTTGGTCTTTTATACTCATACATGATAGTGGTATTTCTTATGTCATGCAAAGGAATGGATATAAGCAAAGTTTGGTTCTCTCGGGCCTTATCGGCTACGGGTGCCAATCCGTCCCGATGGGATTCGGGGCTTTACAGATCGGTACCTATATGAAAGGTGCAGAAAAAAAAAATAAGAGTGAGTACAAAACCACGTGTACTCAGCAAGCATCGTCGACCGATCCTAATTCAAAATGGTGACGAGTGACACCACGTCAAACCTTTAAAATAACCATACAACCTGTACTAAGAAAGCCACCCTAATCCAACATAATAATCAAATCTTACAGCCATAAGGATATCATAACACAGTTCAAAAATTTCTTAATACAGAGAAATCAATTAACAAATATTCAAGTACTCATTAACTAGTACAAAATCAACGATTGCACCTTACTCAATTTGAACAAGAAAAGGATGAATGCAATGCAATACATATGCTGTGTATACACCTACCAAGCAATGGCTTCACAGTCATGACCCTTAGGGGACTCACAAGGTCCATATACTGTGTAGGCATGCACTCTGATCCCAATAAATATATTGTGCAGTCGTGCACTCCAACCCCAATAATAGATAATAATGTGCAGGCGTACACTCCGACCCCAATAATAGATAATAATGTGCAGGAGTGCACTCCGACCCCATATGAAATGCAATGCATGATGTGCAGGCGTGCAACTCCAATCCCAAATCAACAATAAAATTAAGCAAAGCATTTCATGTCTTATGCCAGATAGATATCAATTCCAAAATTAACTCAACTTGTCAAGTGAGAGTATTCTCATTAGCTAACATTTTCAACAATTTATTTACATTAGCAAATCTGCCCAATCATGCTAACAAATAGGGAAAATGGTTCAAAACAGGCAATTAACTGATTTTAACCCGCTCAAATAACACCGGTACCTGCATAAATGCTCGTCACTTCATCTATACGGGACCCCCATTCCCCATTACTCCCATTACACATAACTAACAGATAAGCACTTTGAAAAAGAGTCTAAGAAAGACTCAACTTGCCTCAAATCGAAACCCAAGCGTCAATTTACCAACTTGCCCTTTTGTAAAACTTCTGAATGGTTAAAATCTATTCAAATATATAATCTCCATAAGTGTGCGGACTAACACATCAAATTTCAACTAAAACGGATCGTTATTCGATCTCCAAATTCATAATTCTCTCTAAGAATCCTAGACATAAAACTCAATTTCTTTAACTCTCTAAATCGGAAGCAATACACGAAAACGATAACTGCAGACCCCTCGAATTCATGGTGAACATGGACATATACATATTGTATCATTAGTGCCAATGATTGGCTCATCCTATCATGATTAGTTATTATTTTACACCAATTCTATAGCACCCAACTATTAACTTCATAAAAAATAATGGTTTCTGCCTAATTATACTCACTTGTACACATCATTGCCCACCATTGTCATACACATAATCAACCCACTAATTAATTTATGCAATTCTATTGCACCCGATTTACTACAAATTAATGCACACTACTGCCCAACTTCAATTCACCCCTATAATATTATAAACATAAAATCAAGATATATACATTTAAAGTTGCTAACCTTAAAACTGCTATCTCCTCAAGAAGCTGTGATGTGAAAAAGAAAAGGGATACAACTGCTTTTTGTTTCGTGCCTCTCTCTTGTTTAAAACTTTCAGATCTTATTATTAATAAATATGGTAAATCCCTTCCACTTAAATTCATTCTTGTATTGGCCACATAAGTAAATAAATTGTGGCTTTGACCCATTAAATTACTAATTAAACTAATTATCTAAAATACCCGAAATTTCTAATAAATCCTCGAAATTTGTTCGGAATCCTATAGAAATAAATCAAATATGAAAATTGACTAAAAAGCACATTCCGAACCTATTGAAAACATTAAAACACCAATTTGAGGTCTTCTTGACCGAAAGTAGCCGTATTCACACTTAACATTCTTAAACTCAAGAATCCAACCAATGACTTAAATCGCTACCGAACACCTCGAGGTCCGAAGTATCCATTTCCAAAAGTCATAAATCACGTATAAAAACTACGAGTAGGGTTATAATGGAAAAAACAAGTATAATTCACAAAACGACTAGAAGGGTCGTTACAATAACAGTGAAAAGAGGGAATTGCTCGGATGATAAACACTCCTCATTTTCAATTCGAGTCATCAAAAGGAATGGGAGCAAGGGAGCAAAAGAAATGGGAGCTCCTAGGGAGGGGTAAAAGAAACGATAAATATACTTACGAGTGACAAAGGTTTAAAATATTTTCTAAGGAGAGAAAAAAAAATTGCATCTAAAAGGCGCCAATGGTTAAGTTCTGATTACTAGATGTTGGTCCCCATAATTTTTGGTAAAAGGAAATCCATAGTTGCTATTTTTTCGGTGCACTTTGTGTAAATCGCAAGTCACACAGAAGATGTAAATCACATTTATTAAGTCCCGTGCAATGAATCGGATTGAGAAACACATGTAGATGATATCAAATTAGGACTCCCAATTTGAGAGATCTCTTACTCAACCAACTGAATAGATAATGCATAAGTCTTGTGACATGATCAGTAATTTTTTATATCTCTGAAGCTTTTTTCTCAATTTGTAAGTTGGTGGATGAGAATATTAAAGTAGAAAATTGAGGTTTGTATGCATAAGGAGAAGACAGAATTCCTGTCCTTTTGAGGAACAATAGGAAAAGTGGGCGCGGGGGTGCAAAAGCTAGTGGAACTAGGAAAGAATATAAAAGGTAGTACCTAAATGTAATTCAATTTACAATCACTGCAAATTCCATGACCATTTATTTCTTTTCTCCGTTTCCTCTTTCTAATTTGTGTATTCTATACATTTCATTTCATGTTTTCTTTTATTTGTATACAAGAAAATTTTGAAAAAAAAAAAAAATTAAACATTTTTACTAAGGAAGGAAAAAGAAATTCTAATAAAAATATTTATATTTGTCAATTATTCCATCAATCTAAGAATTAATTTTGTAAACATATACACGAATTTTTTTTTTTAATCTCAGTGAAACCTATATAAAAAAAAATTAGTAATGTCTTTCACTTCGCGCCTATAAGTCCTCTTAGACTCCTAAATAAATTAAAACATGTGCAAAAAAATAAACTGTTGGAGAAAGTGGTTGTTAAAATTTTGCATCACGCACGTAACACCATATTATTTATTAATAAAATATTTTTATTTCCTCAAATTTTGATGTGGTTGCTTATTTTTCATAAATAAAAAATTTATTGTAAACAATGTTTAAGCCATCACTAACGGATAAAGCGAGATAAATGAAATCCCTCTATTCTAAATTATAAATTTTGAGTTCAAGTTAGAAATTAAAAGTTTCCTGTGCATAATAAATGCTTCTTTCTTAAATAAAATTTGAGTGTGAATTTAAAATAATCGAATCAAATGGTTAAATTAAAAAAAGAACATTTTAACTAACAAGAAATCTCAAAGTGCTCTCGAGAATGTCAAAAATCTTCTTACGTTCTTTCATATAAGTGCTCATCATGCTAACAGAAAGTGTAAGGAAATCTGAATCAAATACGTTTTGTGCAAATGGGAAGACGACAAGTTGAGTCTATGGTTGACGATTTTGTTCACTTCCTTCTTTTGTTGTCAAATCATTCCACCTCTGACCTTTATGGTATAATAAGTTCATAGAATTAGCAAAAGAAAAAATAATACTCTCTTCGTATAAAAAAGAATGATCTAATTTAACTTGATATGGAGTTTAAGAAAATAAAGAAAATTTTTAAATCTTATGGTCCTAAATTAAAGTTATGACAAATGTACCAAAATACCCTTGAATCTTGTGGTCTTAAACATGTCACGTGGAAAGTTGAAATTAAAGTATTGCCAAAAAAGAAAAGGGATCATTCTTTTTGAAACAGATTAAAAAGGAAAGTAGGTCATTTTTTTTTAAATGAAGGGAGTAGTGGTAAAAAATAACCTACACCTTTAAGAATGCACGAAGTGAACACTATTGATTATATTGCATTAACACTACACCGATATTTCGCGATAATAGTGTAATTATTAGTGACAATAACATTTTAACACTCTTTGTAAGTGTCCTTAAAGTCTATAACGACATTGGATCAAATAATAATTAACTAATGCCATTAAAAACTTTAGAACTCTTTGTTAAAGTGCATATTTGTTGCCTTTAAAAGCTTTTATTGTTGTACTCCTCCGTCTCAAAATAGTTGACATGTATAAGTTTTGCATAACTCTTAATGAAAAATTAATTAGAAGTTTGATTTGCCTAATATATCCCTTATTAATTATTTAATCTTTATCTATTTACATGCCTCTTAATTCTAGAATAGTTAATATTAGGGTAGAGTCGGAAAAAATGATTAATTATCTCTTGATCTTTTAAACATGTCAATTATTTTGAGATAATTTTTTTTTTTCTTTTAGTAAACATGTCAACTAAGATGAGACTGAGGGAGTAGTTTAACAGAGAACTCCTCTGTATAATAATCTCGCAACAAGTGGAAGAAAAACAATGAGAAACTCTTCGAAGCTATTGATAATTTGACCCAAGTCAACAATATTATACTAATCCCGAGCATAAAGTATCTTCTAATACTGCTAAATCGTATTTAAGGAAACCAGGAACGCAACTTAAGAATCAGAAGAAAGTCCAAAAATTTGAAGGTATGAGGATGAATCTTGTCTCAACTTTACAGTGTCTTAGAGGTAATTGAGGTTATTAGAGAACATCTACGATAGACTTAACTTAAAATTCAAAAATTAATTTATTGAGTACGAATTGCTTAGGACCATATAAAAATAATGGGTAAAAATCGTTTGCACTCTCCAACTTTGCTTTATAAATTAAACACCGTCCTCAACTTTGAATAATAGTCATTCTCCTCCCCCCCCCCCCGCCCCCCCTAAATCCTAATTGACTTTCCTAAATGCCTATTTTATCCTTGTATAATCAACCTTTATATTCTTTTTTTTTTTTAAAAAAAAAACATCTTTATAATCACAATGCGACAACTGCTATTAGGGTTTGTCTTAAGGCATTGACTCTCTAAAAAAGAGGATTTCCTGCCGTTGCATGAGTTCCTTTTTGTATAAAACATATTGACTACAAATTGAACTAAAGAAAGAATGTTGATTGTTCAACAACGTGAAAACCGCAATCTCGACTTAGAATAATCAAACGCCCATCACGAATTTTATTTGTTTAGATATATATAACATATTTTCTAATATATATATATATATATATATATAAGATTTTGCTATTATATATATATATATATATATATAAGATTTTGCTATTATACTACATGAAGGTAGTATGTTAGCAATGTGCCCATTTTTTAATTTCCTTAAATGTCCTTAATAGCAAGTAAAGAGTATGTTCAAGTGAGGGACATTTTTGTCTTTACACCATTTATACTCAATTCTCTTTCATTTTCTTCTTCAGTTCTTCCTTCTGCCATATTCAACTTAACACCAAGGTTTCTCCATGTAATTCAATCCTTAAATGTTCACAATTCAATATCAAAAAAATATATAAATTAAAAAATCAGAAATTAATTATTTGAGATGCAAGAAAACCATGACATTAACCATCTAATACATTCATGAGAACTTCTGTGAAAACACTCTCTAGATTCTGATTTAAAGTTAGTTCCCTTTAACCATCCCTTTCTCTTTCGAATTAGCGCCCTTTCTATTTTTTCCTCTTTGCAGGCAAATTGTCCCTCTGTTTTGCTGTCTATTGATCAAGTCTTTTTATTTTCCAGCAAAATTCTCCCAAATTAACCCAGATATATGGTTAGACTTTGAACTATTTTGGTTGCAGGAATCAAAAAACCATCAAAATGCCTAAAATGGTTGCTTTTAAATTCAACGTGAATGCTAAACATCAAAATAGCTAAAATGGTTGCAGTAATCCAGATTTCCTTTTTCATCTCTTTAAATGTTTTTTTTTAAATCAAAGTAGGCCACAAGGGACTTTATTATATAAAAGATCAAAAGAAAAGTCGGATGGGCCTGATCCGACCTAGGCCCAAGAAACAAATAAACTAAAACAACAAAAATCTATCTCTATGTACAAATCCATGACAAAGAATTGTCTGGACACCCAAAAAAGGGAAAGTAACTCTTCATCTTCATTTGACACCTTCACGCTCAAATGAATCCTTCAGATGATGAACTTCATCCGCCATTTTCAAATCGATCCTCATCCGCCGTTTCCAAATCGATCCTTCTTATGATGAGATAAAGCTGAAGAATCAAAAAACTACATTCTCTATCTTGTAACTCTTTGAAGCCGATATATTCATCAGTATTAAGTAGGAAATAAAGAATACAAAGACTGCTCTTGCTACTTGGAATAGAGATAGGTTTGGGGATATTTTCAAGCAACTGATTATAAGGGAAAAAACTGTCAAATTTAAAGAAGACCTCTTTGAAGAGAATCCTACTGGTAGTAATAGAGCTATTCTTCAAAAGGCTCAAGCTGAGTTGAAAAAATATTTGTATTTTGAGGAGGAATTTTGGACACAAAAAGCAGGTATATAGTGATTTTTTGAAGGTGATAGGAATACTAGATTTTTCTATAGTCTAGCACATAGAAGGAGAAAGAGGTTATCCATAGCCAGAATCATCAAAGAAGATGGGAAATACAAAGAGGAAAATGAACAAATGGCCGCAGAGGCAATATCGTTTTTTCAGAAATAGTTCTCTTGCTTGAATGCTTCAGCAGACATGTCTCTTCTTAATCATGTGCCTTCACCGGTTACAAAATAGATAATAGGGAGATTAATGTTGCTCCAATAGAAGAAGAAGTGAAGAGAGTGAATTTTGAATTGAATGGAAAAAGTACAAGTAGCCCTGACGAGTTAACTGGTCAGTTCTACCAAAGATGCTGGGAAATTATAGGAGTGGACATTGTTAAACTGGTGGCTGCTTTTTTTGTAGGGAGCACTTTGCCTAATTCTATTATGCACACTAACTTGGTCTTACTGTCTAAAAAAGACTTTGTTCAGTCTTTCACAGATATGAGACCAATTAGTTTAAGTAATTTTGTTAACAAGGTGATATTTAGAGTGCTTCATGACAGACTTGAGACATATCTTCCTATGCTGATTTCAAAAAACCAATCTAGTTTTATGAAAGGAAGAAATATCACTAAAAATGTCCTATTGGTTCAATAAACCACTACAGATATTAGAAAGAGGGGTAACACTACTAATGTAGTGATTAAATTTGACATGACTAAAACTTATGATAGAGTGGATTGGAGCTTCTTGACTAAGGTGCTGGAAAAATTGAGTGGATATGATCTAGAGGCTTGTGGCTGATAAGTGGTATTCAATTCTGATAAATGGATAATCTTATAGATCCTTTCATTCTATAAGGGGTGTGAAACAAGGTTCTTTGTACCCTAACCTATTTATTCTATCTGCAGAAGTATTGGCTAGAGCCTTTAACTCTTTATTTGACAAGAAGGATTTTAAGGGCTTTGGGATTCCAAAATGGAGTGACAGAATTAACCATCTGGATTATGCAGATGATACTACCTTATTTGTGTCATTAGACAAGAAGTCTTTGCAACTAGTGATAAAGGCTTTGGATGACTATGAACAACAATCAGGATAGAAAATTAACAAGGAGAAGAGTGCCTTTTATGTCCATAATAAAAATGCTAATGCTATCATTCAAGAAGTAGAAGACTGTTTTGGTTTTCCCTAGGGTAAATGAAGACTGTTTTGGTTTTCCCTAGGGTAAATTTCTTTTGATGTATCTAGAGTGTCCTATTGGTCATGCAAAGAAGAGAAAAACTCATTTGGTTGAACTAATCAAGAAGGTGCATAACAAAATACAGTCTTGGAAAGGGAGGATTTTGTCTTTTGGAGGTAAATTTGTATTGATCTATAATGTTTTGAATAGAATCCATATATAATTATTGTCTGCTATAATTCCTCAAAAATGTTTCATCCATGACTTACATAGAATTTTGCAAGATTTCTATGGAATTTCAAAGAGGTTGGCAGAAACAAGCAATGGGTTGCTTGGACAGATATTTGTAGGCCTAAGAAAGAAGGAGGACTAGGCTTTAGATCACCATTTGATATTTCTAAAGCATTATTTATCAAATTATGGTGGATTTTTAAAACACAAAAAACCATGTGGACTATTTTCATGTGGAACAAATATTGTAAGAGATATGCTCCTCAGGTTGTGGAATGGAGAGGGGGTTCTCAAACATGGAAACATATGATTGAGCCAGAGATTATGTTGAACAAGAGATATGGTGGGAACCTAGGTGTGGTCATGCAAATATTTGATACAATAATTGGACACAACTTGGGGCTCTACAATACTACTTACCAGTTACTAGCTTTGATGTTCATCAGGTAGAAAATATGAGTCAATTATTTTATGATGGGAGATAGAATACTGGTTTATTAGAAATGCTTTTCCCAAGAGAGGTTTGTAATCATTTCCCACAACTTAGGGCTCTACAATACTACTTACCAGTTACTAGCTCTGATGTTCGTCAGGTAAAATATGTGAGTCAATTATTTTATGATGGACATAGAATACTGGTTTATTAGAAATACTTTTACCAAGAGAGGTTTGTAATCATGTCCAATATATTTTAATAGCAGAGAAAGGTTCAGAGGAATAGGACAGACCTTGGTGTATGCTCAATTCTTCTGTTAAGTTTACTGTAAAATTTGCTTGGGAGATATTGAGACAAGCAGGAGAGGTACAGGAGGATTTAACAATTGTGGATAAAAGGGATGCCTTTTAAATTGTCCTTTTTTTTTTTGTAGATATTGTGGAAGAAAATAATTCCAATTGGGGAAGTATTAGTAAGAATCAGTGTCTGTGATGAGGTGATATATAAATGATGTGAGGAGAATGTTCAGGAAACTGTTGAGCACTTAGTTATTAAGTGTCCTATAGCTAATAGATTGTGGTGCAGGTTTGCAGCTGCAAATGGAGTTGCTGGCCTTTTTTTGCAACTCAGAGATTTAGTTATTAAGTGTTGGAAAGCTGATAGAGCTCTAACGCTCCAATTACTTTTTAATCTTATACATACTACCACAAAATTTCTATTTATCTCCATCTCCATCTTCAAACATTTTTCCTCCATGATTAATTGTGTTCCCTCTCTTCCAAACCTGCCAAATTATGAACGTTGGAATAACATTAAAAAGTAATTGGAGCTTTGGAGCTCTGTCAGCTTTTCACCACTTAATAACTGAATCACTGAGATGCAAAAAAGGGCCCCAACTCTAGCTGCAGCTGCAAACCTACACCACAATTTATTAGCTATAGGAAACCTAATAAATAAGTGCTCAATAGTTTCCTGAACATTCTCCTCACAACATTTATATATCACCTTATCACAGGCCCTGAATCTTACTAATACTTCCCCAATGGGAATTATTTTCTTCCACGGTCTCAACAGAAAAAAGGACACTTTAAAGGGCATCCCTTTTATCCATAATTATTTAAAATCCTCTTGTACCTCTCCTGCTTGTCTCAATATCTCCCAAGTTGATTTTACAATAAACTTACCAGAAGAGTTGAGGATCCACCAAGGTCTGTCCCATTCCTATGAACCTTCCTCTACCATTAAGTTATGCTAGACATGATTACAAACCTCTCTTAGGAAAAACATTTCTTATAAACCAGTATTCTATCTCCCATCATAAAAATAATTGACTCACATCTTCTACCTGATGAACATCAGAGCTAGTAACTAGTAAGTAGCATTGTAGAGCCCCAAGTTGTGTCCAATTATCATACCAAATATTTGCATGACCATACTTAGGTTCCCACCATATCTCTTGATCAACATAATCTCTGGCTTCAATCATATGTTTCCATGTTTGAGAATCCCTCTCCATTTCACAACCCGAGGAGTATATCTCTTGCAATATTTGTTCCATATGAAAATAGTCCACACGGGCTTTTGTGTTCTAAAAATTCACCATTATTAAGAAAATAATGCTTTAGAAATATCAAATAGTGATCTAAAGCCTAGTCCTCCTTCTTCCTTAGGCCTACAAATATTTGTCCAAGCAACTCAGTGCTTGTTTCTGCTAACCTCCTTGAAATTTCATAGAAATTCTGCAAAATCCAATGTAAGCCATGGATGACACATTTAGGAGGAATTATGACAGACAATAAGTTTATGGGGATTCTATTCAAAACATTCTTGATCAAGATAGATTTACTTCCAAAAGATAGAAGCCTTCCTTTCCAAGACTGTATTTTGTTATGCGTCTTCTTGATTAGTTCAACAAAATAAGCTTTTCTCTTCCTTGCATGACCAATAGGACACTCTAGATACATCAAAAGAAATTTACCCCTGGGAAAACCAATACAGTCTTCTAATTCTTGAATGATGGCATTAACAGTTTTATCATGGACATAAAAGGCAATCTTCTTCTTGTTAATTTTCTACCCTGATTGCTGTTCATAGTCCTCCAAACCCTTCATCACTAGTTGCAAATACTTTTTATCTGCTGAAACAAACAAGATAGTGTCATTTGTATAAGCCATACTGTTAATTCTGTCACTCTATTTTGGCATCCCAAAGCCCTTGAAATCCTTCTTGTCAAATAAAGAGTTCAAGGCTCTATCCAATACTTCGGCAGATAGAATAAATAGAGTAGGGCACAAAGGATCTCCTTATTTCACACCCTTTGTAGAATGAAATAAGCCATAGGATTGTCTATTTATTAGAATTGAATACCAGTTATTAGCCACTAGCCTCCAGATCATATCTACCCAATTTTTCCAGCACCTTAATCAAGAAGCTCCAATCCACTCTATTATAACCTTTAGTCATGTCAAGTTTAATCACTACATTAGTAAGGTTACCCCTCTTTCTAATATCAATAATGATTTCTTGAGCCAATAGGACATTTTTAGTGATGTTTCTTCCTTTCATAAAATCAGATTGGTTTTTTAAAATCAGCATAGGAAGATATGTCTCAAGTCTGTCATAAAGTACTCTAGATATCACCTTGTTAAGAAAATTACTTAAACTAATTGGTCTCATGTCTATGAAAGACTGAACAAAGTCTTTTTTAGACAGTAAGACCAAGTTAGTGTAAGTAATAGACTTGGGCAAAGTACTCCCTACAAAAAAGCGCATCCACCAGTTTAACAATGTCCATACCTACATTTTCCCAACAACTTTGGTAGAACTGACCATCTAGCCCATCATGGCCACTTGCACTTTCCGCATTCAATTCAAAAATCACTCTCTTCACTTTCTCTTCTATTGGAGAAATATTAGTCTCCCTATTCATCTCTTTTGTAACCAGTAAAGGCACATGGTTAAGTAGAGACATGTTTTCTGAAGCATTCAAGTAAGAGAGTTGTTTTTAAAAAAATGATATTTCCTCTGCAGCCACTTACTCATTTCCCTCTGTGCATTTCCCATCTTCTTTGATGATTCTGGATATGGATAACCTCTTTCTCCTTCTATTTACTAGACTATGGAAAAATCTTGTATTTCTATCACCTTTAAAAAATTACTATATACTTGATTTTCGCCTCCAAAATTCTTCCTCAAAATGCAGATATTTCTTCAACTCAGCTTGAGCCTTTTGAAGAATAGGTTTATTACTAGTAGTAGGATTCTCTTCAAAGAGGTCTTCTTTAAGTCTGACAAATTCTTTCCTTATAATCAGTTGCTTGAAAATATCCCCAAATCTATCTCTAATCCAAGCAGCAAGAGAAGTCTTTATATTCTTCATGTTCTGCTTAATACTAATGAATATATCAGCTTCATCCTAAGATACCACAGTAAATTGCAAGTTGTTCGTTGTTCATTGGTGAGCTCCATCTAGTTCAGGGCTTCTCCGAGTCACGGTTGTACTTGTGTTTTGATTTTGTATATGTTGTATAAAGCGGGAACTTGTCCCGTCTTTCAGTTGGTGTTGGTGGTTACATCTGCTAGAGGCTTTTGTAGACATACGTGGGTACATGAATGTAAGAGGTGTATAATACGTAATGCCCCTAACGGCCATAGTTGTATATAATGTCCATGTTTTCCATGACTTCCGCCAATGGCAGTTTATATTTCATCAGTTACATGAGATAGTATGTTATTCATAAATAGACATGCATGTGAATGAACGTGAGCAAAGATTGGTTCTCTCGGGCCATATCGGCTTTGGGTGCCAGTCCGGTCCGAATGGGATTTCGGGTCGTGACCTACCCCACCCCTTTGTTCTTCAACCCCCTCCCTCTTAATCCTTTTGCAAACTCACTCCAATTTTCTTTCTTCAAACTGCCATCCCTCTTCTTATCCCCAGCACCCACCTGTACACTTCATTAATTTCTTAAAAATAAAGAAAATATGTATGAAAAAGTAGCGAATTTTAACATGCTTTTTTACTCCATTATTGAAGAAAAATAACCATTTCTTTTATTTTAATACCGAATTTAATTTTTCACAAGAAAAATAATTTTTTCAACTTTTACAATCTCCAAAAGCTTAATTTTCTAATAGAGAGAACTATCGGCAGGCCTTAATTTTCTGCAGACCTGAAAAATCTATTGAATTTCAAGTGACGAAATTTATGGGTTGGTCTTAATTTTCTAATAGCAAATCTGAAAATTAAGATATGCTTAATTTTCTCTCACGCATAATCACAAGAAAACATAATTACATTCCTTTTTGCGTTGAAGATGCTCAAATAATTTCTTGCTAGAATTATTGTAATTGTATTTCTTCAAATTCGATGGCATTTCTTGTTCGCTTTGCTTGTAGTTGCAACTAATCAATGAATCTATCTATTGACTTTTCTTTTTTAAGATTTTTAAATTGTAAGTTGGGTTAGTTGAATTTTTTCAGGTTTTTGGATTGTAGAAAAAGAAAGAAAATGGAGATTTTGCAAAGAGGAGTGGTGGGGAAGAAGAAAGGGGTGGGGCGGGGGGTGTTTTTAAGAGGGATGGTGGCTCGAAGAAGAAAGGAATGAGGCAGGGGTTGTTTTCTTTTTTCTTTTTTTCTTTTATGATATAATATACAAATTATTGGGGTCACTTTTTCTAAATAATTTTTGACGTGGTGATGATATGGCGCAAGTGTAATACACTCTCCATTGTGAGACCAGTATTATATTTTTAAGGTGGTATTTATTCAATTCAAAAAGATATAGGGGGTAAATAATTATTCATAAAGTTAAAGTATTAATGTAAGTTTCACAGACAAGTTTAGGGGGGATTTTATGTCTTTTCTCTTTGATAAATTAAGAATAGAAGTCCAACAATAATATGACCTTAAAGAAAAAAAAATATGTTAGGCCTGAATCAAGTTCAAAAATTAGCTACAACAACCTGTTTTCAACCCTATGGAACATTATAGTAGCAATAAGAGAGGAGAATAATCTATGTTGAGTAAACATGAACATACAGTTCATTACTTTTCACATATATTTGGATGCAAACTGTTGTTGTATGCTGCACTAGAAATAGGCCTTTCTATAAGTAGAAAGTGACCTTAGGGGTCGTTTGGTTAGGAAACAAGTTATCTCAGGATTATTAATCCCAGGATTAGCTATCGTGAGATTAGTTATCACACTCTTAAGAAGGGATAAAAATAACACTACAATCCCGGGATAACAAATCCCGAGATGAGTTATCCCATGCATTTTTTCTCAACCAAACATGGGATAAGCTCATCTTTTAGTTAATCCAGGGATTAGTTATCCCTTATCCCTCCTACCAAACAACCCCTTAGAGTCTTGTTTGGACCCTTACTGTAACACCCCATATTTTGCGTGTACTTGTTCTATTGATATGGAACTGGAGGTAACCTTGTTGTATAGGTAAGGGACCAAGTTTCATAAGTGATTAGTGATGGTTAAAAGAGGATTTAAAAGATATTATAATGGCCCAAACATTTCAGCATGTATATGCCAAGTTAACCCCGACGAAAGTATTTAAGCGCGAGAGAATAAGGTGGTATTCTACCTCAAGGATTAAAGTGTCCAAGTGTATATGAGTATCAAGTTAACATAAGGGATTAAGACTTAGAATATGGAATAAAATAAGTGAGTTGCTTGCTTGACTTAAATTAAGCTAGTAAGTGACAAGTAGGTGCATCACCTACTTTGATTTATTGACCAATCTAAAGAACTAAGTAGGTGCATCACCTACTGAGACTTTTGACATCTTATTGGGTCAAGTACACCATCACCTATTTGGAAATTCTGGTCCAAACTAAGTGTAAAATAAAAGGAGAAGAATAGGCAGTCAAGGACCAATAAGTCCAAGTCCATCAAATGGCCAAGTAGGTGCATCACCTACTTGAAAAGTTATGGCCCAAAATGGACAAGAAATTATGCCAAGAGCAGCATCCTTTAAATAAAATGAAACCATCTCATTTGACTCATTTTAACTTGCAAAAAGAAAATTAGGATTTATAGAATTTTCTCTTAACAACCCTAAAAAAACCTATTAGGGTTCTGGGTATTTCCTTTCCTTCCAACATAAAGTGTGCAGGGAAGTTCAAGTTCTTGAAGAGTCCAAGTTAAAAGGATATGTTACGAAAATTGAGGTAAGGTCACTGCTCCATTTTTGTCCTACTTATGTATGAGTTTGGGTAAATAATTATGGATGTGTTGTTATTAAGAACTCAAGGGATGATGAGTTCAAGATTTGATTTCTATGATAAAGGATATTTGTGGCTGTTTTGGGAACTATTTTATGTGTATATATTGGGGACTGCCTGGTTGATGTCGGGGAAAGGTTTGAGTAGTTTGTATGGAAATATAGAAGGAGGGTGTAGTGATACACCACCAAACTAAATATTGGGTATGCTTACTGCCCACTCCACTTTGTATGTTGTTTTGAGGGTGTAATGAAGCCAAAGTTATTTTGGGTGAGTTTATAAGAATCTGTATGGTATGTGGATTTAATTGGAGGAGAAAGAGTTAAAAGAACACCCTTGAATTAAATAATAATAGGATTATTGCCCGGCTACTATTTGGATGAGGTTAAATGCCCTAAATGTGTTGATTAGCTAATAATACTAATTTTACTACTTACTTTATTGTAGATAAGTAATACGAAGGGGAGGAGGTTAATTTGGGGTAAGATCGGAGTTGTACTGCAAGGAATATAAGGCAATTCGATTCTATGTTCTTTGGCATGAAATCTAATACAGGTGTTACAAAGTGAGCTTTCTAAGTGCTCTTCTTAGTAAAATATAGATAGCGGCAGCATACCATCTCTAATTTAGCCAATGATCTTGTTCCACTCCTTAGTATGTTAAAGTTCTTCAAAATGTCTTTGTGACTAGATCAACATATTTATTCCTCTAAGTACAAGTATGAAAAAGGCATTGTCAACAACAAGGTGTGTGAGTTCTTCTCTTAATCAAACAAAGTCCATTGTGTTATTTAAGCTCCTAAGTGTTGTATCACTATTATTATTGCTTCCTACATCATTGTTACTACATCAAGTGCATTTTTGTATGTCCTTTATTATTGGTCCAAAGTTCCAAATTCAATAATGTCATGACAACCAAAATAACAACCCTAAAGATAAAAAGAATGATCTAAAGTGAATTTATATATTTATGGGTGGTATCCCAGGAATGGAAGGAACACCTAACATGGGTCGATCCTAATATTATGGGTGGTATCCCAGAGGTAAAAGGAAAGTCTAGCATAGGTCGATCCAGATTTGTGTATTTATGAGGACTGTATTCCAGGCGTTAAAATACCTAGAATGGGTCATCCTTTTTTACCACTGATCAGCTGGTCATTTTTATCATATACCTTACAAGTTTATAAAGCAAATATGAATAAAGTAAAGTAAAGGATGTAAATTATATGATTCCATAAATACATGCAAAGGTGGTATTTTATCCTTATCCACATTGCTATAGATTGATATCTGATTTCATTGAGCTTTTGTCTTACCTATGGTCACTTTAGGCCTTATATACTAAGTACACTCTTTCTTACTGATATCCCTCATAGGGACACCGTGTTTCATGCCACAGGTACAGGTACAGGTACTCTAGCTAGTAGACCTCCTCAGTAGGAGCACAAGACACTCAACTGTGATTGGTGAACTCCAAGTTAATTCAGGGCTTTATCGAATCTTTGATATATGTATTTTGGTATTGTACAATATTTATGTTAGGAGGAGCCTATTCCAATCTAGACTAAGTTTTCTATCTTATAGAGGCTTTATAGACTAATGTATTAAGTTTAAATATGTTTTGTCTCGTAACAGTTGTAGCCCCAAAGGCCAAGTCATGTATATGTGGTTTGGGCCTATCTGTACTGGTCTTTCGTTACTGTAGCTTATATACATTTGTCAAAATTTCATGATTATCATAGTTATATGTATGGTAAGCACATTTTATAAGTTGGTTCTCTTGAGTCTTTGGGGCATCGAGTGCCTGTCCATCTCAATGGGATTTAAGGTGATAAAACTGGTATCAGAGCAGGTCATCCTAGGGAGTCTACAAAGCCGTGTCTAGGTAGAGTCTTGCTTATGGGTGTGTTATGCACCACATCTATAAACAGGAGGCTATGTTACATTTAGGAGTTGTCTCTTTTTCTTTATTTCTTAGATCGTGTGATAGAGCCAATGTTATATGTGGAATTGTATTTAACTGTCACGCCCCATATCCTAACGGGGTGGACTGGCAACCGAAGTCGATAAGGCCCGAGAGAACCAATCTTTACTCCTGTCCATTCTTATGCATACCATTAGAAAAATCACCACCACATAAGGACATAAAGTGCTAATAGCGAAAATCATGGAACATGTGATATACATATATATATATATATATGTGTGAGACTTGGCCGTTAGGTCCTTCAAGTCAAAGGGACATACATCTCTTACGTTCATACACCCACATATGTCTACAAAAGCCTCTAACAAAAGTACATACATGACCAACTTAAATTTGGGATAAGTCCCCGCTTTACATAACATTTACAATATCAAAAACCAATATACAACTGTGACTCGGAAAGCCCCGAACCAACTGGAGCTCACCAAAGATCGGTAGATGACCCGCAACTTACTGTGGAGGTCTACTAGTATCTGTACCAGTAGCAAGTAAGGTAAGTCCCACAAGGGACGTCAGTACGAAGAATGTACTGAGTATTTAAGGCCATGAGAAACTATATGATCCATAAATACTTCAATGGAATCAATATAAATAAATAACCAATATGGATAAGTTACCATTCTAAATGTATTGAAAAAAAATACACTAGATGGATTACTTGTTTTATTTTTACGCTCATTCATTCTTTCATCACTCACTTCTTCATACACTACTCATCCTTCCATTCTTACAATGCCCAAGCCCCGAGCTGATCAGTGGGTAATCAATAGCTTTCGGGATCGACCCATACTAGGCTTTTCTGTTGCCCCTGGTATACCACCCGTATAGCGGGATTGACCCATGATAGGTGTCCTTTTCACCCCTAGGATACCACCCATAGATATTGGGATCGACCCGTGCTAGGTATTTTAACCCCTGGGATACCACCCAAGAATAGAGACTTCTTTACCTCACTTCTTCAATCTTAGAAATAGTTCATTCGATGATTATGTTATTATTGGCACTTTTGAGTGTAACATTATTGGAACTTGGAATCATGTTCATCATGTTAGTAATTATGTGACACATGAATGACAATAGATCAGGAATAAGATATATATGATTAACCATAAATGATAACCTGATATGAGGTACCTTAGAACATGTCGGAAATGAGTAAGTACTATAACAAGGTGAATATTATATGCTGAAGAAAGATACGAAAAGAGTAACCTTACATACCTTATCGTCGCACTACGAATACACAAGCCTATATGGGGATACAATAGTCCAGCTTCCTCCTTAGGTTTCACTTTACAATACGATTACATAACGGAACTTACATTAGCAACTAGTTACTATACAAGTGTACAATACGACAATGAGCTATATAACTGCCGTATAACATCATGTCACCCTTTACAATACAATCCACTGCATTCTCATACCAACAACACCATAACATTTCACACATTGACCAAGACATCATACATCAATAGCATTTTACACCACGTTTACCCTTTAGGTCTCCTCATTATCATTTCATCACAATTACTCCTTCATAACCACATATGAACAACAATTCATACTTAATATAGTACAACATGCCTCCATACGACCCTTTAAAGTCATTAAAACGGTATTACAAGTTGATAATTACATCCAAAAAGGGTATAGGGGCCTTCGGGGATCAAAGAGAGATGAAAACACACAAAACCAAAATCTGGGCTGACCTGCGAGGCCACCTGCGCCTGCAGGTGGCTGAGGTACACCCGTAGGTGGCCTTTGGCAGAAGCCATAGGCACCTGCGCCCGCAGGTACGTTCGTCTGCGGGGGCGGATGCCCAAATCGACCAAAATGGGTCCTTTTGTGTAATAATGGTCCAAGGCCATAAGTAAGATTTTATTTACATATTTTTGGTCACTTGGATGCCAACGAATAACCATGGTTTCAACATGCACAAAAACATCACCAACACGACACTTTTCCTTCACTTACGTCACCTATTCCATGAACAAATTCGCCACAACAATTCCAAATGTTATACATAAAGGAAAACAAGATAAAGACATAAAGAAACCATACATGTTGATATTCAATCCACCAAATCCACCTCCTTCAAGACCACAAGTCCACTCTCAATTTTATAAGGCAAAACCCTTTGCCAATTTAACAAACATGTAACATTTCACACATAGTGAACTTCTTTATACTTCATCAACATAGACAACATGATTTATACACCCTCTCATGCACATAATATATAAAACCATAGTAATAAACACTTTCCAAATCTTGTACAAAGGTGATCTTGTCCACAAAGATGACTTAGGGTTCTTGAGAGCTAAGGAAATGTTGTGAATATTCTAGAAAAGGGAATGGGTGTTGTGTTGAAATAAAAATCTGATTTTTCTTGATATATATAGTCCCTCAAGTCACTCCTATCCAATTCTTGGCATTAAATGCAAATGTTTCCTTAGTCAAATGGAAGAATAGGTCATTTTTGCCCCATTGGGCCATATCTTCTTATGATTATTGGGCCTCATTTGGGCCCAATGGCACAAGACTCATGAATTCCCAACAAATTAATGTGTAATTCATCAAATCTCTCATGTTTAACTAATTCCATAATTGTACGCGTAGTCGTATAGGTTCGGAAACATACGGGGTGTTACATTCTTTCCCCCTTAGAAACATTCGTCCTCGAATGTTAGTGACATCATTCAAAGTAACAATTACAAGTCTAGGAACATTCTTCATGTTATCATATATATATATATATATATATATATATATATACTCAATGATTATAAATACTTACTTGTCATTGTTCCGATCTTGCATCGTGAACTTGTTCTTCCCTTTGGAACAAATGAGGGTACTTGGATTTCACCATTTCTTCAGCTTCCCATGAGACTTCTTCCATTTACAAATTTCTCCAAAGTACCTTTACGAAAGAAACGTCTTTATTCTTCAACCTCTTCACTTGTCTATCCAGAATGGCAATATGTATCTCCTCATAGGTAAGATCCTCTGTAACTTGTACATCGTCAATAGGAATAAAACGAGATGGATCCCCTATGCACTTTCAAAACATGAAATACTGGATGAACTGTGGAGAGTTCTTGGGGTAGCGCCAACTCATAAGCGACTTGCCCAAATCTTCTAATAATTTCATATGGGCCTATATAACGTGGACTCAATTTTCCTTTCTTTCCGAATCGCATTACCCCTTTCATATGTGGCACCTTTAAAAATACCCAATCACCTATAGCAAATTCAAGCCCTCTTCTTCAAACATCAGCATAGGACTTGTGTCGACTCTGGGCCATTTGTAATCGCTGTTGAATCACCTTAACTTTCTCCATAGCCTGATGAACAAGATCGGGCCTAAGTAAAGCAGTTTTACCTGCTTCAAACCATCCAATTGGTGATCTACATTTTCTTCCATACAAAGCTTCATAAGGTGCCATCTTAATACTTGAATGATTGCTATTGTTGTAAGCAAATTCAATAAGAGGCAAATGGTCATCCCAACTTTCTTGAAAATCTAACGTGCATGCTCGTAGCATATCTTCAAGTGTTTGAATAGTACGTTCTGCTTGTCCATCAGTCTGAGGATGGAAAGCCGTACTCAGATTCACCTGTGTACCCAAACTCTGCTGGAAAGATCTCCAAAAGTGCACTGTAAACTGTTCTCCTCTGTCTAATATAATGGAAAGTGGAATACCATGTAACTGCACTATCTCTTTAACATATAATCTTGCATAATCCTCCGCTGTATAGGTGGTCTTGACTAGTAGGAAATGCACTGACTTGGCAAGCCTGTCAACTATAACCCATATAAAATCAAATTTCCGCAGTGTACGAGGCAAACCTGTGATAAAATCCATACTAATCATATCCCATTTCTAGATTGGAAGATTGATACATTGCATGTAACCTCCTGGTTTCTGATGCTCTACCTTTATTTGGTGACAATTCGGGCACTGGGCAACAAACTCTGCAATATTCTTCTTCATATTTTCCCACCAATACACTTCTTTTAAATCATGGTACATTTTTGTAGCACCCAGATGAATAGAATAGCGCGAATGATGCGCCTCTGTCATAATTCGTCCTCTCAGCTCATCTATATCCGGTACACATAACCTACCTTGACATTGAAGCACCCCTTCTTGTGTAAGATCAAATGTCTTTGTCAAATTATGTTGTACATTTTCCTTTAGCTGCAATAACGTAGGATCTGCAAACTACTTCTCTTTCACCTCACCTATTAGTAAGGATTCAGCCGCATTTTGTACAATAACGCTTTCATCTGAGGATTCAGGAAGACGAACCCCCAAGCTGGCTAATTGATGTAAGTCTTTGATTAAACCTTGCTTTTCTATCAATTGGCCACTAGTTCCTCCTATCGCCTTGCGGCTCAATGCATCAGCTACCACATTTGCTTTTCCTGGATGATATAGAATATCAATATCATAATCCTTCAATAGCTCAAGCCACCTTCTTTGCCTCAAATTGAGTTCCTTCTGCTTAAAGATATATTGTAAACTTTTGTGATCAGTATAGATATCAACATGAACTCCATACAAATAATGACGCCATATCTTTAAAGAAAATACCACCGCTGCTAATTCAAGATCATGCGTGGGATAGTTTTTCTCATGTGGCTGCAACTGTCGTGAGGCATATGCTATGACATTACCGTACTGCATCAATACACATCCTATACCAATTTCGGAAGCATCACAATACACTGTGTAACCCTCAGTGCCTTCTGAAAGTACTAACACTGGTGTAGAAGTCAATTTATCTTTCTGCTCTTCAAAACTTTTCTCACATGCATCATTCCACTGAAATTTGACTGCCTTGTGTGTAAGCTTTATCAAAGGTGCAGCAATGGAGGAAAACCATTCAACAAACCTTCGATAATAACCTGTCAGCCCCAGGAAGCTACGAATTTCCTTGCGCATCGTAGGCCTTGGCCAATTTTTCACCGCTTCAATCTTTTGGGTATCAACTCGAATTCCTTCATCTGACACAATGTGACCCAAAAATGCAATGGATTTTATCCAAAATTCACATTTAGGGAACTTTGCATACAACTTACGCTCGCGAAGAATTTGCAACACTTGCCGTAAGTGATTAGCATGGTCCTCTTGTGACTTTGAATAAACCAAGATGTCATCTATAAATACCGTCAAGAACACGTCTAGAAATGGCTTAAATACCCTATTCATCAAGTCCATGAACACAGCTGGGGCATTTGTTAGTCCAAATGACATAACTAAAAATTCATAATGGCCATTCCGTGTTCGGAAGGCTGTCTTGGGTACATCTTCCTCTTTAACTCTGACTTGATGGTAACCCGACCTCAAGTCAATCTTTGAAAAACACTTGGCGCCTTGTAACTGATCAAACAAATCATCAATTCGGGGGAGGGGATATTTGTTCTTGATCATTACCTTATTCAATTATCGATAGTCAATGCACATTCTCAATGTGCCATCTTTTTTCCGTACAAACAATACCGGTGCACCCCACGGGGACATACTAGGCCTAATGAAGCCCTTGTCCAGCAAATCTTTCAATTGCTCCTTCAATTCACGCAATTATGCTGGAGTCATTCTATATGGGGGAATAGAGATAGGCTGAGTGCCTGGAATCACATCAATGCCAAACTCTACTTCCCGTTCTGGGGGTAAGCCTGGGACCTCTGGAAATATATCAAGAAATTTGTTGACCACTGGAACTAACTGAGGAGTTAGTGATTCCACATCATTATTATTCACTCGTACTAAGTGACATATCTACCCCTTGGCAATCATTTTCCTTTCTTTCAAATAGGAAATATATTTTCCCCTTGGTGCCCCTACATTACCCTGCTATTCAAGACTGTTTTCTTGCGGAAAATGAAAATGTACCTTTTTGGCCCGACAATCTACCGTGGCATAACAATAAGATAACCAATCTATGCCCATTATCACATCAAAATCCACCATGTCTAGTTCAATGAGATCGGCCAGTGTATCATAACCACACACAGTTACCACATAATTACGATATACTCTTTTTGCAACAATATAATCACCAACTGGTGTAGATACTTCAATTGACTTGGTTAATAATTCTGGTGTTCTTTCAAATTTTACACCAATCAAGGGAGTAACATATGACAAGGTAGAACCCGGATCAATCAATGCATATACATTATACGAAAATATGGATAATGTACCTGTGACGACGTCAGGAAAAGCCTTCGAATTCTGTCGGTCCACTAAAGCATAAGTACGATTCTGAGTTCCACTGGAACTGGCTGCTCCTCTGGCACCTCTACCACGACCCGCAGGCTGTACACCTCTGCCTAGAGGAGGAACCGATGATGATGATGCAACGGTTGATCCCGCAGGTCGCGCCACATTACCCGAGCCTCTTCGTGGCAGTCTCTTATCATATGCCCCGCCATACTACACCAAAAGCAAACATTTGACCCAAGCTGGCATTCACCTAAATAAAATCGTCCACATTGTTGACATGACTGACGAGAAAATCCCGCGATCTGCGAACCTCGAATCCCACTACTCTGCCCAATATTACTACCTCTAAACCCTCGGAATTGAGCTTGAGTGCCTGCTGCGGAATAAGAGAATGACGGTCTCGGTGGTCTAGTAAACATCCGAGGTTTAGATTCTCCTTGGGACACCATAGACTGTCCCATAGGTCTAACTCTTTTGGACTGCCCTCGTTCAAATTCATGTACCCTTCTTCTCTATCTTTGGTCCTCCATTTTCTGGGTGAAGGCCTGAATTCTTGCTATATCTGTATCTTTGTTTAAGGCAGCAATAGTGCAGTCTCGTACCAAATATAGCTCCAATCTGTCCACATATCGATGGACTCTATCTGTCATTATGGCCACTACATTCGGAGCATAGCAAGCCAAAGAATTAAACTGTAAACTGTATACTCTGACACTCAGGTTCCCTTGACGAAGATTCAAGAATTGATCCGCACGAGCCTCTCGGATCTCATAAGGAAGATAGTGATCAAGGAAAGCCGCTTTAAATTCTTCCCAATTAGGTGGATTTGCACCGACACCACAAGATTTCTTCCAATCTTCATACCATAATATCGCCTCTCCTTTCAATCTATACGCAACAAGTTCAACTGTTTCTACCCCAGTTACATGCATAACATCTAAATCCCTTTGAATCTGATCTATAAAGTCTTGTGGATCTTCATTCAGATCTGATCCAGTGAATGTAGGAGGGTCTAATTTTAAGAAATCCTAGGTCCGTCGACTAGCTACCCGGGCTGCACTATCATCACTTGTCATTGGACCAATTTGTCCCTGGACTTGTGCAACAACTATTCGGGTAAACATTTGCACTGCTTTCTTTAAGTCCTGGTCAGTAGTATTTACTGGTGGTTCTACACGTACTTCTCTTCCTCTTGACTCTTCTGAAAATGGAAGAGTAGAAGAAGCCTGTGATGCCATCTCTGGTTCAGCACCGCCTTGATTAACTGGTTCAGGCGGGGCTCTACTAGTTCCTTTTCCAGCAATTCTGTCTATTCTCTTACTTTTACCTCGACCTCTTCTTGTCATCGGCATTTTGCTATAATATACAAGAACAACAATTTTATGGTTAGAAAAAAGTCCACCTATAACTTCGGCTCTAATGCATAATCTAGAAATGAAGGAATGAAACAACTCCTAAATTTCTCGTAGCCTCCTACATATAAATGTGGTGCACAACACATTGATAAGTAAGACTCTACTCAGACACTGCTTTGTATACACCCTTAGAATGACCTGCTCTGATACCACTTTTGTCAGGACCCGTATCCCAATGGGGTGGACTGGCACCCGAAACCGATAAGGCCCGCTAGAACCAATCTTTACTCCTATCCATTCATATGCATACCATTAGAAATATCACCACCACATAAGGACATAAAGTGCTAATAGCGGAAATCATGGAACATGTGATATATATATATGCGTGAGACTTGGCCGTTAGGGCCATCAAGTCAAAGGGACATACATCTCTTACGTTCATACACCCACATATGTCTACAAAAGCCTCTAACAAAAGTACATACATGACCAACTTAAATTCGGGATAAGTCCCTGCTTTACATAACATTTACAATATCAAAAATCAATATACAACTGTGACTCGAAAAGCCCCAAACCAACTGGAGCTCACTAAAGATCGGTAGATGACAGCTTACTGTGGAGGTCTACTAGTATTTGTGCCTGCAGCAAGTAAGGTAAGTCCCACAAGGGACGTCAGTACGAAGAATGTACTGAGTATGTAAGGCCATGAGAAACTATATGATCCATAAATACTTCAATGGAATCAATATAAATAAATAACCAATATGGATAAGTTACCATTCTATATGTATGGAAATATGTACATTAGATGGATTACTTGCTTTATTTTTACGCTCATTCATTCTTTCATCACTCACTTCTTCATACACTACTCATCCTTCCATTCTTACAATGCCCGGGCCCCAAGCTGATCAGTGGGTAATCAACAGTTTTCGGGATCGACCCATGCTAGGCTTTTCTGTTGCCCCTGGGATACCACCCGTAGTAGCGGGATTGACCTATGCTAGGTGTCCTTTTCACCCCTGTATACCACCCGTAGATATTGGGATCTACCCATGCTAGGTATTTTAACCCCTGGGATACCACCCAAGAGTAGAGACTTCTTTACCTCACTTCTTCAATCTTAGAAATAGTTCATTCGATGATTATGTTATTATTGGCACTTTTGAGTGTAACATTATTGGAACTTGGAATCATGTTCATCATGTTCGTAATTATGTGACACATGAATGACAATAGATCAGGAATAATATATATATATATGATAAACCATAAATGATAACCTGACATGAGGTACCTTAGAACATGTCGAAAATGAGTAAGTACTATAACAAGGTGAATATTATATGCTGAAGAAAGATACGAAAAGAGTAACCTTACATACCTTATCGTCGCACTACGAATACACAAGCCTATATGGGGATACAATAGTCCAGCTTCCTCCTTACGTTTCACTCTATAATACGATTACATAACAGAACTTACATTAGCAATTAGTTACTATACAAGTGTACAATACGACAATGAGTTATTTAACTGCTATATAACATCATGTCACCCTTTACAATACAATCCACTGCATTCTCATACCAACAACACCATAACATTTCACACATTGACCAAGACATCATACATCAATAGCATTTCACACCACGTTTACCCTTTAGGTCTCCTCATTATCATTCCTTCATAATTACTCCTTCATAACCATATATGAACAATAATTCATACTTAATATAGTCCAACATGCCCCCATACAACCCTTTAAATTCATTAAAATGGTATCACAAGTTGATAATTACATCCAAAAAAGGGTATAGGGGCCTTCGGGGATCAAAGAGAGACGAAAACACACAAAATCCAAATCTGGGCTGACCTGCGAGGCCACCTGCACCCATAGGTGGATGATTTGCACCCGAAGGTGGCCTTTGGAACAAGCCAGAGGAACTTTCGTTGGCATCTGCACCCGCAGGTGCCTTCGTCTGCGGGGGCGGATGCCCAATTCGACCAAAATGGGTCCTTTTGGGTCCTTTTGTGTAATAAATGGTCCAAGGCCATAAGTAAGCTTTTATTTACATATTTTTTGTCACTTGGATGCCAACGAACAACCATGGTTTCAACATGCGCAAAAACATCACCAACACGACACTTTTCCTTCACTTACGTCACCTATTCCATGAACAAATTCGCCACAACAATTCCAAATGTTATACATAAAGGAAAACAAGATAAAGAAATAAACAAACCATACATGTTGATATTTAATCCACCAAATCCACCTCCTTCAAGACCACAAGTCCACTCTCAATTTTATAAGGCAAAACCCTTTGCCAATTTAACAAACATGTAACATTTCACACATAGTGAATTTCTCAATACTTCATCAACATAGCCAACATGATTTATACACCCTATCATGCACATAATATATAAAACCATAGTAATAAACACTTTCCAAATCTTGTACAAAGGTGATCTTGTCCACAAAGATGACTTAGGGTTCTTGAGAGCTAAGGAAATGTTGTGAATATTCTAGAAAAGGGCATGGGTGTTGTGTTGAAATAAAAATCTGATTTTTCTTGATATATATAGTCCCTCAAGTTACTCTTATCCAATTCCTGGCATTAAATGAAAATGTTTGGTTAGTCAAATGGAAGAATGGGTCATTTTTGCCCCATTGGGCCATGTCTTCTTATGATTATTTGGCCTCATTTGGGCCCAATGGCACAAGACTCATGAATGCCCAACAAATTAATGTGTAATTCATCAAATCTCTCATGTTTAACTAATTCCATAAATGTACGCGTAGTCGTATAGGTTCGAAAACATACGGGGTGTTACATTAACCTTTGAAATTTTTTTTCTCAATATAGTAAGCATGCCGGTTACAAGAAGGAGTAAGAATACAGGTAAGCAAGTAGATGTGGCTGCCAGGGAAGGGACCAGCAATTCACCAGCTATACAAGATAATCAAAATAAGGCTCAAGATGAGTTTTGCATCACGAACTTTTTCTACTCATCTATCTCCAGAAGAGCTAAGAAAGAGAGGAGTACCCCCAAAATCACCTATTAATGCTTCTATACAAGATTTGAGAAATGTAGTGCAATTGTTGACTCATATAGTTTCTAGACAAGGTCAAGGACAAGCTATTCCAACTACAAGTACTAGTTGTACGGATAGGGCAGCTAGTCTACGGACACAAGATTTTCTTAAATTGGACCCTTCCACATTCACCGGGTTAGATCTTAATGAAGACCCACAAGACTTTATTGATCAAACCCAAAGGGATTTGGATGTCATGTATGTATCTGGTAAATAGATGTTTGAGCTAGTATCATATAGATTAAAATGAAATGCTATATTGTGGTACGAAGACTGGAAACTATCTAGGGGTACAGGTGCACCTTCAGCTAGTTGGAAAGAGTTCAAAGAGGCAATTCTTGATCATTACCTTCTTTTTGAGATATGTGAGGCCCATGCAGATTAGTTTTTAAATCTTCACCAAGGGATTATGTGTGTGGGGAGTATAATCTTCAGTTCAACTCTTTGGCCAGGTATGCTCCTAATGTAGTAACTAATATGAAAGATAGAGTTCATTGATATGTGGATATATTGAATTTATATCTGGTTAGAGATTGTAATATTGTTACCTTGAATAAAGAAATAAATATAGCAAGGGTACAAGCTTTTGCATAAAAAATGGAGGATCAAAAGCACAGAAGAAGGATACAAAAGCCGGAAAGAGGGCACTCCAAGAGGGCTAGATCTGTGGGGCATTTCATGTTATCCCAAAGTGAGTTCAGGCCTCAGTTTTCTAACAGACCGCCTAGGGCACTATCTTCTTACTCTATAGTAAGTGATCCACCCCAGTTTCAAGGGTTTTAGGGTAATCAATTTAGGCAAAAAAGTGAGAGCCAAGGTTCAGGAGCGGGGAACCAAGAGCATGGAAGCATGAGCCAATCAAGACCTCCTAGACAACCTTGTTATCAATGTGGGAGACATCATCTAGGTGCATTCTAGTTTGGGAAAGATGCTTGTTATTAGTGCGGTACAACGGTCCTTATGATGAAAAATTGCCCTCGAAGGGGAATGAGTGGTATGGAACAAACCGTTGGATCATCTATTGAATCATTATCATTGGTGACTCCTTTAGGTAAGGCTCAACAGATGCCTATTGGTCATGGTAGAGGTGGTGGAGGAGCATCTAGTTCTAATGGAGTCTAGAATCGTACATATGCTCTAGCGGGCTGACAAAATTTTGAGGCTTCTCTTGGTGTGGTTACAAGTAAATTGTCCATATTTTCACATAATGTATATGAATTAATTGATCCAGGCTCTATGCTATCATATGTAACTTCATTGATTACTGGAAAGTTCAAAAGAATATTGGAATCACTAGTTAAGTCATTCAAAGTGTCTACACCGGTTGGCGAGTCTATTATAGCTAGAAGAGTTTATCATAATTGCATAGTAACTATTTGTGATCGTGACACATTGGTAGACCTTGTTGAGCTAAAAATGGTAGACTTTGATGTTATAATGGGTATGGATTGGTTGACTTCTTGTTATGCCACAGTGGATTACCGAGATAAGTGGGTTTCCAAAGGAGTCAATCCTTGAATGGAGGGGTACTATTGAGGCACCAAGGGGTAGGTTTATTTCTTGTGTTAAGGTGAAGAAGATGATGTCCAAAGGGTACATATGTCATTTAGTGAGGTTGAATGATGTAGAAGTAGAGCCACCAACTCTTTAATCCATTTAAATGGTAAATGAATTTTTTGATGTGTTTCCTGAAGAGCTTCTGAGTTTACCTCCAGAATGAGAAGTAGAGTTTGGTATTGATGTGATCCAGGTACTCAACCTATTTCTATTCCTCTGTATAGAATAGCCCTGGGAGAATTATATGAATTGAAGGAACAATTAAAAGACTTGTTAGAAAAGGGATTCATAAGGCCTAGTATGTCCCTTTGGTGCACACCATGTTATTTTTACGTAAGAAAGATGGCACGTTGAGAATGTGTATTGACTACTGACAATTGAATAAGGTGAAAGTTAAGAACAAATATCCCCTCCTTAGAATTGATGATTTGTTTGATCAGTTACAAGGTGCTAAGTGATTCTCAAAGATTGACTTGAGCTCAGGTTATCACCAAGTGAGAGTGAAGGAGAAAGACATACCCCAAATAGCTTTTCAAATGCGATATGGTCATTTTGAGTTCTTATTTATGTCATTTGGGCTAACAAATGCACTAACAGCTTTCATGAATCAAATGAATAGAGTATTCAAGCCATTCTTGGTTGTGTTTGTGATAGTATTTATAGATGATATTCTGGTGTATTCAAGATTGAAAGAGGACCATGCTAATCATTTGAGACAGGTATTACAGATTCTTCCTGATTGTAAGTTATATGCAAAGTTCTCTAAATGTCAGTTTTGGTTAAAATCAGTGGCATTCTTGGGGTATATTGTATCCGATGAAGGGATAAGGGTTGATTCTTAAAAGATAGAAGTTGTGAAGAACTAGACAAGACCCACAATGCCTATGGAGGTTTGTAGTTTCTTAGGCTTGACAGGTTATTATAGAAGGTTCATTAAGGGATTTTCTTCCATTTCTGCACCAATAACCAAGCTAACACACAAAGCAGTCAAGTTTCAATGGAATGATGCCTATGAAAGAAGCTTCTAAGAGTTGAAGAATAAATTAACTTCCACACTTGTATTGGTACTTCCAGAAGGTACAAAGGGGTATACAGTGTATTGTGATACTTCGGGAGTGGGTCTAGGATGTGTATTGATGCAGCATGGTAAGGTAATAGCCTACGCCTTAAGACAGTTGCATCCATATGAGAAGAACTATCCAACACATGATCTTGAGTGAGCAGTGGTTATATTTTCTGTAAAGATATAGCGCCACTACTTGTATGGGGTTCTTGTTGATATATATGCTGACCATAAGTGTTTACAATATATCTTTAAGTAGAAGGACTTGAATCTAAGGCAACAAAGATGGCTTGAGCTATTAAAGGACTATGACATTGATATCTTGTATCATTTGAGGAAATCAAATGTGGTAGACGATGCTTTAAGTCGTAAGACAACGGCAATCACTTATGGGTAATCCACGGAAATATAAGAGAAAACTAAAGATCTACACCAACTAGCTATCTTGGGGGGTTCTCCTTCTTGAATCTCCAGACAAAGGAGTTATTATACAAAATGCAGCAGAATCCTCATTAGTAACTAAAGTTAAAGAAAAGCAGTATGCAGATCCTATTCTATTATAGCTTAAGAAGAATGTACAACAAGGTATGACAAAGGCATTTGAGCTTATGCAGGAGGGAGTACTTCGGTGCCAAAATAGATTGTATGTGTATGTGTCTAATGTACATAGGCTAAGAAAGAGGATTATGATGGAGCCACACCATTCAAGATATTTTATCCATATGGGGTCAAACAAAATGTATCATGACTTAAAAGAAGTGTATTGGTGTGGAGACATGAAGAAGAACATTGCAGAATTTGTAGCTTAATGTCCCAATTGCCAACAAGTTAAAGTAGAGCACCAAAAGCCGGGGGGTTATATGCAGAGTATGGAGCTTCTATATTTTGTATGTACTTGTTCTATTGATATTGAACTTGAGGTAACCTTGTTGTATAGGTAAGGGACAAACCAAGTTTCTTAAGTGATTAGTGATGGTTTAAAGAGGATTTAAAAGATATTATAACAGCCCAAACATTTCAACATGTATATGCCAAGTTAACCCCGATGAAAGTATTTAAACGCGAGATAGTAAGAAGGTATTCTACCTCAAGGATTAAAGTGTCCAAGTGTATATGAGTATTAAGTTAACATAAAGGATTTAGACTTAGAATATGGAATAAAATAAGTAAGTTGCTTGCTTGATTTAAATTAAGCTAGTAGGTGACAAGTAGGTGCATCACCTACATTGACTTATTGACCAACCCAAAGAACCAAGAAGGTACATCACCTACTAAAACTTTTGACCATCATGTTGGTCCAAGTACACCATCACTTATTTGGAAATTCTGGCCCAAACTAACTGTAAAAGAAAAGGAGAAGAATGGGCAGTCAAGGCCTAATAAGTCTAAGTGCACAAAGGCCCATGTCAAATGGTCAAGTAGGTGCATCACGTACTTGACAAATTATGGTCTTAAATAGCCAAGAAATTCGGCCAAGAGCAGCTGCCTTTAAAGGGATTGAAACCAACTCATTTGACTCATTTTAACTTGCCAAAAAATCAGGATTTCTAAAGTTTTCTCTTGTTCTCTCTTAGCTTCAGCAGTAGCCCTAAAACTCCTATTAGGATTCTTTATATTTCCTTTCCTTCCAGTCTGAAGTGTGAAGAGAAGTTCAAGTTCTTGAAGAGTCCAAGTTAAAGGATAAGTTACAAAATTGAGGTAAGGTGGTTGCTCCATTTTTGTCCTACTTATGTATGAGTTTGGGTAAATAATTATGGATGCATTGTTATTAAGAACTCAAGGACTGATGAGTTCAAGATTTGATTGCTATGATAAAGGATATTTGTGGCTGTTTTGGAAGCTATTTTATGTGTATATGTTGGGGACTGCCTGGTTGATATCGAGGAAATATGTGAGTAGTTTTTATGGAAATATAGAAGAAGGGTGTAGTGATACACCACCAAACTAAATGTTGTGTATGCTTACTGCCCACTCCACTTTGTATGTTGTTTTAAGGGTGTAATGAAACCAAAGTTATTTCGGGGGAGCTTATAAGAATCTATATGGTATATGGATTTAATTGGAGGAGAAAAAGTTGAAAGAACACCCTTGAATTATTTAATAACGGGCTTACTGCCCGGCTATTGTTTGGATGAGGTTAAGTGGCCTAAATGTGTTGATTATCTACTAATACTAGTTTTACTACTTACTTTATAGTAGATAAGTAATTCAAAGGGCAGGAGGTTAATTTAGGGTAATTCCAAAGTTGTACTGCAAGGTATGTAAGCCTACTTGATTCTATGTTCTTTGACATGAAATCTAATTCACGTGTTACAAAGTGAGCTTTCTAATTATTCTTCCTAGTAAAAGATAGATAGTGGCAGTGTACCATCTCTAATTTAGCCAATGATCTTATTCCACTCCTTAGTGTGTTAAAGTACTTCAAAATGTCTTTGTGACTAGATCTACATATTTACTCCTCTAAGTACTAGTATGAAAAAGGTATTGTCAACAACAAGTTGTGTGAGTTCTTCTTTTAATCAAATAAAGTCCATTGTATTATTTAAGCTCCTAAGTTTTATATCACTATTATTGTTGCTTCCGACATCATTGTTACTGCATTAAGTGCATGTTTGTATGTCCTTTACTACTAGTCCAAAGTTTCAAAATCAATAATGTCATGACTACCAAAATAACAACCTTAAAGATAAAAAGAATGATCTAAAGTGAATTTGTATATTTATGGGTGGTATCCCAGGGGTGGAAGGAACACTTGGCATAGGTCGATCCTAATATTACGGGTGGTATTCCAGGTGTGAAAGGAAAGCCTAGCATGGGTCAATTCCGATTTGTGTATTTATGAGGATCGTATCTCAGGGTTAAAATATCTAGCATGAGTCATGATTTTACCACTAATCAACTGGTCATTTATATCATATACCTTACAAAGTTTGTCAACCAAAGATGAATAAAGTAAAGTAAAGGATGTAAAATACATGATTCCATAAATACAAGCAAAAGTGGTTTTTTATGCTTATCCATATAGCTATATATTGATATCTGATTTCTTTGAGCTCTTGTCTTACCTATGGTCATTTTATGTCTTACATACTCAGTACACTCTTTCATATCGAAGTCCCTCATGGGGGACACTGTGTTTCATGCCACAGGTATAGGTACTCCAGCTAGTAGACCTCTTCGGTAGGAGCACAAGACACTCAGCTGCGATTGGTGAGCTCCAAGTTGATTCGGGGCTTTACTGAGTCTTTGATATATTCATTTTGGTATTGTACAGTAGTTTTGTAAGGCGGGCCTGTCCCGACCTAGACTAATTTTTCTATCTTATAGAGGCTTTGTAGACCAATATATTAAGTTCAAATATGTTTTGTCTCATACCAGTTGTGGCCCCAACGGCCAAGTCATGTATATGTGGTTTGGACCTATCTATGCTGGTCTTTCATTATTGTAGCTTATATACATTTGTCAAAATTTCATGATTATCATAATTATTTGCATGATAAGCACAAGTTATACGTTTTCTCTCGAGTCTATAGGGCGTCGGGTGCCAGTCCATCTCAATGAGATTTGAGGTGTGACAATTACTTAATAAGTGGACTCAGCATATCTCTCACAATCTCACTGTCATGATGCACCGAGTATTCGTAACCCTTTTTAACAAAGAATTATAAGTAACTATAAGTCTATAATAAGATCTCAAATAATATAAAAGAATCTATACTCAGTTACCACCTACACCTGCCTTTTTCACTGAGAAATCAATGGTCCCCACTCTATAACCCTCACAAGTCCCCACCACCACAACAGCAGCCACCAGCAGTGTCAAGCACCAACCATCAATAAACATCTAACCCCACCATCTCCTAGGACCTCCCTTTCCTTCCAAAACCCCCATAAATAACTCGAAAGCCCCCATGTGATGGATACACTTGATGTTTCTATTAAGAGGTTCTGCCACTCTAATTCTCAACTTTCTTTCTTTCTTATAGTAGTGGAGTATTATATATTATTACTCCGTACTTGTACTAATACCAACATGAGGTTTCTGAATTTGATGCAACTAACGTTATATATTGTTAGTACTTTGTTGTCAGCTCTTTGGTAGTAGCTTTTATTTTATGTTTTCTTGATACTAATAAATTACATATCAAGAATTCCGTACTCTGTGTGCACGTTTACTAGAACAACAACAACAGAGTACTTCTTTCTTTTTTCCCTCTCTGCCGGAGATGCCAACGCCAGTTAGTACTGCTAGGCAATGCTTGACGCTGGAAGCTGCCATATCTCTCGACGATGCTGTGGCCATGGCAGGCCGTCGTGGCCATGCTCAAACTACTTCTCTTCATTACGTGTCTTCCTTACTGTCTGTTCCTTCTTCATGCTTACGTGAGGCATGTTCTCGTACCCGGAACAATGCATACTCTGTTCGTGTCCAATTCAAAGCTCTAGAGCTCTGCTTAGGGGTGTCAATGGATCGGTTGCCTTCGTCGACCAGCAGGGTCGCCGATCCACCTGTTTCGAATTCTCTCATGGCAGCCATAAAGAGGTCGCAAGCGAACCAGAGACGGCAGCCTGAGAATTTCAATTATTATCAACTACAGCTTCGGAATCAGTCAGCTTCTTCTTCAGTCCCTTTAGTCAAGGTTGAGTTGCGGAATCTCATAATTTCTGTCCTTGATGACCCTGTTGTGAGCAGAGTATTTGGGGAAGCTGGTTTCAGGAGTTGTGATATTAAGCTTGCTATTCTTAGGCCTGTTCATCAACTCTTCAGATATTCCAGATTCAGAGGACCACCCTTGTTTTTGTGTAATTTAAGCAATCAAACGGATTTGTATCATCGCTCTTTTAGCTTCCCATTCTTGGGCTTTTCCGAGGGAGAAGATGATTGCAGGAGAATTGGGGAGGTTTTCGTCAACAACAAAAGAACAAATCCACTTATTCTTGGTACTTGTGCACAGGTTGCTATGAACAGTTTCTTGGAAATGATACATAGGAATAGAGGAGGAGGAATTCTGCCTGTTGAGGTGTGTGGATTGAGTGTGATTTGTATAGAGACTGACATCTTAAGGTTTGTTACAGGGGAATGGGATGAGGAATTAGTGAAGTTGAAGTTTGAGGAGATTGGAACTATGGTGATGCATAATTTAGGGCCTGGTCATGTTGTCAATTATGGAGATTTAGAACTCTTAGCAAGAGATGATGCTTCTATTGATTCTTGCAGGTATATAGTTAACAGATTGACAAATTTGCTAGAGGCTTATCATGGGAAACTGTGGTTGATTGGGTGGGTGGAGAGGTATGAGATATATTTGAAAGTTTTGAATAGATTTCCTTACATAGAAAAAGATTGGGACTTGCAGTTTTTGACAATCACTTCTTCTGGACCTCCAAAGGAAGAAACATTTCCCAGATCCAGGTAAACTGAAATCTTCCAGTAGATATGCAGTTTTCTTCAATTATTTCACAGAGCTTTTTAGTAATTATTGTACCATGAAGTGGAGCTGAGTATGATGTACTTTAGATATGCAACATACATTTCTTAGCATTTTTATTCTTCTTCTTCTTCTTCTTCTTTTTTTTTTTGTGTGTGGGGTGTAGTTTGTTTGTTTCTTCTTGTCTGATACTGGTGAAGGACTTGTAAGAGTAGACATAACTGTGACGGAAAGTGTAATATTAGATTAAAATATTAATGGAGGAGGAGAAAATTTCGAATAATACCAGGATAAATCTGATCATTTTCCCTTTTTTCAATTGGTTAATATAGCTTTAACATAAAGACAATTTATGGTATTATTTTTTCTACACATTTGAACAGGTAGACTACCAAGTGTTTTTGGTTTTACAGAGTTCATGCGTATCTCTTTCTATTACCATGTGATTGAAAATGTTCAATTTGATCTCCTATTTATTCCTAACAGCTTGATGGAATCTTTTGTGCCATTGGGAGGATTCTTTTCTACCCCAGCTGCTGATATTAAAAGCCCGTTAAGCTGTTCATACCACACTGCATCCCGCTGCCACCTATGCAATGAGAAATGCAAACAAGAAGTAAATGCACTATCAAAGAGTGGATTAATTAGCAGTGTTTCAGTTGCAGATCACTACCAATCAAGTCTGCCTTCTTGGTTGCAGATGACTGAACTCAACACTAATGGAGGACTGGAGTCTATGAAGGTCTGTGTTTCTCACAATTCTACTCTTCAGCTCTCTATTTTCCTTGTACTAGCATATATTAGACAGCCGGACTTATGGCACCTTTATATGGGTTTGACTTAACATGTTGCGTTTCACTCTAATTATGTATACGGTATACCTATGAAAAAGATATTTTAAAACATAGGCATAATAAGATTATACACATTATGAACCCTATTGACTATAAACTTTGGATTTTTTTTCTTTGTATTTCGAATCTTTAGATTTTGGATTTGGCCTCTGATGGTATAGGCTATTTTCCTGGTACTATTGACAATTACTCCCTTTTTCCTATTTTATAGAGACTTTCCTTTGTAGTTTACCAAAAAGAATGACACTTCTCTCTTTGGAAACTATTTAATCTCAGCATCCCATGTTCTTCCCTTAAAGACATCAGACATGATTAGTTGCGACTCACTTGATGTAAGAGCTCATTCTTTTTAAGAAGAGTGAATATGAAAACAAACGTGGAACTCTCAACACCACTCATTTAAAAGGATATATTTAGCTTACTTATCAAAAGTGCTATGAAAATTTGTTAAAATCCCTACCCAGTGAAATACCATAATATAAATGGGAGGGAGGGAATATTTCCTTTTGTTTAGATCCAGTAGTTCTGTTCTCAACACCTTAACTAATCTAGAGTCTTACATTCTTCCCTGTATGCCAACAAAATTATAAAATCACTTAACTACAGCAGAATAAATCTTAACATTGGTGTGGTTAACTTCTTTATATGGCTTCAGTGCAGGCCAAAGATGATAAAATGGTATTGAGTGCTAAAGTTGCCGGTTTGCAGAGAAAATGGGACAATCTTTGCCAGCGTTTACACTACAATCAACCATTACCCAAGACTAGCAACTTTCGGATGAGTTCTGGAATCCCATCAGTAGTAGGCTTTCAAGTTGATAAGGACCAAAAAGAAAGTGTAAATAACAAAAAAATTGGCCACCAGAATGCATCTTCAGCAGAAACTGAAAGGAAGAAAATGACTTCTGCAATTTCTTCATCAAATGAAAGCAGCAATTTTCACTCCAAGTTTAGTGAAACTCCCTCACGAGGTGATGATGAGCATGGCTTCAACTCTCCAGTCTCTGTAACTTCAGTGACAACAGAATTAGGTTTGTGCACGGCATCTACATCTCCAAGCAAAGAACAAGAGCAGCTGACAAACCACAGTAGCATTAATCAAGCACATGACATATCATGCAATATATCAGTAAGTGCAGAGGTGCTCTCGAGGAGTTTCACTAACCGATCTCCTCTATCGCCACCTTCAAAATCTCTTCAGCAGCAGTTGGATCCAAAAGATTTCAAAATGCTATACGCGGCTCTTATGGAAAAGGTTAATTGGCAAGAGGAGGCTGTAAATGCCATTAGCCAAACAATAGTTCAGTGCAGAAGTAGAAATGAAAGAAACAATTGTCCAAGTCGAGGAGATATATGGCTCAGCTTTCTTGGACCTGATAAGTTTGGTAAGAAGAAAATTGCGATTGCATTGGCTGAGATTCTATATGGAAGCATAAACAACTTAATCTGTGTGGACCTAAGTCTACAGGATGAAGCGGGATTGTTTGATCTCCAGGTATTGAATCAATATGACGTGAGATTCAGAGGGAAGCATGTTGTTGACTATGTTGCCGATAAACTGAGGAACAGCCCCTTATCTGTTGTTTTCCTTGAAAATGTGGATAAAGCTGATATACTCGTTCAGAAAATCTTGTCCCAGTCTGTTAAGACTGGTAGATTTTCGGACTCTCATGGTAGAGAAGTTAGCATAGCTAATGCAATCTTTGTGACATCATCAAGATTAGCTGAAGAAAGATCTCTTCCTTCTACCAAAGAAACAGTTGATTATTCTGAAGACGATATATTGACAGCTAAAGGATGCCAAATCCAGATACTAATAGCATTTGATCTTGCAGATGATATCAAAGGTTCCAACTCAACTGCAGCGATAACAACTAGAAAAAGATCTTCTAGCCAAATCTTTGTGAATAATAGAAAGCTTACTACTGATCCAATCGAAATTGTAGATCAGCAATATGGAAGCTCAGAGATGGCCAAACGAGCCCACAAGGCATCAAACTCATGCCTAGATTTGAATCTTCCAGCTGAAGAGATTGAAAATTCTGACAACTATATTGGAGATTCTGGCTGTGACTTTTCCAATGAAAACACCATAGCATGGTTGAAACGATTGTTTACACAATTTGATGAGACCGTGATTTTCAGGCCATTTGATTTCGACTCTCTGGCTGAGAAGCTCTTGAAGGAGATCAAACTATGCTTCCACAAAATTGTCGGTCTAGAATGTTTGCTAGAGATTGACACAAAAGTATTGGAACAAATTCTGGCAGCTGCATTTTTGAGTGACAGCAAGAAAATAGAAGATTGGATTCAACATGTTCTTAGCAGGGGATTTGTAGAAGCTCAAGAAAGATATAGTTTAAGTGCTCGATCTGTAGTTAAACTTGTGGCATGCGAGAGTTATTCACAAGAAGCGCATATACCAGGAGTTCTCCTTCCCTGCAGAATCATAGTGAACTAAGATCTAAGTTTCTCTATAATATGTAATGTAATATATATTTTGTTCACATTTTAGCACACCTACTTAATTATGTTTGTGTTACTGGATTTAGCCCATATTTTATTGGGTTTAAGCGGGATCAAGTTTGTATAGTTTAAGGACATAAATTGTAAGATTTCACTTTAGGTAACTGTCAGGTTTGAATTATTTATGTGTTATGAGTTGATCATTCATCCCTATTATATTTCATGTATTCTGTATCTTTTGAACTTTTTCCTCTTTAGGGCGTTTATTAGTTACAATCCGGGTTTATGCGCTTAGTTACAATCCGGGTTTTTGCGCTTTCTAAAAGTCCATGGTGACAGGGGAGGATCGGACCCATGTTGCGTGAAGGAGTGTCATGCAACACCGCTTCGTCGATTTTTTTACTAAATATACATTAATAGTATGCATAAAGTGAAATATATAATGAAATGACATTCCTTGACAAATATCCCTATTGGTGTGATGGTTCAACGCTCACTTTGCTTCTATGAGGTTGGGTTTTGAACCTTAGCCTATGCTATGTTTGCAAAATTTCCTTTTTTTGTGCAAAATTTTCTTAAAATTACCCAAGACCTCTTCTAGCTGATACTAGACTTTACAAATGGGCCAAGGATATATCATACTTATAAATGTGGTATTTAAATTTTATCCTTTCTTATATAAATATTGACACCGCTTTTTAAAATTTTACGTACGCCACTGCATGTTGATACTCTTATTGTAACACCCTGTACTTTTGGGCTAAGGTTTAACTCTTTTAGCATGGGTAATTAGGCTCGAGCCTCAGAGAATTTGGTTGGTTTTCCGCCCGATAATGATATTGACTTCAACATTGATGTTGATCCGGGCACTTAGCTCATTTATATTCTGCCATTTCTGATGGCACCGACTGAGTTGAGAGAGTTAAAGGAGCAGGTACAGGATCTTCTGGGTATGGGGTTCATCAAGCCTAGTGTTTCTCCATAGGGTGTAGTGATCTTGGGTGTATATACATCCAAATGCTATTTTCTACCCATATTTTAGCTTAGTTCTAGAATAATTTTTGGTTATATTCTCATGTGTTTTGGTTAAATAGTGTCCATGAACTAACGTACATGATTAGGATCTTTGGAGGTGGGAAATGCATTTGGATTGAGATACTTTTGAAGATGAATGTAAAGGCTGGATCATGGGACATTAGATGAGAAAAAATGGTGTTTGAAGTCAAATTCGTGCCTCGAAGGAGATCTAGTGCGTTCACTAGCGTGTGCGTTTGGAAGCAACAAGTTATTAGTGCCGTTGTCGGGACGTAGAAATTAGCAAATTTATAGTTTTAGTTTTATTGTTTTACCGTACAAGTGCTAACAACTTGGTCTTAGTCTCTGATTTTGCAGGTTTAGGCTTGTCCTTACAGCAAGCTGGCAAGGGATAGGGATTTGGTTGACCCACACTATGAACCTGAACGACGCTTACATCAGCTGAGAAGGGGGCTGCTCTTCTCTACCCAATCCAACAAGTTCAACAGGACAAGGTTGTCTCGACAGATATGCCATGAAGAACCAGGGGGTCGATTTAAACTTAAACAGAACATAGTGCAACCATTGTACACCAATGGGCAGTTCACAGGTCTCTCACATGAGGATCGAAATAGAATCTACCAAATTTTCTAGAGATCAGTTACACCTACATACCCGCAGGAGTTTCGACTGACTACGTGAGTCTCACCCTTTTCCCATTTTCTCTTTTAGGAGAAGCAAAGAGGTGGTTGAAATCAAAACCACCCAATTCCATCACAACATGGGACGACCTTGCAAAGAAGTTTCTGATCCGATTTTTTCCATCCAAAAAAACTACAAAGTTGAGAAGGGAGATTTTGAGTTTTAAGCAGAAAATGGATGAAAATTTATATCAAGCATGAGAGAGATTCAAATCTTTTCCAATAAATTGCCCTTATCACCAGTAGACAAATGGTATTCTAGCTCACACCTTTGTAGAAAGTCTTAACACACACAAAAAATAATATTAGATTCAGCAGCAGGTAGTCAAGCTCTGGAGAAGACTTATGCTGAGTTGTACACACTTCTAAATTATATTGTATAAGGCAACCCAGAGTGGAATGAAGATTTTTCTAGGGCTATGGTAAAGAAGGATGTAGGTAAGTTATAAGTTGATAGCATCACAGCATTGACCGCACAGGTACATGTGAATGAATTGCAACCAGTTCCTACTTGGTGCAAAATTTGTGGAGGTAGTGATCCTTATGTGAAGCAAATCCAAAGTCAGTTAATTTTGTGAGTAATGCATAAAGAGGAGGAAATCAAAATTATGGTAATACTTACAATCGTAACTGGCATAATCAACTTAACTTTTCATGAGGTGTCAACCAAGGGCAGAGTCAGAACTTTCAGTAGTAGTTGTAGGAAAAGCACTCTAATGCTCAGCCAAGCAATGTTGAACAGATGTTGAAGAAGATTATAGCTAACCAAGCACAAATGGCTGTGGACATAAAAAATCAGCAGCTTGCTACTAAGAATTTAGAGGGGAAAGTGGGCCAGTTAGCTGAAGCTCAAAACACAAGGCCTCAAAGGGGTTTGAAAAGTGATATAGATCCAAATCCCAGATAGGTAATGACAGTCACCTTAAGAGTGGGCGAGACTTAGATGAAGTACCTAAAAATAGAAAATCCATGAGATACAAGCATAGTTGACTAGACCAAACTTGGGTGCAGAAAAGATTCCAGACAATAGAGTTGCAGAGAATGTTGTTAAACCAGTAGAGAAGGTAGTCAAGAGGCCTCCACCACCATTCCTGCAAAAGTTCCAGAATAACAAAGAGGATGCATGCTTCAAGAAGTTCTTTGACATCTTTAGAGAACTACATATAAATATTCCTCTAATTGATGTTTTGCAAGGATACCAAAATATGCAAGGTATCTAAGAGATGTGGTGGAAAATAAAAAATGGCTTGAAGATTGTGAAATTGTGGAACTTATTGAAGAGTGCAGATCAAAGGTGATGAGCAAGCTTATGAAAAAGATTAAGGATCCGAGGAGTTTAACCCTCCCCATACAAATAAGTAAAAGTGATGTTGTTAAGGTTTTGTGTGACTTATGGGAAAGTATAAGTTTGATTCCGCTGACTATTCTCAATACACTTGATTTGAGAGGACCAAGGCCCTCCACTATAGTTTTACAGCTAATGGATCGATTGAGAGTGGCTCCAGAGGGGATCATTGAAGATGTGCTCATTAAAGTTGGTAAATCCGTAATTCTTGCTGATTTTATAATTCTTGACTTTAAAGCAGATGACAGGGTGCCATTCATACTAAGATGATCACTTTTAGCCACTGGTGTAACACTCATTGATGTGAGAGAAGGAAACCTGAAAATGTGAGTGAATGATGAAGATTTCACTTTCAGAGTATACAAAACACTCAAGATGCCTTCACACTACAGAGATTTATGCATGATCAGGGAGGTACAATAAGATAAGTGTGGGAAGGAGAATTTTAAGCTTACTAATATTCATCCTTCAAACCTTGTCATTGAATGGTCCAAGGTGCAGAAAGAGGAAGTTCACAAGCTGGTGAGAGAACCTGAACATATGTTGGAAAAGCTTGAATGGAATCTTGAACGGGATGTGAAAGTAATAAAGAGGGACAATATTGATGGTGATCCTTCTAGAGTAAAAAAGAGAAGAAAGTGGAGCCAGAGAGGGAAGAAAAGATTGAGAGAGTTCTACATGAGTCGTGCCATGACGTTCAATCTCGCGCTGCTTGGGAGTAAACCCAATTATAATAGAGGTAGTTTTTCACTTGTTTTTTATAGTGTCACTTAGTTGTTTTGTTTTGTTTGTGTTTGCAGGTTAGGGGAAGTCTGAGTACCAAAAATTAGAGCTAAGAAGAATGGTAAAAGTTTAATGTGGGGTCATTTGGTCCTTAGATGGAAGTTGTAGAGAGTAACATATTGCTATCTAGGCCTTAGAGGCCTCATGGAATATTCCTGACCCTTGTTTCTACTTGTGATTAATGCTTTGGGGTCATAACATGATTTTAAGCATGGGTTGGGACCTTCCGAATTGCTTAGGGTGAAGTGTGTTATTGGATTCTTTTTAATCCCTTTAGTTGCTTGCATTAGAAAAAGAAAAAAATTGAAAAAGCATAAAAATATAAAAAAAAAATCTTTGGTCCTTTAGATTAGAATAGTTTTTGTCGTTTGTAGCATTTTAGTTTTTGGTAGAGCATACTTTGCCCACCCCTTGATTTTTCTTTGTGGTTCTTTTCCTTGGAGGGGGGGGGGGGCTTTGAACTGAGTATTATTTTCATCTTTAGAAAGTTCATTTTATTTTTAGTCATAGTTAGGGGCTTTTCCCAACGATGCATAGATGGCGACTCTCTTGAGGGAAAATTAGTCATAGATAATAAGTAGGAAGTAGAACCCTTCACTAATTGATTCTAGGCACTCCGCTTGGAATAGGCTTATCTTTATGAACTATTCATTTGAAAGAGCATAAGAGTGGTAACATAGTGAATCATATAAAGCTCTTGAACATGACTTTAAAATAAAAACAAAGCTTAATTGTTCATGTATTACGTGGATGGAGTCTAAGCTAGCTATATTCAAACTATAAGTACCATGTGTGGTGAGTATTTTCTTTGTTTCTTGCATGCTGAAATCTAGAACTTGCCTCGTGTGAGTGAAAAGTTAAACTTGGTTTCGAACTTGTAGGACATGATCAAGGCATTTATGTGTAGTGGTTTTACGACACTTTTGACGCTTAAAACATGAGATTATTATACGTTCTTAAGCGTTTTTTGGTAGATTTGGTATACGTTTGTGTGTTTGTTTAGGAAAATAGGCCCCAGAATGAAAAATTAAAGAATGGGCTAATTCAAACCAAAGTAACTTAAAGTGGCTTTCTATAAGCCATACTCTGTAACCATGAACCATGGTTTGCATCGTAAAGTAGAAGTCCAGGAGATTTAAAATCAGGCTCATACAACACAAAGCCTTTCTACGGGCCTGAAAGAAGACTATGAACTTGAGTTTTATGTATTGAGAGACGTGATTAGAAAGACCTAAAAAGAGTGATTCTGGAGATTGACACCACGAGTAATAATGATCCTAGTTGGAAACTAGAATAAAAAAATATGGAAGATTGGAATAAAGAAAAGGATATGTGGAATTATCGAAATTCGATCGGATTTATGAGCAACAAAGGACTTTATACCTTCACTCTTAATTGAATCCAATCAAACAACAAGAATTCTGACTCAATCAAAGATGAAAAAATCAAATTTAATCCACAAAAAAGGAAACTCGATGATTGATTAAGCTAGAAGAAGTTTACACGAATAATTTAGAGAATCCACCCTAAACACTCACTCTACGATTATCGACTACTTGATTAAACTAATGCTAGGCTTCACCTAGAAACTATAAGTTTAAAAACTCACAAAATCACAATCTCATCATAATCTAAGGAAGAAAATAACTAAGGCCACTATTTATAGTTATTGCCTTTACAAAAATAGCCCAAAAGTGACTATTTTAGAAATAACCCACAAGGGCCCTTCTTGATTGCCCAAAAGACATCCTAATCGCCCATGACCTTGTATATTTATTGCTTCATGGATTCCTCCGGTCTCCAAGCTATCATCCATATATGGAAGCCCCTCTTACTTTTCCCTAAGCTAACTATGTTCGTATCATCTTCCCCTTCTTGAAAAGAATTCATCCTCGAATTCGAACCTTGCAAAAATATGAGACGGACAAACAAAAAACATATCCTCATAGTATGTTAGCACAAGGGTTATCAACCATACCAACTTGACAAGGACACATATTTGAAATACAACCAACTATTCTTTGAGTTGAATTAGATCCATTCATCATATAAGGTACAAAGAAATTGGTCATAAGCAACATCATGAGACAAGTAAACCATAAAGGTCTTAATGGAATCAAGAATCCCAAGAGATGATATCACATAAAATTTAGAAGCCATAAGACACAATTGTTTCATCTCCTTGCAATAACACCATACCAAAAGTTGTGCAATCACCCATAAAGGCTCATCCAGGTCAAAGAAGTGTAAGATCCATATACCTCTACTTCTATAGTAAACAAATCCATACCAACACGGGTATCATCATAAGTAAATAAGTAGTAGAGAAAGGTGCTAAGCATACTTCCAAGAGTATCAAACATGCTTTCGAGAGACCCATTTGAAAATTTGACTTGTCCAACTATGAAGGTGACAAGGAGCTTTCAATACCCATGAACTCCCCCACAAATAAACAAACCACTTAGAATCCCCTTAGTTATGGGCCACACAACTTAAACAGAAGTTTGTCAAACAAGGATACAAGTAAATATAAATCTCCCAAAATAGGCAATAACACATTTGCCTTGGGGTTCACAGGCATAAGACCCTATTTGATCAAAGGATCATCATATTCAAAGAAGTAATAAAGAAAGGAGTGAAGTTCATTCAACTCATCCTGAGGGTTCTCAATTACAAATACACACTTTAAGGCTATAATGTTAATAAGATGGTATTCACAATTTGGAACACAAGAGGACAAGATTAGGCATTTCAAGTGCACTTCATTGTTCCTCCTTAAACAAACTCCCACAAGGAGTATATAAACAAGTGGACCCATGCTTCTTGATAGATTAAAGGAACTATAGGATGCACTTCCTATGTTCACTAATCTTAGCATGCTCCTAAGAATCCATCCTAACACCTCAACTTGACTAATCACATAAGTGTGACGAGGAGTAGAATATATAAACTGGGCATCACGGATGAACCATGGATTCTTTCCCAAATAACAAGTATAGTTGGCATCCAAAACATGAAGCTCACACAAGTTAAGTATAGCAAAAACCAATCATGAATACATTGGAACTATATCATTACTCTTATGGTAGGGAATGATGTCATAAAATTTAAAGAACCTACCTACCATAGGAAAAATGTCATCATAACTCCAAGAATTACTTGGAATAGGAGGAAAAGGTTACATACCTCAAATTCTGGCGTTTGAGCTTGCATTCTTGCCTACCATACTTGGTTTTCCAAAGCTCTTCCCTCCAATACATCATCTTGGACCTATAGACTTGGTCCATTTGTCTCTTCTTAGGAGTTGGCTTGGTAGGTAGATCTATCATTAGGCCTTCAACCCTTTGCTCGTGAGGGACTTTGTTCGAATCCTCTTTTAGAAGTAATTGTCCATGAACCTGCAAAAGAGAAGGGATGATACTAGGCAAAATGCTAGCACCATGGTTAGTAGGCAACAATGGATTGGTATTGGCAAGTCCCACAATTAAGTGTTCCTTGGATCATCAATCTTTCAAGTCACTTCTTGGATCATCAATCTCATACAACTCCCCTTCTTAAGCCAATTCTTTCTTTTATTTTTAAAGTTCTTCTCTCTTAATTACTTCTCAAAGCTCCCTCATTATCTTGTAGTCCTCACTCACTTAATATGGTGTTAAGGAAACAAGAGTGTACTTTCGTCCTCCAAATACAAATGAGTATTTTTTGTACTCCACGTGATATTAAAAATCCCTACGAATTAGCCAAGGTCTACCAAACAACATATGACAAGATTGCATGGGAAAAATATCACATAACACCCCATCTCGATACTTGCCAATGCTAAAATTCATGACCACTTCCTTGGCTACCTCTACTTCATCATTATCAATGAGCCATTGAAGTTTGTATGGTTTGGGGTATCTTTGTGTAGGAAGTTTCATTCTATCAACCATAGTGCAACTCACCACATTAATTCTAATCCTACCATCAATGAACAAGGAGAATACCTATCCATCTTCTTGAACCTTGCATGGAATAGATTCACACTTTGATCAAGCTCCTCTTTAGAAAGATACCCCATAATTCGCTTTAGATCACAAGAAAAATTCAAACCCTTATCTAATTGCTCAGCATTTATATGTGAAGTAAGTTCATCATGCCTAACCTTAGGCTCATCATAACCATTACCAACCTCACACTCTATCACATTTTTATCACAAGGTCCATCACACAAGATCACATTTGACCTCCTTTGTCGACATTCTCTAGCAATATGTCCTTCACATTGATATTTATAATATCGGATGATAGAAGGAGAAGAAGATTGAGGTATTTCATGATTACCACCATAGGATTGGTATTCCCTTTTCATATTGTAGTTATCTTGAATAACTTGACTTTTATCTTGGAATAATAGAATACTCACCATGTTGTCACCCATACCTTGATCCGAAACACCTTGAGCACCATATCGATCATTTCGATCTTCACACCTTACTCCTTCATTCTTATACCTATTGTAATAGCCTGTACCTTTCTGAACCTATAAGACTACGTTAACATTTATGGAACTATTTAAACATGAGAGTATTGGTGAATTATGCATTAATTTGTTGGGCTTAAGGGAATCATGTGTCATTGGACTCAAATGAGGCCCAAAATCATATAGAAGACATGGCCCAAAAATGGGAATGACCCATTCTTGTGTTTGACCAAGAAAACATACTTTTAATTGGATAAGTATGGCCATTAAGTGCTATATAAATCAAGAAAAATTCAGATTTTATTCATATCAACACACATGTCTCATTCTAGAATTTTCCACAACATTGATCTCTACACACAAACCCTAGACAACTATTCTTTTTGGACAAGATCATCATCTTCCAAGATTTGGTAAGTATTTAATTTCATGGTTTAGCATATGATATGCTTAATATGGTGTATAAATCATGTTGGTTATGTTGGTAAAGTGTTGGACAGTTCACTATGTGTAAAACTGTCTATTTTTGCAATCGAAAAAGGGTTTTGCCTTGCAAACTTGAAAATGGACTTGTGGTCTTGAAGGAAGTGAAATTGATGGATTCAATATTGACATGTGAGATGTTATTATATCCTTAACTTGTTTTATCCTTGTACATAATGTTTTGAATTGTTATTGCAAAATTGTGCATGGACTTGGTAGTGTATTGTAAGAAATGTAGTTTGGTGATGTTTATGTGTGTTGTGAAATAATGGTTGTTTGTTGGCATCTAATATGATATAAAATAAGTTAATAGAAGGTTATTTATGATCATGGACCATTTATTACAGAAAAGGACCCAAAAGAGACCCATTTTGGCCGAAAAGGGCACCCGCCCTCGCAGATGAAGCACCTACGGGTGAAGGTGACTTCGTAGGTGCCCATGGACACTGCCAAGGGTCACCTGCGGCCGCAACTCAACCACCTTCGGGTGCAGGTGGCTTCTCAGGTTAGGACAGAACCCCGTTTCAGTTGTTTTTGCATCTCTTTGACCCCCCAAAGCCCCTATACCCTTCATGGATGCAATTATAAATTTATGGTACCTTTTGAATGACATTAAAGGAGTATACCGGAGGTATTTTGAATGGTATCAATTATGTATTGTTCTTAATGTGTTATTGTGAAAGCTATCGAGTGACTTAACGGAGAAAAGGTAACGTAGTGTTAATGAGGAAGTGTAAAGGGTAAACTTGGTGTGAATTGTTATTGGTTTATGATGTCTTGGTCAATGTGTGGAATGTTATGGTATTGTTGGTATGGTGATGCAGTAAGTATTGTAAGAGGGAGACATGACATTATACGACAGTCACGTAATTCATTATCGTCGTATGCACTTGTAAGGTGGTTGATTGTTAACATGAGCTTCGTTATGTACTTGTGTAGTAGACTAACACTTAAGGAAGGAGCTGGATTATTATATTCACATACAGGACTGTGCATTCATATTGAGAAGATAAGGTATGTAAGGTTACTCTTTTCGTACCCTTCTGCAGCACATAGTGTTTACATTAACATTGTATTCGTTCCAATCCGAAGTGTTCTAAAGTATTCCTAGCTCAGGTTTCTTATCCATTGACTGAAGTTCCAAAGCTCTCATAATGTTGTAACTACTAAAAGAACTATCTCAAAGAAAGTAATGCTGTAAGGAGAATCTATTCATTCTTGAGTAACATATCCAATAATGTAAGTTCTAAAGTTCCAATAATGCTATGGCCGCATATGTATCAATCTCTCTCATAAGAAAATGTATAAATCTCACAAAAGTAAAGGAATAAAGCAATGCATATAAGGGTTATTGTTTAAGAATCGGGACGACTCAATGGGGCACATAAGCCTAGCTCGAGCGTACCCTAATACTATCTACCCACTGATAACCCACTGATAAAGTAGATGACTACCCACCGATAAGTTGGATGACTACCCACCGATAAGGTGGATGACTACCCACTGATAAAGTGGATGACCTACCCATCAATTGGTGGATGACTACCCACCAAAAAGGTGGATGACTATATTAACCCACCAAAAAGGTGGATGACTAGTACTAATAATGAACGTAAAAGCAAGGAAAGTAATGAATGTAACTTACATGGTTCCACATATACAGAACGATGGTTTATCCACATTGACTATTCTCTTATATTTTATTCCATTGACATTCTTATGTATGATGCAGTTTCTTATAGCCTTACATACTCAGTACATTCTTCGTACTGACCCCCTTGGGGAACTTACCTTACTTGCTATAGGCACAGGTGCTAGTAGACCTCCACAATAGTCTACGAGTCATTTGCAGATCTATGGTGAGCTCCAGTTGGTTTGGGGCTTTCCGTGTTATAGTGTACATTTATTTTGGTATTGTAAATATTGTACAGAGCTGGGAGTTGTCCCAAATGTAGGTTGTTATGTACTTGTATCTGTTAAAGGCTTTGTAGACGTATGTGGGAAGATGAATGTAAGAGGTGTATGTCCATTTTGACTTGATGGCTCTAACGGCCAAGTGTCATATATATAGAATATGTTTCTATGACTTCAGCATAATTGCATGAGATAAAGTGATGTTCATACCGAGACATGCATATGAATGGACATGAGCAAAGATTGGTTCTCTCGAGCCTCAACGGGTTCGGTGCCAGTCCACCCCGTTAAAATTCGAGGCGTGACAAAAGTGGTATCAAAGCAGGTCGTCCTAAGGGTGTCTACAAAGCGGTGTCTGAGTAGAGTCTTACTTATGGATGTGTTGTGCACAACATTTATAAGTAAGAGGTTACGGGATATTTAGGAGTTGTTTCTTTTCTTCATTTCTAGATCGTGCAATAGAGCCAATGTTGTTAGTGAAATTATATCTGACCATTGGAATTGGTTTTCTTATTTATAGTAAAATGCCGGTTACAAGACGAGGTAGAGGCAAAGGTAAGCAGGTAGATATGCCTGCCGAAGAAAGAATGAGTAATTCACCACCTGACCAAGCTAGTCAATATGGGGTTGACGCTGAAATTGCATCACGATCTTCTTCTACTTTTACAGCTCCGAAAGAGTTGAGGGGTAGAGAAGTACCGGCAGAACCTCCTGTAAATATCACTGACCAGGATTTAAGAAATGCAATGCATATGTTGACTCAACTAGTTGCTGCACAAACTCAAGGACAAGTTGGTCCAATGACAGGCAATGACAGTGAGGCTAGAGCAGCTAGTTGGAGGACACAAGATTTTCTGAAATTAGACCCTCCCATATTCACTGGGTCAGATTCGAAAGCAGATCCACAGGATTTTGTGGATCAAATTCAAAGAGCTTTAGATGTTTTGCATGTGACTGGTGTAGAAATAGTTGAGCTGGCAGCTTATAGATTGAAAGGTGAAGCTATATTATGGTATGAGGACTGGAAAAGATCAAGGGGTATTGAGGCACTTCCAGCAGGTTGGGAAGAATTTAAAATGGCATTTCTTGATCATTACCTCCCATACGAGATCTGGGAGGCACGTGCAGACCAGTTTCTAAATCTTCACCAAGGAAATATGAGTGTTAGAGAATACAGTCTACAGTTTAATTCCTTGGCTCGATATGCTCCAAATGTGGTAGCCACAATGACAGACAGAGTCCATCGATATGTGGATAGATTAGAGCCATATTTAGTAAGGGACTGTACCATTGCTGCTTTGAACAAAGATATGGACATAGCTAGAATTCAGGCTTTTGTACAGAAAATGGAGGACCAGAGGCAAAGAAGAAGGACACAGGAGTCTGACAGAGGGCCATCAAAAAGGGCTAGACCTATGGGATAGTCTATGGTGTCCCAAGTAGAATCTAGGCCTCGGATGTTTTTTAGACCGCCTAGACCATCATTTTCTTATTCCACAACAGGTACTCCACCTTAATTTCAAGGGTCTAGAGGCAGTCATACTGGGCAAAGTAGTGTGGATTGAGGTTAACAGACAGCAAAATTTTCTCGTCAATTGTGCCAGCACTGCAGGAAGTTTCATTCAGGTGAATGCTGGTATGGACCGAATGTTTGCCTTTGGTGCGATATGTCGGGGCATCTGATGAGCGAGTGTCTACAAGGGGACACAGGTAGTGTGGTGCGACCTACGGGATCAGTCGCTGCGTTATCATCATCAGGAGTACAACCTATGGGGCGTGGCAGAGGTTCTAGAGGTACAGTTGGTGCTAATGAAACCCAGAACCGTACCTATGCCTTAGCGGATCGACAGAATTTGAAGGCTTCTCTTGATGTAGATGCAGGTACAGTATTCATATTTTTACATAAATCATATGTTACTCCATTGATTGCAAAAAAAAAAAATGTGAATTTTGGTTAAAATTTATAGCATTCTTGGGTCACTAGGAATAAGAGTAGATATGTCAATGGTTGAAGCAGTGGAAAAAAAAAGGGATTTTTGGCCAAGGCCATAGGAGAACAAAGCTAACACATAAGGCCACTAAGTTTTAGTGGAATGATGCATGTGAGAAGAATGTCCAAGAGTTGGAAGATAAATTAACTCCCACACGCGTATTAGTACATCTCGAAGGTACAGAAGGGTATGTGGTATATTGTGATACCTTAGGAGTCGGCTTGGGGGTATATTGATTCAGCATGGCAGAGCGATAGCTTATGCCTTAAGACACTTGCATCCACATGTGAGAGTTTGAGATAACAGTAATATAGTGCTACTACTTATGGGGGTTCACACACACACACACACACACACACACACACACACATATATATCTATATATATATATACCGATCATGAAAATTTATATTATATTTTTAAGCGGAAGGACCTCAATGTGAGGCAGCAAGGGTGATTGGAACTCTTAAAAGACTATAATATGGATGTTTTATATATCATCCAGGGAAGGTAAATGTGGTAGCCGATGTATTAAGCCGTAAAGCAATAGGAAGCACAAGTGGTCAGTTTATGGAAAGGCAAAGAATAGTTAAGTATCTACATCAATTAGACAGTTTGGGGGGCTTCGTCTTCTTGAAACTCCAGATGAAAGAATTATAGTGTACAATGCAACAAAGTCTTCATTGTAGCTGAGAGAAGGAAAAACAATGTGCAAATTCTATTTTATTTCAATTGAACGAAAAAAAAAAGAATGTACAACAAAGTGGAAAAAAAAATATTTGAGCTTACATAAAGAGGGAGTACTTCAATGCCAAGGTAGATTTTGTGTACCGGATATACATGAGCTAAGGAAATGAATTATGACAAAAGCACATTATTTACCGTATTCTATTCGTTCGGGAGCAACCAAAATGTACCATGGCTTGGAAGAAATGTATTGGTGAGGAAATATAAAGAAGAAGAACATTGTAGAATTTGTAGCTCATTGTCCGAATTATCAATAGATAATAGTAGAGCATCAAAAATCTGGAGGTTATATGTCGATATTAGGAGGAGAGGATTAAAATTTGTCATAGATGATTGAGTATTCATGGAAGTGTCACCAATGAAAAGGGATAATGAAATTTGAAAAAAAAGAAAGAAAGTTGGCCCTATATAACATGTCATATGAAATTGTCCGAAGAATTAGTCAAGTTGCATACGAGTTAGCACTACCCCAAGAACTCTCCACAGTTCATCCAGTATTTTATGTTACAGGTTTTAATGCTTTAAAAATGCATGGGAGAGATGTACAAGTTACGGAGAATATCACATATAAAGAGGTACCTACTACTATTCTAGATCGATAAGTGAAAGTATTAAGAAATAAAGAAGTAGTTTCCGTAAAGGTACTATTGAAGAAATCAGCAAGTAGACGGAATCACATGGGAAACCAAAGGAATGATGAAATATAAGGTACTCGTATTTGTTGTAAACAGAAGAGAAAGTTTAAGGTGCGAAAATGAAGCGATAACAAGTAAGTCTCTACAAGTATCATGTGTATATGAGAACATGAAGATAAGAGCATGAAGGATACACTTGGATGTAAATTTGTTTCAGTGAGAGAATATTACTAACATTCGAGGATGAATGTTCCTAATGTGGGAAGAATGTAACACCCCGTACCTTTCTGAACCTATAAGACTATGTTAACATTTATGGAAATATTTAAACATGAGATTATTGGTGAATTATGCATTAATTTGTTGGGCTTAAGGGAATCATGTGTCATTGGGCTCAAATAATGCCCAAAATCATATACTCCCTCCATTTCAAAAAGAATGACCTACTTTCCTTTTTAGTCTGTTTCAAAAAGAATGACCCTTTCTTTTTTTGGCAACACTTTAATTCCAGCTTTAGACATGGCATGTTTAAGACCACAAGATTCAAGGGCATTTTGGTACATTTTCCATAACTTTAATTTAGGACCACAAGATTCAAAAGTCTTCTTTATTTTCTTAAACTCCGTGCCAAGTCAAACTAGGTGATTCTTTTTGAAACGGAGGGAGTAGAAGACATGGCCCAAAAATGGGAATGACCCATTCTTGTGTTTGGCCAAGAAAACATGCTTTTAATTGGATAAGTATGACCATTAAGTTCTATATAAATCAAGGAAAAATCAGATTTTATTCATATCAACACACATGTTTCATTCTAGAATTTTCCACAACATTGCTCTCTACACACAAACCCTAAACAACTATTCTCTTTGGCCAAGATCATCATCTTGCAAGCTTTTGTAACTATTTGATTTCATGGTTTAGCATATTATATGCTTAATATGGTGTATAAATCATGTTGGTTATGTTGGTAAAGTGTTGGACAGTTCACTATGTGTAAAACTGTCTATTTTTGCAATCAGAAAAGGGTTTTGCCTTGCAAACTTGAAAATGGACTTGTGGTCTTGAAGGAAGTGAACTTTATGGATTCAATATTTACATGTGATATGTGATTATAGACTTAACTTGTTTTATCTTTGTACATAGTGTTTGGAATTGTTATTGAAAAATTGTGCTTGGACTTGGTGGTTTATTGAAAGAAAAATGTAGTTTGGTGATGTTTATGTTCGTTGTGAAACCATGGCTGTTAGTTGGCATCTAATATGATCTAAAATATGTTAAGATAAGGTTATTTATGATCATGGACCATTTATTACAAAAAAGGACCCAAAAGAGACCCATTTTGGCCGAAACAGGCACCCGCCCTCGCAGACGAAGCACCTGCGGGCGCAGGTGACTTTGCAGGTACCCCTGGACACTGCCAAGGGTCACCTGTGGCCGTAACTCAACTATATGCGGGTACAGGTGGCTTCGCAGGTCAGGACAGAACCCCGTTTCGGTTATTTTTGCATCTCTTTGACCCCCCAAGCCCCTATACCCTTCATGGATGCAATTATAAATTTATGGTACCTTTTGAATGACTTTAAAGGAGTATCCCGTAGGTATTTTGAATGGTATCAATTATGGATTGTTTTTAATATGTTATTGTGAAAGCTATCGAGTTACTTGACGGAGAAAAGGTAACGTAGTGTTAATGAGGAAGTGTAAAGGGTAAACTTGGTGTGAATTGTTATTGGTTTATGATGTCTTGGTCAATGTGTGGAATGTTATGGTATTGTTGGTATGGTGATGCAGTAAATGGTATTGTAAGAGTGAGAAATGACGTTATATGACAGTCACGTAATTCATTGTCGTCGTATGCACTTGTAAGGTGGTTAATTGTTAACATGAGCTTCGTTATGCACTTGTGTTGTAGAGTAACACATAAGGAAGGAGTTGGATTGTTATATTCACATACAGGACTGTGTATTCATATTGAGAAGATAAGGTATGTAAGGTTACTCTTTTCGTACCCTTCTGCAGCACATAGTGTTTACATTAACATTGTATTCGTTCCAATCCGAAGTGTTCTAAAGTATTCCTAGCTCAGGTTTCTTATCCATTGACTGAAGTTCCAAAGCTCTCATAATGTTGTAACTACTAAAAGAAATATCTCAAAGAAAGTAATGTTGTAAGGAGAATCTATTCATTCTTGAGTAACATATCCAATAATGTAAGTTCTAAAGTTCCAATAATGCTATGGCCGCATATGTATCAATCTCTCTCACAAGAAAACGTATAAATCTCACAAAAGTAAAGGAATAAAGTAATGCATATAAGGGTTATTGTTTGAGAATTGGGACAACTCAATGGGGCACATAAGCCTAGCTCGAGCGTACCCTAATACTATCTACCCACCGATAAAGTGGATGACTACCCACCGATAAAGTGGATGACTACCCACCGATAAGGTGGATGACTACCCACTGATAAAGTGGATGACCTACCCACTAATTGGTGGATGACTGCCCACCAAAAAGGTGGATGACTATATTAACCCACCAAAAATGTGGATGACTACTACTAATAATGAACGTAAAATCAAGGAAAGTAATGAATGTAACTTACATGGTTCCACATGTACAGAATAATGGTTTATACACATTGACTATTCTCTTATATTTTATTCCATTGACATTCTTATGTATGATGCAGTTTCTTATAGCCTTACATACTCAGTACATTCTTCGTATTGACCCCCTTGGGGAACTTACCTTACTTGCTATAGGCACAGGTGCTAGTAGACCTCCACAGTAGGCTACGAGTCATTTGCAGATCTATGGTGAGCTTCAGTTGGTTTGGGGCTTTTCGAGTCATAGTGTACATTTGTTTTGGTATTGTAAATATTGTATAGAGAGGGGAGTTGTACCGACTATAGCTTGGTTATGTATTTGTATCTGTTAGAGGCTTTGTAGACGTATGTGAGAAGATGAATGTAAGAGGTGTATGTCCATTTTGACTTAATGACTCTAACGGCCAAGTGTCATATATATAGAATATGTTTCCATGACTTCCGCATAATTGCATGAGATAAAGTGATGTTCATATAGAGACATGCATATGAATGGACATGAGAAAAGATTGGTTCTCTCGGGCCTCAACGACTTCGGGTGCCAGTCCGCCCCATTGGAATTCGAGGCGTGACACCTATCTTCGCTATCCCATTTTCCTTGACATCCTATTCCTTGGTTCATACCAAAGCCTTCAGGTCCTTCCCATCAATCCAAGTTATCCTCTTCACACATCTCATCATAAAGAGGGTTTTTATTATAGATATCTTGGTAGGGTATTTATGGGTATTATTATTGGTTTGGAACATAACGTACATGTAAGGATGCATGTGATATATTTCGTGGAGGTGCTTGGATTCTAACTTAGTTTTCCACAAAAGAAGGACTCCTTTGTGGTGGATAATATGGTTGTGTATTTGGATGTAGGGTGACTTGTCTAACATAGCTCGGGTTCATTTGGAACATTGCTTGAGGGTAGGTTTGGTTCCAATTTGGTTGGGGGCAGTATAGGTTTGATTCTTGACCCGAGGGGTCCTTCTTGTTCCCTCACTTCTACTTGTCATAGGGAAACTTCTTTCACTAATACTATCCTTCCTTCTCACCTTTTCATTCACACCTCCATACCTTCCATTCGTTCCAACTAGCCTTCCATTTTTATTGGTCGCTCGCTTTGATATATTGGCATATGTCCCTATGTTGTTCACCAAGGTCCTTCCTCCATGGTTATAAGGAAAGTGATTAGATATTGTACCTACAAAAATCAACACACGAGGTTAGTAATAAAAGCCTCATGTCACTCTTATGTAACTCTCACCTCACCTCTACGACTTCTTCTCAAGATTTCTTGTGAACTAGCTTCGCTCAATCAATTCAAGGTCACCTATCTTTGTGGTGGAATGGATTCTTGTAACTTTTGAAAGAAGGATGACTCAAATAAATCTGAAAGGACTTCAATCAAAAAAGTTATCTATGAATTAAGACCAAAAAAAGTAGAAGAAAAGAAGCACGGAAATTTTTGGACTCAAGAAATAAGTAACAAAAGTAGAAGAAATTACTCGTTTGTTACTTAATTTGAAGAATAAAAAAAATGATTTGATGCTTAGAAACTAGTTAACAAATAATTAAATATGTTATTTATTTGTTAAATAGTAGAGAAATCGAAGAAAAATTAGTGGAAAAAAGAATTAGGAAGTTTGGACACTTAGAAAAATTTTGAGGCTTCAAAGGAGTTCATCACTTGAAAGAATTTGATTTGATGATTTGATGATTAAAAATAGTTAATAAGTAATTAAAAATGTTAATCAAGTATGAAATAGTTGAGAAATCGAAGAAAAATGAGTGTAGAAAAAGAATTACGAAGTTTGGACACTTAAAAATACTAAGTTCAGAAACCTAAAAAATTTGCTCTCTGAAGTTGTTGTGCACACGCAAGCTGGCGAGTGGGGGTGCTGGCTGGGCACTCGCTTCTGCACTGGTAGTTGACTACTGATGTGGCAGCTAACGTGGCGTGCTGGCGTGGATTTTTAATTTTTTTCAAATATTTTTTTTTCATATTTTTTTTTTTCAAATTTCATTTTTTTAAAAAACTAATTTCGACAAATGCACCCACAAACACTTTGACCAATTTTGACTTGAACAATTTGGATCAAAGTATACTTTTTCTCTCTTCTTCTTCAAGAACAATATGAAGACTACCAAGAACACCTAGAACACCAAAAATACAAGCTAATTCCAATACCCTCAAATTAACTCGGAATTAGCTTCCCCTCGACGTAGGGAACAAATCCCAATGGTTTTTAGCCCTCAATTCTAAACAAAAAATAAAATCATTTTCTCCATCTTCAAAATTTGAAGAACACCATAAACACCATGAAAATTCAAAAAATTCGACCTCAACCAAACGAGCTCTGATTGAAACAAAATTTTAAACATGAGCTCCTTTCAACACTACAAACAAACTTCAATAATTTTGAGGCTCAAATTTCAAACCAACTGCTCCCGAAAATTAAACCTACTTGAAATTTCTTCAAATTATGAAGAACACCATGAACTCCAAAATTGACCCTAGTGAAATTTAACTCTGTTTACCTTCAAATTTTAGACCCGAGCTCCAATTAACTAAGGAAACAAACTCCAATACAATTAAACCTCTAATTTTGCCTCAATAAACAAACCCACTTCACCTTTTTCAAGCTCAACAATGCTGAAATTTCCTAAAAACTCAAAATCGAACCAAATTTCAAATCCAAACTTTCAAAGTACTAGAGAACACTAATCTAGTGTTAGAAACTCAAACAAAGCACGAATCACACAATTTTTTTTGATTTTCAAATTTTTGACCCAAAAATTATTGGAAGCGATTTTCAAATTTATGAACCTAGGATTAAGAATTATTGGAACAACTTTTTAACCTAAGCTCTGATACCAAGATGATAACGATCCTAGTCAGAAACTAGAATAAAAAACGTGAAAATTTGAAATAAAGAAAAGGATATGTGGAATTACCGAAATTCGATCGGATTTATGAGCAACAAAGGACTTTATACATTCACCTCTCAATTGAATTCAATCAAACAACAAGAATTCCAACTCAATCAAAGATGAGAAAACCAAGTTGAATCCACAAAGAGGAAAACTCGAATATTGATTAAGCTATAAGAAGTTAGCATGAGCAATTTAAAGAATCCACTCTAAACACTCAAGCTACGATTATCAACTACTTGATTAAACTAATGCTAGGCTTTGCCTAGAAACTATAAGCTTAAAAGCTCTCAAAATCATAATCTCATCATAATCTAAGGAAGAAAATAACTAAGGCCACTATTTATAGTTATTGCCTTTACAAAAATAGCCCATTACAAAAATAGATCAAAAGTGACTATTTTAGAAATAACCCACAAGGGCCCTTCTTGATTTCCCAAAAGACATCTTGATCGCCCATGACCTTGTGTATTTATTACTTCAAAGCTTTCTCCAGGCTCCAAGCTATCATCCATATGTGGAAGCCCCTTCTAAAGTGCCCTAAGCTAACCATGCTCATATCAACGAGGTATAGTACGGCTCGTGAATATTGTCTATGGGTTGTGAAGATTGGTTTGTGGAAACTGGAAGCAATCTAGTAACCACAAAGCCTAACTCCATACTATGGGCCATAGAGTCAAACCACGGATCGTAAAGAGCTTACCAATACTATTTTCCTAGTAGTTGTAGTATAGATTTTGTATCATATATAAATACCTTTCCTAGGTTTGCTTTTATATTTTGCGCACTCTCAAGCCTTAGAAACATATAATATTGTTTTGTTCTTGGATTCTGAGAATATTTACATACTTTGATTCTTGATAATTGAGCTTTCATTGATTATTCAAGATTCTGGATTTCTTATACTTGATTTGTAAGTTTATAATTATGAATTCTTCTAAAAATTCTTATTGTGATCTTATGAACAGGAGCAGCTAAATTCCATAACTAGGATTGTGGGAACCATGATGAATTAACGAAATAGGTTAAAGTACTTAGTGATTCTTGAATGGTGTTTATGCATGTATTGTTCTTCCCTTCGTATTGATTTATTTTTAACGATTTCAAATGCTAGAACTCGCCTTATTATTACTTTCTGGACCAAAGGGGTAAGAAATGGGAAAAAGTATTAACAATAGAGATTTAAGGCTATCAACCCTCATCTTATAACTTAAGCCTTGTATAGTAATAGCTAATCTGAGATCAAAGGTAAGGGTTAGTAAAGTAAATACTCGTAGACGGAGCGTGTTGCATAGTGACATTCACTTAGATAGGGGACCAACCATTTAGGTGAACTTAACTTACTGATTTTACATGCTAAGCACCATGAAAGATCACTAGTACACTATGCTTACTGAGTTATGAAATCATGGGGAATATAATCTAATCCATTCTCACTGATTGTTACAACATAAATTGATATTTTGCTACTTATTACTAAATCTTGCAAACTATTTACTTATTACTTTAAAACCCCCCTTTTGTGAAATAACTAATTAATAGTTATAATAATTGCATTGACCTAGCTTCTAGCCATATTTCCTGTGGGATCGACCCCAATCTTGGTTGGATTCTATATTTGATCAACGATCACTTTATATTTAATTGCAAGGTATAATTTGAGCGACATCAGGCATTTCTTTGTGAGCCAAATTATTCACCATTCTTTGTACCTACCTGTATATTATCCCTAGTGAACCCCTTTTGTACCTCTAAGCTTATTCTTTGGAAAATAATACTAAGTAGCCTAATCCCCTTTATTCACTTGTCCTCAATATTTATTTGAGTCAAATAGGACCTATTGCACTTTATTGATAATGTGTGTCAAGAAAAAGTGAACATAGTGGAAGGTGACTAGTGTGATGAGAAAAAAAGTAGTGTGTGTGCCCATATTCTTGATTATGTCAAGAAGACGTTATGAAAGAAAAAGACCAAAAAAAAGTGAAAGTGTAAGTACATAGAGAAGGGGCACACTAAATAAAAAAAGGGATGTAAAGAATTTTGTTTGTTGGGAAAAGTATGATCTAATGGGGAAGAATAAGGTGATGAAGAATAGTATCAATGAAATTCAAGAACATAATTATCTTAAAGTGCATAGGAATAAGAGTCACTATTACCCAAATAGTTTCTACCCATCCCTTAGCCGATATTACAATCATGAAAAGTCCTTTTGATCTTACAATTCGATACTTTATTTGATTGAGTAGTACACTTCAGGCAAGCTTATGGTATGTTATGTATGTTTAAAATTTTATTTGGAGCGTGAGCGAATTCTCTTTAGGAATGTGCCCCAAATTTGATAAAACATGTGTGTAATATGAGAGTGGAGGTGCTATTTAAAAAGTGAGCGCACATAATGGTAAAATTTAGTGAACTAAAAACTTTGTTACTAAAACGCAATCATGGTGGCCTTATTTTCAGTTGAAGAGTTAGTTTATAGGTTGTGTGGTTTTACTTGGTGATTTTATAAATTGGAAATATGCTTGAATGAATGAATTAGTTATCATGATTAAAGTGTTTAGCAAATTCAAGTGTGAGTGGCCTAGTTCAATTTGGTGATGTTAAGGCTTTACTCGTACCATGAGATATAAAGAATTGTTATAGGAAGAACAAGGTTTTAAGTGTGGGGTGGTGATCTTGGGCGTATTTATACATCCAAGTGCCATTTTCTACCCATATTTTAGCTTAGTTATAGAATAATTTTATTTATACTCACGTGTTTTGATAAAATAGTGTCCATGAACTAACGTACATGATTAGGGTCTTTGGAGGTGGGAAATTCATTTGGATTGAGCTAATTTTGAATATAAATGTTAAAGGCCAGATCATGGGACATTAAATGAGCAAAAAATGGTGTTTGAAGTCAAATTCGTGCCACGGAAGGGATTTAGTACGTTCAATGGAGTGCCATGGAGCAAGGGTTAAACATTAGGACTTGTAGAATACCAAAATAGTAAGGGTCTGCATTGGCAAAGTACCATGCTGCCATCTTGGCACGTTGGCCACCGTCACACACTGCTCAAGAGGTGAGTTGGCCACAGTACCACGCTGCAGGGGCTTTTCGGCTCACGTTTTCCTACACTTGCATAAATAGGACACTTAGTTAATTCTCTCAGGAGCTATCACGACTTTGGGAGGAGAAATGCATACAAGGAGGCTTGGAATTAGGGTTCTTACTCTTTTAATTTCCACTCTTTATTTATAGGTGAATAATTTCAAATTTGTAAGTTTATATAAAACTATGAGTAGCTAAAAACCCTCGTTCTAAGGTTAAGGCTACAAGCATGATTGTATAGCATACTTTTAATTTGGTTTAAGTTTGTTTATCATATTAATTGATCTCATATTCTTGTTTTTACTATTGTATTGTCTGGAAAATATTAAATAAATTCACAATTAGTGTGTCAACCCGAAAGGAGAACCACTAGGAAAGAATAAAGAATATGAGGGATGAGATCTTATTTTTAATAGAAATTAAGGACTAGATTTGTATTTAGGATAGGAATATACCTAGTATGCCTCATTTGGTTTTAAAATGGGATGAATTCATATAACACCTAGATCGAGTTGTTGCAAGGTCAATTTAGGCAAAGTTAGAGGTTCGAAAGACCATAGTCGTACTATTAACCCCGTAAATCAACATCCAGATAGATGACTTAATCGATGAGAAAGTATTGCTATGCAGGATTTAAAATTATGCCTTAACCCTAGAATCCTCCTAATTACTGATTACAACACGTTTACTTGCTGCATTATATTTACTATTAATTTTAGAATCATAAAAACCAACAATTTCTTTGGTTAAAACTACACTTGTTTAATCTCATAGTATTACTTGAATTGGATAGTTTGCTAAATCATAACTCCCTGTGGTTTGAAATTTGGCTCGCAAGAGCCATTATATTAGTTGTATGACCGCGTACACTTGTGTGTGCAATTGGATGCAACAAGCTATCGTGTTTTCTAAGATATATTTGAGGCTAGGTTGCCACTAGTTGAGGATTAGGATAGTGGACAACTGCCTATAGGACTAGTTATGGCCACTACGAGCTCTTGGTTATGTCTTTTGGTTTGACCAATGCTCAAACAAAATTTATGGATTTGATGGAGCATGTGTTCAGGCCCTACTTGGATTCATTTGTTATAGTGCTTATCAATGACATCCTAGTCTACTCGAGGAGTAAGGAGGAGCAAAAACAACATTTAAGGATTGTTCTCCAGACTTTGCAGGATCAATGGTTGTATGCCAAGTTCTCCAAGTGTGAGGTCTAGCTTGAGTCTGTAGTATTCTTGGGGTATGTGGTGTCCAACAGTAGGATTATGGTGGATCTGGTAAAGATTGAGGTATTTTATGATTGGGCTAGGCCCACTTTCCCTACCAAGGTTTACAGTTTTATCATGTTAGTGTGATACTAAAGATGGTTTATGGAGGGGTTTTCTTATATTGAAGTGCCATTTTCTAGATTGACTCAAAAGAATGTCCCTTTCCAGTGGTCGAATGAGTGTAGAGCAAGCTTTTTGAAGCTCAAGGCCTTATTGACTTCAGCTCTGAATCTGACACTTCCAGTAGAGGTCCAGGGGTTTACTGTCTATTGTGATGCTTCTATATTGGGTTGGGTTGTGTGTTGATGCAGTAGAACAGAGCTATTGTATGTGCTTCCAGGAATATGAAGGTAGATGAGCAAAACTACCCCACCCATGACTTGGAATTGGCGGCGATAGTCTTTGCATTAATGATTTGGAAGCATTATCTTTATAGGGTTCACTATGAGTTCTTCACCGACCATGGTAGCCTATAGTATATTTTTAGCCAAAAGGATCTTAATTTGAGGAAGCGCAGGTTGCTGGAGTTTTTTAAGGACTGTGATATCTTGATTTTTTACCATCTGAGTAAGTCAAATATGGTAGTATATGCCTTGAGACAGAAGGCGGTGAGTATGGGGAGTTTGACATTTTTGCTAGCTGAGGAGTGACTTTGGCTTCAGACATCCAGTCCTTAGCCAACCGATTTGTCTGATTTGATATTTTGAGCTTGGGTTCTTGCTTGTGTATAAGCGAGGTCTATGTGTCTAGAGCAGATTTAGGCACAATAGAGTGCAGATAAGAGATTAAGGATGCTTCAATTTAAGGTGCTGAGGGGAGAGGCTAGGAAGACGACCTTAGATCGGGATGGTGTTTTGAGGATCGAGGGTCGTATCTGTATTCCTAGAGTTGGGGATTTGATTAGGTTGATTGTGGAGAAGGCCCATTGTTCTAGATATTCTATTCATCTGAGGGCAACAAATATGTATCGGGACTTAAGACAACATTACTAGTGGTGCGGGATGAAGAGAGATATTGCAAACTTTGTTTCTTGGTGCTTGAATTGTCATCAAGTGAGTTCGATCACTTGAGGCCTGGTGGTTTGACGTAGAGGCTACCCATTCCTGAGTGGAAATGGGAACAGATAGCTATAGAATTTATAATTGGTTTGCTCCATACATTTTGGGGGCTTGATTCCATTTGGTTCATTATTGATAGGTTGACTAAGTCTGCTCATTTCTTACCTGTTCAGATGTCATACATTTCAGAGAGATTATCTTAGGATTACATCTGCTAGTCCATCCAGATGTGGTGACTATTTCTATTATTCTAACCATAGTACAAAGTTCACATAGTGTTTCTGGAGGTCTATTCAAAGGGAGTTGGGTACCTGAGTTGAGGTTAGCACAACCTTTCACCCTTAGACTGATAGTCAGTCTGAGTGGACTACTTAGGTTCTAGAGGACATGCTTTGGGCCTGTGTTATTAGCTTTATGGGTCATGTAACACCTCAAAACTTGAACCCATGTTTACTCAATACCTAGCTCAGTCTAAATCAAAATCGCAGATTTTTAGGCTTCTAAAAGTGGAACCACAGTCCATGATTCAAGACCACAACTCATTCTTCCAACTGCGAAGCCAGTTCCAAGAAATATATGTTTCCACATTCCCACAGAAGAAATAATAACCAGTGATCTCAGTCTATGGAACATGGAATCAAACGTGGAACCATATCCAGAAAGTTAACATTTTACTCAGGTTCCCATGAGATGGTTCACGAGCCAAGAAATTGAGTCCACGATGCGTGGAATCTTTTTGCGATTCAGATATTGAGATTGTGTAACTTTGACCCAGGAGACCATGGATAAGATAGCACAAACTGTGAACAACATTCCACGGTCTATGATGTCTTTTTATGGATCCATTCCAGAAACCTTACAAGTTTGTTCAGACTTCCACGACTCAAATCACGACTCATGGAATAAAACCATAGTTTTTGAAATGAGTCATAGACTTTAGTCCAAAAACGTTCCAAGCTTCTATGGATCAAACCACGACTCATGGAAGTGATCCATGGTCAATAGAATGACCCATGAAATGGAATCCTGAATTTTTTAGTAATGCCTAAAATAGGTATTTTTGTCTTTTCATTACCCTATTACCCTATAACATGATGTTTTAACCTCCAAAAGGTATAAATATTAATTTCTTAAGTTAATTATTCCTTGTTTCTCTCAAATCAAGTCAAAAGTAAGTTCTAAGGCAAATTAAGCATCTAGGGTTTCTGTCCTAGCATGATAGTCAAGTCTTCTTGTGTCAAAGTTATTGTCTTTAATAGGTACGTGAGAATTCTATGATGGATTCCTTTCATTCTTAGGCCCAAGTATTTTGAGGTTATATTTAATTATTATCAAAGCTAGTGTTTTTACTCCCTTTTCTCCTAATTTGTTCGTACGAAGTATTGGTATCTATGAAATATTTACCATGCAAAGTATAGAATTTTTAAGAAGATTATGAACATGCTCTACTATTATTTCTAAACTCATGTTTTAAGATCATTTAATGAAGTTTTGAAGCATGTTAAAGTATCAACAAGCTATGCTATGTTTTCAGCAAGTTTTCATATTTTAAGTTATATGCACTAGCGAAAATACATGTTTTAGAAATAGATTTCAGCATATGATTCATGACATGAGACTTAAGCATAGTCTCACAACAATACATCTTTACAGACATATTGAGTACAGACTCAAACTATGATTTAGCTATGTTACATGCCATGATGCAAGCACTAGTATATTTTGGAAGGATTATTTAGCACCGAGCGAGTATATGTTCAAATAATACATGCCCCATAACTATGTTGCAACCATAGGTCTCAGTTCTTGATCCATAAGTTAAGTTCAATTCTATACTCTAGCAAGGTATATGATGGCTCTCTCTAGTGTTGACAAGACGTTGGTCATCATGAGCTCACATGATGGTTGTTGATTATAAGAAACTCCCACAAGTTTATGTTTTTCTTTTATTCATTTAAATTTATAACTTTATGATCTCATTATATATAAACTTAAGAAAGTTTCTTTTATGCAAGATTTTGGTTGTCATGTTCCCATCTGATTTTCAGCATGTTTAACGTGTTTTAACAGCTTTTCTTATGATTCATGATTTAGACTTTACTCTTATTTCAATGATTTTACTTTCATGTTATCATTCTCATTTTTAGCTTTACATTATATATATATTGTCACACCCCTTTTCTCACATCGGCGAAGTGAAGGAGAGGGTTTTTCCGATTGAAGTGACGGTTTTGAGTAGGGATTATTTTAATTTATTTACAGAGTCGCCACTTGAAATTGAGTTATGGTGTTCCAAGTCACCTTATTGAATCCCTAATCAAAAGAAAGTTGACTCTTTTATTATTGGTCTGCGAAAATATAAAAACGGGTAAGAAATTCTGTTGATCGATGGGAAGGTATGAGTCACCCCTCAAGTCCCGTGGTTCTAGCACGGTCTCTTTGATTCACTTGTATATATCTCACCAATATTATGTGTATGCGCCTCCTGAGTTTGAATTGACAAAAGTTAATTTATAGGACTCTTTGCTGCCAAGGTGCATAACTGCATTCTTAAATTATTTTGAACGTCTCAAAAGATGCATAACCATATTATTAATAGAGACAAGCATTTGAAATGTGCCTAAAGCTCATCTAGAGTTAAAGACATTTGTTTATCTCTTATAAATTGGAGACAACTTGTTTTTATTTTTCACTCTCTTTTTCCTCATTTTTGCAAATGAGTTTTGGATTAATCCGCAGCTCGTCTCACTCCCTCACAATCGTTTTTCCCTCTCTTTTCTTTATTATTGCGAGGGATCTTGAATAAATCTGCAACCCATCTCACTCATCCTCACATAATTCGATTGGGCCTTAAATCTGGTGTCGGCCCAAAAATTATTGAAAGGACAATTCCCTAGACCAACTCGTTCAAAGTTATCAAACCAAATACCCCTTTTATGTTAAAACTTAAATAAATAAAAACTGGTTTTAGTCCTCCTTGCATGACTAGACGATAATTGCGGATAATAATACGTAAGGAAATCCATGTGACTGAGCAGTTAAATCATTGAAGAGAAATTCAATAAGACAAAAGTCTAATAGTAACCATTTTTATAATAAAAGAAAAGGAATCTTTTTGAGAAAATCCAAAGCGGTACTCATCTGTCTTCAAGATCTAATCATTTATTATTTCTTTTTTTTAAAAAAAAAAAACTAAGCTAATAACCAACAATTTCTAAGAAGTTGATATCCAAAATGATTAAATACCAAAAAAGGGGTCAATAATAAAGGGACTTCACATGATGAGACACCAAAATAAAAAACAAAATAGGAACTGCAACTAAAGAATGAACCTTTAAACACTAATTCTAGCTAAAACAGGCACATGAACAAAGATGTATACTATCCATGAAAACGACATAGAATATATGACTAAAAATTAAATAAGAAGGTAAGAAAGGACCTTGTTGAAGTAAAACTTCCTTCACTATATTAATAAAAATCTCCAAGCTTTGGATTAAAAAGGAAATTTGACGACTAAACTTGGAAAGCGAGCAAAACGTAGACCGGAGCTCGACAAAACAACTTTGTCTACTTGACTCTAGCTCCGTTTAGCTATTGAGAAGCTGGATTTAGTGAGATTTCTTGTTTGTTTTTATGTTTTCTCACCTCTATGTTTTTCTGTCTGTGTGCATTCCTATGTTTCTGTGTTTTGGGTCCTCTCTCTTACTGGGTATTGTGGTGTCAGTTGTATGTATATATAGAGGTATGTTTGTGTGCATGTGTTGTGTGTGAGAGTGTTGATTGGAGTGTACATGAGGGAGTATCGTGGGGATAGTGGAGAATGGGTATATTAGTGGGGTTGAGTTGGATAGTTTTAGAGGATTTTCCTTCCTTCTTTTTTTTAAAAAAAAAAGTAAATTAGAGATATAAATAAAACAAAATGGTAACATATTATTTAAAACTAATAAAATATAGATAAGTTAAATAGCTAGTCATAGAAATATAGCTAAGAAAAATATTAAAATCACTAGCTTATTTATTAAAATCTAAATTAAAAGAAAATATTTTTTTTTTATGAAATTGTCTTTTCTTTTTGAAAAGTAAAAACAAAACTTATCAAAAATGTGACTCTATTTTTGAAATCTTTTTCACAATTTTTCAAATAAACCAACTAAAAATTAAATAGAAGCTAAATAAGGATTAGACAAATAATAAACATTTAATGCTAAAAATTTGTTAAAGCTCAGGGAGGGTCAAAAATCACGTGTCTACATTTTGCTCCTCTTTCACTGAGAACACGAAGATTTTTTAGAAAAAGAAGTAGACAACGAGTTAAGTTTTGACCCTACAGTTATTTGAAACGAAAAAAAAAAGAGGAAAAAAATGCGATCGAGTCCTAATTTTGGACAGCCTACATATCCCAGGTTGTAATGACCCTCCATGTCATTTTCTGTATTTCCACATTATTTTAGCATTTAGAGCTTTCCCATAGCTTCCCCAAGTCATTTATGACTTGCTGGAGCTGATAGCTCGGTTACCGGGTAGATCGTTTGTTTTTTAGAGCCAATTCCCTGTTTTGAAGTCTTTGTAGTTCAAATTTGGCTACCGTGCCTAAACTTCAGTTAAACAATCTCGTATGACACTTTTGAAAATTCCATCAGCTTTGATACATTGATTTTAAGTTAGAGGGACCCTTGGTCCTAGTCCCAAGGCTTCAGGACTCGTTTTGGGCTATTGGGTGAAAAGTGATGAAACGGCCATTTGGGTGTGGGATCCACTTTTCATCGAAATGACCTCGGATGGGAATTTTGACTGCGTCGTTGAGTTTGGAATGTCAAATTTGATATGATATCATAATTTGTTTGTGTTCATGGGATTTTGAATGAATCTCGAGGGTGCGTCGAAGACATGGCAAAAACCATGTCATAGCTGGTGCATGCCTTCAGCTGGTGCGACCGCTCAAGCATGAATTTGGCAGCTTAAGCGAAAGCTGCTTTAGCGGTTAGTACTGGCCTAGATGGATTACTTTAGCAGAGACCATACCGCTTTAGCGAACGCCGTTTAAGCGACGTTTGGTCCACTTTAGTGGAGGTCGACCTGGTTCATGGACCGCTTTAGCGGTCAAGTGGGCGCTATAGCGGTACGTACAGTGTATTTAATCCCCATTCACCTATTTTTCTCTCATTATTCTCTAAGTGTTGGGAATTAAAATCCCTAGAGATATAGTGAGAGAGGGGAGGCAATTCTTAGGAGATCAAGGGAGGTTGGAGAGTTCGTCAAAGCCTTTTTCCTCGCCTTAATCCTTGTAAGTTCCATCTAATTTCTCGATAGATTCTTCGTCTTAGGTTTAAATCCACAATTCATCTATGGGTTGATTTTAGATGTTTTGGAGCTTGGAATTTACCCATTCTTGAGGGTATATGATCCTTGAGCCTTGAGGGATGTTTTGACGGTTTCAAATTTATTATTTCGTAAGCGGGCCCCAAATAGAATTTTTAGCTAAATTTTGGACCCAAAGCATTTTTATGCAATATGAGTAGAATTATTCTCATATTAATGAGTATATTGTTATTATAATAGCATGGTATCATGCAGAGGCTTCATGGGAGGAAAAAACCCCAATTTAGCGGACTTTATCAAGCATTCTTCGGCGTCTAGGTAGGCTAGGATTACCTAAATTATAAATTGAGATTTAATATGATATTAGTATGATATTTTACTAGTTTTGGGTTGAAAATTATGATTTGGTTGCTTAGTTAGTGAAGTTTGATTTATTTGGCCAATTTGTGAGCTGTTTTGGGGGTAGAATCAACCCATTTACCCTTCTTTTAGGTCAAATGATGATTTTAGGCTTTATTTAGACTTATTTAATAACTTGTGGTGGGATTTTGGAGACTTATTATTTTTGGGTAGAAATTTTCTTAGTATGGACTTTCGGGTCTAAAAGCGGGCCCCGATGGCCCTCTTTTAGGTTGTGCAATCTCTTTTAGCTCCTTGTAGACTTTGGAGGCCTTCATTCGCAGAATTATAGTTAATCTTAAACATTAGGCTATATAGTATTCACCTTGTTTGGGTCTAGGCTAGTTATTGTGACTTTACTCTATTATACCAGTTCAAGTCCGGCCGTCTACTATATGATTATAGTATTAAAGACCGGTTCGAGTACGAAATCTATGATATAGTTATGGTATTAAAGAACAATTCGAGTTTGGCATCTATGATATAGTTATGGTATTAAAGACCGGTTCGAGTCCGACATTTATGATATGATTATGGTGTTAAAGACACGTTCGAGTCCGGCACTTTATGGTTCATCCTTGATATTGCAAATCCAATTTGAGTCTGGTATTTTGCAGTGCAAAGGGTTTAACGGATATAGGAGTATTGGTTAGTTATATCATGCTTAGTGTCTATAAATCTCCTCTTGATTGTATCCATAGGGCTTATGGGGGCTCGATTGGGTTAGTCTTATCTTGTTTGCACCTTCTAGGATAATGGGGTCCTCTTTAGGTTATCATTAGTTTACTTTAATTTTGGTATTGCGTGTTTAATTATTTATCTTTCCTGCATTGGAGTATAATCTCAGGTTTTCCCCTTTCTCCTTGACTTAGCTTTCATGCTCACATTTTATTAAGTTCTTATTATGATTTAGCTTAGTCGGCCGATGATTACTACTGAGTACCTATTGTTGTGGTACTCATACTGTACTTCTGTATCCTTTTTTGGTACAGATTCGAGTGCTAGCTATCGTCACTGATATTCCTTCCATCTTGCTTATAGGATCTGAAGATAGCGTGAGCTTTTAGAGCCGGAGTTGATCCCCTCTCCTTTATAGATTTTGGGACAGTCTTTACATTTGATACTATCTGTATATTGATACTACTAGTACTCTTATTCTTTTTATTAGTGGCTCTTGTACTGGCCTTACCAGATCGTGGGATGTTTCTTTTGTTCTTCTTCTTTTCTGTTTTGTATTTTAGGATCGTATTCATACTTATATCGCCTTCGATCTTCTTTTATGCTTATTTTTTGGTATTTATCCCGTCTTCCACTTTTTAGCCTATTACTGGTCTTTTCGGGCTACGGTTTGGCTTACCTACTGGTGGGTTATAGTAAGTGACATCATGATTAAAAATAGGTCGTGAAAAGTTGGTATCAGAGCTTAGGTTCACTGGTATTGTTGCTACAAGAGCAAGTGTCTAGTATATTCCCATGGATCGAAGCGATGACGTCCGTGTCTTATCTTCCGAAGGTTATAGGACATTTTTAGGATGACTTCACTTTATTTATTCATCTCGTGCATTGAGTCTGTGTTGGTCTCTAAGGTTTTTATTGTTTTCACTCTTACGCAGATGGTCAGGACGCACGCTACTACAACCGACGATGAGGATCCTGAGCCTGCGACTAGGGGCACCCATCAGGGGACATGGCCGACCTAGAGGTCGAGCCCAGGCTAGAGCTGCAGCCCCAGCTAGGGGTCAAGATAGGGAGCCATCACGAGATCCTGCTATTACTCTCGAGCCAGAGTTTTTTCCACCCCAGTTATTGGTGGGTCAGGGGATAGCCAAGGCACCATCGGGGTTTATTTCTTCTTTATTGCTCAGAGATTCCTTGGTATAATTATTGGGATTAGTTGGTGGTACACTGTCTGATGGTGCACAATCTGCAGATCTGTGTGGTATAGACTCAGAGGCGCAACCTATAGCTGTGACTCCCAGAGTTGAGATCCCTCCAGCACTGGTACTTTTTCAGCAGGTAGCCACCCAGCCTGCTATGTCTATTGAGGAGCAGAAGATATTGGGTAGATTTCATAGATTAACTCCACCAAGCTTTACAAGGACTACGGGTGAGAATGCATTTGAGTTCTTGACTGCTTGTGACAATATGCTTCATAATTTAGGCCTAGTTGAGGATGGTAGGGTCTACTACACTACTTTTTAGTTGGACATGGAAGCTAGACATTGGTGGAGAGGTTATCTTTATTCCAGGCCAGCTGGATCTTTCCCTATGACATGGACTCAGTTCTCTGAGGTCTTCTTGGAGAAGTATAAGCCTCGCAGTCTTCGTGAACGCCTAAGAGATCAGTTCACCTACTTACAGCAAGGGTTTATGACATTTCTTGAGTGGGAGGCATGATTTCATGAGTTGGCAAGATATGCTATTGTGATCTTGCATACCGAGTATGAGAGGATTCAGTGTTATGTTAAGGGAATGAACTTTTCTCTTCGCATGGCTACTCAGAGTTTGGTTGTTGTTGGTAGGTCTTTCGTTGAGATTTGTAATTATGCCCAGACTATGGAGGAGATGCATCGCGAGGCCCAAGGGGGCAGCGATAAAAGACCACGTCATCAGGGCAGTTTTAGTGGGAGCCGTAGAGGCTCAAGGTTCAGAGGCAGAGGTTCTCAGGGTTGGTACCCTCCACGTCAATCTTATTCGTATCAGGATCACTATAGTAGGCCTATTCAGGAAGCACTCCAGATTACTAACGAAGGTTAGTCCAGCTTTAGTGATTACTATGGCTCGAGAAATGGTCAGTCCCCGAGAGGTGCACATTCTGGGTCTTTCAGTCGAGGTGGCTATTTTGGGTTAGCTGGACACTCTAAACAAAGTGGTGTTTCTGGGCCTTCCTAAACTTGTGGAGTGATTAGTCATTTCTCTAGGAAGTGTTCCCAACGTGGGATGATTCAGCCTATAGTGCAGAGTGTTCAGCAGATCATATCAGTGCCGCCTTCAGCTAGAGGTAGTGTTTAGGGTTACAGGGGTGGTCCCCAAGGTTCTCAGGCAGGTAGGATGGGTGGTAGGTCAGATGCCCAGCCAGGTGGCGGGCGAGGTCATTTATATGTTGTACCTGGTAGGCCAGAGGCACAGTTTTTGGATGCTGTTATTACAGGTACGATTTTAGTGTGCCATCAGCCAGCTGTTGCTTTATTTGATCTGGGATCCACTTATTCATATGTTTCTGCTTATTATGCACCGCAGTTAGAGTTGTCTTGGGAGCCTTTATCTATACCATTGTGTGTATCTACTCCCGTGGGTGATTCTTTAGTAGTGGATCAGATTTATAGATCATGTGTTGTGATCGTTTGAGAGTTTGATACTCGAGCTGATCTTATTATGTTAGATATAGTGGACTATGATATGATTCTGGGGATGGACTTGTTATCCCCTTATCATGTGGTCTTGGATTATTTCGTCAAGACAATTACCTTAGCCATGCCTGGCATTTCTTGGGTTATGTGGCAGGGTTCTTTTAACTGCTCACCGACGGGGATCATTTCTTATGTTCGGGCTAGGAGTTTGGTGTCAAGGGGTTGTGAGTCTTATCTTGCTTATATTCGTTATGTCTACATGGAGGGTCACTCGGTTGACTCTATTCCTATTGTCTGTGAGTTTTTTGATGTGTTCTCTACCGACCTGCCTGGCCTTCCTCCTAAGCGTGATATTAAGTTTGCTATTGATCTTGAGCCGGGCACCCGACCTATTTCTATGGCTCCTTACCATATGTCTCCTACTGAGCTTAGGGAGTTGAATTCTTAGCTCCAGGTTTTGTTGGTCAAGGGTTTTATTAGATCAAGCGTATCACCATGGGGTACTCCTATCTTGTTCGTGAAGAAGAAGGATGGTTCTATGCATATGTGTATTGACTATAGGTAGCTGAACAGGGTGACCATGAAGAACAAGTACCCTATGCCTCGCATTGATGATTTATTTGACCAGCTTCAGTGTGCGATAGTTTTTTTCTAATATTGACTTGAGATTCTGATATCATCAGTTGAGGATTCGGGTTGAGGACATCCCTAAGATAGCCTTCAGGACTTGATATGGCCATTATGAGTTCATAGTGATGTCTTTTGGGTTGACCAATGCCCCAAAAACATTTATGGATTTGATGAATTAAGTTTTCGAGCCCCATTTGGAATCCTTTGTGACTATTTTCATTAATAAAATATTGGTGTATTCTAGAAGTAGGGAGGAGCATGAGGATCATTTGAGGATTGTGCTTCAGACTTTGAGAGATCACAGGCTTTATCCCAAATTCTCAAAGTGTGAGTTTTGGCTCGATTCGGTTACATTGCTAGGACATATGGTGTCTAAGGATGGGATTATAGTGGATCCGGTGAAGATAGAGGCAATTAGCGATTGGGCCAGACCTACATCTCCGACTGAGGTTCGTAGCTTTATTGGCTTGGCAGGTTACTACAAATGGTTTGTTGAGGATTTTGCTTTTATTGCCATGCCGATGACTAGGTTGACTAGTAAAGAGGTTCCTTTTTAGTGGTCTATTGAGTGTGAGTTGAACTTGCAGAAGCTCAAGGAGATGCTCACTTCAGCTCATATATTGACTCTTTCTGTTGAGGGCAAGGGGTATACAGTTTATTATGATGCTTTTGGTATTGGTTTGGGTTGCGTACTAATGCAGCAGGGCCGAGTTATCGCTTATGCATCGAGGCTGCTTAAGGTTCATGAGAAAAACTATCCCACATATGACATGGAGTTGGCGGCAGTAGTTTTCGCGCTTAAGATTTTGAGGCATTACTTGTATGGTTTTTATTGCGAGATCTTCACTGACCATCATAGTCTTCAGCACCTTATGACTCAGAGGGAGCTTAATTCTATACATTGTAGGTGGATTGAGTTGCTGAAGGACTATGACATCTCTATTCTTTACCATCCGGGCAAGGTGAACGTGGTAGTGGACGCCTTGAGCCGGAAGGTGGTGAGTATGGGTAGTTTGGCTTCTATTTCAGTTTCAGAGCGGTCGTTGGCTTGAGACATCCAGTCCTTAGCTAACTTGATGGTTTGGCTTGATATTTTACACTCTCGGAAGATCCTTGCGAGTGTTAAGGCTAGGTCTACCTTATTCGAGTAGATTCAGAGTTGCCAGTTTGAGGATAGTAGACTTTGTGGCCTCCATGACCAAATTTTGAGGGGTGAGTCCCATCGGGCTACCCTAGATTCAGAGGGAATTCTGAGATTTGATGGTCGCATTTGTGTTTCGAGGGTTAGGGGCTTGATTTATTTGATATTACGAGAGGCTCATAGCTCCAGATATTCTATTAACCCTGGGATAGCTAAGATGTATAGAGATTTGAGACAGCTTTATTGGTGGAGTGGCATGAAAAGAGATGTTGTAGGTTTTGTAGCTCATTACATATGTTGTCATCAGGTAAAGGATGAGCATCAACAACATGGTGGATTACTTCAGAGGCTACCCATTCCTGAGTGGAAATGAGAGTGCATTACTATAGACTTTGAGATTAGTTTGCCTCGTACTTCCTGAGGTTTAGATAGTATTTGGGTCGTAGTAGATCCGTTGACCAAATAGGCTCATTTCATCTGGATTCAAATTTTCTTCTGTGTCGAGAGGTTAGCCCGCATCTATGTTTGTGAGATAGTTCACCTTCATGGAGTACCAATGTCCATTATTTTAGACAGAGGCTCAGTGTTCACTTCTAGCTTCTAGAGGACTTTTCAGGAAGAGTTGGGCACTCAGGTTGATGTTAGCACGGGAATAAACTGATGGTCAGTCGGAGCAGACTATTCAGGTCTTAGAGAACATGCTCTATGTGTGCGTGATGGACTTTGGAAGTTAGTGGGAATAACACTTAGCTTTAGCGGATTTTGCCTATAATAATAACTACCATTCGAGCATTGAGATGGCACCTTTTGAGGATTTATATGGTACGCGTTGTCAGCCTCCGATTGGCTGGTTTGAGACTTTGGACATTAGCCCCTGTGGCACTGACCTATTTAGTGAGTTGTTGGATAGGTTGAGAGCAGCTCAGAGTAGGCAAAAGAGTTACACTGATCGTAGACTTTGTGCCATGAAGTTTGGAGTTGGTGATCGTATTTTCCTCTGTGTATTGCCTATGAAGGGTGTGATGAGGTTCGGGAAGAAGGGTAAGCTCAGTCCCAGATATATCAGTCCATTCGAGATATTGCAGATAGTTGGAGAGGTAGCTTATGAGTTGGCCTTACCCCCAGATTTTGCAGCTGTTCATCAAGTTTTTCATGTCTCTATGTTGCGGTGTTACATTTTGGATGATTCACATGTACTTCGGTGGGACTCGATTCAGTTGGATGAGAGGTTGACATTTGTAGAAGAGCCATTCCTCGTTTTAGCCAAGGATGTCAGACGATTGCGCGCTAGAGAGATTCGAGTGGTTAAGGTACAGTGGAGGCACCGTCTAGTCTAGGAGGTTGCCTAGGAGATCGAGAGCGAGATGCGAACCCAGTATCCCCACCTGTTTGAGCCTTCAGGTACTTCTTGACCTTTACTTTCGCAGATGAAAGTCTTTTTAGTAGTGGATATTGTAATGACCCTCCAGGTCATTTTTTGCATTTCCACATTATTTCGTCATTTAGAGCTTTCCCATAGCTGCCCCAAGTCATTTATCACTTGTTGGAGATGACAGTTTGGTTACCAGACAGTTTGTTTGGTTTTTAGAGCCAATTCCCTGTTTTGAAGTCTTTGTTGTTCAAATTTGGCTACAGGGCCTAAACTTTAGGTAAACAACCTCGTATGCCAATTCCCTATTTTGAAGTCTTTGCTGTTCAAACTTGGTCCCGGTCCCGAGGCTTCTGGATAGATTTTGGCCTACTGGGCAAAGAGTGATGAAACAACCATTTAGGTGTGGGACCCATTTTTCATTGAAACGATCCCAGGTGGGAATTTTGATTGCTCCATTGAGTCCGGAATGTCGAATTAGATAGGGTAGCATAGTTAGTTGCCTTTATGGGATTCCGAACGAATCTCGAGGGTGCGTCAGAGACTTGGCAAAAACCAAGTCATAGTTGGTGTATGCCTTCAGCTGGTGCAACCGCTTAAGCAGGCATTTGGCTGCTTAAGCGGAAGCTGCTTTAAAGGCTTGGGTACCGCTTTAGCGGGTAGCACTGGTCCCAGATGGACCGCTTTAGCGGAGAACACACCGCTTTAGCAGATGTCGCTTAAGCGATGTTTTGTCCGCTTTAGCGGAGGTCGACCTGGTCCATGTACCGCTTTAGTGGTAATATGCCGCTTTAGCGGTCAAGTGGGTGCTTTAGCGGTACCTGCAGTGTATTTAATCCCCTTTCACCCATTTTTCTCTCATTATTCTATAAGTGTTGGGCGTTAAAAGCCCTAGAGAGAGGGGAGGCGATTCTTGGGAGATCAAAGGAGGTTGGAGAGTTCGTCAAAGCCTTTTTCCTCATCTTAATCCTTGTAAGTTCCGTCTAATTTCTCGATAGATTCTATGTTTTAGGTTTAAATTCCCAATTCATTTATGGGTTGATTTAGGATGTTTTGGAGCTTCGAATTTACCCATTCTTGAGGGTAAATGATCCTTGGGCCTTGAGGGACATTTTGACGATTTCAAATTTATGATTCTATAAGTGGGCCCACATGGAATTTTTAGCTTAATTTTGGAACCAAAGCATTTTTATTCAATATGGGTATCATTATTCTCGTATTAATGAGTAGATTGTTATTATGATAGTGTGGCATCGAGCAGAGGCTTCTTGGGAGGGAAAAGCCCTAATTTAGAGGACTTTATCCAGCATTCTTCAACGTACAAGTAGGATAGGATTACCTAACTTATATATTGAGCTTTATTATGACATTAGTATGATATTGTGCTAGTTTTGTGTTGGAAATTACAATTTGGTTGCTTAGTTAGTGAAGTTTGATTTATTGGGCCGATTTGTGAGTCGTTTCGGGGGTAGAATCAATGCATTTACCCTTCCTTTAGGTCAAATGATGATTTTAGGCTTTATTTAGACTTATGTAATAACTTGTAATGGGATTTTGGAGACTTATTCATTTTTGCATAGAATTCGCCTTTGTATGGACTTTCGGGTCTAAAAGCGGGCTCCGCTGGCCCTCTTTTATGTTGTGCAATCTCTTTTATCTCTTGTAGACTTAGGAGGCCTTCATTCGCAGCATTATAGTTAATCTTGAATGTTAGGCTATATAGTATTCACCTAGTTCGGGGCTAGGCTAGTTATTGTGACTTTACTCTATTATACTGGTTCAAGTCTGGGTTTCTACTATATGATTATGGTATTAAAGACCGTTTGAGTTCGGCATCTATCATATAGTTATGGTATTAAAGATCGGTTTGAGTCCGGCATCTATGATATGATTATGGTATTAAAGACTGGTTCGGGTCCGGCACTTTATAGTTCATCTATGATATTGTGAATCTGGTATTTCACGGTACGAAAGGTTTCTCGGATATGGGAGTATTGGTTGGTAATATCATGCTTAAGGTCTATAGATCTCCTCTTAATTGTATCCATTGGGCTTATGGGGGCTCGATTGGGTTAGTCTTCTCTTGTTTTCACCTTCTAGGCTTATGGGGGCCTAGTTAGGTTATAATTAGTTTACTTTAATTTCGGTATCGCGTGTTTAATTATTTACGTTTCCTGTGTTGGAGCATAATATCAGGTTTTCCCCTTTCTCCTTGACTAAGCTTACATTCTCGCATTTTATTATTCTTTCATTTTAATTTAGTTCAGTCGACCGATGATGCCTACTAAGTACCCGTTGTTTTGGTACTCATACTGCACTTCTGCATCCTTTTTTGGTGCAAATCTGAGTGCTAGCTGCCATCGCTGGTATTCCTTCTAGCTTTCTTAAAGGATCCGGAGATAAGGTGAGTTTTTAGATTCGAAGTTGATCCCCTCTCCTTCCTAGATTTTGTGATAGTCTTTAAATTCGAGACTATCTGTATATTGATACTACTAGTACTCTTATTCTTTTGATTAGTGGCTCTTGAACTGGCCTTACTAGTTCATAGGATTTTCTTTTGTTCTTTCTATTTTCTGTTTGGGATTTTAAGATCATATTTATACTTATATCTCCTTCGATCTTATTTTATGCTTATTTTTCAGTATTTATCCCGTCTTCCTCCTTTTATCCCATTACTTGTCATTCGGGGCTACGGTTTGGTTTACCTACAGGTGGGTTATAGTATGTGCCATCATGACTCTGAAAATGGGTTGTGACACGGGTTATAAGGGAATCAGGTCACGTTTAGTTCAATAATATGGAGTGATGAGTTTGAAGTCGAGTGAGGTCCCCTCGAGGTTTTGGTTCGTGGCTCCTATCATTACATAAACAAAATACAATAAATAAAAAATACAAGATTCTATCTACTCTATTTGTCTTGGGTCTTTATTTAGATCTCCCCTTTTGATCTTCAGTTACCATCTCACCCTCTTTTGATGGGTACCTTGATCTTGAAACTGAGGTTTGAGACTTGAACTTGAAACTTAGAGTGTGTCTGTGATGTTCTTTCAAATGACAGTCTAAGAATGTTTTTGGATGCTTATTTTCTTGATCAATAGCTGGATATAAATCGACGTGAGGATGGCGGGCCGCTACATGCATTTGAAAACTAATTCTGATAGTCATTGAGATTGAACGTCTGGTAAGAATTGGGACTATGTCCTTGGACATCAAGATTATAATCTACTACGAAAAACCTGAAAGACATTATAAAAAAAAAAAAAAAAAATTCCCTAGTTTTCACTAGAAAAATTTTGTGAGTTATTAACAACAGTAACTTTGAAAAAGGTCTCAGACTAGAAAGTATATATCCTAGGAGAAAAATGAAAAAAACTGTGTTTGACTAGGAAATTTTTATCCTAGGAGATGAATGCGAAATAACTGTCTTCGACTAGGAAATATTTATCCTAGAAGATGAAGGAAAAAATAACTGTCTACTACTAGGAAATATCATCTTAGAAGAAAATGAAAATTAACCGTCTCAGACTAGGAAATGTCATCTTAGGAGAAAAATGAAAAACAACTGTCTCACACTAGAAAATGTCATCCTAGGAGAAAATGAAAAGCGACCATCTTAGACTAGGAAATGTCATCCTTGGAGAAACATGAAAAACGACTGTCTCAGACTAGGAAATGTCATCCTAAGAGAAAATGAAAAGCGACCGTCTATGACTAGGAAATGTCATCCTCGGAGAAAAATGAAAAACAACTATCTCAAACTAGGAAATATCATCCTAAGAGAAAATGAAAAGTAATTGTCTCATACTAGGAAATGTCATCCTAGGTGAAAAATGAAAAACAACTGTCTCAAACTAGGAAATGACATCCAAGGAGAAAATAAAAGTAACCGTCTCAGACTAGGAAATGTCATCCTAGGAGAAAAATGAAAAACGACTGTCTCAGAGTAGGAAATTTCATCCTAGGAGAAAATAAAAAGCTACCATCTCAGACAAGGAAATTTCATCCTAGGAGAAAAATGAAAAACAACCATCTCAAACTAGGAAATATCATCCTAAGAGAAAATTAAAAGTAACCGTCTCAAACTAGGAAATGTCATCCGAGGAGAAAAATGAAAATGACTGTCTCAGACTAGGAAATGTCTTCCTAAGAGAAAATAAAAAGTAACTGTCTCATACTAGGAAATGTCATCCTAGGAGAAAATGAAAAGCGACCATCTCATAAGAAAAATTTAAAAAAAACCATCTCAGACTAGGAAATGTCATCCTAGGAGAAAAATGAAAAACAACTGTCTCAGACTAGGAAATGTCATCCTAGGAGAAAAATAAAAAACAACTGTCTCAGACTAGGAAATGTCATCTTAGGAGAAAATGAAAAATGACAGACTATAAAATGTCATCCTAGGAGAAAAATGAAAATTGACTATCTCAGACTACGAAATGTATCCTAGGAGAAAATGAAAAGTAATCATCTCAGACTAGGAAATATCATCTTAGGAGAAAAATGAAAAACGATTGTCTCCGACTATAAATTGTCATCGTAGGAGAAAATAAAAAGTGATGGATATATGCATGAAACAGATAAAAGTGAAAGTTTTTACTGTAATCCTGTTTTCCAGCTTGAACCACTAAAATTGCCTTTATATCAACAAAATTGCCCCTATTTTAGGGAAAGAAAGAAAGATTGTGAGTTTCAAAGTGATAGTCGGTTTTTGGCCTAGGCTTTGAGTACAACAATTTCTTTTGTTTCAATGCTCGACCTTGACTTCAACTTGGGTAGATTGTGCTCATTGCATAGACAACCTCATTGAAGAACCTCTATTTGAAAATTTCAAACCCCCATATCCGTCGTAATAGTCTCATCCGACAAACACTGAATATTATATTCATTGTCAAACTTGCCAACCACAATAAATTATAGTGGGTATCTTTTTTTTTGAATCATGTCATATTTGATGTGTCGGCCATACTTTGCTTTGGCAATTGAAAAGCTAATAGCAAATTTTGAAATCATTTCTTGTATGTTTTAACAAAGTCTAACTCGAAGAAAAATGAAATAGAATAAAGCAATGAAAATAAAGAGTATTTGACAAAGATGTCTCTTTTGAAAAAAGAAGAAAAGAAGAGACTCTGTTGAATGTGGTAGTCACCTTTAATGATCATGACATGCACTTTGTATTAAATGACCTGATTTCTCAAATCAATTTGAACTCTATTCTCGTTGAACATGCAGACTTTAAAAGGTCAGGTTTCTAAGTTGGGAACTTTGCATTAGACTCACAACCCTCAATTAACTAGTGGTGCTCCGAAGAGTCTTCACCAACAAGTCTCTCTCATTTCATTTTTTTATCTCTCACTCACTATCACCTTACGGTGTACATAAGGATTTTCACTAATAAGACTCTCTTATTTTTCATTTTCTCTCAACTCAATGATACCTTACGGTGCTTGTGGGACGCTCTCTGATAAAACTCTCTTATGCAAGCAACATGACATTGCTCCTCATATGATAATCAACACTGAAGGCATGCCTGACTTGCCTTTATTAAAAATTGATCAGAAGGTCTTTATTTGGACTGTAATGTGGCATTTAGACAAGGTAAGAAAGAAATAGATGATATGAAAGCTCAAAAATAACATATATAACAGGGTTAAGTCTTACAACTTTTGGAATCGATTCTTTTTGGCAAAAATGAGCACTCTTTTTTATTGCCCCAGTTTCTCCAAATCAACTAAAGGCCTTGGATTAGAGTGAAACTAGGGCTAAAAGGATCGGAGTTGATTTTTGCTTGTTTTGACTTTTTTTGACTCTATTTCTTTTTCTTGAATTTTTTTTACTTTTGACACTATTGAAATTCCAAAAGAGGAATATGAAAGAAATTAAAATTAAGGCTCAATCGGGATAGCAAAGGATTACACAATATTTGGATAGCAGAATAAAATGCCTTCGTCAGCTCAATTCTTAAAAATGTTGAATACAAGCACACACTTAAGAACCAGAAGTTAAAATCACAACATCTATATTGATTAACATGTAGCCACTTTCCTTCCATGATTGTCCACTAGAAATCTCCATATCGACAATTTCTTCATAACAGTTGACACTTGTCAATTTAGATCAAACTTGCCCTTTTAACCTCTTTCGACATCAAAGGATTTCTTTCACTTTATCGATCCACTTCAAATTTCTATAGTTCAAGATGTTTCAGTCCTCTATCATTTTCTCAAATGTTTTTCTCTCATTTTTAACTTCTTTAGCATATTCATTCATGACTAGATAGGTTTTTAAGATCTAGCCAAAAATTCTACATGTATATCATGTTACTAAAACTAAAATAAAAAGAAATAGATATAAACAGAGCTTAGTAGAATGGATCAAAATGACTCAAAATAGAAAATTGCATTTCATTATGTAAAGATAGAAGGGTTTGACAATAAGACAAACAAATTAAGCTATAGGTTACAACCCTGAATAACCTAAACAAGAAAAACTACAATAAGACTCATAAACAAATAAAATAAAAAGATATGAGGGTTTGACACAATAAAACAAACAAATTAAAATCTAGATTACAACCCTGAAATAATCAGATAACAGGAATGACGACAAAACAAACTACCAATACTCCTTCCTAGAGAAGAAAGAAGTGTCTTTCTAATCACCGGACTTGACATCTTAGCCACTTGTTTGCATATCAACCTTAATGGAACCTCCACTAATTTTAGTTTTCTTTCCTTGAGAATTGGGAGAATTACTAGTTTCTTCATCACCATAAATCATCTCAATAAAATATACATCATTATTTGCTGGTAGAGGATTATGAGTAATATTTGGGGGATCACTGTTGTCACGCCTCAAATCCTACTGGGGCGGACAGGTACCCATAGCCGTAAAGGCCCGAGAGCACAAACCCATAACCTTGTACTTACCATGCATTGCCATGAACATTTAAAGATGCTGCCAACTATGGATATAATGCTTTAATAAAAATAAACCACGTATACATGACTTGGCCATTGTGCCACAATGACTGGGAGACAAGGCACAACCACACTTCACTTTACCATCTACAAAGCCTTTAAAAGAGATATAAACTTAGATAAGGTCGGGATAAGTCCCCACCTTACACTTAGCTACTATACAATACCAAAACATATATAAAAGACTCGAAAAGCCCCGAATCAACCTGGAGCTCACCAATAGTGGTTGGATGTCCTGTGCTCCTACTGGAGGGATCTACTAGCTGAAGTACCTGTACCTGCAGCATGAAATGCAGTTTCCCCCATGAGCGACATCAGTACGAAAGAATGTACTGAATATGTAAGGAAAAGAGTAACTAATATGTAAAGTGAAAGCTCAAATGAAATCAGAACAAGTGTAAACCATAATAGACCACCTTTACCTATATCTGTGGAATCATGTATATTACATTCTATTCTTTACTTTACCATTATTACTTTATAATATTTGTAAGCCATGTGATGCAAATAAGCAACTGATCAGTGGTAAATACATAAGTTGGGATTGACCCATGCTAGGCTTACACCCCTGAGCTGCCACCCATATATAAAACGAATTGGGATTGGCCCATGCTAGGCTTACACCCCTGAGCTGCCACCCATATATAAATGAATTGGGATCGGCCCATGCTAGGCTTACACCCCTGAGCTGCCACCCATACATAACTAGATGTGCGTTTCTTAGTTTATTACCTTTGAGATTGTTACTTTGGTGGTCATGACATTATTGAGCTTTGGGACAGTAGTCCACCAGTAAAATACATGACTAAACACTTGATGCAGTAATAATGTGGTAGGGAGAAGTTTGTACACAAATGAAATGCCTAGGAGCTAAAATAACACACGGATCTTATTTGACTAAAAGGAGAACTTATGAAGCTTGCTATTGAATATAGACATGCAGACTAGGTAATAAGCATATATTGGGGTATTTTAACATATTAGGGAGTGGGAGCAAGGTCGTTAGCTACATGGGAGATCATACTCTGCCACTATGTATCATTTTCCATGGGAGAACTTTGGAATCTCACTTTGTAACACAAGTGTTGGATTTCATGCCAAAGAATACGGAATAAAGTAGCCTTACATACCTTGTTGTATAACTCCAGTATTACCCCGAATTAACCTCCTTCCTTTTAGATTACTTATCTACAATGAAGTATGTGGTAAAACTAGTATTAGTAATTAATTAACAAATTTGGGATATTCAACTTCACTCAAAATAGTAGCTGGGCAGAACTCCCGTAATTCACCAAATCAAGGGTGTTCTTTCAACCCCTTCTCCTCTAATTACATTTGTACAACACACGGATTCATATAAGATTCCCGGAGACTTCTTTGTCTTCATAACATGTACAAAACAGTCTACAAAGTATGATAGGTAGCAAGCCTATACAACCACTAATTAAGTGGCGTATCATTACACCCTCCTTTTATATGTCAATGCCAACAGCTCACATCCCTTTTTCAGATCAACCAAGTTGTCCCCAAATATAGACATAAAACAGCCCCTAAAATAGTCCTAAAATTCTTTATTATAGCAACCCAATATTGAACTCATTATCCCTTGCATTCTTAACAATAATATATATATAATTCTTCAACAAGACATGTATATAGAAAAGTGCAAAAATGGGCAGTAGCTTTACCTTAATTTCTAAAATTTATACACTAAATTTGCACTTCTTTTAAGAGCTTGAATTATCCTTCAAAGTTAACCAACAAGAGAATAAGGCCTCTTAATAACCAAGGGATATAGGGCAGCTAACATGGAGGAAAGGCAGTCCCATACTTTTAAGCATAACCAACATGATTTCCTAGTTTCTAACAGAAGAATCAAGCTAAATCCATAAGTATTTTCACTTACCTTAGCTAGCAAAGGTGAGGGTTTCTTCAAGAACCCTAGGAGGAGTATAGGGGTTGTTGTTTTAAGCCTTGAGAGAAAAGTGAGAAAGCTGAAGTTAAAACCTAGAATTTGTGTTAAAAATGAGTAAAAAGACCAGTTATATTGGTCTTATATTGATCCCTCTAGAACCTCCTATTTTAACTCTATTTTCAGCCACAAATTAGTCCAAGTAGGTGATGCACCTACTTAAGGGCTCAAACTGCTCAAAAGTTCAAAGTAGGTGATACACCTACTTGCTTTATCAATGTCTAAAATGGACCTTCAACTCATTGGGATTTTGGGTAGATTTTAGGTGTTGGGCTGCCCATTCTCCTCTCCTTTTATTTTACTTAGTTTGGGCCTTAAAAGAGTCCATTAATATAGTCCTTAATCTAATTCGTTAACTTAAGTAGGTAATACACTTCTTTGGCATATTTAACTTGGCCCAAATCTAATCCATAACCTTGGTTCCATTAACTTGGTCCATATATCTCAAGTAGGTGATTCACCTACTAGCTTAATTAAGTCAAGCAAGCACCTCAATAGTTAATTCCATTTTTAGTTCTTAATCCCTTTAATTTAACTTAAATCTTATGTACACTTGGTAACTTTAAACTTTAAATTCAAATACCTACTCACGATCCCAAGTTTAAATAGTTGCATCGACGTTAACTTAGTCGTATCACATTAATATGAACGGGCAGTTCCTTCCAGCCTATCTTACCGTCGCTAGTCATATAGGAAACCGAGTCCATTACCCATACCATATCAAGTGACATATAAGTAGAACTAGTACATGTAGGATATAGGGTGTTACATCCTCCCCCCCTTAGGAACATTCGTCCTTGAATGTTAGCATGATTATCTAGCCTAAACAAGTTCAAGCCTAAGTTTAATCTTCCTGTTACAACATAATATTTATATATACATACTTACTTATCATTGTTCCAATTCAGCAACTTGGACCTTCTTTTTAGATTTGAATAAATGAGGGTACTTAGATTTCATCACTTCCTTAGCTTCCCACGTGATCTCTTCTACTTGCTGGTTCCTCCAAAGTACCTTTACGAAAGCTACTTCTTTATTTCTTAACTTCTTAACTTGTAGATCAAGAATAGCAATGGTTACTTCTTCATAAGTGAGATCTTCCACAACTTGTACATCTTCAGTAGGAGTAATACAAGATGGATCTCCTATGCACTTCCAGAGCATTGAGACGTGAAACACCGGATGAACTGTTGAGAGATATTGGGGTAGCTCTAACTCATATGCAACTTGGCCAAACCTTTGAATAATATTATATGTCCCTATATAACGTGGACTTAGTTTTCCCTTTTTACCAAACCTCATTGCCCCTTTCATTGGTGACACCTTTAAGAATACCCAATCTCTATAGCAAATTCTAGCCCTCTTTTTTTAATATCTGCATATGATTTGTGTCGACTTTGAGCTGTTTCTATCCGTTGTTGTATCACCTTAACTTTTTTCCATAGCTTGATGAACAAGATCTGGCCCAAATAAGGTAGTTTCACCTACTTCAAACCATCCAATTGGTGATCTACACTTCCTTCCATATAAAGCTTCATAAGGTGCCATTTTGATACTTGAATGATAGCTATTATTGTAGGAAAACTCAATAAGAGGTAAATGATCATCCCAACTACCTTTGAAGTCCAATACACAAGCTTGCATCATATCTTCAAGTATTTGAATGGTACGTTCTACTTGTCCATCCGTTTGAGGATGAAAAGTTGTACTTAAATTCACTTGCGTTCCTAAACTCTTTTGAAATGACTTTCAAAAGTTTGTAGTAAATTGAACTCCCCTATCAGATATAATAGAGATTGGGACTCCATGTAGCCGAACTATCTCTTTAATATACAATTTTGCATACTCTTCAGCTATATAAGCGGTCTTAACTGGCAGGAAGTATGCTGATTTGGTAAATCTATCAACTATTACCCATATGGAATCAAACTTCCAAATTGTACGAGGCAAACCAGTGATGAAATCCATATTGTTCATGTTCCACTTCCAAATTGGAAGATCCAAACGTTGCATATAACCTCTGGGTTTTTGGTGCTCTACTTTAACTTGTTGACAACTTGGATATTGGGCTACAAATTCTGCAATGCTCTTCTTCATGTCACCCCACCAATACACTCCTTTCAAATCATGATACATTTTAGTTGATCCCGGATGGATAGAATACCTTGAATGATGCGCTTCCATCATAATCCTATTTCTTAGCCCATCTACATTAGGTACACATAATCTGTTTTGGCATCGAAGTACTCCGTCTTGTGTAAGCTCAAATGTCTTTGTCATACCTTATTGTACATTCTCCTTAAGCTGTATTAAAATAGGGTCTGCATACTGCTTCTCTTTCACCTCAGCTACTAATGAAGATTCTGCCGCATTTACACAATAACTCCTTCGTCTGGAGATTCAAGAAGGAGAACTCCCAAGCTAGCTAGTTGGTGTAGATCTTTAGTCATCCCTTGTTTTTTCGTGGACTGCCCATAAGTGCTCACCATTGTCTTACAACTTAATGCATTAACTACTACATTTGCTTTCCCCGGATGATACAAAATATCAATATCATAATCTTTTAATAGTTCAAGCCACCTCTACTGCCTCAAATTTAGGTCTCTCTATTTAAATATATAATGAAAACTCTTATGGTCAGTATATATGTCAAAATGAACCTCATACAAGTAGTGGCGCCATATCTTTAAAGCAAATACAACTACTGCTAACTTAAGATCATGTGTTGGATAATTTTTCTAATGTGGCCACAATAGTCTTGAGGCATAAGCTATTACTTTACCATGCTGCATCAATACACATCCTAAGCCAACTTCTAAAGCATCACAATACACCACATACTCTTCTGTACTCTCTGGAAGTACCAATACGGGTGTAGAAGTCAACTTATTCTTCAGCTCTTGGAAACTCCTTTCACATGTGTCATTCCATTTAAACTTGGCTGCTTTGTGTGTTAATTTTGTTAAAGGTGAAGAAATAGAAGAAAACCCTTCAAGAAATAGAAGAAAACCCTTCAACAAACCTTCTATAATAACCTGCCAACCCAAGAAAACTATGAACCTCCATAGGTGTTGCTGGTCTTCGCCAGTACTTCACGACTTCTATCTTTTGAGTATCAACCCTTATTCCTTCATCAGATACAATATGGCCCAAGAATGCTACAGATTTTAACCAAAACTCATATTTAGAGAACTTTGCATATAACTTACGATCACAAAGAACCTGTAACACCTGCCGCAAATGATTAGCATGGTCCTCTTTCGATCTTGAATACACCAGAATATCATCAATAAATACTATCACAATCACATCTAAGAATGTCTTGAACACCCTATTCATCAAATTCATAAAAGTTGTTGTGCATTTGTTAGCCCAAATGACATAACTAAAAACTCATAATGACCATACCGTGTTCGAAAAGTTGTCTTGGTATATGTTTCTCTTTGACCCTCACTTGGTGGAAACACGACCGCAAATCAATCTTTGAGAAACACATAGCACCTTGAAACTGATCAAATAAATCATCAATTCTTGGAAGGGGATATTTGTTCTTAATAGTCACCTTATTCAGTTGCCGGTAGTCAATACACATTCTCAACATGCCATCTTTATTACACACAAATAACACTGGTGCGTATCAAGGGAACATACTAGGCCTTATGAATCCTTTTTCTAGCAAGTCTTTCAATTTCTCTTTCAACTCCCTTAATTTTTCTGGAGCCGTTCTATACGAAGGAATAGAGATAGGTTGAGTATATGGGATCACATCAATACCAAACTCTACTTCTCGATCCGGAGGCAAACATAGACGATCTTTAGGAAATACATTGGAAAATTCATTTACCACTGGAATCGATTGAAGATTTGATGGCTCCGCATCTATATATTTCACTCTCACTGGATGACATATGTACCCTTTAGACATTATTTTCTTTACCTTAAGATAAGAAATAAGTTTACCTCTTGGCACCCCAACATTACCCCTCCATTCAAGGACTATCTCTTTTGGAAAATGGAAATGCACCTTCTTAGTTTGGCAATCTATTATGGCATCACAAGAAGCCAACCAATCCATACCCATTATAACATCAAAGTCTATCATTTCTAGTTCAACAAGGTCGGCCAATGTGTCATGATCACAAATGGTTACTATGCAATTATGATAAACTCTTCTGGCTATAATAGACTCTCCAATCATTGTAGACACTTCAAATGGATTAACCAGTGATTCAGGTGCTCTTTTGAACTTTTCGATAATCAATGGAGTGACATATGATAGTATAGAAATCGAATCAATTAATGCATATACATTATGTGAAAATACGGACAATGTACCTGTAAACACATCAGGAGAAGCCTCCAAATTTTGGTGACCTGCTAGAGCATATGTACGATTCTGAACTCCACTAGAACTAGTTGCTCCTTTTAACACCTCCAACAAGACCTATAGGCTGTATACCCCTACCCAAGGAAGGCACCAATGATGATGATGCAACGGCTGATCCAGTAGGTCATGCCATACCACTCATGCCCTTTTGTGGGCACTCTCTTATCATGTGCCCCGACATACCACACCAAAAGCAAGCATCTGTCCCAAATTGGCATGCACCTAAATAAAGCTTTCCATATTGCCTACATGGCTGTAGAGGAGGTCTTGATTGGCTCATACTCCCTTGCTCTTTATACCCGCTATCCATGAACCTTGGCTCTCACTTCTTTGCCCAAATTGATTGCCTCTAAACCCTTGGAATTGGGGTGGAGCACTTCCTGCTGAGTAGGAATATTGAGGTCTGAACTCACATTGGGATGACATAAACTACCCCGTAGGTCTAGCCATCTTGGGATGCCCACTTTCCAAATCTTGTGTTCTTCTTCTATGCCTTTGATTCTCCATTTTTTGTCCAAAAGCTTGTATCCTTGCTATATCCATATCTTTATTCAAAGCAGCAATAGTATAATCTCTAACCAAATACAGATCCAATCTATCCATATATCGATGAACTCTATCATCCATAGTAGCTACTACATTAGGAGCATAACTAGCCAAAGAGTTAAATCAAAGACTATACTCTCTCACGCTCATATTCCCTTGATGAAGATTTAAAAACTTGTCACGACCCGAATTCCAATGGGGCAGACTGGCACCCGAAGTCGATAAGGACCGAGAGAACCAATCGTTACTCATGTCCATTCATATGCATTCCATAAGAAACATCACCACCACGTAAGGACATAAAATGCTAATAGCAGAAATCTTGGAACATGTGATACATACATACGTGAAACTTGGCCGTTAGGGCCATCAAGTCAAAATGGACATACATCTCTTACATTCATATACCCACATATGTCTACAAAAGCCTCTAATAGATGCACATATATAACCATCCTAAAGTCGGGACAAGTCCCTGCTTTATACAACATTTACAATACCAAAATTAATGTACAACTGTGACTCGAAAAGCCCCGAACCAACTGGAGCTCACCAAAGATCAGTAGATGACCCGTAGCTTACTGTAGAGGTCTACTAGTACATGTGCCTGCAGCAAGTAAGGTAAATCCCACAAGGGACGCCAGTACGAAGAATGTACTGAGTATGTAAGGCCATAAGAACAGTATGATACATAAATATTTCAATGGAATCAAATATAAGTGAGTAATCAATATGGATAAGACGTCATTCTGTATGTGTGGAAATATGTACATTACGTGGATTACTTTCTTTACTTTTACGCTCATTCATTCGTTCATCACTCACTTCTTCATTCACTACTCATCCTTCCATTCTTACAATGGCCGGGCCCCAAGCTGATCAGTGGGTAATCAACAGTTTTCGGGATCGACCCATGCTAGGGTTTTATTTTGCCCCTGGGATACCACCCGTATTAGTAGGATTGACCCATGCTAGGTGTTCTTTTCACCCTGGAATACCACCCGAGATATTGGGATCGACCCATGTTAGGTATTTTAACCCCTGGGATACCACCCAAGAATAGAGACTTCATTACCTCACTTCTTAGTCTTTGAAATAGTTCATTCGATGATCAAGTCATTATTGGAACTTTTGAATATAACATTATTGGAATTTTGGAGTCATGTCCATAATTCGGTGACACGTGAATAACAATAGATTAAGAATAAGGTATATATAATTAACAATAGCTGATAACCTGAAATGAGATGCCTTAGGACATTTCGGAAATGAGTAAGTACAATAACAAGGTGAATACTACATGCTGTAGAAGGATACGGAAAGAGTAACCTTACATACCTTATCTTCCCAATACGAATATACAATCCTAAATGTGAACACAATAGTCCAGCTCCTTTCTTACGGTTCACTCTACAACACAAGTACATAACGGAGCTTACGTTAACAACCAACTACCTTACAAGTGCATAAAATGACAACGAGTTACATAATTGCCTTATAACGCCATTTTCCCCTTGACAATACCATTTATGAAATTATCATACCATCAATACCACAACATTCCATACATTGACCAATACATCATAAACCAATAGCATGTCACACCAAGTTCATACTTTACACTTCTCCATCAACACAACATCATAATTACTCCATAAAGTCACCTTAATACACTTCATAACAACATATCGATAAAAATCCCACAATTTATACTCATAGAAAAATAACAATTTAATGAAAATAACCACACCATACATGTTGATATTTCATCCATACCATGCACTTTCATCAAAACCCCATGTCTCCTTTCAAGTTTAAATCACAAAGATGGCACATCTTTTAGCAAAAAGCAAAAGTGCCCTATTCAACCTTGCCAACATAAACATCATGATATACACAATATATCATGTATAGAATATATTAAATCACAATAATAAACACTTACCCAAGCTTGCAAATTGATGATCTTGTCCAAAGTGTCCAAAGAAAAATGGTTGCCTTAGGGTTTGGAAAATAGAGAAATGTCTAGAAAGGCATGTGTGAGTTTTGGAATAAAAATATAATTTATTTGCCTTTATATAGTCCTTGTGGTAATCCTTAGCCAATTCTTGGCATTTAATTCTATGTTTACTTGGTCAAATTTGAAGAATGGGTCATTTTCTCCTTGGGCCTTGCATTTTGGCTTCATTTTGGGCCTCAAATTGAGCCCATTTACACATGTCAACTTAGCCCACCAAATTCAATGCATGATTCACCATATATCTCACGTTTAAATAATTCCATAAATGTCACGACAATATTCAACTCAAGAGATTCATGTTCGTAGCCTCAATCCCAAGAACAAGCAATTCTAGCCACTGATGGCTTAATTGAACATAATTTGATAAAATAATTATGATGACGACTTAACCCCAACTCGGATGCAAAAATTACTCAATAGTATCCCTACTATGATGAAATAATGATACCATAACCCAATAGTCCTCTTTATAGACTAATAATCGTAGAAGAAATCGGGCAAAAAGCACCCCGGCATGCTTCCGGGCGCCCCAAAGACTTAGCTGAAATTCCAGCATTTGAAAGGTGTGCAGGGGCGGACTGGTACGCCCATGGGCGTAACCCCTTGCTGCTTGTGCCACAAAAAATTTGGCCAGAAGCGTCCTGGCACGCCACCTGCAGTGCCCCACACTTAATTTTTGATTTTGACTTTTTTTTGCGGATTTGGTTGGATCTTTCAAGTCCCAACCTTTTACTTGCCTCTTATATTTAAGATCCTTTGCTTGTATGTCCTTTAAAACTCACTTTTCACCCCACAAATTCTCCACAAAGTTACAAACACCACCTACTACAAAAGTCTAAGCACATTTACAAGCACAATATCAAATGTTCCATCAATAACAATGCAAAATACATATTTATTGCTCTCGAACCTAGGGTAAACATGGTTCAAGGTTGTCAAGTAGGGTCAGTAAGGTATGGGTTGTTACATTCTTCCCCCCTTAGAAATATTCATCCTCGAATGTTAATAACATCGTCTCATGTACACCAAATGCATCTCTATATTCACACATATATACATATACACATAATGCTCATAGATACTTACTTGTTATTGCTCCAATCCCTCATCTTGAACGTTCTCTTCCATTTGAAACAGATGAGGGTACTTGGTCTTCATCATTTCCTCGGCTTCCCAGGTGATCTCTTCTACTTGTTGATTTTTTCAAAGTACCTTTACGGAAGATATGTCTTTATTCCTCAATATCTTTACTTGTCGATCTAGAATCGCAATGGGTATCTCTTCATAAGTGAGATCTTCCGTAACTTGGACATCCTTAATGGAAACAATACGAGATGGATCCCCTATGAACTTCCAAAGCATCGAGACATAAAATGATGGATGGACTGAGGAGAGTTCTTGGGGTAGTGCTGACTCATACGCAACTTGCCCAAATATTCTAATAATTTCATATGGGCCTATATAACGTGGACTCAATTTTCCTTTCTTTCTGAACCGCATTACCCCTTTCATTGGTAACACCTTCAAAAATACCCAATCACCCATGGCGAATTCGAGCCCTCTTCTTCTAACATTAGCATATGACTTGTGTCGACTTTGGGCCGTTTGTAGCCGCTGTTGGATCACTTTAACTATCTCCATAGTCTGATGAACAAGATTTGGCCCAAGTAAAGCAGTTTCACCCGCTTCAAACCATCTGATTGGTGATCTACATTTCCTTCCATACAAAGCTTCATAAGATGCCATTTTAATACTTGAATGATAGCTATTGTTGTAGGCACATTCAATGAGAGGAAAATGGTCATCCCAACTGCCTTGAAAATCTAACGTGCACGCTCGTAGCATATCTTCAAGTGTTTGGATAGTACGTTCTGCTTGTCCATCTGTCTGAGGATGGAAAGCCGTACTCAGATTCACCTGTGTACCCAAACTCTGCTGAAAAGATCTCCAAAAATGCGCAGTAAACTGAGCTCCCCTGTCTGATATAATGGAGATCGGAATCCCATGTAACCACACTATTTCTTTAACATACAATCTTGCATAATCCTTAGCTGTATAGGTGGTCTTGACTGATAGGAAATGCGCGGACTTGGTCAGCCTGTCAACTATGACCCATATAGAATCAAATTTCTGCAGTGTACGAGGCAAACCTGTGATGAAATCCATGTTAATCATATCCCATTTCCAGACTGGAAGATTGATATGTTGCAGGTAACCTCCCAGTTTTTGATGCTCTACCTTTACTTGTTGACAATTCGGGCATTGAGCTATAAATTCTACAATGTTCTTCTTCATGTTTCCCCATAAATACACTTCCTTCAAATCATGGTACATTTTGGTAGCTCCCGGATGAATAGAATATCGTGAATAATGCGCCTCTGTCATAATTCGTTTCTTCAGCTCATCTACATCCGATACACATAATCTACCTTGGCATTGAAGTACTCCTTCTTGTGTAAGATCAAAGGCCCTAGTCAGACCCTGTTGTACATTTTCTTTCAGCTGTAAGAACATAGGATCCGCATGTTGCTTCTCTTTCACTTCGGCTATTAATAAGGATTCTGCCGCATTTTGTACAATAACCCCTTTATCTGAGGATTCAAGAAGATGAACCCCCAAGCTGGCTAATTGATGTAAATCCTTAACTAATCTTGCTTTTCCATCACTTGGCCACTAGTGCTTCCTATTGCCTTGTGGCTCAATGCATCATCTACCACATTTGCTTTTCCTGGATGATAAAGAATATCAATATCATAGTCTTTTAATAGCTCTAACAACCTTCGTTGCCTCAAATTGAGTTCCTTCTGCTTAAAGATATATTGTAAACTTTTGTGATCAGTATAGATATCAACATGAACTCCATACAAATAATTACGCCATATCTTTAAAGCAAAAACCACCTCTGCTAACTCAAGATCATGTATGGGATAGTTTCTCTCATGTGGCCGCAACTGTCATGAAGCATACCCTATGACATTACCGTGCTGCATCAATACACACCCTAGGCCAATTCCAAAAGCATCATAATAGACTGCATACCCTTCTGTGCCTTTCGAAAGTACTAATACCGGTGTGGAAGTCAATTTATCTTTAAGCTCTTGAAAACTTTTCTCACATGCATCATTCCATTGAAATTTAACTGCCTTGTGTGTAAACTTCGTTAAAGGTGCAGCAATGGAAGAAAACCCTTCAAAAAATCTTCGATAATAACCTGCTAACCCCAGGAAGATATGAATTTTCGTGGGCGTCGTAGGCCTTGGCCAATTTTTCACCGCCTCAATCTTTTGTGTATCAACCCAAATCCCTTCATCTGACACAATGTGACCCAAAAATGCTACGGATTTCAACCAAAATTCACACTTAGAGAACTTCACATATAACTCACGCCCTCAAAGAATCTGTAACACCTACCATAAGTGCTTAGCATGGTCCTCTTGTGACTTTGAATAAACCAGGATGTCATCTATAAATACCGTCACGAACACGTCTAGAAATGGTTTAAACACCCTATTCATCAAATCCATGAACACAGTTGGGGCATTTTTTAGTCCAAATGACATAACTAAAAATTCATAATGGCCATACCGTGTTCGAAAAGCTGTCTTGGGTACATATTTTTATCTAACTCTGACTTGATGGTAACCCAACCTCAAGTCAATCTTTGAAAAACACTTGGCGCCTTGTAACTGATCAAAAAAATCGTCAATTCGAGGGAGGGAGTATTTGTTCTTGATCGCTAGCTTATTCAATTTTCGATAGTCAATGCACATTCTCAATGTTCCATCTTTCTTCCGTAGAAATAATACCGGTGCACCCCACGGGGACACACTAGGCCTGATGAAGCCCTTGTCCAGCAAATCTTTCAATTGCTCCTTCAATTCATGCAATTCTGCTGGAGCCATTCTATATGGGGGAATGGAGATAGGCTGAGTACCTGGAATCACATCAATACCAAATTCTATTTCCTGCTCTGGGGTCAATCCTGTATGATCTTCTGGAAATACATCAAGATACTCATTGACCACTAGAAATGATTTAGGAGTTGGTGGTTTCACATCAATATCATGCACTCTCACTAAGTGGCATATATACCCCTTGGATATCATTTTCCTAGCCTTAAGATAGGAAATAAGTTTTCCTCTTGGTGCCCCTACATCACCCTTCCATTCAAGAACATTCGTTTGTGGAAAATGAAAATGTACTTTCTTAGCTCGGCAATCTATCGTGGCATAACAAGAGGCCAACCAATCCATGCCTATTATGACATCAAAATCCACCATGTACAATTCAATAAGATCGGCCAGTGTATCATAACCACACACAGTTACCATACAATTATGATATACTTTTTTTGCAACAATATAGTCACCAACTGGTGTAGATACTTCAAATGACTTAGTTAATAGTTTCGATTTTCTTTCAAATTTTGCAGCAATCAATGGAGTAACATATGACAATGTAGAACCCGAATCAATCAATGCATATACATTATATGAAAATATGGATAATGTACCTATGACCACATCAGGAGAAGCCTTCGAATTCTGCCAGTCCACTAGAGCATAAGTACAATTTTGAGTTCCACTGGAACTCGCTGCTCCTCTAGCACCTCTACCACGACCCACAGGTTGTACACCTCTGCCTAGGGGAGGAACCTATGATGATGATGCAACGGTTGATCCCGCAGGTCGTGCCACATTACCCAAGCCTCTTCGTGGGCAGTCTCTCATCATATTCCCCATCATGCCATACCAAAAGCAAACATTTGTCCCAAGACGGCATTCACCTAAATGAAACCATCCATAGTGCTAACATGGCTGATGAGAAAATCCATCGGTCTACGAACCTCGAATCCCGCTACTCTGCCCAACATTACTACCTTTAAACCCTCGGAATTGAGTTTGCGTGCCTGCTGTGCAATAAAAGAATGGCAGTCTAGGCGGTCTAGGAAACATTTGAGGTCTAGATTCTCCTTGGGATACCATAGACTGTACCATAGGTCTAGCTCTTTTGGACTGTCCTCGTTCAAATTCGTTTACTCTTCTTCTTTGCCTTTGGTCCTCCATCTTTTGTGCGAAGACCTGAATTCTAGCTATATCCATATCTCGATTTAAAGCAGCAATAGTGCAGTCCCTCACCAAGTATGGCTCCAATCTGTCCACATATCGATGGACTCTATCTATCATTGTGGCCACTACATTCGGAGTATATCGAGCCAAGGAATTAAATTGCAGACTGTATTCTCTGACACTCAGATTCCCTTGACGAAGATTCAAGAATTGATCCGTACAAGCCTCTCGAATCTCATAAGAAAGGTAGTGATCAAGGAAGGTCGCTTTAAATTCTTCCCAAGTAGGTGGATTTGCACCGACACCACAAGATTTCTTCCAATCTTCATACCACAGTATCGCCTCTCCTTTCAATCTATATGCAGCAAGTTCAACTGTTTCTACCCCCGTTACATGCATAACATCTAAGGCCCTTTGAATCTGATCTATAAAGTCTTGCGGATCTTCATTCAAATCTGACCCAGTGAATCTTAGAGGGCCTAATTTTAGAAAATCCTGTGTCTGTCGACTAGTTGCCCTAGCCGCACCATCATCACTTGTTGTTGGACCAGCTCGTCCTTGACTTTGTACAGCAACTATTTGAGTCAACATTTGCACTGCATTTCTGAGATCTTGCTCAGTAGCATTAATAGGTGCTTCTGCAGGTTCTTCTCTCCTTCTCGGCTCTTCTGGAGCTGGAAAAGTAGAAGAAGCCCGTGATGCAATCTCAGCGTCAGCCCCACCTTGACTAACTTGGTCAGGTGGTGATCTATTGGTTCCTTCTCCAGCAAGTATATCTACTTGGTTACCTTTACCTCTACCTCGTCGTGTAATCGACATTTTACTATACAAAAGAAAACCATGTACAATGGTCAGATATGATTCCACTTACAACATTGGCTCTATTGTACGTCTAGAAATGAAGATCAGAAACAACTCCTAAATGTCCCATAGCCTCCTACTTATAAATGTGGTGCACAACACATGTATATGCAAGACTCTACTCAGAAACAGCTTTGTAGACACCCTTAGAACAACCTACTTTGATACAACTTTTGTCATAACCCGAATTCAACGGGGCGAACTGGCACCCAAAGCTGATAAGGCCCGAGAGAACCAATCTTTACTCATGTCCATTCATATGCATGCCATAAGAAACATCACCACCACGTAAGGACATAAAATGCTAATAACGAAAATCTTGGAACATGTGATACATACATACGTGAAACTTGGCCGTTAGGGCCATCAAGTCAAAATGGACATGCATCTCTTACATTCATATACCCACATATGTCTACAAAAGCCTCTAACAGATGCACATACATAACCATCCTAAAGTCGGGACAAGTCCCTACTTTATACAATATTTACAATACCAAAACCAATGTACAACTGTGACTCGAAAAGCCCCGAACCAACTAGAGCTCACCAAAGATCAATAGATGACCTGCAGCTTACTGTAGAGGTCTACTAGCACCTGTGCCTTCATCAAGTAAGGTAAGTCACACAAGGGACGTTAGTACGAAGAATGTACTGAGTATGTAAGGCCATAAGAACAGTATGATACATAAATAGTTCAATGGAATCAAATATAAGTGACTAATAAATATGGATAAGTCGTCATTCTGTATGTGTGGAAATATGTACATTACGTGGATTACTTTCTTTACTTTTACGCTCATTCATTCGTTCATCACTCATTTCTTCATTCACTACTCATCCTTCCATTCTTATAATGGCCGGGCCCCAAGCTGATCAGTGGGTAATCAACAGTTTTCAGGATCGACCCATGCTAGGCTATTCATTTGCCCCTGGGATACCACCCGTATTAGTAGGATTGACCCATGCTAGGTGTTTTTTTCACCACTGGGATCCACCCGAGATATTGGGATCGACCCATGTTAGGTATTTTAACCCCTGGAATACCACCCAAGAATAGAAACTTCATTACGTCACTTCTTAGTCTTTGAAATAGTTCATTCGATGATCAAGTCATTATTGGAACTTTTGAATATAACATTATTGGAATTTTGGAGCTATGTCCATAATTCGGTGACACATGAATAACAATAGATTAAGAATAAGGTATATATAATTAACAATAGCTGATAACCTGAAATGAGATGCCTTAGGACATTTCGGAAATGTGTAAGTACAATAACAAGGTGAATACTACATGCTGCAGAAGGATACGGAAAGAGTAACCTTACATACCTTATCTTCCTTATACGAATATGCAATCCTAAATGTGAAAACAATAGTCCAGCTCCTTTCTTACGGTTCACTCTACAACACAAGTATATAACGGAGTTTACGTTAACAACCAACTACCTTACAAGTGCATAAAACGATAACGAGTTACATAATTGCCTTATAACGCCATTTTCCCCTTGACAATACCATTTATGAAATTATCATACCATCAATACCACAACATTCCATACATTGACCAATACATCATAAACCAATAGCATGTCACACCAAGTTCATACTTTACACTTCTCCATCAGCACAACATCATAATTACTCCATCAAGTCACCTTAATACACTTCATAACAACATATCGACAACAATCCCACAATTTAAACTCATAGAAAAATAACAATTTAAGGAACATAACCACACCATACATGTTGATATTTCATCCATACCATGCACTTTCATCAAAACCCCATGTCTCCTTTCAAGTTTAAATCACAAAGATGGCACATCTTTTAGCAAAAATCAAAAATGCCCTATTCAACCTTGCCAACATAACCATAATAATCTACACCATCTATCATGGATATAATATATTAAATCACAATAATAAACACTTGCCCAAGCTTTCAAAGTGATGATCTCTTCCAAAGTGTCCAAAGAAAAATGGTTGCCTTAGGATTTGGAAAATAGAGAAATATCTTTTAGAGAAATGTCTAGAAAGGCATGTGTGAGTTTTGGAATAAAAATATGATTTATTTGCCATTATATAGTCCTTGTGGTAATCCTTAGCCAATTCTTGGCATTTAATGCTATGTTTACTTGGTCAAATTTGAAGAATGGGTCATTTTCTCCTTGGGCCTTGCATTTTGGCTTCATTTTGGGCCTCAAATTGAGCCCATTTACACATGTCAACTTAGCCCACCAAATTCAATGCATGATTCACCATATATCTCACGTTTAAATAATTCCATAAATGTCACGACAATATTCAACTCAAGAGATTCATGTTCGTAGCCTCAATCCCAAGAACAAGCAATTCTAGCCACTGATGGCTTAATTGAACATAATTTGATAAAATAATTATGATGACGACTTGACCCCAACTCGGATGCAAAAATTACTCAATAGTAGCCCTACTGTGATGAAATAATGATACCATAACCCAGAGTCCTCTTTATAGACTAATAATCGTAGAAGAAATAGGGCAAAAACCACCCCGGCAAGCTCCCGGGCGCTCCAAAGACTTAGCTGAAATTCCAGCATTTGAAATATGTGCACGGGCATCCTGGCACACCCATTGGTGAGCCCCCTTGCTTCCTGTTCCACAAAAAATTTGGCCAGAAGCGGCCTGGCATGCCACCTGCATTGCCCCACACTTAATTTTTGATTTCGACTTCTCTTTGCGAATTTGGTTGGATCTTTCAAGTCCCAACCTTTTTCTTGCCTCTTATCTTTAAGATACTTTGCTTAGATGTCCTTTAAACCACGTTTTTCACCCCATAAATGCTCCACAAAGTCACAAACACCACCTATTACAAAGGTCTAAGCACATTTACTAGCACAATATCAAATGTTCCATCAATAACAATGCAAAATACATATTTATTGCTCTCGAACCTAGGGTAAACATGGTTCAAGGTTGTCAAGTAGGGTTGGTAAGGTACGGGGTGTTATAAAACTAATCTGCACGGGCCTTCCGAATTCCAAAGGGAAGGTAATGATCAAGAAATTCCTCTTTGAACTCTTTCCAACTAGCTGAAAGGTGCACCTGTACCCTAGATCATTTCCAGTCTTTGTACCATAATATAGCCTCCCCTTTTAACCTATATGCTGCTAGCTCAACTGTCTCTTTACCAGATACATGCATGACCTCCAAGGTCCTTTGTATTTGATCAATAAAGTCTTGTAGGTCTTCATTAAGATTTTTTCCGATAAATGTGGGAGGATCTAATTTAATAAAATCTTGTGTTTGTATACTAGCTGCCCTATCCACACCACTAGTACCTGTAATTAGACTAGCTTGTCCTTGACCTTGTCTAACAACTATACGAGTCAACAATTGCACCGCATACCTTAAATCTTGCTCAGTAGCATTAATAGGTGATTCTGAGGGTACTCCTCTCCTTTTTAGCTCTTCTAGAGATGGAGGAGTGGAAGAGGTCCGCGATGTAAACTCATCTTCAGCCTCACATTGATTAGCTTGTCTAGGTGGTGACTTGCTGGTCCCTTCTACGACAGCCACATCTACTTGCTTACTTTTATTCTTACTCCTTCTTGTAATCGACATCTCTACTATAATGAGAAAAAAAAACAAATTCAATGGTTAAATATGACTCCACCTACAACCTTGGTTCTATTGCATGATCTAAGATATGAAGAAAAAGAGACAACTCCTAAAAGTACCATAGCCTCTTGTATATAGATGTGGTGCACAACACATCCATAAGCAAGACTCTACATAGACACGGCTTTGTAGACTCCCTAGGACGACCTGCTCTGATACCACATTTGTCACGCCTCAATTCCGATTGGGGCGGACAGGCACCCGTAGCCGTAAAGGACCAAGAGCACCAACCCTTAACCTTGTACTTACCATGCATTGCCATGAACATTTAAAGATGTTGCCAAATATGGATATGAAGCTTTAATGAAAATAAACCACGTAGTCAAGCCCAAAACTGTATATACATGACTTGGCCATTGGGGCCATAATGAATGGAAGACAAGGCACAACCACACTTCACTTTGCCATCTATAACACCAAAAGATATATAACAGACTCGGAAAGCCCCAAATCAACCTGGAGCTCACCAATAGCCGTTGGATGTCCTGTGCTCCTACTAGAGGGGTCTACTAGCTGAAGTACCTGTACATGCAGCATGAAATGCAGTTTCCCCCATGAGGGACATCAGTACGAAAGTATGTACTGAATATGTAAGGAAAAGAATAACTAATATGTAAAGTGAGAGCTCAAATGAAATCAGAACAAGTGTAAACCATAATAGACCACCTTTACTTATATCTGTGGAATCATGTATATTACATTCTTTTCTTCACTTTACCATTCTTACTTTATAATCTTTATAAGCCATGTGATGCAAATGACCAACTGATCAGTGGTAAATACATAAATTGGGATCGGCCCATGCTAGGCTTACACCCCTGAGCTGCCACCCATATATAAACGAATTGGGATTGGACCATGCTAGGATTATGCCCCTGAGCTGCCACCCATATATAAATGAATTGGGATCAGGTCATGCTAGGCTTATGCCCCTGAGCTGCCACCCGTACATAACCAGATTTGCATTTCTTAGTTTATTACCTTTGAGATTGTTACTTTGGTAGTCATGACATTATTGAGCTTTGGGATAGTAGTCCACCAGTAAAAGACATGACTAAACACTTGATACAGTAACAATGAGGTACAGATAAGTTTGTACACAAATGAAATGCCTAAAAGCTGAAATAACACACGGATCTTATTTGACTGAAAGGAGAACTTATGAAGCTTACTATTGAATGTAGACATGCAGACTAGGTAATAAGCATATATTGGGTTATTTTAACACATTAGGGAGTGGGAGCAAAGTCGTTAGCTACATGGGAGATCATACGTTGCTACTATGTATCATTTGCCATGGGAGAACTTTGGAAGCTCACTTTGTAACACAAGTGTTGGATTTCATGCCAAAGAATACAGAATAGAGTAGCCTTACATACCTTGTTGTATAACTCCGGTATTACCCCGAATTAACCTCCTTCCTTTCAGATTACTTATCTACAATGAAGTACATGGTAAAACTAGTATTAGTAATTAATTAACAAATTTGGGCTATTCAACTTCACTCAAAACAGTAGGCGGGCAGAACGCCCGTAATTCACCCCAATCAAGGGTTTCTTTCAACCCCTTCTCCTCTAATTACATTTGTACAACACACGGATTCATATAAGATTCCCGGAGACTCCTTTGTCTTCATAACATGTACAAAACAGTCTACAAAGTATAATAGGCAGTAAGCCTATGCAACCACTAATTAAGTGGTGTATCATTACACCCTCCTTTTATATGTCAATACCAATAACTCACATCCCTTTTTCAGATCAACCAAGTTGTCCCCAAATATAGACATAAAACAGCCCCTAAAATAGTCCGAAAATCCTTTATTATAGCAACCCAATATTAAAATCATTATCCCTTGCATTCTTAACAACAATATATACACAATTCTTCACCAAAACATGTATATAGAAAAGTGCAAAAATGGGCAGTAGCTTTACCTGAATTTCTAAAATTTATCCACTAAATTTGCACTTCTTTTAAGAGCTTGAATTATCATTCAAAGTTAACCAACAAGAGAATAAGGCCTCTTAATAACCAAGGGATATAGGGCACTAACATGGAGGAAAGGCAGTCCCATACTTTTAAGCATAACCAACATGATTTCCTAGTTTCCAATAGAAGAATCAAGCTAAATCCATAAGTATTTTCACTTACCTTAGCTAGCAAAGGTGAGGGTTTCTTCAAGAACCCTAGGAGGAGTATAGGGGCTGCTGTTTTAAGCCTTGAGAGAAAAGTGAGAAAGATGAAGTTAAAACCTAGAATTTGTGTGAAAAATGAGTAAAAAGACCAACTATATTGGTCTTATATTGATCCCTCTAGAACCTCCTATTTTAAATCCATTTTCAACCACAAATTGGTCCAAGTAGGTAATGCACCTACTTAAGGGCTCAAGCTGCTCAAAAGGTCAAAGTAGGTGATACACCTACTTGCTTTATCAATGTCTAAAATGGACCTTCAACTCATTGGACTTTTGGGCATATTTTAGGTGTTGGGCTGCCCATTCTCCTCTCCTTTTATTTTACTTAGTTTTGGCCTTAAAAGAGTCCATTAATATAGGCCTTAATCTGATCCATTAACTTAAGTAGGTAATACACCTCTTTGGCACATTTAACTTGGCCCAAATCTGATCCATAACCTGGGGTCTATTAATTTGGTCCATATATCTCAAGTAGTTGATTCACCTACTAGCTTAATTAAGTCAAGCAAGCACCTCAATAGTTAATTCCATTTTCAGTTCTTAATCTCTTTAATTTAACTTACAACTTGTGTACACTTGGTCACTTTAAACTTTAGATTCAAATACCTACTCACGATCCCAAGTTTAAATAGTTACATCGACGTTAACTTAGTCGTATCATATTAAAATGTACGAGCAGTTACTTCCAACCCATCTTACCGTCGCTAGTCATATAGGAAATCGAGTCCATTACCCATACCATATCAAGTGACATATAAGTAGAACTAGTACATATAGGTACGGGGTGTTACAACTGTCTTGAACTAAAATCATCTTTGCCTGGATTATCTTTTCCACTTCCCTTTTCAAAGATCAACAATCTTCAGTACTATGTCCTGGAGCATCAGAATGATATGCACAATATGCTACAGGATTGAAACTCTTCGTATGCAGGTCATGACCTTAAAGAATCATTTCTATCAATTTCAAACTTTTCAACTTTTCAAATTCTCAAACAAACTTACATATGACTCTTCAATTTGTGTGAAATTTTCCCTGGGCCTCAGGTTCCAACCATAGTCCTACTTTGGACAAGAGTTATAGGGAGCTCGAACATTTTGAAAAGGAGGAAGAGGAGTGTGACATGTTGGTGCTAGCCAGTGGGGATAGCTTGGTAGTCGAACATATGGTTGTACACTATAGACTGGATATTGAGGGGGGATAACAGAATATTGAGGTTTCTGGACGGGGTAATAATGGCCCTGTCTTTGTCCTTATATGACCATTACTATATCATCTTTCTTCTTCTTGATCCCAAAATTTTTGGAGCCATTCTGAATTGCTTGAGTTGTAGCCTTAAGGGCTACCTAATTTACAATTTTTCCAGACTTGATGCCATTTTCAGCCATTTCTCTGATTTATATTACTTCAGCAAATGTTTTATCTACTGCAGAAATTTGGTGGTTAAAGTAATCAAGATCTTGTGCTTGAAGGAAAACATCAATCATCTCTGTTGTTGACACCCAATTTTGGCTCTCCTTTTTCCTAAAATTAATTTCTCGATGCTTATGAGTCCTGAATATTTGTTTTCCTCATGGTTTAACATTAATTTCAATAAAATTAATACCAGTAACAATTTTTAAAAAAAAATGATATCTTCTCCTTATAATTATTATTATTTTTTCTATTAAATTACACATATCGTATGTTATATATATATATATATATATATATATATATATATATATATATATATATATATGCTAGCATATTAACTTTTATTTCAAAGACTCTAAATAATCTTCGCTATACTATTATATTTTTTGCAAATTTACTTTATTTTAATTTTTATTGAATTTTGAACTATAGCTATAAGTATTTAAAATATAACATGTATACATATTTAAAATCGTGCACATGTGTGTACGCACCTATATGTATGAGAATATATATGTATATACGTTCACTTTTGGAAAATCAATTAGGACGAGATAAGCATCGTTAAATTAGTTAAGTGAAAATTGATTTGGGAAAATTAGATTCTAAATTAATTAAATTATCACCATTTGAGACAATTTTCTACTTATTTTTACCTAAAGCTACCCAGACCACTACCCAACTCATCTGGACCCGTCCCAACTACATCAAGCTAACCAAAACACCCCTAAATCCTTTCCTCTTCACGTTGAAACAAAACCAAACACCCTTAACCTTCATTGTTAAAACTCGACCAAACCATCCATCTCTTCACTCCTCTCCCATCATCCTTTTCTCCTCTACCACCATCGTCAGACCACCGAATAATGGAGAAATTCGGTGGTCTTCAACTTTTCCCCCTCTTCTCCATCACCTCACCCCCGTCTCTCCATCACATTTTTCTGAAAATTTAGACCTCGAAAATGCACTCCGTAGCCATTGCCGCTCTTGGGAAAGGACGAGTTTGAAGAATCCATCGGATTTGGGCTCTTTACCTCTCCAATCCGATGGATAGGAGTATTACACCTCCAAACCGTCACTTTTCACACTCAAATCAAGCTAAAAAAGTATACCCAACTCTCTTCTTTCTTCAATATCATCATCACTTCTCTAAATTTAGCTTCCCAAGAATACAAAATTTGAATTCTTGAAACCTCCTTGATGGATCCGTTGTAGCCCTATTTCTCGGCTATAAAAGGGGCTTCGGCTTCCATATGAGGGGAGGAGAAAAAAACATCAGAAAAAAAGGAGGAAAACAGAGGGAAGACATACACTTAGGCATCTCAATAGCTTTCTTCAAATTTTTCTCTCTTTTACTCATATCCAATCGGTTTCTTGCTCTTGTCGGCTCTTCAAGCTTAAGTCGGAGTCGGAATCGTTAGTTTGGAACTCGACACTCTACGACCTCAATCCTTGCCCCAAAAAAGGTGAGAAACTACCCCTTTGGTTTTATTCTTCGCCTTCGTCCCCTTCATTATTTTTCTTTTTTTTTTGAGTTCCACAAGTATTTGATTTTGCCTAAGTTTTGATCACGATTATGTTGTTGTTGTAGTTGATTCTAAAAAATGGATTTGTTTGAAATTCCAATCAAGTTTAAGTTGTTGGTGTTAATCCTGAAAAAATGGGTCGGTGTGCGAATTTTGATGAGTTTATGTTGTTGTTGTTTCTGAAAAAACGGGTTTGTACATGTATATATTGTATATTTAATTGCAAGTTTGGTCATAATGTTGTTGTTATTGTCTCTTGAAAAAATCAAATTTCAAAAAAAATAATATATGTAGCCCTGTCTTAATTTATTTCAAGGTATGGTTGTTTCGAGTTCAAGTTGGGTTAAGTTCGAAAACATTTTGGTGGCTTGAATTTTGCTTATGTTTCTTGTTTTATGGCATTTATGTGTAAATAAGAGTATTTTTTGGGGTTGGCAGTGGCTTGAAAACTACTCAACTAGTTAATACGAACACTCTGTTAGAATTATTGAGCTTGTGTCTCTGAATCTTTGCTTTGCTCGTGGTGCATTATCGATTAAACACAGCCAATCACGTAAGCCCCGGGGAGGCTGATTTTGTCTTAAACGCGCATACGGATTTGTTAAATGTGCGTGTATGTGTTTGTGTTGCTGCCCATTTTTTAAATTTTATTTTAAAAAGGGGTTAAGTTCAGTAATATTTTGATAAGGTTTGTCTTAACAAGAATGGTATTTGTCAAGCTAGTAGTTTTATCCCCAACTATATCCGTGAGAATTAATTAGTTGGTTGTAGCTACTCATGTTGAATAAAGGTGGAGGAAGGTATCATACTTGTGTTCTTTGAACATTAAAGATGTAAATTAACTAGCTGCAGATTTTGTATATTTAATTACATCATGTTCGCGTCATTCATTTAAGTTTGTGTGAACTGCCTATAATAGTACGGATTGTTTATATACGTTTTCTTCTAATTCCACTAAGTATGTTTGAACAAATTTTTCTCACTTTTGAAACATGTTTGCAAACATTTAAGTTGTTTCATTAACCCACAATATGGATGACTTTACGTCTAATTAGAATATGTATTTGAGCACTTGTAATTTCTTAAGATTTAGTTGTTGTTTAGGAGAATTGTTTTGCTCTTTTAATTGTGTGCTGACCACAATGCATAGCACCTGCAATTTATCCTACATTCTTCCCTATTGTTAATCATTTTTTTTTAAATCCATACACACTCAATAAAAGTATGCATAAGCATTCACTACTATATGCAATCTTAAGTTCTTTGTCATTAATTGGAGCTAACAATCATAGTGGTGTTATTACAATCAGGTTCAAAATTATCTAGATCCTTTCCCCTCTATTTTGTGTTAATAAATGTTTCACCTCTCTTTACATTAGTTTGATATGTGTATTTATTAATTCACTCGTGCTTCTAATTATTTGATTAGTTTCTAATCCTTTTCTTTTCTTTTACATGAACACTCGGGAGTTGTAGTTTCAATTGAAACCCCATTTTGACCCAAATATCGGGTCAACGACTATAGGATCATAGAACTCGGGGTCCAAATTGCTAGGAGCCGATTCCTTCAATAGGAACTTATAGTATCAATTTTCTTGCCCTCCTTGATTACTTTATTACTTGTACATGTTTTACTAACCCTTGTATGTATCTGAATATGAATTTTTATTTGATTAATTGAATTTGAGTTAACTTTATCTTTATTTATTTCGTTTGTCTTTAATCACCTAGAGTCGGTTTCCTTTAGCTAATTCCTTGTCCATTCGATTTTTATATATATAATACGACACATCATCTAACCATTTATTTTTAGCATACGAACGAACCCATTTTGAATAAAAGAGGCAAACTTTGGTTTTAAGCAGGAAATTACATGAAATGTCCCCCATAGTGGGTGGCTTTGTATTTTTGTCCCCCGTAAGAAAAGTCTTTAAAAACTAGCCTTCCTTCATTTTTATGTATACAACAAGTACATTTTTGCCCCTTTACATCTCAAATGTTTTTACTCTTTCCATGTTCATTTGTCTCTCAACTTTTTTTTCTTTTCTACTGTTACTTGATTTTTATTTTTTCTTTTCTCTTTTCTCTTTTTTTTTTCTTATTTTAATTTATTTGCCTCTACTTTTATTTTTTGTTTTTTTCTTCTTTTTATTACTTTTATTTCTCAAACATTATTTATTTTTCATTTCTCTCTTTTTAATTCATTGTCTCAATCTTTATTTTTTTTATTTTTTGTTTTTTTCCTTTTCACATTTTTTTTATTTTTCTCAAACTTTATTCTTATTTTATTTTTTTTCTCAACTTTTTTTTTTTCTCTTTTTTCTATTTTCTTAACCTTTATTTTTTTTTTCTTCTCTTTTCTCAATCTTTATTTTTTTCCTTCTCTTTTTTCTTTTTTCTTTTTTCTCAGCTTCTATTATATTTTGCTAATAAATAAAAAGTTGGATAATCCGCAAAAAAGATCTTCTTTCTCTGACATCAAAGTAAACTTAAGGGCTTGACTTGCCGTTTGGAAGTCCTTTGGGATAAGTCTTGCCTCTAAGGAAAGAGTTATTGAACATTAATTTGTTGTTTGTAAATCCTTGAACTAAGTCTTGCCTCTAGGACAAGAGTTATAGAGTATCTCATAAATTAAGACATAATGAAATAGTGTTAACTCTTGCCCATGGGGAGTAATTTATTTTTTTTGGAGATTCTTGGGCTAAGTCTAGTTTTAGAAGCAAGACTTATAGAGCATCTCATAAATCAAATAAAAAATGTGGTAGTGCTAACTTTTGCCTATGGGGGCGTATAACTTGTTTTTTCAAAGTCTTTGGGCTAAGTTTTGCCTCTAAGGTAAGAGTTATAAAACATCTCATAAATTAAGACACAATGTGGTAGTTTCAACTTTTGTCCATGGGACGTAACTTGTTGTTTGAAAGTGCTTGGGCTAAGTCTTGCCTCTAAGGCTAGAGTTATAGAGCATCTCATAAATCAAGACACAATGCAATAGTGTAAACTCATGCCCATGGGACGTAACTTGTTGTTTGAAAGTCATTGGGCTAAATCTTGCCTCTAAGGCAAGAGTTATAGAGCATTTCATAAGTCAAAACATAATGTGGTAGTGTCAACTATTGCCCAAGGGGCATAATTTGTTGTTTGAAAGTCCTTGGGCTAAGTCTTGCCTCTAAGGCAAGAGTTATAGATCATCTCATAAATCAAGACACAATATGGTAGTATCAACTTTTGCCCATGGGGCATAACATGTTGTTTGAAAGTGCTTGAGCTAAGTCTTGCCTCTAAGGCTAGAGTTATAGAGCATCTCATAAATCAAGACACAATGTAATAGTGTCAACTCATGCCCATGGGACATAGCTTGTTGGTTGAAAGTCATTGGGCTAAGTCTTGCCTCTAAGGCAAGAGTTATAGAACATCTCATAAATAAAAACACAATATGGTAGTGTCAACTCATGCCCATGGGACATAGCTTGTTGGTTGAAAGTCATTGGGCTAAGTCTTGCCTCTAAGGCAAGAGTTATAGAACATCTCATAAATAAAAACACAATATGGTAGTGTCAACTCTTGCCCATGGGGCGTAACTTGTTGTTTGAAAGCCCTTGGTCTAAGTCTTGCCTCTAAGGCAAGAGTTATAGAGCATCTCATAAATCAAGACACAATGTGGTAGTGCCAACTCTTGCTCATGGGGCGTAACTTGTTGTTTGTAAGTCATTGGGCTAAGTCTTGCCTCTAAGGCAAGAGTTATAGAGTATATCATAAGTCAAAACATAATGTAGTAGTGTCAACTCTTGCTCATGTGGTGTAACTTGTTGTTTGTAAGTCATTGGTCTAAGTCTTACCTCTAAGGCAAGAGTTATAGAGTATTTCATAAGTCAAAACATAATGTAGTAGTGTCAACTCTTGCCCATGGGACGTAACTTGTTGTTTGAATGTCCTTAGGTTAAGTCTTGCCTCTAAGGAAAGAGTAATAGAATATCTCATATATCAAGACATAATATGGTAATATCAACTCTTGCCTATGGGGTGTGACTTGTTGTTTGGAAGGAAATCGAAGAAAAGAAAAGAAAAAAAATAAAGGTTACCAAAAAATAAAAAAAATAAAGAAAAAATAAAAGAAAAATAAAGATTGATAAAATTAAAAAAATCAAAGAAAATGAAAAAGAGAAAAAGAAAAAAAAACAGAAGTTGAGAGAAGAAAAGAAAAAAAAAATATAAAGAAAAAAAGTCAAAAGAAAAAATAAAAGAAAAATAAAGGTTGACAAAAAAAATGAGAAGAAAGGAGAAAAGAAAAAATAAAAACCAAAGAAAAATAAAAAAGAAAAAAAATAGAAATTGAAAGGGGAAAAGGAAAAAAGGAAAAAAGTAAAGGTTGAGATTTATTTTTTTTAAAAAAAAGAGAAAATAAAAATAAAAAATCAAAGTAAAGTAAAACAGAGAAAAAATTGAAGTTGAAAGATAAATGAGCATGGAGAGTTGTTTGAAAATATTTGATATATAGAAGGGCAAATATGTATTTGTTCTATACATAAAAAAGAAGGAAGGCTAATTTTGTAGGACTTTTGTTATGGGGGACAAAAAAGCAAAGTCACCCAATATGGGGGCTATTTATGTAGTTTACCCGGTTTTAAGTGCAATCCAAAATGAAAAATACATTTTTTCGGAATTGAATAAAATAGTTAACTATTCATTTTGTGAAAAAATATTTCTTAACGTTTTTTTTTTTTTATCATCTTTGCCACGCAAATCCCATTGAGGTGGACTGACACCCAAAGCCATTGAGGCCCGAGAGAACCAATGTTCATTCATGTACACTCATATTCATGTCACTAAATGAACAACATTCTACTCATGTAAATTCAAGATACCAATGGCGGAAGTCATGAAGAACATGAGATATCTATGAAACTTGGTCGTCAGGGCCATCAAGTCAAAGCATACATTCCTTACATTCATCTCACCACGTACGTCTACAAAGCCTCTAACCAATACATATACATAACCAACCTAAAGTCGGGATAAGTCCCCGCTTTATACAACGTTTACATAGTACCAACACCAATATGTACCCATGTGACTCAGAAATCCCCAAAATGAACTGGAGCTCACCAACAATCAGTAGATGATCTGTAGCCTACTGTGGAGGTCTACTAGCACCGGTGCCTGCAGCAAGTAAGGTAAGGCTGTGTATGTAAGGCTGTAAGAAACTGCAAGATACATAAGTACTTTAATGGAATCCAAACAAGTGAGTATTCAATATTGATAAACCTATATTCTATATATGTGGAACCATGTACCTTACATCCATTACTTTTTTTGCTTTTACGATCATCATCATTATCATTCATAATTCATATCATATCGTGTCCGTGCCCCAACTGATCAGTGGGTCATAACATAATCATATCATAACATAACATTAGGATCAGCTCGAGCTAGGCTTATGTACCTCTTTGATGTTGTCCCTTGATCTAATAATCTCAGGATCGGTTCTAGTTAGACTTATGTGCCCCTTTGAGCCGTCCCTGTTCTCAAACAATAAACCATATATGCATTACTTTATTCCTTTACTTTTGTAAGATTGATACATTGGTGGTTTGGAGCTTTGAAACATTAGTCAATGAATAAGAGACATGTGAATAACAATTGGTCAATGAATAAGGAACATGTGAATAACAATATATGTCAAACCTGAATGAGATACTTTGAAACATTTCGGAATGGAACAAGTACGATAACAATGGGAACAATAGGTGCTGCCAAAGGATACGGAAAGAGTAACCTTACATACCTTATCTTCTCAATATGAATACACAGTCCTATAGGCGATTAGAATAATCCAGCTCCTTCCGTACGTTTTACTTTACAACACAAGTACATAACGGAACTAACGTTAACAACTAACTACATTACAAGTGCATAAGACGACAATGAGTTACATGACTGCCATATAATGTTATTTCATCCTTTACAATACCATTTACTGCATTACCATACCAACAACACCACAACATGCCACACATCAACCAAGACATCATAAACTAATAGCATTTCACACCAAGTTTATACTTTACACTTCCTCATTAACACCACATCGTATTTACTCCATCAAGTCATCTCTATAGCTTTCACAACAACACATTAAAGAGGCACAATTTCACAATGAATGGTACATGGTCATAATTAAAATTATATTTTCATATTTTTAGTTATATTATATGCCAACTAACAACCATGGTTTCACCATGCACATAAACATCACCAAAACTACATTTCCCTTTCAATACGCCACCGGTTTCATGTATAATTTCACAACAACAATTCCAAATGTTACACACAAAGAGAAATCAATTTAAGGACATAACAACATCTTAAATTTTTATATTTAAACCATCAAATTCACTTCTTTCAAGACCACGAGTCCACATCCAAGTTTACAAGGCAAAATCCTTTACCGATTAAGCAAACATAGACTGTTTCACACATAGTGAACTTCTTAACACTTTGTCAACATAACCAACATTATATACACAATATCTCATTCATATAATATATTAAATCACAATATTAAACACTTACCCAATCTTGTAAAGTGATGATCTTGTCCAAAAGAAATGGTTACCTTACGGTTTGTGAGATGAGAGAAATATCTCTTTTTGGTGGAAAAGTCTAGAATTTGGCATGTGTGTTTGAATGAATAAAATTTGATTTTTTTTGGCCTTTTGTAGCCCCTCATGTCATCCTTATCCAAACACTTAGTCAATAATTGAGGGTTTACTTGGTCAAAGAATGAATGGGTTATTTTCCCCATTTGGGCCATGTCTTATGACTTAATTTGGGCCTTAAATTGAGCCCATTAGCACATGTTAATTCAGCCCACCAAATTTAATGTGTAATACACCAACAATATCATGTTTAAATAATTCCATGCATGTTACGGTAACCAACTAGGTTCGAAAATGTACCGGGTGTTACATCATTGCCCCCTTAGAAACATTCGTCCTCGAATGTTAGTGAAATCATCCAATTGAAAAACATTCAAGTCTAGGATCATTCTTCATGTTATCACATACCTGGAATGCTCACATATACTTATTTGTTGTTGCGCCAATTCAGTGTCTTGGATTTTCTCTTCGGTTTGAAACAAATACGGGTACTTAGACTTCATCATTTCTTCGGCTTCCCATATGATTTCTTCTACTTGCTGAGTTCTCCAAAGTACTTTTACGGAATCTACTTCATTATTCCTTAACCTTATCACTTGTCGATTCAGAATAGGAATAGGTATCTCTTCATAGGTGAGATCCTCCGTAGCTTGTACATCGTCACTGGGAGCAATGGATCTGTCGACTTTGGGCCGTTTGTAGCCACTGTTGTATCACCTTAACTTTCTCTTCTCTATAGCTCGATGAACAAGATTTGGCCCGAGTAAAGCAGTCTCACCTGCTTCAAACCATCCACTTGGTAATTTATACTTTCTCCCATATAAGGCTTCGTAAGGGGCCCTCTTGATACTTGAAGGCAAATTCAATATGAGGTAAATGATCGTCCCAACTACTTTTAAAGTCCAATGTGCAAGCTCGTAACATATCTTCAAGTGTTTGGATGGTACGTTCTGCTTGTCCATCTGTTTGAGGATGAAAAGTTGTACTCAAACTCACTTGGGTTCCCAAACTCCTCTGAAATGATTTCCAAAAGTATACAGTAAATTGAGCTCCCATGTCTGATATAATAGAAATTGGAATCCCATGTAATCGTACTATCTCTTTAACATACAACTTTGCATAATCTTCAGTTGTATAAGTGGTCTTGACTGGTAGGAAATGCGCTGACTTGGTTAGCCTGTCAACTATCACTCATATGGAATCAAATTTCTGCAGTGTACGAGGAAAACCTGCGATGAAATCCATGTTAATCATGTCCCACTTCCAGATTGGAAGATTGATACTTTGAATATAATCTCCAGGTTTTTTATGCTCTACTTTTACTGGTTGGCAATTCGGACAATAAGCTACCAATTCTGCAATGTTCTTTTTCGTATTACCCCACAAATACATGTCTTTCAAAGCATGATACATTTTGGTAGCTCCCGTATGAATAGAATATCTTGAATGATGTGTCTCTGTCATAATCCATCTCCTTGGTTCATCTATATCCGGTACACACAATCTACTTTGGCACTAAATCACTCCCTCTTGAGTAAGATCAAATGCCTTTATCAAACCTTTCTATCATTCCTTTTTCAACTGTAATTAAAATAGGATTCGCATATTGCTTTTCTTTCATCTCTACAAATGAAGACTCTGCCGCATTTTGCGCTATAACTCTTTTATTTGGAGTTTCAAGAAAATGAACTACCAAGTTGTCTAATTGATATAGATCTGTGACTTTACCTTGATTTTTCATGAACTGACCATCAGTACTTCCTAGTGCTTTGCAGCTTAACGCATCGGCTACCGCATTTGCTTTTCCCGAATGGGATATCAATATCATGATCTTTAATAGTTCCAGCCACCTTCGTTGCCTCAAATTTAGGTCCTTCTACTTAAAAACATAGTACAAACTTTTATGATCAGTATATACATCAACATGAACCCTATACAAATAGTGGCGCCATATTTTTAAAGCAAATATCATAACGGATAACTCAAGATCATGTGTTGGATAATTTCTTTCATGTGGACACAATTGTCTTAAAGCATAAGTTATCACATTGTCGTGCTGCATCAATACATATCCTAGGCTGATTCTTGAAGCACCACAATATACTGTCTACCCCTCTGTACCTACTGGAAGTACCAACACAGGTGTAAAAGTTAATTTATCTGTCAGCTCTTGGAAACTATTCTCACATGCATCATTTCACTGCTTCAATCTTTTGAGCATCAACCCTTAGTCCTTCATCCTATACAATGTGACCCAAGAACGCTACGAATTTTAACCAAACTCAACTTTAGAGAACTTTGCATATATCTTACAGTCATGTAGCTCATTGTCGTTTTGTGCACTTTTAAGGTAACTAGTCGTTAACGTGAGCTCCGTTATGAACTTGTGTTGGAGAGTAACACGTAAAGAAGGAGATGGATTTTTGTATTCACACATAGGACTGTGTATTCATATTGAGAAGATGAGGTACGTAAGCTTACTCTTTTCGTATCCTTCTGCAGCATATAGTGTTCACCTTGTAATTGTACTTGTTTATTTTCGAAATATTCTAAGGAATCTCATTTCAGGTTATCATCTACTATTAATCACATATACCTTATTCATTGATCTATTGTTACGCATGTGTCACATAACTGTGGACATGGCTCCAAAGTTCCAATAATGTTACATTCAAAAGTTCCAATAATGACATGACCATTGAATGAACTATTGCGAAAGTTAAAGAAGTGAGGTAATAAAGTCTCTATTCTTGGGTGGTATCCTAGGGGTTAAAATACCTAGCATGGGTCGATCCCAATACCTCAGATGGTATCCCAGCGGTGAAAAAAAAAACTAGCATGGGTCAATCCCTCCACTACGGGTGGTATCCCAGGGGCAAAAGAAAAGCCTAGCATGGGTCGATCCCGAATAATTAATGAGTACCCACTGATCAGCTTGGGGCCCGGGCATTATATGAATGGAAGGATGAGTAATGAATGAAGGAGAGAGTGATGAATGAATGAGCGTAAAAGTAAAGAAAGTAATCAACATAATGTACATGGTTCCACCTATACAGAATGGTGACTTATCCATATTGATTATTCACTTGTATTTGATTCTATTGACGTTTTTATGTATCATACAATTTCATATGAGCCTTACATACTCAGTACATTCTTCGTAATGATATCCCTTGGGAGACTTACCTTATTTTCTGCAGGTAGAGGTACTAGTAGACCCTCACAGTAGGTTGCCGGTCATTTGCAGATCTTTGGTGAGCTCCAGTTGGTTCGAGGATTTTTGAGTCATAGTTGTACATTTGTTTTGGTATTGTAAATGTTGTATAAAGCGGGGACTTGTCCCGACTTTAAGTTGGTTATGTACATGCATCTGTTAGAGGCTTTGTAGACGTATGTGGGAATATGGGTGTAAGGGGATGTTTGTCCATTTTGACTTGATGGCCCTAACAACCAAGTTTCTTATATGTGTATATCACATGTTTCCATAACTTCCGCTATTAGCATCTAGTATGTATACGTGATGGTGATGTTTCTTGAATGACATGCATATGAATGGACATGGATGAAGATTGGTTCTCTCGGGCCTCATCAGCTTCGGGTGTCAGTTCGCCCTGTTGGAATTCGGGGCGTGACAAAAGTGGTATCAGAGCAGGTTGTCCTAAGGGTGTCTACAAAGCCGTGTCTGAGTAGAGTCTTGCTTATGGATGTGTTGTGCACCACATATATAAGTAGGAGGGACATTTAGGAGTTGTTTCTTTTCTTCATTTCTAGATGGTGCATTAGAGCCAATATTGTAGTGGAATCATATCTAACCATTGGACTTGGTTTGCTTTTGTATAGTAAAATGCCGATTACAAGATGAGGTAGAGGTAAAGGTAAGCAGGTAGATATACTTGCCGGAGAAGGAACAAGTAGATCACCACCTGACCAAGCTAGTCAAGGTTGGGATGAAGCGGAGTTTGTATCGCGGTTTCTTCTACTTTTCCAGCTCCAGAAGAGCCGAGAAGGAGAAAAGAACCTGCAGAACCATATGTTAATGCTACTGAGCAAGATCTTAGAAATGCGGTACAAATGTTGACTCAGATAGTTGCTGCACAAAGACAAGGACTAGCCGGTCCAACAACAAGTGATGATGGTGCAGCTAGGGCAGCTAGTCGGTGGACACATGACTTTCTAAAATTGGACCCTCCCACATTCACTGGGTCAGATCTGAATGAAGATCCGCAAGACTTTATAGATCAAATTCAAAGGGCTCTAGATGTTATGCATGTGACTGGTGTAGAAACAGTTGAACTTGCGGCCTATAGATTGAAAGGTGAAGCTATATTGTGGTATGAAGATTGGAAGAAATCTCGTGGTATTGGTGCAAATCCACCTAATTGGGAAGAATTTAAATCGGCATTCCTTGATCACTATCTTTCTTATGAGATCCGAGAGGCTCGTGCGGATCAGTTCTTAAATCTCTATCAAGGGAATCTGAGTGTTACAGAATACAGCCTGCAGTTTAATTCTTTGGCTCGATATGCTCCAAACGTAGTAGTCAAAATAACAGACAGAGTACATCGATATGTGGATAGGTTGGAACCATATTTGGTAAGGGAATGTACTATTGCCGCCTTAAACAGAGATATGGATATAGCTAGGATTCAGGCTTTCGCCCAAAAGATGGAGGACCAAAGGAAAAGAAGAAGGGTACACGAATCTGAACGAGGGTCGTCAAAGAGGGCTAGACCTATGGGACAGTCTATGGCATCCCAAGGAGAATATAGACCTCGGATGTTTCCTAGATCACCTAGACCATCATTCTCTTCCTCCGCAGCAGGCACTCAATATCCATTCCGAGGGTTTAGAGGCAGCCATATTGGCCAGAGTAGTGGGATTCGAGGTTCGCAGACCACTGTATTTTCTCCCCAGCCATGTCAACACTGTGGACGGTTTCATTTAGGAGAATGTCGGCTTGGGAAAAATGTTTGCTTTAGGTGTGGTATGACGGGGCATATGATGAGAGAATGCCCACGAAGAGGCTTGGGTAGTGTGGCGCGACCTGCGGGATCAACCGTTGCATCATCATCATCGGTTCCTCCCCTAGGTAGAAGTGTACAGCCTGCGGGTCATGGTAGAGGTGCTAGAGGAGCAGCCAGTTCCAGTGGAACCCAGAATCACACCTATGCTCTAGTGGACCGGCAGAATTCGGAGGCTTCTCCTGATGTCGTCACAGGTACATTATCCATATTTTCCTATAATGTATATGCCTTGATTGATCCGGGTTCTACATTGTCATATATTACTCCACTGATTACTGCGAAATTTGAAAGAACACCAGAACTATTAACTAAGTCAATTGAAGTATCTACACCAGTTGGTGAATATATTATTGAAAAAAGAGTATATAATTGTGTGGTAACTGTGTGTGTTCATGATACACTGGTTGATCTTATTGAACTGGACATGGTGGAATTTGATGTCATAATGGGTATGGATTGGTTGGCTTCTTGTTATGCTACGATAGATTGTCGAACTAAGAAAGTATATTTTCATTTTCCACAAACGAATGTTCTTGAATGGAAGGGTGATGTAGGAGCACCGAAAGGAGAATTTATTTCCTATCTGAAAGCAAGGAAAATGATTGCCAAGGGGTACATATGTCACTTAGTACGATACTGATGTGGAACCACTAACTCCTCAGTCGGTTCCAGTGGTCAATGAATTTCTTGATGTATTTCCAGAGGATCTTACATGTTTGCCCCCAGAACGGGAAATAGAATTTGGTATTGATGTGATTCCAGGCACTCAGCCCATCTCTATTCCCCCGTATAGAATGGCTCCAGCAGAATTGCGTGAATTGAAGGAGCAATTGAAAGATTTACTGGACAAGGGCTTCATCAAACCTAGTATGTCCCCGTGGGGTGCACCGGTATTATTTGTACGGAAGAAAGATGGTACATTGAGAATGTGCATTGACTATCAACAATTGAATAAGGTAATGATCAAGAACAAGTATCCCCTTCTCAGAATTGATGATTTATTTGATCAGTTGCAGGGTGCTAGATGTTTTTCAAAGATTGACTTGAGATCGGGCTACCATCAAGTCAGAGTTAGAGAAAAAAATATACCCAAGACAGCTTTCGGAACACGGTATGGCCATTATGAATTTTTAGTTATGTCGTTTGGACTAAGAAATGCACTAGGTGTGTTCATGGATTTGATGAATAGGGTGTTTAAGCCTTTTCTAGACATGTTCGTGACGGTATTTATAGATGACATCCTGGTTTATTCAAGATGATAGGAGGACCATGCTAATCACTTACGGCAAGTGTTACAAATCCTTTGTGAGCATAAGTTGTATGCAAAGTTCTCTAAATGTGAATTTTGGTTAAAATCCATCGCATTCTTGGTTCACATTGTGCAGATGAAGGGATACAGGTTGATACACAGAAGATTGAAGCGGTGAAAAATTGGCCAAGGCCTACGACGCCTACGGAAATTCGTAGCTTTCTTGGGTTGGCAGGTTATTATCGAAGGTTTGTTGAAAGGTTTTCTTCCATTGTTGTACCTTTAACAAAGCTTACACACAAGGCAGTTAAATTTTAGTGGAATGATGCATGCGAGAAAATTTTCCAAGAACTGAAAGATAAATTGACCTCTACACCGGTATTGCTACTTCCGAAAGGCACAGAGGGGTATGCTGTATATTGTGATGCTTTCAGATTTGGTCTAGGGTATGTATCGATGCAGCACGGTAATATAATAGCATATGTCTCATGACAGTTGCGGCCACACGAGAGAAACTATCCCACACATGATCTTGAGTTAGCAGCGGTGGTATTTGCTTTAAACATATGGCGTCATTATTTGTATGGAGTTCATGTTGATATCTATACTGATCATAAAAGTTTGCAATATATCTTTAGGAAGAAGGAACTCAATTTGAGGCAACGAAGGTGGCTAAAGCTCTTGAAAGACTATGATATTGATATTCTATATCATCCAGGAAAAGCAAATGTGGTAGCGGATGCATTGAGCCGCAAGGCAATAGGAGGCACTAGTGGCCAATTGATGAAAAAGCAAGACTTGGTCAAGGATCTACATCAATTAGCTAGCTTGGGGGTTCGTCTTCTTGAATCCTCAGATGAAGGGGTTATTGTACAAAATGCGGCAGAATCTTTATTAATAGCTGAAGTGAAAGAGAAGCAGTTTATGGATCCTATGTTATTGCAACTAAAAGAGAATGTACAATAGAGTTTGACAAAGGCATTTGATCTTACACAAGAAGGAGTACTTCAATGCCAAGGTAGATTATGTGTACCGGATGTAGATGATCTAAGAAAATGAATTATGACAGAGGCGCATCATTCACGATATTTTATTCATCCTGGAGCTACCAAAATGTACCATGACTTGAAAGAAATGTATTGGTGGGGAAACATGAAGAAGAACATTGTAGAATTTGTAGCTCAATGCCATAATTGTCAACAAGTAAAGATAGAGCACCAAAAACCAGGAGGTTACATGCAATGTTTCAATCTTCCAATCTGGAAATGGGACATGATTAGTATGGACTTCATCACAGGGTTGCCTTGTACACTGTGGAAATTTGATTCCATATGGGTCATAGTTGACAGTCTTACCAAATCAGCGCATTTCTTACCAGTCAAGTCCACCTATACAACTGAAGATTATGTAAGGTTGTATGTTAAAGAGATAGTGCGATTACATGGGATTCCAATCTCCATTATATCAGATAGGGGAGCTCAATTTATGGCACATTTTTGGAGATATTTTCAAAAGAGCTTGGGTACACAAGTGAATCTGAGTACGACTTTCCATCCTCAGATAGATGGACAAGCAGAATGTAATATCCAAACACTTGAAGATATGCTACGAGTGCGCACGTTAGATTTTCAAGGCAGTTGGGATGACCATTTGCCTCTTATTGAATTTGCTTACAACAATAGCTATCATTCAAGTATTAAAATGGTACCTTATGAAGCTTTATACGGAAGGAAGTCCAGATCACCAATTGGATGGTTTGAGGTAGGTGAGACTGCTTTACTTGGGCTTGATCTTGTTCATCAAGCTATGGAAAAAGTTAAAGTGATCCAACAACGACTACAAACGGCCCAAATTCGACATAAGTCATATGCTAAAGTTAGAAGAAGAGGTCTCTAATTCGCCATAAGTGATTGGGTATTTTGAAGGTGTCACCGATGAAAGGGGTAATGTGATTCTAAAAGAAAGGGAAATTGAGTCCACGTTATATAGGCCCATATGAAATTATTAGAAGATTTGGGCAAGTTGCGTATGAGTTAGCACTACCCCAAGAACTCTCCACAGTTCATCCGTTACTTCATGTTTCGATGCTTCAAAAGTGCATAAGAGATTCATCTCGTTTTGCTCCCATTGACGATGTACAAGTTATGGAGGATCTTACCTATGACGAGATACCTATTGCTATTCTAGATAGACAAGTGAAGAGGTTAAGGAATAAAGATGTAGCTTTCATAAAGGTACTTTGGAGGAACCAATAAGTAGAAGAGATCACACGGGAAGCTGAAGAAATGATGAAGTTCAAGTACCCTCATTTGTTCCAAAGGGAAGAACAAGTTCAAGATACGAGATCGGAACAATGAAAAGTAAGTATGTATAAGCATTCAGTATACATATATATGATAACATGAAGAATGATCCTAGACTTGCCACTGTGTTTAAATTGAATAATGTCACTAACATTCGAGGACGAATGTTTCTAAGAGGGGAAATATGTAACACCCCCTACATTTCCAAACCTATAAGACTACGTTAACAATTATGGAATTATTTAAACATGAGAGGGTTGGTTAATTATGCATTAACTTGTTGGTTTTAAGTGAATCATGTGCTATTGGGCTCAAATGAGGCCCAAAATCATATAAAAGACATGGCCCAAAAATGGAAATGACCCATTCCTGTGTTTGACAAGCAAACATGCATTTAATTGGCTAAGTATGACCATTAAGTACTATATAAATCAAGGAAAAATCATATTTTATTCATATCAACACACATGCCTTTTTCTAGAATATTCAAGATATTTCTCTCTACTCACAAACCCTAAGACTTCATTCCTTTGGACAAGATCACTCTCTTGAAAGCTTTGGTAAGTATTTATTCTCATGTTTTAATATATTATATGCTTAAGAGGGTGTATAAATCATGTTGGTTATGTTGGCAAAGTGTTGGATAGTTCACTATGTGTAAAACTGTCTATTTTTGCAATCGAAAAAGGGTTTTGTCTTGTAAACTTGAAAATGGACTTGTGGTCTTGAAGGAAGTGAACTTGATGGATTCAATATTGAAATGTGACAGGTTATTATAGACTTAAATTGTTTTATCCTTGTGTATAATATTTGGAATTGTTATTGCAAAATTGTGTATGAACGTGGTGGTGTATTGAAAGAAAAATGTGGTTTTGGTGATGTTCATGTGTGTTGTGAAACCATGATGGTTCATTGGAATCCAAGTGACTTAAAATATGTAAAGATAATCTTATTCATGGCCATGGACCATTTATTACACAAAAAGGACCCAAACGGGCAACCGCCCCCGCAGACAAGGCACCTGCGGCCGCATATGCTAATACAGGTGCCCTTGGATAGGGCCAATGGTAACCTGTGGCCGTATATCATCCACCTGCGGTCTTTGGTGGCTTCACAGGTTAGCCCAGAAACTCATTTTGTGTGTTTTTGTCTCTCTTTGATCCCCGAAGGCCCCTATACCCTTTTTGGATGTAATTATCAACTTATGATACCTTTTGAATGATGTTAAGGGGTTGTTTGGAGGAATTTTGTATTATAACAATTATGGATTATTGTTAATATGTTTTTATGAAAGGTATTGAGGTGACTTGATGGAATAATTGTGATGTAATGATAATGAGGAAGCGTAAAGGGTAAACTTGGTATGAAATGCTATTGGTTTATGATGTCTTGGTAAATGTGTGGAATGTTATGGTGTTGTTGGTATGGTAATGCAGTGTATTGTATTGTAAAGGGTGAAATGACTCTATATGCCAGTCATGTAGCTCATTGTCATTTTGTGCACTTGTAAGGTAACTAGTCGTTAACGTGAGCTCCGTTATGAACTTTTGTTGTAGAGTAACACGTAAAGAAGGAGATGGATTGTTGTATTCACACAGAGGACCGTGTATTCATATTGAGAAGATGACGTATGTAAGGTTACTCTTTCCGTATCCTTCTGCAGCATATAGTGTTCACCTTGTCATTGTACTTGTTCATTTCCAAAATGTTCTAAGGCATCTCATTTCAGGTTATCATCTATTGTTAATCACATATACCTTATTCATTAATCTATTGTTACTCATGTGTCACAGAACTGTGGACATGGATCCAAATTTCCAATAATGTTACATTCAAAAGTTCCAATAATGACATGACCATTGAATAAACTATTGCGAAAGTTAAAAAAGTGAGGTAATAAAGTCTCTATGCTTGGGTGGTATCCCAGGAGTTAAAATACCTAGCTTGGGTCGATCCCAATACCTTGGGTGCTATCCCAGGGGTGAAAAGAACACCTAGCATGGGTCAATCCCGCCACTACGGGTGGTATCCCAGGGGCAAAAGAAAATCCTAGCATGGGTCAATCCGAAATAATTAATGAGTACCCACTGATCAGCTTGGGGCCCGAGCATTATTTGAATGGAAGGATAAGTAATGAATGAAGGAGAGAGTGATGAATGAATGATCATAAAAGTAAAGAAAGTAATCAACGTAATGTACATGGTTCCACCCATACAAAATGGTGACTTATCCATATTGATTATTCACTTGTATTTGATTCCATTGACATTTTTATGTATCATACAGTTTCATATGAGCCTTACATAATAAGTACATTCTTCGTACTAATGTCCCTTGGGGGACTTACCTTATTTGTTGTAGGCACAGGTACTAGTAGACCCCCATAGTAGGTTGTCGATCATTTGTAGATCTTTGGTGAGCTCCAGTTGGTTCGGGGCTTTTCGAGTCATAGTTGTACATTTGTTTTGGTATTGTAAATGTTGTATAAAGTGGGGACTTGTCCCGACTTTAAGTTGGTTATGTACATGCATCTGTTAGAGGCTTTGTAGACATATGTGGGAATATGGGTGTAAGGGGATGTATGTCCATTTTGTCTTAATGGCCCTAACGGCTAAGTTTCTTATATGTATATATCACATGTTTCCATAACTTCCTCTATTAGTATCTAGTATGTATACATGATGGTGATGTTTCTTGAATGACATGAATATGAATGGACATGGATGAAGATTGGTTCTCTCGGGCCTCATCGGCTTCGGGTGCCAGTCCGCCCTGTTGGAATTCGGGGCGTGACAGGAAAGCTATCTTGGGTATATTTTTTTCTCTAATCCTTACTTGATGATCACCCAATCTTAAGTCGATCTTTGAGAAACCTTTGGCACCTTATAATTGTTCAAATAAATCATCAATTCTGGGGAAGGGATATTTATTCTTAACTATCACCTTATTCAGTTATTGATAGTCAATACACATTCTCAATGTGCCATCTTTCTCCCATACAAATAACACTAGTGCACCCCACGGGGACATACTAGGTCTTATGGATCCCTTGTCCAACAAGTCCTTTAATTGCTCCTTTAATTCCATAACTCTATCGGGGCCATTCTATACAAACTCTACTTCCCGTTCTGGAGGCAAACCCGAAAGATCTTCAGGAAATACATCAAGGAATTCATTTACCACTGGAACCGCCTGAAGAGGTGGTGACTTCACATCGGTATCCCGCACTTTTACTATACTCCTTGGATTTCATTTTCTTTGCCTTAAGATAGGGAATAAATTTTTCTCTCGGTGATCCCACATTACCCTTCCATTAAAGAACATTCTTTTGTGGAAAATGAAAATGTAACTTCTTAGCTCGGCAATCTATTGTGGCACAATCCATTTATAACATCAAAATCCACCATTTCCAGCTCAATAAGATCAACCGGTGTATCATGACCACAAACAATTACTATACAATTACGATATACTCTTTTAGCTACAATAGATTCACCTTTTGGTGTAGATACCTCAAATGGGTTAACTAATAATTCTGGTGTCCTTTAAAAAAAAAAAAATTCAACAATCAATGGAGTAACATATGATAGGGTAGAACCTGGATCAATCAATGCAAATACATTATGTGAAAAGATGAATAATGTACCTGTCACTATATCAGGAGAAGCCTCCAAATTCTGCCGATCCGTTACGGCATAGGTACGGTTCTGGGTTCCACTAGAACTGGATACACCTCTAGCACCTCTGCCACGACCAGCAGGTTGTACACCTAAAGACGATAACGCAACGGTTGATCCCGTAGATTGTGTCATACTACCCGTGCCCCCTTGTAGATACTCTTTTATTAGATGTCCTGACATACCGCACTGAAAAAAATATTCGTTCTAAACCAGCATTCACCTGAATAAAACTTTCCACAATGTTGACACGGCTGACGAGAAAATCTTGTTGTCTGTGAACCTCGAATCCCACTACTCTGCCCAACGTGGCTGCCTCTAAACCCTCGGAATTGGGACAGAGTACCTGCTGTAGGATAAGAAAATGATGGTCGAGACGGTCTAGAAAAAATCCGAGGCCTAAATTCTTCTTGGGACGCCATGAACTGTCCCATAGGTATATCCCTCTTTGATGGCCCTCTTTCAAATTTTTGCGCCCTTCTCCTATGTCTCTGATCCTCCATTTTCTATGCAAAAGCTTGTATTCTGGCTATATCCATATCTCTATTCAACGCAACAATAGTACAGTCCCTCACCAAGTATGGGTTCAGTCTGTCCACATACCAATGGACTCTGTCATCCATAGTGGCTACTACATTTTGAGCATATCGAGCCAAAGATTTAAATCAAAGACTGTACTCTCTGACACTCATATTCCCTTGATGAAGATTTACAAACTGATCCGCACTAGCCTCTCGGATATCATAGGGAAGATAGTGATCAAGGAATGTCGTTTGGAATTCCTCCCAACTAGCTGGAAGTGCACCAATACCCCTAGATCGTTTCCAATCTTCGTACCATAATATTGCCACGCCTTTTAGACTATATGTTGCAAGCTCCACTGTTTCTATACCAGTCACATGCATAACATCTAGTGCCCTTTTGATTTGGTCCACGAAGTCCTGTGGGTCTTCATTCAGATCTGACCAGGTGAACGTGGGAGGGTCTAATTTCAGAAAATCTTATGTCTGCCGACTAGCTTCCCTATCCGCACCATCACTACTTGTCATGGGACCTACTTGACCTTGATTCAGTGCAGCAACTATACAAGCAACTATACGAGTCAACATTTACACCACATTTCTTAGATTCTGCTCAGTATCATTAACAGGTGGTTCGGCAGGTTCTTCTCTCCTTCTCGGCTCTTCTAGAGCTAGAAAAGTAGAAGAAGCCCGCGATGCAAATTTAGTTTCAGCTGCACCTTGACTAGCTTGGTCCGGTGGTGATCTACTAGTGCCTTCTCTGACAAGCATGTCTACCTTTGTACCTTTGCCCCTACCTTGTCTTGTAATCAGCAATTTACTATACAGAAGAAAACAATTTTCAATGTTCAGATATGATTCCACCTACAACTTTGGCTCTACTGCACGATCTAAGAAAGGAAGAAAAGAAACAAATCCTAAATGTCCCATAGCCTCCTACTTATAAATGTGGAACGCAACATATCCATAAGCAAGACTCTACTCAGACACGGCTTTGTAGACATCCTTAGGATGACCTGCTCTGATACCACTTTTGCCACGCCCCAAATCCGATTGAGGCGGACTGGCATCGAAAGCCGTTGAGGCCCGAGAGAACCAATCTTCATTCATGTACACTCATATGCATGTCACTAAATTAATAACATTCTACTTATGTAAATTCAAGATACCAATGGTGGAAGTCATGGCGAACATGTGATATATATGAAACTTGGCCGTCAGGGCCATCAAGTCAAAGCATAGATTCCTTACATTCATCTCACCATGTACGTCTACAAAGCCTCTAACCGATACATATATATAACCAACCTAAAGTCGGGACAAGTCCCCGCTTTATACAACATTTACATAGTACCAACACCAATATGTACACATGTGACTCAGAAAGCCCCGAACTGAACTGGAGCTCACCAACAATCAGTAGATGATTCGTAGCCTACTGTAGAGGTCTACTAGCACCTGTGCCTGCAACAAGTAAGGTAAGTTCCCTAAGGGACGTCAGTACGAAGAATGTACTGAGTATGTAAGGCTGTAAGAAACTGCAAGATACATAAGTACTTTAATGGAGTCCAAACAAGTGAGTATTCAATATGGATAAACCTATATTCTGTATATGTGGAACCATGTACCTTACATTCATTACTTTCTTTGCTTTTACGATCATCATCATTATCATTCATAATTCATATCATATCATGCCCGGGACCCAACTGATCAGTGGGTAATAACATAATCATATCATAACATAACATTAGGATCATCTCGAGCTAGGCTTATATACCCCTTTGATGTTGTACCTTGATCCAAAATCTCGGGATCAGTTCTAGCTAGACTTATGTGCCCCTTTGAGCCATCCTGGTTCTCAAACAATAAACCATATATGCATTCCTTTATTCCTTTACTTTTGTGAGATTGATACATTGGTGGTTTGGAGCTTTGAAACATTAGTCAATGAATAAGAGACATGTGAATAACAATTGGTCAATGAATAAGGAACATGTGAATAACAATATATGTCAAACCTGAATGAGATCCTTTGAAACATATGGGATTGGAACAAGTACGATAACAATGGGAACAATAGGTGTTGCCAAAGGATACGGAAAGAGTAACCTTACATACCTTATCTTCTCAATATGAATACACAGTCCTATAGGAGATTACAATAATCTAGCTCCTTCCTTACATTTTAGTCTACAACACAACTACATAACGGAACTCATGTTAACAACTAACTAGATTACAAGTGCATAAGTGTACAATGAGTTACATGACTTCCATATAACATCATTTCACCCTTTACAATACCATTTACTGAATTGCCATACCAACAACACCACAACATGCCACACATTAACCAAGACGTCATAAACCAATAGCATTTCACACCAAGTTTATACTTTACACTTCCTCATTAACACCACGTCGCATTTACTCCATCAAGTCATCTCCATAGCTTTCACAATAACACATTAAGGACAATACATAATTGATACCATTCAAAATACCTCCGGTACACTCCTTTAAAGTCATTTAAAAGGTACCATAAGTTTATAATTGCATCCAAGAAGGGTATAGGGGTTTCGGGGGTCAAAGAGATGCAAAAACATGCGAAATGGAGTTTTGGGCTGACCTGAGAAGCCACCTATGCACGCAGGTCATTGAGGTGCGTCCGTAGGTGACCATTGGACTGGTCCATGGCCACCTACGTTGGCATCTGCGCCCGCAGGTGTCCTGCCCGTGAAGGCAGATACCCGTTTCAACCTCCGAGGGTCATTTTCGGGTCCTTTTTCGCAATGAATGTCCATGGTCATAATTAAACTTCTATTTTCATATTTTAAGTTATGTTAGATGCCAAATAACATCCATGGTTTCAAAACACACATAAACATCACCAAAACTACATTTCCCTTTCAATACGTCATCGGTTCCATGTACAATTTCACAACAACAATTCCAAATGTTACACACAAAGAGAAAGAAATTTAAGTACATAACCAAATATTACATGTTGATATTTAATCCATCAAATTCACTTCCTTCAATACCACGAGTCCACTTCCAAGTTTACAAGGCAAAACCCTTTACCGATTAAGCAAACATAGACTGTTTCAAACATAGTGAACTTCTCAACACTTTGTCAACATAACCAACATGATCTACACAATATATCATACATATAATATATTAAATCACAATATTAAGCACTTACCCAAGCTTGTAAAGTGATAATCTTGTCCAAAAGAAATGGTTGCCTTAGGGTTTGTGAGATGAGAGAAATATCTCTTTTTGGTGGAAAAGTCTAGAATTTGGCATGTGTGTTTGATTGAATAAAATCTTATTTTTTTTGTCCTTTTATAGCCCCTCATGTCATCCTTATCCAAACATTTAGTCAATAATTGAGGGTTTACTTGGTCAAAGAAAGAATGGGTCATTTTCCCCATTTGGGCCATGTCTTATGACTTAATTTTGGTCCTTAAATTGAGCCAATTAGCACATGTTAATTCAGCCCACCAAATTTAATGTGTAATGCACCAACAATCTCATGTTTAAATAATTTCATGCAAGTTACGGTAACCAACTAGGTTCGAAAATGTACGGGGTGTTACAATCTTAATTGGAGTTTTCCGATAAATCACTTTAAATAAGTTTCAACTAATTAATTCTTTTACATTTGTAAACAACTCATTTATCAAAATTCAACTTTATACAACTTAATATGGTTCAAATAGTTTGTCGCATTCTATATTTATTCTTTAACATTGCGTCATTTCTTTTTAAAAAAAAGGGGTCAACAAAAACACAAGATCCATGTATGCATACACTACCATATACAAGATATTTTCATTTATTTATTTTTCTTAACAATTTTTTTATTATTATTTACACTTTATTTCAACTATATATGTGTCTTTTTGCTATTACATCTATTTTTATCTACTTTTAACTATTACCTCTAATTTTTTGTAAATAAATAAACATTAGCATTATTTCCTATATTTTAAATATACACAAGTCTCTATTTTATCCAAGAACTAATATGTTAATATGTTTTGACATTTTTTTTTGTGATAGACATTTACTTAAATCTATTCTCACATTAAATAAATTTTCATCTTAGTTTAATAATGAATAAGTTTTCCCATATTCTAAAAATTATAATTTTCTTTGCAAAGATTTCATTTACATATTTAACTTTACATGTCATTAAACTTTATATTTTGGAAAGACTATAATACTTTATACTTTCTAATATATATATTTTAACAAAAGTGCTTTTGCCAATTTTTCTTTCCTTCATTTTGAAACATGCACGCATATATTTTGAAATAAACCATATATTTGCATATCTTGGGCATATGTTTATATACCTTGTGTGTTTATCTTCTTCTTTTTTTTTGATAAATTTAGTTAACTATTTTTAGCAAATAATAAACAAATATTTTCCAAATATTTTTTCTAAACTGAGTTTAAGGACTATCTTCGGATAGGCTCTGAGGGGTGCCTAACACCTTCCCCTCGAGTAACCAAAACCCTTACTCAGAATCTCAAATAATTTCGAAAGAACAAAACAAAGTTTTTTCATAAAAAATGGTTTTCCTAATTTTTCCTTAAAATTTAGGTGGCGACTCTAAAAAATAAATTTTCAAAAAACCAGAGAGTTACGACCACCATATATTGTGCACTGTTTCGACCGGTTCGAAATAGGGCACGACAACGTGGTGACTCTGCTGGGGAGCCCAACTTAGGTTTTTACCTTAGCAGGCTTAGTTTAGGATTATTATGGGGAATATTTGTTTTCAATATGTTACTTGCTTTATTTATACTTATATCCTGCTTTGTTTGAAAGGACACAAGTCAAATCCAAACTTGTGTTCCTCATTTGTTTGATCAACATTACTTGTTACTTCTTTCTTATTTGCACTTTCCATCGAGTCTTTGGCTATACACAAACACTCACTGTGGTTCATGCGGGGGGTGTCACACACTCCTCCAAACCTTTTGTTGGATTCCCTAGCTTCAGAGTCGGTGCAATTAGGTTAGTGTGCCTTTTCGCAACTATTCAGTCCTACTGTTAAACATTTAGAAAAAATCTTAGTCTATAAATAGGTCATGTTGGATACACCCTAGTCGAGACGTCCAAGGCATCGTCTTTGCAATTAGGAAGCCACCCTTTTTTCAAAGGTTACAAATCTAACAACATACTTTTTATGTGAAGATTGATGTGAATGATCCAAACCTAAACACATAATGGATTTGGAATAAACAAACTTTTCATACGCTTTACCCTTTTTCCTTTCAGATAAATATCAATCAGAACCTACCAAATATCCAAATAGTCATCTCAGCTCCCGACAGTTTGCAAAATTGGTGGCGGAATATTCATGTATCACATGGGGGTGAGATTCGTGAGCATTTGGGTGGTTTGTTATCACTCATGAGGATCCGAGCTAACAGAACCCTCATTACTCTGTTAATGGAATTTTGGGATCCAGCCACAGTAACTTTCAAATTCCTGGATTTCAAAATCACTCCCACCTTGGAGGAAATCAATGAATTTGCTGAACTACCGCTCCGAGGAAAATTGTCAGTACTCCCATCATCCGTAAGAAAGGAAGATATTTTGAGGCTCTTAGGGTTGGACATTTTTCCGTCATTAAGGAATGTGGAAGGAGGAAAAGTGAGGTTGGATTACCTTTTTAGAAGGTATGTTCGTCTTGAAAGCTACAATGAACATCGAGGCAAATTTGTTTGCACACATAGGCAGTGGCTATATATGCGGCCTAGAGTCTTCGTGTTGTCTTTATTGGGAACCATGGTTTTCTCAATGATATTGCATTGTATCGATATCAACATTTTACCGATAGTGATGAGTATCTTCGCAGAGCCGCAAAGACTTACCTTGGTACATATGATTCTTGCCGAGGTATTCAGGTCATTGTCTGCATGTACTAAAGGCCATAATTTCTTTGGAGGATGTAGTTTATTGTTGCAAATCTGGGCAATAGAACACTTCTATCGTTGCAATCCACAAATGGACTACACCATTGACGTGCGCAGTAGGATCCAAAGCCATGAAGATCATCTAAGGTATTGGATCGCACCCACTGGAGAGGCAGAATGGCGTGAGTATTTGACTAATCTTACTGGAGATTCCATCCAATGGAGGTATCCTTGGATGATAGGATTGGCTTTCGCCAGGACTATACATTTTTACTTTATTGAGTAGATTGGACTAGGAGGTATTCAGCCGTATGCGCCTCTTTGATTTTTAAGACAGTTCGGCGTTATTCAGGATATACCGTTGTGGTCATTTATGGTGCTACATAGGACGGTTATGGTGATTTAGCTCCAGCAGCGCGTGTTAGAAACTTACAAGCAGAATGGGACTACTTGATTATGTTGCACATGAAAGGAGAGAGATGGTGCACACCAGAATATTATGCATGGCGTACTACCGTGAGCCACATGGTTCAACCAAGTACGGATGGGTTCAGAGGGTTTACGGACATTCAGTGGGTTGAGTTGGTTAGGGAAGAAGTACTTCGTCGCATTGAACTCACCACACCTATGTATAATCAGATAGTTCCAGGCTCAGTTGATTATCTGATACCAGTAATCAAGGAGGATTCGAATGAGTTAGAGGAGGAAGAGGAAGAGAATCCTGAATAAGATCCTGAGGAAGACCCAGAAGACGACCCTGAAGAGAACCCCAAGGAATGGATGGAAGAAGACCCCGAGGAGGGTTCTGAAACTGGCTCCAACATTTATTCCTGAGGATGGAGGGGTGATGGATACATACTTAGCACCTGAGTATAACCCTGATGGATCCCCAGAGTACCACCCAAGATCATAGTATGATGTGAATGACGATGATGACGATGATGACGCCGCATGGCCTTAGATTTTCTTTTCTTGTTGTACTCTTTTCCTTTCTTTCCCCTAAAGAGCCGCATGGCCAATCCCATTGTATGCATTTGTGGCCATCCATGCACTTTCAGTTCCTTTTTAGGCTTCCTTTGCTCTATTTCATTTTAATCTTTTGAAGCCATATTTTGCTTAATAAAAGTCATTTATTCCAAATCCAAATGTGTTTAAAATGGATCATCTATCATCAAATTGATTGCATCATAGGCCCACCTATGGCAAGAAGAGGACCCATATTAGGGCACGTTTTGAATGTCGCCAATTTGGCATATATACGTGTTACTTATTTGTTACATTTTTCAATATCCCCAAACTAACATGGTTTCCTTGTTTTTTTCTTTCTTTTCTTTTCTCTTTTGTTCATTATTAATCCCCAAAAAAGAATGTTGATTTGTGTTGACTTGAAAACTTGCTGAATCACAATACAACCTCCGATCTAAAAGAAAAATGATGGAAGAATCCAACAATGCCTCAATAGTACCGATAGATGGTGCTGAAGGTTCCCAAAAGCTGATAGATACTCAAAAAGACGAACAAATGGCCAACATGGCTCAAGAAATTGAGATCCTAAAGGAAGAACTGCGCCAGGTGCGAGACTTGACTAAGCTTACGGCTGCTACCTTCCCCGCTAAATTCCAATTTCCAAATACTGAATTACCTCCAGTCTCCCCTGCAAACTTAACAAATCCATCTACGCAAACACCACATGTTTTGACTTATGCTCAAACTCCACTTGCTCCTCCACCTGCCACTAGGGTTGTACCTGATCTCTTATTGCCTACTCAAAACTTCACCATTCCCGTTCACCCAGCAATGCAGCACATACCTGAGGCACACATCACTTGTGAGATACCTGTGCCACCTGTATATGCTACTGAAGCTCCTACTTTTGTGACTTCTGCAGCTGTCAAAATCTCGTATGAAGTCGATCAGTATGTGGGATTTGAGAAGGACATCCAATCGAATGGAGAAAGGTAAATCGTAGCTCAACTTGAAAGTTTGAAAAGGGCATTTAGAAACATGCAAGTCACAAGAGGAATCGAGATCCTGGATTATGATGACCTATGCATCCATCCAGACATCGACATGCCAGTTGGTTACAAACCACCAAAGTTCAATGTATTTGATGGAAAGGGTGACCCTCATGCACACCTAAGAGCCTATTGCGACAAGTTGGTCGGCGTGGGAAGGAACAAGAAGTTGAGGATGAAACTGTTCATTTGAAGTCTGTCGGGAGAAGATCTAACTTGGTACACTCGCCAAGACCCTCGCAAATGGCATGATTGGCAAGAAATGGCTAAAGATTTCATGAGTCGTTTCAGGTTTAATACAAAAATCACCCCAGATAGGTTCTCATTGGGCAACATACAGAAGAAGCCATCGGAGTCATTTCAGGAATATGCATGGCGATGGAGGACTGAGGCTGCCAGAATCCAACCCCCACTGGATGAGGGTGAACTTTCCATGTACTTTATCCGAGCCCAAGAAGGTGTTTACTTTGACAAGATGATGTTGATGATGGGACAGAAGTTTGCAGAGTTGGTCAAGATGGGAAATTTTATAGAAGAAGGCATCAAGTCAGGAAAGATTCAGTCTATGGTTGTATTGCAAGCCGCAAGTAAAGCCATACATTCAGGTTCCATCAGCGTTAACAAGAACAAGAAAGAAGTTGCCTCAACTATTACACCATACTACCAGGCTAGAAGTTCTTCCTACCATTACCCTAACAACCACCAAATTGTTGCACATGTCCATGTATACAATACTCAGCCACACTATAATCCACCTCGAGCTCCAATACACCAAAATCCACCAAGACCATATGCCCCTAAGCTCCAGTTCACCAAAATAGACCAACATATGCACCAAGGCCATGTCCAAATCTTAAAGCCAGAAATACCCGCACCTACACACTTATTGTCGAACCTTTGGCTCAACTATTTGAAAGGTTGAGGGCAGTAGGATTGTTGCACCCAGTCGAAGGAAAGACCCCTGATCCAACCTCTCAAAACTGTGATGGAAACAAGCGATGTGCTTATCACTCGGGAGTCCAGGGGCATGACACGGAAGAGTGTTATGGTTTGAAGAACCAGATTGAGTCTCTGATCATAAAAGGAGTAATCAAATGTACCACAGCTCCTCTAAATATGAATAATAACCATTTACCAAATCATGAGAATCGATAATTTAATATGATTACTCTAGAGGAAGAGTATGATGGCTTGAAGGGAGCTATTGTGCCTACTTGGAATACGGAAGAAGTTGCCACTACATCTCCAGTACAACCCTTTATCACAGTTCAGTTAAGGGAGTCGTTGAGCTTTTAAACCTACCTGCTGAGAGTTGTAGTAACCACTATAGCTGCTGGAAATCCTAACTATCACACTAAAGTAGTCCCATGGGACTATCGAGCAGAAGCTAAAGCCAAGACTATAGATGCTATTGTAGCCCACAGTATAACCAGGTCAGGAAGGTGTTATGCCCCGAAAAATCTAAATCGAGGGGTTTCTGGGAAAGAACAAAATCTAAAGAAGAATGTTACTTATGTTGAAGCCGCAGAATTTTGGAAGAAGATGCAACCTAAAGACTATTCGGTCGAGGACTAGCTGAAGAAAACGTTGGCCCACATATCCATTATGTCCTTGCTTATGAGTTCTGAAGCCCATAGGAATACTTTGATGGAAGTATTAAGCGGAGTTATCATACCGAAAGACACCACAAGTGAAACTTTGGCTGCCGCAATTGGACGTATGGTGGAAGCAAATAAGGTCTCTTTCCATGATAATGAGCTACCTTCAGAAGGGGATGGACACAACAAAGCACTTTATATCACCGTCAGATACTACAATAAGGTCATGAATAGGGTTCTAATCTATGGTGGTTCTGGTTGTAATATCTGTCCATTCTCCACTCTGAGAGATTTAGGTATGAATATAGAAGAGATAAGGGAGAGTCGGGTGAAGATCAGAGCTTTTGATGGATCGCAAAGGAGCATCATTGGAGAAATCTACCTAACATTGTAAGTAGGGCCAGCTAAATTTCCCATTTTATTTCAAGTGATGGACGTAGCGTCCAGTTACAACCTATTGCTGGGAAGGCCATGGGTCCACATGGTGAGAGCAATTCCCTCAACTCTCCATCAGTGTGTAAAGTTTGAGTGGGGTCGTACAGAAGTTACCATTCATGGGGAGCTCAGTCATCCCATATATTATGCTAATTTTGTTCCAGTCATGGACGAGTTAGATGCAGCCACTTTCCATACACTGGAGATCATGTAAGCTGCAAGGATCAATGATGAAGTAGAGTCGGTTGAAGTGAAAATGTTGAGTGCAGTAAAGATGGTTGTGTCTGAGATGTTAAAATATAGGTATCAGCCTAAGACAGGACTAGGAATAAATGCCAATGGTATAATTGAGTCGATTCATCTAAAACATCAGAGAGGTACCACTGGGCTAGTATATGAACCCACTCCAGGATAGGTGCATGGTATAGGATCAGGTAAGACAGTATTTGTGCCAGCCCAAGTTCCAGTTTCAAAGCAAGCAGTTGATAAGGACATCATAAAAGGAATAGGGAATCTGTTTGTGGCCGGGATCGAGGAAGGACTGGAGATAGATCTCAAGGAGCTGACTATCTATGATACTGAGCATGGAGAAGTCTTACAGAATCAGACCATCAGCCCAACCCTATTTCGACAGAGGTCCTGGTAGTGTGGAATTGTAGTTGATTTCAAAGTTGTTTTTGCATGATCAATTGAGGCTTGAATCATGCCTAAGACCTTTTTGCTACTCGCCTTTTGCTAAAGCCAAGTGCTTTTCTTTACTAAAAGTCTTTATTTTCTATAAAGAAAAAATATATATATACTTTCATTATTTTCCATTAAAATATAATTATTCTGCTCACCTTTTATACTTTCAGCACTAATATTAATAACAATCCTCGTTCAACAATTATGATGTGTAACAAATCCACTGAGAAAAATACGAGCAGTGAGCATGATTATGAGGAATATGACTAAAGCATGATGCCTGAAAACCTGCCACATGAGATTTAGCAACTTGAAAGTCAGAAGAAGCCTAATCTAGATGAAACTGAGATTGTCAATTTGGGTGATGAAGAAACGATGAAGGAAACGCGAGTCAGCATACACTTCGAAGCCGAAAGAAAGCAAGAATTGATAAAATTTCTCAAGCAATACGTTGATGTGTTCGCTTGGTCTTATGATGACATGCCAGGGTTAAGCACCGATATCGTCTCACACAGGCTACCAATTGATCCCGCCTGTCTGGCCGTGAAGCAAACCCGATTTGAGTTTGAGAATCAAAGAGGAGGTGACCAAGCAGATAGAAGTAAATGTCGTAAAGGTCACAAATTACCTTATATGGTTAGCCAACATTGTGCCGGTACCGAAGAAGGACGGAAAGATAAGGATATGTGTAGATTATCGAGATCTTAACAGGGTTAGCCCTAAAGATGATTTTCCTCTTCCAAACATTCACATACTCATTGATAATTGCACGAAACATGAGTTGTAGTCATTTGTTGATTGCTTTGCGGGATATCATCAAATCTTGATGAATGAAGATGATGCTGAGAAGACAACTTTTATCACTCCATGGGGAGTATATTGCTATAGGGTAATGCCATTTGGACTTAAAAATGTCAGCGAAACTTACATGAGGGCCATGACTACCCTTTTCCATGATATGATTCACAAGGAGATTGAGGTATACGTGCATGATGTTGTTATCAAGTCCAAGAAGAGTTTAGATCACCTAGATGATTTACGAAAGTTCTTCGAAAGGTTGTAGAGGTACGACCTGAAGTTGAATCCAGCCAAATGAGCTTTTGGAGTCCCCGCTGGGAAATTATTGGGGTTCATTTTCAGCAGGAGAGGTATAGAGTTGTATCTATCCAAAATCAAGGCAATCCAGGAGTTACCACCCCCAAGACCAAAAAGGACGTGATAAGCTTCTTAGGAAAACTCAATTGCATCAGCCGGTTCATAGCTCAGCCCACGATAATATGTGAGCCCATATTCAAGTTGCTAAAGAAGGATGCCACCACGAGATGGACGGAAGAATGTAAAAAAACTTTCAATAGAATTAAGGAGTACTTGTCCAACCCGCCAGTATTGGTTCCACTAGAGCTCGAGAAGACATTGATGTTGTACATATCCATTATGGATAGCATATTTGGGTGTGTGTTGGGATAGCATGATGAGACAGGAAAGAAGGAGCAAGCCATTTACTACCAAAGCAAGAAATTTACACCGTATGAGGTAAGATATACGCTGTTGGAATGAACCTGTTGCGCATTGACTTGGGTGGCACAAAAGTTGAGGCACTACCTATCTACATACACCACGTACTTGATTTCAAGAATGGATGCACTCAAGTACATCTTCCAGAAACCAATGCCTACTGGAAAATTAGCAAAATGGCATATTTTGTTGAGTGAGTTTGATATTGTGTATGTGACACAAAAAATTGTTAAGGGACAAGCTTTGGCTGATCATCTGGTAGAAAATACCATTGATCAAGATTACCAGCCACTAAGGACCTACTTCCCCAATGAAGAGGTATCGATCACAGGGGAGGACATCTCAGATTCATATGATGGATGGAGGATGTTCTTTGATGGGGCATCTAACTTTAAAGGAGTTGGAATTGGGGCAGACCTAGTTTCAGAAATAGTTCAATATTATCCAATCTTAGCAAAGATTAGGTTTACTGGTACGAATAACATGGCTGAATAAGATTGTTCTCGAACTCAGAATGGTTGTATACATGGACATCAAAGAGTTGTTGGTCATAGGAGATTCTGATTTGTTGATTCATCAAGTACAAGGGGAATGGACCACTAAGAATGTCAAGATCCTTCCTTACGTACAATGAGTCAAAGAGCTGAGCAAAAGATTCACAAAGATTGAGTTCAAACATGTCCCTCGAATTCAAAATGAGTTTGCCGACGCCCTGGCAACACTCTCTTCGATGATCCAGCATCCAGATAAGAGTTACATTGATCCCATCAAGGTAGAGATTCACGATCAATATACATACTGTTTCCATATTGATGAAGAATCGAATGGAAAGTCGTGGTATTATGACATCAGAAGGTTGCCCGAAGTAGGAAAATATCCAAAAAGCGCCACCAGCAAGTAGAAGCAAACTTTAAGAAGGATGGTTAATAACTTCTTTCTCAATGGAGAAATCCTATATAGGAGGACTCCAGATTTGGGATTGTTGAGATGTGTAGACACCATAGAGGCAACCAAGCTGTTGGAGGAAATACATGCAGGGACCTGTGGTCCCCATATGAATGGGTTCATGCTAGAAAAAAAGATTTTGAGAGCCGGATACTTTTGGATGACCATGGAGAGGGATAGCATCCGATACGTGCAGAAATGTCATCAATGTCAAGATCATGGGGATTTTATACGGGTTTCGCCAAATGAGCTCAATGTGATGGGTTCTTCCTGGCCATTTGTTGCTTGAGGTATGGATGTTTTGGGCCTATTAAGCCTCCCGCATCAAATGGACATCGTTTCATCCTGGTAGCTATAGACTATTTCACAAAATGGGTTGAAGCATCAATGCACAAGGCAGTAACAAAAAAGGTGGTAGCAGATTTCGTTCGTAGTAACATAGTCTGCCAGTTCAGAATTCCAGAGTCAATTATAACAGATAATGGGGCCAATCTTAATAGCGATCTCATGAGAGAGACTTGTGAGAGGTTTAAGATCTCTCATTGAAATTCCACAGCATATCGGCCACAAATGAATGGAGTAGTTGAGGCCGCAAACAAGAATATCAAGAGGATTTTGAGGAAAATAGTGGACAGTAATAGAGAATGGCATGAGAAGCAACCCTATGCTTTGCTCGGCTATCGTACCACAATAAGAACATCCACAGGGGCAACTCCCTACATATTGGTCTATGGTTCAGAAGCAGTGATACCCGCAGAGGTGGAAATACCTTTCTTGAGAACCATCCAAGAGGTCAGTCTAAATGATGCTGAATGGATTCGTAGCAGGGTCGAACAGTTGATGCTCATTGATGAGAAAAGAATGGACATAGTTTTCCATGGTCAACTCTATCAAAGCAGAATGATTAAGGCGTTCAACAAGAAAGTCAGGCCTCGATAATTCACACCGGGGCAGTTAGTATTAAAGAAAATATTCCCTCACCAAGATGAAGCTAAGGGAAAATTTGCGCCAAATTGGCAAGGTCCTTACATTGTTCACCGAGTACTCTCAGGAGAAGCAGTAATCCTCACAGAAATGGATGGTACAGTGAGCACGAAGTCGATCAATTCAGATGCCATCAAGAATTACTAAATTTGAAGACAGTAGGATTAGTTGTTATTTCCATGTACTTTTGCATTTTTCGCTAATGTAACAGAACTACGTATTAGCCAGACTTCCAACAGCGGGATACGTAGGTAACCCTTATAGGGTCTGATCTCCCTTAGAAAAAAACAAAAACATCATCTTTCATGTATTCAGAACTATGCTCGACTTGACTTCCCTCGGTGGGATACGTAGGCAATCCTCATCGAATTCATTCCCTTCATATTTTACACTTTTACTGTACTTGAACTACGTCATGACCTGATTCTACTTGGATACGTAGGCAGCCTGAGTCAGGCCCGGTCATTGCATTTTATATTTCTTTCTCTAACCTTGAACTACATAAAGACCTGATTCCTGTTTGAGGATACGTAGGCAACCTAAAAGGTTCGATCTTACCTTTAGTAAAACCCTCTTGGCTTAAAACATAGCCCCAGAATATAAGAGATCTCACCATCAGAGTTGTATTGGCATCTGCAAAAGCCAGAGGAACGTCATCCGAAGGATAGAACTGCGTGGGTATACGATCGATGAATGGAGGGGATCAACAAATTTCAGAACATGTCATAATCTAAAAAATAATGGAGGATTACTATATATACACCCGATATATACGTAATATGTTTGCAAAATATACATATACTTTCAAAATATTTTCCTACTTTTCCACCTACCAAGTCTCCAAATTTGGGAAGATCGAGCAGCCAAGGAAGTACTGAAGGATTTCGATGACAAAGCCAGGATCCTCGAGTCGACACAATCAACACCCCTTTCTAACTAAGAATTTTTCTTTGAGCACAGTAAAATAGGAATTAGGAAAGATGATATCAAGTCAAGCTCTTGGACATGATAGGAAACATCATGCAGCTTATCATGGCGACATGAACCAAAATATTCTCTCCCTACTCTATTTTTTAGGATATTTATATTAATGCTCACAAGATTTAAGAGTTTTATTTGAATTCTTTTGCAGGTACTTCAAAGATCCGGACCAGAGATGACAAGAAAAGGGGCCCCTCATAAGACAGTTAGGCTATTTTACTTCTTTCAATAAACTCCACCAATCATAGCTCACTACCTTACTACATTGAATAACTTCGCCAATCAAAAAATCACCGTCTAATTGCATTGAATAACTCTGCCAATCAGAGAATGTCATCTAACTTCATCAAGATACCATATTATGAAGACTGTATATAAGCAAACGAAGTCAAACTCCCACATTTCAAAGACTGTACATAAGCAAGCGAATTTCCTGTTTTGAAGATTGTACATAAGCAAGCAAAGTGACCCTCTGCCATATCGGAGGATGTAACTAAGCAGTTGGACTCTCTTCCATATCGGAGGTTGTATATGAGCAAAATGACACTCCACCACATAGAAGATTGTAGATAAGCAAAACGACCCTCCTCCAAATTGAAGAATTGTATTTCAGCAAGCAAAGCACTCTCTGCCAATTAGAGATTCACACCATGGCAAAGCAGTATCAGCAATCCACTATAGTAGCAGCATCAGATTCCAATAGCAACATCATTATCGAGTTTGTGTTGGAGATTACCTTGCCAGAAGAAGGCATTTACTTCTAAGCAGTTGCCCTGCCAGTGGGAGGCTTTTACTTTTAAGAAATTGCCCCGCCAGTCAGATTGATTTTACTCTTTAGCAATTGCCCCGCCAGTCAGAGACTTTTACTTTTCAGCAATTGCTCCGCCGACAGAGGCTATTACTTTCAAGTAATTTCCCAGCCGACGGAGGCTTTTACATTCCAACTATTGCCCCGCCAGTCGGAGGCATCTACACTACATAATAGAGATTACAATCCTAGTTTGAATATCTATACTCCTCTCTTTAAATTATAATTTCAATTCTATTTTTTGAACCAGTAGGTACTTTTCACCCTTTTTATCTATTTTGCAGGACAACACATTACAACGTGGAACTACCTCTAAGCAGCGATTGAGGTATTACTTGATGAAGAATACTAAACTCACAAGCTAGAGTTCAAGACTAGCACTCCGACTTCGATTCTCATAATCAATTGTCCGCACTTCCGAATCAGAGCACATCCACTCTTATGATATCAATACTCTTTTCTTCTTTGTGTATCAGGATCCTCACTAGAGATTTTGGAGGACCCTACAATGCATCCATTCTGACACAATCTTGTAGGGATATGAGACACACTTAAGTAGAGTCCAGCTTATGGGTGTGTCGCGCGCGACATTTATAATCAGGAGGCTACGAAATATGCCCCATCCCAAAAGGATTATGTCATCCAAAAGTTCATTCTACCATTAACACCATGAAGATCTTTCCAAGGAAACCAGTGTCAACAATAAATCTTACGCAGGGGAAAATTTCGAGGACCGCCTCAAAATTTGCCATAATTCTTCATTCCAAAACTACAACCGACTTGATTTCTTAGGGATATATATGTATCTCAATTTCATGCGTGGTCGGACCCACTCCATTCATGTTGAAGTACTCTTATCTCCAATATAATTAATAGAAGTGTCATCATAAACCCGACACTGGGGCAAAATTTTGAGGACCTGTCAAAATTTTATAATTTTTGAACCACAACGGCCTGATTCTCATGAAACCCGAGATATGTAGCCTACTCAGAGACCAGAGTTTGGTCGAATACATAATCACAATCATGGTGGCTGTAGCTTCACTATTCCATCTTTTGGGTGCAACTTTTTCAAAACCAACCTAATTTACCAATCGAGAAAATATTGGTTTATGTCAACGTCTTCGCCAATAGACTCTTTAATTATCTATGTACGAACAGGGGCAAGTTGTTGACACCCAATTTTGGCTCTCCTTTTTCCTAAATTAATTTCTCGATGCTTATGAGTCCTGAATATTTGTTTTCCTCATTGTTTAACATTATTTTCAATAAAATTAACACCAATAACAATTTTTTTTAAAAAATAATATCTTCTTCTTATAATTATTATTATTTTTTCTATTAAATTACACATATCATATGTTATAAAATTTCCGGTAAAATGAATTAATGGTAATAGTATATCTTAATTCATTACTCACACTATTTTTATTTAAAATATATATATATGCTAGCATATTAACTTTTATTTCAAAGACTCTAAATAATCTTCGCTATACTATTATATTTTTTTGCAAATTTACTTTATTTTACTTTTTATTTAATTTTGAACTATAGCTATACGTATTTAAAATATAACATGTATACATATTTAAAATCGTGCACATGTTTATACGCACCTATATGTATGAGAATATATATGTATATACGTACACTTTTAGAAAATCAATTAGGACGAGATAAGCATTTAAATTAGTTAAGTGAAAATTGATTTGGGAAAATTAGATTATAAATTAATTAAATTATCACCATTTGGGCCAATTTTCTACTTATATTTACCTAAAACTACCCAGCCCACTACCCAACTTATCCTGACCCGGCCCAACTACATCAAGCTAACCAAAACACCCCTAAATCCTTTACTCTTCACGTTGAAACAAAACCAAACACCCTTAACCTTCATCGTTAAAACTCGACCAAACCGGCTATCTCTTCACTCCTCTCCCATCATCCTTTTCTCCTCCACCACCGCCGCCAGACCACCGGATAATGAAGAAATTCAGTGGTATTCAACTTTCCCCCTCTTCTCCATCACCTCATCCACGTCTCTCCATCACCTTTTTCTAAAAATTTAGACCTCAAAAATGCACTCCGTAGCCATTGCCACTCTTGGGAAGGGATGATTTTGAAGAATCCATCAGATTTGGGCTCTTTATCTCTTCAATCCGATGGATCAGAGTATTACACCTCCAAACCATCACTTTTCACACTCAAATCAAGCTGAAAAAGTAGACCCAACTCTCCTATTTATCCAATATCATCATCATTTCTCTAAATTTAGCTTCCCAAGAATTCAAAATTTGAATTCTTGAAACCTCCTTGATAGATCCGTTGTAGCCCTATTTCTCGGCTATAAAAGGGGCTTCGACTTCCATTTGAGGGGAGGAGATAAAAACATCAGAAAAAAAAGGAGGAAAACATAGGGAAGACATACACTTAGGGATCTCAATAGCTTTCTTCAAATTGTTCTCTATTTTACTCATATCCAATCGGTTTCTTGCTCTTGTCGACTCTTCAAGCTTAAGCTAGAGTCGGAATCGTTAGTTTGGAACTCGACACTCTACGAACTCAATCGTTGCCCTAAAAAAGGTGTGAAACTACCCCTTTGGTTTTATTCTTCACCTTCGTCCCCTTCATTATTTTTATTTTTTTTGAGTTCCACAAATATCTGATTTTGCCTAAGTTTTGATCAAGATTATGTTGTTGTTGTAGTTGATTCTAAAAAATGGATTTGTTTGAAATTCCAATCAAGTTTAATTTGTTGGTGTTAATCCCGAAAAAATGGGTCGGTGTGTGAATTTTGATGAGTTTATTTTGTTGTTTTTTCTGAAAAAATGGGTTTGTACATGTATATATTGTATATTTGATTGCAAGTTTGGTCATAATGTTGTTGTTATTGGCTCTCAAAAAAATCAGATTTCTAAAAAAATATATATATGTAGCCCTGTCTTAATTTATTTTAAGGTATGGTTGTTTCGAGTTCAAGTTGGGTTAAGTTCGAAAACTTTTTGGTGGCTTGAATTTTGCTTATGTTTCATGTTTTATGGCATTTATGTGTAAATAAGAGTATTTTCTGGGGTTGGCAGTGGCTTGAAAACTACCTCAACTAGTTAATATGAACACTCTGTTAGAATTATTGAGCTTGTGTCTCTGAATCTTTGCTTTGCTCGTGGCGCATTATTGATTAAACACAGTCAATCACGTAAGCCCTGGGGAGGCTGATTTGTCTTAAACGAGCATGCGGATTTGTTAAATGTGTGTGTATGTGTTTGTGTTGCTGCCCCTTTTTTTTATTTTATTTTAAAAAGGGGTTAAGTTCAGAAAGATTTTGATGAGGTTTGTCTTTACAAGAATGGTATTTGCCGAGCTAGTAGTTTTATCCCCAACTATATCCTTGAGAATTAATTAGTTGGTTGTAGCTACTCATGTTGAATAAAGGTGGAGGAAGGTATGATACTTTTGTTCTTTGAACATTAAAGATGTAAATTAACTAGCTGCAGATTTTGTGTATTTAATTACGTCATGTTCGCGTCATTCGTTTAAGTTTGTGTGGACTGCCTATAATAGTACGGATTGTTTATATACGTTTTCTTATAATTCCACTAAAGTATGTTTGAACAAAGTTTTCTCACTTTTGAAACATGTTTGCAAACATTTAAGTTGTTTCACTAACCCACAATATGGATGGCTTTACGTCTACTTAGAGCACTTGTAATTTCTTAAGATTTAGTTGTTTTTTAGGAGAATTGTTTTGCTCTTTTAATTGTGTGCTGACCACAATGCATAACACCTGCAATTTATCCTACATTCTTCCCTGTTGTTAATCAATTTTTAAAAAAATCCATACACACTCAATAAGAGTATGCATAAGCATTCACTACTATATGCAATCTTAAGTTCTTTGTCATTAATTGGAGCTAACAATCATAGTGGTGTTATTACAATCATGTTCAAAATTATCTGGATCCTTTCCCCTCTATTTTGTGTTAATAAATGTTTCACCTCTCTTTACATTAGTTTGACATGTGTATTTATTAATTCACTCGTTCTTCTAATTATTTGATTAGTTTCTAATCCTTTTCTTTTCTTTTACATGAACACTCGGGAGTTGGAGTTTCAATTGAAGCCCCATTTTGACCCAAATATCGGGTCAACGGCTATAGGATCATAGAACTCGGGGTCCAAATCGCTAGGACCTGGTTCCTTCAATAGGAACTTATAGTATCGATTTTCTTACCCTCCTTGATTACTTTATTACTTGTACATGTTTTACTAACCCTTGTATGTGTCTGAATATGAATTTTTATGTGATTAATTGAATTTGAATTAACTTTATCTTTATTTATTTCATTTGTCTTTAATCACCTAGAGTCGGTTTCCGTTAGCTAATTCCTTGTCCATTCGATTTTTATATATATAATATGACACGTCATTTAACCATTTATTTTTAGCATACGAACGAACCCTTTTTGAATAAAAGAGGCAAACTTTGGTTTTAAGTGCAATCCAAAATGAAAAATACATTTTTTCAAAATTGAATAAAATAGTTAACTATTCATTTTGTGAAAAAATATTTCTTAACGGTTTTTTTTAATCATCTTAATTGGAGTTTTCCGAATAAATCACTTTAAATAAGTTTCAACTAATTAATTCGTTTATATTTGTAAACAGCTCATTTATCAAAATTCAATTTTATACAACTTAATATGGTTCAAATAGTTTGTCACATTCTATATTTATTCTTTAACATTGCGTCATTTTTTTAAAAAATAAGGGGTCAACAAAAACCCAAGGTCCATATATGCATACACTACCATATACAAGATATTTTCATTTATTTATTTTTCTTAACAAATTTTTTATTATTATTATTTACACTTTATTTCAACTATATATGTGTATTTTTGCTATTACATCTATTTTTATCTACTTTTAACTATTACCTCTAAATTTTTGCAAATAAACAAACATTAGCATTATTTCCTATATTTTAAATATACACAAGTCTCTATTTTATCTAAGAACTAATATGCTAATATGTTTTGACATTTTTTTTCGTGATAGACATTTACTTAAATCTAGTCTCACATTAAATAAATTTTCATCTTAGTTTAATAATGAATAAGTTTTCCCATATTCTAAAAATTATAATTTTCTTTGCAAAGATTTCATTTACATATTTAACTTTACATGTCATTAAACTTTATATTTTGGAAAAACTATAATACTTTATACTTTCTAATATACATATTTTAACAAAAGTGCTTTTGCCAATTTTTCTTTCCTTCATTTTGAAAAATGCACGCATATATTTTGAAATAAACCATATATTTGCATATTGTGGGCATATGTTTATATACCTTGTGTGTTTCTCTTTTTTTTTTTTTGATAAATTTAGTTAACTATTTTTAGAAAATAATAAACAAATATTTTCCAAATATTTTTTCTAAACTGAGTTTAAGGACTATCTTCGGATAGGCTCTGAGGGGTGCCTAACACCTTCCCCTCGAGTAACCAAAACCCTTGCTCAGAATCTCAAATGTTTTCGAAAGACCAAAACAGAGTTTTTTCATAAAAAATGGTTTTCCTAATTTTTCCTTAAAATTTAGGTGGCGACTCTAAAAAATAAATTTTCAAAAAACCAGAGAGTTACGACCACCATATGTTGTGCACTGTTTCGACCGGTTCGAAATAGGGCACGACATCTGTCTCTTTCATTGGTGGCTAGACCATAGCAGTTTTCTCCCTCCATCTAATAGCATATTCACGAAAATATTCAGTGGTCTTTTTTCTCATGTTGGAAAGTGTGGTGCTATCTTGCACTATGTCAATGTTATATTAAAATTAGTGGAAAAAATCCCTAGCCGTGTCATCCCAAACATGCCAATAAGAGATATCTTGATCGATAAACCATTCTGAAGCAATCCCTGTCAGACTCTCTCCAAAGTAAGCCATAAGTAGTTCTTCTTTTTTCCCACTCCTCTTAGTTGATTACAAAACCTTTTCAAATGAGCCAAATAATCACTGTGGCCCTCGTACTTGTCAAACTTTGGTGTTTTGAACCCCGGAGGCAAGTGAACATTGGGAAACATGCACAAATCCTTGTAAGAAACACTCTTTTCCCCTCCCAATCCTTGCAAGTTTCTCATGTTTTGCTATAAACTTCTCATTTTCCTAGACATCTCTTCTTGTTCCTCATTTTTAGTAGTATTTTTGATCATAATAGGGGAGATATGCTAATAAGCAGGATAGTAAGAGTCTGGGACTTTAAAATTTGCTTTAAGGGGATAGAATTGATCCTAGTGTGGCTCACTATTGGACTTTTGTATCAATGTCGGTTGAGGGCCTGCAGTAGTTTGTAACATGGGAATAAAAAATGGATTGTTTGTGAGGGAAACATTTAGAGGGTGTGTGATAGAGGTCCCAACCGTGCTAGAAACATTACCATATGGTTCAAACCTGGGTCGGTAAAGTTGATCAATATTTGGGCCCAAGTGGAAATTAAAACAGTAACGTATGAAATTCCTGGGATTGAAGAGGGTGGTACTTGTCCATTCTTCCAGTCTTGGTACATTTCAACCATTTGTTCTCTTAACAACCTTATGTCCTCCATTGTAGCAGATTCCTGTGGAATCAACTCCTTTCGTGCTTCTTTATTATCAGACTCTATACTATTTTTGTGGGTCATCTTACCTTTTTCTTTGGACTAGTGTTGTATGGATGAGATGCCAGCTCAACCACAAACCAACCACCTTAAACTAACTTGACTGTAGAGATAAAAAATGTGTTAGGGTTTAATTTTTTTAAAACTTTTTTTTTAATTTTTAAGAAGATCACTGAACCTTGTAAGGGTTGCCTAAATATCTCATCAAGGTGAGAGTTAGGTGTGCGTAGTTCGTCAAGACTATAAGAAGAAACAAACTCTTTTTTTTATTTCCAAAAAAGGGATTTTAAGGAAACAATCAAAAAGTTAGAGGAAAAGTTGCTCTCTTCTGTCACACTAAGCTGCCTAAAGTAGGTCAACAATCAAACAAGCCTTCCAAATAAATGTCAAATAGCACATAGGATGCATATATTGGTCATATAAAGAGGGACATTTGTCCTAGACGAAACCGGCCCCGGCCCCGGCCCTTGTGTCGAGTCCCCTTAAGTCATATGCACATGATGCAGATAAAGTGGAGCCTAATAGGGATAGCCACGTCTGAGTTTCAGTTCTACTAGGTTTAACCTGCTGGAGATAAGTGTCTAGACTGGCTTACCCGAGCGAACACTCGAGTCGGGGAGGGACAACTTATTCGATAGCAGTGCTATTTCGCCTTTGTTGCTAATTCAAAACCCCGCCTAACATGTATGGCTAATAATCCTTCACCAGGTGTCTGGACACTCTGGTTTTATCTCAGAAGAATGTAGGATGCATCATTGCATTACTTTTACCCTATATTTTAAAGACTCAGAGGGATGCGTGAGAGAAGATAGTTTAAAATACAATTCAACAATATCAAAGGAATAAATGAGCAGCAAGTGGCACATTAGGCCCAAACATAATATATCCAAATAGATAAAGCAAGTACAAATTAATATCACAAAGCTCAAATTCTGGTATTTTCCAGCGGAATCTACAGAGGTGTTACATCCCTTTTCTCACATCGGCAAAGCGAAGGAGAGGGTTTTTCCAATTAAAGTGATGGTTTAGAGTAGGAATTATTCTCATTTATTTATAAAGTCGCTACTTAAAATTGATTTATAGAGTTCCAAGTCACCTTACTCAATCCCTAATCAAAAGTAAGTTGACTCTTTTATTATTGGTCTGCAAAAACAAATGACTGGGTAAGGAATTCTATTGATAGAGGAGAAGGTATGAGGCACCCCTCAAGTCTCATGATTCTAGCAGGGTCGCTTTTATCAACTTGCACTTAACTTGAACTATTTTGGATAAATTGTATTCATAGGCCTTGATTCGTTCGTATATATCACACTAATATTATTTGTCTGTGCCTCCTGAGTTTGAATTGGCGAAAGTCAATTTTTAGGACTCTTTGCCAAGGTGCATAACTGCATCCTTGAATTATTTCAAACGTCTCAAAAAGATACGTAATCATATTCTTAATCGAGACAAGCAATTTAAACGTGCCTAAAGCTTATCTAGCATTAAAGGTATTTGTTTGTCTCTTATAAATTCGAGACAATTTGTTTTTATTTTTCACTCTTTTTTTCCTCATTTTTGCAATGAGTTTTCGATTAATCCATAACTCGTCTCACTCCATCACAATCGTTTTTCCCTCTCTTTTCTTTTATTATTACGACAGATCTTGAATAAATCCGTAACCCGTCTCTCTCATCCGCATAATTCGATTAGGGCTGGTCTCGGCCCAAAAATTATTTAAAGGACAATTCCCTAGACCACCAACTCGTTCAAAGTTATCAAACCAAATACTCCTCCTATGTTAAAACTTAAATTAAAAAAATTGATTTTAGGCCTTCTTGCATGACTAAACGATAATTGCGAATAATAATACGTAAGGAAATCCATGTGATTGAGCAGATAAATCATTTAAGAGAAATTCAATAAGACAAAAGTCTAAAAGTAACCATTTTTATAATAAAAGGAAAAGGAATCTTTTTGAGAAAATCCAAAGCAGTACTCATTTTTCTTCAAGATCTAATCATTTATTATTTTTTAAAAAGCTAAGCTAATAACTAACAATTTATACGAAGTTGATATTCAAAATGATTAAATACCACAAAATGGGTCAACAATAAAGGGACTTCACATGATGAGACACCAAAATACAAAGCAAAATAAGAACTGCAACTAAAGAATGAACCTTTAAACACTAATACTAGCCAAAACAGGCACATCAACAGACATGTATACTAGCCATGAAAATGACATAGAATATATGACTAAAATTGAATAAGAAGGTGAGAAAGAAATCTCCAAGCTTTGGGTTACAAAAGAAATTTGACGAATAAACATGAAAGAGAGCAAGACGTAGACCAGAGATCAACCAAACAACTTTGCCGACTTGACTCTACCTCCGTTTAGATCTTGAGAAGCTGGATTTAGTGTGTTTTCTTGTTTTTTCCTGTTTTCTCACCTTTATGTTTTTCTATCTGTGTGCGTTCCCATGTTTCTGTGTTTTGAGTCCTCTCTCTTTCTGGGTATTGTGGTGTCGGTTGTATGTATATATAGAGGTATGTTTGTGTGCATGTGTTGTGTGTGTGAGTGTTGGTTGGAGTGTACGTGAGGGAGTATCGTGTGTGTGCTGCGGAGATAGTGGGGAATGGGTAGATCAGTGGGGTTGAGTTGGGTAGTTTTAGAGGATTTTCCTTCCTTCTTTTTTTTAAATAATAAATAAATTAGGGATATAAACAAAACAAAATGGTAACATATTATTTAGAAATAATAAAATATAGATAATTTAACTAGCTAGTCATAGAAATGTAGTTAAGAAAAATATTAAAATCACTAGCTTATTTATTAAAATCTAAATTAAAAGAAAATATTATTTTTTATGAAATTGTCTTTTCTTTTTGAAAAGTAAAAACAAAACTTATCAAAAATGTGACTCTATTTTTGAAATCTTTTTCACAATTTTTCAAATAAACCAACTAAAAATTAAATAGAAGGTTAATTACAGCTTTTTCCTTAGTTTCATTTAGACTTTTGTTAGAGTAAAGGTTATGGGGCCTTGTCTTGGTTGACTATTCATGTTCAGTTTGGAGGCTTCACTAGACAAAGAGGTATGTAATAGTTGTCAGTTTTCCAATTATTTCTAGTTATGTCTCAATAATGTTTGTCTCTTTTCGATTTAGCCCATCATTTTTGTTTGTGTTTCTGCTTCAATTTCAATATTTATCTTATTCTATAGATATGCTATGTCGAGGGTCTTCCTCAACCTCTAGTGAGTAGCTAGTTATTGATCACAACTAGGTGTAGACTTGGGTCATGACAAGCTTGGTATCAAAGCTTTAGGTTCAGGTGTCCTACATGTCTGTAAAGTGTGTATAGTAGAGTCCTACTTATGGATGTGAAGAGCACCACATCTATAATTGGGAGGCTATAGGGAATTTAGGAATATTTCCTACTTCTTATGATCTAGTTTGTGTGATAAAGTTTAACTCTATGTTTCTCTTCTATCTCATTTATTTATGTGTGTTGCGTATCATTCCTGTAAATAGAACTACCTGATAGAGGGCCGCTACTAATGCTTGAGTTTATTCCATACCGGTGCCTCCACACCGCACCATAAAGACTAGAAACAAAGCCCATTCCTCTAGTTAGAATTCTGACAGCAAGAATGCACTTGTGCTATGAGTTACACAGAGGGTTTTGGTTCATTTGTTGCTTATCCACCTCACAATTATCCTAATGATTGGTTCAGGAATGCCATTTAGATGTTGAATAAGATAGTGGCCATTCAAGCCAACCATTTTTCCCCAGCCAGTTTCATTTCTCAAGGTGCCTCTAAGATCCACGACTTTTTTTTGGATGAACCCCCCAGAGTTCATAGGGTCAATGCTTAGTACGGATCCCCAAAGATTTACTAATGAGATTTAGATGATTCTTCGGGTTATGTATGTTACAAATACAGAGAAGGTTGAGGAATATGATAAGCATGCTCGTATCAGAACCTTCTAAGCTTTTGATTAAGTAGGGTAAGGCAACAATGTTGATTGGTTATATGGACATAACCAGATTTTTTATTTATGTGCAACAGGTTGAGGAAGATATGTTGAAGGAGAGAGATGGGAATTAGAAGAAGAGGGCCAAGTCAACCAACTATGAGTGTGTCAACAGTAGACCAGAAATGGGAACCGATCATTCTTTCCTAAAAGGTCATCTGGTCAAGCTTTACATTCGGTCAGCACACCTATACTATACTCTCAACTTATGGAAGCAATGTACAAAATACCTCCACATACCTCAATTGTAATCAATGTGGTAATCCCCATTGGGGAGAATACTGATGGGGAATAGTTGTGTGTTTCAGGTGTGGTTAATAAGGCCACTTTTTGAAGGATTACCCTTCAGTTAGATAGAGCAGTTGGTGAAATTACGCCTAAATTTCAATAGAAAGTGGTAAGAACCATTTCTATGCATTATCCAGACATCAAGATCAAGAAATTTCCCCAGAAGTCATGACAGATATGTTATTAAATCCTTGTTGAAAGAATCTAGAGTCCCCAGACTCTTATTACTTGATACAAGTTGTCTTAGCTTAGAATCTAGAGTATGTAAGGGAGTGATTATGTGAAGATAATCATGTTAGCTTGAGGATTTGATCTTTGTAGGTTTTATATAGTGTATGCAAGCAATTAAGTGTTAATGTGAGAGAAGTGTGGTAGATATAACCTTTAAGTGAGATAAAAAGGCGGTGGCTAAGTCGATAGGTGAAGAAGAACCTTAGGTTCTAAGAGAAGAAATGGGCTCCAGTGTTGAATTATGTTGCTTGAGGTTGAGCATAAGTGTTATGTGTGACTAGCTGATACTTTAGCATTTTTAAGCGTGTAAAGGGCTAAGTGTTAGAAGGTACCCTAAGGAGTAAGTTGGAGATGCCATAGATAACCGTTAGTGAGTCTCTAGTGTATAGTTTTAGTCCCTTAGCTTTAAGGGGTATAGTTTAGTGCCAGGGATAGTCCCACAAACTTAGAGCATAAACCTTTGAGCTAAGGGGAAGATGATAGCGGTTGTGCTAATATAGATAAGAAAGTCCTTGAGGTGATTATAGCAATAGGCTTGAATGTTATGTTGATATGTGTGTGGTCAGCAGTGTGATGTGACTAGTGACTCTTTGGTTAGGACTCTATGTAAGTTGATTAAGGTGGGTAGAAGGATTAGTGTTTTTGGAAGATGATTCTAAGAAAGGTCCCTTCTTCAAGTCGTAAAAAGGACCAATAGAAGTTAAGCTCATGTTTTTATGTAAGCTCTACATCCCCAAGCTAGTTCTTGTACTCATAACTCATTCTTGGTCATTACTTGAAGTTGGTTGCTAAACCCTCATTTTTAGTATAGTTTAAGTTCATTCTAGTTGGTGAGTCTAGTTTCATACAAGTCAATAGAAATCAGTCCTATTTTAGTCCATACATTTCTTTTTAGCCAAGATCAATAATTCATGGACCATTAGGTAGTTCCACGTTTATGCTCGTGCTCATGTGCTCTCTAGTTGACTTAAATTGTTAGTATGATTCAGTTAAGTTCAGCTTATGATAGTTCCTTTTGCTCCCTGATTATAGCTTCAGTCTTCTTTCAAGGATGAATGATCCCTAGGGAGAGATATTGTAACACCTCAAAACTTGAACCCATGTTTACTCAATACCTATTTTAGTCTAAATCAAAATAAAAGATTTTCAGGCTTCACCGAGTGGAACCAAAGTTCATGATTGATTCAATACCAAGACTCATGCTTCAAGCTACGAAGCCAATTCTAAGAAATATATGGTTCCAGGTCCCACGGAAGAAACCACGACCTGTGATCTCAGTCCAAGAATCGTGAATATGTAACACCTTATATTTTTATCCTACGAATACTTAGCGCTTAGTACGAAAAAACAAAATTTGAAACTTTAAGTCCTAGGTTCCCACAAGAGGGTTCATGAGTCGTGAACCCAAGCCAAGAATCGTGTATCAACTCATGGAATAAACTCCTAACTTGTTCCAACTCCTAGGCTACCATGACTCATAGTACGAGTCATGGAGTGGGACCATGAGTCATGGTATGAACCATGGAACCATATCTGAGACTTGTCAAAATACCCTAGCAGCCACCAATGATAGTACAACTTGTGAATTGGTCAATGAACTGTACTGTCAAGTCGTGGATGTGATCCATGAGTTTAACAAAACTCCTAGGGAACCACGACTAAGTGCATGAGTCATGAACTCGTGGATCCCCATCCCAAAAATATAAACAACATTTTTAAAAGGGTGATTTTAACTTTTTATTACCATATAACACGATGAGTTGACTACCATAAGGTGTAAATGTCAGATCCTTAAGTCCATTTTTCCTTTATTCTCTCAATAAAAATTCAAGAACAAGTCTAAGGTAAATCAAGCAATCTAAGGTTCCTATTGCAGCAAGCTTTTCTGAGTTCTTCTTGCTTAGTTGTCTTCTTTAGGTATGTATGATTTCAGTGATGGATTCCTTTCATCCTCTTGCCCAAGTACTTTCAATATATTATGAAATTATGTTCAAAGCTAGGATTCATACCCAAACAATTAAAGTTGCTTTCTTTATATGCTTAACTTGATTTCTGTGAAAAGGATTTCTATGACATGATTTTGATATAAAATTTCTTATTTATGCATTGAAACTCTTGCTTTAAGAGTTATTTATAAATTATGAAATCCATATTGAAAAGATATGCTTTTAGATACATGATTTTTTGCATACGATTCATGACATGAAATTGAGCACAAGCTCACCATAGTATAGTTTTATAGATATGTTGAGCACAGACTCAAACATATGATTCAGCTATGTTATATAGCACTAGTATGTTTTGGTAGAATTATTTAGCACAAAGAGGAAAATGGGTCAGATAATCCAAGTCCCACTACTATGTTGCCACCATAGGTTTCGCCCAAGAGATATGATTATAGGATCCTTATGTACATGGTTCTGTTCCTTGGTCGGTCAAAACAACTTTTTCATTATGGGTGTTAGACACTGGGCATCATGAGCTCTCATGGTGTTTGTTGGTTATTAGAAACACCCCAAATTCATAAAATATATTAAAATTACTATTTATATACTCATGAAATACTTTTATGAAGACTCTATCCATTATGATTTTCATCTCAAATTTTCAATTGTTTTAAGCTACTCTCTACATATTTTCATGATCAGTTATTCAGTTTATATTATATACACTACAACATTTTAGGCCTACGGCCACACTAAATCTGGACAACGCTTGAAAAGTATTGCCAAAAGTGTTTTAGACAATTCTTTTAAGGTGTGGCCTTAGCACTGAGTTTTTAGCCACGAAAAATTTGGCAACACTTCTAAAGTGTGGTCTTTAAAGTTATAGGCTACATTTTATAAGTGTTGCTAAAATATAAAATAATTGGCAACGCAATTTATCTGTATGACTACTCTTTTGAAGTGTGTTATTATTTTTAATTTTAAAACAACATTATATAAATGTGGTCTAATCATTTTAATAAAATTTAGACCAAAATAATTAGTTCCCTCCCTATCAATTATTTCCCCTCAATTTCTAAAAGACAAATATATGCCCTAAAATTTCAACCCAAATTAGTTCTTCCGCCGATTGCTCTCTCACGATTCTCTTCGGATCTACAAGCTAAGTTGAGATTCTCACAATTCTCTTCTGTTTGTCAATTTATATATGAGATTCTCAAGATTCTCACGGCCTTAGCACTGAGTTTCAGTGCTTTTTGTGTTTCTTACGGACCAAGATAAGTTTTGTCTGCTAGATCTCTTTGAATATATAGGTAAGCTCTAATTTCTTGATTTATGGGTTGAATCTAAAAGGTATTTTGTTGATTGCCTACTATGAGGGCTGAATCTTTGTTTGATTTGCTAAAATTTGTAGGACTTGCAAATGCAATATTGTCTAACATTGGATTTTTCATATTACCCTAGTTTGTGCTTCTCTCCTCTCCTTTTTTACATTCAAATATGGCAGTGAAGAAAGAGGAATTTTAGTGTGAAGTGTAGAATGTTGGTGGGGAGGATTGGTTAGAGGAACAAAACATATAGTAGAACCTAGAGAAGATGGAGTGGTGAGTTAGTTCTGTTCTTTCCCTTTGAAGTTTAAACACCATTTATCAGTACTTTTTCTTCCTCTATCTTAATTTAAGTCACACTATTTGGCTTGACAGAAATAAACTTTGGTCGATTACATTGCCATCAGGGAAAAATTTATTATAATGGGGCAGCATCTATCGTAACTCCTCAAAGAACCTGCATATCCTTCCCCGAAATAGTTCTTGAAGGAGTTAACTCCAACCCCTGGTTTGGAAGTTGAATTCTTACTACTCAATATGCTTATGAATATTATATACAGAAAAGGAGAAACTCAATTTAGGATCTGATAATTAGTTATCTCGAGCTATCCTTGGGCTCGAGACTATATTTTTTGAGTCAGTGGGTTTTTAGATGAGTGTTATCTTCAAATATTGAATAAGATAAGTGATGCTTGATGATACATCATGAGATTAGTTCTAATTCAGAAGTTGAATGTTTGTACAATGTTCAACTAAAAGAAATAGTTCAGTCATTTGCTTCATTAACAACTAGAAAAACGTTTCTGCTTTAGATGTCAAACTGATCACATTTATTTTGTCGATGCTTTATTTTCTATTTTATTAAATTCTAATATTTATTTTTTATTAATTATTTTCTCCTCTCTTTACTTTAGTTCCAAGTACAGCAGTAGATTAAAACTTTCAAGACTAGCTTTGATGTGATCCTATTTCATGGGAATTAATTACTACTACCTTTTAAATTGGTTTAATTAGGTTGGTATAAAGAATCTCAATGTTAGAGAACCTTTTATAATGGAACCTTTTGTGTAGACCTATCATGGCTTAGTGATTGAATCATTCTTTCTCTTTTCAATTACTAGAATTAAATTCTTGGTAGCTTGTGTTTGCTATGGTGTTGCTATTCTAGTGCTATTGATAAAGAGTAGTTTTAAGACTAGGTACGTTTTGTAGGAGATGGGCATTTGGTTGATAGTAAAGAATGTAAGGAATTAATTACTACTACATATTCATTTTGTTGTAGAGGCAGATCCACCTTCATCACAAAGCTTAAGTGTTGTTTACTTTAGTCATCAATAATTATTTATTGCTAGTACATTTGCTATTTTCTACTGAAAAAACATAACTTGGGATCTTCCCAAAGATCGTGTATTATTTAGTTTGCCTGTTTATTTATTTGGTTTTATCAAGATTGAAAATTGAAGTATACTTTTTTTGAGATAGGTACATCTATATTGTAAACAGAGAACTACACCAAAGGTAAAATTGAAGTATTCTTCTTAGTACAGCTTACTTTTTTTGAGACAGGTAACATCTATATTATAAACAGGGAACTATACCAAAGGTAAAATTGAAGTATTCTTGTTAGTTCAACTTTTTATGTACTTATCTTGTAAAACTCATTGTTTATCACTTCTTGTGCAAATCACTAGTAGACTTAGAGGCATACTTGTTTAAGGTATCACATCTTTTTTGTGTTTCTTTTTCGTTCCACTTTCACCCAGCTTTTGATGCTCAAATAACGTCTATATGATTGCCTCTAGCATTTTAAGAAACTTGTTATAGAAAATTATTTTGTTGGCATCTTTGACTTGTAAATCAGAAGAGAACTTCTGATGGGAATCAAGTTTAACAAGGACAAACCATGCACTTTTCTTTTGCTAAAAACTAAAGATGCATGTGTAAAGTATTCTTGACTCTCTTTTGTTAAAGTCTAAAGCTGCATCTGTATTTCTGCACTGCAATCTCTATATTTTGCTACTTTTTTCTACACATCATTTCTGCATAGTTTTATTTTTGTGTTTTATACAGTACTTCTACATTTTAGCACATTGTTCTAATATCATGATAGGGCTTATACAGTGTTATGTATTCTTTTGATTGCAAGACTAATGTATTTGTTTCTCTTTATGAAGAATGAATTCAGAAGTAACGAAAAAGGGTATTTATACTCCACTTTCTCACCAAACTTAAATGGATTGATCTTCTTTCTCGTTACTCTTTTACTTTGGAGCAACTTCTCCCTTTTTTCTTGAGGTATGATTGTTTTCAGATTTACCATTATGTGCAAATTGTGAGCTGAATAAGATCTAGATACATGCAGCTCATCAAGTTTGGTGATAGAGTTGGCTAGTGAATTTAAGAGTTGTATTGGTTGAACAAGAGATTATTTTTGATACATGCTTTGGTTGATACAAGATATGTAAATTTTGTCGAGCCTTCCTTGATTCTTTCCTTTATTTTCATGTTTAGATTTAAGTAGTCTAAAGTTATTTTGGGGTATGATTCTTTTCCAATATTATTTTTCAGAGTATGCATTTGGACTATATGAAGGGGACTCAGGTTTAGTTCCCTACTCCACAACTATTTAGTTTGTTTCTTTTTGAGAAAATTAGTTTGTGATAAGACAATTTTTAATATGTCAAGGGCAACTCCTAGTTGGAGTTTAGGCTGAAAGTTGGGCAATTCTTTAAGGTTTCAGCCCTTTGTCTCTAGTTTTCTTTCCTAAGGCCAGCTTTGAGCTGGGCAATTCTTTAAGGTTGTATTGAACATGATTTTTTTCGAACTTTTAATTTTATTTTGAATGTGTAGGGAAATGTCGGTGATTGAATTTGAATGGTGTTCACAAGTCAACTCGACCTATTGAAGTGAATGATAAAGAGTTTTTGAACTATTTTGATATATGTTTGAATACAGTTTGTTTTGTGTAATGGAATTTATATTTAGCACTGATCTAAGAATCTGTTAGTACATTTTGAATACATTGTTATTTTCAAAGTTTGTTGCAAACGATCTATACATTTGAATATCTATTAGATAATTTGGTGCTTGAGATCATTTATATATATATATATATAATTTTTGGCTATATATATCCAAACCAAAACCATTATTTTCTATTGTTGCCACACTTCAAAAGTGTGGCTATAGGAATGTCAATTGTGTGCATGTACATAAGAAAAGGTTACACTTTATAAGTGTTGTTGTAGATGAGGTATAAAAGGTTGCACTTTTAAAGCGTGGCCAAAAATAAAGCTAAGGCCACACTTTCTAAGTGTAGAATTATCAACTAAAATTGTTGTGAATGAGATGCTACAAAGCGTGGCCTTTGTAACTCATAGGCCACGCTTTTTAAGCGTAGCTGCTATGGCCACACTAAAAAAGTGTGGTCTAAAGTCAAGGGTTACGCCCTTTTAGTCCACCCCCAAAAAAGTGTGGCCTAAAGGCTAAAAGCTATGGCCTTTGATTAAAGGCCACAGTTTTTGCTACTTTAGGCCACACTTTACAAGGGTGGACAAATGTCACGACCCAATTTCAGATTCACGATGGCACCTATTATGTCCCACCAGTAGGTAAGCCAAGCCTTAGCCCAGAACGACAAGTAATGGGCGCAATGGCGGAAGAATACCAAAATTAATACAAATCATGCCCATAATATATGCAAGAAAATATAGGTCTAAATAAAATAGGGAGAAGAACAAAATGAATCCCACGGCCTGGTAAAGACGGTACAAGAGCCACTAGCAAAAGAATAAGAGTACTAGTAATATCGATATACAAATAGTCTCAAAATGAAAGACTGTCCGAAAATAGGGGATCATCTCTGACTTTGAAAGCTCTCCCTATCTCCGAGACCTGTAGATAGCTGGCTGGAATATCAACTGTGGCGGTTAGTACTCTAATTTACACCAGAAAAGATGCAGAAGTGTAGTATGAGTACCAAAACAGCGGGTACTCAGTAGGCATTACCGGCCGACAGAGCTAAATCATAATAAAAGTATAATAAAATGTGAGGATGTAAAATAAGTAAAGGGAGAAGGGCAAACCTGAGAATATGCTCTGAGATAGGTAAATAAATAAAGAAACACACAATGCTAAAATTAAAGTAGCCATTACAACCCAACTAGGCCCCCATAAGCCTAGAGGGTACAAATAAAAGAAGACTAATCCAAACATACCCCCATAAGCCCTATGGATGCAATCAAGGAATGTACCATTACCATACTTATGAATCCCTTCCGAAGCACAACTCACCGAACTCGAATCAATACCATAATACCATGAAATAACCCATAGACACCAGACTTAAACTAAATTTCCCTCCTAATAACTCACCTCAAGTGCCAAACTCGAATCGATAATTTAGTGCCATAAATAGATAGAGTATGCCGGAATCAAATCAATCTTTAAAGGCCATAAATTAATAGAATGTGTCGGACTCGAACCGGTCTTTAAGTGTAATAAATCAATAGAATGTACCGGACTCGAACTGGACCAAGGGTCCTTCTAGCCTAAAATCAATGTTTTAGAGCTGATGGAATTATCAGAATTGGCATACAAGGTCGTTTACCTAGAGTTTAGGCCCGGTAGTCAAATTTGAAAAGTGTCGACTTCAAAACAGGGAATTAGCTCTAAAAACCAAACGAACTGCCCGATAACCAAACTGCCAGCACCAGCGAGTCATAAATGACTTGGGGTAGCTATGGGAAAGCTCTAAATGTCAAAATAATATGGAAATGCAAAAAATGACCTGGAGGGTCATTACAACAAAAGACTAAAATATTGTAGTGATATATATATATATATATATATATATATATATGTACACACTTGCATACCAATACATTCTATTGTATTGACTGTGTTTTGTACTATATCTTTCATGTGATGTAGCTTCAGTACTCAAGATTAAGGTTTGCTGCTAGGCATTCGTAGCACCTAACATTCAGTTGATTGATGAGTGCTTCTATCCTTTAGGAGGCTTAGAGTTGATTTTAGTTTTCTTCTAAGTTTGTTTTAGACTTTTTATTCTATAAAGGTTATGGGGCCCTATACTGATTAACTCTCATGTTAGTAATAGAGATTATAGTAGACAGATAGTTAGTAATAGTTGATAGTCATTCATTTATTTCAGTCATGTCTTAATAAAGAGTGTTTCTTTTCATATTTATCCCATTAACATGACTTATGTTTATGCTTTAATTTCATTATCTATATTACGTTATAGACATGCTACGCCAAAGGTCCCTTTGAACCACTAGTGAGCAACTAGTTTTGGCTTATGGCTAGGGTGTAGACTTGGGTCATGACAAACTTGTTATCAGAGAAATAGGTTCAAGTATCCAAGGGTGTCTGTGAAGCCGTGTGTAGTAGAGTCCTACTTATTGGTGTGTATCACTCCACATTTATAATGGGGAGGCTACAGGGCATTATGAATATTTCCCTTTTTTCATGATCTATTTCTTTTAATAGAGTTTAAACTTTGTGTCTCTCTTCTAACTCATGCTTTATGCATGTTGCATATCATGCCTCTAAGGAGAACCACCATTTCATAGGGTATATACTAATGGTGGAGTTGATTCCACTCTGGTACCTCCAGTTAGTATTGTTCAGACTAGGAACAAAGCCTATTTCTCCGATCAAAATGCTAATGCCCAGACTCCACCTGTACTATCAGTTACACAGAGGGGTTCTGGTTCATCTACCAATCAGCCACCAAATAGTGATCCCAATATTGAGTTTAGGAATGTTATTTAGATGTTGACTTAGATAGTGGCCACTTAGACTAATCATGCAGCCCCAACCAGTCTCGCTTTTCAGATCGCCTCTAAGGTCCTTGACTTTCTTAGAATGAACCCTCTAGGGTTCACATGATCAAATCATGGTAAGGATCCCCAAATTTTCATTGATAAGGTCTAGAAGATTCTTTGGGTGGTGCACATCACATATACAGAGAAAGTTGAGTTTGTTTCTTATCAGCTGAAGGATGTTACGAGCGTATGGTTTAAGAAGTGGGAAGATATCTGAGGAGAAAATGTTGTACCTAAATAGTGGGATGCATTTGAGGATGCTTTCTTGGGGTGTTTCTTTCCCAAAGAGTTAAAAGAGGTAAAGGTTAGAGAGTTCCTAAATTTGGAGCAAGGTTCTATGAATGCAAAAGAATATAGTCTTAAGTTCATCCATCTATCTTGCTTTTTCCTTGATATGGTGTCCGATATATGGAATCAGGTGATCTTGTTCATGTCAGGGCTTTCCAGACGTTTGAGTAAAGAAGGTAAGGCAGAAATATTGATTGAAGACATGGAAATAGCTTGGCTTATGATTCATGTTCAGTAGGTTGAGGAGGATAAGTTGAAGAAGAGACAAGAGAATCAGAGTAAGAGAGCCAAGATGGTCAACCATAAGTACAGTTAGAAGAGGCCAAAAATTGGAACCGGTCTTTCTTTCATCACAATTTATTCAGGTCATCCCCATCTTCAGCTACTGCACCAGCTTCCAAGTTTAGAAATAATTAGAAATTCAGAGCTTTAGGCCCTCAGTCTTAGGTTAGCATTGCAAAGACCTTCATACCCTTTTTTTAACAAATGTAGGAGGTACCATCCTATTGGTATCGATGGGTCGTAGTACTCAAAAAGGTAATGATTCAAGTTTTGGAAGTGGTCAAAACTGCTTCCATACTCTATCCAGCCGGAAGTATCAAAAGAGTTCTCCTAATGTTGTCACCAATATATTGAAAGTTTTCTCCCTCGATGTTTATGATTTGTTAGATCCGAGAGCTCCCTTATCATTTGTGACTCCCTATATTGCTATGAAATTCAGAATTAGTTCTGAAAAACTTTTAGAGCCTTTATTGGTTTTAACTCCACTTGGTGAGTCTATTTTAGCAAGATAAATATATAGAAATTGTACCATGTCAATTCTTCAAAGAGATATCACAACTAATCTAGTAGAGTTATACATGGTAGATTTTGATGTCTTATTAGGCATGGACTTGTTATATTCTTGGTAAGCTTCAATTGATTGTAGAAATTGAATTGTGAAATTTTAGTTTCCTAATGAACATGTCTTAGAATGGAAAAGTAGTCCAATCGTGCCAAAAAGGTCGTTTCAAGTATCATCTTAAATCTAGAAAAATGATTTCCAAATGTTGTATCTACTAGTTTGGGTTAAAGATCCAATGTTGAAACCCCTTCTCTTCAGGCTGTCTCCATAGTTTATGAGTTTTCTAAGGTTTTTCCCAATGTTCTTCTCGGGGTCCCTACCTACAGGGAGATAGACTTTGGAATAGACATTCTACTTTATAGCAACCTATCTCTATTCTTCCATATAAAATGTCTCCAACATAGTTGAAAGAATTGAATGCACAGTTAAAAGGACTTTTTTATAAGGGATTCATCATGCCAGTGTTTCCCCATGGTGTTCCCCAGCTTTCTTTGTGGTAAAAAAGATGGTTCTTTTAGAATGTACAACAATTACTGCCAGTTGAACAAGGTCACTATTAAAAACAAGTATCCCATTCCTAGAGTTAATGACCTGTTCAACCAACTCCAGGGTTTTGTTTGCTTTTGTAACACCCAAAAGTCCCTAAGATCATATCTCAGACTTAGCCCAGAAAATCAGTTGGAAACTAGCAGATTTCCCTCAGAACGACTCACTGTACGAGCCGTATAGTTAGGCCACGAGTCATGGGATGAATCATGGTAAGCACTCAGCACCAGCCCAAGTCCCCAGTGCTCACGACTCAGAACACGAGTTGTGGTCAACTATTGCAAACCGTGGGGTGACTTGTTCTTAGAAATAAAAAAACAAGTCGTGAAAGATAGCAATTTCACCCAGTGGCCATGAGTTGAGGCCATGAGTGGTAGGGCAAGAGTACGAGTCATTAAGTGACTTGTACTAATAAGGAACCTGAGAGACAATATTTTCTCTCAGGCGCCACATGTCCCTGTCACGACTCGTAGGTAGACCTCATGAGTCGTGAGGTGGAATCATGCCCTTAAGCTAGAAAACCAACTTAGGAACCACGAGTCATAGGATGACTTGTAGGTTTAAGGTACTATTCGTACCCCAGACCCGTGATGACTGAACCAAAAATTTTGGCTATGATTTAAAAGGGGTATTTTCATATTTTCGTTATTTCCTACACTATGATACATCATTTTAAGGTTTATTAGGAGGGGGTTAAAGGGACTTAGGAATTTATTTTCCCCGTTATTCCCCAACACTTAGAGAAATAAAATATCATACGCTCCTCATTACTTCAAGCAAGAAAAACTAGGGTTCTTCTTCTCAAGTCAAAATCTCAGGTGTCTAGCAAGAATTCTCCAACTCAGGTATGTTGGATGCCCAACTGAGAGGGCTAAGTAAAACTATATACTCAGCTTTTTAGATCTTCAGCTAGACCTTCTTCAGCTAGTGTTTCATTCCCTAGACCTCGTCATGATCATAAGAATAGAGCATTAGGCTCTAAGGCTCAGTACAGTATTATGGGCAACCACACTTTTCCAGCATGTTCTAAGTGTGGTAAGAACTATACAGGTGAGTGTCTGTCTATCAAGGAGGGTTGTTTTGGGTATGGTCAGACTAGCCACAGGTTGAAGAATTTCCCCTCCGTCGGATAAAGAGATAGGGGTAATAGGGCTCAGTCTACTTATCCAGCGGCCCCTTCATGTCGCTCTACTCAGTAGGGTGCTTCTACTAGTGCTGGTGGTGCTTAGTACCAGAACCGCTTTTATACTTTGTCTTCCTATCAGGATCAGGATAGCTCGCCAGATGTAGTCACTGGTATGTTACGAGTCTTTCATATAAATGTTTATGCTTTGTTTGATACAGAGGCCACACTTTCCTTTGTGACTTCTTATGTTATGGTAAATTTCAGTGTCAGTCTCAAAAACCTTTCAAAACCCATCTTGGTCTTTACTCCTATTAGTGACTCAGTTATAGCCAAGTGGGTATACAAAAATTCTCCTGCCTCAAGTTTCCTAAAAATTACCATAATTGATCTATTAGAGTGAAATGATTAATTTTGATGTCATTCTTGGAATGAATTAGTTACATTACTATTATGCCTCGGACAATTGCAAAACCAGTATCAGTAAGTTCAAGTTTCTAATGAACCACTCCTAGAATGGAAGGGTAGTACCTCAGCGCCTATAGGTCGGTTTGTCTCTTACTTTAAGGCCAGAAAGATGATCTCTAAGGAATGTATTTATCACTTAGTTTGGGTCAAGTATTCTAAGTCTGAGGCCCCAACCCTTCAATCATTTCCACTTGTTTATCAGTATCCAAAAGTATTTCATGAAGATCTGCCCGGAGTCCCTCCCGAGCGGGAGATCAACTTTGGAATACATCTTCTTCCAGATACCCAACCTATCTCTATTCATCCTCACATAATGGATCTAGCTGAGCTTACAAAATTTGAAAACCAATTGAAAGAACTCTTAGAAAAAGATTTCATCAGACCTAACATCTCTTCATGGGGTGCTCTAGTTCTCTTCGTGAGTAAGAAAGATTGTTCCCTTAGGATGTGTATCGATTGTTGTCTGTTGAACAAAGTCACAATCAAGAATAAGTATCCCACTCCTGGGACCAGCTTCAAGGTGTTATTTTTTCTCAAAGATAGACCTTAGATCCAACTATCATCAGCCCAGAGTTAGATAATGTGACATTCTGAAGACAACATTCACAACTTGGTATAGCCAGTACAAATTTATTGTTATGTCTTTATGTCTTTTGTACTAACGAATGATCCTGTAGATTTTATGGACTTTATGAATAGAGTGTTCAAACAGTATTTGGACATGTCCTTCATCATCTTTATAGATGACATCCTCGTTTATTCCTTAAATGAGAATGAACATGCAAATCATTTGAGGATTGTTTTGTAGACTCTTAAAGATCACCAGTTATTCGCTAAGTTTAGCAAGTGTAAATTATGGTTGAAATCAGTGGAATTCCTTGGTCATATCATTTCTAGTGAGGGCATTCAGGTTGATTCTCAAAAGACTGAAGTAGTTAGGAATTGACCAAGAATCATCACTCCATCAGACATTAGGAGTTTCTTGGCCTTAGCCGATTACTACAGGAGGTTTGTTGAAGGTTTTTCATCCATAACTTCTCCTATATCTAGACTAACTTAGAAGAAAGTCATGTTTCAGTGGTCCGATGCTTGTGATAAGAGTTTTCAGGAGTTAAAGACTCGACCCACTTCTGCTCCAATTTTGACTCTACCAGAGGGTTCAGATGGGTTGTAGTGTATTGTGATGCTTCTAGAATTGGCCTCGGGTGTGTATTTATACAACACGGTAAGGTCATAGCTTATGTTTCTAGACAGCTCAAAATTCAAGAGAAGAATTAACCAACTCATGATCTTGAGTTGGCAGTCATAGCATTTACCTTGAAGATTTAGAGGCACTATCTCTATGGAGTTCATGTATATGTGTCTACGGATCACAAAAGCCTTTAATATGTGTTCAGTATTTTGCGGGAAAAATGGTTTGAATTTAATCAAATTGAAAAACTTAAAGAAATTTCTAAAGTCGATCAAAAACAGCACTTAATTTATTTAGGAAGAAATCAAGAAAACCTTTGAAAAAAATCTTTAAAGACTCAAAACAAAAAAAATCTATAAAAATGAAGAAATTCAGGTAAGAGTTCAAATTAATACTCTTGGAAGGGTATTAAGACACCAAGAATATCCGCTAACTTATGGTTGTCCGATCTGTTTAAAAGCTAACTCTATAATGACTAACTTAAAAGAGGTATTGATTTTAAGTAGCTAAATCCATTTTCTAAACAAAATGGGAAAAAGGGCGCAAAACATGGGGAAAATGGTTTTTGCCAGAAACAAGTGACACGAGAAGTTTCCTTACTGAACCATGACCAAAAGGAAAGAGTATTTGAAAAATGTTCATTTTTTGGTAGGGAAAAGATTCATGCAAAACAACGAGGTAATCTACATGCGAAAAGAATAGCAACTCTTAAGGGATTCAACCAAGTTAATTTAAGAGTTAATGTTAGACAACAATTAACAAACAAATGTAAAGCTAAGTAAAGAAGGGGAATCCAGGCCTTAGGTCCCAATATAATTAATAGACCCAATCCTATTTCTAATTTTCTTGGACTTTATCCCATGATTTGGCCAATCTTAGGTTGAGATCTTGTAATTTGCCGTTGACATTTATTGAATTTTAAGGCTCAACTGTCCCTGTTGTCATATGCTGCAAATTATTTTGGGCGTTGAACTAGGAAAATATCTGCTTTTGCTAAAATATTTCAGCCCACAGTGAGCGTCCGCTTTCAGGTGAACTTGGGGAAGTTGACTCAAAAGGTGTTGAGAGGTTAGAGTCCATGTAGACTCAACGAGGTATCCCATGCATCATAAATGAAAACATAGGATTAGTAAATGAATAGCATGGGATCAATCTTAATCAAACGAGTCTTAAATAGAAAACTAAAGCGAGAGTAACAAACAACTGCTTATTAACAAGAATCGAAACACTCAAAATAGGAAACAAGTTAACTAAAACATTTCTCATTCTTATTGACCCAATAGATTAGAAAAGGAAAAGGAGCATTTGTTCGAATCGGGAAAGCTAGTTTTCAGCTACTGGATATGTAATATAAAAGCAACCCTAAATGATTTTAAGAAAAACTTAAACATTTTAACCTAAGCTCTTAGGGGCAGGGAAGACATGAACATATAAATATATATACCTCACTACTAACATGGAAGTCTTAGGAGCTTAAGCAATCAATTATTAAAATAGTTAGAAGAGAAAACCAGTAAGGCTTGAATATGAGCAGAAAACTTTTTCAATCAAGTAAATATAAACCTTTTGAAACAAACTTTTATAGCTAAAGGAAATAGCCTTTCCAAAATGCAAAAACTCAAACAAAACACATGATTTTAGCACAAAAATAAAAAATTCATCATCTGAATCTATACTAAAAGAAGAGAGTAAAATGGTAAGACTACTAATCTTAAGAAATTTGAACTCAGAAGAATCATGCTTTATAAAAGAAAAAGGAATATGAATTTTGTGCAAAGAAAATTAATAATAGGTGTAATATACTACAAGTCATCAGATAAGGAGAAGAATATTTAAAGAATGACATGTAGCCTTAAATTTTCCACAATGCTCATTCAATATTCAATCAAGTTGAATACTTACATACCTACTTGTCTTTAATAAAAGTAGAAATCGAAATGACAATTCTCATACTACCCAACGCATAAGTAAAAGGTGACCATACTCTACTGGAACAAAGTTTCATCTTAGAGATAGTGAAGAAATCACTTTAGTTCGATTAATCCACAAACCAAAATAGGACTTTTGAGTATAACAAAATAATTCTCAGTAAATATAGGGATCTTTAACCATTTTTGAAGAATAGACAGCAGTTTCACAAGAAAAGAAACGATGAGAATATTAAGCCATTTCCATAAGGTAAAAATCTTTGAGTGATCCAAAACAAAAAAGATTAATATATAAAGTAGGCAGTGCTTAAAAGAGAAATTGTTGGTTTTGGTTAAAAACCCAAACAACTTTTGCCTAGATTCGTAAGGATGGAAAGCTGTCAATTTCCACTATTTTAACCTTCTGTTAAAAAAAATGAGCAGATGGGAAAGCTTCATTGATTCATCCTTAAATCTAGTTTATACACAACTTTGATCATTTTTAATGAGACAAAATCACTCATTGCATCACTGAAACACAATAGAGAATGGCTAGAAAAAAGTAGGAAAAGAACCAATATGAATATATAGTAACAAATTGCTTATGTTTCTATTATTTTATATCACAACTGTATTCTAGTGGTAGCCACAAATTTGAAATACACAAGAAAAAGTAGTTGCTAACAATTAAACACACAATAAAAAAATTGGACACCACAAACAAGCCATTAGAAATTAAACCAACACAAAGATATTAAGATGATGAAGGATGATTACCTTTTACCGCGCAGCTCGCCGTGACTTGAACTTTCTTCTAAATTCAACTCCACTACCGTCGGGAAGATGAACTCAGATTCTTAGCCAAGACTCAAGCTCAACGGAGTCTTAAAGAGTCTTAGCACCAGATCCTTCTTTCAATTCGGGATTCTGCCTTTTTTGGAGTGTGATAACTCATTTGAACGGAAAGAGCAACTAAGAGTTAAGGGATGAAAATTCCTTTGCGAGAACACTATTCTCAACCCCCAAAATCTCTTCTCCATCCGTTGTCAAATAGTGAGAAATGAGTAGGTATTTATAAGAATGATTTAGGATGGGCAAGAAATTTTACATTGATGTGGGATTAATGGGATTTGAAATCCTATTGGATGGTACTCCAGCTATAAATCGTACAATCTTTGTACGAAATTCGGGAATTTCTTACAAGAAAAATAAAAAATTGAAAGAATAATCTCAAGGGATCCACCTAAAATCTTCCACACTTTTTTACCTCATGCTAGGCACGCACCCTGTACAGAGGCAATGGCGATGTGTAATGGTCAAACGGCGGCATATCGGTTTATTCGTTGTTAGGCTTCTTGGAGGAGGTCATTTTGTGGAAGTTGTTGTTTATTGTCGTTGTTTTGTTTTCTATTCTTGTTAGCTGGAAAGTTGTGGAAAAAAGGTATAATAGGGTTTAAATGGTGAGGTGGGTCAGGTAAGTTGTTAATGGGCCTGGTAGGTTTAGGGTAATGTTTGGTCTTTTCCCATTCTTTAAAGCCCTACACTACATTGTTTTCACTTTTTTTAGGGGATTAAAGAGAAATACTTATCCCTCATTAAAATTGATTAAACTCCTAATCATCAGAATAAAAGTAATTCTAAGGCTCTCAAGTCTCTTCAAAGCTTAAACCTAGGGTTCATCCTAAAGCTCAATTCCTCCAAGCTTTAGTTCAAAATTTTCCATCAAACAGGTACGTGGGTATTCAATAAGAGATTCCTTTCACCCTTATGGTCAAAACCTAGTTTTAAATTATGAATTTCAATTGTGATTTTATGAACTCATGATCTAGGGTTCACACCCAATTATGCCAAATTCTTGAATTTTAGTTCCATTATGATATTTTATTATTATGGTTACTGTTCAAAGTTATTATGCATGATTTCCATGCCTTTAACTCAATTATTTTAGTAGAATTAGGCATGTTTTATGAACTTCAACTTATTTTAGAACGGATTAGCATGATTTAAAATATTTCCACTTGAGTTAGTTTCTCTTCAGAAAATCGGGCATGTTATGAACACACCATCCTAGAATTTAATAGTTTAAGTATGAACAGTTTCATTAGACAGTCTTTCAGAATATTTTTAGATAATTCAAATTTTAACCCAACTACAGAACATCAATTTTTAAATGAGCTATCAGTATAATTAGTTTGGGAGTAGTACTTAGCACCGAGTTACACTATGGCCCTAATTTCACCCTAAGTCCCAGAACTACGTCCCACCATAGGTTTATTTAGCCCCTCACATTGGGCATCAGTTTAATGGTCACATCAGTCATGCCTCTATACACCGACAAGGTATATTGGGTCCTCTCGATGGGGTGTATACATCAGACTCCATATTAGCTCATGCAGTTAATGTCGATTAACAGACTCTCCCACTAACTAAGTTCAGTATTTGTGCATGACCCCTACTTTCAAATATTTTGTTTTTGTGTATCATTACTGATTTCTAGATTTTACCTTAGTATTTTATTATAAAGGTTTTGGGTCATCGCATTACAGCTAAACATGTTAATCAATTCAATACTCACCTTGTTTTAGTACAGTCTTATAACTTACAATATTTTCAACATGTTCAATATTAGTTTTAAATCATACAAAATATTTATGCTTCTACAGATTTTTGATTTTTGAAATGTTTTAGCTCATGATTCAGAAATTGCTTTATGCCTCACACCTTTTCAATACACACATGATTTAGTTGATATTAAAATAAACAGTTTATGTCCTCAGTTGTAAAGCATGTTTTAAGTATTGTTCATGATTTAGTATATCTCACATTCTCAGTACATTCAAAGTACTGACTGCATACATTCCTTATTCTACATTGTCTCATAATGTAGGTATTAGTGCTAGCTCATAGAATTATGGTCAGGCAGATCATAAATTCCAGTCAGCAGGTGATGAGTTCTCCTTATTCAGAACTCCAAGAAGTTAGTATGTATAATAGTCTATTTCATTTCATATATATTGACGTCAAAAATGGTATCCAAAAGTCACATCAACACTGGAGGAGGCTGATGTACAACCGCCGAGAGGGCCATTGCATATTCATATTGCATACATTTCATATTCATTACCTAGAGGTCCATTGCACATTCATGTTTCATATTCATTACATATTCATATTCATTGCCGAGAAGGTTATCATATCAAACAGAAGAACATACGATTGCAGGGGTCGTTTAACTAAAAATATCGTCGGTGTCCAAGAGGGCCACACTATTTTGAAATATTTCCAAATGCCAAGAGGGCCATCATATCCAACAAACCAAGAGGGATGTTGTTGCAAAAAGTTGTTATCTTCCAAAATAGGTACAAGAAAGGATGACATCACTTTTTAAGAAATCAACCCAAGTGAAGGTATGGTGAAAGAACTAGCTTATCTTCGTGAATTGGATTTTCTACTAATATTCTTATTTAGAATTTTGTCGAGAAATATCTGAGAAGATAAAATTCTCAAACCAAAAGAACAGGTTTATCGCAAGAAAAATAACCTAAGAAGGCAAAAGGGATCAACAAATTTGTCAATGATCAATAATTAAAATCGATACTCATATTGTGTATTTATGCTCCGAGTCAGAAATTAAGTAACAAATCTATCATATGGCCCGCTTATGGAATCACAAAATTAAAACTACCATAACGTCGCTCGAGTCATAGTAAGCTAGTCTTTAAAAATTGGGCATGACCAGCCCTTAATTCCATGCCCAAAATAGTCTGCCAAGCTAGAGAAAATAAGGATTTAACTGTAAATTTAAATGGAAATTTAACTGAAAACTTTTCAAAATCGAAGGAGGCTGATGTGCAACTGCCGAGAAGGCATGATATCCAACATAGCACAGAGGTGGAGGAGTCTGACATCGAGGGTATCCAAAGTCGCATCAAAATTGAATGAGGCTAATGTACAACTACCGACAAGGAAAGATATCTAATATAGCGTAGAGGCGGAGGAGTATGGCATCGAGGGTATCCAAAGTCGCATAAAAATGGAAGGATGATAATATGCAACTGTCGATAAGGCATGATATCCAACATAGCGCAGAGGCAAAAGAGTCTAGCGTCGAAGGTATCATAAGTCGCATCAAAATCAAAGGAGGCTGATGTTAACTGCCGACAGGGCATGATACCCAATATAGCATAGAGGCGGAGGAGCTTAACATAGAGGGTATCCAAAGTCGCATCAAAACCGAAGGAGGAGGATGTACAACTGCCGATAGGGCATAATATCCAATATAGCATAAAGGCGGAGGATTCTGGCGTCGAGGGTATCCAAAGTTGCATCAAAACCAAATGAGGCTAATGTACAACTGCCAAGAGGGTCATGATATCTGTACTGCATCAAAATTAAAGGAGGTTTGATATAATTTTCAAGGACTATAATTCAAGGCCGACACAAAGGGACCCAAGACACGATCATCTCAAAGAAGCAAGGATACATTTGGAGGGCACTTTTCAATCTCCCAAGATTTCAACACCATATGTGGAGTATATCTTGGAGACGGGAGCCAAAAATCATCTCAAGACCTATACTAAAAGGCAAGCCCGAGAACTACAAACACTCCAAGGATCATTGATGAAGCTAGATGTGTTTGAACCCATCTTAAGATTATTTAAGGAGTGTTGTATGTTTCCCAATGCATTCAAGAAGGATTGGAAGCCATTGGAGAGGTCATCGGAGAGTTAAAAGGAGCCAAACGGTGACCTGGAGTCACCTGTACCCTGCCCTGCGGCCGCAGATCATCCACCTGCGCTAGTAGGTGGCCATTTTGGCCTCCCAGAGGCATCTATGGTGCCTCGTCTGAGTGGGCAGATGCCCAATTTTGCTGAAATGGGTCTCTTTTTCAGCCCATTAAATGTATTAAATGCCAAAGACTATAAATAGGTAGTTGTCTTTCATTTGTAGGGACTTTTGGGATGAACATTGATGATATATACACTTGAGAGTGTGAGAGAGCTAGGATTTAGCTTATGTTGAATTTTCGTTTCAAAACGTTGGTTACGTGGGAACTTGATTCCCTCGTGGTTTACGTATGTGAATTGGTGCTTGTAGGATTAATTCGATAAAGTTTTTAAGGTTTAAAATACCCTCTGATTTCTTTGATTCTCCTATATTTGTGTCATTCAATCTATCCTTTACTTTTCGCATTTTATATTTTTTTATCGATTCCTCGTATTTTCATGATATCCATACTTTATCTCTCATTTAGTATTTTGTACGTTATCATTTGGTATCATACAAGCCAAATCGACGTTAACCTTTAAAGGACTATAATTCAAGGCTGACACAAAGGTACCCAAGACACGATCATCTCAAAGATGCAAGGATACATTTGGAGGACCCTTTTTAAGCTCCCAAGAGTTCAACACCACGTGTGGAGGATAACTTGGAGACGGGAGCCAAAATCATCTCAAGACCTCTACTAGAAGGCAAGCCCGAGAACTACAAACACTCCAAGGATCATTAATGTAGCTATATGTGTTTGAACCCATCTTAATATCATTTAAGGAGTGTTGTATGTTGCCCAATGCATTTAAGAAGGATTGGAAGTCATTGGAGAGGTCGTCGGAGAGTTAAGAGGAGCCAAACGGTGATCTAGAGTCACCTGCACCCTGACCTACGGCCGCAGGTCATCTACCTGCGCCAGTAGGTGACCATTTTGGCCTCCTAGAGGCACCTGCGCTCGCAGGTGTCCCGTCTGAGTAGGCGGATGCCCAATTTTGCTGAAATGGGTCACTTTTTCAGCCCATTAAATGTATCAAATGCCAAAGACTATAAATAGGTAGTTGTCTTTCATTTGTAGGGACTTTTGGGATGAACATTGATGATATATACACTTGAGAGTGTGAGAGAGCTAGGATTTAGCTTGTGTAGAATTTTCATTTTGAAACGTTGGTTACGTGGGAGCTTGATTCCCTCGTGGTTTACGTATGTGAATTGGTGCTTGTAGGATTAATTCAATAGAGGTTTTAGGGTTTAAAATACCCTTTGGTTTCTTTGATTCTCCTATATTTGTGTCATTCAATCTATCCTTTACTTTCCACATTTTTTTTAATCTTTTTATCGATTCCTCGTGTTTTTGTGATTTCCGTACTTTATCTCTCTTTTCGTATTTTGTAAGTTATCATTTGGTATCAGAGCCTAGCTTGAATTCATCCCCACGAATTCAATCTTTGGTGTGTTATCGAAAAGGAAAATCGAAAATCAAAAAAAAAACTGAAAATTTCATTTTTGGAAATTTCCCAAAATTTCAAGTTTTGTTTTTGAGTTTTCCTTGAAGTTTCAACACTAGGTTTGTTTCTCTAGTGTTATTTGAGTCGAAATCTTGAGTTTTGATCTTGGTTTGAGTGGATTAGAAGAGAAACCCCATTGTTGTTCTTGAGTTTGAAGAAAAATAAAAAAATGGGTTTCTAGATCTTGTGATTTTGGTGTGGATTTGAGTGTTAAAAATTGTTGGAAGTTGTTCTCCACGTTGAAGAGAACATAAATCTGGAATTTGGTGCCATTTGGAAAAGTTTTGGAGAATCCGCCATTTTTGGGGTTTGAAGCTTGAATAAAAATACAAGTGGGTTGAAAAATCTGGAAAGTTTTGTTGGGTTTTGAGGCTTCAAATCACTTGATTTGTGTTCGGGAGGTTGATAGAAGTTCGTGTTTAAAATATCGTCGAATTTTGAGTTTGTTTGACTGAGGTTGATAGGCTTCAAATCACTTGATTTGTTGTTCTTGTTGTTCTTGGAGATATTCATATCTTCAAGAGAAGAAGATATAAAAAGGGTGTTGTTTGATCTTTGAAAAGGGAATAATTCCAAGAAAGAGAGTGCAAAAGGGCCCACAAAGAGGTGAAAAACCGAATTTCAACAATTCTGCCGAGGGCACATGCTGCCTGACCTACCCACGCAGGTCATTCACTTTCCCACACAGGTGGCAACGCAGGTGACATTTCCAGCAACCTGTTTCTTGACCTGCGACCCTCACCTGCGAGGGCATTTCATCACCTGCGCCCGCTGGCCATCCAAACGCACCTCAAAGGTTAAGAATCCAATTTTTCCAAGTTCCATTATCTTAGTTTCATTTCCTAATTCCTTATTTCATTTCTTGATTCCTAAACTAATTATCAACGGGTAATTGTCCTTACTTAGTTGGTTGATTAGTTCTTGAGTCTGTTCTTTCTTAGTCCATTTTGTTTTGAGCTTTTATAGTTTAGTTTCGTAGTTAAATTCTTGGTTCAAGTCCGTATTTGTTTGTTTTGAGTCATCAATTCTTTTCAAAACAAGAATCAACTCCGACCACGAGTGGCAATTGACACCACGTCTTCTATTGGAGTAGAAGCGATCTTTCAAATCTAGTGACTCCTATTGTGAGGTGTACAAAGGTGATAATCTTATGAGCGTGGTGAGGAGTTTTTACTACTAATGTTGTTTGCTTGTTTTGTAAGTACAAAGGAGTTATAAGGAAGTATGTATTTGGTAGCCTCGGATACTTGTGACTATGACATAGGAGACAATGATTGTGGTGAAGAAGGCTATGGCTTTGGCGAAGATGGAAATCATGGAGGCTATGAATATAGCCATGATCAAGAGTCGTGTGGGAATGAGAGCTACTATCCCAGAGAAGGATATGAGACAAATGGTGAGTTTAGCTCTTATGGAGAGTATGGAGACGATGAAGAGCCTTGTGATGGTTCTTATGATGACGATGGAGCATGTGAGGAGTCTTTTACTTACCACTCCGAGCATGAGGAAGTCGTGAGTGAGGACACTTGTGTAGGTACAATCGTGGAGAATGAAGAAGCACAAGTTTCCAACAAGGAGTCGACATCTACGGATGTGATGGACAAGATAGCCTTCTACCTCTCGGAAGTAAGAGCCTTACCCCAAGGTAAAGAAGAATCTTCTCATGAGTTCCAAAGTAACAAAGCTAACTCTTGCACTTTAATAAAGGTGAAAGATCATTGTGTGGCTAGTAGCCAATTGAGTGTGATTGATAGCTTATCCATATATGAGCCTAATGATTCTTTACCTCATGATGATAATGTACATGTTGAGAGTGTGGATACACTAGTTGATCCTATTGATGGCCGAATTGACTCTTCTTGTAAGATCGATTTGAGTCCACCTAGTGTTGAAGCCTTGGTGTTGAATGATAGTTCATTATCTTGTAAAAATTGTATTGATCAACTTGCTTGTGAATCTAGTCCACTTCTTGAGGGTGTTTGTGATGTGATTAATGAACCTCAAGTTAGTGATGATGTTGTTAATGTTGATCATTTGAATAGGAGTGACTCTTTGAGCATGTCTTTTGATGAAGATCCTATTACTTACCCTGCTCATAGAGGTGATCTTGTGTGGGAAACTTCTTCAACACTTGATAATTGTCTTTTTGAGAGTGAACTTACATGTTCTAATCCTCCTTCTTGGATTGACCCATCTCTCTTTAAGTATAATGTCTTGTTTGAAGAGGAAGAAATCACTCCTAGTCCGCTACCTAGTGGTGTATATCATGTTAGTGATGTAGCTCTTCTTGAGTGCTATATTCTATATAACAACCCACTATGGTGTGACAACATCCCTCCTAAAGATGGAAATCTCTTCTTGAAAGATGAGAGTACTCTTATAGGAATGGAAATGTAAAGAAATGGAAGGTGCTCTTTGTGTCCCAACTATTTCTTTTTTCTTTGAGTGTTCTAATTTTTGAGCATACTCGTGATAATGTTCTTGGGCATAATAGTGAGAATTTTCTTAAGGACACCTTAGAGGAAATCAATTTGCGTGACACCTTTCTTTACTCTCTATTTGTTTATAATATTGCCCATGGTTGTTTAAAGAGTATGTCCTTTTGTGATCGAGGCACCTTTAGGGAGAATGAGCATTACATTGACCCATGTTCATGGATACTTCCCCCATTTGACCCCGGTGACCATTTGGAATATGGTGGGTTTTATACCCCAAACTTGGTGTTTGGTCAAGAGGGTATATGTTTGTGTGGTACACATAGTAGCAACACTTCTTTTCATTTATTTGATAAATGCTTGGTGTTACTACTTGATTATATTGTGAGCTTACATGCAATATGTTTATTGACTTGTATGGGGAATACCGTTGTATTTGACCCCGGTGATGATTTGGGAGTAATCCCATTCGTGGAGATAGCTAGTGCATTGGGTGGAGTCTTAATTTGGAATGATCTTGTTCATGACCTTGCACTTAGCTTTAGGAATTATCATGTGACTTTTGACTTAAAAAGGGGTTTTGTGCTTGTTGAAACATAGAACCGATGTGGTTTTTTATGTGTGGTTAACTAATTTCCATGGTTCTTTTGTTTTTTTCCCTTGTCAAAGTCTCTTGAGTGGCCAAGTAGCTTTTATTTTGTGGGGTTACACCCCCCTGATTGATCATTTTGATTCTTGGCTATATGTTAAGTGTGATCCTCCTTGGTTTGGCATTAAACTTGTTGTTGCTAACACTAACCCTCAGGTCATGAGGATATTGTGCTTGCTTATTTTACCTATTGTTTTGCAAGGTTTGGATTCGAGGTCGAATCCTTTTCAAGAAGGGGAGGATGATACAAGCCAAATCGGCGTTAACCTTTCAAGGACTATAATTCAAGGCCGACACAAAGGGACCCATGACACGATCATCTCAAAGATGCAAGGATATGTTTGGAGGACCCTTTTCAAGCTCTCAAGAGTTCAACACCACGTGTGGAGGATAGCTTGGAGATGGGAGCCAAAATCATCGCAAGCCCGAGAACTACAAACACTCCAAGGATCATTGATGAAGCTAGATTTTTTTGAACCCATATTAACATCATTTAAGGAGTGTTGTATGTTTCCCAATGTATTCAAGAAGGATTGGAAGCCATTGGAGAGGTCGTTGGAGAGTTAAGAGGAGCCAAACGGTGACCTAGAGTCACCTACGGCCGCAGGTCATCCTTCTGCGCCAGTAGGGCCGCAGGTCATCCACCTGCGCCAGTAGGTGGCCATTTTGGCCTCCCAGAGGCACCTATGGTGCCTCCCAGAGGCAACATGGGCGGATGCCCAATTTTGCTGAAATGGGTCACTTTTTCAGCCCATTAAATGTATTAAAGGCCAAAGACTATAAATAGGTAGTTGTCTTTCATTTGTAGGGACTTTTGGGATTAACATTGATGATATATACACTTGACAGTGTGAGAGAGCTAGGAATTAGCTTGTGTTGAATTTTCATTTCGAAACGTTGGTTACGTGGGAGCTTGATTCCCTCGTGGTTTACGTATGTGAATTGGTGCTTGTAGGATTAATTCAATAGAGGTTTTAGGGTTTAAAATACCCTTTGATTTCTTTGATTCTCCTATATTTGTGTCATTCAATCTATCCTTTACGTTCCGCATTTTTATATCTTTTTATCGATTCCTCGTGTTTTCGTGATTTTCGTACTTTATCTCTCTTTTCGTATTTTGTACGTTATCAAGGTTGATTTCAAAAAGAGTATCCAAAAGTTGCATCAAAATCGGAAGAGGCTAATGTGCAACCGCCGAAAAGGCCATGATATTTGTATTGCTTCAAAATTAAAGGAGGCTAACGTCAAAAAGGGCATCCAAAAGTCACATCAAAACTGAAGAAGGCTGATGTGTAACCGCCAAGAGGCCTATTGCATATCCATATTGCATAAATTTCATATTCAATTGCTGAGAGGGCCATTGCACAATCATGTTGCATATTAATTACATATTCATATTCATTGTCGAGAGGGTTACCATATCAAACAGAAGATCATACGGTTGCAGGGGCCGTTTTACTCAAAATTTTGTTGGTGTCCAAGAGAGCCACCCCATTTTGAAATATTTTCAAACGCCAAGAGGGTCATCATATCCAACAAACCAAGAGGGTTGTTGTTGCGAAAAGTTGTTATCTTCCAAAACAGGTACAAGTACGGGTGTCAAAAAAATATGACAAACCGACCGAACCTAACCGTACCGAACCGATTTATATTATTTTTTTAATAAAATAGTGGGCTTTTATTAAACATATAGTTGTCCCGAACAATTGGGATGATCTTTTTAATTTATAAAAAAAAACCAAAAAATTCACGAACCGAATTGAATAACTTTACATGTATGCAAATATATTTTATATATTAACAATATGTTAAATTTAAGATATAAATATATTTTATAACATTTTTCAAATATAAAATATAACCTAGGTTCTAGGCCACTGGTGACACCCCTATTTGAGAATTTACCCTTTAATTAATTAGGTTTAAAAATAAAAAAGATATACTATGATAGATACTTCACCAAACAATACGGCAAAACCTACGAAAACACTCCTATTGAAAGTTTGAGATCAAATAATACGACAACAAGATTTTACATTCTTGGCTTCTAGGTGAAGAGTTAAAGTTCTTCTTGAAGAACAAACTTCAAGTTTCACGTTAAGATGATGCCTTCATTTTTGTGTTGCTAAGTGCTTCTTGATAGTTAATTAACATATAGTAGAAGCACTGCAGAACTACGAAATGTGTTTTTCCCTCTATGGACTTTATTGAGTTGATTCCTTTTAGTAATAAAGAAACGTTTTAATAATGGTGTATTTTGAGGTGAAACTTTAAAATTAAAAAAAAAATAAAAAATTAACCGAACCGTACCGATACCGAAGAAAAATCGAGATGATGAAATGGTTTTGAAAAGTCTAATTTTGACTATATAAAATAAAATAACTGAAAAATTAGTATGGCATAAATTTCATAAAATAACTGTCCAAACCATACCATTGACACCCCTAGGTATAAGAGAAGATGACATCATTTTTTAGAAATCAACCCAAGCGAAGGTATGGTGAAAGAACTAGCTAGCCTTTGTGAATTACGTTTACTACTAACATTCTTATTTAGAATTTTGTCAATAAATATCTTAGAGGATGAAATTCTCAAACCAAAACCACAGGTTTATCCCAAGAAAAATCACCTAAGAAGATGAAGGGGATCAACAAATTTTTCAAAGAAAGTGTCATACATTGAGTATGATGAAGGTTGTGCCAAGAGGGATGTAGCACAAAGCAGAGTTGAGGTGAAGACACTATCTCGCCACATGAATTAATTTTACTACTAACAATCTTATTTCAAAATATTGTCGAGGGCATCCGAGAAGGATGAAAATCTCAAACCAAAGCACAGGTGTGGACAACTCTAAAAAGGATGCGGCACAACATGAAACTTTTTCTTAGCAGCAAACCGAGATGTAGTCTGGAGAGGAATATCAAATTCTTTTGATGCGAGCTAAAGGAAGACTGCCACCGCCATCAAACCACACCCCTATCAGAAAGCATGTAGGTATTTTGGGATATTTTTGGTTTCACTTTCACTTTTCGGGATTTCTAAACTTACACCGGAGGTAACTTTCTCTTTCCTTCAAATCTGAGTGACAATACACATCAAGCTTTGGAAATTATGTCCAGGTTGTAACACCCCGTACATTTTAGAACCTAGTGGATTGCCGTAACATTCATGGAATTATTTGGACATGGGAGTTTTGAGGTATTATGCATTAATTTAAGTGGGCTGAATTTAATCTAATGAATTGGGCTCAATTAAGGCCCAAATATTAGGCAAACGACATGGCCCAAATGAAGGGAAAATGATCCATTCTTCTTTTAACCAAATAAACACATTATTTATTGACCAAAAGATGGATAAAGATGACCATTGAGGGGTCTATAAAAGGCACCAAAAAAATCTGATTTTTATTCATTTGATTACACATGCCAAAATCAAGAAATTTCCACAACATTCTCTCAACTAAAACCCTAAGCTATCTTTCTCTTGGGACAAGATCACTCCTTGGAAAGCTTTGTTAAGTGTTTACTCTATTATTTTAATATATTATATGCATGTAATATGGTGTATATCATGTTGGTTATGTTGGTGAAGTGTGAGAAGTTCACTATGTGTGAAACAATTTATGTTTGCTTAATCGGTGAAGGTTTTTGCCTTGTAAACTTGAAAATAGACTTGTGGTATTGAAGTAAGTGAACTTGATGGGTTCAATATTTACATGTGAGATGTAATTATAGCCTTAACTTGTTTTATTCTTGTATATAATGTTTGTAATTGTTATTGCAAAATTGTGCATGGATTTGGTGGTGTATTGAAGGAAAAGTGTGGTTTTGGTGATGTTCATGTGTGTTGTGAAACCATGGATGATTTTTGGCATCCAAGATGATCTAAAATATGTCAAGAGAAGTTTAGTTATGATCATGGACCATTCATGGCATATAAGGACCCAAAAGAGACCCTTTTAGGCCGAAACGGGCACCCGCCCTCGCAGATGAAGCACCTGCGGGCGCAGGTGACTTCGTAGGTGCCCCTAGATACTACCAAGGGTCACCTGCGGATGTATTCCAGACACCTTAGGGTGAATGTGGCTTCACAGGTCACCCCAGAGACTCGTTTTGTATGTTTTCGTCTCTCTTTGATCCCCGAAGACCCCTATACCCTTCATGGATGTAATTATCAACTTATAATACCTTTTAAATGACATTAAAGGGTCGTATGGAGGCATATTGTACTATATTAATTATGTATTGTTGTTCATATGTTGTTACAAGGCAATTTGATGGAATAGTTGTGACGAAATGATCATGAGGAAGCGTAAAGGGTAAACGTAGTGTAAAATGTTATTGGTTTATGATGTCTTGGTCAATGTGTGGTATGTTATGGTATTGTTGGTTTGGTGATACACTAAATGTTGATGTAAGAGGGTGAAATGATGTTATAGGGCAATCATGTAATTCATTGTCGTCTCATGCCCTTGTAAGGTAGTTGATTGTTACCGTAAGTTCCGCTATGAACTTGTGATGTAGAGTAACACGTAAGGAAGGAGATGGATTATCGTAATCACATATAGTACTGTGTATTCATATTGAGAGGATAAGTTATGTAAGGTTACTCTTTTCGTACCCTTCTCAGCAGATATTGTTCACATTGTCATAGTAGTTGTTCCATTCCGAAATATTCTAAGGTATCTCATTTAGGTTTGATATATATTGTTATCCACATGTTTCCTATTCATTGACCGATTGGCATTCATATGTTTCTTATCCATGGACTGAAGTTCCTAAGCTCTGACAATGATTGTAACTACTAAAAGAAACTGTTTCAAGGAAAGTGACGACGTAAGGAGAATCTATTCATTCTTAAGTCACATATCCCTCATTCATTAGTCGTTGTTGTTCATGAGTTACATAATTATGGAAATGGCTCTAAAGTATTAATAATGTTATGCTCTAAAGCTTCCAATAATATCATGACTACAAATATACCAATCCCTCATGAGCAAATATATCAATCTCTCACAAGTGAACAAATCAATCTCTCCCAAGTAAGAAATGAAGAAATATGTAGGTACTATATATTATAACCCACCTATAAGGTGGAAGTTTGTTATATTATAACCCACCTATAAGGTGGATGTATGTTATATATTATAACCCACCTATAAGGTGGATGTATGTTATATATTATAACCCACATATAAGGTGGATGTATGTTATATATATTAAAAACCCCGATAGAGACTAATAATAATGATGATGAGCGTAAAAGCAACAAAAAAAATCTCTTGGAGGAAAGTCTCTTGAGTGAAGGCAATTCTCTTGAATGAAAGTAATTATGAAAGATATTATACAAAAGATAAGGAGATGAGTGATTGAAAATGACAATAACATAAACAAGGTACATATTTCCACACATATAAAGCGACGGTTTATCCACATTGATAATTCTCTCATATTTTATTCCATTGACATTCTTATGTATGATGTAGTTTCTTATAGCCTTACATACTCAGTACATTCTTCGTACTGAACCCCCTTGGGGGCTTACTTTAAATACTGCAGGTGCAGGTGCCAGTAGACCTCCACAGTAGGTTGTCGGTTATTTGCAGATCATTGGTGAGCTCCAGTTGGTTCGGGGCTTTTCGAGTCACAGTTGTACATTTATTTTGTTGGTGTATATGTTGTATAAAGCGGGGACTTGTCCCGAATTTAAGTTGGTCTTGTAGATGCATCTGTTAGAGGCTTTTGTAGACATATGTGGGAAACTGAATATAAGAGATGTATGTCCGTTTTGACTTAATGGCCCTCACGGCCAAGTTTCGTATATATATATATAGCATATGTTTCCATGACTTTCGCATAGTTGTATGAGGCATAATGAGGTTCATACGAAGACATACATATGAATGGATATGAGCAAAGATTGGTTCTCTCGAGCCTTATCGACTTTGGGTGCCAGTCTGTCCCGAATGGGATTCGGGGTGTGACAAAAGTGGTATCAGAGCAGGTCATTCTAAGGGAGTCTACAAAGCCGTGTCTGAGTAGAGTCTTGCTTATGGATGTGTTGCGTGCCACATTTATAAGTAGGAGGCTACGGGACATTTAGGGGTTGTTTCTTTTCTTCATTCCTAGATCGTGCATTAGAGCCAATGTGGTAAGTGGAATGATATCTGACCATTGTAATTGGTTTTCTTTGATATAGTAAAATGTCGATGACAAGACAAGATAGGGGCAAAGATAAGCAGGTAGATATGCCTGCTGGAGAAGGAACGAGTAAATCACCACCTGACCAAGCTAGTCATGGCGAGGCTGAAACTGAGTTTGCAACACAGGCTTTCCCTACTTTTCCAGCTCCAGAAGAGCTGGGAGGGAAAGAAGAACCTACCGAAATGCCTGTTACTGGTACTATACGGGATCTAAGCGATGCGGTGCAAATGTTGACTAGTATAGTTGTTGCATGGACTCAAGGACAAATTGGTCCAATGGTAAGGAATGATGATACAGATAGGGCAGCTAGTCGGAGGACACATGATTTTCTGAAATTGGATCCTCCCACCTTTATTGGATCAGATTTGAATGAAGATCCACAGGACTTCGTGGACCAAATTCAAAGGGCCCTAGAGGTTATGCACGTAACTGGTATAGAAACAGTGGAGCTTGCAACATATAGACTAAAAGGAGAGGCTATATTATGGTACGAAGATTGGAAACGATCTAGGGGTAGAGGTGCACTTCCACCTAGTTGGGAGGAATTTAGAACGGCATTTCTTGATCACTATCTTCCCTATAAGACCCGAGAGGCTCGTGCGGATCAATTTTTAAGTCTTCGTCAAGGGAACATGAGCGTCAGGGTGTACAGTCTCCTATTTAATTCCTTGGCTAGGTATGCTCCAAATGTAGTAGCCACTATGGTCTACAGAGTCCATCGGTATGTGAGCAGATTGGAGCCATATTTGGTAAGGAACTGTACTATTGCTTCGTTAAATAGAGACATGGATATAGCAAGAATACAATCTTTTGGGCAGAAAATTGAGGGTCAGAGGCAACATAGAACGACACAAGAATTCGAAGAAGGGTTGTTAAAGAGGGCTAAACCGATGAGACAGTATATGGCGTCCCAAGGAGAATTTAGGCCTCGAGTTCTTTCTATACCGCCTAGACCATCATGTTCGAACCCTACAACAGGTACTTCACCTCATTTCGAGGATCTAGAGGCAGTCATACTGGGCAAAGCAGTGTGGTTTGAGGTTTACAGACAGCAAGATTTTCTCGTCAGCTGTGCCAGCACTGCGGGAAGTTTCATCCAGGTGAATGCTGGTTTGACATGAATATTTATTTTTGGTGTCGTAGGCCAGGACACATGATGAGAAAGTGTCCACAAAAGAGCACAGGTACAGTATTCGTATTTTTACATAAGGTTTATGCATAGAGTGACCTGTATTTGACATTATCGTATGATATTCCATTGATTGCAGAAAAAGGGGGGGTGGGGGGTGAAAGAACACCAAATTCACTAGTTAAGCCAATTGACGTATTTACACTAGTTAGTAAATCTAGTGAAGCGAAGAGAGTATATGTAATTGTATAGTAATTATTTATGGTGGAATGAAGGGATAATGTTAGAGCAACGAGAGGTAAGTTTATTTCCTATCTTAAGGCAAGGAAAATGATCTCTAAGGGGTACATATGTCACTTAGTAAGAGTGAAAGATATTAGTGTGGAACCACCAACTTTTTACTTGGTTCCGAGGGTAAATAATTTTCCTCAATGTATGAGTTGGTATTGATGTGATGCCAGGCACTCGGCCTATTTTTAGTCAGTAACTGAGTAAGGTGAAAGTTACGAATAACTATCCCCTCCTCGAAATTTATGATTTAATTGACTGGTTATGGGGCACTAATCATCCGGTAGGGATTAGAGAAAACAAATATACCCAAGATATCCATCTGAACGCGGTGTGGTGATGATATTCAAAATCACAAGAGAACCATGCTAATAGATATTATAGAGCGGTGAAACCTTGGCTAAGGCCTACGATACTTACGGAGATTCATCATTTTCTTGGGTTGACCGGCTAGTACAGGAAGTTTGTTGGAGAGTTTATCTTCCATTTCAATACCCTTAACAAGTTAACACAAAACAACCACGTTTTAAGGGAAGGATGCATGTGAGAAGAGTTTCCAAGAGCTGAAAGATAAATTACATGTATTAGTACTCCTTGGAGGCACAGAATGGTATGCAGTATATTGTGCTGCTTCAGGGGTCGGCTTAGGATATGTAGTGATGTAATACAGTAATGTAATAACTTATGTTTCAAGACAATTATGTCCATATGAATACAAAATTAGCCAACCTATGATCTTGAATTAGCAGTCGTGATATTTGCTTTAAAAGTATGGCGCCGCTAATGGTGTGGGGTTCACATTGATATATATACTGATCACAACAGTTACAATATAGATTTAAGCAGAGGGACCTACTTTTGATACAGCAAAGGTGGGTGAGACTACCAAGAGCTTAGAATATTGATATCGTGTACCATCTGAGAAAAGTAAACGTGGTAGTCGATGTGTTAAGTCGTAAAGTTTGGGGAAGCATTGATGATCAACTTATGAAAAGGCAAGGTATTAGTAATGATTTACGTCAATTAGACAGCATGGGGGTTCGTCTTCTTGAAATTTAAGAGAGGATTATAGTATAAAATACAGCAGAGTCTTCGTTGGTAGCTACAGTGAAGAAAAAGTAATATGCAAATTCTATGTTATTTCAGTTGGAAAAGAATGTACAGTAAAGTTCGACAAAGATGTTTGAGCTTACATAATAGGGGTGTACCTCAATGCCAAGGTAGATTTTATGTATAGGATATATATATATGAGCTAAGGAAATGCATTATGACAAAAGCACATCATTCACGATATTCTATTTATTAGGGAGTTACCAAAAATGTACCATGACTTGGAAGGAATGTATAAGGTTTATATGAAAGACACATTACAGAATTTGTAGCTCAATGTCCAACTTGCCAACCAGTAAAAGTAAAACATCCGAATGTATCAATCCTCTAGTGGAAATGGGACGCGATTAACATGGATTTTACCAAGTCTGCACAGTGTCTACCACTCAAGACCACTTATATAGCTAGAGATTAGTCCAGGTTGTATGTTAAGGAGATAGTGCGATTACATGTGATTCCACTCTCTATTACATCAATTTACTACACACTTTTGGAAACCTTTTCAGGAAAGTTTGGGAATCCAAGTGAAATTAAGTACGGCTTTTCATCCCCCGACGGATAGACAGGCAGAACGTAATGTATAAATATTTGAAGATATGTTACGAGTTGTACATTGTATTTCAAAGGTAGTTGGGATGAACATCGATTGCTTATTGAAATTACCTATAATACTAGCTATCATTCAAGTAACAAAATGATACCTTCTAAAGCTTTGTATGGAAGGAAAAAAGGTTGGCCCTATATAACGTACTATATGAGAATACCCGAAGATTTGGGTAAGTGCATATAAATTAGCACTACCCCAAGGAAATCTCCACAGATCATCCAGTAATTTATGTTTCAATGCTTTGAAAGTGCATAGGAGATTCATTGCTCCCCTTGAAGATATATAAGTTACAGAAGACTTCACTTATGAAGAGATACTTGTTGTTGTTCCGGATCGACAAATGAAGAGGTTAAGAAATAAAGACGTAGTGTCTGTAAAGGTACGTTAGAGGAAGCAATAAGTAGAAGAGGTTACATGGGAAGACAAAAAAGAAGAGTGAAAGCAAAGTACCCATAGTTGTTTCAAACCGAAGAATGTATTTAGACTTACAATTGTTGGATTAATACTATCATTAACATTCGAGGACGAATGTTTCTAAGGGGGGAAGGATGTAACACCCCGTACAATTTCGAACCTAGTGGATTACCGTAATATTCATGGAATTATTTGGACATGGGAGTTTTGAGGTATTATGCATTAATTTAAGTGGGCCGAATTTAATCTAATGAATTGGGCTCAATTAAGGCCCAAAATTAGGCAAAAGACATGGCCCAAATGAAGGGGAAATGATCCATTCTTCTTTTGACCAAATCAACACATTATTTATTGACCAAAAGATGGATAAAGTTGACCATTAAGGGGTCTATAAAAGGCAACAAAAAAAAAACTGATTTTTATTCATTTAATTACACATGCCAAAATCTAGAAATTTCCACAACATTCTCTCAACTCAAACCCTAAGCTATCTTCCTCTTGGGACAAGATCACTCCTTAGAAAGCTTTGGTAAGTCTTTAATCTCATAGTTTAATATATTATATACATGTAATATGGTGTATATCATGTTGGTTATGTTGGTGAAGTGTGAGAAGTTCACTATGTGTGAAACAATTTATGTTTGCTTAATCGGTGAAGGTTTTTGCCTTGTAAACTTGAAAACAGACTTCTGGTCTTGAAGAAAGTGAACTTGATGGGTTCAATATTTACATGTGATATGTTATTATAGACTTAAATTGTTTTATTCTTGTATATAATGTTTGGAATTGTTATTGCAAAATTGTGCATGGATTTGGTGGTGTATTGAAGGAAAAGTGTGGTTTTGGTGATGTTCATGTGTGTTGTGAAACCATGGCTTATTTATGGCATCCAATATGATCTAAAATATGTCAAGAGAAGTTTAGTTATGATCATGGACCATTCATGGCATAAAAGAACCCAAAAGAGACCCTTTTTGGCCGAAACAGACACCCGCCCTTGCAGACGAAGCACCTGCGGGCGCAGGTGACTTTACAGGTGCCCCTGGATACTGCCAAGGGTCACCTGCGGATACATTTCAGCCACCTTCAGGTGAAGGTGGCTTCGCAGGTCACCCCAGAGACTGTTTTGTATGTTTTCGTCTCTCTTTGATCCCTGAAGACCCCTATACCCTTCATGGATGTAATTATCAACTTATAATACCTTTTAAATGACATTAAAGGGTCGTATGGAGGCATATTGGACTATATTAATTATTTATTGTTGTTCATATGTTGTTACGAGGCAATTTGATGGAATAGTTGTGACGAAATGATAATGAGGAAGCGTAAAGGGTAAACGTAGTGTGAAACGTTATTGGTTTATGATATCTTGGTCAATGTGTGGTATGTTATGGTATTATTGGTTTGGTGATGCACTAAATTTTGATGTAAAAAGGTGAAATGACGTTATAGGGCAAGCATGTAATTCATTGTCGTCTCATGCCCTTGTAAGGTAGTTGATTGTTAACATAAGTTCCGCTATGAACTTGTGATGTAGAGTAACACGCAAGGAAGGAGATGGATTATCGTAATCACATATAGGACTGTGTATTCATATTGATAGGATAAGGTGTATAAGGTTACTCTTTCTGTACCCTTCTGCAGCAGATATTGTTCACATTGTCATAGTAGTTGTTCCATTCCGAAATATTCTAAGGTATCTCTTTTAGGTTTGATATATATTGTTATCCACATGTTTCCTATTAATTGACCGATTGGCATTCATATGTCTCTTATCCATGGACTGAAGTTCATAAGCTCTCATAATGATTGTAACTACTAAAAGAAACTATTTCAAGGAAAGTGACAACGTAAGGAGAATCTATTCATTCTTAAGTCACATATCCCTCATTCATTAGTCGTTGTTGTTCATGAGTTACATAATTATGGACATGGCTCTAAAGTCTTAATAATGTTATGCTCTAAAGCTTCCAATAATATCATGACTACAAATATACCAATCCCTCATGAGCAAATATATCAATCTCTCACAAGTGAATAAATCAATCTCTCCCAAGTAAGAAATGAAGAAATATGTAGGTATTATATATTATAACCCACCTATAAGGTGGATGTATATTATATTATAACCCACCTATAAGGTAGATATATGTTACATATTATAACCCACCTATAAGGTGGATGTATGTTATATATTATAACCCACCTATAGGGTAGATGTATGTTATATATATTAAAACCCCCGATAAAGACTAATAATAATGATGATGAGCGTAAAAGCAATGAAAGAAATCTCTTGGAGGCAAGTCTCTTGAGTGAAGGCAATTCTCTTAAATGGAAGTAATTATGAAAGATATTATATAAATGATAAGGAGATGAGTGATTGATCGGAAATGACAATAACAGAAATAAGGTACATATTTCCACACATATAAAGCGACGGTTTATCCACATTGATTATTCTCTCATATTTTATTCCATTGACATTCTTATGTATGATGTAGTTTCTTATAGCCTTACATACTCAGTACATTCTTCGTACTGACCCCCCTTGGGGGCTTACTTTAAATACTGCAGGCGCAGGTGCCAGTAGACCTCCACAGTAGGTTGTCGGTTATTTGCAGATCATTGGTGAGCTCCAGTTGGTTCGGGGCTTTCCGAGTCACAGTTGTACATTTATTTTGTTAGTGTAAATGTTGTATAAAGCGGGGACTTGTCCCGACTTTAAGGTTGTCTTGTAGATGCATCTGTTAGAGGCTTTTGTAGATATATGTGGGAAACTGAATGTATGAGATGTATGTCCGTTTTGACTTAATGGCCCTCACGGCCAAGTTTCGTATATATATATATATATATATATATATATATATATAGCATATGTTTCCATGACTTCCGCATAGTTGTATGAGGCATAATGAGGTTCATACGAAGACATACATATGAATGGATATGAGCAAAGATTGGTTCTCTCAAGCCTTATCAGCTTCGGGTGCCAGTCCATCCCGAATGGGATTCGGGGTGTGACACAGGTAAAATCTTGCCTATGGATGTGATGGCCTCACATTTTGTAATTAAGACAATTACAAGCCTTTTCTCCCTAGCTCAACTATTTGTCACCCATCCTGAGCCAAAGGTCATCTTAGCATAAAAGACTACCTTTTCTACCGATTGAGTTGAACTACACGCAATTTGATTTCCTAAATATTGGGAAATGTAGGCTGGGCTTTGTGTTGAAAAATCGACTGCATTCTAAAAAACCCAATCCTCTTATTTCTCAGTTTTTCGATCTCTTTAAAATTTTAAACCGGGATAGCTTGTGAATTCTTTGAAGATCGTCCTTGAAATCAAGTATTATGAACTATAAGTGGCCTGAATTCTCATGCAACCTGAGTTATGTAAAAAAACCGATATCGGAATCCATCCATGATTCCTTTGAAATTCTTGCGAAAACCAAATCGCTTTTGAGAAGCGAATCTGTGGTCGAACAAAATTAGGAATGTTAAACTCTCTTTTCCCAGGGTTACTTGCATCCACCCTATTCAAAGGGAGGGGCAATTGTTGACACTTAATTTTTACCCTCCATAATTGGGTTTAATTTTGAGCTTATCATGCTTTCCTGTATTTAAGGAACGTATGATTTTATTACTCAGATAAATACTTTTATTAAAAAACATCTTTTGATCGAGGTTCGCCTTTTAAAATTGAATAAATGAAGGCTGAGTTTGATTTAAGTGTGTTTTTCCTTAAAATAAATCATTTTTAGATAAGTAATTATTTAGACTTTATTATATCAAGAAGCTTGAAATTAAATTGAATATCGATTCGTCTTAATTTTGTTCAATTTGAGTTAATTGCTAAGCATGACTGTACTTGAAATTAATTTAATCACAATTGCAAAGCAATTAACCTTATTCACACCAAATTTGGTTATTTTTTGAACGAACTTGGCTAGATCTTAAACGTGTCAGGCCATTTCCTTAATAGCCAAATTTCTACCTATCTAAATTTTAACTCCAACCCAATCCACTACAACAAAAGAGACATTTAGCGATAATAAATGTTCTTTTTAGCGGCAATAAATAGTGTCATAAAAATAGTTAGCGGCATTTGAGTTAATTCCATTGCATCCAGTGTCACTAAAGCATTTAGTGGCATTTATATCGAGTGTCGATATATACCCATATTATTGCCGCTAAAAGTAATTGCTTTTAGCTGCATTTATTTAGCAGCAATTATTATTATCGGTGGCTTTTGTTATTACCAGTAAAAATGCAATAATTGCTGGTAAACGGGACCTATTCTAGTGACCATGAATTCACCTTAATTCATACATTTAATTAGAAAAATCAATTCAAAGATGGTAATTCTACCAAACTCAAACGTCTTTCATTTAAAACAACAATCAAACTCATTTATTTACATTTAACAGCGTCTGAATACACCATCTGATTTCAAAGTTAATTTCAAATATTGCAAAGTTTATGTACACTGAAACTAAAGGTAGTATATACAGATAAAGTGATGCCTATGATGCCTGAATAGTAACTACAAAAGACTCATCATTGACCTCGGATTCTACTGCAAGTGGAATGCCATCACTATACCTTCGATCGACATTAGATCCCTCAAAATAGTAGAAACTCTATCATATAACAGGGTGATTTTTGTTGAGAAGCCATGTTAGATACATCAACTGACAATCCTTGTTGCGCATTTTCTTAGTCATATCCGCTGACCTGCTCTTATTTTTGACTCTGTCCTCATTAAGCTGCAATGTGTACCATGCATTAGAGGAAAAAAAAAAGAGATAACCTTCTATTGATAAAGCTAAAACTAGTTAGTACCTTATACAACATGCTTTTATTCATTGACAAAATTTCATACTTTCACATTATTCCCAAGTATAAAATTCTTTTAGCTAACAAACAAATCAATTCTTGCTTGTCTCAACCTATTTATGTACAACAACTACTAAATTTCAATCTCACTCTCCCTTATCCACTGTTTTGCTAGAACTTGAATATCAACATCAACTTCAATCATTCTTTGCAAAGAAAAAATACAGATTCATACATAATTCTTGCTTTTTTCAGGTTAGGGGCCATCTAAGTAGCCATACACAAGCTTTAACCTATAATCAATAAGTCTGAAGACTTAGATACAAAAAATTTAACACTAGGATACATATATGCATCAAACAGGAAAGATATACAATTGAAATTCAAGTGCAGAAAATACATAGTTACCAGCAAACTAAACAGTACCCGAACCTATTTTCAAACTGGTTTAGATTTCTAGAAACTAAACAAATTAGTAACACACAAAGTCATTGAAATGATTGAAACAAAAGTAAGAGTAGTAATTGGTGTTGATCTAGTTGGCTCATAATTCTGAAAGTCATTAAGCAAAAGCCCTGGTTGTTCAACAGTGTTAACCCCTTTTGGACCAACTTCCACTTAAAAGAATAGAACTCCAACTCTTTTCTTTACATGGATGGACACTTAGAAACACATTTTAGTATGATAATAGTCAAGCACAAACAGGAAACAAAGACGTTGTGATTTATTTCCGAGCATACATTCAAATGCCCTGAGGGTCTTTCAGAAACAACCTCTCTACCTCTCCGGGGTAGTGGTAAGGTATGCATTTTACCCTTTCTAGTCCTCACTAGCAGAGGCGAAGCCAGAATTTAAAGTTTGGGGGTTCTGAAATTTAAGACGAAACAACGACCTCAAGATAATATATAATAACCGTCAAATTAACGAACGAGTATCGATATATAATATATTTAAAAAGAAATGAATCATTTAACACTACATAAATATACTAAATATTATCATTACAACTGCATTCGACGACTTTTCATCTTTTGAAAATGATTAATGATTGCATCATTAGGTACACTTTCAATTGTTTCGTCCTCTATATAACAAACTAAATAATTATTCAATAAGACATCACCAATTATACTTTGCAAGTCATTTTTAATAAACTTCATAGAGGACCATTACTATTGTTTGTGCCTATTTTTCATTGTCAACACATATAAAGATTGCAAATTATATTATAAAAAAATTAGAAATATGAAAGGGACGACATACTTGTCGGCTTGTCGTGAGTTCTGGATTGAAACTTTGGGAAGCAAAACAATAAAAATTAATAAATATAGAAGTAATATGGGCCAACTCTAGAATTAAAAAATAAAAACAATTATTGAATATATATTACTCATTATTATAGGTAAATATATATATTGAAAATAAAAAGTAGGAAGAGAGGAGAAAGATTATAACAGTCTTTTAATCATATCAGTCACGAGATTTGGGCTCTAAAAAAAGGGTGGGTGGCGGGTAGACTAAGAATTTTGCAGCTTTTGAATAAGAAAAGGAAGAAGACCAAATAGATTTTCGGTCTTTTGTAGAAATTTAGTATTGAGTTTAATATTTGTAAAAGAAATGGAGTCTCTTTTGTTTTAGAATGGATTTTTTTTTATAAAAACTCTTTTTAATTATTAATCTTATATTTTTATGTTTTAAAATAAAGTTTTTTTTATTTTTAAGAACTGCATATAAAACTTATACATGGAAGGAGGAAAACCCTTTTTAGTAATGCATTTTTTTAAAAGAAATCTGCACAATATGTCCCTAGTGGAAAAAAGAAAACGAATTGACATGGCTGGGTTTCGAACCCACTACGTCCCGCGCAAGGAAAGCCTTAATACCTTACTCCTAACCACTACGCCATCTGCCCAGCTTTGATATGGGTTCGCAGGTTAATATTAGATATTAGCTACTCAATTTTCTAATACAAATACAGGATCTACACAAAAGCTACTGGGTTCGTCCGAACCCCCGTAATACACTGTAGCTCCGCCCCTGCTCACTAGTGAGATTTTACTGGGTATGTTGTTGTTGTTGTTGTTGTTGCATACATTCAAATACTGTTGATTTTGTTTGTAGAGAATTAAATTAACGGCAATTAGTTATTTGCCACAAAATAATTACATCACTCTGATAATTTTTCACAAACATGTTTAACTTGACAAGTGCAATGCTTTCATCATTCTATGACTAGAAGTTCCTCCTCTAAATGCATATCAACCATAGTTTTCACTTTTTACTAGATCATAAAATGTGAAGAAATAAGATCATATGCTTCTACTAATCATAAACAGTACTACAGTAGCATACAACATACTTATATTTGAGCTGCAAGAGTCAGATCTTTTGATTATTTTCCTCTTTCAAACTTAGCAAATTTATTAACGATTGCATAATCCAACGACATAGAAGTCAAAGCTTTATAAGCACACTCATGGACTAACCAATCTCCAGTATTCCCTTCCCACTCATATACACAGAAATAAGGATCAAAAAGTAGTATGGTAAAGACTTACAAAATAGTTGAAGAAGTTTCATAGATGATGAGACTAAAAATGATCTCTTTCTCTTTCCCTTGTTTTCACATGAACTGATAAGCATGAATATGTATATATCAATAGTCATATTATTAAACAATAGACATACAATACTAAGATAGTTTTACCCAAAATGGACAATTGTAATATTACATCTTCATAGAGAAGAAACCGAGATTTTTCTCTTTTTGGATTTCTGACACCACCCGGAGATTCCAACCAATGACTTTGAACTTGTTAAATGAACGCTCAAAACACTACAAAAAGAAGCATACTATTTTAGATTTTGTGATCTTTTGTTCTTGGGATAAGAAGTCTGATAAGATATTTACCTCAACTACAATCACTAACTGAATACTACTAAATAAGAGAGAGATAATCAAATTACTACAAAATAAAGATGATCTCCAAAGGGATCACATAAAACCAATACTGGTTGCAGATGACTAACTGACAATTGGGATCTAAAGAGTAGCAAGCAACTAATCCAAGCTGAAGCTATAACTTCTATTGCAACATACGAGTCTAATATATAAAAGACACATAATAAACCTTAAACTTACTTAAGTTTCTTCTTCATTGTAGCCTCCATAACTCGGTCTAATATTATAGGTAGCTACTGCTCCTCCAGCCAAATGTATGTTCCCCTTATTTTTTCCTTTTTTGCATGACTGAAATGATCTCATCGTTGTCCTACTTGGGATCTGAGAAGGAATTAGCGTATCTAACTGCTTCCCAGTGCAATGCTGATAAATCCTTCTTATGAATTTAATCATGTTGTTTATCACAGATATAACAAAACTTGTGGGCCTTAGCATACGATCAATCTCGAGTAAGAAGTCCCCACCACTACAACCTTTCTTCTCAACGTCAGAGAAGACAGTCCATGCATGGAGCAAATCATAGGTCCTGGGATATGTTGAGAATGCTTCACACCTGCACAAAAGAGAATAAGCAACTAGCATATTATAGATAAACACCTTGGCTGTGATCATGTTCCACTGGGAAAAAGACAAGACCAATACTCATGTCAGATCCCCTCTACCATGAAAAGACTAAACTAACAATGAACAACTACATTAGTTTAATGACAATAATAAAGTTAGATAATGGAAAGAAAAAATTGTTAAACATTTTCGATAATGCACATGTAACACGAGCTGATACTAAGGAGTCTGTAGCTTCCATCTTGATATCAGTTCACTGATATGTGAAAAGTATCTAACAAACTTAACTTGTTGAATATTTAACAGAACACTAAGATATTAGTGTTAGAAAATCACGTCTCTTTTGAGACTTTGTGTGTGGCCCACATATTTTTGGTAATTAAATATTAACTTGTCTCCCAATTAAAGTAAAAATCAGTCAATTAATTTTTCTCCAGGTTATGCATATATGGTATTTCTTTGATGGGAAGAAATAACTATGAAAGTCCCTAAGGTTAAAGTTATTTGCCTAAGAGTCCCTAGCCTACCTATAAATACGAATGTGACTCCATCAGTTTGGCATACCTTCTGATAGGCATAGGCTAGAAGACTCCTAAGCTTGTTAAAAATTCTCTCTCAAGTTTTTCTTTCTTCTTAGACTTGGACAATGATGGTTGAAGGTACGTTCCTATTTATTTTTCCGCTGCGTTTTGGCTCTGTGTATGTGTTGGAATTCAACATGTGGTATCAAGAGCCTACTTCAGTTATGTTGTTTAGTATCTAGTAAAACAGTAACTTGATTGCTTTTGTCTTTGTCGTCTGTGAGTTTTGCCCCTAAGAAGTTTATCACTTTATCCTCCCTAAGTTAGAAGTTTACATATTTCAATAAGCTTTTAGTCTACTGTTGAATAGTAACATTAGTAGGTGTTGGAAGTTGTTTTCATTATTTGTTATATTCTAGACTAACTTGTGATAAACAAATTTGACCATGATTGGAATATTCTGTTGTTAATGAAATCAAGCCTTTCAATTTTGTATTGAAAATAACCTTTTGACATTGTGCAGTAATTCTTTTAACTTAGCATTCTGTTCGAGAAGGTTTGCTTGGGTTGTTTCACTCACGTTATTTTCATACTCCGTTATTACACTGATGATTCTTACTTTGATTGAATTAATTATGAAAAAATATGAATGGGAGATATGTAGGCACTGCCTATTCCCTTATAGTATGCAATCTATTATCACTATGTTTAAGGAATTACCGTTTTAACGAAGGATATGTAGGCTCAACCTATTTCTTTGTTGTACGGTTTTTTCCCGATTAACATGAGATGCTTTATACATCGGATTGCTTTGATGTAGGCTATGTCTATTCAATCCGGTTTTAGCATTGTGATTAATTAACTATATGCTTAAGTTAATTATTAAAGTTAAATACCTTGAGATGCTTTATTACAAAGGATTGCTTTGATGTAGGCTCTGCCTATTCAATCCGTTTTAAGCATTTTAATAGTTAACACTTTGTTTAAGTTAATTATTAAAGGTAACTATTGTGAGATGTCATTTTGAGTTCTTTTTTATCATATCTTTGGGTTAGCCATAGCATCCTGAGTATATGATATAAAGAAAAGCTAAATTCTTTAATCACATAAATTTAAGTGATTGAGATATAATAATGACATCTAATAAAGTCCGATTATCTTTTCAAAATAGTAACCTTAACCCATAGGGAGGTAACTAGTTTGGTTAGATTAATTGGAATAGATAGTAAACCTTTCTGTTTAAAAAAAATTATCCTATGCCCACAGGTATGGATTATTTTCTTGTTTTATCTGGTTTACTAGTACAATAAAGTTAAGTAATTCTATGCATGGGTTGCAACCTCTGCCCACAGGAAGGTTTAGAATTTACTTAAGAATCGGTATTTACGCGATTCACTTTGATGGTTATGTATTTCATAGCTTATGTATGTGTATCCTTGTTTTGCAGTTAACACAGCTTTTCCTACTGCTCTATTTAGCGAAAATGCTCGAATTCCAATGTTGTCTGGTGACAACTTTACTGAATGGAAGGATAAAGTCCTTCTCACTTTAGGGTGTTCGGATCTGGATCTGGCACTCCGTGTGGAAGAACTACCTAAACCCACAGAATCAAGTACGCCAGAAGCTAAGGCTTCTTATGAGCGGTGGGAGCGATCTAATCGCCTGAGCTTAATGCTCATAAAAGCTCATATAAGCCAAAGCATTAGGGGTTCCATCCCTAACAATGACAATGTCAGAGCTTACATGAAGGCAATTGATGAACAATTTGTAAGCTCTGACAAGGCGTTGGCCAGCACCCTTATGAAGAGGCTCTCAAGTATGACATTTGATAGAAGTCGTACAGTGCGCGAGCACATTATGGAGATAAGAGATATTGCTGCTAAACTCAAGTCCCTTGAGGTTGATATGTCTGCACCATTTCTTGTGCATTTTATTCTCAATTCTCTTTCTATGGAATATGGTCCGTTCAAAATATCTTACAACACACATAAAGATAAATGGTCAATCAATGAACTTCTAACCATGTGTGTGCAAGAAGAGGAGAGGTTGAAGCATGAGATACCTGAAAGTGCTAATTTGGTGACTCATGATAAGAAAAATGCAATGAAGGGCAAAAGTGTTCCTATGAAGAAGAAGAAAGGCAGTCTTGACAAAGACACTTGCCGTTTCTGCAGAAAGAAGGGACACTGGAAGAAAGATTGCCTGAAATACAAGAAGTGGATTCAGAAGAAAGGTAATTTTACCTTTGTATGTTATGAATCTAATTTCATTGAAGTTTCTGATAATACATGGTGGATTGATTCTGGTTCCACAACTCATATTGCCAAAACCATGCAGGGTTTTCTAACTCTAAGGAAGCCGACGCAAAGTGAACAAAATTTTTATTCTGGCAATAGGACGGCATCACATGTGGAAGGCGTGGGGACTTATAGGCTCATTTTAAAAGATGGTTTTCAATTAGATTTAGAAAACACTTTTTATGTTCCATCATATTCTAGGAATTTAATTTCTCTTTCTAGACTATCATGAGCTGGTTATGATTTTAATTTTCATTTGTCTACAATGAAACTTTTGAAAGGCAATAAAGTTGTTGGTTTTGGAAATTTGCATGGAAGATTATTTAAATTTGAGCTATCCCCCACGACTGAATGTAATGTCTTAACTCTGCATAATAAAGAAATTGGCACTAAACGATGTATTATCAATGAGAACTCATCAAGTCTTTGGCACAAGAGATTAGGACATATCTCTATTGAAAGAATCAAAAGGTTAGTTACTGATGGAGTTCTTGAAGCTCTTGATTTTTCTGACTTTGGAACTTGTGTGGACTGCATAAAGAGTAAGCAGACCAACAAATCCACTAAAGGTGCCAAAAGGAGTTCTAAATTGCTTGAGATCATACATACAGATATTTGTGGACCTTTTCCTACCCCTTGCTTGAATGGTGAGAGATATTTTATCTCATTTATTGATGACTATTCAAGATATATGTATCTTTATTTTCTGTTTAATAAATCAGAAGTACCTGATGCTTTTAAAGTTTTTAAAACAGAAGTAGAGAAACAAATTGAAGCTCAGATCAAAATTGTAAGATCTGATAGGGGTGGAGAATATTATGGTAGGTACACAGAAAAGGGACAAGTTAAAGGTCCATTTGCTGAGTTCCTTGAAAAGGAAGGTATAATTGCTCAATATACCATGCCAGGAACGCCACAACAAAATGGTGTGGCAGAAAGAAGGAACCGAACATTAATGGACATGGTAAGAAGCATGATTAGCAGATCAAGTTTATCTTTATCCTTGTGGAGTGAAGCCTTAAAAACTGTTGTGTATATTTTAAATAGGGTTCCATCCAAAGCTGTCCCCAAGACACCTTTTGAATTATTTAAAGGATGGAAACCTAGTTTAAACCATTTACACGTTTGGGGATGTCCAACTGAAGTGAGGGTTTATAACCCACAGTTAAAAAAGTTGGATAAACGAACAATAAACTGTTTCTTTATAGGCTATGTGGTTAACTCTAAAGGATTTAGATTTTATTGTCCTTCTCATTCTCCTAAAATTGTTGAGGCTAGAAATGCTAAATTTCTTGAGGAACATGAAGTAAGTGGGAGTGGTTCAACTCAAATGGTGGAACTAAAGGAGATAAGGGAACCACTTATGGTGCCTTTATATACTGAAAACTTGAATGCAAATCAGTTAAATTCTCATGAATTACTTAAAGAGCAACAAGTTGAAGAGCCACCACCACTTGATGAACCACATAAAGAGCAACCCGTTTTACCTGAACCCATTGTTGAAAGAGCACCTGAACAAATGGAAGTAAGGAAATCCTCAAGAGTTCGTAAACCAGTAATTTCTAGTGACTATGTTGTATATCTCCAAGAGTCTGATTATGATATTGGACCAAAAGATGATCCATGTTCTTTTTCACAAGCCATGAGTGGAGAAAACTCCACACTTTGGTATGATGCCATGAAAAAAAAGATGGAATCTATGGCTAAAAATAAAGTCTGGAATCTCATTGAATTACCTAAAGGTGTCTCTACTATAGGATCCAAATGGATTTATAAAACCAAAAGAGACTCATCTGGTAATGTTGAACGATATAAATCTAGACTTGTAGCCAAGGGTTTCACTCAAAAGGAAGGTATTGATTACCATGAAACTTTCTCTCCTGTATCAAAGAAGGATTCGTTAAGGATAATCATGGCATTAGTAGCTCACTTTGATTTAGAGCTACATCAAATGGATGTGAAAACGGCTTTCTTGAATGGAGATCTTGAAAAAGAGGTATACATGCGTCATCCTGAAGGATTTAGTGATAAGGATGAAAGTCACCTTGTTTGCAAGTTGAATAAATCTATTTATGGACTAAAACAGGCTTCCCGCCAATGGTATATTAAATTTTATAATGTTCTTTCTTCATTCGGATTTACGGAGAACATCATTAATCAATGTATATACCTTAAGATAAGTGGGAGCAAATATATTTTCCTAGTCCTATATGTGGATGAAATTTTACTTGCGAGTAGTGATTTAGGGTTGTTGCATGAGACGAAACAGTTTCTTATCCAGAATTTTGAAATGAAGGATATGGGTGAAGCCTCATATGTCATTGGCATAGAGATTCACAGAGATAGATCTGAATGACTGCTTGGACTATCTCAAAAGGCCTACATTGAAAGAGTTCTGGAAAGATATGGAATGAAAAATTGTTCACCTATAGCAACACCTATCATTAAAGGTGACAAATTCTCATTGAATCAATGTCCACAAAATGCATTGGAACAAGAGCAAATGAAAGGCATTCCATATGCTTCACTTGTTGGAAGCCTTATGTATGCACAGGTCTGCACTAGACCTGATATTGCCTTTGTAGTAGGAATGCTTGGTAGATATCAAAGTAACCCTAGTCTTGATCATTGGAAAGCTGGAAAAAGGGTTTTGAGATATTTGCAAGAAACCAAGGATCTTAATCTTACATACAGATATTCTGACTCATTGAAAATCATTGGCTATTCAGATTCCGATTTGGGTGGATGTAAAGATAGTGGTAAATCTACGTCTAGATACATTTTCCTTCTTGCTGGAGGTACTGTGTCTTGGAGAAGTGTCAAGCAAACCATTATTGCAACATCCACGATGGAAGCTGAATTTATAGCATGCTATGAAGCTACATCACAGGCGTTATGGCTGAAGAATTTTACTTCAGGCCTTAAAGTTGTCGATTCTATTGCAAGACCATTGAGAATGTTTTGTGATAATTCAGTTGCGGTATTCTTTTCAAAGAATAATAAAAGTGGTAGCCGAAGTAAGCACATCGACATAAAGTATTTGATGGTTAGAGATCATGTCAAGAAGCAAGATATGAGTTTTGAACATGTTAGTACTACTTTAATGATTGCTGATCCTATGACTAAAGGTTTACCAGCTAATGTTTTCAAGGATCATGTAACCCGTATGGGACTTAGTAACTCATTGTAGTCTTGCTCTATTCTCTAACAGTTTATCTAGACATTATCGTTTTTGTTATACATGAACGTGCACATTTTGATTTTCATGTATTATAAAGTGATCATTGGATCAAATAAAGTTGGACTCTAAATGACTTATATTAAGCTCATTTATAAAGTTGTTGGACACTTTATTTAGAACATATTGTACATTGTAATACATGGAAGGAATTGCTTGATTAAGAGCATAACCGCCATGATTCTTGTATTAATATATTCTTGATAAAAGTGATTGTTGCATAACTATTAAGTTGAGTGAATATATGTTTATGGCCATGTTGTTTATTTTCACTCATAAAGGATTGTCTGATTTTCATATGTGGGTCAAGTGGGAGAATGTTAGAAAATCACGTCTCTTTTGAGACTTTGTGTGTGGCCCACATATTTTTGGTAATTAAATATTAACTTGTCTCCCAATTAAAGTAAAAATCAGTCAATTAATTTTTCTCCAAGTTATGCATATATGGTATTTCTTTGATGGGAAGAAATAACTATGAAAGTCCCTAAGGTTAAAGTTATTTGCCTAAGAGTCCCTAGCCTACCTATAAATACGCATGTGACTCCATCAGTTTGGCATACCTTCTGATAGGCATAGGCTAGAAGACTCCTAAGCTTGTTAAAAATTCTCTCTCAAGTTTTTCTTTCTTCTTACACTTGGACAATGATGGCTGAAGGTACGTTCCTATTTATTTTTCTACTGCGTTTTGGCTCTATGTATGTGTTGAAATTCAACAATTAGCAGATATGCTCTGTTAAATATGCTAAAGGCAAAAGATTTATGCCACAAAGTGAACTTGCAGACTACACGGTTATACAAAGTAAAAAGGACTAGCCACCTACCAGTCATGAGTTGTGTCAATCAAGCCTTCATAGCATATAATCTTGAGAGTGTTTGATCCATCTTTGGGTATACCGTTCATGAACCATACCTTTTTGTCCTAATGTTATTACTACGGACTACTAAATATCGTATATACATACGATGGTGAAGAACTAGCCGGAATACCCGAAATACATAGAGCACTAACAACATACAAAAGAGTTACAAAAGGAAACCTATTTTATGTAAAGTTCTATACCGCACCAGCCGAGATACTATACAACGAAATAAAGCCACTTATACAAGTAGTAAAGATAGGATTAATTATATCCTTGTATTTGTCGTATTTTTAATATCTTATTTGGGATTGGGTAATTACATGTTTTAGTTTTTGCATTTAGGTTTCTATAATCTATAACCATCCTGCTTTTTCCTCTTTTTTGTTCACTGTGTTTATTTACTATAAATGCGGGGCTAGTATGTTTACTATTGCTTTTCTGTATATATTTATTGTCAAGTAATTCGGTTATATGTAGTTTGAATTTGTTTAAATCATCAAAATTCTATTTGGGTTTTCATTATTAAGAAACTAAAAATACGAAAATATTAGAACTTGAAAAAGAATTAGAAATGCTTAAACAATTATATACAGATCAGATAAACAAAAAGAAAAAGAAAAAAGAAAAGAATATGAACAAGAATTAAGATTAGCAAAAGAAATAGAACAATTTAAAACTTAGTTACAAATAGAAGAAGAGCAGAGTGATAAAGATGAGGTACCAAATATAAGAATAGACGAAATAAATGAAGACAGTGATAATGAATTACCACAAGAAAACTATTCTGAAACAAGTGAAACATATACAGAACTCTTAGAAAAAATAAACAGTACAACAATAAACCCAGAAGTCAATACAGGAGATATAGATAATAAACCAGGAACCTCAGGAACAAAAAATCCAAAACAATCAGATCGAAATTACACCACATATACTTATGAATCATACGATAGAAACAAAACTTTATGGGAAAAAAGATTAAATAAAAAATGGACACCAAGACAATTAACGGAACAATATAATTTCTTAAATTTAGACTGTGTAGCAGACACAAATAAAACAATCCAACTATGGATAGGCTATATTGCAAAACAGTTAGTAGATAATAAAATATCAATGGCCGAAACACCAGGCTATATAGAAAGAACACTAATAGGAACAGTTAAACTATGGTTACAAAATTTAACTACTACAAGCTTAGCAGTATTAAGAAATAATAAAACAAGTGATGGCGATGCAGCTACAACAAATACAGAAATTTTATATAAATATGAAATAGCCATAAGAAATGAATTTAGTAGTATGACAACAGAAATAGAAGAACAAAATAAAGATAAAAAACTAAACAGAAATTTAATGACAAAATTAGCAATATGTAATATGTGTTATATAGATGAATATACTTGTGCATTTAAAGATTATTATTATAAAGGAGTATATAGTACAGAAGAAGGAACCGAAATAAGAAAATTATATTTTACTAAACTACCAGAACCTTTTAGTTCAAAAATAACAAAAGATTGGAACGATGCAGGATTAGCAGACACTTTAGGAGCCAGTAAAATATTTACAAAATTGATTTATAGACTTATGTGAAAAATACAAAGAAAGTATAAACATGGATAAAACAATAATAAAAAATCTATCATGTTGCAAAAATAAAACAGTACCACAATTCGGATGCACAGATAAATACTACAAAGGAAGTAAAAGAAACTATAGAAAATATAAACCACACAAATCTAAATATAAATATAAGAAACGAAGAAGAAGATATTATGTAAAGAATCCTAATATTAAAAAACCAAGTAAACAGAAGAAAAAATTAGCCGAATGTACATGTTACAACTATGGAAAGTTAGGACATCTAGCAAAAGATTGTAAAATACCTAAAAATCCAAAGAAAAAACAAATAACAGAAATACAAATAGAAAATGATGCATATACACAAATAGAATATATAGACTATGAATTAGAAAGTGAAGATAGTATATATGAATTTTCAGATACTGATAATGAATCCGAAATAGAAGATGACTGAAAAAGATATACAAATACTTAAACAAGAAGACTACCAAGATGAAGAATCTTCAGACCAGAAAATAATATTTGATAATAACATCTTTGAACAAATAAAAGGAAAAGAATTAGATTTAAGTATAGACAAAGTCTTAGACGTACCTATAGTAAAATGTTGGTTTAAAAAACAAAAAGAAGAATACTATGTAATTAGTCAAAAAGAACATATAATAGACTGTAGATACACCAAAGGGAAAGCTAAAATACCAATAATAAACAAAAAATTAGTATATAAAGAAATACAAGATATAAGAGCAAAAATCCCAATTAAATATGTCCACTTAGGAGGAACAGAAATATTAATAAAGGCATGTTTTAGAGAAGGAATAGATACTCCAATAGAAATATATTTAGCAGACGATAGAATAATACACCCTATAGAAAAAAGCGTAATAAGTGCAGTAAAAGGAAATTTAATGTACCAAAAATTTAAATTTATAATAAGTGCGAACTACTCAGTAGCAGTAACTGATAAAAATATAGATAAATCACTAGTTTTATACTGGAAAATGTCAGGAATAGAACTAGCACCAGGAAGTAAAATATTTACAGTAAGATGTAAAAATTTATATATATACAACAAAAATAAAATAACAGCAAAAAATAAAATAGATAAGGTAAAAATTGAAAAACCTTTTGAAAAAATAGTTACAATTATAGATAATAATGACTACAGTTACCAGGAATTAGACATGGAACAAGACCTAGAAATAGTAAAAGAAAGACTTAGTACATCAAAAAGAATAAGCTATGATACACCTACCTCATCAAGAATGAGCACATCTAGAAAACTAGATTATACAACTCCACAAAATATAATGGCAATAGAAGCAATACAACCATATCATTATGTAATGACCTTCCTGGTCATTTCCTTTGTTTTCGTGTGTTCTCGGAGTTTAGAGCTTTTCTATAACTGTCCCAAGTTATTTATGACTTGCTGGGACCGACAGTTCGGCTCCCGGACAGTTCGTTTGAGAATATTCTTTAGACCGAGCACGTTGTAAAATATTAAATTAAATTAAAATTTGGTAAAATGACATAGTTAATTACCTTTCGAAAATGTTTTTGAAATTTATAAAATTCTTTAGTTATGATATATCTATACTAATTTATAATAGTTTTATAATTTATTAATAACTTAAGCGGAGATAGTGAATTTAAATATGTTAAAATAATATTTTTATTTTATAGAGGTTTTGTTATAAATAATTTTCTATTACTTGTGGTATAGTTAAAAAGTTGTATTTATTTTACCACAGACCTACGAAATACCCGAATATATACAAAACGGATAGATGAATTTGTTATGGACACCTCACTCCACGTGGACAGTGGAGGGGTGCCCATCAACATGGTTCTGTGTCACCATTTAGTGAATTGGTGCTAATGATTCATCCTGGTGCACATATATATATATATATATATATATATATATATATATATATATATATATATATATATATACCTTCGGTGGACAAAATGTAATATTTTTACATTTTGTCCACTTTTTCCAATTACCTCTCACCATTATTGATTATTTAAGCTTAATATTGAGTCAATTTATTGAGGTTTGAGCTTAGGGGTTTATATATTTGAGTCCTTGGACTCGCCCTCGTCATTTCTACGGTATGTTTTTTTATTTTTACGATAATTTTCATTTACACGGTGATACTGTTGGGATTGGTGTTGATGTTTGAGCTATATTTTGAGCTCAAATTGAGGAGTGTTAGTTGTGACTATTGGTCACGGAGTGATTTGGGACGCTGTGACGGTTTCGGTTTTGTGATTCCGCAAGCGGGCCCCACGTGAGATTTTCTGGCATTTTCTGAACTAATGCAATATGGGTATCAATAGTCATATTTTGACATGTAGTTTATTATTTTGGTAGCTTGGCAGCAGTCAGAGGCCTCTCAAAAGGGAAAGGCTCCTATTTAGCTGGTTTTCTTGGCAGGTTCGCTGCAGGCGTCCAGGTAGGCTAGGTTTACCTCCCTTTGCACTTAGATTGGGCTTATGTGTGATATATGTATGCTATTGTGCTGGTGTTTTGGGCTGATATTATAGACTTGGTGGTGCTGGTTTACTGTGATTTAGGCCTTCTAGGTCGGATAGGGCTATTCGGATATATTCCAGGCCCGTTATCCTCGTGTTACACCACAGATGACCTATTTGGGTCGGACAGTATTGTTGTTGTTGTTGCTGGTCTGGGAATGTTATTGTTGGACCTTAGTACAGGCTTAGACAGACTTATCCCAGACTTAGACAAGTATAACCAGACCTGGTTTTCCAGACCCGGTAGCGGGCCCCATTACCCTTTTTGTCGATTTGTCAGAACTTTGACATCTTTGGACTTAGATAAGCCCTATATGACTATTAGGGTTGTGACAGGATTGAGTCACCCCGATTATACCCAGTTGGCCTGTTTAGCTTTGTGCGTCCCTGATAGCACCGTATTTGACCGGGATCGGCTAGTTTGATTTAGAATATGGACCTACCTTTCCATGACTTATAATGTATACCCAGACTTGTATATACATATTGATTATAGTAGATATTTAACCTAGAAGGACCTTGAGACTGACTTGTAGCATGTTGTGGGGTTAGCTTCTGTACCTATAAACTAGTATTTACTTGGAACTAGGGCATTCCCCGTTTATCTGATATGATATGACATTTGATTCTGTTCTGGTTACTGGCTATGATGAGTTCCGGTTCGAGTCCGGCTACTGATTCATGTATGATGATTTTGGTTATTGACTATTGGATGTTCAAGTTCGAGTTCGGCCCCGGATTGTGATACACTATGAGTTTCGGTTCGAGTTCGGCCACTGATTATTATGAGTTTCGGTTCGAGTCCGGCATTTGATTATGATATGATTGGAGAGTTTTGGTACTGGGTACCGTGATCATGATACTGTTGTTCTATGAGTTCCGGTTCGAGTCCGGCAGATATGATATATATGTGGCCTCTTGTTATTACCCACTGCTTTCGGTTCGACTCCGGCGTCTGGCCTCTTGTTATTACCCATTGGTGCCAGTTCAAGCTCGGTGCACTCCTGTTGGTTATTGTGGTTACTGGATACTGATACAGCTTCAAGACACTGGTGATTATGCATTTACTATTTTTGTGTGTCCCGCCGGTTTATGGGGGCCAGGCTGGGTTATTGTTTTCTTCTGTGTGCCTATCGGGTTTATGGGGGCCCAGATAGGTTATGTTTGACTTGTGTGTTTACATAAGCATTTATTTACTCAAGTATTCGGTATCACATTTATTTATTTCCTAAGCATATCTACACGCCTCGGCAGTTACTTATGTATTTATTACTTATACCCCGGACTTAGCATACACCCTCGCATTTTAGCTTGCTTATATTACTTTGAGCTCATTCGGCCGATGATGCCTACTGAGTACCCATTTCCCCGGTACTCATACTGCACTTCTGCATCTTTTTCCCCGATGCAAATCCAGGCACTAGTCGACGATTTTGACGTGACTCTTTTCTCAGCACTGATTTCGGAGCAGGGTGAGATTACTGACGTCCGAGGTAGATCCTACTCCATCTTCTACTGTATAGTCTTTTGCTCTCAAGACTATTGTACTCATTATACATGTTTGGTTTCTGTCTTGTATTTTGGGTATATTAGTAGTGGCTCATGTACTAACCCCACCAGGTCTTGGGAGGGGCTCTGGACTTTATATACATTGTCCTCTTCCTTCTCAGTCTTAGCATATATACATATTCTAACTCTGTCTTTAGCGTTATAGCATGTTTATACATATGGTTACTTCCACTTATTCTCTGTTTTATGAGATTCCACCCGTTAGCCCGTTGCTTGTTACTCCGGGCTAGGGTTTGGCTTGCCTATTGGTGGGTTATGATAGGCGCCATCATGAACCAAATATTAGGTCATGACAGCTTGGTATCAGAGCCTAGGTTGTGTAGGTAGTGTCGGTACATGAGCCAATGTTTAGTAGAGTCCTGTGGATCGGTGCGGGGACGCCTGTATCCTATCCTCGGGAGGCTACGAAGCATTTTTAGGGGAGTCTCTCATTTTTTTGATTCGCCTCCGTGCATTGGGTCTGTGTTGGTTTTTGTTCTTCATTTGGTTCACTCTTTACGCAGATGGCTAGGATGCATGGTGCAAGAGCTGGGGGTCAGGACCCCGAGCCTGTAGCGAGGGCTCCAGTTAGGGGCCGAGGTTGACCCAGAGGTCGGGGGAAGGGTAGAGCAGTAGTCCCAGGCCGAGATCATGCTTGGGATCAGCCACCCGATCCTATTATAGCTCTAGGTACTCCGCCGCCACAGCAGCCAGTGGGCCAGGGAGCAGCCAAGGCTCCACCTGGATTTATTGATGCTTCTTTGCTCCGAGGTCTATTATTTCAGTTTTTAGGGATAGTTGGAGGTCCGTCAGCTGAGGGAGCCCAACCAGCAGTACAGGGAGTTGATGTTGGGGCGCATCCTGCAATTGCAGTACCCAGAGTTGAGATTCCACCAGCGCCGGTAGCTCCACAGCCGGTTATAGATCAGCCTGCTATGTCTGTCGATGAGCAGAAGATGTTGGGGCATTTCTTGAGGTTGACTCCACTGAGATTTGCTGGTACTCCGAGTGAGGATGCATATGAGTTTTTGTCCAGCTGTGAGGATAGACTGAGGAATTTAGGATTGGTACAGTCTCGTGGTGTTGATTTCGTGGCATATCAGTTTGATACTGCAGCGAGGAGATGGTGGAGGGGATATATTGATTCCAGGCTAGCAGGATCTCCACCGGTTACCTGGACCCAGTTCTCTGAGATCTTCTTGGGAAAGTATATGCCCCGTACTATGCGGGAGTGACTCAGGGATGAGTTCTCCAGATTGACTCAGGGTTCATTATCTGTCGCCGAGTATGAGGCGAGGTTTCATGATCTTGCTAGGCACGCTACCTCTATTTTGCCTGATGAGTATGAGAGAGTTAGATGTTTTGTCAGGGGACTGAGATTACCCCTCCGTAGAGCTACCCAGAGTTTAGTGACTTCAGGGAAGTCATTCGCAGAGACTACCGAGCATGTATACTCTATTGAGGAGATGGATCACGAGGCCCAAGGGGGCAGCGATAAGAGACCTCGTGTTCAGGGTAGTTTTAGTAGGAGCCATAGTGGTTCATAGTTAAGAGGTCGTGGTTTCCAGTTTCAGGGTAGGTACCCTCAGCAGTCTTTTCAGCGACAGGGTCAGCCCAGTAGGCCCGTACAGTCAGCTTTACAGATATCTGGTAGGGGTCAGCCCGCCTATAGTGGTTCTGTTAGACAGCCTCAGGGACGTGGTCAGTCCAGTTCATCGACTAGAGGGGGTCATACCGGATCAACCGGACCTTCTAGGCCGAGCAGGGAGCCAGGAGCATGTTATACTTGTGGGGTTGTCGGTCATTGCGCGCGTGAGTGTCCTCAGCGCATGGCGATTGAGCCTTCAGTTCAGACAGCACAGCCCCTCAGATCTATACCGCCAGCAGGTAGAGGTGGTGCACAGGGTCATCGGGGTGGTCCCCAGGGTTCTCGAGGTAGAGCGCAGGGAGGTCGGACTGGTGGTCAGGGCGGTGCTCAGACTAGTGGTAGCCAACGTCAGTTGTATGCCGTGTCGGTTAGGCCAGAGGCTGAGGCTTCGGATGCGGTGATTACAAGTATGATTTCCGTATGCCATCAGCCAGCTTCTGCATTATTTGATCCCGGATCCACGTTTTCTTATGTATCTACTTATTATGCACCACGGTTGTCTATCATGGGTTTGGTAGTATTTTAGTATTGTAGTTATCAATAGATTTTGTGTAGATTTTCTTTCTTGTCTAGTTTGTGTCCAATTTTGGAGTGCTTCGTAGTTAATCATTTTGGGGGGTGTATGTTAGGTTGAATGCTTCGTTATAATATTGTTCTTTTAATGAAATTAATCTTGTGAGTTCTGCTGCATTGTTTGTTATATATTCTATGTATTGTATATCTTGGGTTCTTTGGTGTGTTTCTACATTTGTTTTTAATAATTTTTCTAAATTATTTATGCTTTCCATGGTTTGTAACCAATATTTAAGATATTCATAATTAATCATTATCTAAATGTTGCTTCGTAATATCTATTACGTAGTGGTATTAATACTAACATATGGGTTATATTTTCTAATATTTTTTGTAAGTATGTTATTTCTTGAGTTCTTACATACATATCTAGGTTAAATTGCAATAAAGTTTCTATTTCTCTTAGCTCGTCTACTGTTTGTCTCCAATTTTCAAATTGTTCTTGGTTCATTTTATTGTAGGTGACTTGTCATGTGGCACATCATAAAAGCTGATATAAAGTATTGCTGTCTTACAGGGTATAGTCTTTTTAATTCTTTAATATTTTGTTCAATATAGTCTAAATATTTAATTTCATAGTTCATGAAATATGTTTCTAGATTTATCTTAAGTACTTGTTCTTCTAATTTTATTTCTTCTACTATTTCTAACCAATAATGAAAACTGCCGTAATTTATCATTTTAATCAATATCTGGGTAATCTAGATAATCGTCTTCTAAATACATGTTATACATATCTGACACTATAAATTCTGTCCAATTATCTTGCATTATTGCTATAGATTCATAAGTCATTAGCAAGTCATAAATCTGTTTAGTTGTATCAGTATCTAAGTCACGTAAAATATATAAAAGTAATATCTTATATTCTTCATTATCATCTAGTAAATATGTATGCGTTCCTAGCTGGTAATTATCCATATGGTCAATTATCATGTATGTTTAAATCATATTCCCTTTAACCTCTACTTATATTATTATACTTATAATATATATGTGTAATGAGAAGGTAGGGAATATCGAGCAAGAAGCTTAGCAGCTTCAAAACTCTCTTTCCTTTTCTCATGTGTTGAGATTTTCCTACTATAAATAAAAGTTTTTAATTTTATAAAAACAGATATAAACATTCAAGGAGCTATGGATAATCATCCAGATACACTCACAAACATATCTCATACCGAGAACTTAACAACCAAGGTATACCCATGCCTATACATGTATAGCTAAATCTTATATTCCAGATAATCTCTATAGTATTATTATTGCTTATCATGTAGTAGTGTAACTATATTAGAACTGCTTAAGTAAGTTTTCTATGATTAGTAGGCCGAGAGTAAGGTAAGCCCAGACTAAGCCGTCCTAAGGTCGAAACCGAGTAGGCGAGGAATGCCGTTAAAGGGGAGTAGACGAAGTTGAGGCATTGTTAGGGTAACTGATTAAGGCTAAAACTCATAGTAGTGACACAAAGAGTAGTTTGAAATAATACACTATTGAATGATAAGTATAATAATATAAGTAGAGGTTAAAGGGAATATGATTTAAACATACATGATAATTGACCATATGGATAATTACCAGCTAGGAATGCATTCATATTTACTAGATGATAATGAAGAATATAAGATATTACTTTTATATATTTTACGTGACTTAGATACTGATACAACTAAACAGATTTATGATTTGCTAATGACTTATGAATCTATAGCAGTAATGCAAGATAATTGGACAGAATTTATAGTGTCAGATATGTATAACATGTATTTAGAAGACGATTATCTAGATTGCCCAGATATTAATTAAAATGATAAATTACGGCAGCTTTCATTATTGGTTAGAAATAGTAGAAGAAATAAAATTAGAAGAACAAGTACTTAAGATAAATCTAGAAACATATTTCATGAACTATGAAATTAAATATTTAGACTATATTGAATAAAATATTAAAGAATTAAAAAGACTATACCCTGTAAGACAGCAATACTTTATATCAGCTTTTATGATGTGCCACATGACAAGTCACCTACAATAAAATGAACCAAGAACAATTTGAAAATTGGAGACAAACAGTAGACGAGCTAAGAGAAACAGAAACTTTATTGCAATTTAACCTAGATATGTATGTAAGAACTCAAGAAATAACATACTTACAAAAAATATTAGAAAATGTAACCCATATGTTAGTATTAATACCACTACGTAATAGATATTACGAAGCAACATTTAGATAATGATTAATTATGAATATCTTAAATATTGGTTACAAACCATGGAAAGCATAAATAATTTAGAAAAATTATTAAAAATAAATGTAGAAACACACCAAAGAACCCAAGATATACAATACATAGAATATATAACAAACAATGCAGCAGAACTCACAAGATTAATTCCATTAAAAGAACAATATTATAATGAAGCATTCAACCTAACATACACCCCCCAAAATGATTAACTACGAAGCACTCCAAAATTGGACACAAACTAGACAAGAAAGAAAATCTACACAAAATCTATTGATAACTACAATACTAAAATACTACCAAACCCATGATAGACAATATTTAGAACAAATGACAAAAACTATGAGAGAATTGAACCACTTAATTACACTAGAAAAATAGTATTATAGTGAAGCATTTACCTCATAAGATGATCCGTAATCCGCACCCAACAAATGGTATCAGAGCTATGTGTAAAGATAAAATTATGACAGGTATGATATGAGTAAAGATAAAACTATGTATGATATGAGTAAAGATAAAACTATAAGGAAAAATGGTACAGAAACAAGTTATAACTTAGAAAATAACTTAGAAAATAATTTAGGAAATAATGCTAACTATCGTCCACTAACAAAAAATCAAATAGAATTACATAAACAGATTATAGATGTAAAACAAGAATTAAATCATCGAAGAGAACGATTACAAAATAATATATTTGCAGGAGTTAATTATAAGGCTATACTAGCTCAAAGACATACTATATTTAACTTAGAATTAAAATTACAACACTTAGACCATAAGTACCAATACGATTTAAAATGAATAAGGAAGAATATCCTGTAGAAGAAAAAACATTTATGGGATCAGAAGGAATATTAATAACAATAGTACATTCAAATTTAGGACGAAGATATAAAAAATTAGAAAATAATTTACATTTAATGTCAGACCCTAATTCAGCAAAATTAGAAGATAGCTTAACTGCTATGGTAAGAATAACAAAAGAAAATACAGAAATAGATCAAAAATTAGAAATAGAAAAAATCCGAGAACAAGCAAAGAAAGAAATAGAACAAATAAGGATAAACTCTATAAAAGAGGAACCACAAAAACATAATATAATACATGAAGAAAATACAACAGTAGAATCACCGACAACTTCACGTATCCAAGAATTAGAAAAAGAATTAGCATTATTAAAACAAATATATGCGAATAAATTAAAAGAAAAAGAAGAAAGGAAAATCAATAGGGAAAAACAACAAGAAAAACAATTGGCAGCAGAAATAGACCAATTCAAGGAAAAAATACAAATTGAAGAAAATACTAATACTTTTTTAAATGAAGAATTTACTAATATCAGTATAGATAATATAACTGAAGAAACTGATAATGCAATAGCTAATGACCAAGAAATTAGTGAAACCTATACAGAAATACTAAACCAAATAAATACCCCAGAAATAGAAACCATGGAAATAAAACATCCAGAAATAAATACCAATACCAAACATGAACCAAGCACTTTCACATCAACACGAGAAAGATTACATCCAAGAACCTCAACCCCAAATTATTTTTCAGCCGATTATGGCTCATATGATAGAGAAGAAACATTATGGAATAGAAGATTAAATACAAAATGGATACCTAATAAGGTACCAGAACAATATAATTTCTTAGATTTAGACTGTGTCACAGATATAACTAAAACACTCCAATTATGGTTAGGACATATTTCAAAACAATTAATTGATAATAAAATACCAATATCACAAACACCAAACTATATAGAAAGAACCTTAGTAGGAACAACAAAATTATGGTTACATAACTTAGCAACAGATAGTTTAGCCACACTAAGAAATGATAAGAAAAATGATGGTGCAGCCGCCGCATCAAATATGGATATTTTATACAAATATGAAATAGGAATAAGAAATGAATTTGGAAGTATGACAACAGAAATAGCAGAACAAACTAAGATAAAAATCTAAATAGAAATTTAATGAACAAGTTAGCAATATGTAATATGTGTTATATAGAACCATATACTTGTGCCTTTAAAGAATATTATCATAAAAGCTTATATACTCATGAAGAAAGTATAGAAATCAGAAAATTATATTTTACAAAATTACCAGAACCATTTAGTACAAAGATAACTGAAAGCTGGAATACAGCAAGCTTAGAAGATACATTAGGATCTAGGATAAAATTTTTACAAAGTTGGTTTATAGCATTATGCGATAAACACAAAGAAAACCAAAAATTGGATAAAGTATTAATAAAAAATAAGGCCTGTTGTACAGATAAAACAGCACCTCAATTTGGCTGTAAAATGCCAAACAAATACAGATATAAAAAACGACAAAAAATATATAAAACAAATAAATCAAAATATAAATATAAACAACCAAGAAAACGTTATTATGTAAAAAATTATAAAAGTAAAAAACCGTATAAACCTAAGAAGAAGATATCAGAATGCACATGCTATAATTGTGGAAAACTAGGACATTTAGCAAAACATTGTAAAATACCAAAAGACCCAAAGAAAAAACAAATAACTGAAATACAAATACAAGAAGATATATATACGGAACTACCCTACATTGATTATGACATAGAAAGTGAAGATAATATTTATCAATTAGAAGAATACGAAAGCTCAGAAGAAGATAATAATGAGGAACAATTTTGTGACTGAAAACGATATAAGAGTAATTAGACAAGAAAATTACCAAGATGAAGAATCTTCAAGCCAAAAAGTAATATTTGACACAAATATCTTTGAACAAATTAAAAAGCAAGAATCACCCTTAAGGATAGATAAAATCTTAGAAGTACCAATAGTAAAAAATTGGTTTAAAAAACAAAAAGAAGAATATTATATAATAAGCCAACGAGAACACACGATAGATTGTAAATATGCTAAAGGAAAAGCAATTATACCCATTCTAAATAAAAAAGAAATAAATAAAGAAATACAAAATTTAAAATCAAAATCACCTATAACACATGTCCACTTAGGAGCAACAGAAATACTTATAAAAGCATGTTTTAGAGAAGGAATAGATACCCCAATAGAAATATATTTAGTAGACGATAGAATAATCCAACCTATAGAAAAAAGCGTAATAGCAGCAGTAAAAGGAAATCTAATCTACCAAAAATTTAAATTCATTATAAGTGCCAATTATTCAGTAGCAATAAAAGATAAAAATATAGACAAATCATTAGTATTATATTGGAAAATGTCAGGAATAGAACTACCACCTGGAAGCAAAATATTTACAGCAAGATGTAAAAATTTATATATTCTAACTACAAAACACACAGTGAAAGCGATTAATAAAATTAATAAAATAAAAATAGAAGACCCATTTGATACTATAGTTACAGCAATAGATAATAATGATTACAGTTATAAAGAATTAGACATAGAAACAGATCTAGATATAGTACAAGAAAGAATAGAAACATCAAAAAGAACTATGGATACTCCAACATCATCATCAAGAATGAGTACATCTAGAAGAATAGACTATACAGAACCTATGGAAATACAACCATACCAGTATTATATAACAGGAATACTAGACCAAAGAAAATATTTAATCCTAATAAATACAGGAGAACAAGAAAATTATATTACAAGAGAATTAGTACTAGAAGAAGAAATAATAACACAAGATCAAACATGTTCTGATTTACCCAAAGAACTAAGGCAAACAAAAGAAACTACAATCCAAGAATTAATTATTGGAGGAATACCAATCAAAATACAATTCACAATATCACAAATTAATACAAATATCATCTTAGGACTTACATGGTTAGAACAAGTTAAACCATATAATATAGAAGATAAACAATTAGTCATACACTATAATAAAAAGAAAATTATTATCAATAGAACTAAAATATGAAAAATGAAAGTATATATACTCGCCAAAAAATCGTAGAAGGATATAATAGTAGATATTATACACCTATAATTGATACGGGAGCCGAAGCCAATCTATGTAGATATAATTGTCTACCAGAAGATAAGTGGGAAAAACTAAAAAATCCCGTCATAGTAACAGGATTTAATGATGAAGGCAGCATGATTACGTATTTAGCTAGAAATGTAAAATTACAAATTTGGGATAAAATATTAACAATAAAGCTAATATATAATTATGAATTTACATCCAAAGATATATTACTAGTAATGCCATTTTTAGATCCACTATATCCACATATACTAACTAAAACACATTGGTGGTTTACCACACCTTGCAACAAAAAAGTAGGAGCTAAACGAGTACCAAATAAAACCAGAAAAACAACACCATGGATAAAAGAAAATGAAAAGATAACACAAAAACTAGAAAATAGTAGCATTAAAGATACTTCAATTGAAATAATTAGATTCTCTATTAATACCTTAAAACCAGTACAAGATAAATTAGAACTATTATATAGTGAAAACCCTTTACAAGGATGGGAAAAACATAAAACAACGGTAAAAATTAAATTAATTGATGAAAATAGTATTATAACACAAAAACTATTAAAATATAACTTTGCCGATTTAAATGAGTTCAAACTCCACATAAATGAATTACTCCAAAACAACTACATACAAGAAAGCAATAGTAAACACACTAGTCCAGTATTTATAGTAAATAAACATAGTGAACAAAAAAGAGGGAAAAGCATCTAACTATTGGTCTGGTGTAATATTACCCTATTTTTCTCTACCAAGGAGATAAAAATATTACACTAGGATTAAAATTTAACCATCTAACTATTTACTTTTTGACTAATTTAAAAGAAAACAAAAGGCACACTATTCACATGTCTTGTCTTTGTTATTTTGTCTTTATAGCTCTTTCATCTTTAGCTTTGTTTGCTGGTGTCGGCTGACTAGCTCATCTTCCTCCATTAATTATTCTAGTTGGACATCTGGAATATGTATTGTATCTCCTCCATTGCATTTCGAGCATTTATGATCTGGGTATTTTTGTCCAATCAATTGGCAGTATCTTGTTAATAACTCTTCTGAAATAAATGCCTTTTTTAATGCTCTTGTTATGGGTAACTCTTTCGGACGTAATAATGAAAGAATCCATTGTCTAACTTCTTCCATATCTGCTGGTCTATATTCTCTGGAATTGGAGTATATCATGACTTGGTCTCTTGCATAATAACTCCATATAGCGTTTCCATTCGTATAATTATTAACTAATTCTTGAATAATAGTTGTTAATCCGATGAGTCTCTTGTTTGCATAGAAGCTTGGTATATATGATTCTAATATTTCTGGTTGTTCACCTATTTCCTTTGATATTATCATTTCGTGTGTTAACCCGATCTTTACAACTTGTATATTAGATTTTATCTCCGTATAAAGTATCTCTACTGGGGCAGTATAGAACCTTACATAAAATAAAGTTCCTTTTGTAATTTGTTTGTATCTGGAAAATGCATTATATATTGTGCGTATTTTTTTGTAATTCATTTTTTGTAGCTGTATAGACTGTACTGAGTAGTCCATAATCGTAGCATGTTCTTACTAAATTTGCATTAGTTCCTGGTTGGTCAATAAGCTTATTATATCCTTGTAGCTTTTGGGTTATGTAGTCCGTGTTTGGTTCTGTGGCGGTAGTGGACTTTGGCTTGAGGTTCTAATACGTTTGGATTTGGTGTAGATTTCGTATATATGTACTGGAGATATGGTTGTATATTTTCTTTTCGTGGTTTAAGCTATTTGCATATGTTGATGTTTGTGGTGATGGTATATTGGTTGTAGGTATGTTTTGGACAAAGGGTTTGTCAAATAGGCTGTTTAAATTATTAATTGGCCTTTTGCTAGCTGTCCTGCTTGTACCTGCACTTGAAATAGCTGGATTGTTATGGGTTTTTAGGAGTTTCCCATCGTCTCCTTTTAGCTCTAGAATTTTACCGTCTTCCGATCGACGTAGCTCAGCATAATTAAAGTCATGCGGCTGACTTGTACTAGCTTTAGGTTTCAGAGTAACTTCATTAACCTTTAGCTTTTGTACTTCTAGGTCAATACTGTCCACTTTATGACAAAGTGTAGTAATAGCCTTTAACATATCTTCCATAATATTATCTGGCTCCGTTTGGGTAGCTTTGTCTTGATAAGTAATCTGCAACAGTATTTTTGTTAGTTCTAATTACTTCAATAGTAAAAGTAAAATTTTGTATGTTTAATACGAGTCTTCGTATTTCCTTCGTTGTTACAGAGGCTTGTATTTTTCTTGTTAGCCACCACTTTACTTGTGTATTATCTGTTCTCACAATAAATTTGTTATAAACAATATATGGCTCAAAAGATAATAAACATTTATATAAAGCATATAACTCTTTGCGATTTATTTCCCATTTTATCTGTGGTTCCATATAAGATCCTGAATAGTGTCTACAATGATGTTCTAATGTTTCATTATTATACTTGTATTTTAATACTCCTCCGTAGCTATGTTCACTTGAGTCCGTTTCTACTATGTATGTGAATTGTTTCTTTTCATCTGGAAAATAAAGCTTGGGTAGTTGTTTACATATTGTTTTAATATGTTGGATATGTGTTTTATCTTCTTTTTCTTTTAATTTATTTGCATATATTTGTTTTAATAATGCTAATTCTTTTTCTAATTCTTGGATACGTGAAGTTGTCGGTGATTCTACTGTTGTATTTTCTTCATGTATTATATTATGTTTTTGTGGTTCCTCTTTTATAGAGTTTATCCTTATTTGTTCTATTTCTTTCTTTGCTTGTATTACTGCTATAGATTCATAAGTCATTAGCAAGTCATAAATCTGTTTAGTTGTATCAGTATCTAAGTCACGTAAAATATATAAAAGTAATATCTTATATTCTTCATTATCATCTAGTAAATATGGATGCGTTCCTAGCTGGTAATTATCCATATGGTCAATTATCATGTATGTTTAAATCATATTCCCTTTAACCTCTACTTATATTATTATACTTATCATTCAATATTGTAGTATTTCAAACTACTCTTTGTGTAACTACTATGAGTTTTAGCCTTAATCAGTTACCCTAACAATGCCTCAACTTCGTCTACTCCCCTTTAACGGCATTCCTCGCCTACTCGGTTTCGACCTTAGGACGGCTTAGTCTGGGCTTACCTTACTCTCGGCCTACTAATCATAGAAAACTTACTTAAGCAGTTCTAATATAGTTACACTACTACATGATAGCAATAATAATACTATAGAGATTATCAGGAATATAAGATTTAGCTATACATGTATAGACATGGGTATACCTTGGTTGTTAGGTTCTCGGTATGAGATATGTTTGTGAGTGTATCTGGATGATTATCCATAGCTCCTTGAATGTTTATATCTGTTTTTATAAAATTAAAAACTTTTATTTATAGTAGGAAAATCTCAACACATGAGAAAAGGGAAGAGAGTTTTGAAGCTGCTAAGCTTCTTGCTCGATATTCCCTACCTTCTCATTACACATATATATATAATAAGAAAAGTTGGCTGCCTAACATTCCTAAGGCCAACATAATACTTAAAAGTAAAAGCTAAAGTCAAGCATACTATTTGCTTTAAGACTTTAGTTACAATAATTTCCTAATAAAACAAAATAGCATAAAGAAATATATAAAGTAAAGGAATCTTCCTATTTCCTTTACGACTAATATACATAAAAACAAAATGCACACTATTCACATATCTTTTCAACCTTATCTCTTTGTCTGTTGGTTGTTGGTGGATTGTCGGCCGGGTCTTTATTCCAACTGTACTTCTGGGATATGTATTGTATCTCCGCCATTGCATTTTGTACATCTGTGATCCGTGTATTTTGGACCTATTATCTGACAATATCTTGTTAGTAGTTCTGTTGAAATAAATTCCTTTTTCAAAGCTCGTATTATAGGTATTTCTTCTGGTCTCAATAGAGAAAGTATCCACTGTCGGACTTCCTCCATATCTGCTGTCCTTAGCTCTCTTGAATTGGAATATATCATAACTTGGTTTCGGGCTGAATATCTCCATATGGAATTTCCATTAGTGTAGTTGTTTGCTAATTCTTGAATTATAGTATTTAATCCTATAATACGCTTGTTTGCATAGAATTCGGGTATATCTGCTTCTTTTATTTCGGGTTGAGCACCAATATCTTCTGGGATTATCATTTCTTGTGTCAGTCCTATTTTAATAACTTGGATGATTGGTTTTATTTCTGTGTATAATATTTCTGCTGGGGCTACATAACATTTTATATAAAAGAATGTTCTTTTGGTAATACGTTGGTAGTTAGTAAATGCTGAATATAATTCAGGTATTTTTTGTATTTCTTCTCCTGTAGATGTGTAGACCGTATTGAGCAGTCCAAAGTCATAGCAAGTTCGTACTAGATTGGAATTTGTACCGGGTTGTGCAATCAGTTTATTATATCCTTGTAGCTTTGGGGTAATATAGTCAGTTTTTGGATCTGTGGTAATAGTAGACCTTGGTCTGAGGTTTAAGTATGTTTGGATTTGGTGAATGTTTTGGATATATGATCTGGAGATGTGGTTAGAGATTTGTTTTTCATGGTTCAGGCTAGCTGCATAGGATGATGTTTGTGGAGTTGGGATATTTGTTGTGGGTTGTTTTTGGATAAATGGCTTATCGAATAAGCTATTTAGGTTGTTTTTAACAGGCTTTTTTCCAGCTGCTTTGCTTGTATCTATTTTGCTAGTTCCTGTACTGCTAGTTCCTGCAATCGAAGTAGCTAAATTGTTATGAGTTTTTAGGAGTTTCTCAACGTCTCCTTCTAGTTCTGGATTTTTACCGTCTTCCGATCGACGTAGCTCAGCATAGTTATAGTCATGCGGCTGACTTGTTTTAGCTTTAGGTTTCAGTATAACTTCATTAACCTTTAGCTTTTGTATCTCTAAATCCATACTGTCCACTTTTTGACAAAGTGTAGTTATGGCTTTAAATATATCTTCCATGATGTTATCTGGTTCAGTTTGTGTAGCTTTTTCTTGATAGGTAATCTGCAACAACATTCTTGTTAGTCCTGATTATTTCAATCGTAAAAGTAAAGTTTTGTATATTTAAGATGAGTCTTCGTATTTTTTTGTTGTTACTGAGTCTTGTATTTTCCTTGTTAGCCACCATTTAACTTGTGTATTATCTGTTCTCACAATAAATTTGTTATATACAATATATGGTTCAAAAGATAATAAACATTTATATAAAGCATATAATTCTTTTCGGTTAATTTCCCATTTTAGTTGGGGTTCAGTGTAAGATCCTGAATAATATCTACAATGGTGTTCTATCGTTTCATTAGTATACTTGTATTTTAATACTCCTCCGTAGCTATGTTCACTTGAGTCCGTTTCTACTATGTATGTGAATTGTTTCTTTTCATCTGAAAAATAAAGCTTGGGTAGTTGTTTACATATTGTTTTAATATGTTGGATATGTGTTTTATCTTGTTCATTAAAAAGGTATTCTATATCCTTTTTTAATTTCTTCTGTAATGGTTTCGAATGTTCCGCTAGCTTAGGGATATATTCACGTACTTGGTTAACTAATCCTAAAAAGGATTGTAACTTCTTTTTTGTATCTAATAATTCTTCTGAATTAATAATTTTATGTACTATATGTGTTTGCATTTTTATTCCATCTTTATCTATTTGTATTCCTAAAAATTATTACATAATCGATTAGTCTATGTATAGACTTACTATACAAACGGGTAATATCCATCGATTATATAATTACAAGATTATATAATCGATGAGTCTATGTATAGACTCATCGGGTAATATAATTATTCCGATGAATATAAGTCAATATCTGGGTAATCTAGATAATCGTCTTCTAAATACATGTTATACATATCTGACACTACAAATTCTGTCCAATTATCTTGCATTACTGCTATAGATTCATAAGTCATTAGCAAGTCATAAATCTCTTTATTTGTATCAGTATCTAAGTCACGTAAAATATATAAAAGTAATATCTTATATTCTTCATTATCATCTAGTAAATATGGATGCGTTCCTAGCTGGTAATTATCCATATGGTCAATTATCATGTATGTTTAAATCATATTCCCTTTAACCTCTACTTATATTATTATACTTATCATTCAATAGTGTAGTATTTCAAACTACTCTTTGTGTCACTACTATGAGTTTTAGCCTTAATCAGTTACCCTAACAATGCCTCAACTTCATCTACTCCCCTTTAACGGCATTCCTCGCCTACTCGGTTTCGACCTTAGGACGGCTTAGTCTGGGCTTACCTTACTCTCGGCCTACTAATCATAGAAAACTTACTTAAGCAGTTCTAATATAGTTACACTACTACATGATAAGCAATAATAATACTATAGAGATTATCAGGAATATAAGATTTAGCTATACATGTATAGACATGGGTATACCTTTGTTGTTAGGTTCTCGGTATGAGATATGTTTGTGAGTGTATCTGGATGATTATCCATAGCTCCTTGAATGTTTATATCTGTTTTTATAAAATTAAAAACTTTTATTTATAGTAGGAAATCTCAACACATGAGAAAAGGGAAGAGAGTTTTGAAGCTGCTAAGCTTCTTGCTCGATGCCCTCTACCTTCTCATTACACACATATATATAATAAGAAAAGTTGGTTGCCTAACATTCCTAAGGCCAACATAAAAAAGTAAAGGCTAAAGTCAAGCATACTATTTGCTTTAAGACTTTTGTTACATAAAGAAAAGAAAAGAAAAGCATCTACCTATTTACTTTTTGACTAATTTAAAAGAAAACAAAAGGCACACTATTCACATGTCTTGTCTTTGTTATTTTGTCTTTATAGCTCTTTCATCTTTAGCTTTGTTTACTGGTGTCGGCTGACTAGCTCATCTTCCTCCGTTAATTATTCTAGTTGGACATCTGGAATATGTATTGTATCTCCTCCATTGCATTTCGAGCATTTATGATCTGGGTATTTTTGTCCAATCAATTGGCAGTATCTTGTTAATAACTCTTGTGAAATAAATGCCTTTTTTAATGCTCTTGTTATGGGTAACTCTTTCGGACGTAATAATGAAAGAATCCATTGTCTAACTTCTTCCATATCTGCTGGTCTATATTCTCTGGAATTGGAGTATATCATGACTTAGTCTCTTGCATAATAACTCCATATAGCGTTTCCATTCGTATAATTATTAACTAATTCTTGAATAATAGTTGTTAATCCGATGAGTCTCTTGTTCGCATAGAAGCTTAGTATATCTGATTCTGGTATTTCTGGCTGTTCACCTATTTCCTCTGGTATTATCATTTCACGTGTTAACCCGATATTTACAACTTGTATTTTAGGTTTTATCTCCGTATAAAGTATCTCTGCTGGGGCAGTATAGAACCTTACATAAAATAAAGTTCCTTTTGTAATTTGTTTGTATCTGGAAAATGCATTATATATTGTGGGTATTTTTTATAATTCATTTCCTGTAGCTGTATAGACTGTACTGAGTAGTCCATAATCGTAGCATGTTCTTACTAAATTTGCATTAGTTCCTGGTTGGGCAATAAGCTTATTATATCCTTGTAGCTTTTGGGTTATATAGTCCGTGTTTGGTTCTGTGGCGGTAGTGGACTTTGTCTTGAGGTTCAAATACGTTTGGATTTGGTGTAGATTTCATATATATGTATTGGAGATATGGTTGTATATTTTCTTTTCGTGGTTTAAGCTATTTGCATATGTTGATGTTTGTGGTGATGGTATATTGGTTGTAGGTATCTTTTGGACAAAGGGTTTGTCAAATAGGCTGTTTAAATTATTAATTGGCCTTTTTAGCTGTCCTGCTTATACCTGCACTGCTTGTACCTGCACTTGAAATAGCTGGATTGTTATGGGTTTTTAGGATAATCAAAATGGATAGACCTCCGTCCTGAATATGTGGAACCATGTTTATTACTTCCATTACTTTCATTACTTGGTCTTTCATTCTTATCATCATCATTCTTATAATAACCTTCATATTTATATATTCATGCAAGGGATATACTCTCATTTCTTTTACAACTATTTTCATTACTGTTCATCCAACTAGTTAGTGGCTCATAATATCTTATGGATCATCCACCTTATAGGTGGGTCATAATATAATATCGATCATCACCTTATACGTGTCTTATAATATAATACCGATCATCACCTTATAGGTGGCTTATAATATAATACCGATCATCACCTTATAGGTGGCTCATAATATAATACCGATCATCACCTTATAAGTGACTTATAATATAATACCGGACATCCATCTGATCAGTGGGCTATAATATAAATCGGATATCCAGCTGATCTATGGGATATAGTTGTATATATAATAATAATAACATATCATAATATTGGGATTGTACCTTTCGAGCTTATGCCCTTTTGATTGATCCATTCTCAATGAAACATAAAGTAACCATATAAGCATTACTTCTTTGCATTGCTTCTTCTCTTTACTTTTGTTATGAGAGTGATACATTGGTGATTGGTTCATCAATTGGGAACACGTATATACATTACTTCATTTCCTTTGCTTTCATGAGATTGATACCTTTACTTGTGAGGGATTAATACATTCACTTATGAGAGATTGATACTTTTGATGATTGCAACATTATTGGAAATTGGACATTAACCAAAGAACATGAGTCATGTGAATCACAATTGATGTATGAATAAGGAACATGTTAATAACAGTAATTACTAACCGAAAATGGGATACCTTTGAACATTTCGGAATATAATAGGTACAATGTCAATGTGACTAATATGTGTTGCAGAAAGATACGGAAAGAGTAACCTTACATACCTTATCTTCCCAATAAGAATACACAATCTAATATGTGAGTACAATAATTCCGCTCCTTCCTTACGTTTCACTCTACATCACAAGTACATAATGGAACCAACATTAACCACAAGCTACATTCCAAGTGTATAAGACGACCATGAGTTACATGATTCCCCTATAACATTATTTCACCCTTTACAATACCATTCATGGCCTTTTCATACCATCATACCAAAAATACCATAACATGCTATACATTGGCCAAGACATCATAACCAATAGCTTTTCACACCAAGTTCCTCCTTTACATGTACTCATTAACACCACATCACAATGAATCCATCAAATCACTCTAATCCATTTTATAACCAAAATTCCACAATTTATACATGTAGAAAAATAACAAGTTAGAGGCATAACCACACCATACTTGTTGAGATCTCATCCACACCATTCAGTTTCATCAAAACATCAAGTCCTCTTTCAAGTTCAAATCACATGGATGATGTATCTTTTATAACAATAACAAAGGTGCACTACTCAACACTTGTAAGCATAAACAACATGATCTACATAATATCTCATGCTTATAATATGTTAAAGTACAAGAATAATCACTTACCCAAGCTTGGAAGATGATGATCTTACCCAAGAGTTGATTGTTTTAGGGTTTGGAAATGGAGAGAAAATTCTAGAAATGGCATGAGAGATTTTTTGACAAAAAATCTGATTTTTGGCCTTATATATCCTTCATTCAATGGTTATATTTAGCCACTTTGGGTCAATATTTGATTGGCCAAGGGAGAATGGGTCATTTGACCCATTGGGCCTTGTCTTTAATTCTAATTTCCACTTTGGGCTTTAAATTGAGCCCAATAACAAATGTCAACTTATCCCACCAAATTCAAGGTGTAATTAATCATATATCTCATTTTTCAATAATTTCGTAAGTGTCACATCAATATTTAACTCACGAGACTCATATTCGTAGCCTCAATCTCCAAATAAGACATTCTAGCCACTTATGACTTAATTGAACATAAAAGGGTAAAAACGTAATTTGGATGCTAACTCCGTCCCAGTGTTGTCTTACCAAGATGGTACAATTATATAATAACCCAAGAATCACATTTATAGGCTCGTGGTTGGCTAAAAAAATTGGCAAAAAGCACCCCGGCACGGCCCCGGGCGCCCCTTGGACTTAGAAAAATTTCCAACATTTGAAGGGTGTGCAGGGGCGTCCTGGCATACCCCCTTGCTGCCTGTGGGCTGAAAATTTCAGCCCAGAGTGTCCTGTCACGCCCCTGGGCGCGCCTGGCCCAAATTTTTTTTAAAATTTCCTTTCTTCGACTTTTCGTTGCGGATTTGGTTAGATACTTCAAGTTATAATCATTAGCTTGCCTCTTGTATTTAAAAACCTTTATTTAGGAGTCATTCAAGCTTCATTTATCGCTCCTAAAATGTTCCAAAAAGTTTCCAACTCCTCATACAAGATTCTAAACACATTGACTAGTACAATATCAATTGTTTCATCCAAAACCAATGCAAAATACGTACTTAGCACTCCCGAAGATAAGGTTTATGACTACGCCCTAGGTCACCAATCAATCAAGTTTGGGTTGGAAATGTACGGGGTGTTACATCCTTCCCCCCTTAGAAACATTCGTCCTAGAATGTTAGTAACATTGTCTCATTATAACAACTTAAGTCGAAGTGAATCCTTCACCTTATCATATACACACATACTACTGTACAGACTTACTTAGTGACTCCAATTCCATATATTGCACTTTTTCTTCCGTGTAAAACAATTACGAGTACTTTAGATTTCATTATTTCTTTGGTCTCCCTTGTGACTTCTTCTACGTGCTAGTTTTTTTTCCAATTGTGCCCTTGCGTAAGCTACTTCTTTATTTCTTGTTGCTTTTACTTATCGAGCTAGAATAGTAAGCAGTACCTCTTCACATGTGAGATCTTACGTAACTTGTATATCTTTACTAGGAGCAATACGGGATAATTTCCTATACACTTTCAAAGCATCGAATATGAAATACTGAATGAACTGTGAAGAGTTCTTGGACTAGTGCTAATAGATACGCAATTTTCCAAAATCCTTGGACAATTTTCATTTCTTTTTGAATTCTAATTATTTCTTTTTCTTCATTGGTGACACTGTCAAAAATACCTAATCACCTATGGCACATTTTAATTCCCTTCTTCTAATATCGGTATATGATTTATATCGACTTTGGGCCATTTGTAGCTGCTATTATATCACCTTCACCTTCTCTATAGCTTGATAAACAAAATCTGACCCGAGCAAAGCAAATTCCATCAGCTGTAACCCATCCAATTGATGATCTATATTATTATTTATTTTTTTTCACATAAAGCTTCGTAAGGTGCCTTTTGATACTTTTATTGTAAGCAATTTCAATAAACGATAGATGTTCATCCCAACTACCTTTAAAGTCCAATGTACAAACTCGTGGCATATCGTCCAATGTTCATATAATATGTTCTGTTTGTCCAACCATCTAAGAATGAAAAGCCGTACTTACATCCGTCTGTGTACCCATGCTTTACTGAAAAGACTTCCAACACTGTGCAATAAAGTGAGCTCTCCTGTTTGATATAATAGTGAGTGGAATCCCATGTAATCGTACTATCTCTTTTACACACAACTTTTCTTAATGTCCAGCTATATCGGTAGTCCTAACTGGTAGGAAATACGCTGACTCGGTAAGCCTGTTAACTATTATCTATATGGAATCAACCTTCACAGTGTACGAGGTAACTCTATGGTTAAATCCATGTTATTCATGTTCCACTTCTAAACTGGAAGGGTAATACATTGCATAAAACATACAGATTTCTAATGTCATACTGTTAATTAGTGACCGCTTGGACATTGAGCTACAAGTTCTACAATGTCTTTCTCATGTAACCTTACCAAGACATCTCCTTAACTCATCTATACCCAGTACACACAATCTACATTGGCGTTAAAGTACTCCCCCTTGTGTTTGCTCAAATACCTTCGTCGAACTTCGCTATCCATTTTTTTTCAATTGAACTAAAAATATGACTTACATATTGCTTTGCCTTTATCTCAGATACCAATGAAAATTCTGCCACATCTGACGCTATAATTCTTTCACCTGAAGTTTTATACAAGTAGTGGTGCCATCTGTTACAAGCAATTGTCACAACTATTAACTCAAAATCATATGTGGGATAATTTCTCTTATGCGGACGCAATTGTCTGAAGGCATACGCTATCACATTGTCGTGTCGCATGTATACACATCCCACACCAACTTTGAAAACATCACATTAATACCAGCTCATACATCGAGGAATTCATTTACCACCAGAACTGATTGAAGAGTTGGTGGCGTCACATCTGTATCTTTCACTCTTACTAAGTGACATATATACTCCTTTGGGTATCATTTCCCTTGCTTTAAAACAGGGAATAAATTTCCCTTCTGGTGCCCCCCACATTACCCTTCCATTAAAGAACATTCTTGTAACACCCTGTACCTTCCCGACCCTACTTGACGCATTTGCACAATGTTTGCTTAGGAGTCGAGATGCCATAAGTATGTGTGTTATAGTGTCATTGATGAAACATTTGATATTGAGCCTAATATGTGTTATTAGACCTTAGTCGGAGGTGTTTGTGACTTCGCGGGGCAATTGTGGGGTGAAAATGAGGCTTGGAGGACTTCCAATCAATGGATATTAAGGTTAGGAGATAAGTAAAAGACTTGAACTTGAAGGATCTAACCAAATCCACAAAGAAAAGTCGAAGAACGGAAAAAAATCACATTTTGGGTGTGGGGCGAGCCCAGGGGCGTGCCGGGCCGCTTTTGGCCAAAACTTTTTTGGCACAGGCAGCCCTGGGGCGCGCCAGGTAGCATGCCAGGCTACTCTGGGCTGAAATTTTCAGCCCACAGGCAGCAAAGGGGAGCGCCAAGCGGCGTGGCGGGGTGGTTTTCGCCAAAATTTTTCTTCAACTATTTTGATGCGTATAAGACCTTTAAGTCATGGTATCATTACTCCATCATAGTAGGACTATATTAAGCGAGTTTAGGATCTGTGTTGGGGTTCATTCTTCGTCACAAGTGTTTTAACAAATTATGTTCAAGTGAGCCATGAGCGACTAGAATTTCTAGTTTTTCGATTGAGGCTACGAATGGGAATATCGTAAGTGAATGTTATCGAGACATTTATAGAATTATTTGAACATGAGATATATGGTGGATTATACATTACATTTGGTGGGTTAAGATGACATGGGTTATTGGGCCCAATTTGAGGCCCCAAATGAAGCCAAAATGCATAGTCCCAAGGGGCAAAATGACCCATTCTTCCATTTGACCAAGCCAATATTGCATTTAATGCAAGGAAATGGCTAAGGATGACTTGAGCACTATATAAAGTCCCCAAAATCAGATTTTTAATTCATTGGAACTCTCATGCCTCTTTAGATATTTTCTCAAATATTTCTCTCGAACCCTAAGAACCCTAAGGCACTTCTTTGGGCAAGATCATCATTTTACAAGTTTGGGTAAGTGATTATTCTTATGGATTAATATATTATATGCATGGGAGAGTATGTAGATCATGATGGTTATGTCTAAAAGTGTAAATAATGCATTTTTGCTTTTTGCTCAAAGATGTGTTATCCATGGGATTTAAACTTGGAAGATGACTTGTGGTTTTGATAAAAGAGCATGGTGTGGATGAAATATCCACATGTATGGTGCGATTATGTTACTAAACTTGTTATTTTTCTATAAGTGTAAATTATGGGATTTTGGCCGATATGTTGCTATGAGGTGTATTAAGGTGACTTGATGGATTAATTGTGATATAGTGTGAATGAGAAAGTGTAAAGGAGAAACTTTGTTGTGAAATGCTATTGGTATATGATGTTGTGGTCAATGTATGGCATGATTGGGGTATTGTTGGTATGGCAATGCCATAAATGGTATTGTAGAGAAGGAAATGACATTTTAAAGGAAAACATGCAACTCATTGTCGTCATATGCATTTGTAAGGTAGTTGATGGTTAATGTAAACTCTGTTATGTACTTGTATTGTAGAGTGAAACGTAAGGAAGGAGATGGACTATTGTGTTCATATATAGGCTTGTGTATTCATAATTGGAAGTGAAGGTATGTAAGGTTACTCTTTCCATATCCTTCTGCAGCACATAGTAGTCACATTGACATTTTATTTGTTCCATTCCGAAATGTTCCAAGGTATTCTATTTCCGGTTACCAATTGTTATTATCACATGTTTCCTACACATTGATCAATTGGGAGTCACATGTATCATGTTCATTAACTAAAGTTCCAAAAGCCCAATAAGGTTGTGTTTCAAGGTTCCAATAATGGTTATACACATGTCTCTTATTTATTGATTATTGTCCAATGGTTCCAATAATGTTATGACTATCATGGTATCAATCTCAAAAGTAAAGAATAAAGTATGCATATATGTGGTTAATGATTGAGTATGGGTGGTAGCTTTGGGGGTCAAATACCTAGCTCAAGCCGATCCCGAGATTATTGGATCAGGGGGCATTCCTAGAGGCATACGCCTAGCTCGGACTGATCCTGACAGGGGGTAGCTCTAGAGGTAAAAAAAAAAACCTAACTCGAGCCGAACCTGATAATTTGATTGATGGGTGGCAGCTTTAGAGGTAATAACCTAGCTCGAGCCGAACACGATGCTTTGATTTATGGGTGGTAGCTCTAGAGGCATAAGCCTAGCTTGAGCCGATCCCAACATAACGTTATGTTATGTAAAGACCCACTGATCAGTCGGGGCCCGGGTACATAGTGACACAAGTGATGATGAATAAGCATAGAAGTAAAGAAGAAAAAAAGTAATGAAAGCAATGTACATAGTTTCCAACATAGAGAATGTTAACTTATCCATATTAAGTATTCACTTGTATTTGAGTTCTTTGACGTATTTACATATCATACAGTTTCTTATGAGCCTTACATACTCAGTACATTCTTCATACTGATATCCTTTGTGGGACTTACCTTACTTGTTGTAGGCGCAGGTGCTAGTAGGCCTCCTCAGTAGGTTGCCAGTTGTTTGCGGATCATTGGTGAGCTCCAGTTAGTTCGGGGCTTCTCCGAGTCACAGTTGTACATGTGTTTTGGTATTGTACATGTTGTATAAAGTGGGGACTTGTCCTGACTTTCAGTTGGTCTTGTAAATGCATCTGTTACAGGCTTTTTTAGACATATGTGGGTGAATGACTGTAAGATGATACACGACGTTTCTGACTTGATGGCCTCAACGGCCAAGTTTCACATATGTATATATATATATATCACATGTTCCATGATTTCCGTTATTAGCCTCTTATGTTCTTACATGATAGTGGTGTTTCCTATGGCATGTATATGAATGAATAGAAGCAAAGCTTGGTTCTCTCGGGCCTTATCGGCTACGGGTGCCAATCCGCCCCATTGGGATTTGGGGCGTGACAATTCTTTGTGTAAAATGAAAATGTAATTTCTTTGCTCGGCAATCTATCGTGGCCTGGCAAGAAGCCAACCAATCCATACCTATTATATCATTAAAATCTATCATTTCCATATCGATAAAATGTAAAACCCCGTACCTTCCTAACCCTACTTGATTACATTCAATAATGTTTACTTAGGTGACGAGAGTTATACGTATGTGTTTGGTAATGTTATGAACGAGAAAATTGAAATTTGGCCTCATGTATGTGATTAGCCTTTCGTGCGAGGTGTTTTGTGATTTTTGTGGAGCAGTTATGGGGTTCAAAATGAGGCTAAGAAGACCTATAAACAAAGTATATTAAGGTTAAGAAGTAAGTTAAAGAATAGGACTTGAAGTATCTAACCAAACCCGCGAAGAAAAGTCGAAAAATGAATTTTTTTCAAAAAAATAAGGTAGGGGCGTGATGGGGAGCGTGCCACGCTGCTTTGGGACAAATTTTTGCGCCCATAGTCAGTAAGTTGGCGTGACCAAGGGCGTGCCACGCTGGTTTTTCCACTTTTTTGATTTCTAAGCCCAAAGGGTACCCGGGGTCATACCGAGCCGATTTTTGCCCTGTTTCTTCCACAACCATGAGTATATACATGAAATGAGTCAATTATTATATTGGTAATATAAAATATCTTGAGAACGAATTTGGCATCAAAATGTCGATTTTACCCTTTTGGTCAAAATAGGCCATATGTGGCTAGAATCACTTGTTTTTGGGATTGAGGCTATGGATATGAATAGCCTGAGTGGGAATATTGTTGTAAAACGTATGAGATGATTTACACACGAGGAATTATTGATTTTATTGGGATAAGTGAATTGGGCCCAAAAAGGACCCAAAAATGAAAAGAACACATGGCCCAAAATGGGTCAATGACCCATTCTTTCAAGACCTTCTAGAAGGATAAAGTGAGGGATTATATAAAGGTCCAAAATCAGATTTTTTAACACACAAAATGCTCATGCCAAGTTTAGAAATTTCCAAAATCATTTCTCTCAACTCCAAACCCTAAGCTTTCTTTTGGAGCAAGATCATCCTATTCCAAGCCTTGGTAAGTATTTATTCTCATGAATTAATATATTATATGCATGAAAGAGTATGTAGATCATGTTGGTTGTGCTTGGAAATGTTGGACATGGTACTTGGTGTTTTTGTATGAGATTTGTGATCCATGGGATTCAAGCTTGAATTAGGACTTGTGTCTTTGATGAAAGAGCATGGTATGGATAAAATATGAACATGTATGATGTTATTTTTGGTTGTTAAACTTGTTATTTTTTTATAAGTGTCAATTATGGGATTTTGGCCGATATGTGATATGAGATGTATGAAGGTCATTTGACGGATTATTTGTGATGTGGTATGGATAAGAAAGTGTAAAGGTGAAGTGTTGTGGTGAAATGTATTGATTATCATGTGTTGGTCAATGTTGGGAATATTGTGGAATTTTTGGAATAATAATTTCTTCAATGGTTTTGTCAAGGGGAAATGGCATGTTTAACGGCAAACATGTAACTCATTGATGTTATATGCATTTGTAAAGTAGTTGGTGGATAATGTTGGCTCCGTTATGTATTTGTGCCGTAGACTGAAACATAAGGAAGGAACGGGACTATTGTATGCGCATTTAAGATTGTGTATTGGTATTGAGAATACCAGGTATGTAAGGTTATTCTGTCCGTATCTTTCTGCGGCAATTAGTATTCACATTGACATTTCATTTGTACCATCCCGAAATGTGCTAAGGTATTCTATATCCGGTGAGCAATGGTTATTATCACATATTTCCTACTCTTTGATCAGTTGGGAGTTGTATGTCTCATATTCGTTGGTCAATGTTCCAAAAGCCTAAAAAAGTTATAAAAAAGTTATGTTCCAAGTGCCAATAGTGGTTATACACATACCTCTTGTTCATTGACTTGTGTCTAATGGTTTCAATAATGTTATCTATTGGTAAGTCACATATTCTTCATTCATTAGTCATGGTTGTGCATGAGTTGCATAATTATGGACATGCTCCAAAGGTCCCAATAATGTTGTGTTCTTAAGCTTCCAATAATGTTGTGGCTATGTAAATATCTCTCATAACTAATTGTATCAATCTCTCATAAGTGGATGACTCAATCTCTCAAAAGTAAGAAATAAAGTAATGCATATGTGGTTAATGATAGATTATGGGTGGCAGGTCTAAAGGGGCATAAGCCTAGCTAGACCAGATCCCGATGCCTTGATTTATAGGTGGCAGGTCTAGAGGGGCATAAGCCTAGCTCGACCCAATCCCGATGCCTTAATTTATGGGTGGCAGGTCTAGAGGGGAATAAGCCTAGCTCGACCCGATCCAGATGCCTTGATTTATGGGTGGCAGGTCTAGAGGGGCATAAGCCTAGCTCGACCCGATCCCAACATAATGTTATGTTATGTTAAGACCCACTGATCAGTTGGGGCCCGGGTACGTTATGATATGAGAGAGGAGGAATAAACCATAAAGAGAAGAACTTAATTTATGTAAGCTACATGGTTCCACATGTGCAAATCGACGGGTTATTCACATGGATTGTCCTCTTACATTTTGATTCTATTGATGTATTTATGACAGTTTCTTATGGCCTTACATACTCAGTACATTCTCCGTACTGACCCCTCTTGGGGGGCTTACCTTACTTGCTGCAGGCCCAGGTACTAGTAAACCTCCACTGTAGGTTGCAGATCTTTTGCAGACTTTTGGTGAGCTCCAGTTGGTTTGGGGCTTTCTGAGTTACTGTGTACATGTACTTTGGTATTGTATATGAGTATAGAGTGGGGTGTTGTCCCGACTCTAGGGTTGTCATAGCAATGTATCTGTAGAGGCTTTTGTAGACTTATGTGGGAACAGAATGTAAGATATGTATATTCATTTTGGTTTGATGGCCCTAACGGCCAAATCTCTTATATACTATATAATGTTCCATGATTTTCGCACTTCGCATCTTATGTCTTTACGAGTTGGTGATGATCCTTATGGTATGCATACGATTGAGCATAAGCAAAGATTGGTTCTATCAGGCCATATCGGCTTCGGGTGCTAGTCCGGCCCGAATGGGATTTCGGGTCATGACATAAAATCAGCCTACATAACATGATCACAAATATTTACTATACCATTACAATCTACTCTTTTATCTATAATAGATTCACCAACTGGTGTATAGACTTCAAATGGCATAACTAGTAATTCTGGTGTTCTTTCAAATTTCCTAACAGTCAATAGAGTAACATATGATATGATAGAGCCCGGATCAATTAGTGCATATTCATTAGGTAAAAATATAGATAACGTACCTGTCACTATATCAGGAAAAGCCTCCAAATTTTGCTAATCCCATAGGTCGTGTCATACTACCCGTGGCCCTCTGTGGGCAGTCTCTTTTCCGATGACCTGACCTCCCACACCAGAAGCAAATATTCGTGCTATACCAGCAGTCACCGGAATGAATCTTCTCGCAGCATTGGCACAGCTGACGAGAAGACCTCGATTGACTCATACTTCTTTCTCGATACCCCATTGTCTGTGAACCACTACTTTTACCTACAAGGTTACCTCTATACTCTCGAAATTGAGGTAAAGAATTTGCCATAGAATGAGAAAATGATGACCTATGCGGTCTGTTAAAAATATGAGTCCCAAATCCTCCTTGGGACGCCATGAACTGTCACATGGGTCTAGCCCGCTTTGACGGCCCTGCCTCAGATTCTTGTATCCTTCCCCTTTGCCTTTGATCCTCCATCTTTTGCGCGAAGGCTTGTATTCTGGATATATCCATATCTTTATTTAACGCAGCAATAGTACAGTCCCTTACCAAGGATGGCTCCAATCTGTCTATATACCGATGAACTCTATCGGCCATAGTCGCTACCATATTAAGATCGTATCTAGCCAACGAATTAAACCAAAGACTTTTCCTTGACGAAGATTTAAAAACCGATCCGTACGAGCCTTGCGGACCTCATATGGAAGATAGTGATCAAGGAATACCGCTTCGAATTCCTTCCAACTAGCTGGAGGTGCACCGATACCCCTGGATCATTTCCAATCTTCATACCATAATATAGCCCCTCCTTTCAGTCTATATGCTGCAAGATCCACTGTTTCTACACGAGTCACATACATAACATCTAGAGCCCTTTGAATTTGATCGATAAAGTCTTGCGGATCTTCATTAAGATCTGACCCGGTAAATGTGGGAGGATCCAATTTTAGGAAATCCTATGTCCGCCGACTATATATCCTAGCCGCACCATCATCACTTGTTGCTGGACCAACTCGTCCTTAACTCTGGGCAACAACTATCTAAGTCAAAATTTGCACCGCATTTCTCAAATCCTGTGACTCCTGCCTAGTAATATTAACAGGCGATTCTGGGGACTCAGTTTCAGCCCCATATTGACTAGCTGGGTCAGGTGGTGATTTACTACTTCCTTCTCCGGCAAGCATGTCTAACTTCTTTTCTTTGCCCATACCTTGTCTTGTAATCGGCATTTGACTATACAAAGGAAAACCAACATCAATGGTCAAATATGATTCCACCTACAACTTTGGCTCTACTTGCATGATCTAAGAATGAAGGAAAGAAACAATATCCTAAATGTCCCGTAGCCTCCTACTTATAAATGTGGCACACAACACATCCATAAACAAGACTCTACTCAGACACGGCTTTATAGACACCCTTAGAACGACCTGCTCTGATACCACTTTTGTCACGACCCAAATCCCATTCGGGATGGACTGGCACCAGAAGCCGATGAGGCCTGAGAGAACCAATATTTGCTCATGTCTATTCATATGCATGTCACTCAATAAGCAGTACTATCACGTAGAGATATAAGATGTCAATAGCGGAAGTCATGGAAACATGTGATATATACATATAATAAACTTGGCCATTAGGGCCATCGAGTCAACATGGAATACGTCTCTTTCATTCATCTTGCCACATACGTCTACAACGCCTCTACAGATACATAACCATAACCAACCTAGAGTCGGGACAACACCCCACTCTATACACCACCTTTACAATGCCAAAACAAATGTACATATGAACTCGGAAAGCCCCGAATCAACTGGAGCTCAGCAACAACCCACAAATGATCCACAACCTACAATGGAGGTCTACTAGCACCTGTGCCTGCAACAAGTAAGGTAAGTCCCCCAAGAGGGGTCAGTACGGAGAAAGTACTGAGTATGTAAGGCCATATGAAACTGTATTATACATAAGTACTTCCAAGAAATTAAGCATAAGAGAATAATCAATATGGATAGACCTCCGTCCTGAATAGGTGGAACCATGTTTATTACTTCCATTATTTTCATTACTTGGTCATTCATTCTTATCATCATCATTCTTATAATAACCTTCATATTTATATATTCATTCAAGGGGATATACTCTCATTTCTTTTACAACTATTTTCATTACTGTTCATCCAACTAGTTAGTGGCTCATAATATCTTATGGATCATCCACCTTATAGGTGGGTCATAATAAAATACTGATCATCACCTTATAGGTGGTTTATAATATAATACCTATCATCACCTTATAGGTGGCTTATAATATAATACCGATCATCACCTTATAGGTGGCTTATAATATAATACCGATCATCACCTTATAGGTGGCTCATAATATAATGCCGATCATCACCTTATAGGTGGCTTATAATATAATACCAGACATCCAGTTGATCAGTGGGCTATAATATAAACCGGACATCCAGCTGATCAGTGGGATATAGTCGTATATATAATAATAATAACATAGTATAATATTGGGATTGTTCCTTTTGAGCTTATGCCCTTTTGATTGATCCATACTCAATGAAACATAAAGTAACCATATAAGCATTACTTCTTTGCATTGCTTCTTATCTTTACTTTTGTTATGAGAGTGATACATTGGTGATTGGTTCATCAATTGGGAACACGTATATACATTACTTTATTTTCTTTACTTTCATGAGATTGATACATTTACTTGTGAGGGATTAATACAATCACTTATGCGAGATTGATACTTTTGATGATTGCAACATTATTGGAAATTGGACATTGACCAAAGAACATGAGTCATGTGAATCACAATTGATGTATGAATAAGGAACATGTGAATAACAGTAATTACTAACCGAAAATGGGATACCTTTGAACATTTCGGAATAGAATAGGTGCAATGTCAATGTGACTAATATGTGCTGCAGAAAGATACGAAAAGAGTAACCTTACATACCTTAGCTTCCCAATATGAATACACAATCCAATATGTAAGTACAATAATTCCGCTCCTTCCTTACGTTTCACTCTACATCACAAGTACATAATGGAGCCAACATTAACCACAAGCTACATTCCAAGTGTATAAGACGACCATGAGTTACATGATTCCCTATAACATTATTTCACCCTTTACAATACCATTCATGGCCTTTTCATACCATCATACCAACAATACCATAACATGCTATACATTGACCAAGACATCATAACCAATAGCTTTTTGCACCAAGTTCCTCCTTTACATGTTCTCATTAACACCACATCACAATGAATCCATCAAATCACTCCAATCCATTTTATAACCAAAATTCCACAATTTACACATGTAGAAAAATAACAAGTTAGAGTCATAACCACACCATACATGTTGATATCTCATCCACACCATTCACTTTCATCAAAACATCAAGTCCTCTTTCAAGTTCAAATCACATGGATGATGTATCTTTTATAACAATAACAAAGGTGCACTACTCAACACTTGCAAGAATAGCCAACATGATATACATAATCTCTCATGCTTATAATATGTTAAAGTACAAGAATAATAACTTACTCAAGCTTGGAAGATGATGATCTTGCCAAGAGTTTATTGTTTTAGGGTTTGGAAATGGAGAGAAAATTCTAGAAATGGCATGAGATATTTTTTGACTAAAAATATGATTTTTAGCCTTATATAGCCTTCATTAAATGGTTATATTTATCCACTTTGGGTCAATATTTGATTGGCCAAGGGAGAATGGGTCATTTGACCCATTGGGCCTTGTCTTTAATTCTAATTTCCACTTTGGGCTTTAAATTGAGCCCAATAACACATGTCAACTTAGCCCACCAAATTCAAGGTGTAATTCATCATATATCTCATGTTTGAATAATTCCATAAGTTTCACGTCAATATTTAACTCACGAGACTCATATTCGTAGCCTCAATCTCCAAATAAGACATTCTAGCCACTTATGGCTTAATTGAACATAAAAGGGTAAAAACGTAATTTGGATGCTAAATCTATCCTAGTGTAGTCTTACCAAGATGGTACAATTATATAATAACCCAAGAATCACATTTATAGGCTCGTGGTTGGCGAAAAAAATTGGCAAAAAGCACCCCGGCACTACCCCGGACGCCCCTTGGACTTAGAAAAATTTCCAACATTTGAAGGGTGTGTAGGGGCAGACTGGCACGCTGATTGGCATACCCCCTTGATGCCTTTGGGCTGAAAATTTCAGCCCAGAGCGTCCTGGCACGCCCCTGGGCGCGCCTGTCCCAAAATTTTTTAAAAATTTCCTTTCTTCGACTTTTCGTTGCGGATTTGGTTAGATACTTCAAGTTCTAATCTTTAGCTTGCCTCTTGTATTTAAAAACCTTTATTTAGGAGTCATTCAAGCTTCATTTATCGCTCCTAAAATGTTCCAAAAAGTTTCCAACTCCTCATACAAGAATCTAAACACATTGACTAGTACAATATCAATTGTTTCATCCAAAACCAATGCAAAATACGTACTTAGCACTCCCGAAGCTAAGGTTTATGACTACACCCTAGGTCACCAATCAATCAAGTTAGGGTCTAGAATGTACGGGGTGTTACAGAGTTGACAGGATAAATCATGCTTAGGCATGTGGGCGTGGTGTTTGGAGGCATAAAATATGGAAAATTTCTTACGTAGTAGGCATTTGGACATGCAATTTCATCTCGTGATTTTAAATCATGGGATAAAATTAGCGTTTGGACATGTGATTTAAAGTTGATTTCATCTCATGAGATGAAATCCTAAATTCTCCAAAAAGCTTGATTTGGGATATCATATCATGATTTGAGATTTTTCAAATACAAAAATTGACCCACAAGTTTTATTTTGTAAAAAAAAACCACTATTTGTATCTACCAACCATTTATTTCATATGTAAATAAATTATATAGTTCATATTATTCTTTAAACTATTTATATCTTAACTAACCATTACTCTCACCAATATAAAATTTATTATTGCTTCAAACCAACTCCTACTTTACCATTTATTATTCACCAAATTCATTATTTTTTATCAAATTCAAGGTAACAATGTTGGTTCGTCTTCTCGGTCATTTGATCGAGAAATGCAAGCTCAACGTGAGGAGATTATTCATATTATGTGGGAGGATTATATTAAAGAGTAGTTCACTACAATTCATGTTCAATTTTTTACTTTTTTATTAAACTAAAGTTTGACCAATAAATGTTGTATTTTTTAGAATAGTTTTATAATAGTGTATCATACTTTTGTTATAAAGTTTTGCTTATTTGGTAAGATTGTATAAGGAATTGATGCAATTTTGATAGTTTTCACAACTTATGGTGTTTTTATGATTTATGAGAAAGCATACACAATAAAAAGTCCAAATTCCATGTCCAAACAAAACTTCAACTTCATCTCATGATTTCATATCATGATTTTATCTCACATGGTCAAACGGGCCCTTAGAGTTAAATTGGTGTTGAGAAGGATTATATATAAATTCCGTATTGATTATGGTGTGTTATATAATCTCTTTATAATTTTTATGTGATTGGGTGTTAGTATGTATTAATGACGGAACCATGTAAGCATGTAATCTAAAAAATTATCTAAGTTATTTAATAAGAGCATCGTATATGTCGTGCTTAACTTTGTATATGGAGGTATTGTTGTAATGTTTATGATGAGTGATTACGATAGAGAAAGGTAGCATAGTGGTTAGTGGAGTATAAAGAATCATAAGACTAAGGTGAATGAATGTTGAATACGATGTAGATAAGGTTAGACCCAGTTCAATGTACTAGTATCATTAATGGAATTGAAGTTATAGACATAATTAGAATTACATGCCTATTCATGAGTTAAATAATTGTGACTTGTCCTTCAAGCATGCTTGTGATTGGTGAGTTGGTTTGGTGTTGTATCTGTGAAATGATGTCCTAGAATTCGACTAAGTGACTAACTAAGGTGTGTACTTGCATATTGGTGTACTTCATATATCCTAATTAATATTGATTGTGATATTCATATATTGTGATACTTGGAGGGTCAGGTACTGCGTCTATACATGCTACTTATATTTGGAGGGTTGGGTACCATGCTAGTACGGTACATAAACTAAGCTCTTCCCCTGCAGGTCATGACTTGTAACACCCCGTACCTTCCCAACCCTACTTGATGATGTTGAATAATGGTTGCTTAGGTGTCGATAGATATACGTATGTATTTGGTAATGCTAACGACGAGAAAATTGAAATTTAGCCACGTACATGTAATTAGACTTTCATAGGAAGGGTTTTGTGATTTCGTGGAGCATTTGTGTAACCTCATTTGATGACTTGGAGTCATGTTTACTTGATGATTAAGATCACTAAGTAAGTATTTTGAAGTGTTTTGATAAGGTATTGGATGATATGCAAGTATTGATGAAATGGACGAAAAATTCAGCAAGGTATGAAAACTTGCGCCACTACCCTGTTTCAGGGGGTGTGGCGCAAGCCACTGATTCAGAGGGCTCTGATTTCTTGCGCCACTGCCTTGCTTTGCATCAGTGGCGCAAGACACAAATATTGTGCCCTTCCGGACTCGTTTCGCAACGCAATTCTATGGCGATTCTTGGATGGTTTCTTTTGGTTCTTTGGAGTTCTTTGAGCATTGTTAAAGATTCAAACACTTAAATACACTCATACATACACCTACATGATCAAATCATGAAATATAAATAGTTATCCAAAATGTTCAATGAAGCCATGGACGACTAGAATTTCTATTTTGGCGATTGAGACTACGAATGAGAATCTCGTAAGAGAATATTGCCGTGACATTATGGAATTATGTAAACATGAGATATATGGTGAATTATGTATGAAAGGTGATGGGCTAAGCTACATGTGCAATTGGGCCCAAAATTAGGGCCCAAAATGGAATAAAAGACATGGCCCAAAGGGTAAAATGATCCATTCTTCCATTTTGACCAAGGGACCATTGCATTTAATGCAATAAAATGGATAAGGATGACTTGAGCACTATATAAGGGACCCAAAATCAGATTTTTATTCTTAAACACACACAAAACATTTTGAGAATTACAAGATATTTTCTTTTTGGTTCTCTCAAACCCTAAGAACCCTAAGCTTTTTATTTGGTGAAGATCATCCTATTCCAAGACTTGGTAAGTATTTCTTCTCATGGATTAACATATTATATGCATGGGATATTATGTATATCATGATAGTTATGTTGGCAAGGTGGTGAATAGTGTATTTGTGCTTTTGGTAAAAGATGTGCCATCTTTGTGCTTTGAATTTGACAAGAGACTTGATGTCTTAATGAAAGAGCATGGTATGGATAAAATATGAACATGTATGGTGTGATTTTTTTATTAAACTTTTTATTTTTCTAAAAGTGTAAATTGTGGGATTTTGGCCGATATGTGCTATGAGGTGTATTAAGGTAATTTGATGGATTATTTGTGATGTGGTGTGGGTGAGAAAGTGTAAAGGAGAAGTGTTGTGGTGAAATGTATTAATTTTCATGTATTGGTCAATGTATGGAATATTGGGAGATTTTTGGGATAATAATTTCATCGATGGTTTTGTCAAGGGGAAATGGCATGTTTAAAAACAAACATGTGACTCATTGATGTTATATGCATTTGTAAAGTAGTTGATGGTTAATGTGAATCCCGTTATATATTTGTGTTGTAGAGTGAAACATAAAGAAGGAGTGGTACTATTGTATGCACCTCTAGGATTATATATTCGTATTGAGAATCCAAGGTATGTAAGGTTACTCTGTCCGTATCTTTCTGCGGCAAATAGTATCCACATTGACATTACGCTAGTTCTATTTTGAAATATGTTAAGGTATCTTATTTTCGGTTTTCAATGTTGCGATCATATGTTTCCTACCTATTAATTGGATGTGAATCACACGTCTCACGTTCATGGCCTAATGTACCAAAAGTCAACAAGGTTGTGTTCCAAAGTTTCAATAGTGATTATACTCATGTCTCTTGTTCATTGATTATGGTTCAATGATTCCAATAGTGTTATGTTTCCAAGAATGTTATATTCCCAAGTTATTCATATGTCTCTCACTCATTGATTATTGATCCAAAGCTTCAAGTAAAGTTATGATTATCAAAAGTACTAGCAACGTATCAATCTCTCGCAAGTGATTGTATCGATCTCTCATAAGCAAAAGAATCAATCTCTCACAAGTAAAGATATCAATCTCAAAAGTAAAGAAGTGAAGTAAGAATAAAGTAATGCATATTGGTTGTGTTATTGGGTATTATCCATGGGGTGCAAATACCTGCATGATGATGTTATTCTATCCATGGGGTGCAAAAACACCCGCATGATGATGTTACTTTATCCATGGGGTGCAAAGGACACCCGCATGCCGATATGATATTACTTTATCCATGGGGTGCAAAGGACACCCGCATGCCGATATGATCTTATCCATGGGGTGAAAAGAATACCTTCATGACGATGATATGTTATCCATGGGGTGAAAAGAACACCTGCATGATGAGGGCCCTGACAACATATATGTAAAGTAAAGTAAAGGCAAGAGAAAGAATGAATGTAATATACATGGCTTCCAAAGTACAGAATAGTGACTCATCTACATTGTAACTTATCTATATTGGTTATGCATTTGAACTTGAGTTCTTAACATACTTTCATATCTTACAAGTTTCATATGGCCTTACATACTCAGTACATTCTTCGTACTGACCCCTTTTGGGGAATTTATTTTACTTGCTGCAGGCGCAGGTACTAGTAGGCCTCCACAGTAGATTATCAGTGTTACAGATCTTTGGTGAGCTCCAGTTAGTTCGGGGCTTCTCCGAGTCACTGTTGTACATGTGTTTTGATTTTGTACATGTTGTATAAAGCGGGGACTTGTCCCGACTTTTAGTTCATTTTGGTCAATGCATTTTGTTAGAGGCTTTTGTAGACGGATGTGGGTGTATAAATGTAAAGGTACATGTCGTTTTGACTTGATGGCTCAAACGGCCAAGTTTTACATATATAGCTATGACATATGTTTCCATGTCCATGACTTCCGCATAGTTGCATGAGAAGTAATGAGATTTTCACGAGGACATGCATACGAATGTTCATGAGCAAAGGTTGGTTTTCTCGGGCCATATCTTCTTCGGGTGCCAATCATGCCTCGTTGGAAGTTGGGGCGTGACATGACTATTGGGCATATAAGTCCCCTTAGTATGTATGTACAGATTTGAGAGGATGTGGTTATGGATGTGATGTATGACTAAATATGCATTGACATTTGATTGCTCATTTGCATTTCATAACGTGTTGCATTGATATCGTGGTGACATAGTTTACTCTTATAAGATGAGTTGGTGGTAAATGGTAATTGGTATGTTTACACTTATGGTGGTAAAGGAGTCCTGGAACCCTCCTTTGTTGATTGAACTTATTAAGTGTGAAGGTTGGTCATGTTGAGGTTATTGTTTGATTAAGTAATTGTATGTGGATAGTAATTAGTTAGTTGTGATTAGTTGATATGTGTTTACTGGTGATTAATTCTTATTGATTATTATTCTAAGTGTGGTAATGCTTATCTGTTATTTAAGATATTTTATGGATTTTGTGACATTACCATAAATTGATAAGAGGATAGAAGAATTGTGGTGAAGTGTATGGAGACATGGTGGCAACTAGCGATTGGTGGAGTTGATTATGGAGGTAATAATTATGGTGTAGGCAAGGAATCATTATCTAATAAAACATAGGTTAATTCTTGAGTTGGAGACATGAGGAGTTATTTAGTTAGACAACGATCTCAGGTTTAATAAGGAAGTAGGAATCATTAGATGGAGTTTGGATTGTTCGCTCGTAACTAATTGGTCAAACTAAGCTAATAAGATATAATCAAAAATTATTAGGAAGTAGTGTGGGAAGGAATGTGGTGTACTTGATGTTAAATTGCTATACGAATTGTCATGTTTTCTTCAGTGATTTTTGTATGATGTTACGTGATCTAACCCTGGTTGACCAATGATGCCTACCGGTACTTATGAGGTACTGACACTACTCTTGTTGTATCCCTTTGTTGGGATATAGATATGTTGTAGGTTGACTAGGAGTTTCTTGTATGGAACGACAGTCATTCAGCATCAACTTCTACACCTCTTTTCGTGAAAGTTGTGTCATTACTCATTGTTGTTCTTTTCATAGAAGCTCTTGTACCTATCTAGACTAGGTCTTGGGTAATGAATAAGTTGTTAATCATATATTTAAACGTTTCTATGCATCCAATTTATGATTATCTTAACTTGCTTGTAAAGCTTTTACTTGAATTTCTGCATGTTAGTGATTGGGTGGTAAGGGTGCTCCTATTTAGTTAGAATAGAGTAGGTTTCGAACAATCCCGTAATTTGGGTCATGACAGTTTAGCAAGACCTAGTTAGCTTCATTACAGTAGGTGATTAATGAAATTAAAGTCTAACATTTACTAATGTTGAAAAGGAATTCGTTATTTGTTGTGCTCTAATGAACTCTCCTGACTTGTTATTGTTTGGTTACTAGGCCGATCTTTATGCTCCTATGATGTGACTTCTTTGATGTGTGTTATTGTTGATTCTTGTGATCTGTAACTGGAATCATTATTATGATATCTTCTGAACCTCAAATAAGGGATCTGTAGTTTCTCCATGTTAACAATCTTCTTAGCTTAAAGCTGAAAGATATGGCACCTGCAAAATTAAAAACTACGTTAGTTAAAAATTCTACAAGTTAATTTCCTTCTCTGAACTCATGCTCTATTGTGATCATCCCTCTCTTTTTAAGATTTTGTATTCCTTTCATCTCTATAGTGATATTCCAAGGGACTTCTCAGATCCCATCAATAACATTCTTCTTAGTAAGAGAGTTTCCATAACCATCGGTAATAAATTATTAGAAAAATAGTAATCAAGTCCTTCTCTAATTGCTTTGGTCTCAGCTACTAGGTTTGTACCGTCATCTAATCGTCTAGTTTCTGCATAACCAATATTCCTATGGTTGTCTCTCGGACAAAAGTCTATTCAGCTAGGTCCAGGTTTTTCTCTAGATGCACCATCAGAGTTGCATTTAAAGGAACCTACACAAGGCTTCCTCCAATGAACCACCTTGCACCTAATCTGAGAAAAGTAGGTTTCTAAGAGTATTACCAGATCTAGCCACTTCTGAGAGATATTTTGTAACCAAGGGTAGATACTCCTAGCCATAAGATGGATGTTTCTTTTAATATCTTAAATTACTCTGGTAAGGGACATACTACCAAATCTGCCAGAAAATAAAAGCGGGACAACTTTGGAAATTGGCTTCAACTTGTTGTTACACTTAGCATACACCATCTACTAAGTGTGTATCTTTGTTGCGAAAATGGACCAATGACCCCAGCTATAGTAGCAAACTTGTGCCAAATCCTCTAAACAAAGGAGCATGTTAAGAATAAACGTTCAATTGTTTCCTGGTAAGGGTCATCATAACATCTACATTTGGAAACCATAGAAATGCCCATGACACTTAAAATGTCATCAATAGGTAACACTTAAAATGTCATCAATAGGTAGACTTTGTTTCCATAGCCTCCATAAGAAAAAAGACACTTTAAAGGGAACTCCTTTAATCCACAAGTTCTGATTGTATTCTTGCTTGTCTCCAGTTTGTCTTAACACTTCCCAAGAACTACTCATTGCAAATTTCCCAAAACTATTTAACATCCACCAAGGATAATCCCATTCTTCACTCTCCTCAGCATATATCAGCTCCTTCTGAACCTATTCCACAATCTCTTCTGAGAACAATTGTTGAAGCTTGTCTAGGTTCTCGATTTATCCTATTCTTAGATCCTACACATCCTCAACATGAATTGTTACAGCTTAGAGGAAGCACATAGTGTAAGGTTCCCAGTTTTGTCCAATTATCATGCCATACTTTGGAACACCATATCTGGTTTCCCACCATATCTCTTGATTTATATAGTCTTTAGCCTCTAGCATTTTCTTCTAGGGCTGTGAACCCTCTTTCCATTCAACTACTTGTGGAATAAATCTTTTACAATATTTATTCCACATATAGTTCATCCAAATAGACTTTTTTGTTCTGAAAATCCTCCAAAGCTTTGAAATAGAGCTTAATGTACATCAAACAAGGATCTAAATTCCAATCTATCTTCTACTTTAGGAAGACACATTTTTAACTAGGCTATCCAGTGTTTATTCTTCCCCTCCTCATTTTTATTCAAAAGAGTGTAGGAAAGAAAGAGTTTGTGTAGATCATGAATCACACAATTAGGAGGATTAATTATTGAGAGCAGGTAAATTGGCATGCTCTGCAATACATTGGTTATTAACACAACCTTTCCCCCAAAAGAAAGAATGTTTCCTTTACAAGCTTGAAGTTTATTATTAAATTTATTGATGATATCAGTGTAGTTACTCTTGTTTTTCCTTGAGTGAAAAACAGGGTATCCAAGGTAGGTGAATGGGAGCTGTCCCCTACTAAAACCTGTAGTGACTGTCGCTTGCTGGATAATCTAATTAGATATCTTGAGATACAAATAGAATGAGATTTTGTTCTTGTTAACCATTTATCCCAATGTAACGACTCTTTCCATCGTTATAGCATTATTACAGTGTAAGAGCTAGTAAAGGTTTCCCTAGGATGGGAGTTGTGAAAATCTCAGGCTAGAATGAATTCAGACAAAAACTGAGTGTTGTGTGGTGTAGAGACCGATTGTGTATCGTAGTAGTTTGTATGATGGTTTTATGTGTGACCTGATAGATAATAGATTTAGTGATCCATAGAAACTTTTAGAATAGTATTCAGGTTAGTAGAATTCTGTTTTTGGCTTTTGCTGAGATAAGATATTTCTGTGTTATTGGAAAACCAAGGAAGTGTTGTAAAATGGGGGAGTTTTGGAACCTCCCCCGACTCTCTACTAGTGGCTACTGCAGCAAGATCCCTCTCACTATAGTAGATCTACTATATCGGTGAGAATTTTCTTTGGACCACAACAGCGGGAAGCTGCCCACCACAAAGGGGCCTCTGTAGCTGGTAGTTGACCATCATAGCGGTCAGTGAGAAAACACTTGAGACCACTGAGTGGGCAGGTGTCCGCTGCAACGGTCATTGGCAGTTAATATGCCTATTTTCCTAGTTTTTGGCCTTATTTCTCTCAAAACTAAAGAGCTCGTCCCTAGACTTGAGAGAGGCAATTTTTAGATTACTTGGGTGATTTTCATCATTGAGGTAAGATTATTATTCCCTTCTAACATATATTTAATCCATTTAATCTATAGAATGACTAGAATCAAGAGTTAGGAAGACATTTATGGGTTAAGCCCTAAAATTGATGAATTGATGAGAATTGTATATGGGTAGGCGTAAAATCGATTGTAAATGGTTCTAGGTTGTTAGACTTTACTTCCTAACGTAGAATTCTTCCCTTTTAATATGAATTATGGGGAATTTGGATGGATTAATGGGTGGATAACCCCGAATTGGTGGTTTAGGCTATGAACTAGGTTGAAATTAATGGGTTTTGATTCCTAATGCCTATAAATGGAGATTAAGCTATCAATTACTTTTATTTTACTATTTTTAGATCGAGAACAATTCGAAGCTACAAGCAAGTGCAAGGCTTTAGCGGATTTGAACATTCGGCTTTGTGTTTTGAGGTAGGTTATGGTTTTAGATTGTAGTTATAGACTTGATTTAGATTTCATGTCTATTCGTAAGTTAAGTGTTTGTGAATTAGATTTCGGGAATACTTGTGATTCTTTGAGTTGGTGGATATTGGTTATATACATAAAATAATGAACCTGAATAATTTGACTAAGTGTCTAGACTAAGTGTGTACTTGCATATTTAGTGCACTTGCACCGTATTATATCCTGGTTGATATTTTATTTGACATTCATATATTATAATGTTTGTAGGGTCGGGTTCCACGCTAGTACATATTACTTAGCTATTGATAGTCGGAGGGTCAGGTACCAGGCTGGTACGGTACATGGACAAAGTTGGGCGCCTGCAGGTCATGACTATTGGCAGATAAGTCCCCTTAATATGTATGTACAGATTGAGATGAGGTTGTGATGATTTTTGATGCATTGTTACATATTCATAGTCATTTGATTGCTCATTTGCATTTCATAACGTGTTGTATTAATATCGTGGTGGCATAGTCTACTATTGTGAGATGAGTTGGTCGAAAATGATTTTTGGTATGTATACACTTGTGGTTGTAGAGGAGTCCTAAAACCCTCCATTTTGTTGTTAAACTTAAGTGTGTAAAGTTTGGTCCAATTGAGGTTATTGGTTGACTAAGTGATTATCTGTGGATTGATAATTGTTGATTGAAATTACTTGTTAAGTGTTTATGGTTAATTTGCTCATATTTGATTTATGTTTAAATGTGGGTCTGAGTTGAGCCGATCGATAATGCCTACCAGTACATAATGTTTGTACTAATACTATTTGTCCTCTTCTTTTATTGAGTGCAGACAGTGTTCCAGCGATTGAAATGAGACCTCAGATATAGCGTTTGACCAGCAGCTTTCTAATCCAAGGGTGAGCATCTACCTTCAGGAAGCCATTGGATTATCTCATTAGATCATGTTCATTCTTTCGTACAGTGATACACTTGTTTTATTTTGTTTTTGGATATCTATCTTAGACTTCAGTTTTGGTTAGAATGTTCTTGTATGATGACTTTTGGGTCCTTGAAAACTTGTAATAGGTAGTTGTTTTATTCCACACTTATGTTATTGATGATTTTTCCAGATTATATCATTAGTATATATTAGTTAACATTTCTGTCTTGAAAATGACTAAGTGCTCGAGTTGAGTTTTGGGTTAGATGGTTCTCCCATCGGAGGTTTAGTATAGGTGTCGTTCACAACCATTTGGGTCGTGACACCCGATTGCTTATCATACTCCCCAAGAGTGTTCATGATTAATTCCAGAGATGTCTTGTCTATTGATACAAAAATGATTATTTCATCAACATTGGAAAGATGATTTAGGTCTCAACTTCACTTAGGCATTACATAGCTTATGAATTGCTTATTTTCAAACAACCTGTTCAAAGCCTTAAATAAGACCTCAATAGTTAAGATAAAAAAATAGCAAGAGACAGAGGATCACCTTGCTTAAGTCCCCTAGTAGAATTGAAGAAACCATGAGTCTGGCCATTGACAAGCTTAGAATACCATTTGTTAGCCACCAACCTCCAAATTCTATCCACAAATATCTTATTGAACCCCATCTTCTGCAGTACTTCAATTAGGAACCATATTTGTCCACACATCTGATTGAAAAATTATGATATCCTTGGTGAAAGAGATGAAAAAGAAACGTAAATAGAAGCATAAAAATATCATCTTAAATGCATATAAAATCAGAGAAGCTTATTTTACAACATATGCAAAAACATGATGAAAAATGAATCAGTCCCTCAAAGTGATACTCCATGCTACTTCATGAAACTTGGTGTGTGGTACTAAGATAGTTTAGAATAATATTATGATCATAAAGTTTAAATTTAATTCTATAATACTACGATGGAGGAAAATAAGGAAAAGAAATTAATGAACTTTATTTCTTTCAGCTTTATAAAAGTGAATTACAAATTAACTTCAAAATCATTCAATCTCTTGATTTCAGGCAGCTATAGTTTTTCAACTTCATTTTACCTTTTGGGAACAAAAAGAAAAGGTTAAATCTTCCTTAAACAAATAGAGTAAATTATATAATACTACATCTTAACTTACCATTATTACCTAAAATCCCAACTCCTTAAAATAATTACAAAAATCTCTTCTTTTACTTTATCTCCAAAACATCAGATACATCACAGCCTCTCCCCTTTCTCACCTAATAGACCGCAAACTTTCCACCCCCAAACAAAGAATCCAATTGTTTCAACCCCTTTTTCGCCTAACTTTCAAGTTGCTCAGTCTCTTCCAATTTTATGGAATCTTTTCTATGGCCTCATTTACCCGACCCTATTATTTCCTCTTCTATTTGCAGTGCTACTAGTGTTTATGTTGAAGAGCACCTTTATAGGCTTGCTAAGGATGCTGACATTACTGTTGTTACATCCTCACAAGTTTGCATCCATGTCTCATAATGTCATCGGTATTTCTTATGGCCATCAACCCAGATCTTATTCAACATTTCTCTTGCTATGTTTTTCCTTAGGGTCCGGCTTTAATACCTTTCCATTCTCTGTAACTACGGTTGATTGATGTTTGATGATGTAAAAGACTGAGTTGGGGTCTATTTGGTATCTCACCAGTGAGGGTTTACTAGCGACAGTGGCCTGAGAAAGTGACTGAGGGAGTTGGGGTGGAGTACGAAGGGAGTTCACAGATTCGTCAATGGAGGTTGAAGATGATGATGTTAATGGAGATACATAAGAATGATGTATCTGTTAAGGGAGTTCGGAGATACATAAGAATGATGTATCTGGCTAGAAAGGATAAGAAGATACATCTCGCGATCCTCCACCAAATGTACAAAAGTTATGTATCTTACTGAATATTAGGATACAGATACATATGAAAGATGTCTTTGGTTGAAAATCTGACAAAAATCATGCATCAGAATGCTTTTTGTGTTACTGATACATAAGACTCATGTATCTGAATGTATCTCTATAATATTAATAGAGAAAAGACGTAAAGTAACCATTAAAGTTGTCCCGAATTTGTAAAAAGACACTTAAAGTTTGCGGGAATTCTATTACCCACTAAACAATTCTGAAGTAGTATAATCACGTTCATTTTAGATCAGTCCTAGTTTTTAAAAATAAGTATTAATCACGCACCAATTCTCATTTGACAAGTGTTATTTTAATTAATTTTTTATTTATTTTCATTTTTAGCATTTCTTTTTTTTCTTTTTCTCTTTCCCCACCCCTGCCCCCTCTACATTCTTCTTCTTCAATAAACCCTTTCCCCCGTATTTCCTTTTCCATTCTTTCTTTGTTTTCACTCCCATATAAATCAAGGTCTTTTCTTCATTTTTTTCATATAACATGCTTTTTTTATTTTTATTTTTATTTTTTTGTTTTGAGCAAATTCAAAAGTTTGAGATATCATTAATTAATTTATCTCCTTTTTAGTATAACTCCTTCTTAGTATAACTTTAGCAAAACTAAAAAATCAAAATTTTAAAAAATTGGTAAGGATTTGACTTGAATCTTGAATAAAAAAGGTAAATGATACTTTTTAATCATATTAAATTTAATGGGCTTTATAAAATTATTCAAAATGTAAAGAATTTTTAGATAAAAATTTTAAATTGAAGATAGTCAAAGCAACAATAATAATGAATAATAGGTGAAAATGTGACTAAGTGATGAAATCGAAAATGGGTTGTATGGGAATAGGGAGGGGTGGGGGGGGGGGGGGGAGAGAGTTGACGGAGATGAAAAATAGTGGCATCAATTATTTGAAGAAGAAAGAAGAAGAAAATGAAAAGAAAAAAACTACAATAAACAAGAAAAAAAATAGAAAATTATACTATATAGTAATTTTATTTTTTAAAATAAAATTTTAATCACTTTAACTTGGTTCTTCACTCTCTTAAAGAGAGTGCATACACTCTCCAGGACAGGTGGCAAAAAATGAATGTTATAATACCACTTCAGAAATGTTCAATGGGGTAATAGGACACCCACAAATTTTAAGCGTCTCTTTGGGAATTCGGGACAACTTCAATAATGATTTTATGTCTTTTCTCATATTAATACATAAAAGTTATGTATCGGTACTTATGTATCAGGAAGGTTATGTATCCGAACCTCAGTAATGCATCCGAAAATTAAAATTCGGGATTTTATGTAATTATCAAAATAGTGTGGACAAGGTGTAATTAGGTACTAAACAGTTGGGACAATGTAATTGGGTGTAATTACATTGTCTGACATGTTTGGTTGGTCAGGTAATTACTTGGTCAGCAGATAATTGAGTGTAATTGACAGGGGGTAATTACACTCTCCAATTCACATGGGGGGCTGTGAATTGCTGGTAATTACATGGTATAATTACAAACTGATTACTTTTTAATTTCTTCCTTTTATTTCTATTTTATTTTTTTTTGTTTTAATTTATTTTTAGTTTCTATTATTTTAAATTCTTTTTATTTTTATTATTCTAATATTTTAAAAATATATATACTCCCTCCGTTTCAAAAAGAATGACCTGGTTTGACTTGACACGGAGTTTAAGAAAATAAAGAAAACTTTTGAATCATGTGGTCATAAATTAAAGTTGTGTCAAATGTACCAAAATGCCCTTTAATCTTGTGGTCTTAAACATGCCATGTGGAAAGTTGGATTAAAGTATTGTCCAAAAAGGAAAGGGTCATTCTTTTTTAAACAGACTAAAAAGGAAAGTAGGTCATTCTTTTTAAAACGGAGGGAGTATTATTTTATATTATTTATATTTCATTTTGTTCTCATTTTTCAACCTTTATTTCTTGTGATTCCATGCAATTTTTCGTATTAGCTATTTTTTATTTATTTTATGTTTATTTTTTCATTTAGCATAATTTAGTTAGTATTCTAATTTTTAAATTAAGTAGAATATATTATTGAATAAGGTTATAGACTTAGAGTTTCTTTTTCTTTTGAATCATATTTATCCACGTTGACATTTGACATAAGAGTATTATTTATTTTTTAAAATTTTGAACTTATTTTATATTTTCAGTTTCAATTTATTTGTTTTATACTAGTATTGACTTGATATTTCACATTGCAAGTCATTCATTTTTTGGTTAGAATTGATAGATTATTTTTTTGTCAAATCTTTAAATAATTTTATGACATTATATTTATAATATTAATCTTTTTGCCAAACATGCATTTCATGATTTTCTTAAAAATCATGTACTTTAAACTTTTATGATTAATTTAATTAAAATATACTAGTTTGAAAAATATAAATCAATTATTTTTTTATAAAAATATACGTTTATTAATTAATATATTTCGAAAGATAATATATATAAATATGTATTAAATATTTAATTTAATATCATTTGTGAAGGCCCTTATTTGTCTAATATAAATTTTTAATTTTGATAATTAACTTTTATTTTAAAAATTTGACATAACCATATAATTACACTTGTACAACCCAACAATACATTTGTAATTACACTATAATTACATTGTTGCAAATAAACAAGTCATCGTAATACCTGACTGTATAATTACTAGGCTGATGATTACATTCATTTCAATTACCAGATGATTTTCCAAACAGACCCTAAAGGATCTGCAAGTAACTCCCCATAAGAAATAAAAAAGCAACGAAGTCGTGGGGTAAGAAATACATCCAAATTAACTAAGAAGATGGTTTGCCTGTATAACATCAATCTTTTCTGAATCTATCGAGGAAGTTTAGAAAATTTCAGACAACATTTATTTCGAAAGTAAATTCTGAAATATCCAATTTTAGAGAAAAGGCTTAAAATATATTGCACATGAAATACATTATCAACATAACTTCCTCCTTATTATATGGATCTTTTCCCTATGCAATAATGGAAGTACGGGCCATCTGATCATCTAACGTAAATACTTCCATATGAGTGCATCCTGCTGCACGATTAGAAACTCGGAGCTCTCAATGCTGACTGCTTAGAGCAGGATAGACATTCCCAACCAGATCTCACCCAACCTTCCCAGCCCCGCCCTCTGCCCCCACAACCTCCTGGTCTCTCATGGAAAGGCGATCTCTATATCTGAGCAAAGAATGCAGCTTCATCATGATATCATCATATCTTAGTCGCTGTGAAGTTTTCTCCTCTGGCATCTGTTTATATACCATCTAGCATGTTTTTTGAGGCCAATACTAACCATTACTTTAAGGCTTGCAAGCATAACAAACGTCATTGCAGACAGAAGGAAAATCCAAAAGAACCTCCAGGGCAGAGGATTATAGGGAAGATGAGCAGCAAACACAGGACGCAACACGCGGATTACCTGCCATGTAAATAGGCTGCTTGGTAAGGATTAAATCAGCTCCGGATAAATAGGACAGGGTCCAAGTGAATAGATTCCGATTCCCCTATTTTCTATATTCACGAAGTTTAGTTTTTCAAAATACAGAAACCATAAAGTGATTCTGAAATTGTAAAGAGAAGATGGTAGCTTCAGTCAAATCAGAGGGAAAAAAAAACTCACCACACAAGCAGGTGCCAAAGGGACGAAACTGAGGTTATTCTTTACATTGTCTGTTTGAATATTCAGTGTCTGTTGAAAGTCGAAATAAGAGGAATGTGAAAGACAGAATCATCAAAACAGAGAAAAGTACTACATGCCACAACAGCTTAGCAGGATGAAGACTGGTAACAATATAGCAGTATAACACTACAAACAATTCAAGCTATCAGAAAAATCCACCAGCTTAAATAGCTGGTAAAGTCAAACAGCAGCCTGTAAATTAGAAGTACCTGCTTACAGAGATCTTCAAGAAATTCTGAAAACGCAATTGGTTTGATGTTGTTAAATTTTGCGATGAATGAATGCTTGATGATATCAATTGTCATCTCACCTATGTAGACGACGAGTGCATTCTGTAAGATACAAAAATAATTATTTTAACACGAGCCAATTACAAGGAAGAGTAAATGTTTTCCAGTGAAAACAATTCAGTAAATTAATCACGTCATTGTACAAGGAGCGTCAGGAGCAGGTCTTACACAAATAAAACTTCCAAACCAAGGTCCATCGGCCTCCAGAAGGTTTTGAGCTAAGACAAATAAGAGAAATGCCGAAATATGGAACCGCTCCACTGAATCTGCCCACAGCCAATGGAATTAAAGTTTAATGCACAGAAGATTTTTAATCAAGCACAACCTTGGAAATAAAATCAGTACCAGAAGATTGAGCATTTCCAAACACCGCTAAGCTTAAACAAAATGATAAGTAGAACAATAAAGAATTAGTCGGCAACTAATACATGGATGGGTGAACATGGGAACTAGCAAAACAGGAGGAACAAAAAAGAGAGAGAAACCACACCCAGCAATAAAATCCAAAATCTATCAATAGCAATACCAAAATTGATCCTCAGCTTCCTTCTTCTGAGGTGCCAAGAAGTACTAAGTTAAGGGAAGAGGGAATCATTTTTTGTGTTGCAATTCTTCAAGTTAGAGAGGAAGAAAGTTGGGTAAGATTTACGCATAAACTGAATACTAGCAATAAATCGACACCATATGAGGATAGTGCTAAAGTAATGCTGCTAACATTTCTAGGGAAGTAGGTTCTGCAACCATTTCTACTTGATACATTTTTGTAACAAACAAAATGTTTAACTCTGCACCTAAGTACTCTGAGCACTTCTCTGTGCACATATAACATAGCAGATCAGAAGTAATCATTTATCTGAGTGTTGGGCTATACCACACACACTGTCAGTCAAAACAATGATCCACGAAGGACTCGACAATCATCACCTTATTTGTATTTTGTGGGTTAAAGTTTTATTTTAGTTCACATTTAAGAAACAACCCCAAAAAGTGAAAGACAAGTCCACTAATGATGGTGAAACCAACAACGTGAAACGGGAGTTAATCTAAGGTCTCTAAGACTCTATGTAACCATGAGAACCGTAAAAATGTGGATGTGAAGATTGATGCCTAGTCATATAAGGTTAGAGAATATTAGAAATGATCACAACAGACAGAGGTTCAAGTTCGCACTTATAAAGGATAAAATAAGAGTAAAAATGTTATGGTCTAATTCTACATAAACCTTCAAATGTACAATCTAGTAAATGTGACTATGATGGTTCAACGTGCTTAACAAAAGACGAAGTAGACATAAACCTTCAAATGTACAATCTAGTAAATGTGACTATGATGGTTCAACGTGCTTAACAAAAGACGAAGTAGACATAAAAATCATATAGACGAAGTTTCAAAAAAGACTCTCCCAAAATTAACGAGGATTTAGGTAAAAACATTCGAATGGAAGTAAACGATTCATATACGTGATACCGACTAGTTGTTAAGGCGTAGATATACCTATGATGTTATCATGCTTAGTCACTTAAAGTGAGTAATAAATTAAAAACTAAGGTTTATAACTCAGAGAAGCATTGCTTTGAAGCTCAACTTCAATCATTCAGGCACAAATGAATCACAATTAAAGACAATTGATTCTTTGTATCTAACTTCTAAATATGAAAAAAAAAAAAAAAAAAAAGAGGAATGCCTACTTTCCACATATGCTTTCTTTTTGTTGTCGTTGTCATCTTCTTGAGTTTGTAATACCTCTTCTTCTTCTTTTTAGTTTGTTCACCTACAAGTACCGGGTAACTCTGTCAACCAAGACTTGGACATATAGGAAGAAATCATCTAGTGTATTTGCCTACACTAGGATTTGATGGTTCTCATCCACCTCATTGACCACTAGGCCACATCCCCCATTTCAACCCACTTACTCTGCATCCTTGATTTACCTCTCTTTCTATTCTACCAACCATGAATCTTCTAATATGCAAATCACCTTCTTTTACTACTATTGATTTTGAGTTTTTGTTGTTGCTTCTTTTCTACTCACATAGTAAAATTACTAAAGTAATTAATTATAAATTTAATCCTAAAAAAGATTTCTATTTCATGCTTGATTAACAAGAATATTGAGTATCTTCCCTTTCTTTTTCTTTTTTTTTTTTGTGCATAAACATCAAATTTCCACCTGAACTTACCTTGTGATTGACCTTTTTTGAGAACGGTAATAATTAATCTCAATTAATCTATATATCCACAGGTATACTACAACAAAAGTGTCGTCCCCCTTCAAAAGAGTTGTATCTTGCAAAATCTACTGAGATCTACTAGTTACAGCCAATCAATTGCATTTAAAATATCTTCTGTATGACCTATCACTACTTATTTACACTAAAAATAATAGAGGCCTAGACAATTCAACTTGATTTTCTGAATGTTGTTAGCTTCCCCTCAAAACACCTCTGGTTTCTTTCACTCCAGACAGTCCACCATATACTAGCTAGGACAATCTTCCATCTCTCCTCCTTTTTTTGTTGTATTGCCATCCCTATTCCAGCACTTTAGAACCTCTGATATGCTTCCTGATTTCACTCATTTGATCTTTCTTTTTGAGATGAACATCTGCCACAATAGACCTGTCCATTTACAATGTAAAAAGAGATGGTTGATTGTCTGCCTATTTTTCACATTACTAACATCTTAGAACAAAGTTGAAATTTTCTTTTGTTACGATTCTCATGAGTCGGTACTACCTCCTATACCAATATCCAGGTAAAGCAATTCACCTTATAGGTATTTTTGTTCTCCAGATCATCCTCCATGGCCATCCTATCTCTTGTGGTTCTATTGAGATCAAATCTCTATAAGTAGAATTGACAATGAAGCTTCCACTGTTGTCCACCTTCCACACCAAAGCTGCCATGGTTGACATTTCCCCATCATTTAGGTGGTTTTAAAATAGAGATTTCATCCTTGTCCTGTCCATAATTCAGCTACAGTTGCTTGTTGGAGTTGACAAAGTGTGTATAACCACACCACCTATGATTCCAGAATGCCACCTTCTCACCATTGCCTACTTTAAAATATGATATGTTTATGACCAGAGGCCATAAATTTCTTATAGATCTCCATACACTGCAATTGTATGAACTGGTCACCAACTTCGTCATCCACTTATCCTCCATACCATATTTTGTTGTGATTACTTCCTTCCATCATGAGTTTTATGGAGATACAAATTTCCATAACTATTTTATCAAGTTGTTGTTCTGGATGTTCAAACCTTCTCCTTTCTTGATGACTTTTAGCCTAAGTTGCTCGGACTCTTACAAAATGTCGACGGGTACGTGTTGGATCCTCCAAAAATAGTGTATTTCAACATTTTTGGAGAGTCTGAGCAACTTAGCTTTTAGATCCTCCCATTTAACCAGATGATACTTCTTCTATCTAGTTTCATTGTCCTACCATAAGAAGTTCCTTCGAAGTGTGTCTACTCTCTGTCACACTAACAGGAGAAGGAAACACAGACATCATATAGGAAGGTAGGGCATCCAAGACACTATTGACCATAGTCAATCTGCCTCCCAAGGATAAATATTGACTCTTTCAGTTTGTCAACTTCCTTCACACTTCACTATTACACCATTCCATGTCTTTTGACTTGCTTTTTGCCCCCAGAGGCATCCCCAAGTAAGTTGTTGGTAACTCACCCACTTTGCCCCCAATTTTCTAGCTAACTCCTCAATATTAGCTACTGCATTGACTGGGTATATGACTCTCTTACCCTGATATATGCGCAATCCTGACACAACCTCAAAAATGATGAAAATGACTTAATTTCATAATATGCTCCTCAACTGCTTCACAAATCACTATAGTATCATCATCATACTATAGATGAGTTATCTCTAGGTTGCTTTCTGCTCTATCCTCCACTTGGAATCCTCTTATACAACCAAGTCCTTGGCTGTTTGGATTAGATTACTCATTCTTTCCATTGCAAGGATGAAAAGAAAAGTGGATGGATCCCCTTGTCTTAATCCCCTTTGATATGGAAAGAAACCACATGGGCTTGTGTTAATCAACGCTGAGAACTTTACTATGCTAATACACTGTTTGATCCATCTGAGCCATCTGGTACTAAACCCCATCCTTGGTAGCATGTTCATTAGGAAGTTCCAATTCAAGCGATCATATGCCTTCTGAATATCAAGTTTGCATATAATGCAAGGCTAATTGCCATTCTATCTGGAATCAACACATTCATTAGCTATCAAAACTGCATCTGTAAAATCTGCCTGGGTAAAGACCATTTGCTGTCTACTAACTAGCATGTGCATAACTCTCTTCAACCTTTCTACCAGTAGTTTTGCAACGATCTTATATACTTCCCCCACTAAGCTAATGGGTCTGAAGTTATTTTATTTCACTGCACCCACCTTCTTGGGAATCAAAACCACAAAGGCTGCATTTATACTCCTTTCAAACACTCTTTCCTCAGAGAAATTTTGAACTGCTAGTAACCACTCCTTCCTCAGAAAAATTTTGAACTGCTAGTAACCATCTGTGTTTATGATGTACCAGCACTGCCTAAAAAAAAGTCGTAGAAAAGCAATCTGGACATGGAGCTTTGTCCCCAGCACATGCCTTGATGCTTTCTAGAATTTCCTGAGCCTCAAAAGGTGCCATGTTGATTGTTATCTTCTTCATCAATCATAGGGCAATCTCTCATTTCTAGATATGGCCTCCATTCTTCTGTTTTGAGTATAACTTTTCATAGTAGTCTATGATTTCCTTCTTCACCTCTTCTGGATTAGTTTCAATTTCTTCCCTGACTTCTAATTTGTTAATTGTGTTTAGTCTTTTGTGTGCATTTGTTGTTTTGTGAAAGAAGCATGTTTCTGTGCCCCTGCTTGAGCCAAACTACCCTAGATTTTTGTCTCCATGTTGTTTCTTCATGCTTGATTGTTTCCTCAAACTCTACAATGAGAGCTAGTCTAGAGGCTCTCTCCCCCTCCTCCAAAGTTCTCTGTTCCTAAATCTATTCTATCTAAGCTAATTGGTTTAGTGTTCATTGCTTTTGTTGCTTCAAATTTCCTCTTACTCCACTCCTTCGACTTTCCCTTTAGAGCTTTCAGCTTTGTTACCAGTATGAAATCAGGTTTCCCATTGGAGTCAAAGGAGTCCTACCGACTTTTGACTGTCATTGAACTCTTCTATGTTCAGCCACCAGTTTTCGAATTTAAAGTAAGACTGTTGCCTCCCAATCTCCACATTGTAGCAACAATGGTGAGTGGTCAGAAACAATTCTCTGTAGAACAAATTGCTTGATGTTTCTGAATTTTGTATCCCATTCCACTGAGAAAAAGAATTTGTCCAGTCTTGTAGCTGCGGTGTGTCTGTGTCCTTTCCTCCCAACAACAGGAAAGAAACAAATTTATGGATTCTGGTCTGTCTTGATGCGCCAGATCCGGCCAACTCTGTTTGCATGCAGCATCAAAAAACAACCTCCCCGGGTTAGTGAACCTTCGAAGAGCTGGGATTGACGGCTTGCCCAGGAATCTGAGAATCTTTGAAGCAATTTCAGACCAGCCAAGATTAGAATCAACCTCCGAAATAATAATAGCACTTTTCCTGTCTCCCCTCCAAGTCTCAATTCGTAGAAAGCGCCCATGAACATTGTATTTTTTTGATATACTCTATGTAGATCATTCTGTTGCTTTTTTCCCCATCTCCTGTAGAAGTTTTCAGAGCCCCGAGAAGCCTGTTGTAGTGCATTGCAAACCCATCTCAGGTTGCTTTCGTCGATTTTTATTTTGCTGGAGAAACGACTACTCCATTCACTGAATAAGAACCACCTAAACTAGCCTTCGTTAATATCCTTAACTTCAAAAGACTTATCACCTAAAATGAAGAAACAACTCCCACCCATAATAAAGCAAAAAGAGAGGGAAAGAAATAACGAGGGGAGAAATTTCCGGCAGTCGGATTACCGAAGAGAGAAACTAAGGCCCAGAAGGGCCCTAGAAGGAAGTCCTCGAAAAGTGTGCCTAGGAGCATTTTTGGACTAGCAATGGGGAAGCTCTCAATAGTATTTTGAAAATATTACTAACCCTATGCTGAAAGTTAAAGAATTCTGCATTAATACTCTATACTTTTGGTGTAAAGAAGAGGGCATAGATGAAGTAGGACAGCTAGTAGATTTCTTAGGTGCTCTGTAATTATGATTACTTTCCCTTGTAATTTTTTGATGGTTGCCAGCATATCCTAAATGCTGAAGAATACAACTTTACCTTTCTCAAAAAAAAATTACACTAAATTCCTCTCTATCTTAGTAATTATTTGGTCAAACAAACATGTCAAACTATGTAATTACACCCAATTTCAGTTTCCCTGTGGCTTTTCAAACAGGCCCTTCGTATTTTGAATGAATGAGCCTGAATAGAGCAGAATGGACCAGAGGATTCATATAGTCGACCATGATCAATATAGGATTGAGAATAAATTGATTTGAGTGATTTTCTTATGAAAAGGTAAATTAATTGATCAAATGATTGATTGACATTGAGATGCGACACTGTATGGACCACAAACATGCTAAAGAACAAACTAGCCTGTCAATAGCAGATCGATAAGAAATTCTTAATCATTGCAATAGAAGGTAAATACTACGAGAACATAACTCACCATAATATACTAGATTGTGAACGTTATCCTTGCTGTAGCGTTTGAATACGTTGCTCTTTATTTCCGTAAAATTGTTTGATACAAGCAAAGTAAATAATGCATTGTTGTGGGAAACTATACAGGTTGACAAAGTGATGGCTTGAGCTAGCAGGATGAAAGAATGAACGAGTGTGAGGAGTCAAGGAAACCAGATAAATACGAGGAATGAAATTTTGTGATATTGGCCAAAATACAGGAAAGGAAAAGGATATTTGATGAAGCCACAGCTACAACTTCATCCACAATAAATCTTCTAATCCAATATTGCATACTTTCTGTTGAGCTATTTGCAAGCCCTTCTGCTGTATTAAAAAGAGTCTGCATAACATCTCCACCAAAGCTTTGGCATAGTTTATCAAAAACCTGCCAAAGAAAGGCAAATGTCACCTCAAATTTGTCTACAAATTTCAGAAAAGAGTATCAATTAAAAAAAAAAGTATAGTGAATGGTGTTAAGACAGGAACATGCACATATAATAGACCATTGTCTTGTACCAGACTGGAACAGAAAGGATATTTGATATCTGAATATATATTATACACACACACACTTTGAAGCATATACATGAATTACATTCTATGAAATTAATTAGAGTTCAAACAACTTCAACATTATGAAGACCTATTATAGATCAACTAGTTCGCTTCTCACCTCCAACACATTGTAAACCACATAAAGCTTGATTGTTCCTTGACCACGGATCATGTGATAGATTAGGCTGATATCTGCCATAGAAAATTGGGAACAGGGGTAAGCCTAACCAAAAGAGCCGAAATAAGAAAACCATGAAATGAAGAGTCAAAGCTCAGATGTGTGGTTAGGGAAATTAGCATGTGACAAATATTTAAAAGTATCGGTGAGGATTAAAGAATCTAATTGTACCTGTTTGTTGCAACAAAATCGCTCCACTAGCCAGGGCAACACAACAACCAATATCAAAAAGCTCAACTGCGGAAAGTTTCTTGAACTGCCTGCCATGAGCATGGTCAGGTTATTTTGTAAACATACGCTGCAGTTAAATAGATTTACTTTAACACAACAAAATCAGGGTCAAGAAAGGTAAGGAGCTAAGAAAATAAAGTAAAGACATGCTTCAGATGGGAGGGTGAACAATTTTTGTTAAGAGTTACCATAACCAACAACAATAACAGGGGCAAGAAAAATAAAAATAAAATAAGGACAAATTCTCTGCTTTGAAGGACAAATCAAGATGGCAGTCTCTCTTTTTCCCTCTAAAATTTTGATGGAAAATCTCCTACTTCAGAGGTAAACAATAAAATAACTTTAAAAGCAATACACCCCTAACCTCCACCCTCTTAGGCAGTTGAGGGCATTACCCTTGTTTTAACTGATAGTTCCTCCCATAAGTTCCGCTCAGAAAATTCACTTAACCAAGGTACTATTACTTAACATTAACAAAAACTTCTCCAGGTGCAACTGGAGAACACTCTTGGAGAAAACATTACCTCTGGGGCACCAATCGAACAACTATTTTCAACAAAAAGAAACTCAATTTCTCTTTATTGATAATCCATATAACTCCTAAAATTATTTTCTTTCCAGGGACTGAAATAACACAAGACGCAAGCTGATACTCCATGAATTTCATTTGGTAGCAGAAGTTGTAACAAGTTTTCTTTTTAATTTTATGAACCATAACATATTTCTGATAATTAAATAAAATGGTACAATTGGAGTAATATCCAATCTCTGGACATGAAGATATGCCCAATCACAAGTAAACCCAAACAAAACACAAGACATAAAGGTATAGACAATCAGTAATAAACTCTCAAAACCACAGAAAAGGAGAAATCTGTAATCAATACACCCACCAATGACCATCCCTCCTCTCATTCAAGTTGAAATTTTAGGCAACACACACCATATTCCAGCTACAACTTCACACCAAAAGAATTGATGAGTAACCCAGTAATTGAAAACCATTGACAGATACTTTATTCCCAAAAGTATCAGTGCCACCAAAAATTATCAGCTTCTTTGAATAGACAGTTTGTTAGGAAGAAAAGATTGCAGAATGAAGGAGAAATTTGCCTATTCCCCTCAATTTTGGCTCGAGATATTATAGTGATTACATACGTCGTAGTTTTTCTAAAAAACTGATCCTATGCATGATTACATACCTAATATTTGCTTAAATATGATATGCATATCAAATTAAATCAAATCTAAACAATCCAAATATATGTAAACCATAGAACAATCATAACACTCCTCAAACTGGACTAATTTGATATTACAGAAAAACTTCTGAACCCAACTGCTGTGAGGTCACAATGGTATGATGAATTATTTTAGAACTGTCCGATAGACAACTCTCCCGGATAGTGGAGATACCAAAAAAATCATTTCAAGATCAAACAAAAGGAATAGGAAAAGTATGAGATACAAACCTTGCCTTCAGAAACCTCCAACAGATCATGATTAACCTCGTTGGCATAACAGTTAGCAGTGAAAGGAATGAATCCAAGCAGACAAAAAAACCAACATCAATAAGCTGCAAAAGCAACAGTCTTGTCATCAATGCAGCCAAACCAGCTTGATAGTTTCTGAGACAAGACCATAGCCAAGAAGAACTACAAAGAACAAGGAATGGACCTCCCAGCCTACAGTTAGTTCGGAAAGATATTGGGAAGGAAAAAAAGAAAAGATCCTGTTTGCACTATCCCACTCTGGGGTAGATAATTAACAGAGGAGCAAAAGATGCATGTCAAGTAGTCAACAACAGGCAACTCAGAGCAATTAAAGAATGACGTACGCAAAATAATTTGAGAATGTTACATATAGCAGTGCCTTTATAAAGTATATACCAGCTCACATCGCCATGGTAAGCGGAATATAGTATCATAAACTCTTTCCCGCTCTTTCTCATTCCCAAGGGCAATTGTACTCCTTAAAGAATTACCAGCATACATCTCTTCCATGAAGCACTTCACTGGTGACTTATCCACAGGAAATGTTTCTAACAAAATACCATACAACGTAAGTGAGAGAAAAGAATGGATACATGGGAAGTTGTCTTTTGTAACTAAATAATTAGAATCAAAATTCAATTTAGAGACAAATGGCGACCTCCCCACCTCCCACCACCCAACAAGAGGAATTTACTTTTGTATTATATTTAGGACAAAGTCAAATGCTAAATAACATTCATGAATCCATTTAAAGTACAATGACGCTGTTGCTCAACATAAAAAGAGAAATGAAGATTAAGGCGCCTCATCCAAGCTTCTCTTTAGAACTAGAATTTCTCAATCCAAGTACTAATTGCCATCGTTTCTCTACATTTGTATTCATCACAACATTATAGCATTCAAGTACGTATATGCATATTGATTGCCTTAGTTCCCTTGTGTACCATGGACAATATAAATTCTTGTAGGTGCTCATGACATAACAATGCCATAATTTGGTGATATCTGGGGGACTTCCCCTCCAACTGATTTTTAATATCATCTGCTAAAGGATCATTAGCATTCTTCTTTCACAGGAAAATAGAATAGAAAGGAGAAAATTCTGTATTTAGGAAAGCTAGAAACTTTCTTTTCCACAGTTGTAGAAGCAATTGGTACAGATAAAGAGACACTGACAGAACCTACAAGTGTTGCTTCTCTCATGAAAGGATCCTTATTTATTTTGAGGTAAAGCGCCCTAAAAACAGTAAGCACGAGTGTAAAGGTTTTTAGTTATTCTACAGGATGGTAGACCTAGGATAACTACATTTGCTAGGGGATTTAGCAATATTCTATCAGTTCCTAACTTCATAAGATTGACACTATTCACCTATCCAATTTCATTAACATGTAGTCCCTCTACTCCATTTAGTTGACGTACTTCAAATTTTAGTCCTTCCCAAAATTACGGCATCTTCCTTAAAAAGCAAGTATTAGCAATTTAGAGTATTGCTTGTTTGATGTGATACCTTTGTACGCTTTTAGCATCTTCTGACATCATTTCATTGTTGTACAGTATATCTATCAACCACAAACATAAATCATTCAAATACATTCATGCAAAATGGGAGGAAAGGAGCTAAAGCTGTCCCCAGTTGCCATATATTGTTAATACTTGAGTCAGAACACACTTAAAGAATAACATTCTGATATTGGCAAATTGGCAGGAAATGAACAGCGTTTAAGAAAAAATAAAACGAGGTAAATACTAACGATTGGGATCTTCAGCCATCAACTTCTTCCAATCTAAAGACACTTCCTTTTCCAAACTCCTCCCTGCAGTCCCATCCATATTCAAATTCACTTCAACTCTCGAATTTGGCCTTGGATCCAATTCCTTAACACTTTCACTTTCTCTCTCGACAATCTGTGGTGACCCAACACTCTCTTCAGTCACTCCATTGACCATTACATTTCTCTGTCTCAACTCCCCAAACGGAAGTCCAGTAACTGAACTCCCTAAACAATTACTGTGAGGCATTGGAGGCGGCAGTGTCTCATGATCCTCACATACCACAATACTACTGCTCTAAGAAATACTGTAACAATAACCGTTAAATTCTCCGACGGTAAATGAGTGGTGTAGCTGCTCATCTTCTGAAATTGTGGAATGTTCCGTGATTCTCTTATGCTTCTTCCTTTTCTTCTTCTTCTTGCGATTTACGGTAGGGCTTGTGGTATCATCGATCTGAAGAAGCTGAGGAGAGGGATCAGAATTTGATCGGAGGCAAGTCGAATTAATGGAGGAATCGTAATCGTAGTCGTCGTCTAAGATGGAAGTTGAGAGAATGTCAAATGAGAACTTCCGTCCAGTTGATCTCAAAGCCATTGATGAAGATTAGAGCTATGCCGATGTTGATGGTTCATGGAGGTTGCTGATCGGCGGTTACACGCTCTACTAAGAAAGGAGGAAGGAATCAGAGGCCGATGGTAGAGGTGGTGGTGAAGATTTAGGGATCTCTGGATGGGTTGGATTTTTGACTGCGAGACCTACTGGCTTCCTTCCTATCTCAACTACATTGATAGTCCGTTTTTGGTAAATTAATAGGCAACTTTTGTAAATACCAACTGCGTAGTACTTAATTATATTTTATTTTTATTTTTTAATAATTATAGAAAATCTCAAATTTTAATTTTCGTAATATATTACTGAAGTTTGAATACATAACTTTTTTGATATATAAGTATCGATATATAACTCTTATGTATTAATATTAAAGAGATACATAAGTTTTATGTATCAGTAGCACGAAAAGTACTTCGATACATGATTTTTGTCATATTTTCAATCAAAGATATCTTTCTTATGTATCTGTAACCTAAAATTTAGTAAGATACATAGTTTTTGTACATTTGGTGGAGGGCCGCGTGATATATCTTTTTGTCCTTTTCAATCAGATACATCATTCTTATGTATCTCCATTAACATCATCATCTTCAACCTCCATTGACGAATCTACGATGGTAAACCCACTAGCAACTGCCATTGAAACACAATTTTTGAGTTTGCAGCAATAGAGACTATGGCGAGAGAACTCCAAAATTTTCAACCTTTGAAGTTAAACTCCGACTGTAATTCAATCGGACGGAAATTGAAGCAAAGGGAAGAGAAAAGACGACATTTCAAATCTTTGGAGTTAAACTCCGACTGTAATTCAATCGGACGAAAATTGAAGTAAAGGGATGAAAAAATGAAAGGGAAAAGAAAACGAAGAAGAACAGTATTATTTCGAGGCATATACAACTTGCTGTGAGGAATGATGATGAATTGAGCAAGTTGTTGGGATCTGCTACCATTGCTAATGGTGGAGTTTTGCCTAATATTCAACAGAATTTGCTTCCAAAGAAGATTGTTAGAGGGAAAGAAATCTGCACTGTTTCGCAGGAATTTTAGATCTCTAGGTTGGGTTGTGAATTGGATTTGGGATTTGGGGTAGAGAGTATTATGTATTCGATGGTTTAGAGAGAAAAAGTAAAAAAAAGGATTTATGTAATTATTTTAAAGGGTTGAGATTTTAAGTAATAATGGTAAGTTAAGACGTAGTATTATGTAGTTTATCCTAAATTAATTTGGAGTATTTACCATACATAAGGATACTTACCTAAAATTATCAAATATATCTATATTTTGAGTTTTATAGCAAATATCATCTTTGTAGCTTAATTTTTTTCACTTGTAACACTTTGAATTTTCGTGCGAAGAGTTGAACATTTCTACGTAAGTAGTTAGACCCGAACCCAATGATATGAAGATCAAATCTTAAGTGTGGGAAGAGTACTGGATGTGAGTTAAAGTCATAAGAAACCTGTTGCATTGAGTTGATAGCTTCTATACCAATTGAGTTTTCATATAAATTTTTACTAAGTTTAAATTCAAACAAGCATTCCTCTTGGAATATGAAGAGTTATGTGGCTCATTACCCACCAAATTAAAGGTTTTTGAGTCTAGTTTTCAACGCTATCGATTGTTCGTCGATCCAAGTTTTGAGTAAAAAGTTATGTATGTTTTACTAAGGGGCAGTCATAACAAACGGGTTACCGCCCAAAATGCCTAGCGCGGCACCCCAGGAGATACCCTAATCCTTTTGGGTAGTGAAGTCTATGCTCCTCGCCCATTTAAGGAAATTTTCGTCCTAGGGTTTCTAAAACTCTTATGCACGTTCAAAATCAATTTTTATTAGATGAAAACACTTACGAACTTAGCATTTTTCATTCCTCATTTTCTCTCAACCTAAATCAAGAAGGGTTTCAAGGAAAAGCTACTCTCAAGGCTCAAAAAGGGCAAATCTCTTAAGTTTCTTCTCCAAGTTCTAGCATCTTCTAAGGTATGTAAGGCTATCTCTTCTCATGATATTCCTCTAGATTTATTTTCCTAATTTGTATGAATCTCATGAAAAGATTAAGTTTAGAAGAAAACTCTCATGATTTGAATTCTCTTTAATTCCTTATGTAAATGTCTTGAAATCTCTCTTCATGCCTCATATCTCATGATAACTCTATTCTATGTGATTTTTCGTAGATTCTTCTACATGAACTCATGAATGTTAATGAAAGTTACGTGCCCTTATGCTAAATTTTATGTTTTTATGATTTCTCAAAAAAATAAAAAAGTTGTGTATCTTATGATCCTTATGAATCTAATGAAACCATGAATCTCATGAAACTTATGATTGGTATGAAATCTTATGATCCTCGTGGAATCTAATAATCCCTTATGAACCCCGAATGATAAACTTTTAAAAATACATACTCCATGATATATGATTTTCCTAATTTATGATCTTACAATATGAACTGTCTTGACTATGAGTTTGCTATAATCACATGATCGACTTAACCATAAACTATGTTAAATAACTTGAATTTTCCAAAATCTTCATAACCTCCATAATGTCATGAAATCTGATGAAGCATAGACATTATAGTACTATGCCTTGTTTTGATGATTTGAAAAACTTGTTGGGGGACCAGATATGCTGCCTAAAGAACATGATCCATTTCTCTGAGTCAACTGTATAAGAATCTGGTTCTTAGGAGGAACTTGCTTCATATGTTTGTCATCATCAAAAAAGAGGAAATTGATGATGCATAGTTACTATGGTACTATGCTTTGTTTTGATGATTTGACAAACTTTCTGAGGGATAGGACATGCACCAGACCAATCTCAGGGGAATAAGGGAATCAAGATCTTAGGAGGAATAAGGGAACAAGTTGTATGATTGGTAGGGATATTAGTTCATAAAGACCAGAAGAAAGGATCAGGTACGTACACCAGGCTATTCTATACAAGTCAACTCTGACAGTTGTCCATAGTTGTAAAGGTGCACTAACTGTGAAAGCTTGTAGTACTGTGGTCCATCCCTCTCAACCAATAAGAAAAACTCAAGTCTTTCCCTCCCACAAGATCCATATATATATATATATATATCATTATGTGGGATGAAAATCTAGATTTTTCATATCCTAAATTGATATTTCTCTCAGCAAAACCGCCTCTATTTTCAAAGCATAAGGCAATTCTAACAAGGGATAACTGCTCTCAAACTATAGATGTTTAGGTTCTTTGTTGTTTGAGTCTTTCGTAATTTGTTCTTAAATTGTAAACCTACTCCTCATTAAGAGAAGCATTGTGTAGGTGTTGGTGGTCTTAGATTTATCATTTGCAAGCGTTGTATCAACTAGAATTAGCTGATATGGTGGGCTAGAGTTAGCCGTTATTTATATCAGCTAGAGTTAGTTGATAGGTTGGGGCTAGAGTTAGCCATATTAATGTCAGCTAGAGTTAATTGATGTTGTAGACTATAATAGAGTTATTGTATTGAGGCTTGGGATAGATCTATTACAAAGGAACAGGGTTAGGAGGTTAACCTTAGGACTACAAGAGGTTGTAATCAAACGTTGCTCTTGTTACAGTGAAGTTGTTGATGAAATCCTACAAGGTAGGTTGTGGTTTTACTCTATTGAGCAAGTGGTTTCCACGTAAACATCATATGTCCTTACTTTACTGTTGTTTGCATTCTGTTCTTGTTGCTCTTCATTTTCCTTATACAAGGATCAGGTATCGAATCAGGTCCTCATTGTTATGGTGGACTCGTATAAAGCATTAATTGATATTAGAGAGAGTTCTTACTAAAAGGTTAACACCTAGGAGAGATCCTGTAAGATGGATGCTCCACCAAATCTTAAAAAAAGTCGGTCAACTGCTAGAAGATTCCAAAAAATGGTTAGACGAATTGGTGAATTTTCAAGAAAGGGAAATATGAGCAGATACCAAAGTGGAAATGATAGCTATCACAAATGCAAAAAGCCAGGTCACTACATCAAGGATTGTCCACTCCATAAGCTTGATTACAAAGATTACATCAAGAACAATCCTGAGATGGCACACAACAAGAACCTGGTCCCTGATAAGTTCAAACAAAGGACAGTTATAGACAAAATAGTCAAACAAGAACTAGCCGCGTGGAGAGACTCCTCAAGTGATTCTAAATGTGAAGGAAGAGCAGAAGAGACTTCTATGATGGTGGTTAAGGATGAATCTTCAACTTTCTATTCTCGATTTGCTCTCATGGCTACCTCAGATGATGAAGACAAATATGAAGTGAGTTTTCTTGATTTCAAACAAAATCTTCAAGATTACTCTAGGAGAGAGTTGAGGGCCCTAGCCGCTGTTCTAATTGATGCTTATCATGATTTGTTGAAAGATAAGGAGTCCTTAATTGATGAATTGGCTGAATCTGAATTTGGAAGGGTATCTTTGTCTATCAAAGTTTTTGAATTGGAGGAAAAAGTTGAACAAATTTCTCTTGAAAAAAGTGTGCTTAATGATAAGATTAAAATCAACTTTGAATGTGTTTATAAAGAAAAGAAAAAAGGGAGTTATATTCAGTTTGATCTAAAAGACAAACTCAGTAAGATCAAACTAGATCTCACTGTCTCTCTTGAACAAAATAGGGAACTACAGGAGGACCTAGTCAGGATTAAGGATGATCTTGAAAAATCTCTTCATTTGACCGAGTCCTCAAAAGCTTTATGTTGTATTGGCAAAATAAATCCTAGGTCTGGAGAAGGTCTTGATTTTCAAAAGAAAAGGACACCTCATAATCTTCACAACAAGCATGGTTCAAATTTTAATGATTGGTTGTGTACTTATCATGGTCAAAATGGCCATTACAAAGATGGTTGCCAGGTTTGGATTATTGCTTAAAGGAAGAATCTGAAGCATGTTGGTACTAATGGGGATTCAAAGGGACCTAGTCCCGTAATGAAAAAAATGGCTCCGCCTACTTAGATAAAAAAAATCTCATTCACCCTTTCTTTTACTACAGGGGACCTAAGTTAATTTGGGTTCCTAAATCTAATCAATGATTGTGCTTGTAGGGTGAAGTAAGAGGAGGCAGTCAAAAATAGTTTATAGATAGCGACTGCTCAAAGCCTATGATAGGAAGGATAGAAGATTTTCTCTCGCTCAAAGGCTTTCCAAGGGAAAGCATTTCTCTTGTTGGTGGCTGGTTCTCCAATGAATGAAACAATGTATCAAGACATCATTGGATCTTTGCTCTTCTTGATGGCTAGCAGGTCCAATGTTATGTTAAGTATGGGAGACAATTCTGATTTGGTTGAATATGTTGATGCCGACTATTCTAGGTATTTGGCAGATAAAAAGAGCACGTGAGGAATGACTCATTTTCTTGGATCTTCATGTATCTCATAGAGGACTAGGTAGGAGGACTAGGTAGCTGACAGTTTAACAAAGGCACTGAGTAGGGAGCACTTTGAGTGAAATTGTTTTAAGCTTGGACTGATGAAGATGAATTGATCCCTCCTTCATCAAAATCTCTCTCTAGTGGCTATGATCCGACTGTAGGTATCTAGGTAAGGGTTTATTGATTATGTCTAACACAGCTCTATACTATTGTAGGTATGCACGCATGGAAATAAGGGAGAAAACAAGAAGTGAAGATCATCTAGGCAGGTCAAAGTATGTGTTCAAAAGTTCAGAAGAGGGACCAGGTTCCTCTTCACAGGTTAGTACCACTAACTACACTCATAAAAGCTTTGAAACTATCTTCAAATGCCACATAGATTTTTTTCTCTTTCCCACTCTTCTGTAATGTTGTCATGTCATTTGAAACTGAATTGTCATCTCCCTTCCTTGACATGTTACATTGATTCTTCTTTTCTTAAAGGCATAATCCTAACTGTTCCTTCATTTTAACACCTCTTCTAAAAAACAACCAAAAATTCTTCGAAACCCTTAGTATGACAGTTTCTTCTAAACTCTTTACTCCCAAATCCAACTCTTCTTACTAAACCACCTTCTAAGAAATTTGGTCTGGTGATAATTTTTCAAGCAAAGGTTCTGATGAAAATAATAAGGTTTAAGATCAAGGTCAGGTCTCTCAACAAAGTCCAATGGAGTTTGGTAAAAATATACAAGAAAAGGAGGAAGTAAATGTCATGTAGGAAACTGCACACATTCACGAACCTGGTTCCTCTACTATGTCCAGACAAAGAGAAGGGGTTGAATCTGGTATTGAGATGTCTGAGTGTTCTAGGGAGCAGTTGTTTGAGGGAAATTTTCGGAGGAAAAGAGGAAAGTTGTCAAACATTCTGGCTATGGGAGAGTAGTTAGTAGCTCAATACTTGACATCAATGGCAAGAGGTGATACTAGAATAGGTGGCATTGGTGTTGGTAATGAAACTACTTTAGCCTCACAAGAATTTGGGTCTTCAGTTTAAGTGGCCCATTGTAGAGAAAAAAGGAAAGAAAGGAAGTCAGGATACCGATAAAGCTCAAATACACTCTAGGAATTGAATATACACGGTCGTTAACAATAATTTTACCCAACTTAGGAGTCGAGGTCGAATCCACAAGTAATGAGAGCAATAACTTCACTCTTAAGTGTCACAAACAGCTATAAGTTGGCACGCAATGCTATGAATCAAACTATAAAGTAAAAATGGGGGTTTTGTTTTAAATAGTTTCATATCAAGTTAACAATTTCAATGTTGGTTTGTCAAAATGAATGCTAAAAGATTGTAATCAGTGGAGTTGTAATTAGTGGAGTAAAGCACTTGGGGTTATGCCTTCTTGAGAATAACTATATGTGTGGGTGAGTGAAAATGCACCTAAGATTTGATTACTAGATATGACTAGGCTTGGTTTTAGGTATTGGTGATAATTTCTCAATCCACCACTAAACTTCACATGGTTTCTTTCAAACACCCAAGTGTCTACACTACCAAACAACCAATAACCTCAAGATGGGTAATCTATTTCTAGCATCACCTCTTAAATGAGTGTAACTCAAGTTTTTGTCAACTAAATCTCATCACTTTTGTCTTCTCTTTCAAGCAAGACAAGAGTTCCAAACATAGGCTAAGTTTGTAACCCTAACCTATTAGCTAAAACATATAGATTTAGCTAAAATCATAGCATGCAATCTAATACAAAGGTAAACAATCACCACCCATACAACAATCAATACTCAATAATATATAACCCCAAGTTTAGGAAATTAGCTACTCATTGGATAAGAAAGGGGAAATATACTAAATACTTCTTCTATATTCGCTATAGAATTCAAATAATTCACAATAAAAATCCAAACTCCAAGCACAAAGTAGTTAATCCCACAACTAGGGTTTGATTACAATCTTAAGATTCAGAAAAATTGACATAAGATCGGGTTTCAAATGGCAAAAAGGCTTAAATAGCTTCTCAAAATCGGGCCTCATAACTATAGAAATGACACCACATGAAATTCAGTTTAACATAATATTATCATCGATGGGGTCGGCGATGGGCCAAATTGCCCATGGCTCGCCGATTGGACTTTGATTTTGAGCTTTAGTGGCTGATTTCTATCACTTTTGGCGATGGAAATCTTCTTCGCTGATCAGTTTGACCATGCACCGAACTATGCCTTCCATCGCCATTTTGTCTACTATTAAACCTGGCCTGAACTGTCAAGTTTGATGATGGATGACTTCCTTTGGCGATGCGCATAACATCTTAGTGATGCGTCGATTGTCCTTTATGCTACTTTTGTGCATTTTTAGCACCAATATTCAATATTTTTGCTTTCTTTTGCTTTTTCAACCACTTTTTGACCATCACCCTGAATTTAAACCAAAACAATATTAAAACACATTCAAATTAGCATTGAGAACATGGTTTCTTGGTTTTTTAGGTCACATGAGTCGCAAATTTCCGACTTATCAGTTACAAAAGTTAAAGGATGTTGATGTTTTTATTAATGAGGGACCTGTTTCTCCTACTGAGTCATCAAAGAAAAAAGTGCTTGCAAAGGAGTTCACTCATGAAGAAAGACAAGAGATTCTGAAAAAGTAAAAAGTGCTCCGCGACTGGGTGTTTGATCCTAAAATCACTGAATTGCATGCAAGCTTCCTCTAAGTCTGATGGGGGATCAGGTGCCCTAATGGCTCTTCATCAAGAATGAGCTTCTAAAAAATTGAAGTATCTCAGTTGCAAATCAAAGTTGGGAACCTGATCCAAAATCTTCTCCAAGCTCATAAAGATACCAGTGACTTTATGAACTTGATGCTCAAGGCTCTATTTGGCTCCTCATGAATTAATCCTTATCTTGTCTTACTTTCCAATGTCTGTTCCTATCCTCTATCTTTTGCCTATGCTTTATTTCAAAACCTATGTGGCAAGTTGACAGTTCTATTCTTTTATGTATACTCTTTATGGTATTATTAGAACATTATGCATGTCTTGTTGTTGCCAATGTCTCTATGTTTTCTCTATTCCTTTCCCTCATATTAGTGTTTCCTCAGTGGCCATGTGTTAACACGTGTTGATTCTCTCTTCGGCATGGTTTACTATTTGTTCTTTTTAATGATGCCAAAAAAGGAAAGATCTTGGTGAAAGGGGGAATAATGATAATGGAAAGAACTGACGAGTTAGGGGGAATACTGATGACAGGGGGAATAATGTGATAGGGGGAACTGATCGTTAGTGATAGGATAAGCGGAATAATATGATAGGGGGAACTGATTGTTAGTGATAGGAGGTATTGGAGCTGACTTGATATGTAACTTTTCTTGGTTAATGCAGAAAGTGTTTGTCATAGTTAAAAAAGGGGAAACAATTGATATATATGTGGTTTTGATGATGAACAAACCTCATGATGGTACCTGGTACCTGAAATGCATAAACCATTTGGTCAGCTAAAATTGATGTATATATGGTTTTGATGATTGACAAACTCATGAGGGGACCAATTACTAGAAATGAATGAATACATTGTTAACTAGTGTTTGGTAGCACGGCAACAAGGAACTGGAACTAGTTCATAAAGTTGAGTGGGTGCAAATATTCTTTTAAGAAATTTTGTCCTCCAGAGAAACTTGATTTATGTGTTTGTCATCATTAAAAAGGGGCAAATTGATGAAGCATAAACATTATAATTCTATGCCTTGTTTTGATGATTTGAAAAACTTGTTGAGGGACCCGATATGCTACCTAAAAAACCTGATCCATTTCTCAAAGTCAACTGTATAAGAATCTGGTTCTTAGGAGGAACTTACTTCATATATTTTTCATCAACAAAAAGGGGGAAATTGATTATGCATAGTTACTATGGTACTATGCTTTGTTTTGACCTAGGGGGAACAAGGGAATTCAAGATCTAGGGGGAATAAGGGAACAAGTTGTATGATTGATAGGGATCTTATTTCATAAGGACTAGATGAAGGGAGAAGGTACGCGCATCGGGCCATTTCGTATAAGTCAACTCTGATAGCTGTCCACAACTGTAAAGGTGCTACCAACTATAACAACTTGCAGTAATGTGGTCCCTCCCTCTCAACCAATAAGAAACACTCAATTTTTTTCCCTCCCACAAGATCCATATATATATATATATATATATATCATTATGTGGGATGAAAATCTAGATTTTTCATATCCTAAATTGATATTTCTCTCAGCAAAAGCCACCTCCATTTTTAAAGCACAAGGCAATTCCAATAAGGGACCAACTGCTCTCAAACTATAGATGTTTTGGTTCTTTGTTGTTTGAGTCTTATGTAATTTGTTCTTAAATTGTGAACCTACTCCTTATTAAGAGAAGCATTGTGTAGGTGTTGGTGGTCTCAGCTTTGTCATTTGCAAACGTTGTATCAACTAGGGTTAGCTAATAGGGTGGCTAGAGTTAGACATTATTTATATCAGCTAGAGTTAGTTGATAGGTTGGGGATAGAGTTAGTCGTGTTAATGTCAGCTAAAGTTAGTTGATGTTGTAGAAATAGAGTGATTGTAGTGAGGTTTGGGATAGATCAATTACAAGGGAACGGAGTTAGGAGGTTAACCTTAGGATCACAAGAGGTTGTAATCAAATGTTGCTCTTGTTTTTTTAATGTTGCCAGTGAACTCCTAAGAGGTAGGTCGTGGTTTTAACTCCCTTTAGCAAGGAGGTTTCCACTTTAACATCCTGTGTCCTTACTTTACTGTTGTTTGCATTTTGTTCTTATTGTTCTTCGTTTTCATTATACAAGGACTAGGTATTGAATCAGGTCCTCGTTGTTGTGGTGGACTAGTATAAACCATCAAAAACCCTCCTTATGAACTATGACATAATGACATGATCTGTATGACATAACACTACAAAATTCCTTCAAAAATGTCTTCATGACCATTTGTTATGATTTTCATAATCTTAAGCTATGCTAAAAACGACATGAACATTCCAAAGGCTTACTCTTCATAAAGTTATGAAAATTCTTAACTTATGAACCATGATATAATGAATTATGATACTACCTTTTATGAATCCTCAATGATGTTAATGAATAATAAAACCTATGATTATGAGCCTTAAGTGGCTAAACCATAGATATGAGCCTAAAATGGCCAACTTAGAATATTAGTCAAAAAGGACAAAAATAGAAACGAATATGAGCTTAAAGGATTTAGATGATTAACCGAGAAGGTATGGGTCGTAAGGAGTGTTTTCATCCAATTTTGGCCCTCCACAATTTTAATGAATTATTCAAGCTTCTTCAATTTCAAACAATTCAAGATAACTATTCTACAAAAAATTAAAAATATTCCAAATCATTTTCAAGGCAATTTTGCTTAATTTTTTTTATATTACTTTGAAATAATATTTATTTGGAAAATCATGTTTATCAAAATAAATATTTAATTAAGTATGTATCACTTTTTATTAAAATAAGGTAAGTAAGTGTTTAATTAATATTTAATCTATTTTACAAAGTAATTATTTTACTCTGTTAAAGTTAAGAAGCTTGACTAATGATTAGAATAAATTATTTATCTCAAGTTTTATTTTAATTGTATCAGTTTCATCTGATTTCATTCAATTGGCTACAATATAATAGGTTTGGCCATTTTTGCAATTAAAATTCGTCCATAAATCAATTCTCATTTAAGCCTATTTTGCTCTTTTTTTGGACCCAAAATCAGACCAAATTTGGTCCAAAAGACCATCCGACCCGGATCACCATTTCTTTAATCCCCCAATACCTTATTTTCATCTTCATTCCTCCATTTAAATACCAATCATTAACCAAACGAAACCTATCCCCTTCTCCAAATCCGTCACCCTAATTCTCCCCTTTGTCCCTTACGTTTCAAGCTAGAATCAATAAGGTTGTCAATGATTGAGGGTCATTTTGGGAAAATCCTTCATTGTACGACCTTCAACCAATGGTAATATCTGTTTCTCATTTTTTTTCTTTTCAATTTTCCATACAAATCTCTCTAGAAAACCAATTTCTCAGAAGTTTCCCACATTCCAATCTCCCACATCGATTACACTACTATTGAGAATCCTTGTTCCACATCGGTAATTTCTCTTTTGGGATTTTGGGGTTCTATATAAACCCTTCTCTTTCACTATTTATGGACACAGTTTTCACACCTAAAAAAAAAGAGAAAATCCCTAATATTCTGGGTCCTTAGAATTTTGTCAGTTCATTTGCTCATAATTTCGAGGAATCAGGATTCTAGTTCAATTTTGTTCAATTTTGGTGAGAGCCAAAAAGAAGGACTGAGGGCTGAGAAAATCCTCAAAAAACTTGGCTAAACTTAGGTTTAAATATCTAAAAATCTAAAAGTTTAGGGAGGTCTCGATTAACTGTCAAAAGTTTGGTTTCCTCTTCGTTGATTTAAGGTTAAATCGGTGGAATCGAGCTCTTTTAACTCTAGCTCCTTTAACTCCGCATTTGATACAAGAAAGAAAATTGGAAGACAAAGAAACAATGATAATCAAAGATAAAGGATAGAAGGTAGACACAAAAGTGAAATCAAAGACAATCAATTCTATAAAAAAGAAAAGACCTCCTTCAAATATCTAAATAAGCACATAACCTATTAGAAAGATCTCAAGGGAATTAGAATTTTCAAGTAACCATCCTTTCTAAACTTGAAACAATCAAAGGCTTCAACAAGCTCTCAACTCTCAAAAGAGTATTTAGTATTCAATATTCATCAACATAATCTAACTCTAAAATGAGCTATGCTCTACTATTTATAGACTAGACTACTAGTTACAAAAATACCCTTAATAAATTAAGGGTCTTCTTAGTCAAAAGACTTGTATTTAAAGAATAGCCGCTTTGCATCCATATCGTCTTTTTCCTTCTCCGAGTACTCTTCCACGTGGACCCTTGTACTTTCATTTTAACATGTTCCTAAGCTTCAACCCTTCGTTCCAAACTCCTTCCAAGCCTTCAAAGTTTTGACTCAAGCTAAAGCTCTTGAACTCTTTATCTTGGCTCGACGTGCATGCATCATTCTCCCTTTCTTGAAAAAGATTAGTTCTCAAATCCAAACCTAGCAAAACCATAGGAAAAACAAACAAAAACAAGGACCTCATGGAATGAGGGTTAGTGTTAGTTGAAACAATTCTACCACCATGCCAAGGATGGACAACTTGTTGTATAACCAAGCATCAACTATTCTCATCAAGAACAATCTTTCAAATGTAGCATGAAATAATTGGCCAAAAATTGGGAAATAAGGATATCACAAAAGAACCAATGGTTTCAAAATAGCATACAAACAATGTCATATTGATTATATTAGACATGCAACTAACTTGATCCTCTATTTCCAACTTAGAACACCTCCAAAATAGCACCATGTCCAAATCACACACTTTCAAAGTATCACCAGGGTCAAAAGGAAAGAATACACATGCATCTTGATCAAGAACACAACCATTTGCACCAAATAAACTCCTACAAACATACTATGTATCCTCCCCACAAGCATGAGAATCATCATATGCAAATAGGTAGTAGAGAAAGGTATCATGCAATATAACTTTATCTAAGGTGTCCTCATATCTAAGATCACTAGAAAACTTATAAATATCAAGCATATTATCAAGAATTGGATCACTCAAAAAAGAAGTAGCAATTGGCAAGCACACAACACCTTCCTTCTCAACATCCCATAGTGGGTTATAATACAAAGTGTACCCCTCAAGAAGAGCTATATTAAAATCGCTATTCACACCACTAGGCACTAAACTAGGAGTGATCTCATCACCATCACACAAGACATTTACTTAAAGAGAAAAGAATCAATGAAAGGTGTAGAATTAAAACATGTAATCTCATTCTCAAGAAGACAAATGTCATCTTTTAAGGCGGTTTCTATCACATAAGTTCTATGAGCAAAATAACTGATAGGATCTTCAACAAGAGAAATGCTCAAAGAATAACTCCTTTCAAATGACCAACTTTATCAATGGCATCACTAATTTGAGGCTCACTAATCAAATCACAAATCCCTTAATTGGTGAAGTAGAATCCCAAACAAGTTGATCAACACAAATTTCACATGATAATGTTCCATCAATCACAAGTGTCAACACTAGGTGGACACAAATTAAACTTGCAAGAAGAATCAATTCGATCATCAATAAGATCCACTAGTGATAACCCCCAAAATACGAAAGTTAAAATGAAACACGAAAACTCAAAGAAACGATAGAATTGAAAATGCGAAAAATAAAGGATAGAGATAGAGATAGATAATAAGACACAAAAAGAGGAAATCAATGAAACCAAAGGGTATATTAAACCCTAAAACTCCAATTGATTAATACTACAATAAGCACCCTATTCCTATGAAGACCTTGAGGGAATCATAACTCCCTCACAACCCCGTTTCTAGGCAAACGTCAACATAATCTTTTCCAAGCTGCACTTTCTCAAGAGTTTCATAACATCAATATTCATCAAAAAACTAAGGAAAATGAAAGAGTAACTAGTATTTATAGCCTTGGGCCTTTTATTACATTTAATGAGCCCAAAAGTGACCCATGTCAGAAAATTGGGCATTCGCCCACACAGGTGGGGCACCTCCTGGCGCATGTGAGGCTGCAGGTGCCACTGGAAGGGCCAAAATGGGCGCAGATGGCCACAGGTCATTGTTTAGCTCCCTTTAGCTCTCCGACGACCTCTCCAATGGTTCTCTTGACTCCAAGATATCTTTCATACGCGATATTGCTCCACTTGAAGTGCAAAATGGACCCTCTAACCATGACCATGTGGCCTTGAGCTCTTTGTGGCTTGGGTCCCTTGTTGTTGCCCTTGAAATACAAGCCAAAAAAGGTTAACGCCGATTTGGCTTGTATCATCCTCCCCTTCTCGAAAAGGATTCGACATCGAAACCAAACCTTGGAAATAATTGGGAACACAAACAACAACAATTTCCTCATGGCATGAGGGTTAGTGTTAGAAAAATCAATCATTGCACCATGCCAAAGTTGCACACACTTAAGATATAGCCGAGGATCCCTTGTGTTTGACATAAAAAGCTTATTGAAAAAGGTACAAAGGAACTGGCTATGAAGAATACTAAGAGATAAGAAAATCGCAAAGGTCATAATGGCATCAACAAACCAAGGAGGTAAGATCACATTCATTTTATGAGCCATAAGGCATAATTGTTTCAATACCTCTCCAAGAGACCACACCAAAGGTGGTGACACCAATGGTTCAAAAGTCCACAAGAGTTTTTCGGGGTCAAAGTTATTAGAGACCTACATTGCATCATTACTCAAACAAGTGGACTAACCAAAGGACATACTACCTCCAAATAAAGTAATTCCACAACTAGTATGGACATCATCATAAGCAAAGAGGTAATATAGAAGGAATCAAGCATAGAAATCTCATCTGGGGTATTACTATCTACAAGAATGCCATATGGCTCAAGATATTTAGCAATTAATACACTTAAGGATGGACTCAAATCATTGAGGCACACAAAACTTTTCCTTTCTATGTAATTCAAGCCTACATAAGATGTTGATTCAACATGGTTATGAATAACATCATATGCAAAAAGATAGTAAAGAAAGGTGCTAAGGACACTAATCTCATCCAAGGTGTGCTCATGAGTACGAACACACAAAGAGAGAAAGAGGCATTTCAAGCACATAAAACCTCTCTTTTTCAAACAACTTCTAAGAGTCCCACTTGACACTTCAAATTGTCTAACCCTATGAAGGTGACAAGAAGTCATTAAAAACCATGGACTCTCCCGCACACAAATAATCAACTTAGCATCCACAAGTTGTGGTCCACACAATTTAAGCACAAGTGTGTCAAATACGGACGCAAGTATATAAGAAACACCCAAAAGAGGCAATAACACATTTGCCCTAGGGTTCTCAAGAATGATACCACTTTTGAGTAAGGGGTCATCAATTGCAAGCAAGAAATAAAGAAAGGTGTCATATAAATGGAACTCATCCAAAGTGTTTTCAAGAGTGGACTCACTCCTTGACCTACAAGCAATAAAGCCTTGGTCATGAATGGAAACACACCATGGAGAATTCTTTTGGTCCATTTCATTGCTCCCTTTCATTAAAGAACACTTATTTTTGTTATACATGTCTCCCATGCACAACTTGAGTCTACCAAGTGGATTGTAAATCCCCAAGAAAGACTTTACATCATATGGAAGGCTACCAACAACCTTATTCAAACTTTTCTTGTCGTCTTGACCAAGCACCAAGTTAGGCGTATAAGAATCGCTATACTCAAAGAGGTCACCGGGGTCAAATGGGAGAAGTATCCAAGAACATGGGTCAAGGCAATACCCATTTTCCCGAAAGGTGTCAACCTCACAAATAGATATACCCTCGACACTATCATTGACAATTCATAAGCAAAGAGAGGGTAGAGAAAGGTGTCACACAAGTTAACTTCAACTAAGGTGTCCTCATGCATGTACTCACTATTAGGTTCAAGATCGTCACCATGAGTATCCTCGATGAAGGAAGCACACAAAGAAGAAGTAAAAGCACTTTCTAAACAAATAACACCTTTTTCAAGAGAGGAATCCTCAAGTAGACACAAACCACCACCAACATCAAAGAGGTCATGACTCAAGTCATTACAAGAATCACACAATTCATCCTCACATTTATCAAACAAGGGTGGGGTGTCATACAAAGGATCACTATCAAAATAATTTTCATAAGAACAATCATTAGTTGGGTTACTCAAATATTCAAGCAAATCAAGATTATCTTCACCCAATTGATCATTCTTTTTCTCAAGTGAGAGATCACTATCAAAAATTGGATAGTTAGCACAATCCTCACTCAATCCTATATTCTTAATGGATTTCAAGAAATAAGATAACAAGTGAATCTTAAGTATACCATCCCTCTTTTTAAGCACATCACATTGCACATCACTAAGTGTCATGCAATGAGTGATCTCATTATTTTCAAACAAGACATCTTTCTTTGAGAGAGGATCAATAACCAAAGGTAAGGAATCAAAGCATGCAAGCTCGCTCTCAAAAATATACATGTCATCTCTCACAACATCTTCATTCACATGATATCTATGAGCAAGACTAATAATAGAATCTTCTTCACATGACATGCTCAAAGAATCATTTCTATTCACATGATCAACTTTATCAACAACATCACTATCTTGAAGCTCATCAAGGACACAACACATACGCTCAAGTAGTGGATTAGGTTCACAAGCAAGTTGATCAATGGACACACCTTCACTAGTTGTAGGCCCTTCACATGCCAACATAGACTCATCTTGATTTTCACAAGGGTCAACTAGTGTGTGAATACTCTTATCATATGGCAATAGGACCTCATTCAAGGTACAAGTGCTCGCACTAGGTGGACACAAATCGATCTTGCTAGAAGAGTCAATTCGGTCATCTATAGGATCAACTAGTGTTTGCAAACTCACAACAAGAACTTGATCATCATGCAACTTAGCACTACTAAGATTATCACAAAGGGAAGACTCATGAGACTCTACATTAGACAAGCTACCAATTACACTCATTTGGCTACTAGCCACATCAAGACATTTCAAGTTTAGCGATGTGTAAGGGTTAGCATTATTACCTTGTAGCTTATACAAAGTATGGTCTTCACCTCGGTGTTCAACATGAGAGCTTATTTGCTCCCTTGGGAAGCTCTCATCACATGGGAGTTTGTCAATTCCACTCCCTTGAGTCAACTCCTCATCACTCTTCCTGAAGTTGGAATTCTTAGCTAAGAACTCCATTAGGTCTTCAAGCATGTGTTCATAAGGAACTCTCTTTGGGTCCTCCTTTGGAAGTTCATGAACCTGCACAAGAGAAGGGGTGATACTAGGTAAAATGCTAGCATCATGGTTAGTAGGTAGCAAGGGATTAGTGTTGACAAGTCCCACAATTAAGTATTCCTTGCCCCCATCTTTCAAGCAACGACTTAGCTCATCAATCTTACTCAACTCTCCTCTTTGAGCCAAGCCTTTCTTTCCTTGTACAAGAGACAATTCCCTTTCCCTTTTCTCAACTTTCTCCTTCTTCAATACTTCCCTGAACCCTTTTATGATATCATAGCCCTTACTCACTTGCTCAAATATTATGGGTATGATGTTGATCTTTCATCCTCCCAATACAATCAAGTACCTATTGGACTTCTCTTGATATTGGGTAACCCTATCATCTTTCCACGACCTACCAAGCAATATATGACAACCTCAAAATGACACTACATCACATTGCACTTTATCTTGAGAATTGCCCCAGCTAAATTTAATAACCACTTGCTTGGTCAACTCTATTGGACCACTCTCATCTAATCACATAAGCTTGTAAGGCTTGGGGTGCCTTTGTGTAGGGAGTTTCAAGAAATCAACACATTTGCAAGATATAACATTAGTGCTACTCCTCCTATCAATGACTAAGGAACATAAGGTCTCCATCACCTTAACCCTCGTATGAAACAAATTCACACTTTGTCCTAGTTCCTCTTTCACAAGGTCTCCCACAATTTGCCCTAAATCAAAAGATAAGCTCAAGTCTACCTCCATTACGGGTCCAAAAGTAACACCTCTCGTACGGTTTGGTGTTTATTTTTCCGAAGCCATTGTACCTAGCAATTAAGACACTCAACAAAGACAATAAACAATGTTAGTATTAGCAAAATAAAGCTCACAATCACTCGTGTTTACACACCTTTGATTGCCTCACAATTGGAGTGGCTAGTGTTGAAGATTGCCTATACTTCGATAGTACACAAGGTGTCGATTGCTACTCTTGGACGGAGTGGATTCTTATTAAGAGAAGGACGGATGACTCAATTACAAACTAACGTACTTGAATCAAGAAATAACTACGAAACAAAACTAGAAAAACACATAAAGAAAAAGGACGAAGAAAGAAATAGGACTCAATAACTAAGTAGGATAATTACTAGTTGAAAATTAGTTTAGGTATCAAAAGACAAATGAATTAAGGAATCAATATATGAAACTAAGACAATGGAACCTGAGCAAAATGAGTTTTGAAATCCTTGAGGTGTGTTTGGATGACCTGCGGGCGAAGATCACGACATGCCCTCGCAGGTGAGGGTCGCAGGTCAAGAAACAGCTTGCTGGAAAGTCATCTGCGTTGCCACCTGCGTGGATAGGTGGATGACCTGTGTGGGCAGGTGAGGCCGCAGGTTCCTTTGGCAGAATAGCTGAAATTTTGATTTTGGCTCTTTTTATGGGCCTTTTTGGGTTCTCTCTCCTAGAATATTCCCTTTTCTTTGGGGATATTCCTTGTACCAACACCCAAACACTTTTCTTTTCCTTTCCTTTTGGATCTAACACACCTTTTTGAATATTCCCCTTCAACAAGATATGAATGTCATGAAGAACACCAAGAACATGGATGAACTTCAATATTTCATATCTTCTTCATTGTAGCTTGGAATCCAATGAAATTTTAAACCCAAGATCCTTTCAACCTTACGAACATAACCCAAGTGATTTGAAGCCTCAAAACCCAACAAAAATTTCCATATTTTTCAAACCCACTTGCATATTTCTTCAAGCTTCAAACCCAAAAATGGTGGATCTTCAAAAATCTCTCCAAATCATACCAACTTTCAGATATAGGGTTCTTTTGGTTTGGGAAATGTTTTTCAACTATTTTCAACCCTCAATCCACACCAAAATCACAAGACCGAGAAACCCTTTTTCAATTTTCTTCAAACTTAAGAGCACAATATTAAGGTTTCTTCAAATCTACTCAAAACACATCCAAAGCTCAAGATTACGACTCTAATAACACTAGAGGAAACAAATCTAGTGTTGAAACTTAAAAAATGACTCAAAAAGATTTTTCTTAAAAATGAATTTTCAGATTTTTTTTTTTTGAGATTTTAGATTTTCTAGATAACAAGAACCCAAGATTAAATTCGTGGGAACAAACTCAAGCTCGGCTCTGATATCGAATGATAACCCCCAAAATACGAAAGTTAAAATGAAACACGAAAACTCAAAGAAACGATAGAATTGAAAATGCGAAAAATAAAGGATAGAGATAGAGATAGATAATAAGACACAAAAAGAGGAAATCAATGAAATCAAAGGGTATATTAAACCCTAAAACTACAATTTATTAATCCTACAATAAGCAACCCTATTTCTACGAAGACCTTGAGGGAATCGTAACTCCTTCGCAACCCCGTTTCTAGGCAAACATCAACATAAGATTTTCCAAGCTACACTCTCTCAAGAGTTTCATAACATCAATATTCATAAAAAAACTAAGGAAAATGAAAGAGCAACTAGTATTTATAGCCTTGGTCCTTTTATTACATTTAATGAGCCCCAAAGTGACCCATGTCAGAAAATTGGGCATTCGCCCACACAGGTGGGGCACCTGCTGGTGCGTGTGAGGCTGCAGGTGCCACTGGAAGGGCCAAAATGGCCACCTGCTAGCGCAGATGGATGACTTGCTGCCGCAAGTCCGGGCGCAGATGGTCATAGGTCGTTGTTTAGCTCCCTTTAGCTCTCTGACGACTTCTTCAATGGTTCTCTTGACTCCAAGCTATCTTTCATGCACGATAATGCTCTACTTGAAGTGCAAAATGGACCCTCCAACCATGCCCATGTGGCCTTAAGCTCTCTGTAGCTTGGGTCCCTTGTTGTTGCCCTTGAAATACAAGCCAAAAAAGGTTTGACGCCGATTTGGCTTGTATCAACTAGTGTGTGACCACTCTCAACAAAGATATTATCAATATATGAAAAAAAATCACATGAAAATGTACTATTATTCAAGGTACAAGTGTCAACACTAGGCGGACACAAATTGATCTTGCAAGAAAAATCAATTCGATCATCAATAGGGTCAACTAACGTATGCACACTCTCAACAAACACACTATCACTATGTGCAAAGAATCATTATGCTCACATGAAGACAAGCTATCAATCACACTTTGTTTATTGGCAAATTCTAAAGTGTCGGGTTTAGCTATTTTACCTTGAAGCTCACTAGAAATATCTTCTTTGCCTTGTATTCCTCCATTTGCCATGCTTAGACCTACACAAGAGTCCTTACAACCTTAATATGGTTTCGAAAAAGTAGGTGGAAAGATAAGTTGCAATCATATTATTCAAGTACTCAATCGATCCAACCGTCCTTCCATTCAGGTAGAGAGAGTGGTGAACAAGTTTAATAATTCACTCAAAGTGGGTTCCTCGATGGGAACTTGAATTTTTTTTTCATGACCCGCCATTGGTACCTATTTATGTTACTCAACCAAATCAAGCAAACACATTAGGTTTGTTTAAAAAAAGGCTCATAATCACTCAAGAAATCGAACCTTTGTTTGCCTCACAAATGACTTCGGCCAGTGATTGTATCCTATTTAGTCCGATGAGTTGCAAGTGTACAATCTCTACTTAAGGTCAAGAATGGATTTTTATTGGTTGAATAATGGACGACTCAATAAAATCTAACGGACTTGAATCAAGAAAATTAATAACAAAATAAAATAATAAAAGTACAAGAAAGAAATTAGCACGAAAGAAAAATAATTAGACTTAAAGAACTTGATAAAATGTAGTAGGGTAATCTGCTAATTAAAATCAAGTATGAAGCCAAAGAAAGGGTAAAATTAATAAAAAGAAACTAACTTACCAAGATTTGGACTTTAAAAATTATATGGGAAGAAATTCATGGAGAAAAGCTTCAAAAAGTGGAGAAAAACTTGAAAAATAGCCTTTAAAACGTGCTAACTGAATAAAAAATCATTTGAGCTGTGCTGGAATAAGGTTGGAGTCGATGCTACGCCTGCCTTAAGCTGTGGCTAGGGAAAAAGCTGACTAGAGGCATTGGCTGACACAGAAGCCATCTATCCCGTTGGCTTGAAGTTCTGATCCAGCTTACTTGGCTGAAGCTGTTCCTTTGGGCGCTAGCCGGGTTCACTATGACCTAGAAGTGGTTCGTAGGTGGGATATCTTGCATAGCTGTCAGCAATGGATTGGTGCATGATTTTTTATATTTTCAAAGTTTAGATATTTTTTCCACTCTTTTGGCCACACTTTATTTAATTTAGGATCACAAACACCTTTTTGCTTTTATTTCAATTGGGATTTTGAATCGAAGTGGATCCTTTTTACTCCTTCTTCCTCAAGAACACCAAGAACACACGAAGAACAACAAGAACACCCAAATTTTTCAACTTCTTCAATTCTTCATGAAATTGTCTCAAATTTTAGGAGTAACTTTTTGACAACATAGAGAACAAAACCCATTACTTTTAACCTCGAACTCCACCTCAATATTCAAAACCCATTTTTAAGTTTCAAACCTTCAAGCTCCATTAATGGTGGATTCTTATTCCCAACTCCAAATAGCTTGAAATCTTGAATTTTGACTTAAAAAACACTAGGAAACAAGGACCTAGTGTCAAAAACAATAAATCAAATCAAAATTTTTTCTGGGTTTTTTTTGGATGAACTTTTGAATTTTTTTGATTGATTTTTTTTTTTTTTTTTTTTTTGTTTGAAAATATCAAAAACCCAAGACTAGATTTGTTGAAATAAACCTATTCCAAAGCTCTTGATATCAAATGATACAAAAAAAATGTGGAAGCCAATGAAACAAAGATAATCAAAGATAAGGGATATAAGGTAGACACAAAAGTAGAATCAAAGGCAACCAATTCTATAAAAAGAAAAGACCTCCTTCAAATCTCCAAATAAACATCTAAATCTATTAGAAAGACTTCAAGGGATTTAGAATTCCCAAGCAAAACACTTTTCTAAATTTGTAATAATCAAAGACCTTAACAAGCTATTAACTCTCAAAAAAGTATTTAGTATTCAATATTCATCAACACAATATAACTCTAAAATGAGCTATGCTCCACTATTTATAGACTAGACTACAAGTTACAAAAATATCCTTAATGAATGAAGGGTCTTAGCTAAGAGGCTTGCATTTAAAAAATAACCACTTTTCGTCCATAGCCTCTGTTTCCTTCTCTAAGTAGTCTTCCATGTGGATCCTTGTACTTCCATTTTAGCACGTTCCTAAGCTTCAACCCTTCGTTCCAAACTCTTTTCGAGCCTCCAAAGTATTGACTCAAGCCGAAGCTCTTGAACTCTTTATCTTGGCTTGGCGTACATGTGTTTCATCTAAGTTTGATTCTTGACAAAAGGTAAATTAATTTGCCTTTCTTTTATTTTTAGCTTTATGTGTTCATTTTTGCTTTATGTATTTATCTACTGCTGTAACACCCCGTACCTACTAAACCCTATGTGAGTGTCGTTTTGGTGTTGTTATGTGTGTTGTGAGACCATGGCTGAATGTTGGTGTTTAAGATGATAAAAAAAATGTCAAAATAAGTTTGGTTATTCTCATGTACCATTCATTGCATGAAAAGACCCAAAAGAGACCCTTTTTGGCCGAAACGGGCACCCGCCCTCGCAGACGAAGCACCTGCGGGCGCAGATGCCAATGCAGGTGCCTCTGGATACTGCCAAAGGTCACCTGCGGACGTAGGTCATCCACCTGCAGGCGCAGGTGGCTTAGCGGATCGGCGCAGAACTCCGAATTGCTTTTTTTTTTGCATCCCTTTGGCCCCCCGAAACCCCTATACCCTTCATGGATGTAATTATCAAATTGTGATGTCGTTGTAATGACCTTAAAGTGTCGTATGAAGGCATGTTGGACTGTATTAAATGTGGATGATTGTTCATATCTTGTTATGAGGCAAATTGATAAGCGTAAATGTGACGGAATGGAAATGAGAAGGCATAAAGGGTAAGCGTGATGCGAAATGCTATTGTTATACAAAGTCTTGGTATGTAATGTTAAGGTGTTATTGGTATGATTATGCCATGAATGGTGTGATTATGTTATTAAACTTGTTATTTTTCCATAAGTGTAAATTATGGGATTTTGGCCGATATGTTGTTGTGGAGTGTAATGAGGTGAGTTGATGGAATAATTGTGATGTTGTGGTGATGAAGAGTGGAAAGTATGAACTTGGTATGACATGCTAGTGGTTTATGATATTTTGGTCAATGTTGGGCATGTATTGTAGAGAAGGAAATGACATTTTAAAGGCAAACATGTAACTCATTGTCGTTGTATGCATTTGTAAGGTAGTTAGTGGTGAATGTAAATTCCGTTATGTACTTGTGTTGTAGAGTGAAACATAAGGAAGGAGAGGGACTAAGGTATTAACGTATAGGATTGTATATTCGTATTGAGGAGATAAGGTATGTAAGGTTACTCTTTTCGTATCCTCCTGCAACATATTGTTCATGTTGTCATTGTCCTTGTTCCATTCTGAAATGTTAAAAAGTATCTCATTTCAAGTTGTCATATATTATTACTCTCATGTTATGACTCAAATGTATCTTAATAATTGATCGAAATTCCAAAGCTTCCATAATGTTATAATTACTACCAAGTACTAATCTCATGAACATAAAAGAATGAAGTAATGCATCTATGTGTTTCCAATAAGGCTATGACCCCCCAATGTATCAATCTCATAAAAGGAAAAGAGAGAAGTAATGCAACGAAGTAATGGACGAAGTATATTCCCTCATGGTTACTTTATATATATTCCCTCATGGTTACTTTATAATTTTCCTTATGGTTACTTTAACATTATCTTATAATTACTTTATCACTACTTTATGGTTCTTTGAGTGCGGGTGATAGCTTTGGGGGAAAAAGCCAAACTTGATGCCGAACCTGCTTCCTTGTTTTCCGGGTGGTAGCAGGGGGAAAGCTCAGTGGGGCAGAAGCCAAGCTTGACGCCAAACTTTATTATATTCACTGGATCAAGGGGGAAGCTCAGTGAGGTAAGAGCCAAACTTGATGCCGAACCTGCTTTCTTTTTTTTCGGGTGGTAGCAGGGGGGAAGCTCAGTAGGGCAAAAGCCTAGCTTGATGCCGAACTTGAGACGGTTGCATATTGACGGATGCATATTGACGGATACATTGCATATTGACGGATGCATATTGACGGTTTCATATTGACGGATGCATATTGACGGATGCATTGCATATTGACGGTTGCATATTAATGCATGATTAATGATTATCTATTGATGGTTATGAATAATGATGGTAATGGACATAAAGAAAGAATAAGGTAATGAACGTAAGGTACATAATCCTACACATACTAAAAGATGATTGATCCACATGGAATATTCTCCTGAAATCAAGTTCATTGAAGTGTTTAAGTTTCATGAAGTTTCTTATAGCCTTACATACTCAGTACATTCTTCGTACTGACCCCTTTGGGGAACTTACTTTATTTGCTACAAGCACAGGTGTTAGCAGAACTCCACAATAGGCCATGAGTCATCCGCGGATCATTGGTGAGCTCCAGTTAGTTCGGGGCTTCTCCGAGTCACATGTGTATATTGTTTTGGTTTTGTAATCATTGTATAAAGCGGGGAATTGTCCCGACTACAGGTTGTTATGTTCATGTATCGGTTAGAGGCTTTGTAGACAAATATGGGTTATGGATGTGAGGGACAAATGTTCTGTTTGAGTCGATGGCCCCAACAGACAAGTTTCCTAAATACATTTATATAAAGTATGTTTCCATGTTCATGTTTTTCGCATAGTTGCATAAGGTATCATAAGAATCATGCAAGGATATGCGTACGAAGGTTCATAAGCAAAGATTGGTTCTCTCGGGCCATATCGGCTTTGGGTGCCAGTCCGGCCCGAATGGGATTTCGGGTCGTGACAAAAGTGGTATCAGAGCAGTTAGTTCTAAGGGTGTCTACAAAGCCGTGTCCGCGTAGAGTCTTGTTCATGGATGTGTTGTGCACCATATTTATGAGCAGGAGGCTATGGGGCATTTAGGATGTTGTTTCATTTCTTTACTTCTAGATCGTGCGATAGAGTCAGTGTTGTAGGTTGAATTGTATCTGACAATGGGAATTGTTTTTCTTTGGTATAGTAAGAAATGCCAATTACAAGAAGAGGCAAGGGTAAGACTAAGAAGATTGACAGGATTGGCGGAGAAGGAACTAGTAACTTACCACCTGAACGGATTGAGCAAGGTGAAGCTGAAAGTGAGTTTGCCTCGCGGGCTTCTTCTACTTTTCCAGCTCCAGAAGAGCCGAGAAGGAGAGAAGAACCTGTTGAGCCACCTGTTAATGTCATTGAACAGTATTTAAGAAATGCAGTATGTATGTTGATTCAGATAGTTGCGGCACAGAATCAGGGACAAGCTGGTCCAATGACAGGTAATGACAGTGAGACGAGGGCAGCTAGTCGAAGGACGCAGGATTTCCTGAAACTAGACCCTCCTATATTCACCGGATCAGATGTTAATGAGGACCCGCAAGATTTTATTGATCAAATCAAAAGGGCTTTGGATGTTATGCACATATTTGGTGTAGAAACAGTTGAACTCGCGGTGTATAGACTGAAAGGGGAGGCAATATTATGGTATGAAGATTGGAAATGACCCAGGGGTGACGGTGCACCTCCGGCTAGCTGGGAAGAATTTCAAATGGCATTCTTGGATCACTACCTTCCATATGAGATTCGGGAGGCACGCGCAGACCAGTTTCTAAATCTTCATCAAGGGAATATGAGCGTTCGGGAGTACAGTCTTCGATTTAATTCTTTGGCCAGATATGCTCCCCATATGGTAGCCACTATGGCTGATAGAGTTCATCGGTATGTGGATCGATTGGATCCATCATTGGTCAAAGACTGTACCATTGCTGCCCTAAACAGAGATATGGATATAGCCCGTATACAGGCCTTTGCACAGAAAATGGAGGATCAGAGGCAGAGAAGAAAGATACACAAAGATGAAGAGGGGCCATCAAAGAAAGCTAGACCTATGGGACAGTACATAGTGTCCCAAGGAGAATTTGGGCCTCGAGATTTTAGTAGACTGCTGATACCACTATTTTCTTATCCCACACCAGGCACTCAACCCCAGTTCCAAGGGTTTGGAGGTAATCACGTTGGACAAAGTAGTGGAATTCAAGGTCCACAACCAGTGGGGTATCCGTATAAAGTGCAAGGAAATATATGAACCAATCGGGGTTTCCTCGCCAGTTGTGTCCACACTGTGGAAAGTTTCATTTAAAGGAATGTCGGCTTGGGACCAATATTTGTTTTTGGTGTGGTATGTCCGGGCATATGGTGAGAGATTGCCCAAGAAGGGACACGGGTATTATTATGCGACCTACGGGGTCAACCGTTGCACCATCATCGTCGGTTCCTTTCTTAGGCTAGGATATGCAGCCAGCTGGTCATGGTAACGGTAATAGAGAAGCACCCAATGTTAGTAGAATACAGGACCGTACTTATGCTCTAATGGGTCAGCAGAATATGGAGGCCCATCCTGATGTAGCTACAGGTATATGATCTGTTGTTTTCATAATGTATCTATATATGCATTGATTGATCTGGGTCCTACAAGTACCATTGGTTACTCCATTGACTGCTATGAAATTGAAAGAACATTAGAATTATTAGTTAGACCATCTGGAGTATTTACGCCTGTTGGTGAATCCACTATAGTTAAGAGGTTATATCGTACCTATATAGAACCTATTTGTGAGCATGTTATGGTGGCTTGACGAGCTAAAAAGTCCATGAATGAAGATGTAATGGATGCACTAGATTTACGTGTACAGAAGAAAGATGGCACGTTAAGAGTGTGCATGGAGTATTGGCAACTGAATACGGTGACAATCGAGGATAAATAGTCCCTTTCCAAAATAGATGATTTATTTGAAGTGTATATGTATAGAGATGCATCGGTTGTATATGGGACGATGTTGTTAACATTCGAGGAAGAATGTTCCTAAGGGGGGGAGAATGTAACACCCCGTACCTACTAAACCCTATGTGACGTATTGACCGAAAAGTGTCGTTTTGGTGTTGTTATGTGTGTTGTGAGACAATGGCTGAATGTTGGTGTTTAATATGATCAAAAATATGTCAAAATAAGTTTGGTTATGATCATAGACCATTCATTGCATGAAAAGACCCAAAAGAGACCCTTTTTGGCCGAAAAGGGCACCCGCCCTCGCAGACGAAGCACCTGCGGGCGCAGATGCCAATGCAGGTCATCCACCTGCGGGCGCAGGTGGCTTAGCAGATCTGCCCAGAACTCCGAATTATTTTTTTTTGCATCCCTTTGGCCCCCCGAAACCCCTATACCCTTCATGGATGTAATTATCAACATATGATATCGTTTTAATGATCTTAAAGTGTCGTATGAAGGCATGTTGGACTGTATTAAATGTGGATAGTTTTTCATATGTTGTTATGAGGCAAATGGATAAGCGTAAATGTGACGGAATGGAAATGAGAAGGCATAAAGGGTAAGTGTGATGCGAAATGCTATTGTTATACGAAGTCTTGGTCAATGTGTGTAATGTTAAGGTGTTATTGGTATGATTATGCCATGAATGGTGTGATTATGTTATTAAACTTGTTATTTTTCCATAAGTGTAAATTATGGGATTTTGGCCGATATGTTGTTGTGGAGTGTAATGAGGTGAGTTGATGGAATAATTGTGATGTTGTGGTGATGAAGAGTGGAAAGTATGAACTTGGTATGACATGCTAGTGGTTTATGATATTTTGGTCAATGTTGGGCATGTTGTGGTATTGTTGATGTGACCATGTCGTAAAGGGTATTGTAGAGAAGGAAATGACATTTTAGAGGCAAACATGTAACTCATTGTCGTTGTATGCATTTGTAAGGTAGTTGGTGGTGAATGTAAATTTCGTTATTTACTTGTGTTGTAGAGTGAAACATAAGGAAAGAGAGGGACTACGGTATTCATGTATAGGATTGTATATTCGTATTGAGGAGATAAGGTATGTAAGGTTACTCTTTTCGTATCCTCCTGCAGTATATTGTTCATGTTGTCATTGTCCTTGTTTCATTCCGAAATGTTAAAAGGTATCTCATTTCAAGTTGTCATATGTTATTACTCTCATGTCATGACTCAAATGTCTCTTAATCATTGATCGAAATTCCAAAGCTTCCATAATGTTATAATTACTACCAAGTACTAATCTCATGAACATAAAAGAATGAAGTAATGCATCTATGTGTTTCCAATAAGGCTATGACCCCCCAATGTATCAATCTCATAAAAGGAAAAGAGAGAAGTAATGTAATAAAGTAATGGACGAAGTATATTCCCTCATGGTTACTTTATATATATTCCCTCATGGTTACTTTATAATTTTCCTTATGGTTACTTTAACATTATCTTATAATTACTTTATCACTACTTTATGGTTCTTTGAGTGCGGGTGATAGCTTTGGGGGAAAAAGCCAAACTTAATGCCGAACCTGCTTACTTGTTTTCCGGGTGGTAGCAGGGGGAAAGCTCAGTGGGGTAGAAGCCAAGCTTGACGCCGAACTTTATTATATTCACTAGATCAAAGGGGAAGCTCAGTGAGGTAAAAGCCAAATTTGATGCCGAACCTGCTTCCTTATTTTTCGGGTGGTAGCAGGGGGGAAGCTCAGTGGGGCAAAAGCCTAGCTTGATGCCGAACTTGAGACGGTTGCATATTGACGGATGCATTGCATATTGATGGTTGCATATTGACGGATGCATTGCATATTGACGGATGCATTGCATATTGACGGATGCATATTGACGGATGCATTGCATATTGACGGATGCATTGCATATTGACGGTTGCATATTAATGCATTATTAATGATTATATGTTGATGGTTATGAATATTGATGGTAATGGACATAAAGAAAGAAGAAGGTAATGAACGTAAGGTACATAATCCTACACATACTAAAAGATGATTGATCCACATGGAATATTCTCCTGAAATCAAGTTCATTGAAGTGTTTAAGTTTCATGAAGTTTCTTATAGCCTTACATACTCAGTACATTCTTCGTACTGACCCCTTTGGGGAACTTACTTTATTTGCTGCAGGCACAGGTGTTAGTAGAACTCAACAATAGGCCACGAGTCATCCGCGGATCATTGGTGAGCTCCAGTTAGTTCGGGGCTTCTCCGAGTCATATGTGTATATTGTTTTGGTTTTGTAATCATTGTATAAAGCGGGGAATTGTCCTGAATATAGGTTGTTGTGTTCATGTATCGGTTAGAGGCTTTGTATACAAATGTGGGTTATGTATGTGAGGGACAAATGTTCTGTTTGAGTCGATGGCCCCAACGGCCAAGTTTCCTAAATACATTTATATAGCGTATGTTTCCATGTTCATGTTTTCCGCATAGTTGCATAAGGTATCATAAGAATCATGCGAGGATATGCGTATGAAGGTTCATAAGCAAAGATTGGTTCTCTCGGGCCATATCGGCTTTGGGTTCCAGTCCGGCCCGAATGGGATTTCGGGTCGTGACAACTGCCTTCTTTTAAATTCTTGTGTAATTTAGCTTTCTAAAGAATGTTCTATTCTACCTTTTATGTTTGGGAGTGTTTCAATCGCTATTCTATGGTAGTTGAATTTGTAAGGTTACTTTAATATACTATTTTAGTTTATTTTTAGAGGCGTAAACACATTTAAGTGATGATTGTATGACGATATGCTAGAATGGGAAATCTTGCTGAAATAACTGGAATCTTTCTAGATATTTGCTTCTTCTTTGTAAAAAGATGTTGCACTCATCATCTTTGATAATCATAATCTCTTTACATGATTGTTTCTTTATGCTAAAGTATGATTCAATTCTGATTAAATCTAGACTGTTATGATTCAATTTTGATTAAATCTAGAATATTGTTAATCCTAAGTTAAAGAACGTGTTGGTCTGTCCAGATGAGTCTGCAATGAGTTTTCTTGTTGGTTTATAAATGTTACATGCTTATAACTTGTTTAATTTATACTTCTAGCTATTTTCTCAAAATTGATAGATGCAAAAATGTTTAAAAAATCATGTTATTAAGATTCATCGTATGATATATCAGTAAATTTGTTCAACCAAGTTTTCAAATCTGTGAAATCTTAAAACATGTGTTCTCGAGTTATGTTCTCATACATCTAACCTTTTTGAAATTCTGAGTTACAGATAAATAAGTATGCCTTTCTTATTTTTTGTTTAGACCAATGGATCTAGTGATTGATTAGCTCTTTTGCCAATTATAACTCATCTCCAAATGCTTGACTTAATGAATATCCAGTATTAAAGTAGTTGAATATGTTGCTTAGTCTTTGAAAGAATAATGGGTTATGGTAACACTTACTGCTTTCTTTTAAAATTAATCCAGCTTTGTCTTAGACTTGAAATAGATTAGTAATGAACACTAGTTTTCTTACAGTTTATCTGCATCTTTGGACTACTTTGGATAGTTTACCATGTTGCATGAGATGAGAATACATGTCATTTCCTTTTTCAGATTAGCTTGGACTAAGATAGAGTAATTTCAAATTGGGTAGTTTGGAAATTTGTTTGATAACAATAAGGTTGATGTCACATCCTGAGTTCCAACGAGGCGGACTGGCACCCAAAGCCGATGAGGCCCGAGAGAACCAATCTTTGCTCATGTACACTCATACGTATGTCTCTATGTGAACATCATTATATATCATGCAACTATGCGGAAGTCATGGAAACATATGCTATATATATATATATGAAACTTGGCCGTTAGGGCCATCAAGTGAAACTGAACATACATCTCTTACATTCCTCATCCCACATATGTCTACAAAGCCTCTACAGATACATATACATAGCCAAACTACAGTCGGGATAAGTCCCCACTTTACACAGCCTTTACAATACCAAAATCAATGTACACTATGACTCAGAAAGCCCCGAACCAACTAAAGCTCACCAAAAATCTGCAAATGACCCGCACTCTACTGTGGAGGTCTACTAGTACTTGTGCCTGCAGCAAGTAAGATAAATCCCCCCTAAGGGGGTCAGTACGAAGAATGTACTGAGTATGCAAGGCCATATGAAACTGTGTGACACATAAATACTTCAATGAATTCATATACAAATGAATAACTAATATGAATAAGTCACTATTCTGTATATGTGGAACCGTGTACCTTACATTCATTACGAACAACCCACCGTTCTGTATGTTTGGAACTATGTACTTTACATTCATTACTTTCTTTGCTTCTGTATTCACTCATCATCACCTGTGCTATATCGTACCTGGGCCCCAACTGATCAGTGGGTGTTTACATAACATAACGTTATGTTGGGATTGGCTCGAGCTAGGCTTATGCCTCTAGAGCTACCACCCATGAATCAAAGCATTGGGTTCGGCTCGAGCTAGGTTATTACCTCTGGGGCTGCCACCCATAAACCAACATATCAGGTTCGGCTCGAGCTAGGTTTTTACCTCTAGAGCTACCCCCTGTCAGGATCGGTCCGAGCTTGGCTTATGCCTCTAGGACTGCCCCCTGATCCAATAATCTCGGGATTGGCTTGAGCTAGGCGTTTCGCCCCCAAAGCTACCACCCATACTCAATCATTAACCATATATATGCATTACTTTGTTCTTTACTTTTGAGATTGATACAATGATAGTCATAATTTTTTTTGAAGCTTTGGATCAATAATCAATGAGTGAGAGACATGTGAATAAACATTATTGGAAACATTACCTCATTGGAAACATAACATTATTGGAACCATTGGACAATAATCAATGAATAAGAGACATGAGTATAACCACTATTGGAACTTTGCAACACAACCTTATTGGGCTTTTAGAACATTAGTCAATGAATATGAGACATGTGATTCACAATTGATCAATGAGTAGGTAACATGTGATAATAACAATTGGTAGCTGGAAATAGGATACCTTGGGACATTTCGGAATGGAACAAATAAAATGTCAATGTGACTACTATGTGCTGCAGAAAGACACGGTCAGAGTAACCTTACATACCTTATATTCCCAATATGAATACACAATCCAATACGTAAGTACAACAATTCCTCTCCTTCCTTACGTTTCACTCTATATCACAAGCACATAACGGAACCAACATTAACCACAAGCTACATTCCAAGTGTATAAGACGACCATGAGTTACATGATTCCCCTATAACATTATTTCACCTTTTACAATACCATTCATGGCCTTTTCATACCAACAATACCATAACATTCTATACATTGACCAAGACATCACAAACCAATAGCTTTTCACACCAATTCCCTCCTTTACATGTTCTCATTAACACCACATCACAATGAACCCATTAAGTTACTCCAATACATTTTATAACCAAAATTCCATAATTTACTCATATCGAAAAATAACAAGTTATGGAAATAAACACACCATACATGTTGATATTTCATCCATACCATGCACTTTCATCAAAACATCAAGTCCTTTTTCAAGTTTAATTCACAAAGATGACATATCTTTTACAAAAACACAAAAGTGCCCTATTCAACCTTGCCAACATAACCATCAAGATCTACACCATCTCTCATGTATATCATATATTAAATCACAAGAATAAACACTTACCCAAGCTTGCAAGGTGATGATCTTGTCCAAAATGTCCAAAGAAAAATAGTTGCCTTAGGGTTTGGAAAAGAGAGAAATATCTCTAGAAAATGTTTAGAAAGACATGAGAATGACAAATGAATTAAAAATCAGCTTTGGTGCCTTTATATAGTACTCATGTCATCCTTAGCCAAACTTAATCAATAATTGAGGTGTTTCACTTGGTCAAATGGAAGAATGGGTCATTTGACCCACTGGGCCATGTCTTTTGGCTTCATTTTGGGCCTCAAATTGGCCCATTAACACATATTATCTTATACCACAAAAATCAATGTGTAATCCATCATATATCTCATGTTTAATTAATTCCATAATCTTTATGACAATATTCACTTACGAGATTCCCGATCGTAGCCTCAATCGCAAAACTAGAAATTCTAGTCGCTCATGGCTTCTTTGAACATAATTTGTTAAAATTTGTTAAATTACTTGTGACGAAGAATTCACCCCAACTCGGATGTTAAACGCGCTTAAGAATAGTCCTACTATGATGGAGTAATGATACCATGACTCAAAGGTCTCATATACATCATAATAGTCGAAGAAAAATTTTGGCGAAAACCACCCCGGTACGCCGCTTGGCGCACCCCTATGCTGCCTGTGCAGACAAAAATTTAGGCCAGAGCAGCCTGGCACGCCCTCTGCAGCGCCCCATGCCAAATTTTTGATTTTGACTTTTTTTGCGGATTTGGTTGGATCTTTCGAGTCCCAACCTTTTGATTACCTCTTAGCTTTAAGATTCTTTGCTTGGATGTCCCTTAAACCTCAATTTTTCACCCCACAAATGCTCCACAAATTCACAAACGCCACCCACTACAAAGGTCTAATCACATTTACTAGCACACTATCAAATTTTTCCATGAATAGCAATATGAAATTCGTACTTATGGCTCTCGAAACCTTAGTAAGCATGGTTCAAGGTTGTCAAGTAGGGTCAGGAAGGTACGGGGTGTTACAGTTGAAGCTTCAGTTAGTTTTGCTGCTTAAAAAATCTTTGAGTAGTGATCTTAATTCTACAATCATTCTAGTGTCGTTAGGTCTGAGTATGTTGTGTATACGTGCTTGATTTTGAGTAAGTTGGTATCAGTTGCTTCTTATTGTACTAGCTTATCCTTTTCTCATCCAGTTAGCTTTCGATATAGATTACGCGTTATCTTACTTGCTTTGAGTGTTAAAAGTACCAAAAAGGTCTGTTTGTTAAGTATCACACTTTGATTTTAGTTTAACAATGAATCATGTTATTTATATGTTTGAAGCTTGAGTTTTGATATATGGACTTGACGATTCTCTTTTGTTTAAACACTAGTAGACTATAACTATTATGTGATTTGTTGTTAATAGTTGTCAATTATGATTCTGCATAACTATTCTTTAATTCATATTTCTTATTTTGTAATGACCCATTTATATGGTCAATACGTAGGCCTCTATTCAAACTTTATGCAATTCATGCTCAAACGCTAGTCCTTCAATGATTCTTGCTTATGATGTGATAATCGATAGTGAAAGAAGATAGGTAAGGAAAAAGGGAGAGAGTATTGTTTTGATGACTTTACTACATGCAAGCGCATGTGGTTTTACGAGTAATATAGGACTTGAGAGTCCAGATATCGATCCCACAGGAAATTGATGAATTGATTAATAAATTCAGTTCATACTTAGCTATTTAATAGGTAAACAAAAAATAATGATTAATTTAGAGATTACTAACTATTGACTACTTTCTATTCTAAAACTTAAGAACAAATTCATGTTGTTTTGTTATTTTATAAGTTATTAATGATTCAGGGTTATGGAGTTATGACAATGCAGTTCAGTTATAAATTGACTAGTTTTTTTGATTTCCTAAGTTACTAGTTGCGGATTGACATTCACAATTTTGAGTGTCTCTCAAAACAACTTTACACCTACTCCACTATTCTCAATGCCTATATTTCTATGGTCATAGATCAATAGTGAAGTGCAAGTGATTTTTCTTCCATATCAACTAAGAAAGGCTAGCGGGTGTATTCTTATTCACGTTAATGATTTATTCCTCTTTCCCAAAAGAGTTCACGATCAAGCCCTACCTTTCCTTATTGTGAATGTAGATTCCTTATTCTTATTCCAATTTACGCCTTATAGATAGTATTTGAGAATTGTCCAGATAATCAAATAATTGAGATCATGAAAAGGTAGCAACTCAGATAATAGCAATTGAATTCAAACTTCATTAACTTCAAACATCAACCTTCATGTTCATTCATAATCCAAGATACTATGAGTTTAGCTACCCATAAAATGAGTACAAGAGTAAGAATTCATGAATGGAACCAGATTCAATCATAAAAAGTAGAAAAACAAATAGAAAAATCTATGTAGAAGACCCTCTAAATGTTACCTACATTTCTTCTCTCCAAGCCTCATTCAATAATTAGTTAAGTTATGATAAGAAATGACTAAAATTTAGTATATATAAGGTTTGGGGGGGGGGTTCCAGGTCAAATCCAGGTTGCCTGGATCAAACGAGGCCAAAATTGGCCTGGAAATGCACTAGGGCGACATCACAGTGCTTTTAAGCAGTCCACACACATTAGTGTGTTGAGGACTCCCTTCTGCACTGCAGGGGCTCCTGTCCAGGGCGGTGCCCAGGGCTTTTTGTAGTTTGTTTTTTGCCTTGTCTTCACATTCTACTTCCGTTAAGTACCAACTTGATCTACTATCCTTGTACATGCTCCAGATCATCAACCTTGGCTCCTACTAAAACTTCAAATCTCAAATATCACTCCAATATGCTCCAATTCCATGCAAATTCTATCATTCTTCATCCTACACACCAAGACAAGCTACGTAAGCATATTTCATATAAAATAATCTTAAAATAATATTAAAAAAAGTAAATTGTGAAGAAAACTATAGTATAAAATAATGACTTTTATTCTCACATCAACACCCATACTTAAACTCTTGCTCGCCTTCGAGTAAGCTCTACCCTATAACTATGATTCTTTAATATAAATTGGGACTAGCTCACTCTAACCAAGAACACCACTACTGCAAACATCAAGATTTCTCTTATTCTTTGTGCATTTTATTTAAGCTTAAACTCATAAAAACCAACTCAAGACATCACAACCTCACAGACTAACTCAAGTAAGCATGCACAAAACTTAGAAGAATCACAACATAGAAGATCTAACATTCAAGCATATTGTATTAAACATATGCCCTCATGCCAAAGAAATGCCATTTCGCTCACATTATATCATTCAAACATGGGCATGTGATGCATCAAAATCTCATGCTATCAAAGAAATTCACATGTGATGAAATGTGAAACATAAGCTTGCCTTTAGTGTACTTATCTACTAACTTAAGAAAGTCTATATCTAGGATCAAGTAGGTATTAATTTGATTGTAATGTAGGCTAAGGGATAGGAACATTTTGGTTAAAATAGTGACTAATCCTCCCTAGGCACTTTTAATACATCATTTTTTTAATATTTAGCACTTTTAACTTCAACTAACCAATCCTTTCATTCTTTCTTTATTTTGTACCCCTTTTCTTTCTCCTTTTTTATTATCGAGCATACTTAATACTAGAAAGGATTTTATTTTTATATTTTTTTCTGTCTTTCTTAACCATGCTATACTCTTTCATTTTAGCTCACAATCATTCAACCTCCTTTCATTTTCAAGTATCACAACTTCACCATCTCTCTTCATTCTTTTCTATAGCTTCCTTCAAGCGCTTAATAGTAGATCAAGTAACTTTTAGGAGTTCTTTGTAACAAACATTTATGGTCTAATTACAAAGGGGATCAGGCTTCATATATGGATATCAATGAAGTTTGGTTAAAGTCTAAAAAGGGTTTAATATGATAACATTTAAGGGTAGTCACAAAAGAGGAAGCAAAAAATGGCTAATCAAAGAAGCGCCTCTATCACTTCCAAAACACGACTAAATTTATTTCACTTCACAAAATATATAAAGCAAGTTAGAGATACCAATCGAATACATAGAATTTAACTAAGTCCTTACATCACACATGACACACATTCAATACAATTTAACTAAGTCCTTACATCACATATGACACACATTCAATACAAGTACACCATCATATAGACTTCTAGTCAATAATTCACCAAGAAATCACAATAAAACACATGTAAACGAGTCAAGAAAATGATCTTAGGTGTCTTAAGCAAGGTCATTATATTTTTTTGCACAAAATTTTCAAACAACTGTAGATTGTGTTAATAGAGGTGACATCCTAACTCCAGGGTCTAACAGAGACATCTTGACTCAATCTAAAGATGAAAATAAAAAGTTAATTCCCCCCAAAAAAAGAAAAAATAATACTAATAAACATAAAAAACTAAATATGCCCTGGTTCAATGGTCACCCTTTCTGAAAAGAACTTATGGGAACAAAAGCAAAAAGTGGAAAGAGTGTGTCATTAAAAGACTAAAAAAATCTTGTTCAAAACCTAAAAGGAAAATCTTTTTGTATTTTTGTTTGTTTTTCTATCTTTTCAAATATCACCTAAAACATAAAATACTACTTTTTCTATCTTTTCAAATATCACCTAAAACATAAAATACTACAAGAAACACTATAAAACACAATCCCATAACAAAAACAACAACTAAAAATAAAAACTTATGCAAAGCATATCCAATAACAAAAATAATATCCACCAATAATATAAGTACAATATCCACTAATAATAGGAGTAGCAAAAACATCCAACAAGATAATCAAAATGAGCTATTAAATTATCATAAGTACCCCTCACATAAAACATTGCGGAGTCCTCATGTAATTAAAAATATAAAAACAAGAGGGTTAAAAGGACTCCATGAAAGTGTGGCTACTCCAACTCCTCATCAGAGTTCTCATCTTCATCTAATGGAATTTGTGTGAGTGCGAGTAGTACATCAAATCCAAATAAAACACATGTAGCAGGTATGAGTTTCTCCAATGCCTCAACCTCATCTTGGCTAGCTTCATTGTTCACTATTCATCCCTTCACACACTTAGCAAAACAATTCATGGATTCCTACATTCGTGCCCATCTCTCCTCAGTTGTGACACCAACACATTTATCATTTTGCTTCACGATCATTATATCAAATAGCTTCTATGGTGGATTAAGCTCTCTATCAACATTTGGTATTTTTGGGACCACCCCAATTCTTCTAAGGATGGTGGTCAACATACTTAGGTAAATGCATCCGAGTTACGCCCATAAACATTTTCACGAAGCTTCTTGTAATCGGGCCTTTTTTAGAACTCTTCAAATTTCTCATAAAGGAATTCTTTGAATTTCATGTACTCATTTATTGTGTGGTAGGAAAACTTTACCACTAATCCTCTCACTTTTACTTCATACTCTCTCTCATACTAAAAATTAGGCTCCCAATTAGCATAAATCTCCTTCACCATGCGCATATTTATGACTTCATCTGTATTTGCTAAGCTTCCCAATCCCATTTTCATAATGTTATTGTGAAGGTAGAGAAACTTGTTATGAAGAGGAGCGATATCAATGTTTTCTTTGGGATATCTGGCAGAGATTCTTCAACATGCATATATCAATGTATTCCTTGAGGTTCAACTCATGTGGAATTTTTGCTTCCCTGAATTTTGCCTCACTTTCTTGCCTTGACCTTTTAATCTTGCTTTAGCTATTAGTTGTAGTCTTTTCCTTTCCGGTAGTGGCTCTTTTTGGACTTGAAGACATGATCCTACAAAAATAAAAATAAAAATTAAGTATACAACACAAAATATAGAAATTATAAGTAAAAACTTGCTAAAACAAGACTAGAAACTACTGCAAGTAAAATAATTCAAGAAAAACTAATAAAATCTACTAACTTCATTCATAAACCCAAGTAAGTTTCCAAAGTTACTTAGCTATAGCTAGTGTTATATATATACTTAATTTTAAGGTAGGTTTTGCTTATTTTAAGCTCAAGTGAGGTTTAGAGTTATCCCACACTTGAGTTTTGGCTTATTCTTCATAAAATACTCTTTCAAGTATTTTATCAACCACTTGGTGCGCATTGAACTTGAATCTTAGTTTCATGAAATATAGCCATTCTAATTCACCCTCAATAGACAACCATTATACACATAATATAATCACTAACAACTAAGAATTCAAGTAACCCATCAACAAATTTAGTATGAACTATAAGTTGGGAAATTCAAGTTTGTAAAGTTACTTTTATGGATTTCTTAAAAATAGCAAGAAATATGGCTAAAAATAATAAAGCAAATAAAAACATACTAAAACTAAAACTAAACTAACTATAAACTAAACTTAAATAACGAAAGCAACAGAATTCATACATTGAAAATTGAATTAAAAAATCAAAGTTTGAAGTAAGAGGACGTAGAAAGAAGATTCCTAGAGAGAGAAATTTTTTGAAGTACACATCTAGACAAAAAGAAGGGGAATCTTGAGTGCTTTAGGTATGAAATGTTTTCCAATTTTCTCATGTTTGGTTGGCTTAAATATTTTGGAAAATATTTTCCAAATCAACTTTTTTTTTTTCTCAAATTTAAGGAAAATAACTTCCCTTCAAAAAGTAAGGAAAATATTTTTCAAAACTCTATTTCAATCTCACACATCAACTTTCCACACTAACCCAGGTCTCTGGTACAGATTTTTGACACTAACTCGAGATTTGAATCCCGACCCTGACTTTAGATTCTCGACCCAGGAGTCAGGTTCGGGAGTTGGGGTCGGGTCTCTAGATGAGAGTTGCAGTCGGGTCGTGGGTCGAGTGTCAGGGTAGATGGTCAGGGTCTGGTGTCAGGATTGGTGTTGGGGTTGTTTTAGATGCCGAGGTCGGGAGTTTGGGTCAGGTCTTGGATCGGGAGTCAGGGTCGGGTCTAGGATCGAGAGTCGGGGTCGGGTCTCGAGTTGGGTGTTGAAGTTGGGTCTCATGTCTCGATTCTCAGGTCGGATGGCGAGGTTGGGTCTCCGATCGAGAGTCGAGGTGGGTTCTTGGGGTAGATTATGGGGTGTCGGGTCGGGGCCTGATACAGATGCTGAGTTCAATTATTGGGTTTGGAGTCTTGGTCGGGTCTCAGGTCGGGTGTCCGAATCGGGTCCCAATTTAGGTGTCGGGGTCGGGTCTTGGATTGATCGTCTAGGTTTATTCCCAGGTCAGAAACTATATTCCTAAAAAGTATTTTTTACCCTTTAGCCAAACACTAAAATATATTTTTTGGAAAATATTTTTCATTCACCAATCAAACACTAGAAAATATTTTCTGAAAAATGTTTTCTACTCTCCAACCAACCATGAGAAAATAAGTAAGAAACCAACTTGTTTTTCATGAAAATATTTTCTAGGGAAACATTTTCCTTCTTACCAAACATACCCCTTGTGGTATTTATTTTCTTTTCAGTTTTTATTTTTTTGGTCAAAAAATGAAGAAAAATATTTTGGGTGATATTACACTATGGGGGTGGGGGGTGATTTTGTTGGTGTCCTAAGCCTCCCCCTAGTGTGTTTTCGCTAGTTTTTTTATTTTTAAATTATTTTACCTTTTAAAATCATGTTTTGAGTGCCCATTTTCTACTTTCCTTGATCCAATGCTTTGGCAACCTGCAAAACTTAGTCAAAAAAGTTGTTAGAATTTTTTTATATAAAACATTGGAAAGAAAAAATAACAAATTAATACGAAATTATTGGGTTGCCTCCCAACTAACACTTTATTTAACGTTTTGACACGATGTAAAGCTTTTAAGCTCCATTAGTTCCACGATGGGGGTAAACGGCTTCACCCCCTCTCATTTGAGCTTCCATTCTCTTATTTCATTCATTAACATCTCTCATTAGGCCTCAGAACTAGATATTCCACCAAAATTCCATGTTCGGTCATACCTTGTAGGAACTTCATATCTACAATAGATAAAGTTTTATCCCACCATCTACTAACTACCACATCGACAATGGATCTATAGACTTGATCAAGTACTTGATAGAAGGCTTACAAAATCATAACCTTAGATAATCCAAAACCTGGGTATGCCATAAGTTGATTGAACCTTGCTCAAGTGTCTGATAGTAACTTATCTTCTTCTTGTTCAAAATTAACAATCTTATTTATAACTCTTATTTTTTAGCGTAAGGGATCCATTTATGGATGAAAGTATACACCAATCTCAGCCACGTGTCTACTAACTCTGGGGGAGCAGTTACGTACCATTCCATTGCTTCTTCCAAAAGAGTGGAAGTAAACCAATACAACTTCATCTCATCATTCATGGCCTTTCCATACTCAGTGCAAACTTCCAAAAAGTTTTTCAAGTGAAAGATACGATCTTTATCCCACTCATTTTAAAACAGTCCCTTATCTCGGATATCTATTTCAATTTTTTTTTCTATACTCTCATGCTTCTCAATTTTATTCTGTTTCAGTTTGATTGAGAGTTAACTTCTCAAAGCCCCTCAATAGGTAATTCAGGTCCAAAGAAATTTCTTGTCTCGCATTCACTAACCTTGGAGGTCCCAAGGTGATAACCTTAAGCTTCTAATTAATAGATAGGTAATTTAGTTGCCTTCAAAATATTAAATGTGTCTTTGGTCTCTCCCACAGTCATAGACATTTTTCTGAACTTCACTTTAATTACTGCATTGGTTGTGGCCAAGAAACCCCTACCAAGAAAGATAGGTGCATCCTTTCAGCCTCATAATCTAAAATGATAAAGTTCACATGCAGAATAAATGGCCCCACCTTCACTAAAACATCTTCAATGATTCTGTCAGGATAGGGTAAGGAGCGAGCCACCAATTGCAAGGTAATTGTGGTAGGCCTCGGTTGACCAAGCCCCAAAGTCTTGAAAATTGAGGTGGGCGTCAAGCTAATGCTAGAACCTAGATAACAAAGTGCCATACAACATCTCGGTCTCTAATAATTATAAGAATAGTAAAGTTGACTGGATCTTTTAACTTTTAGGGGGAGTTTGCTCCTAATTCTCAAACTACACTCCTTAGTAAGTGCAATCATTTCAAATTCTGTGAGGCGCCTTTTATTAGAAACTATACTCCTCAAATGCTTGGCATGTTATGTCACCTCTTACAATAGCTCTACCAATGGAATATTTATATGTACTTGCTTCAATATGGCTAAAGACCTTGAACATGCATTATCAACTTTTTACTTCTAAATTCTCTGTGGGAATGGTGGTGGTATCTTTACTTCCAATTATTCAGATGGCTTCTCTATTTCATCACCATTCTTTTTTCCTACCTGTTCAACTAGTGTAGACCTTAATTCTGCATTCTGTCTCTTATTTTTGTGAGGTTCTATTTTTAACTCTTTTTTGCTTCTCAATGTGATTGCTTTAACTATCTCTTTCAGATTCTTTTGGGTATCACTAGGTAGTGCCCCTTGAGCGTTAGGTTGTGTAAATTGTTGTTTATGATTATTCTGGTTACCTCCCTAAGAAAAGTTAGAGTGATTTCTGTAATTATAGACATTACCTTGATAACCCATACCACGATGTTGCTGCCTTACATAGAATACCAACTCTAGATTTAGAGGACAGCCTGCATAAGTGGGATTATCACCACATAACTTAAAAATAACAATGGCTGCTTGAACCTACTGAACTTAATTGAACTTGAATTGAGCTTAAGGTTGTCATACACTTCTTCATCAAGTTCGAAAGCTACGTAATTTCATCCCTCATGACTGTGAATTCATCCAACTCTAGCCTTTTTGGTGCATTATCTGAAGTTAAGGAGAACATTCTACTCAGTTCTTGGCAATATTTATTCCCTTCAAACATAAGGTTGAGCAGTGCGTCAATCTCATCATCGCTTTTGGATAAGATTTGCTCTTGAGCTATAGCATCTAGAAGTGACTTGGAGTCTGCTCTCAGTCCTTTAATGAAGTAATGGCTAATGATTTCCTTAGGCTGCTGATGATGAGGGCAATCTTTAAGATAGCCCTTGTAACTCTCCCATGCCTGTATTAGTGACTCATTATCTTTCTTAACAAAACCAAATACAATCCTCTCAGCTTTTTCTTGAAGAAAAGAATTTGTTTAGTAACTTTTCTAACAATCCATCCCAAATGGTGATAGAACTACCTGGCTCATTATGCAACCATTGCTATGCATCCTCAATCAGTGAGAAAGGAATCAAAGTCATCATCACATATTTGTCTAACACATTTTGATAATGCAAATTGTCGCTCAACTCTACAAATTCTGTTAAGTGCTTATGTAGGTCTTCATGTAGTTTACCCTCAAATTGGCAAGTGTTCTGCACTAGTCATACCATTCCTTCTTTTAACTCAAAGTTTCTTGTAATTACTGGCTTGACTATTGCATTAAAGGCATACTTATGATTTGGCCTAGCAAATTAAAGCAAAAGGATCCATCCTTGTACTCTAATAGGATCATGTAATCCATCCAGATTTATATTTCAGTTTGTTGTGTCTTCTGCCATAGTTTGACCCTTCTAACTATTCTTTCAATTTTAGGAGCGAAAGGAATTAAGGGATTATCTTGATTTTGAGTATTGGGCATAAACTACCTGAAACCTGTAATATGACAAACACAACACTAAAAGATAAAATTGAATAGATAATAAAGCTCAAAATAGTGTCTCAATTTCTAATAATTCCCTGACAACTACACCAAAATCTTGTTCGATTGACTTTAGTACATGCAAGTGCATGTGGTCTAACAAGTAATATAGGACTTAAGAGTCCAAATATCTATCCAACAAGAAATTGATGAATTGATTACTAAATTAAATTTATACACATCTATTCATTAAGTAAAGAAGAAATAATGATTAATTTAGCGATAACTAACTGTTGACTACTTTATATTTTAAAACGTAAAAACGAACTCAAGTTGTTAAGTTATTTCATATGTGATTAATGATCCAGGATTGTGGGATTATGACAATTCTAGTTAAGTTATTAGTTAACTAGTTTAATTGATTTCCTAAGTTACTAGTTGCGGGTTGATATTCGTGATGCTGAGCGTCTTATAAACATCTTTATGCCTACTCCACTATTCCTAATGCCTATATTCCTATGATCATCGGTCGATAGTGAAGTGCATGTAATTTCTCTTCCGTATCAACTAAGTATGACTAATGAGTATATTTCTATCCACATTAGTGAATCGTTTCCCCTTCTTGATAGATTTCATGACCAAGCCCTACCTTTTTATATTGCAAATATAGATTTTCTATTCCTAGTCCAATCTATGCCCTATCGATAGTATTTGAGAATTGGACAGATAATCAAATAAAAGAGATCAAGAAAGGATAAGCAACTCAAATAATAGAAATCAAACTCACACATCAACCTTCATGTTCATCAACAACTCTAGATACTATGAATTTAGCTAGTCATAAAATGATTACAAGAGCAAGATTCTATGAATAGAATAAGATTCAATCATAAAAAAGAAGAAAAGCGAATAGAAAAAACTAAGTAGCATACCCTATGAATGTTACCTACATTTCTTGTCTCCAAACCTCATTCAATAATTAGTTAATTTCTGATAAAAATTGACTAAAAGTAGTATATTTAGGGTTTTGGGTGGTTCTGGGTCAAATCAGGACTCTTGGATAGAACTAGGCCAAAATTGGCGTAGATATGTATAGGTGTTTGTCCTAGTTGAAGTCACAGTGCTTTTGAGTAGTCCACACGCCTCAGTGTGTGGCAGACTCCCTTTTACAGTATGAGGCACCTGCGGTGGTTCCCATGGCCTTTATGTAGTGTGGTTTTTGCCTTTTATTCCTGTTTTACTTTCGTGAAGCTCCTGTCTTGAACGACCATTCTTGGACATGCTCTAGATTATCATCCTCAGCTCTTATTGAGACTTCAAAGCTAAATTATCACTCCAATATGCTCCAATTCTGTACAAATTCCATCATGCTTCATCCTATATTCCAAGACAAGAGTTCTTAAGCATATTTCATATAAAGTAAGCTCAAAATCATATTAAAACAAGTAAAATGTGAGGCAAAATATAGTATAAAATCATGAATTTTAGCCTCACATTAAGTATATACTTCTTTTTATGATGATTGTGGTGTGCTTGTTCCATCTAAGCCAAAAAGTGTTGATGAAATGCGAGATAAGGTTTAGTTATGTGTAATAGTTAAAAGCAAATTTTATTTGCATGTCTCCTTATAAGAGTATGTGAAGTTTTTGACTGTAGGAGTGTTCGGGAAGATTCTTAGATAGTTTTAGATACCAAGAAGCTATGAAGTGAATATAGTTATAGGCTTGAATGTCGTGCTGATAAACATATGGGTGATAACTTTATATAACTAGAGACTTCTTGTTGGAGCCCGAGGTTCGTTGATTATGGCGATAATAAGAAATAGTATTGTATTTTTTTAGGGATAACTCTAGATGCAAAAGAGACTTTGTTTAGTTTTAGAATAAATATACGAGCTAATTAATGTTCAAAGGCAAAAGTTCCTAAAAGGAAATATAATATAGGATTTCGTAATTTAAACTAGTACGATTGCATTGAATGTAGAGCTTCGTGCCTCAAAGTAAGGCATGAGTATTGTAAGAGCATGTAGTTAGACTCACACCTTAGTGATTATATGTTCCCCGGGGGTAATTATTGTTGACACCTAATTTTTGCCCTCTACATCTTGGTTTAATTCTGAGTTTCTTAAGTTTTAAATAAAGGCAAGGTATTTTTTTTATCCGAATAAAGACTCTCTAAAATTATTTTTGGGTTAATTTTTTCATTTGAATGATGATTATACACTTTCGTATTCATACATACGAGATCGTATAATTTTTGTTAGTTAAATATTTATTTTATTAAAAATCGAGTTTTAATCAAGAAACTATTCAAACAGATAAATCTTGATTTAAATATAATTTGTTCTTAAAAATAATTTATTTGGAAAATATTTATTTAATTTTATCAAGCCAAGAAGCTCGGGATTAAATCGATTGTAAATTCGTATCAAATTGCGATTCAATTTAGTCAATTTATTAAATTTGACCGCAATTTTAATGTAATTGTTTAAAATCCTAACAATTAGGCTACATAACGAATAACCTAATTCCTAAATTCCTATTCCTAAGCTAGCCTAATTTTAATCAACCAGCCCATTCCCCATTTAAATTCATCAGCCGCCCAGGCCCTACAAACAAGCAACCCGACCCAACACCCCTTAATCCCCTTCTTCTCCAACATAACAAATAGAAATATCAACATCGAACCACAACAACAACATCCGAAGAACAACCTGATAAACCCCAAAGGCTCCAATTTCTCTTCCTCTCATTGATTTCGTACCAATACATATGCCTGGCATAAGATTCGTACCATGAGAGGTACGAAATTCCTCTAGAAGCTTCAAATTCCTCAAAAATCTGAAAACAGCCCCAAAATTTAAAATTTGAATTTGTAATGAAATAGTACAAATCCACCTCACTATATCCTTATCCCTAAGCCCAAAATCATTTCCCCCCCTCAAAACTTCCCCCTAAATCCCTAAATCCACGGATTGTTCTAGAAGGCGAAAACCCTCTTCATTATTATTGAGAAAGTACGAGTAAGGACGCGACTCTACTCATCATCATCCATCACAAGGATTAATCAACAACCATTCAATTCAAGTATTTTCCCTTCAAAATGTCACGCCCCGAATCCCATTCGAAACGGACTGGCACCCGAAGCCGATATGGCCCGAGAGAACCAATCCTTGCTTATGTACATTCGTATGTCTAACCCTGTATGAACGTCGTTATGTCTCATGCAACTATGCGGAAGTCATGGAAAACATGTTATATATAAAACTTGGACGTCAGGGCCATCACGTCAGATGATTATACATCTCTTACATTCGTCTTCCCACATCCGTCTACAAAGCCTCTACAGATACACATACATAACCAACCTATAGTTGGGACAAGTCCCTGCTTGATACAACATATATACAACGCCAAAACCAAAACCAAAGTACACATGTGACTCGAAAAGCCCCGAACCAACTGGAGCTCACCAATGATCTATAGATGACCTGCAACCTACTGAGGAGGTCTACTAGCACCTGCGCCTGCAGCAAGTAAAGTAAGTCCCCCAAGAGGGGTTAGTACGAATAAAGTACTGAGTATGTAAGGCCATAAGAAACTGCATTATACATGCTAACAACAATGGAGTCAATATAAAAGAAATAGTCAATGCGGATAACCCTCGTTTTATATGTGGAACCATGTACATTTCTTCTGTTATTGTCATTTATGAATATTCTTTCATATCCTTATTATTCATATACTATCCTCATACCCCTTAATTCAAGAGAATTCCTTCAATCTAGAGACTTGCCTCCAAGAGATTCTTCTATTAAAGAGATTCTTTCTTTGCTTTTTCGCTCATCATCATTATTATTCATCTACTTGGTTAGTAGGTTGTAAAAATAACATTCATCCACCTATTGGTGGGTTAATAATATAACATACATCCACTCTAGTGGTGGGTTAATAATATAACATACATCCACTCTATTGGTGGTAGGGTTAATAATATAACATACATCCACTCTATTGGTGGGTTAATAATATAACATACATCCACTCTAGTGGTGGGTTAATAATATAACATACATTCACTCTATTGGTGGGTTATAATATATTACCTACACATTTCTTCATTTCTTACTTGGGAGAGATTGATTCATTCACTTATGAGAGATTGGTACATTGAGGATCGTGATTTTATTGGAAACACACATATATGCATTACCTCATTTCTTTACTTTCAAGAGATTGATACGCTCACTTATGAGAGATTGATATATTTGTAATCATTACCTTATTGGAAGCTTTGGACCATACTATTATTGGGACTTTGGGACCATGTCCATAATTAGGTAACACATGAGCAACAACGACTAATGAATGAGGAATATGTGACTTAACAATAGATAACAACCTGAAATGAGATACCTTTGGACATTTTGGAATGAACTAGTACAACATCAATGTGAATACTATGAGCTACAGAAGGATACGGAAAGAGTAACCTTACATGCCTTATCTTTTCAATACGAATATACAATCCTATACGTGAATACAATAGTCTCGCTCCTTCCTTATGTTTCACTCTACAACACAAGTACATAACAAAGTTTACATTAGCCACCAACTACCTTACAAATGCATATAACGACAATGAGTTACATGTTTGGCTTTAAAATGTCATTTCCCCCTTGACAATACCATTTATAAAATTAGCATACCAAAAATCCCACAATATTCCATACATTGACCAATACATGATAAACCAATAGCATGTCACCCCAAGTTCATACTTTCCACTTCTCCATCAACACAACATCACAATTACTTCATCAAGTCACCTCAATACGTCTCATAATAACATATCGGCCAAAATCCCATCATTTACACTTATAGAAAAATAACAAGTTTAGTAACATAATCACACCATACATGTTGTTATTTCACCCATACCATGCACTTTCATCAAAACCACAAGTCACCTTTCAAGTTTAATTCACAAAGATGACACATCTTTTACAAAAACACAAAAGTGAACCACTTGCACTTTTAGACATAACCATCATGATCTACATGCTCTCCCATGCATATAATATATTAATCCATAAGAATAATTACTTACCCAAGCTTGCAAATGAGTGATCTTGTCCCAAGAAGTGCCTTAGGGTTCTTAGGGTTTGAGAGAAATATTTGAGAAAATATCTAAAGAGGCATGAGAGTTCCAATGAATTAAAAATCTGATTTTGGGGACTTTATATAGTGCTCAAGTCATCCTTAGCCATTTACTTGCATTAAATGCAATATTGGCTTGGTCAAAGTGGAAGAATGGGTCATTTACCCCATTGGGCCTTGCATTTTGGTCTCTCTTTGGGCTTTAAATTGAGCCCAATAACCCATGTCATCTTAACCCACCAAATGTAATGTATAATCCACCATACATCTCATGTTCAAATAATTCTATAAATGTCTCGATAATATTCACTTACGAGATTTCCGTTCGTAGCCTCAATCGCGAAACTAGAAATTCTAGTCGCTCATGGCTTACTTGAACATAATTTGTTAAAATACTTGTGACGAAGAATTAACCCCAACTCGGATGCTAAACGAGTGGAGTAATGATACCATGACTTAAAAGTCTTATTTACATCATAATAGTCAAACAAAAATTTTGGCGAAAACCACCCCGTCACGCCGCTTGGTGCGCCCCTTTACTGCCTGTGGAAACAAAAATTTGGGCCAGAGCGGCCTGGCACGCACTCTGCAGCGCCCCATGCCAAGTTTTTGATTTTGGCTTTTCTTTGCGGATTTGGTTGGATCGTTCAAGTCCCAACCTTTTGCTTACCTTTTAGCTTTAAGATTCTTTGCTTGGATGTCCCTTAAACCTCAAATTTTCACCCCACAAATGCTCCACAAAGTCACAAACGCCACCCACTACAAAAGTCTAACCACATGTACTAAGCCCAATATCAAATATTTCATTAATGACACTACAAAATACATACTTATGACTCGAGACACCTAAGTAAACATTTTCCAAAGTTATCAAGTAGGGTCGGGAATGTACGGGGTGTTACACAAAATTCCCAAAACTTGTGATTAATCAACAACCATTTAATTCAGGTATTTTCCCTTTAAAATTCCCAAAATGCCCTTAAAACTCTTTCTCCCACATCGGCTGAAATCAAAGTCGAAACCTCAATCATTTTCTATAAATACTACCACTTTTTGGTAGAATTCCCAAGTCCTAGAGGGTGAAAAAATTCTGAGCAAAAGTCTTGAAGATTTTTAAAGAATTTTTGAACAAAAAGGGAAATTTCGAAAAGAATTTTCCTAGTTTTAAAATTTATTTGTGGTATTTCGGTTGTGGCAAGAACTATTCTGACGAGGCTCAAAGTCCCATTTGCTACTCTGAAAGAGGTAACCCCTCATTCCTTTTCATTTTTTTCTATATTTTTCTTCTTCGTCCCGTCGTCATGTTTTAGTCTCTTTTCTGCGTTTTAGTATAATATAGTCATAGTAATGGTGGGATTATTTGCTGTAAACGACCTTGAAGGCCATAGGTTTCTATAACTAATGTTATAGTTGATGTTTTGAGTTGGCGTTCTTGTTGTTTTGATTTATAAAATTTTGTTTTAGCTCTATGCAATCCACTGCTTCTTCATTATGTTTTAGCTTGTAGTCTATTGCCTTTGGTTTAGCTTGAGTATTTTTTTGCCCTAATTCGACGCACTGTTTCCTTTTAATCCTGCTTGTTTTTGGCTTCATTTTGCTCATTTCTATAGCTTTAAGTCTGTTGTTGCATTTTTTTTAGTTTGTTGTGTTTCTTTTTCTTTTTTAAAAAAAAAAAACTGAATGTTGTTTTGTTGTAATTTTAAATTTGGTGGCTGTAGCTTCGGGCATCTTCTTCAGATTTTGCAATCATTTTAGTTGCTTTATTCTCCTTGGTTTGATAGAAACTATCATCTAAACTTTCCTTGGTTGTCAACATCAATAAAAGTGATAGATTTATGTTAAGGCCAGTAAACCGAGGATTCCTCTAGGATATCTTGACATTTCAGTCTTAATGACTTGGCAAAGAGAGGATAGAGAGCGATTTAAACGACCCAACATAGTGTGCTTCATGTGTTTTCACTCGGTTTGATCATTATTTTTAAGTAAAATTATTTAAACATGTCAGAATGTTGTAAATATATGATTTCCCTTGAACTGTTTCATTTGTAAAATATTCAATTTTCCCTTTCTCTGATATTTCCATGCTGTCGTAGTCATTTTTAGAATCTCTTGTGTGTGTGAAAAGTTTTAATTTGATATCTCTCTGTTTAGACATACCTCACTAGTTTTGTTCTTCTTTTCTTTCAAAAGATACCTTTTGAAGTCTGAAAATGCTAAGGATAGGAGTTATGATCAGTAGAAGGATCACTAAGCCTTTAGTCCCTCTGAAATACTGAGATTTACTTTGTCCAAGGCATAATTAGGCTTTAAGGGATATGTCTTTGTTAGAATCAATGGTTTGTTTTCCTAAACCATCTTTTCCTTTTTTTTTGTTCTCTGATTTTTGAGAAATCGAGACCATGTTGGATCTTAATTAAGAAGTAGTAGCCCTCTAATGTTGAAACTTTCTTATTCTTTAAGTTTATTTCCCCCTTTATGTTGCATTTGTTGTTTGATCTTTCATTTACCTCCTTAACCTTTTTCTTTGAATCTTCTTTTTTTTTTGCAAATTGATTTGTTTAAATCTTGGTTGTTGTTTTACAGAATTTTTTTGTAGCATTTGAAATGAAATTTTTTTGCCTAAGATTGCTAAAATCATAGGATTTTCTTATTTTGGTTTATCCTTTTTAGTAGTCTGAATTTCTTCAATTGTTATGTGCATTTTCTTCAAAGCTACATGAATCCTTGTTCCTTTTTCATTTCATTTGTGTAAAGCATGTCTTTACAGTAGGATTATTCATTAATCTGTTAATCATTGATCTTGGAACATGTATTAAGTTCCTTTATTTTTTCTTTGCATGTGAATCTGTTTTGAAGTCCAAATGGACTCTTTGCCCTTCGCATTTCCTAATGGTCCAATGAAGCCTATCTCCTCGAGTCATCCTCAAAATCCAAGCCCAAAAGGCCAGTATATATGGCGTACAGGTGCCAAGTAAGGAGATTTTGAAGTTCATGGGCCAAAACCCATAAGAATAGGCGCTACCAGCTTTGAGACTTTAAAGAAGTCCTAAATTTTTATATTTTATGGGCCAATTTGTAATTTTATACAGGTGGAGCGGATTTTGGGCCTTGAAGGTCCGAAAAATAGCTTAGGATAGGTTGTAGGCCAAAAGCCCAAATATTTTAGTTTTACACAGGTGCAGGTTGCGGAGATTAGCCAAGCCCAACAGTCCAATGTTGGACAAGTTTAGGGGTTTGGGATTAGAGTGCCTAAACGTAATTTCTTTCTCCCTTATTTATTTTTGTTGATATTTGCTACTAACTCTTTTTCTTTAAACTTAGTTAAATTCCTTATTAATTTGTCAAAAGTCTTGTTTTGCATAAAATTTTCAATAAATTTTCCTTTAATCACTTTCTTTTCTAAATAAAAATAAATTTCTTTTCAAAGTTAGTCAAAAAGATGTTTTCAAATAGCTCAGACAACCGCTTGTTAGAGGACATTTTATACGCCTTAAAATCCTCCCTATAGTGTAAATAAGAACCTCTTATCCAGAATTTCTTTACAAAATCTAAGTCTTTTTCTATTTTAGGACTTAGAGTTTTCTTTAAAGTTTTCTTAATTTCTTTTCAAATAAATTAAGTGGCGGCTCTATTTTCAAAATTGAGTTTAAAACTTTTCCTAAGTTTTTGAATTCAAACAAGTTATTTTTCTCCGCAAAACAGAAATGACGACTCTTCTGGGGAGTTTAACAAGGTTTTAACCAAATAGTTGACTAACTCTATTTGACTAACTATTCGGATTTATAATATTTATTTGTTTACTTGTTTAAATTATTGTAAATTTTATTGTTGCATCTCATGGCATACCGATTCCGCCAATTGGAAAAATATAGAATACATTAGGGACCAACGATTATACATCTTTTACAGTCATTTTCTTTACTAAAAAACCAAAATTCTTGAGATGATGAAACAATTAGCCGGGTCCTCCGGCACTTGTTATCATCTCAGCCTGTAGTAGTCCTCCCGGGCTCCTAGTCTCGCTTTAAAAGCCCACTGTAGTACAACTAGGATAGAACTAAACCAACTCCCTTGTTCCAACCATAATGACCTAAGTGACCCGGTTCCCCAGGGGTGCCGGGTCCATTAGCAAGACCACCTTGAGTCTTAAGGGTCCCCGACCCCGAAAAGACGATCATAACTTATGTGCTGCATGTTGAAAGACATATGTGCTCAAGGAAATATATGTCGTTGCTCCCAAAATAGTGTGACTAAGAATTGTATGGTTTTGTAGGATGGCCGGGTCCTTATCATTTGACATGCTTTTGGAAGCGCCTTTGTACCTCAAAATGTATGAGTTCACCGAACTGGAGAAACATATAATTTTAAGGCATCTAGTTTATTTACCGTCATTGATAAGATTAAAAGGACATCGCCTAATGATCGAAGCTCTCACTATATACTAGGATAATGATAGAATGGTTTTCAGATTTGGAACAACAGAATTGACTCCAACCATAGAGGAGATACGGGATTTGATACATAGCCAATTGAGTTATCGCAATAGATTGTTATATCCTGAAGCATGCATCCTTATTCCAAACAAACCCATGGTAGGCGAGATTATTGAATACCTCGGTTTATACAAGCCTCGGAGTGCATGGGTATCAAAGTCCTACATTAACTTTAGGGATCTATACACCCTTTATGGCACTTCAGAAAGCTTTTTGGATAACAAGTTCGACTTTTCATCATATCAGAATTAGGAGTAGGCCCAAGAAAAGCCTTTGCCATTTCTTTATTGGGAACCATAGTATTTCCTCAAGTCTTAATCCTAGATATCAACACTCAGATGATTATGGTTGTTCAGACCTTATTTGAAGGGATTAAGAAGGGAGATGTGATAAACTATTTCCACTGGCACCGATCATCTTGGCTGATATCTATCAGTCTTTGGGGAGATGTAGGAATGGACATGGATATTTCCAAGGCTGCAATCTGCTTCTTGAAATGTGGATCATGAGTCACATCCTGAAAAACAACTCTTCTTATGGATTTCCAAGGTTTGAAGCACGTGATCAAATCGCTAAGTTTCCAAATATACTCAAGCGGTCAAACATAAATGCGAATTGGTAAAAAGGAGAATGGGCCCAACTTTTCTTAGGATTGAGGGATGACGACATCCAATGGATGACCTGTTCTTTTTTATTCAAAACTATCATAGTAGATTGCTAAGGAAATTCATATTTACCACTTTCGAGAATTCGGGGAATTCGCCTTATGTTCCCCAAAGGGTAATGAGGCAGTTCAGAAGAACTCAAACTCATCCCAGAGTCGGTTATATGAACGAATGTGTCATGGACTACAAGGAGGATAGGGTTTTAGATGGAAACAAGATTTTCCATTGTTGGAGGGCAAGCCAAAAGTAAGACGTGCTCCTGAATCTCACCAAAATTTGGTACAACGTCGGGTACTAAGAGGGGTACAAAGAATGGATGAAAATAAATTTGCAAGAAACAACTACATAAGCTCCATAAATAGACTCGGGATCCAAGGAAAATTCTCTACTTCAACAACTCCAAGAGTAGTTAGAACAGGTGAAAGCAGAGCGCGAGAAAGATCAACAAACCATTGCTGATTTGAGCCTCAAATTTGAAGACATGAAAGAGAAGTTCTATGGAGTGTTTCATGGGATGGTTAGTGAATATACAAGATTCCCAAGTTTGCCGCCTAAATAAAGGTTGATTGTGGTTGAAATTAAGTACGCTCGAAAGTTATTTGAGTTCTATGAAATTGATGGAATGTTCAAAATGCATAGAACAAATAAAGGATCGACATTAAGAGCACCATAGAAAGACTACCTTTAGTTAATTTTTACCGCTTTCCCTAAAATACCCCTGCATGGTTTTGTTTTATTTGCCTCTACGTGGGCCTATCTTTATTAGGATTTACCGCTTTACCTAAAGTACCCCTGCGTGGGTTCATTGTATTTGCCCCTACGTGGGCCTATCATTGTTAGGATTTACCGCTTTTCCTAAAGTACACCTGCATGGGTTTGTTTTATTTTCCCCTACGTGGGCCTATCTTTGTTAGGATTTAAAACTTTTCCTAATATACCCCGATGTGGGTTTGTCTTATTTGCCCCTATGTGGGCCTGTTTCCTATTGGCTAGCTTTGTATTCTCTTTGAGGAACATTTTTGTTGTATATGTATATATATATATATATATATATATATATATCTGTTTTGGGGGTAACTAAATGTTTTGATATGGGACATACATCTTTTAAAACGTTAGGCTTACCCTTGGCTCAAAGGGTCACCCATTAGGACGCACATATTACCATGATGTTGCTATAATTGCTCGTTATGTGTGTTGTTTTAAATCAAAGGCGGATTGATCCATTCCTATTTAAGCAAGGATTGTAGAACCTTCTAGGCGGAAATACATGTCTACTACACAAAAGTCAGACCAAAATAATCTGAGTTTTCCAAAGTTTCCCAGAAAAGTCCGATATACCTATCAAACTGTTTCCTAAAGAATTATTCTCATACTTTCAGGAAGGTTTGACCGAAAGGACGGATATGAAGATGGATTTGACCAGGAGAAGAATAGCTTCAATTCAAAAAGAGATCGATGAGATCCATAGGAGGAGTGAGGAAATCCTCCATCAGACAGAGGTAGCTTTGGCAAAAGCTAAGGAGTTGGATAGACAGACTGCTGAAATTAAAGAAATGATTACCAGAAAGAAATTTCACTGAATAAGTCAAGTGAATAGTTTTGGAATTCGAAGCATACCAAAATGAAGCACTTAGAGCTCCCGAAAAACTCGCAGAAGAGATGGAAAAACAATCAAAAAAATTGGAGAAAATAATCTGGCCCACACAAGGGAAGGAGCAAGTTACACTCAAGGCAGGTGATAGAAACTACCTAAAGGAGTTAGAAGTTCTGTAAGTTTCAAAAATTTATCAGCGGTTTCTAGCCATGGGAACTTTGTGCCCTATTAAGACCCAAGGTCCCAAGTGCGATCCCCAAGATGAGCATAAGAGATGTGCCTACCACCTCCTATAAAAAAGGCATACCACAGATGGATGTTGTGTGTTGAAAGCTAAGATATGTGACATGATTAACAGTGGGAAAATTGCTTATTTGTATGGACCACATAGTATTCTGGTATGTGATAAGGTCGAGCCAGAAACTCCTATTACTAGTGGTGTTTCAATCCATCATTTAGACTTCATGACTTTCAAGGACAACTATAAGGACATCTATATCAAGCTGGTTCAGGAACAAATACTGCATCCAAAGAAAGTAAAGGAAAAGGAGAATTTGGCAAAATGGAAGAAGAATAATGACACCTGCAACTATCATCCACTTCGAGCTGGATTACTTTATTAAGATTGGGAAGATCCATTTGAAGTTTGAGCTCGATCATCCATAGAGCGAAAGAGGCCAAAGAGCACAAAAACACTTTCCACTATCCAGAATCAAGCTTTAAACGTAGCAAGTCTGTTCGTCTTTATTTTTTATGTATTTACGTTTCCCTAATGTAATGATGTTTAGTGAATGAAATGAAATGAAAATAATCCTTTTTACAACTATTCGAACAACGTAGGGCCTAATTTCTCCATCGCGAGATATGTAGGCAGCCTTTCTAGCTGGCCCCTATTTTCAAACACTCTGTTATCCCCCACTTCGGTGAAAAAAGATATAAAGGTGGGAAGAAGAACAGTTGAACCTTCCTGATAAATTCTACTTATCCAAATCAATAAGAAAAATCCTGTTCATTGGAATTTTTGAGTCATCATTACCCTATGGATCAATTCATCTGTGATAAGAAACAACTTTATGTGCTCCTTGTCTGTGTGATTATCTTGTATTATTTATTACTAACGAGATATAACACATTTACCTTTGAGTTGTTTTTACTTTACAAATAATAGAAACTACTTCATGTTGACATAAGCTGGCTGAACATCCTTACTTCGCCCGATCAAAAGCTCGTAAAATTCCATCCCCTAGCCATCATTCAAACATGACTGGAAGTGACGAAGACAACGTATTGGCCATCAGGGATGATGTGATGGCGAAACAGAGTGAGATGATTGTTGAACTCATGAGAAAGTTAGAAATTCTCTAAGAGGAGATGAATCGTACTAGAGACTTAGCTAATCTGGCCATCACTACTAATGCTCCCATCCCAGGAGGGCACATTCCTCCACTCTAAATTAATCCTCTCAACACCCCTAACCTCGGGAATCATCCAAATAATGTATAATCCACCTCCACCTTTCAACTTTCCATGGACCCTATCATCAATAATCCATTTGTTCATCAAACTCATACCCTACCCGTCCAAAATACCAATCGAGACAATAACCCAGATGCTTACCATCTACAAAACCCTTCTTTAACTCAACAAAATACTTCCTTAACTCCACAAAATCCTTCCCTAACTCCACAAATACATTATCTAACTCCACAAAATATCTATAGTTCCCATAATGTCCTCCCTACCTACAACTCACCTTCCACTCATCTGCAAAATCACACTTCAACATACCAAAACCCTTCCTCCACTATCCCAAATCCTTCTCACATTAGACCTATACCCCCAACCATTTTCCATGTCATCATACCTCCTAATCTCTATAACCCATTTCCAAATCCCAAGATAGACCATTATAAGGAGAAAGAAAAGGAATGGAGGATCGAACATAAAAAGAAGCTGCTGGCAATGAATGAAGAGATTATGAGGATCAAAGAGTCTCATGGGATGGATGATAATAATGGCCTTGGTTATGATGATTTGTGTGTCTACCCTGGTGTAGACCTATCGGAAGGATACAAGATCCCCAAATTTGAAATAATCGGCGGCACTGGAAATCCCATGGCTCACTTAAGGAGATATTATGACCAAATAGCCAGAATTGGAAGGAACGATGCATTGCTAATGCACCTATTTAGTCAGATTTTAAGTGGAGAAACTTTGGATTGGTTCACATCCCAGGAGCTGAGAAAATGGTCCGGCTGGAAAACCCTAGCCAAAGACTTTATCGACAGGTTTGCATAGAATGTAGAAATAGTCCCTGACCTGCATTCACTAAATAGGATCAAGCAGAAGAGCGACTAATACTTTCGAAATTATGCCTATCGCTGGAGAAAATAAGCTGCTATGGTACAACCTCTCATGACTGAGGAAGAAATGGTAGAGATATTTTCTCATTCTAAAAAAGGAGAGTTCTTTACCAGAATGGTGTCTGCAGTTTTTTCAACCTTTGTAGATATGGTTAAGATTGGTGAATCACTCAAAGAGGGAATTTGAATAGGGAAAATTATCTAGACTCCAACATCGGCTGGGTCTTCCGAATTTATGAAGAAGTAAAGAAAAGACATGACAACAGTGTCCGTTTATTCTAGTACTAAGTTGAAAAGGAAATTCAAGCCCAAGAATACCCTTTCTTCTCCACCTAGAGTTCTCAATCTATTTTCTACGCTCTTCCGAATTTATGAAGAAGTAAAGAAAAGACATGACAACAGTGTCCGTTTATTCTAGTACTAAGTTGAAAAGGAAATTCAAGCCCAAGAATACCCTTTCTTCTCCACCCAGAGTTCTCAATCTATTTTCTACGCCCAACCTCAATACCAAGACCCACATCCAAATATCTTACCCCAATACCAAGCTTTACAGCCAAATGTCTTACCCCAATAGCAAGCTCCACGCCAAATGTCCTTCCCCAATACCAAGCTCCACAACCAAACGTCCTACCTCAATATCAAGCTCCACAACTAAATTATAAGCCTAATGTCCAAACTACTATTCCAAATACCCAGGATAATGTCTAAGTAGCTGCAAATTATCATTAAGTGCCACCTCCCGCTAACCAAAATAACCTCCCTCTTCCAAACCTTAAAAAGAAACCTCTTCAAAACTTCATACTGTTGGCTGAAAATAGCACTCAGCTTTTTGAAAGATTAAAAACAATCAATTATCTCTATCCTATCTAACCAAAACCCACTAATACCAATTTTTGATTTTATTATGCTGATCAAAATTATTCCTATCATTCTTGAGGAGTCAGCCACAGTATAGAAGATTAATTTGAAATATAAGATGCAGGACCTAATTAATCATAAAGTCATTACTCTTCAGATATCGACATTAACTATTAATAGTAATACATTACCTAACCATGGAGGGGCTACGATTAACATAATTAAAATGGAGGCTGAGGTATTATCTATCTTCATATACAACTTATCTCATTTCCAAAATAGATCCCTTAAAATATATATTCCAGAAAGCCATTCCTACAGGAAAGTTAGCCAAATGGCAGATGTTGTTGAGTGAATTTGACATCGTGTATGTGACCCAAAAGGCAATCAAAGGGCAAGCCCTAGCGGATCATCTGGCAGAAAATCCAGTTGACAATGAATATGAGCCACTCCGTACTTACTTCCCAGATGAAGAGGTTTGTTCATGGGGGAAGACATAGCGGAAACATAACCTGGATAGAGAATGTTTTTAGATGGAGCAGTCAACTTTAAAGGTTCAGGAATTGGAGTATTCTGGTGTAAAAAATAGGCCAACTCTACCCCGTAACTATAAAATTGCGCTTTCCATGCACCAACAACATGACAGAATATGAAGCTTGCATCCTAGGCCTCGATTTAGCACTTGATATGGGTGTTTGAGAATTGTTAGTCATTGGAGTCTCAGATTTATTGATTCACCAGGTGCTGGGAGAATGGGCCATGAAGAATTCCAAGATCACTCCTTACGTAGAACTATTGTAGGATTTGTGTTGAAGATTTAAGGAAATTGACTTCAGACATATCCCGAGGGTACATAATGAGTTTTCTGATGCTTTAGCCACTATATCCTCCATGATTCAACACCCAGATTGAAGTTACATTGATCCCTTGGAAATAAGTTTGAGGGACAAACTAGTATACTGTGCACATATTGAAGTAGAGGCTGATGGAAAGCCATGGTACTTCGATATCAATAGGTATTTAGAATCTAGGGTATACCTCGAAGATACCAGTAGCTATCAGAAAAAGATAATTCGTCATTTGGAGAGGAGTTATTGGAAATCCTTTTTAGGAGGACCCCCAAACCTAGGATTTCTAAGATGTGTCGATACCGCAGAAGCCACAAAATTATTGAAAGAAATACATGATGGAGTTTGTGGGCCTCATATGAATGGATTCACTCTCTCTAGAAAATTTTTGAGAACGATTTACTTTTGGGTGACTATGGAAAGTGACTGTAACAAGTACGTGAAAATATGCTCGAAGTTCTCAAGACACGGATATTTGATTCAGATGCCTCCATATGAGCTTTACACAATGAGTTCACCTTGGAAATTCGTAGCATGAGGTATAGACGTCATTGGTCTGATCAAGCCGCCAGCCTCAAATGGGCACAAGTTCATTTTAGTTGCCATTGACTATTGTAATAGGTGGGTAGTAGAGGCTATCTCGTATAAAGCCATGACCAAGAAAGTTGTGATAAATTTTATCATAAACAACCTAATTTGCTGATTCAGAATACCAGAATCAATCATCACTAACAATTGAGCTACCTGAACAGTCACTTGATGACTGAAATCTGTGAAAAGTTCAAGATCACTCATCGAAACTCAATCGCGTATCATCCACAAATGAAAGGAACTGTAAAAGCCACTAACAAAAATATCAAGATGATATTGAGAAAAATGATTTAGAACAATAGATCCTGACATGAGATGTTGCCTTACGCTTTGTTAGGAAACCATACGACAGTCAAAATTTTAATCGGGGCAACTCCATATCTATTGGCTCATGAAATTGAAGTTGTAATACCTGTCGAGGTTGAGATACCCTTCTTAAGGATCATTTAAGAGGGCAAACTGTCTAATAAAGAATGGGTTTGTGCTCGGTATGAACAACTCATGCTGATCGATGAAAAGTGAATGAAAGCCGTATGCCATGGTCAGTTACACCAATAATGGATGATCCGTACCTTCAAAAAAAAAAAAGTAAAAACTCACATGTTTGAAGTAAGGCAATTGGTTCTAAAACATATATTTCCCCATCAAGAGGAATACAAAGGCAAGTTTTCTCTAAACTAGCAAGGGACGTACGTGGTACGCAAGGTGCTATCTGGAAGAGCCTGATCTTGTAATGACCCTCCAAGTAATTTTCTTGATTTCTGTGCATTATAGAATTTCAATACTTCCCACAATAACTACATGTTATTTATGACTTGTCAAAACTGTCGGTTCGGTCATCAGACAGTTTGTTTGGATTTTAGGCTCATTTTTCTATTTTGGAGCTTTCGTTGTTAAGAAATTGGTCTCAAATCAAAACTCCTAGTAAAAGATCTTATATGGAAATGCTGACAGTTCCATCAGCTCCAGTACATTTATTTTAGGCTGGGGGACCCTTGGTTCAGGTCTCAAGGCTTTCGGACTCATTTTGGGCTATTGGTTAAAATAAAACTATAGGTGTGGGACACACTTTTTGTTGAAAAGATATCGGATGAAAGTTTTGATGGTTTTGTTGAGTTTAAAATGTCTATTTTGGGTTAGTATCATAGTTATTTTGGGTCCCGAGCCTTTATATTTCATTTTGAGCGTTTAGGTGAAACTTAGTTAAAATAGCCTACAAGTGGTCTCGGGGGTTAATTTTTTGTAAACAAATTTTTTTCATAAATTCTATGATTCCATAGGATCCACAACGTGTTTTATGATCAATTTACACTATTGGTTCATGTTCATAGGGTTTTGGATGAGTTTCGAGGAACAAAAATAAGTCTTGTAAGTTGCTGGTGCTGGTGTGGCCGCTTTAGCGGCTGTTGACCATTTGATCAACCGCTAAAGAGATCATTTGAATGCTTTAGCAGTACTTTTACCCTCTGATCAGGCCGCTTTAGCGGCCATCGCTGAGTATAAGACCCAAACCGAACCCATTTCGTATTTTTGACATTTCGGGAGCTAGGAAGCTCCATTTTAGCCCATTCTTGATGCGTTGGTCTCGTATGATCATTTTATATGTGATTTTACCTTCACTTATCCCATTTTCCAAGAATATACATTTCATTTTTCTTGATTTCCTGCTAAAATTTTGATTTAAAAACCCCATTTTCCGTCATTTTTGGAGCTTGAAGCGTGGGGAAGTGAGGGGAATCATTCTTGAGGACAAGGTAAGTTGTTTTAACGTCCCTTGATCATTCCCATTATTTTTACTCATAGAATTACACTATTTTCCTTGTTAATTCTTAGAATTTAGGTCTTGGAAATCTATAATTTTAGGGGCTGATTTGGGCCCCTATTTGTGTCCCATTTGTGCTCAACTTTTAATCAAACATTCCTTGTACTTCAAGGGACCTCGTGATGGATTCAATTTTGGAATCCCGTTAGCGAGCCCTACGGGTCCATTATTGACTCGATTTTAGGCCCGAAGTATTATACAATATGGGTATTGTTGTACTTGTAATGACGTGTAGATGATTATTTTGATAGCGTGACATCGATTCGGGATTGTGGAGCAAGGATAGAGGAATTATAGATGATTTAAGAATTTTGGTTCGGCATCGAGGTAGGCTTCGGTCTACTTTCCTTTATGATATTGTGTATAGTGTACATTGCGTACTAGGTAGGGATTATAGATATGATTATGACTAGTAAATCATGATTTAGCCTATTTAGGAAATTCGGGGTATAAGTGAGACCCGAACCTTAACATAGGTTGCTTGTTATGGCCATCGAGTCCTACTACCTTTGATTATAAGCATGATAACCATAGTTGATAATTAAGGATCCTTTAGTATAAGGTTTACCATTCAACTTAGTGAATTGGGTAGTATTTTTCCCCGATTAGATCCTTTAGTGACTTTATGCCCTTATTTATCGTAGTTTCCCGAGTTATGAGGCATTATTATGTCGATGATGTATTATTGGGCCCGAGGCCGTGGTTATGATGCCAGTTGGACTTCAGGTGAGTATTTTATCCCTAAAGGGACATGATTCTAGATTACAGACTCTTTGGCACTTATAGTGGTTTTGTTTGGATACTGGTGATGGCATGCATACTTTTAGGCGCATTCATGCTCACTTAGGGGTACGATTCCAACCAAAACCTTGATTTTACTACTATTTCCAAAAAGGATTTTATTCCCACTTTTCACTTTAAATATGGATTGTTTTATAATAGGAATCGTACCACCTTATTTACTGGATTATGAGTTTTTGGAACTAAAGATGAGGTTTTAGAACTTCGATCGAGGTTGATTTCGGTCCATTATTTATCCACTCATTTTACCACTACTATTTACTTCGGTCGAGGGATATTCCGACCCTTTGTACATAATTATGATGATTTAGTCCTGAGCATAATCTCGAGCAATGGATTTATGGATTTACATATTTTTAGTCTCGGTTTGATTCCTTGCACTGATTATATATATATATATCTCCAGTACTGGATGGATTAGATGAATTATGATGGTTATTAGAAGTCCTGGATCGGGACCAGGCAGTGTATATGGATATTTTGAATCCCCTAGGGGGTCCCTTCGTCTGAGAGCCATCGTGCCAGAGAAGATTGGTCGCTATAGGTCCTACCTTTGCGAGCCAGGTGAGCTAGAGGAGGTGTATACACTTGGTACGGTATGGTTTGAGATTGTGGAATCGGTTCGATTCCGGTGTCCCCGATATGTTTATGGAATTTCGATTTATGTTGCATCATCCATTCATATGCATTGCCTATCACCAGTATAGTGGTTTGGCGCCTGTATCTATCGGTCTTATAGGGGGCTGTATAGGTACGGGTTATGGTTGCTGTTTGCTGAGTGTTTCTGTGAACCTTCCAGGCTTATGAGGTCTGGTTAGGTACTTGTTTGCCTGGACTAGCCGATTAATTTATTATTGGTTATTATGGTTAGTTCGTGGTAGGGTAGTTGTGGATTGGTACCCGAGTTGAAGGTACATTTGTGATTCCTTTTACTCTTACAGCGAGTTACATTATGGTTTGGTTATCTCATATTTAGTCATTCCTGGTTAGGGATCCTGGTTATGCTAGAGTTAACTTCCCTACGTGATTATAGGCCTTGAGATGTTAGGGTGATTCCCTCAGGTTGTTACCACTGAGTTAGTCCTATATGTATGTATGTATGTGTATATATATATATATATATATATATATATATATATATATAAATGGAGTTACCGTATATCCCTTTTTTCTTTGCCTATTCATATCGTATATGTATTCTTTGGCATTGTATACTACAATATATCTTTCTTCCACTTTTTATTTGTATATTGGCTAGTGATAGACGATATTCCACCTTAGGCCCTAGTTGTTGTCAGAATAGGATAGTTGATCCTTATTGCTCCATTAGCATTATTATGCTTAGTAGTTGGATAGTTGCCCGTTGTTTATATTCATGCCTTACATGTTATTTATGCTTGCATTATTTCTGGAGCTCAGTCTGCCATTGCCTACTGAGTACCACGTGTTTAGTACTCATACTACACTTCTGCAACCTACAGGTTATAGTATGAGTTATCGCCGTTGGTGTGTGTATCGTGCGGAGCAACTATGGATCAGAGATTTGGGGTGAGTTCCTGATGTTTTGGAGTATCCCTCTCCCTCTTATTGTTAGACTGTTCTCAATGTTGTGTCAGACATGGCTTATATATATACACACACTTTTCCTATATTTCATTTGTACTCCTGTTGTATTAGAAGCTTTTGTACTGGCTCCACAAAGTTTTGGGGTTAGATTAGCCTTGCTATTGTATTTATTCCGCTGTTTTCTTTATTTCTATCAGTAGTCCATTACTAGATGTTCCGAACTACGGGTTGGCTTACCTACTTATGGGTTATAGTTGGTGCCATCATGACCTGAGAAATTAGGTCATGACAGATCCTATCTAAGATGAATGGTCAAGAGTGGACCAAGCCAATTAACTCTGATGCGGTGAAGAGATACTACATCTGAAGATAGTCTTTTCTCTATGTTCCCTCTATTTGTAATCACACTTTTATGAATGTAATCGCCTAATGATTTGTAATCGCTTAGAATCCCTTTCCCTTTTATGTAAGAACTATGTTTGACCTGAAATCTCAAGAATGAGATATGTAGGCGGCCTATGTCGGCTTCGGTCAACCCCTTAAGAAAATCTATCTTTCTCTTTTATGTATGGACTACGTCATGAACTGAATTCCCAAAAATGGGATACATAGGAGGCCTATGTCGGCTTTGGTCAACCCTTTAGATTATTCTATGTCTCCCTAGCGTACCCCTAAACTATGTTTGACCTAATTCCTATTTCAACGGGATACGTAGGTGCCACAACGACTCGGTCATAACACCCAGGAAATGGAAATTGGGGTAGAATTTTCAAGATGGAATTTCAAAAATTCTAAAGAAGAGGATCGTCTTTCGGTAAAGAGAATGAAGACTAGCAAAAGGAATTTGGGAGAAAGTCTCAAGATCCCCACAAGTCGAGATCGTCTCAAAAAGTATTTAACTGGGGTAAAATTTTTGAGGATGTCCTCAAAATTTCCACTAACATTCTAGAGTGATTTCCAAATTCCCTAGCACCAGGAGGTCAGAATCAACTTCAGAAATCACCAGCTGCGACAGAGTACAGATAGACTAAATCCCCAGCTATGACATGCTTCTGCAAAGTTGTGCTAATAAACTCCCCAGTAATAACAAAGAGTTTTCAAAAATCCTCCATTGGATGTAAGACATAGTCGAGCCTCAAGCGGGAGATGTTCGTTGAGCTAGCACATGACATGACTGGCAGAGATTTTCTATAAAGCTTTTGCACAAACCAAACTATTTTTTGAAAACCTATACACATTTTATACTTGACTAGTTTTGCCTAACATCTATTAAAATAGGTACTCAGGGAGAAAGCCAAACATGATGGAGCACCTGAAAGATGGCAAGAAGTAAACCAAGGATCAAAGGAGGTCAACACGGAGTAGTTTCACCCAAAACTAACAATTTTTCTATGGATGCAGGGATCAATGCACAAAAATAAGGGTATTCTTCAAAAATCCCCTAAGCGAATCGGGAACCCACCAAATCATATAATGCTCAAGAATGGTATTTTTGGGTGGCCCCAAAGATGGACTCAACCGCCCATTTAGGATCAAAGATCCCTTGACTTGTCTATCTTATTTCAAGAGAATTAATGAAAAATAAAGGCGTTTATTCCTCGTTATGAATATTTTATTCATAACTTTTTCTAAAAATAGTCGCTAGCAAAAGCGACTCCGTGTCTACTAAATGTTTGCCTAAGCACAAGTATACTCAAAGGAGTCGGTACAATAATAAGACTGTCAAAAAGATCACCCAATAGGGAGAAGAGAAAAGATGTTCTCCTCAAGATCCGCCATGAGTCGAAACAAACGTATAACGTTTACAAACGGTATTCAAGATGCCCCCAGAAAGGGATTGCAACCACTTGTTCACATCTGAAGGACTTATCGTTGTAGTACCCCCCTCAAAGGGAGAAGATTAATGACAGATTAAGTCGTTTGGATTATGATTCTAAGTATTTGTTTTTAAAACTTCCTTATAGTTTGACTATAGTCACTGGAAAGAGAGACATTGTAGATACTAACCATTTACCTTGAGTTCAGGTACATGCGGAAAAGCCAACACACTGACAAATGAACTCAGGTGAATCTTCTCTTCAAAACTGCCGAGAGGGCCAGGTCATTCCATTGCATATCATCACCAAGAGGGCCATACCAAGAGGGCCAGTTCATTCCATTACATATCATCACCAAGAGGTCCATGCTGAGAGATCCATTTCATTCCATGGCATATCATTACCAAGAGGGCTATGCCGAAAGGGCTATTTTATTCTATTGCATATCGTCGCCGAGAGGGCCATACCGAGAGGGCCATTTTATTCCATTGCATATCATTGCCAAGAGGGCAATCATACTATTCATATAAGTCTCCGTAACCGCTCACCATGCAAGACGTTAAAGTCTATCTTTGGGAGATACTTTGGAGTACTTATATCCGTTGACCAAGCGAAGATGACACAATTTGGCATCGAGGATATCTCAGCATTTTATATCTATTGGCCATGCAAAAGGTGATGTAGCCCTGCATCGAGGATATTTCAACACTTTATGTACCAGCATTTGAATGCATCAACATATAGAAGTTGAAGAAGTACATGATCCAAAAGGATATCTTTAAGGTGCTATCCGAAGATGGACGACATACCAGACTTCCCAGAAATTGATAATCTGAGGGTCATTTATAAGCCACAATATTTGAGATAGGATAGGGTGCAAGATTGACTATGAGTTGATAGTCCATGGGTCATACATAAGTCGCAACAACATCCTAACCAGATAGTATGCGAGATTACCTAAAACATTGATAGCTTAAAGGTTATCCGGAAGCCACAGCTAAATCCTTATCGGTTGATGTGCAAGATTACCAAAATTGATGGTCCAAGGGTTCTTTATAAGCCACAACATATCCAAGATCAATTATGTACAGGATTACCCAAAGACCAATAATTTAAGAAATATCCATAAACCACATCGCATCCAAGGTCGGATAATATGTAGGATTACCCCAAAAGCTGGCTGTTCGAGGGATATCCGTAAGCCATCTCTTATACAAGGTCGGATAATGTGCAAGATCACCCAGAATACCATCAATTCAAAGTACATCCATAAGTCATCTCATATCCAACATTAGATAATATGCAAGATTACCCAAAGATTGAAAATTCGAGGGATATTTGTAAGTCATACTGGTATGGAAGATGCTCAAGATTTATCTGAGGTCATATGAAAAAATCATCACTAATAGCTGAAGAGGTTACCTTTTCAAACACAAAAAGCATTATGGGTAACCAAAAGTGCGGCCACCTCGATAAAAAATTGCGGTTGTAGGGACCATTCTACACAAAGTGTCGTCGATGTTCAAAAGGGCCACTCCACTTTGAAGAAATTTTCAGTCACCAAAAAGCCATCTTATACAACAACAAAGAGGGTTGTTGTATCTATTATTGCAAAGAAGTGTTTCCCTCCAAAATAGGTACATGAGAGGACGACATCATTTTTTGGATAACGACTCATGCAGAGATATGGTAAAACACTATATACCCCTTCGTGAATTATGTTTATCACTAACAAATTTTGTTTGAGATATTGTCGAGAGCATCCAAAAGGATGGAAATCTCAAAACAAAACCACAGGTGCGGACGACTCCAAAAAAGGACACAACACAACATGAAACTTTTTTTTAGCAGCAAATCGAGAAGTAGTTCAGAGAGGGACGTCAAACTCTTTGGACACGAGCTAAAGGACGATTTCCACCACCATCAAACCACACCCCTATAAGAAGGCATGTGGGTATTTTGGGATATTCTAGTTTCAGTTTCACTTTTGGGATATTTCTAAATTCATACCGGAGGTAACCTTCTCTTTCCTTCAAATCCAAGTGACATCACACCTAGAGCTTTGAAAATTATATCTAGGTAAATTATTACCTATGGATGTGAAGAACTCCACATTCATGGTTAAGAGGTTACAAGCCTCTTTTCCGTAACTTAAATCACTTGTCACTCATCCCAAGCCAAAGATCGTCTAAAAATAAAGGACTATCTTTTCTATCGATCGAGTCGAACTACAAGCTATCTGATTCCCTGAGTCTCAAGGATATGTAGGATGGGCTTTATGTGGAAAACTCAACTGCATTTCGAACACCCCAACCCTATTATTCCTCATCTTTTTGGTCTCTTTAAAATGCAAAACTAGGATAGCTTGTGAATTCTTTGAAAAATCATGCTTAAAATCAAGCGTTATGAACTACAAGTGGCCTAAATTCTCATGTAACCTGAGATATGTAGGAAACTCGATACCGTGGTCTATCCATAACTCTTTGAAATTCGTGTAAAAACCAATCGCCTTTAGAAATGAATCTGTGGTCGGCCAAAATTAAGACCGTCAAACTCCCTTTGCCCAGGGTTACTTGCATTCACCCTATCCAAAGGGAGGGGTCAGTTGTTGACACCTAATTTTTTCCCTCCCCATCTTGGTTTAATTCTAAGTTTCTTAAGTTTTAAATAAAGTCGAGATCTTTGTTTTATCCGAATAAAGACTCTCTAAAATTATTTTTGGGTTAATTTTGTTATTTGAATGACGATTATACACTTCCGTATTCATACATACGAGATTGTATAATTTTTTGTTATTTAAATATTTATTTTATCAAAAATCGAGATTTAATCAAGAAAGTATTCAAACAGTTAAATATTGATTTAAATATAATTTGTTCATTAAAATAATTTATTTGGAAATTATTTATTTGATTATATTAAGCCAATAAGATCAAGATTAAATCGATTGTCAATTCGTATTAAATTGTGATTCAGTTTAGTCAATTTATTAAATTTGAGCGTAATTGAAATCGAATTGGCCTCAATTGCAATGCAATTGTCCAATTGATGTTCAATTTGGTTAAAATTTTAACGCAATTGACTAAAATCCTAACAATTAGGCTATTTAACAAATAGCCTAATTGCTAAATTTCTATTCCTAAGCTAGCCTAGTTTTAATCCACCAGCCTATTCCCCATCTAAATTCATCAGCTGCCGCAGGCCCAATAAAGCAACTCGGCCCAACACCCCTTTAAACCCCTTCTTCTCCAACACAACAAACAACAATATTAACATCGAACCACAACATCAACACCCGAAGAACAACTCGATAAACCCCAAAGGCTCTAATTTCTCTTCCTTCCATCGATTTCGTACCAAGACACATGCCTGGCATGAGATTCATACCATGAGAGGTATGAAATTCCTGTAGAAACTCCGAATTCCTCAAAAATCCAAAAACAACTCCAAAATTCAAAATTTGTATTTGTACTGAAATAGTATAAATCCACCTCACTATAACCTTATCCCTTACCTCAAATTCATTTTCCCCCTCAAAATTTTTCCCTAAATCCCTAAATCTGTGGATTGTTCTAGAAGGCGGACACCCGCTTCATTCTCATCGGAGAAGGTATGATCAAATACGAGACTCTACTCATCATCTTCCATCACAAGGATTAATCAACAACCATTTGATTCAAGAATTTTCCCTACAAAATTCCCAAAACACCCTTAAAACTCTTTCTCCCACATCGACTGAAATCAAAGTCGAAACCCTAATCATTTTTTTATAAATACTATCGCTGTTTGGTAGAATTCCTAAGTCTTAGAGGGTGAAAAACTTGTGAGAGAAATTCTTAAAGATTTTTAAAGAATTTTCGAGCAAAAAGGGAAATTTTGAAAAGAATTTTCCTAGTTTTAAAATTTACTAGTGCCATTCCAGTGGTGGAAAGAATGATTTCGACAAGGCTCGAAGTCCCGTTTGCTTCTCCAAAAGAGATAACCCCTTATTCTTTTTCATTTTTTCCTGTATTTTTCTTCTGTTTCCCGTCATCATGTTTTAGTCTCTTTTCTGCATTTTAGTGTAATATAGTCATAGTAATGGTGGTATTATTTGCTTTAGACGGCCTTGAAGGTCATAGGTTTATGTGACAAAGGTTATAGTTGATGTTTCAAGCTGGCGTTCTTGTTGTTTTGATTTATAAAATTCTATTTTGGCTCTTGGCAATCCACTGCTTCTTCATGATGCTTTATCTTGTAGTCTATTACCTTTGGTTTAGCTTGAGTGTTGTTTCTCCTTAATTCGATGCACTGTTTCCTTTTAATCAAATGCCTGCTTGTTTTTGGCTTCATTTTGCTCACTGCTGCAGCTTTAAGTCTACTGTTGCATTTTTTTTTAGTTTGTTGTGTTTTTTTTTTTTTTAACCTGAATGTTGTTTTGTTGTAATTTTAAATTTGGTGGCTGTAGCTTAGGGCATCTTCTTCAGATTTGGTAATCATTTTAGTTGATTTATTCCCCTTGGTTTGATAGAAACTGTCTTCTAAAATTTCCTTGGCTCTCAACGTCAATGGATGTGATAGATTTATGTTAAGTCCAGTAAATCGAGGATTTCTCTAGAATATCTTGACATTTCAGTCTTAGTGACTTGTCAAAGAGAGGATAGAAAGGACCTTAAATGACCTAAAACAATGTGCTTTATGTGTTTTCACTCGGTTTGATCATTTTTATTAAGTAAAATTCTTTAAACATGTCTAAATATTGTAAATATATGATTTCCCTCGAACTGTTTAGTTTGCAAAATATTCAGTTTTCCCTTTCTCTGATTTTTCCATGCTATTGTAGTCATTTTTAGAATCCCAAGTGTGTTAAAAAGGTTTAATTTGCTATCTCTTTGTTTAGACATACCTCACTAGTTTTCTTCTTTTTTTTTTTTTCAAAAGACACCTTTTGAAGTCTGAAAATGCTAAGGATAAGAGTTATAATCACTATAAGGATCAATAATCCTTTAGTCCCTCTGAAATACTGAGAATTACTTTGTCCAAGGTATAATTAGGCTTTAAAGGATAGGTCTTTGTTAGAATCAATGGTTTGTTTGCCTAAACCATCTTTTTCTCTTTTTTTTCTTCTATGATTTTCGAGAAACCGAAACCATGTTGGATCTTAATTAAGAAGTAGTATCCCTCTAATGTTGAAACTTTCTTAGTCTTCAAGTTTATTTCCCCCTTTATATTGCATTTGTGCTTTGATCTTTCGTTTACCTCCTTAGCCTTTTTCTTTAGATCTCTTTTTTTTTTGCAAATTGATTTTTTTAAATCTTGGTTGTTGTTTTACTTAATTTTTTTGTAGCATTTGAAATGAAAAATGTTTGCCTTAGATTGCTAAAATCATAGGATTTTCTTACTTTAGTAGTTTGAATTTCTTCAATTATTATGTGCATTTTCCTCAAAGCTACATGAATCCTTGTTCCTTTTTCATTTCATTTGTGTAAAACATGTCTTTATAGTAGGATGATTCATTAATCTATTAATCGTTGATCTTGGAACATGTATTTATTTCCTTTATTTTTTCTTTGCATGTGAATCTGTTTTGGAGTCTAAATGGACTCTTTGCCCTTAGTATTTCCTAATTGGCCAATGAGGCCCATCTCCTCGAGTCATCCTTAAAATCCAATACCATAGGTCCGGTATATATGGCGTAGAGGTGCCAAGGAAGGAGATTTTGAATTTCATGGGCCAAAGCCTATAAGAATAGGCGCTACCAGCTATGAGACTTCAAAGAAGTTTTAAATTTTTATATTTTATGGGCCAATTTGTAATTTAATACAGGTGGAGCAGATTTTGGGCCTTAAAGGTTCAAAAAATAGCTTAGGACAGGTTGTGGGCCAAAATCCCAAATATTCTAGTTTTAGGACAGGGCAGGTTTCAGAGATGGGCCAAACCCAACATTCCAATGTTGGACAGGTTTAGGGGTTTGGGCTTAGATTGCCTAAACCCAATTTCTTTGTCCCTTCTTTATTTTTGTTGATATTTGCTACTAACTCTTTTTCCTTAAACTTAGTTAAATTCCCCATTAAGTTTACAAAAGTCTTGTTTTGAGTAAAATTTTCAATAAATTTTCCTTTAATCACTTTCTTTTCTAAATAAAAATAAATTTCTTTTCAAAGTTAGTCAAAAAGATGTTTTCAAATATCCTGGACAACCGCGTGTTAGCGGACATTTTGGATGCCTTAAAACCCTTCCCAAAGTGTAAATAAGAACCTCTTATCCAAAATTTCTTTAAAAAATCTAAGTCTTTTTCTGTTTTAGGACATAGAATTTTCTTTAAAGTTTTCTTAATTTCTTTTCAAATAAATTAAGTGGCGGCTCTGTTTTAAAAATTGAGTTTGAAACTTTTCCTAAGTTTTAGAATTCAAACAAGTCAAATAAGTCGTTTTGCAGCTTAGAATTCAAACAAGTCAAATAAGTCATTTTCTCTGCAAAACAAGTATAAATTATAAATAATAAGTGTGGTATTAGAAGAGGTAATGTAGTTGAAAAGTGTTTCTAAGATTAAAGATTGCTAGTCGTATCATTTAAGGCGAAAGTACTCCTATCTAATGCCCAACAAACTCTTGTTTCATGTTGTGAAATTTTAGATTAAATGAGACTTATTTCCAAGTTTATTTCATTCTTATTCTATGAACCCATGTTAGATGGTTAATGTACTCAACTATGTTGATGTTTTATATCTAGATGTCTCATATTTACTTGTGCACACAATTTCTTTCCTCAGAACATTTTGAAAATCCCTAAGAGAACGATGTCTATGATAATGAATGAAGTGTAAGGTAAGTTTTAGGAGAGATATAGTTCATATTTCTATGTTATAATATGCAAATAGAGAGCATGCCCATGTTCCTATGTATTTACTCATGTCTATGCACCTTTCAATGTCTTGTAAGACTTATGATATTGTTCCTAGTCAGTTCATAGCCATTTAGATATTGAGTTAGTCCCCTCTATAAAGGAAACTCTACTAAGACTTTTAGAAATTTCAGAGTTAGATTCTATTTATGTTTATGACTATCATTCGAGGATGAATGATCCCAGCGAGGAGATATTGTAACACCTCAAAATATTGGACTAAGATTTGAACCATTCTACATATGTAGTTAGACCCAAACCCAATTGTAAAGGTCAATTATTAAGTGTGGGTAGTGTATTGAATGTGAATCAGGGTCATAAGAAACCTCTAGCACAAAGTTGAGTTGAAAGCTTCTCGACCGAGAAGCTTTCGTATAAGTTTTTACTAGGTTAAACTTAAAACTAGCATTTATCTTAGAATATGAAGAGTTATGTGGCCCATTACTTATCAAAGGTCTTCAAGTCAAGTTTCCAAGTCACTAACCTCTCGTCAATCCGACATTAGAGTAAAAAGTTATGCATGCTTTACTGAGGGGAAGCAAAGACAAATGCTCTCTGAAGTTCTGCCTCCAGTGTAGCGAGGTGGCCATAATGTAGGTCTGCCAATGCTATGGGCAGCAGAACACCTTGTTTTCGGTTGAAATTTTTACACTCCATTATATTAAGGGTGCTTTCATCCAACCCTTATTTTTAAATCCTATTCATGACTTAAAACCTCTTTTAATAAGGGTGAGCACTTAAAAAACATTCGTAATACTCCTCTCGTCTTTTCCTAACTCAACAAATGGTGTCAAAAACTACACTCTAGAATCTTAAGCTCCTCTCAAAAGTTGTTCCAGCTATTAAGGTAATTAAGACTATCCTTCCTCAGGTTATTCCAATAAATTTCTTTCCCTAGTTCAAATGAATCTCATGGAAAGGTTAGGGTTAGAATAAACCCCCCATGACTTTAAATATCTTTGATTCCTTATGTTATATTCATAAAATCTCTATTCATGTATCCTATCCTTCATGATAAACATAGTCTGTTTGATTTTTATAGAATTTCCTACATTATTCATGAATGTTAATGAATAGTATGAAACTCATGCTAAGTACCAAGTCTTGATGATTTTCAAAGGAATGATGAAACTTACGAATATTATGATCCTTATGAATCCCAACTGGTGAACTCTTTTCAAGTATGTATGTTCCTTAACTCATGATATGAAATTTCTTCATTATTATTTAATGTGATCAATACGAACTCTCTTGATTATGCTCGTGACTTGATGATATGAACTCCCCATCCATGAACCATTCTAAAACGACATGAACATTCCATAATCTCCATAATATTACGAAAACCAATATCTTATAAACTATGGTATAATGATACTATCTTTCATGAATCACAAATGATGTTAATGAATGATAAAACTTATGACCATGAGCCCAAAGTGGCTAACCCACTGTTTTGAGGAGAAATGACTTTCCTTGTTTTTTTCGAATTCAAATACTTAGAAAAGATTCAAATTCGATTTTTGAAAAAGGAAGAGTCGCAACTTAGTTTATTTTAGGAAAAAAATCAAGAAAACCTTTAAAATTTTTCAAAAGACTAAACAAAAAAATTATTTGAAAAGTTAGAGATTCTAAGTAAGAGGTTCTTATTAATAGCCCAACAAGGTTTTTAAGTTACTCGGGGTATACGCTAACTTGCGGTTATCCGGACTATTTGAAAACTTCATTTATTTGACTAACTTTGATAAGAAATTATTTTTTTACGAAATCTAACTTTATCCTCTTGAAAAATGAACCTGTCAAAGGAATATTTTGAAGAAAAATGATTTTTAAGTGACTAAAGGAACTATTTTGTTAACCGGTTTTGGAAAATATTTACAAAACGAAACTAGACAACTCCATGGGGAAATCGAACAAAGTTAAACATGAGATAATTTAAAGTTAGAAACAAAATATCAAGGTAAGCTAATTGGACTTAAGCTTTTAGGCCCAAGTCCTTTTAAATATACCTGTCTTATGCTTTGGCCCACATGCACCTGTCCTATAGCTATTTTTGAGCCTTTGAGGCCCAAGATCTACTCCACCTATCCTAAGTCTAGCAATTGGGCTTTTGGCCCGTAAGATATATCATTCAACACTTTTCAAGTCTCACAAGGCTGGCAGATTTGCTTCAATGAGCTTTGGCCCAATTTTTCCTTCTGCCACCTGTAGCAACTTCACTTTCTTTATTTTTTGCACCTGTATCTCATGTATACAACTTGTATACCACTGCTTATCACCCTTTTAGGGCCTTGGTTTGGGATGACTTGACAAGAAGAGTGGGCCTCAGTGGCCCATTAAGAAAATGTAATAGAAGGAGAGTCCATTTGGACTCAGGATAGATTTCACATGCAAAGAAGAGAAATAAGGATTAATATCTATTCAAGATAGACCCAAAACACCATATGACCAAGAATACATTTTTGTCATGAGAAAATTCATAATCATGTCTAGAAATTAATTATCCTAAGAATTAGTAAGTTCAAAATTATATTCTAAGAGAGAAACCAATGCACCATAAAAGAATCAACTGGGATCTACTTAGGAAAATAGTAAAAAAACAAACAAGAGTTCTGATGAAACAAGATTTAAGAGCTCCATTTAAACACTATGGAAAAGTGGCAAACATAATCAATTATACATCAAAAGGTCTACCCCTAAAAGAAAGGAACTAAGTTTTTCCCCTCTCTTTGGAAAGTCACAAAAGATTCAAAACCAAAAGTTCATTGATGGCTCATTGGAATGACATTTACGCATTTATGTCAAACTCACAGGTTCCCTTTGGACACCATGAATCAGAGGGACCTTGTTAGTTACATTCAAACTACACAAATACTAAAGAAAAATAGTGACCATTTGATGAACAATATAAAAAGAGAAACATGACTTTCAACCTAAAATCTACCCACCAGTAAAAGGGAAATCAAAGAAAAGCAGGTGCTATTAAGGCCATTTAATAATCACGGCTTGGACATAATTAGTACTTAGAAGAGAGAAGAAAAAAAATAGGACATGGTTTCTATCATCCTTATTTCAAGTAAATAGAGATAGAATCCAAGGAATGTACAGAAAGTAATCAAGTTCAGGGCCTAACTAACACTTTGTTCATCCTCACCTTCTCCTTGAAAAGTCATAAAACACTCATAAGTCAAAAGATCATGGAAGGATCATAGGACCAATAGCCTCATACTATAGATGAAACTCACTTACCCCTGTTGATATTGAATCAGGGGCTTTAAAGAACTATCTTCTTAACACAGAATCATGACGAGAACATATAGAAAGACACTCACTGATAGGATAAAGTGAAAGGGTGATCTCTCAAAAACACCAATTCGTCAAATAAGGTGAAAGTAGCAGATAGAGATAAATGAATGAGCAAGAACGATTCTAGATAATATCTTTTGTGTTACTAAAAAATGTAAACAAATAACAACGAGGTTGAAATAAGTATGAACAAAGGACATACTTAAAGGAGAATCCAAAACATCATAACGGCATGAACATATTTTAAACAGTTTTCGGAAGAGAGAAACCTTGAAATTTTTTAAAAATCTTAAACCAATATTAAACAGAAACTAGAATCAAAGCAAACCAAAAGAACAACATCATACTAAAGCCGATTCAGAAGTTCATTATTCAACACCAACAAATTATTTCAACTACCACAAGACAATGATTCAAAGCCAAGAAAAAAAAGAAGCCTAAGTCTACAGTAACAACATCATACTCATAATCTAATATTACATTCAACTACTAATAAAACTATGAGAAAAACCTGAACTACTAAAATACAACAACAACAAAAATAAAAACAAAACTACGACAAGAAGAGAGATGAAGGTGTTACCTCCTTTGGAGTAGCAAATGGGACTTTGAACCTTCATCAAAGTTCTCTTGCCACAACCAGAACACCACTAGTAACTGGAATTCTAGGCTTAAAGGAGTCTTACAATAATTTTGATCAAATTTTAACTAGAGGAAATTCTTTTATGAAATCTTCTTTTACTAATTTTTTTTTTGATTTTTCCTCACTTCTTGCTCAAAAGTTTTTCAACCTTCAAGACTTGGTTGTCAACTCTCAACAGTGGGGTATTTATAGAAGGAATTTAAGGTTGAATTTGAGCTTTTTGTCAACACGGGACTTAGAAAAAACTCCCAAATCCAACGGTTAACAATCGATCGAAAAAATGAACGACTATCGACTCTTTTTCATCATCACTTGTATAGTACATGAATAGGAGTTTAGGGAGTGGTGAATCCAAGGATATTCCCCTGATTTCAAGGGTTTTCAGAGGGAATTTGAGAGGCTAAACTCTGGGTGAGCTGGAATCGTACTATCTTAGTACTAAAATTTTGAAATTTGAATTTGGGTGCTTTGGATTTTTGGATTTCTGAGGAGATTCAAAGTTTCTAGAAGGTTTTTGCACCTCTCACAGTATGTTTCTCGTGCCAGGCATATGTTTTCATACTAAATCAGAAATGAGAGGAGAGAATTAGAGGTGATGAAATTTTGGGCTTAAGGCTTATCAGGTTTTGTTGGTGTTGAAGTTGTTGTTGTTGTAGTTGCTAATATCGGGTTAATGTTATTGTTGGCGTGAAGGAGAAGAGGGGTTATAAGGTGATGTTGACCGAGTCAGTTTGGAGTGTATTGGGCTGGGTCGCGGGTTAAAAATTGAAAGGGAATGGGTCGGCTTAGTGTTAGAATAGGGATTTAGGATTTGAATTTAGGCTCTTTATGAAATAGCCAAAATAGGTTAGAACTTTAGCCAATTTTATTTAAACTTTAACCAAATTGAAAAATTAATTGCCCAATAGTATTGCAATTGTGGCCAAGTTGATTTCAATTATGGCCAAATTTAATAAATTGGCTAAATTGAATTCTCACAACCCAATTTTTCAGGTCATGATGGCGCCTACTCTAACCCACCAGTAGGCAAGCCAACCCATAGTATGGAACGGCTAGTAGCGAACTAATACGAAGAACCGAAAATAAGATCACGTGCAAGGAGAAGAGAGTCCAAAGAAATACAACAGAATACCCCAAGACTGGTGATGCTAGTACAAGAGCCACTAATAACCAAGAGTACAAGGTAAACATAATGTCAGTATATGTAGAACCATCTCTGAGATACAATCTAAAGATCAATCTAATAAAAGAGGGAGAGTAGGCACAACTCCGAAAGTATGAAGCTCACCTCAGGTCTCCAGCCCATGATTGCTCCCCAAGATGCACAAATCAGCAGTGCTAACTCGTACTAAGAACTGCAGGGTGCAGAAGTGTAGTATGAGTACCAAAATGAGGTACTCAGTAGGAATCGGCCGACTGAGCTCTAAAGACAATTCAAATATGAATCACATGTAAAACATGTGTAAGCAGTGCAGGTAACTATCTATAGTAGGAAATATCACAATGCTAGGACTTTAAGCCAAGATAAAGGTAGCTAACATATACTATCACCCTACAGGTATCTTGAGATTAGGCTATACCAACAAAAGGCTAGCCCCCGTACCGTGGTGTAATGAAGAACGAGACATGGGATAAATATCGGACATATGAAAAAAGGGTATACAAACGATATATAGTGATAGTAGAAAGGAAGAGGTGTATAAATATGGATATATATATATATATATAAACACACCACCACGGGGAAAATTGGTCATATAGCGTTAAAATAACTATGCTGGGCTAGGTTAACTAAAGGCAGCGACTCAGTATATCGAGAATCGTGACCAACTAGGGGAGCTAATCTTGACATAAGGAGGGTCCTTAAACAGGGTATGTATGTCTGCCTATAAGGCTCAGAATACCTAAAGCTCACCCTAAATGTAAGTACAGAATCGGGGATACTCGAGTCCCCAGGTATCCAACTATAACTGACAAGTGTCGGTTCCACGGAGCTGTAATCACCTAAAAGCCATAGTCAAGTAATCAGAATCTAACCGGCCAATCCTGACACATCATCACCTAATTGGATATCATCCCTCTTCTGACAAGCCGAACAGGCACACACTGCAAACAAAACCCGACCTGGACCCCATAATTCGGAGGGAAACTGAAGCAAATAAAACTTCCCAACCGAGCCCCCCATAAACCACGGTAGGGCACACAAGTGAGAACCATACCGTTGATGAGTGATGTATGTGAGGAACAGAATCGTAACCATAACTAATTACTGATGCCGTGTGAAGCCAATACAAAGTCCAAGCAAACCAAATGTATACAACCCTCCAGCTCACTTAGCTCGCAAAGGTGGGTCCCATGATGACCAACCTCTTTCGGTACTATAAATCTCGGATAGAGGGCCCGTAAGGGATGCGGGAAGTATGCATACATTGCCTGGTCCCAAACCAGGACTTTCATAATCATAGTCCAAATCCATATGTCATCTCAGTAACTCAGAGACCAAATGGTCCATAACTCTATAATAGTAACTGTCGGTCTCAAACTGGATCCTAAGGTGATAACAAGAGGCCTGATAATATCAGTATACAAAGGCCGGATTTGAATCGGATCCTCAGGGCAATAACGAAAGGTCTGATAAATCATAACTGTGAACCACTGTCGGACTCGAACAGGAACTCATAGTCAATGTAACCATGACCCGCGCTCCTAACAAAGGTTAATATCAGTATAAGTCAAAGATAGATCCCACCGGATCTCCTAGGTGTAACATAACTAGGGGTCCTAAACCCACAACCACCCGTATATATATATATATACTTACCCAGGTATCTACAACGACATCCTCGAGTAACTAAGCCAAACTACAACTCTGTCTGAGGGTAATGAAACTAACTAGGCATTTTAACCAGCCTAGGTATACTCAGGTTTGGGGTAACAACTACTGATATACATGTGTCATCTAGATCCGAGAGACGGCCTTGTAAGGCTATCTACCTGGAAAAAGGGCAGCGGGCCACCTACCGGGCCTTACAACTCATTCTAGTGATAAAGCCTGCCCAAACTGAGGCTAAGGTGCCTCACTCCTGACCCAAAGTGCTGATAAAGGACCAAGTCTAGCCCTAAGGTGGCTGTCTATCAGTAAATGGGAATTCAAACCTAACTTCCGACGGTAGGGTCACTAATCGGCTACTACTTGCACGAACTATGCGTAACCAATGCATGCCATCACCAGTATCCACACAAGTCAAGGTAAGCACCCATATCCATAGACCGAATCACAACTCCTTAGCAAGGTGTAAGGGAAGTAACATGGTATCTATGGTCTCGTAACTAATGCCTCGGGCCCAATAGAACAATATATGACATAATCACAGGGTATATCCATAAGCAGGAACCCAAACATAAGACCAATCAGATGCATATACAACTAGGTATACACTATCTGGGAACGACATCAAGGATGCGTATTATACTACCAGGGGAGAATAATCAGGTAAATATCAGTAGAATGGGCAGATAAAGCCCTAGCTCCCATAATAGGGATCGCCAAAACAAATCTAAGGTCACGTATAATACACGACCAATCAGGTCTACCAATATACCGAAGCTAGGGCGGGTATTGTAGGCTAAGGATCATATAATATTCATGCTACAGTGAAGTCCATAAAGTATATGCCAAAAGATAAGCCAAGCAGCCTAGGTCACACCCCCGCCTAGCACATAATCAATATCAAGCAATGTCTAATAGAACACAGTAGATTGAATCCTATCAGGACAGCGTCGAAAGCATATCCATCAATCAGCTATATAAGAGCCTTCTCCTTTCGAAAGGACTCCAATTGTCGTAACGCTATCAAAATAGTAAACTACAAGTCAAAAGATGACTTTTGACATCCATATTGCACTAGGTCGGAAAATGACTGAACAACCCACGTGGGGCTCGCTTATGGAATCACAAAACCAAAACCTTCACAGCATCCCAAATTACCTCGTGACCAATAGTCACAACTACCATAACCAAATTCGAGCCCAAAATAAAGTTCAAGCACAAATAACAGTAGCACCACCACCAACGTAAACAAGAACAACCGTAAAACTAAAAATATGTACCATAGAAATGACGAGAAGGAGTCCACAAATCCAAATATGCCAACCCCCAAGCTTGGAGCTCAAGGGAATTGCTCAAAGCTGAGCTTTTATGTCCAAAAATGGAGTATAGATGGGTTTGCACAAATAAGAATGAGAGAGATGATCCAACACATATTTATATAGGCTGCAGGTGGCGCTTAGTGCCCTTATAGCCGCTTAAGCTCCCAGCGCTAAAGCGCCATAAGTGGCTGCTTAAGTGCTGCCCACCGCCCCATCGAGTGGACGCTTTAGCGTGCCTTGGGTGGCTTATGCGCCCATGTGCTAAAGCCAACCCTTGGCTAGTTAAGCGGCTACCTATGCCATGGCATGGATGCTTTAGAGCACCTAGGGCCGCTTAAGCGCATAGCACTAAGGCACGCCCATGGCCACTTAAGCGCATGGCCATGGCCCAAAAATGGCTAAGTTTGAGGCTTTTCGACTATGTGCTCGGGATTGATCTGGGATCCCATGCAAACAAATGAGCTACACTACCTGACTAATTTTGATGTTTCGGACTCAATAGCACTGTCCAAATTTCCATTAGAGGTTGTTTTGATGAGATGTGGGGCCCATACCCCAAGGGCTGACATAGCAAAGCCAATGACCGGCCTGTAGCCCAAAATAAGTCCAGGAACCTGCAGACCCGAACCAAGGGTCCATCTAGCGTAAAGTCGATGTTCTGGATCTGCTAAGACAACCAAAAATAATATCTGAGGCTTTATAACTAGAGTTTAGACCTGAGACCTAGATCCAACTACCTGAAACCTCTAAATAAGAAAACTGTCTTAAAAGCTAAAAAGATCTGCCTGATGACTGAACCGTCAGTCTCCGCAAGTCACAAACGACCTGGGGCAGCTATAGGAAAGGTCTAAGCACTACAAATACACACAAATAAGGGACATGACCTGGAGGGTCATTACAACATCCACTACTAAAAGGACTTTCGTCCCCGAAAGTCAATGGATAGAAAGTGCCCAATGTTCCAAAAGAACAAGGTACTGGGTTTGCATGCTCTGATTTAGACTTCCCAAATAACCTTTACCGCAAACTAATGCCTCTAAGGGATTTTATAGTAGGTATTCCTTTATTCTTCACACTCCTCCAACCAGAAACCCATAACAGACAGCCAACCAACCTCCAGCCACAATCGGCGCCGCTGAGACACGTAGATCATCAATATAGCACTCTAATGTCACATCAATACATACACAATCCAAATGAAAACCCAACCAAATGAGGGACAAATTAAGGTATGAGTTATGCCACTAACTCCAAACTCCAAATCTAATCTCTTAAACTGCCAATACAGAACTACACCGAGTATCATTCGAGTCTGGCCCACACAACCACATCATACGATCCTCAGAATACTAGAGCTGATATATTGAAAATACAGGATGGTAACCATATGAGCAAGACCACTATATGCTATCTAGCTATCCATACTATACCAAGGGCTGACAATCAAGTCTTAGAGTCGTAAAAATTAGTACTGCATTCCAATTAATTGCACTGAAGACAATAAGACTGTACGTAAACCCAACAACTGCCTCACACTCACCTGTGGCGGTCAACATATATCCAACGCTTCTCACAAGATCTAAAACTAAAGCGTAACCAACGAACGTAGTCCTACAGAGGAAAATCCTATTTGAGGGAGAATTCACTACTACGGATACAAGTAATAACCACATCTGCTGTAGACATAAATCATCAAGACAAAACTAAGATCCCATCGCGGTTGCAAAGGATATCAATGGTGTCCAAATTCCCAATAACTCAAAAAGTACCATCTCCTCTTAAATCTGGTTGTATTAATACCCATAACAATCCGTGATAACAACTACTCACTTCCAAAGTGCATCTGCACAAGTTGCCATAAACTGCTACACTACATAAGCCCCTAAACAGGGATACTCCAGAGAACATATCAGGCTGGACAAATAGCAAATAAGAAATCCCAGAATCCACTCGTCTATCCACTCCCAACTCAACTAATCAAAACCCATGCCATAGAAAGGGGACAAGGTAAGAGCAAACTGTCATGACTCGATTTCCCAGGTCATGATGACGCCTACTCTAACCCACTAGTAGGCAAGCCAACCCATAGTTTGAAATGGCTAGTAGCGGACTAATATGAAGAACTGAACTAAGATCAAGTACAAGTAGAAGAGAGTCCAAAGAAATACAACAAAATACCCCAAGACTGGTGATGCTAGTACAAGAGCCACTAATAACCGAGAGTATAAGAGAAACACAATGTAATTATATATAGAACCATCTCTGAGATACAATGTAAAGATCAGTCCAGCAATAGAGGTAGAGTAGGCATAACTCCGAACGTCTGAAGCTCACCTCCGATCTCCGATCCATGGCAGCTCCGCATGATACATAAATCAACAGTGCTAACTGGTACTAAGAACTGCAGGGTGAAGAACTGTAGTATGAGTACCAATAAGAGGTACTCAGTAGGCATTGGCCGACTGAACTCCAAAGATGATGCAAATATGAATCACATGTAAAACAGGTGTAAGCAGCGCAGGTAACTATCTATAACATGAGATATCAAAATACTAGGACTGTAAGCGAAGCTAAGGGTAGCTAACATATACTATCACCCTTCGGGTATCTTGATACTAGGCTATACCAACAAAAGGCTAGGCCCCTTACCATGGTGTAATAAAAAAGAAGACATAAGATAAACAACGTACATCTGAAAGATGGGTTTACAAATGATATAAAGTAGTATAATTGAAAGAAAGAAATGTACAAATATGGATATATATAAACATACCACAATGGGGACAGCGGGTCGAATAATGTATATATAACTATGTTGGGTCGGGCTAACTAAAGGCAGCGGGCCCAGTATATCAAGAATCGTGACCAACCAGAGGAGCTAATCCTGACATAACAAGGGTCTCTAAACAGGGTATATATGTCCACCTATAAGGCTCAGTATACCTAAATCTCACCCTAAACGTAAGTACAGAATCGGGGATACTTGAGTCCCCAGGCGTCTAACTATAACTGACAAGTGTCGGTCCCACTGGAGCTATAATCACCTAAAAGCCATAGTCAAGTAGTCAGAATCTAACAAGCCAGTCCGGACACATCATCACCTAACTGGCTATCATCCCTCCTCTAGTAAGCTAGAAAAGCACACACTGCAAATAAAACCCGACCTGGACCCCATAATCAGGAGGGATACTGAAGCATATAGAACCACCCAATCGAGCCCCTATAAACCATGGTGGGATACACAAGTAAGAACCATACTGGTGATGGATGATGCATGCAAGAAACAAAACCATAACCAGAATTGATTGCTGATGCCCCGTGAAACCAATACCAAGTTAAAGCAAACCAAGCATATACACCCTCTTAAGATCACCTAGCTCGCAAATAAGGGTCCCACAATGACCAACCTCATTCGATACTATTATTCTCGAACAGAGGGGTCTGAAGGAAATGCGAAAAGTCTGCATACACTGCCTGGTCCTGAATCAGGACTTTCATAATCATAGTCCAAAGCCATATGTCAGAATAGTAGCTCAGATACCAAATGCTCCATAACTATATAATAGTAACCACCAGACTCGAATCGGACCCTAGGGTGATAAAAAGAGGCCTGATAATATCAGTGTACAAAGGCCGAATTCGAATCAGATCCTCAGGGTAATAATGAAAGGCCTGATAAATTATAACTATGAACCACTGTCGGACTCGAATCAAAACTCATAGTCAAAGTAACCGTGACCATCGCTCCTAACGAAGGTCAATATCAGTATTAGTCAATTCTAGATCCAATTGGAGCTCCTAGATGTAACATAACTAATGGTAAACCAGGGATACTAAACCCACAACCACCCGAATAAATATACCTACCCAGGTATCTAAGACTACAACCTGGACCAATTAACCCGAGCTGCAACTCTCTCTGAGGGTAATAAAGCTAATTGGGCATTCTAACCAGCCTAGGCATACTCAAGTCTGGGGTAACACCTACCGATATATGTGTGTCATCTAGATTTGAGAGACGTCCCTTTAAGTCTATCTTTCTGGAAAACGGACAGCGGGGCCTCCTACGGGGCCCTACAACTCATTCTAGTGATAAATCCTACCCAAAATGAGGCTAAGGTGCCTCACTCCTGACCCAAAGTGCTGATAAGGGATTAAGTCTAGCCCTAAGGTGGCTATCTATTAATAAATGGGAATTCAAACCTAGCCTCCGATGGTAGGGTAACTAATCGGCTATTTCCCTCGCGTACTACAACTAACCAATGCATGCCATCATTAGTGTCCACACAAGTCTAGGCACATATCCATAGACCGAATCACAACTCACCAGTAAGGTATAAGGGAACTAACCTAGTATCCATGGTCTTGTAACCAAGGCCTCGAGCCCAAAAGAACAATATATGACATGATCACAGAGTATATCCATAAGTAGGAACCCATACATGAGACCAATCAGATGCATATTATACAACCAGGTATACACTGTCAGGGTATGGCATCAAGGATGCGTATCATACTACCAGGGGAGAATAATCAGTAAATATCAGTAGAACGGGCAGATAATGCCCTAATTCCCATAATAGGGGTCTCCAAAACCAATCTAAGGTCACGTATAATATACAACCAATCAGATATACCAATATACTAAAGTTAAGGTGGGTTGTCTAGGCTAAGGTTCATATAATAATCATACTGCAGTGAAGGCCGTAAAGTATAGGCCAAAAGATAAGTCAAGCAGCCTAGGTCACACCCCCGCCTAACATATAATCAATATCAAACAATGTCTAATAAAACACAGTAGATCGAAGCCTACCTAGATGCCGTTGAAAGCATATTTGCAAATCATCTACATAAGAGCCTTCTCCTTATGAAAGGCCTCCAATCGTTGCAACACTATTAAAATAGTAAACTACAAGTCAAAAGATGACTTTAGATACCCATATTGCACTAGGTCAAAAAATGACCGAATAGCCGATGTGGGTCCACTTGCAAAATTATGAAACCGAAACCTTCATAACATCCTAAATTACCTTATGACCAATATTCACAACTACCACAACCAAATCCGAGCCTAAATAATAGCTCAAACACCTATAACAGTAGCAACAACACCAAAGTAAATGAAAATAACCATAAAACCAAGAAAATGTACCATAGAAACGAGGAGAACGAGTCTAAAAACTCAAATCCAACAAGAACTAAGCTCAAATCCCACTACAAGAGCTCAAATATGAGCTTGGTGTGCTTAACAATGGAGGAAATGGCAAGAGACACCACTTGGAAACGATTCAAGAGGTGGAGGCCTATATAAATAGGATGAAGGTGGTACTAAATCACCCTTATGTATTAAGTTCCCAACGTTAAAGCACCATAAGTGGCCACTTAAACACTGCCCACTGCCCCACCGAGTGGCCGCTTTAGCGTGCCTTGGGTGGCTTATGCGCCCATGCGCTAAAGTCAACCCTTGGCAGCTTGCGCCCATGCGCTAAAGTCAACCCTTGGCAGCTTAAGTGCCTGCTATGCTATGGCATGGCCACTTTAGCGTGTGTAGGGATGCTTAAGTGCATAGCACTAAGGCGCGCCCATGGCCGCTCAAGCACATGGCCATGGGCCAAAAATGGCTAAGTTTGGGCCTTTTCGACTATGTGCTCGGGATTGATCCGGGATCCCGTGTACATAAATGAACTATTATACCTGACTAATTTTCATGCTCCAAACTCAATAACACTATTGGAATTTCCATTAGAGGTTGTTCATATGTGAAGTGGGGCCCACACCCCAAGGTCTGACATAGCAAAACCAATGACCGGATTGTAGCCCAAAACTAGTTCGGGAACCTCCTGACCCAAACCAAGGGTCCATCTAGCCTAAAGTCAACATTCTACACCCACTGAGATGGTCATAAATGGATTCTAAGGCCTTATAACTAGAATTTAGACTCTAGATCCATATCAGACTACCAAAAACCTTTAAAAGTAAAAATGACTCTAAAAGCTAAATGATCTGCCTGATGACTAAACCATTAGTACTAACAAGTCAAAATAACCTGGGGAAGCTATACCAAATCTCTAAGTACTGAAAATACACGTAAATAATGGAAATGACCTGGAGGGTCATTATTTAGAGGTTTTAGGTAGTCGGATATGGGTCTCGGGTATAAACTCTAGTTATATGGACTTGGATGCCATTTCTAATCATATTAGTGGATCCAAAATATTTAATTTAGGCTATATGGACCCTTGGTTTAGGTATGGAGGTTCCCAAACATGTTTTGGGCTACAGGTCGGTCGTTGGCTTAGTTATTTTAGCCCTTGGGGCATGGGCCCCACTTATTATCAGAACGACCACTAATGGAAATTCCAATAGTGCTATTGAGTCTGGAGCATCAAAATTAGTCATTTATCATATCTCATTTGTGAACAAGGGATCCCGGATCAATCCCGGGCACATAGTCGAGAAGGCCCGGACTTAGCCATTTTTGGGTCATGGCCATGCGCTTAAGCGACCATGGGCTCTCCTTAGTGCTATGTGCTTAGGCAGACCTAAGTTCACTAAAGATGCCATTTCATGGTATTGTCAAGTGCTTAAGTGGACAAGGGTTGGCTTTAGCGCATGGGCGCATAAGCCAACCAACGCATGCTAAAGTGGCCACTCGGTGGGACGGTGGGCAGTGCTTAAGAAACCACTTATGGTGATTTAGCACTGGGTTATTAAGCATCCATATGGGTGCTTTAGTGGCATGTGCATTCTATTTATATAGGCTTCCCCCTCTTGAATTATTTCAAAGCGGTGTGTCTTGCCATTTCCTCCATTGACTTTCGAGGACGGAAGTCCTTTTAGTAGTGAATGTTGTAATGACCCTTTAGGTCATTTCACTTGTTTGTGCATATTTTTAGTGCTTAGTGCTTTCCTATAGCTACCCCAAGTCATTTGTGACTTGCGGGGACTGACGGTTCAGTCATTTGGTAGATCATTTAGCTTTTAGAGTTGTTTTCTTGTTTAGAGCTTTCAGGTAGTCTAACATGGGTGTCGGTTCTAAGATATAGTTATACAGTCTTGGATGCCATTTTTTATCTTCTTTGCATATTTGGAACTTTGACTTTAGGCTAGATGGACCCTTGGTTCGGGTCTGGAGGTTCTCGAACTTGTTTTGGGCTATAGGCCGGTCATTGGCTTTGCTATGTTAGCCCTTGGGGCATGGGACCCACTTCTCATTGGAATGAACTTTAATGGAAATTTAGACAACTCTATTGAGTCCAGATCATCGAAATTAGTAAGGTAGCATAGCTCATTTATGTGCACGGGATCCTGAATCAATCTCGGGCACATAGGCGAAAAGGCCCAAACTTAGCCATTTTTAGGCGATGGCCATGCACTTAAGCGTCCATGGGTGCACCTTAGAACTATGCACTTAAGCGGCCAAGGTTTGGCTTTAGCGCATGGGCGCATAAGCCACCTAAGGCACGGTAAAATGACCACTCGATGGGGCAGTGGGCAACGCTTAAACGACCACTTATGGCGCTTTAGCGATGGGCGCTTAAGCGGCCATAAGGGAACTTTGGCACCACTTGGAGCCTGTATAAATATATTTTGGATCATTTCTCTCATTTTATTCGGTGCAAACCCATATATACTCCATTTTTGGACATAAAAGCTCAGCTTTGAGCCATTCCCTTGAGCTCCCAGCTTGGGGGTTGGCATATTTGTATCCGTGGACTCGTTCTTGTCATTTCTATAGTATGTTTTCTTGGTTTTACGGTTGTTTTAGTTTACGTTGGAGGTGCTGCTACTGTTAATGGTGTTTGAGCCTTATTTAGGGATCGAATTTGGTTATGGTAGTTGTGACTATTGGTCAAGAGGTAATTTGGGATGCTATGACAGTTTTTATTTTGCGATTCTGCAAGCAAACCCACGTTGATTGTACAATTGTTTTCGACCTAGTGCAATATGGGCGTCAAAAGTCATCTTTTGACTTATAGTTTACTATTTTGATAGCGTTGCGATGATTGAAGGCCTTTCAAAAGGAGAAGTCTCTTATGTAGCTGATTCATGGATATGCTTTCGATAGAGTCCAGGTAGGCTTTGGTCTACTGTGTTCTATTATACATTGTTTGATATTGATTATGTGTTAGGCGGGAGTGTGACCTAGGCTGCTTAACTTATCTTTTGGCATATACTTTATGGTCTTCATTGCAGTATGATTATTATATAAACCTTAGCCTAGACTATCTACCCTAGCTTTAGTATATTAGTAGACCTTATTGGTTGTGTATTATACGTGAAATTAGATTGGTTTTGGAGATCCCTATCATGGGAGCTAGAGCAGTATCTACCCATTTCACTAATATTTACCTGATTATGCTCTCTTGGTAGTATGATACGCATCCTTGATACCGTACCCTGATAGTGTATACCTAGTTGTATGATATGCATCTAATTGGTCTCATATTTGGGTTTCTGCTTATGGATGTACCCTGTGATTAGGTCATATATTATTCTATTGGGCCCGAGGCCTTGGTTACGAAACCATGAAAACCAGGGTAGTTCCCTTACACCTTGCTGAGGAGTTGTGATTCTGTCTATGGATATGTGGGTGCTTACCTTGACTTGTGTGGACACTGGTAATGGCATGCATTGGTTACTCATAGTTCACATAGGTAGTATTCGATTAGCGACCTTATCGTCGGAGGCTAGGTTTGAATTCCCATTTATTGATAGATAGCTACCTTAGGGCTAGACTTGGTCCCTTATTAGTACTTTGGGTCAGGAGTGAGGCACCTTAGCCTCAGTTTGGGCAGGCTTTATCACTAGAATAAGTTGTAAGGCCTGGTAGGTAGCCCGCGACCCCTTTTATAGGTATATAGCCTTATAGGGCCATTATTTGGTTCTAGATGACGCATGTATATCGATAGTTGTTACCCTAGACCTGAGTATGCCTAGGCTGGTTAGAATGCCTAGTTAGCTTTATTACTGTCAGAGAGAGTTGTAGTTTGACTTAATAGCTCGAGGTTGTAGTCTTAGATACCTGGGTATGTATATATATATGGGTGGTTATGAGTTTAGGACCCCTAGTTTACCACTAGTTATGTTACACGTAGGAGCTCCGACGAGATCTAGCATTGACTTATACTGAGATTGACGTCTGTTAGGAGTGCTGGTCATGGTTATATTGAGTGTGAGTTTTGGTTTGAGTCCAGTAGTGGTTCACAGTTATGATTTATTGAGCCTTTTGTTATTACCCTAAGGATTCAATTTTAATCTAGCCTTTGAATATTTTTATTATTAGGCTTCTTGTTATCACCTTAGGATTCGATTTGAGTCTGACTGTTATTATTATACAGTTATGGAGAATTTGGTCTCTGAGCTACTGAGATGAAATATGGCTTTGGACTATGATTATGAAAGTTCTGGGTCGGGACCAGGTAGTGTATACTGACTTCCAGCGTCCCCTATGGGCCTCTCTATCTGAGAGTTGTAGTGCCAGAAAATATTAGTCACTGTAGGACCTGCCTTTATGAGCTAGGTGTGTATATACATGGTTTTCTTGGACTTGGTACTGGTTTCACGTGGCATCAACAATCAGTTCTGGTTTTAGTTCTATTCTTTGCATGCATCGCCCATCACCAGTATAGTTCTCACTTATCTATCCCACCATGGTGTATGGGGGACTGATTGGGTGGTTCCATGTGCCTCAGTGTCCCTTAGGATTATGGGGTCCAGGTTAGGTTTTATTTGCAGTGTGTGCCTTTTTAGCTTGCCGGAGGAGGGATGATATCCAGTTAGGTGATGATGTGTTCGGACTAGCCGGTTAGATTCTGATTACTTAACTATGACTTCTAGGTAATTAAAGCAATGTGGGATTGACACTTGTCAATTATAGTTGGATACCTAGGGACTCGAGTATCCCCGATTCTGTACTTACGTTTAGGGTGAGCTTTAGGTATTTTGAGCCTTATAGGCAAACATACCTACCTTGTTTAGAGACCTTTCTTATGTTAGGATTTGCTCCCCTAGTGGGTCATAATTCTCGATATACTGGGCCCACTACCTTTAGTTAGCCGGCCCAACATAGTTATACTTACACTATATGACCAACTGTCCCCGTGGTGGTGTGTACATATATATATATATATATATATATATATTTCTGTATTAATACACCTCTTCCTTCTTACTATCACTACATATCATTAGTATACCCTTCTTTCATATATTCGCTGTTTATCCCATGTATCCTTCTTTATTACACCACGGTACGGGGGCTAGCCATTTATTGGTATAGTCCAGTCTCAAGATACCTGTAAGGTGATAGTATATGTTAGCTACCCTTAGCTTGGCTTACAGTCCTAGCATTGTGATATCTCCTGTTATAGATAGTTACCTGCACTGCGTACACCTGTTTTACATATGATTCTTATTTGTATTATCTTTGGAGCTCAGTCAGCCGATGCCTACTGAGTACCTCGTGTTGGTACTCATACTACACTTCTGCACCCTGTAGTTCTTAGTATGAGCTATCACTGCTGATTTGTGCATCTTATGGAGAAATCATGGGCCGGAGACCTGAGGTGATATTCAAAAGTTTGAAGTTGTTCCTACTCTCCCTCTTTTACTGGACTGATGTTTACATTGTATCTCAGAGACGGTTCTACATATACTTACATTATGTTTATCTTGTACTCTTGGTTATTAGTGGCTCTTGTACTAACATCACCAGTATTGGGGGTATTCTGTTGTATTTCTTTGGATTCTCTTTTCCTTGCACTTGATCTTATTTTTGGTTCTTCATATTAGTCAGCTACTAGCCATTTCAAACTATGGGTTAGCTTGCCTACTGGTGGTTTAGAGTAGGCACCATCATGACCTGAGAAATTAGATCATGACAGTTTTCTCCTCCAGGTTATTTCCCTCATTTGTGCATATTTATAGTGCTTAGAGTATTCCTATAGCTTCCCCAGGTCATTTTGACTTGCTGGAACTGACGGTTCATTCATCAAACAAATCGTTTAGCTGTTAGAGCCGTTTTCTTATTTAGAGGTTTCAGGTTGTCGAATATGGGTCTCGGGTTTAAAATCTAGTTATACAGCCTCAAATCCAATTTTTAATTATCTTAGTGGTTCTGAAACATTGAATTTAGGCTAGATAGACCCTTGGTTTGGGTCTGGAGGGTCCCAGACTTGTTTTGGGCTACAGGTCGGTCATTGGCTTAGTTATATCAGCTCTTAGAGCGTGAGCCCTACTTTTCTAGAATGGCCTCTAATGGAAATTCTGACAGTGCTATTGAGTTTGGAGTGTCAAAATTAGTTAGGTAGCATAGCTCATTTGTGTACACGGGAACTCAGATCAATCCCGAGCACATAGTTGAAAAGGCCCAGACTTAGCCATTTTTAGGCCATGGCCATGCACTTAAGCGGCCATAGGCGCGCCTTAGCGCTATGTTCTTAAGCATCCCTAGGCGTGCTAAAATAGCCATGCCATAGCATAGGTAAGTGCTTAAGCGGCCAAGGGTTGTCTTTAGCACATGGGGGCATAAGCCACCCAAGGCACGCTAAAGTGGCCACTCGGTGGGGTGGTAGGCAGCGCTTAAGGGGCCACTTATGGTGCTTTAGTGCTAGGTGATTAAGTGGCCATAAGGGATCTTTTATGCCACCTACAACCTATTAATATAGGCTTCCACCTCTTGAATCATTTCCAAGTGGTGTCTCTTGCTATTTCTTCCATTGTTAAGCACACCAAACTCATTTTTGAGCTCTTGGAGTGGGAGTTGATCTAGGGTTTTGTTGGATTTGATTTTGTGGACTCGTTCTCATTATTTCTAGGGTACGATTTCTTGGTTTTACGATTGTTTTTGTTTACGTTGGGGGTGCTGCTACTATTATTGGTGTTTGAGCTATTATTTGGGCTTAGATTTAGTTATGGTAGTTGTGACTATTGGCCACTAGGTGATTTGGGATGTTGTGACGATTTTGGTTTCGTGATGCCACTAGTGGGCACCACATCAATTGTTCGATCATTTTCTGACCTAGTGCAATATGGGTGTCAAAAGTTATCTTCTGACTTGTAGTTTACTATTTTGATAGCATTGCAGCGATTGGAGGCCTCTCAAAAGGAGAAGGCTCTTGTGTTGCTGATTCATGGATATGCTTTTGATGACGGCCAAGTAGGCTTCGGTCTACTCTGTTCTAGTAGACATTGTTTGATATTGATTATGTGCTAGGTGGCGGTGTGACCTAGGCTACTTGACTTATCTTTTGGCATATACTTTACAGCCTTCACTGTAACATGATTATTATATGAGCCTTAGCCTAGACTACCCACCCTAGCTTCGGTATATTGGTAGACCTGATTGGTCTTGTATTATACGTGACCTTAAATTGGTTTTGGAGATCCCTATTATGGGAGCTAGGGTAGTATCTGCCCGTTCCACTAATATTTACCTGATTATGCTCCCCTTGTAGTATGATTCGCATCCTTGATGCCATACCCTGATAGTGTATACCTAATTGTATGATATGCATTTGATTGGTCTCATGTTCGGGTTCCTGCTTATGGATATACCCTGTGATTATGTCATATATTATTCTATTGGTCTCGGGGCCTTGGTCACGAGACCATGGATACTAGGTTAGTTCCCCTACACATTGCTGAGGAGTTGTGATTCAGTCTATGGATATGTGGGTGTTTAGCTTGAATTGTGTGGATATTGGTGATGGTATGCATTGGTTACGCATAGTTCACGCAGGTAGTAGTCGATTAGTGACCCTATCTTCGAAGGCTAGGTTTGAATTCCCATTTATTGATAGATAGATGCCTTAGGGTTAGACTTGGTCCTTTATCAACACTTTGGGTCTGGAGTGAGATACCTTAGCCTTAATTTGGGCAGGCTTTATCACTAGAATGAGTTGTAAGGCCCAGTAGGTGGCCTGCTTCCCTTTTTCAGGTAAATAGCCTTATGGGTCCGTCTCTCGGATCTGGATGACATATGTATATCGGTATTTGTTACCCCAAACCTGAGTATGCCTAGGCTGGTTAGAATGCCTAGTTAGTTTCATTACCATCAGAGATAGTTGTAGCTTGGCTTAATGGCTCAAGGATGTAGTCTTAGATACCTAGGTGGATATATATATATATATATATGGGTTGTTGTGGGTTTAGGAACCCTGGTTTACCACTAGTTATGTTACCTAGGAGCTCCGGCGGGACCTAGCTTTGACTTATACTGAGATTGACCTCCGTTAGGAGAGCTGGTGACGATTACATTAAATATGAGTTTTGGTTCGAGTCCGACAGTAGTTCACAATTATGATTTATCTGGCCTTTCATTATTACCCTGAGCATCCAGTTCAAATTCGGCCTTTGTATACTGTTATTATCAGACCTCTTGTTATCACCCTAGGGTATGGTTCGAGTCTGGCAGTTACTATTATATAGTTATGGAATATTTGGTGTCCGAGATACTCATATAACATATGGCTTGGACTATGATTATGAAAGTCCTGGTTCGGGACCAAGCAGTGTATGCGGACTTCCCGCATCCCTTCTATCCGAGAGCTGTAGTGCTGGAAGAGGTTTATCACCATTGGACCCATCTTTTGTAAGCTAGGTGAGCTGGAGGGGTGTATATACTTGGTTTGCATTGACTTGGTATTGATTTCATGCGGCATCAACAATCAGTTCTGGTTCTAGTTCTATTCTTTGCATGCATCGCCCATCACCAGTATAGTTCTCACTTATCTGTCCCACCATGGTGTATGGGGGCCTGATTGGGTGGTTCCATGTGCCTCAGTGTCCCTTAGGATTATGGGGTCTAGGTTAGGTTTTATTTGCAGTGTGTGCCTTTTTAGCTTGCCGGAGGAGGGATGATAGACAGTTAGGTGATAATGTGTCCGGACTGGCCTATTAGATTCTCATTACTTGACTATGGCTTTTCGGTAATTATAGCTCCATGGGACCGACACTTGTCAGTTATATTTGGATACCTGGGGACTCGAGTATCCCGGATTCTGTACTTACGTTTAGGGTGAGCTTTAGGTATTTTGAGCCATATTGGCAGACATACCTACCCTATTTAGGGACCCTTCTTGTGTCAGGATTAGCTCCCCTATTTGGTTACGATTCTCAATATACTGGGCTTGCTGCCTTTAGTTAGCCGGGCCCAACATAGTTATGTTTACACTATACGACCAATTTTCCCCGTGGTGGTATGTGTATATATATCCATATTTGTATACTTCTTCATTCCTGTTACAACTACATATCATTTGTATACCATTCTTTCATATATACGGTGTTTATCCCATGTCTTCTTCTTCATTACACCATGGTACGAGGATTAGTCGTTTGTTGGTATTGCCTGGCCTTAAGATACGGGTAAGGTGATAGTATATGTTAGCTACCCTTAGCTTGGCTTACAGTCCTAGCATTGTGATATCTCCTATTATAAATAGGTACCTGCACTGCTTACACCTGTGTTACATGTGATTCATATTTGCATTGTCTTTGGAGCTCAGTCGGCCGATGCCTACTAAGTACCTAGTGTTGGTACTCATACTAAGCTTCTGCACCCTACAGTTCCTAGTACGAGTGTTTGCCGCTGATTTGTGCATTTTACAGAGCAATCATGGATCGAAGACCTGAGTTGAGCTTCAGACGTTCGGAGTTGTGCCTACTCTCCCTCTTTTACTGGACTGATCTATACATTGTATCTCAGAGACGGTTCTACATATACTTACATTATGTTTATCTTGTACTCTTGGTTATTAGTGGCTCCTGTACTAGCATCACCAGTCTTAGGGTATTCTATTGTATTTCTTTCGACTCTTTTCTACTTGCACTTGATCTTATTTTTTGGTTCTTCATGCTAGTCCGCTACTAGCCATTTCGGACTATGGGTTGGCTTGCCTACTGGTGGGTTAGGGTAGGCGCCATCATAACCTGAGAAATTAGGTCATGACAGTTTGGTATTAGATCCTAGGTTTATGGGTGTAGTTGGTATAAGAGCAAGTGCTCAGTAGAGTTTTACGGATTGGTACGATGATGTTCGTACCCTATCTGCGGGAAGCTATAGGGCATTTTTTGGAAAATCTGGATTCTTGATTCTCTATCGTGTGACTTGATTTTGCCAACTCCTAGATATCTACTTGACTCTACTCTTTCTTAGATGGATAGTGCGAGGTTGCCGATAGACGCCGATGGGAGTTCTACTCACATTTCTAGAGTTTCAGCTCAGAGTCAGCCCAGGAAAGATGGAGTATATGAGGATCTTCAGCATCAACCCGAGCATTTGGGGGCAGCTCAGACTTCGACAGAGCTTGTGACTGCTTTAGCATCTCAGGATTTTATGTTGGGTATTCAGAGTCTGTTTGTGGATATTTCACAGTCGGAGGTGGTGCCTGGTGTGTCAATTGGTTTTAGGACAGAGTTAGGTTTGTTAGTGTTCAGCAGGATTTCCTATCAGTTGTTGAGTATGAGATTGGGTTTTTGGAGTGGGCCAAATATACCTCTATATTGTTTCCCAAAGCATGAGATGGTGTATGGTTTTATCAGAGTGTTGACTCTATTACTCTGCCTGGCATTGAAATATTTGATAGTAGCTGAGGTTTCTTTTCCTCAGGTTGTGGAGCATGAAAAGGTTATAGAGATGGTTTGTCTTGAGATGTACGGAGGTAACAGTAGTAGACTGCATCCACAACATAGTGGTAGTGGTGTCCCTTCTTGAGATAGGGATTCTTTTTATAGAGGTCAGTATCTTTCATAGTCTATAAGGTTAGCTCTGGTAGTGCCTCAGAGTGTAGGTGTCTCTTGAAGAATTTATGGTGGTTGTAGTGGAAAGAGTTCAAGTCAGGCATTATGGAAGATTCGATCTACGTCTTTATATCATGGTGCCCATTCTAGATCAGCTGGTATAGTACGACAGAGAGTTCCAGGAGCATATTATCCTTCTGGTAAGGTTGGTAATTGGTCCAAAGAGCATCTTTAACGTGGGATTATTAAGCAGTCAGCGCAGCCAGATTGGATTTTCAGGGGTACGGTACATTCAGATAGTGGCAGTATGCTTAGTGTGTCAGTTGGCCATTCAGAGATTTAGTTTGAGAGCGGACGCGCTCAGATTCATATTTCTTAAGACAAGCCAGATGCTATGTTTTCGTATTTCACTGCCTTATATGCGTGTTGGTTTCTATTTTCTAGGTTCTATTGAAGTTATAACGAGGTTTCCATACCCATCGGTGATTATATGCCTTGACCTGACTATATGATCTTTTGTATGCTTGAGTGATTACGTGGCCTGATAGTGTTATATTGTTTATGTGTACTTCGGTGTAGGTTCTTATATATTTGGCTACCATAGTTAATCTCTTTTAGTAGTAGATTGGATAGGTCGGTATGGTATGTTTCTTGGGTATGGTATCTGGGATAGAACCCTTTCTATTGTGGCCTATTGGCCCTGATATGATTTTAGACCGGTAACGGTCGTGTGTTATTTTTGTTCCATCGGCACCTTGTGTTGTGATTAGTCTTGGTATTACTAGGGCATTGATTGTATTTTACCCTTGTGCCACTGGTACCTCATGGGTTGTAGTATTGACGGTTGTTTTAATCTTCGATAGGCCTTCGCTTAGCCTATGGTTGACTAGTGATATCTAGTCCATCTCCCTTTTCTTGTGATTCTCGTTTCGACGATTAGCTACGAAAACTCGCCTCTTGTCTTGTCAGTTATGGGTTACCCTTTGGGTTGGTTTGAGTTACTTCGGGTAGTTGTTAGTACTGGTATTAGTACCGAGTTGAGTACCTTGTCTCCTTCCTATGGCACAGGTTCTGGTTAGTTAAATTTGGAGTGGCTAGACGGCTGGATTTTGGGGTTTCCTATTTGCTGTTTGTCCAGCTTGTTATGTTCTCTAGAGTATCCCTGTTTAGGGGCTTATGTGGTATACCAGTTGTTGACGACTTATGCGGATGCACTTTGGGAGTGAGTAGTTTTTGTCACGGATTGTTATGGGTATTAATGCAACCAGATTTACGCTGAAATGGTACTTTCTGAGTTATTGGGAATTTAGATACCATTGTTATCCTTTGCAGCTGCGGCAGGATCTTTGTTTCGTCTCGATGGTTTATGTCTATTGCAGATGTGGTTATTACTTGTGTCCTCAGTAGTGAATTCTCCCTCAAACAGGATTTTCCTCTGCAGGACTACGTTTGTTGGTTTCGCTTTAGTTTTATCTCTTGCGAGAGGCGTTGGATATATGTTGCCGCCGCAGGTGAGTATAAGGTAGTTGTTGGGTTTTGTACAGTCTTATTGTCTTCAGCGCAGTTAGTTAGAATGCAGTACTAATTTCTACAACTCTAAGACTTGATTTGCAGCCATTGGTATAGTATGGATAGCTAGATATCACATAGTGGGCTTGCTCGTGTGGTTACCGTCCTATATTTTCAGTATATCAGCTCCAGTATTTTGAGGGTCATATGAAGTGGGTGTGCTGTCCAGACCCCGATGATACTCAGTGCAGTTCAGTATGGGCAGTTTCAAAGATTAGATTTGGAGTTTGGAGTTACTGGCATAACTCATACCTTATTTTTCCCTCATTTGGTTGGGTTTTCATTTGGATTGTATATGTATTGATGTGACATTAGAGTGCTATGTTGATGGTCTGCGTGTCTCAGCGGCACCAGTTGTGGCTGGAGGTTGGTTGGCTGTCTGTTATGGGTTTCTGGTTGGACGGAGTGTGATGAATAAAGGAATACCTGCAGCAAGATCCCTTGGAGGCATTAGTGTACAGTAGAGGTTATCTGGGAAGTCTTGATCAGAGCATGTAAACCTAGTACCTTATTTCTTTGGAGCATTGGGCTCTTTCTATCTATTGACTTTTGGGGATGAAGGTCCTTTTAGTAGTGGATGTTTTAATGACCCTTCAGGTCATTTCCCTCTTTTGCACGTATTTGCAGCATTTAGAAATTTCCTATAGCTGCCCCAGGTCGTTTGTGACTTGTTGGGACTGACGATTCAGTCATCAGGCAAATCAGCCATTTTCTTGTTTAGAGGTTTCAGGTAGTCGGATATGGGTCTAGGGTCTAAAATCCAGTTATACAACTCAAATACCATTTCTGATTGTCCTAGCAAATCCAGAACATTGACTTTAGGCTAGATGGACCCTTGGTTGGGGTCTGGAGGATCCCGGACTTGTTTTGGGCTACAGGCCAGTCGTTGGCTTAGTTATGTCAGCCCTTGGGGTGTGGGACCCATTTCTTATCGAAACGACCTCTAATGGAAATTACTACAATGCTATTGAGTCCGGAGCATCGAAATTAGTCAGGTAGCTTAGCTCATTTGTGTACATGGGATCCCAAATCAATCCCAGGCACATAGTCGGAAAGGCCCAGACTTAGCCAATTTGGGCCATGGCCATGCGCTTAAGTGGCCATGGGCGCGCCTTAGTGCTATGCGCTTAAACGACCCTAGGCATGCTAAAGCAGCCATTCCATGGCATAGGCAGGTGCTTAAGAGGCCAAAGGTTGATTTTAGCACATGGGCGCATAAGCCACCCAAGGCACGCTAAAGAGGCCACTCGGTGGGGCTGTGTGCAGCGCTTACCAAGAGGTGCCTCTTGCGATTTCCTCCATTGATAAGCACACCAAACTCATATTTGAGCTCTTGGAGTGGGAGTTGAGCTTGGGTCTTGTTGGATTTGAGTTCGTGGACTCGTTCTCGTCGTTTCTACGGTACATTTTCTTGGTTTTACGGTTGTTTTTATTTATGTTGGTGGTGCTGCTACTGTTATTGGTGTTTGAGCTATTATTTAGGCTCAGATTTGGTTATGGTAGTTGTGACTATTGGTCATGAGGTAATTTCGGATGTTGTGACGATTTTGATTTAGCGATTTCGCAAGTGGGCCTCACGTCGGTTGTTTGATCATTTTTCGACATAGTGCAATATGTTTGTCAAAAGTCATCTTCTGACTTGTAGTTTACTATTTTGATAGCATTGCAGCGATTAGAGGCCTCTCGGAAGTAGAAGGCTCTTGTGCAGCTGAATCGTGGATATGCTTTCGACGGTGTCCAGGTAGGCTTCGGTCTACTATGTTCTATTAGACGTTGTTTGATATTGATTATGTGCTAGGAGGGGGTGTGACCTAGGATGCTTGACTTATCTTTTGGCGTATACTTTACGGCCTTCATTGCAACATGATTATTATATGAACCTTAGCCTAGGCTTTCCTGTGGTGGTGTGTCCACCGAGTGGCCGCTTTAGCGTGCCTTGGGTGGCTTAGGCTCCCATACGCTAAATCCAACCCTTGCCCGCTTAAGAGTTTGTCCACGGCCTACCATGGCCACTTTAGCGCGCCTAGGGCCTCTTAATAGCATAGTGCTAAGGCGCGCCCATGGCTGCTTAAGTGGATGGCCATGGCCCAAAAATGTCTAAGTCCGGGCCTTTCCGACTATATGCCCGGGATTGATCTGGGATCCCGTGTACACTAATGAGTTACACTACCTGACTAATTTTGACGCTCCGGACTCAATAGCACTGTCGGAATTCCAATCAGAGGTCATTTCAATAAGAACTGGGGCCCACATCATAAGGGCTAACATAGTAAAGCCAATGACCGGCCTGTAGCCCAAGACAAGTGTGGGAGCCTCTAGACCCGAACCAAGGGTCCATCTAGCCTAAAGTCGATGTTTCGAATCTGCTAAGATGATTATAAATGGCATCTAAGGATGTATAACTGGAGTTTAGACCCGACACCCATATTCGACTACCTAAAACCTTTAAACAAGAAAATGGCTCTAAAAGCTAAACGATCTGCCTGATGACTGAACCATCAGTCTACGCAAGTCACAAACGACCTGGGGTAGCTATAGGAGAGCTCTAAGTACTGGAAATACGCGTAAAAGAGGGAAATGACCTAGAGGGTCATTACAACATCCATTACTAAAAGGACTTTCGTCACCAAAAGTCAATGGATAGAAAGAGCCCAATACTTCAAAGTAACGAGGTACTGGGTTTACATGCTCCTATCAAGACTTCCAAGATAACCTCTACAACAAACTAACGCCTCCAAGGGATCTTGCTGCAGGTATTCCTTTATTTTTCACACTCCGTCCAACAAGAAACCCATAACAAACAACCAATCAACCTCCAGCCACAACCGACACCACTGAAACACGCAGATCATCAACATAGCACTCTAATGTCACCTCAATACATATACAATCTATATGAAAACCCAACCAAATGAGGGACAAATTAAGGTATGAGTTATGCCACTAACTCCAAACTCCAAATCTAATCTCTGAAACTGCCCATACTGAACTGCACCGAGTTTCATCCGGGTCTGGCCCCGTACAACCACATCATATTACCCTCAAAATACAGGAGCTGATATACTAAACATATAGGATAGTAACCACACGAGCAAGCTCACTATGTGCTATCTAGCTATCCATACTATACCAAGGGCTGAGAATCAAGTCTTAGAGTCGTAGAAATCAGTACTGCATCCTAACTAACTGCGCTGAAGATATTAAGACTGTACTGAAACCCAAAAATTGCCTCATACTCACCTGCATCGGTCAATATATATCCAACGCCTCTTGAAAGAGCTGAAACTGAAGCAAAACCGAAGAACGTAGTCCTACAGAGGAAAATCCTGTTTGAGGGAGAATTCACTACTGAGGACACAAACAACAACTACATCTGCTGTAGACATAAACCATCGAGACGAAACCAAGATTCCATCGCGGCTGCAAAGGATAAGAATGATGTCCAAATTCCTAATAACTTAAAAAGTGCCATCCGCACAAGTTGCCATCAACTGCTACACTACATAAGCCCCTAAATAGGGATACTCCAGAGAACATACCAGGCTAGACAAACAACAAATAGGAAACCCCAGAATCCACCCGTCTAGCTACTCTCAACTCAACTAACCAAAAACTCGTGCCATAGAAAGGGATAGGGTACTCAACTTGGTACTAATACCAGCACTAACAACCACCCAAAAGTAACTCAAACTAACCCAAAGGGTAACCCTTAACTGACAACACAAGAGGTGAGCTATCGAAGCTAATCGTCGAAATGAGAATCGCATGAAAAGGGAGATGGACTAGATAACACTAGTCAATCATAGGCTGAGCAAAGGCCTATCAAAGATCAAAAAAACCATCAATACTACAACCCCATGAGGTGCCAGTGGCATAAGGGTAAAATACAGTCAATGCCCTGGTAATACCAAGAATAATCATAACACAAGGTACTGATGGCACAAAAATAGCACACGATCGTTACCGGTCTAAAACCATATCAGGGACAATAGTCCACAATAGAAGGGGCTCTATCGCAAATACCATCCCCAAGAAACATACCGTACCGACCTATCCAATCCACTACTAAAAGAGATCCACTACGGGGAAAGCCAAATATACAAGAACCTATACCAAGGCACACATAATCAATATAACACTATCAGGCATAGTTAACATAAGCTATCACCCTACAGGTATCTTGAGACTAGGCTATACCAACAAAAGGCTAGTCCCCATACCGTGGTGTAAAGAAGAAGGAGATATAGGAGATATAGAAGTGTATAAATAAAGACATATAGATATACATATACGCACACACCACTACGTGGAAAACTTGTCATATAGTGTAAATATAACGATGCTAGGCCAGCTAACTAATGACAGTGCGCCCAGTATATTGAGAATCATGACCCACTAGGGGAGCTAATCCTGACATAAGAAGGGTCCCTAAAAAGGGTATGTATGTCTTCCTATAAGGATCAGTATACCTAAAGCTCACCCTAAATGTAAGTACAAAATTAGGGATACTCGAGTCCCAAGGTGTCCAACTATAACTGACAAGTGTCAGTCCCATTGGAGCTGTAATCACTGAAAAGCCATAGTCAAGTAGTCAGAATCTAATCGGCCAGTCTGAACACGTCATCATCGAACTGGCTATCATCCCTCCTCTGGTAAACTAGAAAGGAACACACTGCAAACAAAACCCGACCTAGACCCCATAATTTGAAGCGACACTGAAGCACATGGAACTACCCAATCGGGCCCTCATAAACCATGGTGGGACACATAAGTGAGAACCATACTGATGATAGGCAATGCATGTAAGGAACCAAAATGTAATAAGAACTGAGTGCTGATGCTGAGTGAAACCAATACCAAGTGTATATACCCCATCCAGCTCACCTAGCTCATAAATGTGAGTCCTATATGACCAACCTCTTTTGGTACAATAGCTCTCGGATAAATAGGCCCACAGGGGACCCGGGAAGTTCACATACACTGCCAGGTCCAGAACCAGGACTTTCATAATCATAGTCCAAAGGCATATTTTATATAAGTAGCTCGCAGACCAAATGTTTCATAACTGTATAACAGTAATCGCCGAACTCAAACTGAACCCTAAAGTGATAACAAGAGGACTGATAATATCAGTAGCAATCACCGAGTTCAAATCGAACTCATAAGATAATAACGAAAGTCCTGGTGATATCAATAACAAAGGCTGGATTCAAATCGGATCCTCAAGGTAATAACAAAAGGCATGATAAATATTAACTGTGAACTAGCCGGACTCGAACCGAAACTCATAGTCAATGTAACTATAACTAGCACGCCTAACAGAGGTCAATCTCAGTATAAGTCAATGCTAGATCCTGCCGGAGCTCCTAGGTGTAACATAACTAGTGGTAAACTAGGAGTCCTAAACCTACAACCACCCATATATATATAACCACCTAGGTATCTAAGACTACAACCTCGAGCTACTAAGACGAGCTAAAACTCTCTCTGAGGGTAATGAAGCTAACTAGGCAATCTAACCAGCCTAGGCATACTCAGGTCTGGGGTAAAACCTACCGATATACATGCATTATCTAGAACCGAGAGATGGCCCTGTAAGGCTATTTACCTAGAAAAAAGGAGGAGGGGCTCCTACCGAGTCCTACAACTCATTCTAGTGATAAAACCTACCCAAACTAAGGCTAAAGTGCCTCACTCCTGACCCAAAGTGCTGATAAGGGACCAAGTCTATCCCTAAGGCATCTATCAATAAATAGGAATTCAAACCAAGCCTCCGATGGTAGGGTCACTAATCGGCTACTACCTGTGTGAACTATGCAAAAATAATGCATGCCATCACCAGTGTCCACACAAATTCAAGGTAAGCACCCACATATCCATAGACCGACTCATAACTCCTCAACAAGGTGTAAGGGAACTAAACTGGTATCCATGGTCTCGTAACCAAGGCCTTGGGCCCAATAGAAAAATATATGACATATTCATAGGGTGTATCTATAGGCAGGAACTCAAACATGAGACCAATTAGATGTATATCATACAACCAGGTATACACTATCAGGGTATGGCATCAAGGATACGTATCATACTACCAGGGAGCATAATCAGGTAAATACTAGTAGAACGGGAAGATACTACCCTAGAGCTCATAACAGGGATCTCCAAGACTAATCTAAGGTCACGTATAACACACGATCAATTAGGTATACCAATATACCAAACCTAGGGTGGGTAGTATAGGCTAAGGTTCATATAATAATCATGTTGTAGTGAAGGCCGTAAAGTATAGGCCAAAAGATAAGTCAAGCAGCCTAGGTCACACCCCTGCCTAGAACATAATCAATATAAAACAATATCTAATAGAACACAGTAGACCAAAACCTACCTGGACACCATCAAAAGCATATCCACGAATAAACTACATAAGAGCCTTCCCCTTTCGAGAGGCCTCCAATCGCTGCAATGCTATCAAAATAGTAAACTACAAGTCAAAAGATGACTTTTGATACCCATATTACACTAGGTATGAAAATGATCGAGCAACCAATATGGGGACCATTATGGAATGACAAGAATGAGTCCACATACACATATAAAACAAGACCCAAGCTCAACTCCCACTCCAAGAGCTCAAATATGAGCTTGGTGTGCTTAATAATGGAGGAAATGGCAAGAAGCACTGCTTGGAAATTATTCAAGAGGTGGAAGCCTATGTAAATAGGATGTAGGTGGTCCTAAAGCATCCTTATGGAGGCTTAAGAATCCAGTGATAAAGCACCATAAGTGGCCGCTTAAGCACTGCCCACTGCCCCACAGAGTGGCTGCTTTAGCATGCCTTGGGTGGCTTATGCACCCATGTGCTAAATCCAACCCTTGGACGCTTAAGCATCTGTCTATGTCATGGCATGTCCACTTTAGAACACATAGGGCTACTTAAGTGCATAGCGCTAAGGAACACCCATGGCCTCTCAAGCGCATGGCCATGGCCCAAAAATGGCTAAATCCGGGACTTTTCAACTATGTGCCCAGGATTGATCTGGGATCCCATGTACATAAAGGAGCTATGCTACCTAACTAATTTTGACACTCTGGACTCAATAACAGTGTTGAAATTTCCATTAGAGGTCGTTCAGATAAGAAGTAGGGCCCACACCCTAAGGGCTGACATAACAAAGCCAATGACCAGCCTGTAGCCCAAAATAAGTTCGAGAACCTCCATACCCGCACCAAGGTTCCATCTAGCCTAAAGTCAATGTTACAGATCCTCTGAGATGGTCAAAAATAGTATCCAAGGCCGTATAACTATAATTTAGACATGATATCCATAGCTGACTACCAGAAACCTCTAAAAGAGGAAACGACTCTAATAGTTAAATGATCTGCCTGATGACTGAACCGTCAGTATTAGCAAGTCACAAATAAATTGGGGCAGCTATAGGAAAGCTCTAAGTGCTACAAATAAATCCAAATGAGGGAAATGAACTAGAGGTAGATGTTAAGCTATGTATTGGGCTCATATGATAAGGTAGATGTTGTGACTATTGTTCACGTTGAGAATTGGGACGCTGTTATGGTTTTAGTTTGGCAGATTATATAAGGGGGCCCCACGTGAGTTTTCCAGTCATTTTTTGACCTAGTGAAATATGGGTATCATTGGTTATTCTTTGACATCTAGTTTACCATTTTGATAGCTTAGAGGGGCCTCTCGAAAGGGGAAGGCTCCAGCTTAGTGCGTTCTTTGGTAGGATTACGATGGTATCCAGGTAGGCTAGATTTCCTTTATTCTTAGAATGGGCTTATATGTGATATATATATGCTATGATGCTGGTGTAGTGGGCTGGTACTATAGGCTTGGTGGCGGTTTGCCGTGATTTAGGACTTTTAGGCTGGATAGGGCTATCAGATATATTCCATACCCATTATCCTTGTGGTACACTACAGATGACCTATTTGGGGTCGAATAGTATTGTTGTTGTTATTACTATTTGGGGAATGTTATTATTTGTCCCTAGTCCAGGCTTAGACAGACTTAACCCAATACTTAGACATGTATAACCAGACTTGGTTTTTAGGACCCAATAGTGGGCCCCATTACCCTTTTTGTAGTATTATCTAAACTTTGACATATTTGGGCTTAGTTAATCCCTAGTATGACCTATTAGGCTTGTGACGGGATTGAGTCACCCCGATTATACCCGATTGACTTGTTTAGCCTTTTAGTTTTTGATAGCACCGCACTTAATCAGGATTACTGGTCTTGTCTTTGAGTTGGGACCCACCTTACCATAAGCTACTCTAGATACCCATATTGAATTAGATATTGCATGATAGTAGACTATGGATCTAGGAGGATCTGGAGACTTACCTTGTAGCAGATGATTGGTTAGCTCCTTGCCTATATTTCAGTTTTGGCCTGGGACTAGCATGTTTCCTTATTTATTGGTTACGATGTGACATTGGGTTCTATTCTGGTTACTGGCAATGATGAGTTTTGATTTGGGTCCGGCTATTGATTAAGGTATGATGATCTTAGTTATTGACTATTGGGTGTCCCGATTGGAGTTTGACCCCGCATTGAGGTGCACTATGAGTTCTAGTATTGGGTACTATAATTATGATACTGTTGTTCTCTGAGTTTCGGTTTGAGTTTGACAGATATGATATATATGTGGCCTATTATTATTTTCCACTGTGTTCGGTTTGATTCCTGCGTCTGGTCTTTTGTTATTACCCATTTGTGTCGGTTCAAGCACGGTGCGCTCCATTGTTTTTTTTTGGTTACTAGATACTTGTATAGCTTTGAGACACTGGTGATTATGCATTTACTATTCTTGTGTGTCCCATCAATTTATGGGGGCCAAGCTGGGTATTGTATTCTTTCGTATGCCTAGCGGGCTTATGGGGGCCCAGTTGGGCTATGTTTGACTTATATGTTCTTTGCACAGTTACTTATTTAGTATTTAGTATCACATTTACTTATTAGTTATACCCAAACTTAGCATTCACCCCCGTACTTTAACTTGTTTATATTACATTGAGGTCAGTCGGCCAATGATGCCTACTGAGTACCCGTTGCCCCGGTACTCATACTACACTTCTGCATCTTTTCCCAAAGTAGATCCAGGCACTAGCTGACAGCCGTGACATGGCTCTCTTCTCAGCACTAATTCTCGAGTAGGGATAGCTTACTGACGTTCGAGACAGATCCCACTTCATTTCTTATGTATAGTCTTTTGGATCTGATACTGTTGTACATATGTTTTTTATATTTGGTTTCTATCTTGCATTCTGGATATGTATAGTAGTGTCTTGTGTACTGACCTCACCAGGTATTTGGAATGGTTTTAGATTTATACACTTTCCTCTTTCTTTTATCCCGGTATGTATACTCACTTTGTCTTTACATTTGTAGCATGTTGATAGTAGTAGTTTTGCTTTATCTCCTTTCTTATGAGATTCCACCTATTGGCCCTTTGTTTTTCTCCCCAAGATAGGGTTTTGCTTTCCTATTGGTGGTTCTTGATAGGCACCATTATGACTCAGAAATTGGGTCGTGATAGATTTATATCAGAGCCTATGTTTTATGGGTAGTATCAGTACATAAACCGATGTGTAGTAGGGTTCTATGGATCGGTATGAGGACACCTGTATCCTATATTCAAAAGACTATGGAGTATTTTTAGGGTATATTTTCATTCCTTGATTCACTTCCATACGATAGAGTCAGTGTTGGTTTCTGATCCTTATTTGGTTCACTCTTTCAGCAGATGGCTAGGACTCAAGGTATGAGAGCTAGGTAACAGGACCTCGAGCCCATAATGAGATCTCCTGTCAGGGGCCGAGGTTGATATAGAGGTCGGGGGAATGATAGAGCAGCAATCCCAGGTCGAGATCAGGCCAGAGATCCATTACCTAATCCTGTTGTAGCCTCAGATGTTCCGCTGCCACAGCAGCCGATGGGCAGAGAGTAGCCCAGGCTCCATCTATATTTATTGATTCTTCAGTGCTATGAGGTACATTGGTAAAGTTGCTGGGATTAGTTAGAGGTCCGCCTATTACGGGAGTACAACCAGCCGCACTAGGAGTTGTTGTTAGGGTGCAGCCTGTAGCTGTGGCACCTAGAGTTGAGGTTTTGCCTATTTCGATAGCAGTCCAGCCAGTTATGTATGCCAAGGAGCAAAATATATCGAGTTGATTTTTGAGATTAGCTACACCCAGATTTGCGAGTACTCCAGGATAGGACGCTTATGGTTATTATCCAGCTGCGAAGAGAAGCTAAAGAATTTGGGATTAGTGGAGACGCGTGGGGTAGATTTTGTTGCTTACCAATTTGATTCAGTCATGAGGATATGGTGGAGAGGTTATCTTGACTCTAGGCCAGCTGGATCTCTACACGTTAATTAGGCACATTTCTCTGAGGTGTTCTTGGGGAAGTATATGCCCCACAACATGCGTGAGTGTCTTCGAGATGAGTTTTCCAGGGTGAGGTAGGGGTCTATGATAGTAGCTGAGTATGATGCTAGATTCCATGACTTTTCCAGGCATGCTACGATTATCCTACCTGACGAGTATGAGAGGATTAGATGTTTTGTCAGGGGATTACGGTTATCACTTCACTGAGCTACACAGAGTTTAGTGACTTTAGGAAAGTCATTTACTGAGATATCTGAGCATTTGTATTTTATTGAGGAGATGGATCATGAGGCCCTAGGGGACAGCAATAAGAGACCTCGATTCTAGGGTTGTTACAGTGGTAGTCACAGCAGCTCGTAGTTCAGAGGCCTTAGATTTTAGGGTAGGTACCCTCAACAGCAGCAACAATCTTTTCAGCGAAAGGGTTAGCCTAGTAGGCCCATACAGTCAGCCTTACAGATTTATGATAGGGGTCAACCCACCTATTATCGTTAAGGTAGTCAGCCTCTGGGACGTGGTCAGTCCAGTTCATCGACTAGAGATGGTCATACTGGATAGATCTTCTACATCGAGAAGGGAGCCAGGAGTATGTTTTACCTATGGGGTTGTCAGTCATTTCACACGTGAGTGTCCTCAGCATGGGGCAATTGAGCCTTCAGCTCAGATGGCATAGCCCATCAGATCTATACCTCCAGTAGGCAGAGGTAGTGCACAGGGTAGTCGGGGTGGTCCCTAGGGTTCCTGAGGTAGAGTGTAGAAAGGTCGAACTGGTGTTCAGGTCAGTTCTCAGGTTAGTGGTAGCCAGCGTTAGTTGTATGTCGTGTCGGCTAGGATGGAGGTTGAGGCTTTGAATTCGGTGATTACAGGTATGATTTTCATATGCCATCAACAACTTCTGCATTATTTGATCTTGGATCCACGTTTTCTTATGTATCTACTTATTATGCACCATAGTTGGGTTTATGTTCTGAGTTATTATCTGTACCCTTACGTGTATCTACCCCCGTGTGTGATTCCTTAGTAGTGGATTGGGTATATAGATCTTATCTGGTGACTGTTCAGGAGTTTGAGACTCAGGTTGATTTTATTATATTGGCCATGGTAGACTTTGATGTGATTATGATCATGGGCTGGTTGTCTTTTCATCATGCAATCTTGATTATTTTACCAAGACCGTTACCTTAGCCATACTTGGTATACCCCTGATGGTGTGGCAAGGTGCTGTTAGTCGCATACTGATGAGGGTTATTTCATATGTTTGGGCTTGTAGATTGATATCGAGGGGATGTGATTCATTCCTTGCTTATGTTTGGGATGCTAGTATTAAGAGTCCGTTGCTTGACTCTATCCCTATTGTTCGAGAGTTTCCTGATGTATTCCCAACTGACCTACCAGGCCTTCCTCCTGAGCTTGATATAAAGTTTATTATTGACCTCGAGTCGGGCACCCAGCCTATTTCCATGGCTCCTTACTGTATGGCTCCTGCTGAGTTGAGGGAGTTAAGTAGTCAGCTTGAGGATCTTCTGAATAAGGGTTTTATCAGGCCGAGTGTGTCGCTGTGGGGGTGCTCCAGTTCTGTTCATAAAGAAGAAATATGGGTCTATGCGTATGTGTATCGATTAAAGAAAGCTGAATAGGGTGACAGTAAAGAATAAGTATCCTATGCCTCGTATTGATGATTTGTTTGATCAGTTTCAAGGAGCATTAGTGTTCTCTAAAATAGATCTAAGATTTGGTTACCATCAGTTAAGAGTTAGGGATGCAAACATCCCTAAGACAGCCTTTAGGACTCGTTACATCCACTATGATTTCTTAGTGATGGCGTTTGGATTGACTAATGCCCCGGTAACCTTCATGGATTTGATGAATCATGTATTCAGGCTGTACTTGGACTCCTTTGTGATTGTTTTTATTGATGACATTTTGGTTTATTCGAGAAGTAGTGAGCAGTACGAGCAGCATTTGGAGATTGTGCTCCACACTTTGAGAGATCATCGACTTTATGCCAAATTCTTAAAGTGTGAGTTCTGGCTTGAGTCTGTAGCTTTATTGGGGCATGTTATGTCCAGACATGGTATCAAGGTAGACCCAACAAAGATTGAGTCTATTCGAGATTGGGCTAGGCCTACATCGCCTAATGAGGTTTATAGTTTTATTGGGTTGGCAGATTATTACAGATGATTTATTAAGGGTTTCTCATCTATTGAATCTCCTATGACCAGATTCACCACGAAGGAGGTCCCATTTAAGTGGTCTGAGGATTGTGAGGAGAGCTTTCTGAAGCTTAAGGATGGACATACTTTCGCTTCTATGTTGACTCTTCCAGTTGAGGGTGAGGGTTTCACTGTTTACTGTGCTGCTTATGGGGTTGGCTTGGGTTGTGTTCTGATGCAGCGAGGTCACATGATTTCTTATACATCGAGATAATTAAAGGTGCACGAGCGTAATTACCTTACTCATGACTTGGAGTTGGCAGCAGTAGTATTTGCACTCAGAATTTGGAGACACTATTTGTATGGAGTTCATTGTGAGATTTATACTGATCATCATAGTCTTCAGCATCTTATGACTCAGAAAGATCTTAATTTGAGGCAGTATCGATGGATAAAATTGTTAAAGGACTATGACATCTCTATTCTCTATCATCCGGGAAAGGTGAATGTAGTTGCGGAGGCCTTGAGTCAGAAGGCAGTGAGTATGGGTAGTTTAGACTTCATTCTAGTCTCTCAGCGGTCGATGGTGCATTTTGATATCTATGATTCCAGGAGGATTATTGCTTGTGTTGGGGCGAGGTCTACTAAAGTAGACCAGATTCAGAGTCAACAATTTAATGATAGTGAACTTCATGATCTGTGAGAGCGGGTAGTGAGAGGTGAGTCCCAGAGGGCTACCTTGGATTTTGATGGTGTACTAAGATATGATGGTCATGTGTGTTTTGAGGGTTTGTGACTTTATTCCTTTGATTTTTCACGAGGCGTACAGTTCCAGATACTCTATTCACCCCGGGACAGCTAAGATGTACCGAGATCTGAGACAACACTACTGGTGGAGTGTTATGCAGCGTGATATTTCTGAGTTGGTAGATCGATGCCTGTGTTGTCAGCAGGTAAAAATTGAGCACCAGAGACCCAGAGGTTTGCTACAGCAGTTGCCTATTCCCAAGTGGAAGTGGGAGCGAGTCACTATGGATTTTGTTGCTGGATTACCTTATACGTCCCACGGTTTTGATAGTATTTGGGTCATTATAGACCGGTTGACTAAGACGGCATATTTTATTCTGGTTTGAGTTTCCGACAGTACTAAAAGGTTGTCTTGTGTTTATATTCAGGAGGTGGTTCGCCTATATGGAGTGCCAGTATCTATTATTTCAGACCAAGGGTATCAGTTTACCTTCAATTTTTGACGGACTTTCCAAGAGGAGTTGGGTACTCAAGTGGACCTTAGTACTGCGTTTCATCCTCAAATCGATGGGCAGTCAGAGCACACTATTTAGGTATTAGAAGATATGATCCGTTCTTGTATGTTATACTTTGGGGGTCAGTGGGATCAGTTCTTACCTTTAGAAAAGTTTGCGTATAATAATAGCTTCCACTCCAGCATTCAGATGGCTCCGTTTGAGGCTTTGTATGGTAGATGGTGTCGACCTCTAGTTGTTTATTTTGAAACTTCAGAGATTAGTCCTCGTGGCACAGATTTGCTCCGTGAATCTTTAGACAGAGTTCGGGTGATTCAGGACAGGCTACGAATAACTCAGAGTAGACAGAAGAGTTATGTTGACCATAGATGTCATCCGTTAAGATTTAGAGGTGGTGATAGAGTTTTCTTACGAGTATCTCCCATGAAGGGGGTGATGCAATTCGATAGGAGGGGCACGCTTAGCCCCATATATATTGGACCCTTTGATATTCTACGGACAATTGGGGAGGTAGCATAGATGTTAGCTTTGCCTCTAACATTTTTAGGTATTCAACCAATATTTCATGTTTCTATGCTGCGACAGTACATTCCAGATGAGTCACATGTGCTACAGTGGGACTCGGTTCAGTTGGATGAGAAGTTAGCATTTGTAGAAGAGCCTGTGTGTATTCTGGCCAGAGATGTCAGATGATTGTGCTCCTGGGAAATTCCAGTGGTTAAGGTATAGTGGCATTACCGTTCGATTAAGGAGGCCACTTGGGAGATTGAGCGTGATATACGAGCCCAGTATCCCTACTTGTTCACATTTTCAGGTATGTATATATTGTTGACTTTCGCAAATGAAAGTCCCTTTTAGTAGTGGATACTGTAATGACCCTCCAACCATTCCAAGTGCTTACATGCGTTTACGATGTTTAGAGCCTTTCCATAGTTGCCCCAGGTCATGTATGACTTGTTGGGACTGGTAGTATGGTTACCTGGCAGTTCATTTGACTTTTAGAGTCACTTTTTTATGTTGAATTTTCTAGTAGACAGGTATGGCTCCTGAGCCTAAACCCCTATTTAACGATATCACATTCCATTTCTGACCATTTTATCGGATCCAAAATGTTGACTTTAGGTTAGGTAGACCTTTGGTTGGGTCTTACGGTGCTCGAATTTGTTTTGGGTGATAGGCAGACTATTGGCTAAAGTCGAGTCCCCCCGGGGCATGGGCCTATTTTTAGTCAGAATGACCTCTAATGGAAATTTAGACAGCACTATTGAGTCTAAAACGTCAAAATTATCTAGGTAGCATAGTTCTCTTGCGAGCACGAGACTCCGAATCGGTCCCAGACACATAGTCGAAATTTCTTAGGACTTAGCCATTTTTGGCATTGGCCATGCGCTTAAGAGGCCATAGGCATGCCTTAGCACCATGCGTTTAAGCAGCCCTAGGCGCGTTTTAGCGGCCAAGGAAGGCTAGGCCAAGGCACTTTAGTGGCCAAGGGTATGGCTAAAGCGGTCATAGGCTCTTAAGCGACCCTTGGTGTCACGCCCCGAATCCCATCGAGACATGATTGGCACCCGTAGCCGATAAGGCCCGAGAGAACCAACCTTTGCCTATGTTCATTCGTATGTATATCTTCGTATGAACCTTATTAAACCTTATGCAACTATGCGGAAAACATGAACATGGAAACATATGCTATACATATATATTTAGGAAACTTGGCCGTTGAGGCCATTAAGTCAAAACAGACATTCATCTTCTACATACTCGTCTCTTACATCCATACACCCACATATGTCTACAAAAGCCTCTAACAGATGCATCAACAAGACCAACTTATAGTCGGGACAAGTCCCCGCTTTATACAATTTATATAACATCACAACAAATATACATCTAGGACTCAGGGGGCTCCGAACCAACTGGAGCTCACCAAATATCTGCAAATGATCCCCAGTCTACAGAGGAAGTCTACTAATGCCTGCACCTGCACCATGTAAGGTAATTCCCCCGAGGGGGTCAGTACGAAGAATGTACTGAATATGTAAGGCTCATAAGAAATTCATCATACATAATAACAACAATAATGGAATTAATATAGGGAAACAGAAATGTGAATGAACTCTCTTGCTGTATGTGGGACCATGGAACCATGTATATTACGTTCTTTACTCCTCTTATCTTCATCTTTTATTCATCTTTATTGTTCTACCCATGCTAGGCTTTTCTGTCGCCCCTGGGATGAGATTAACCCATGCTAGGTACTTTGACCCCTGGGATGTTATGTGAACCCATGCTAGGCTTTCGTGTCGCCCCTGGGATATCATTAACCCATGCTAGGCTTATCGCCCCTGGGATATTATATTAACCCATGCTAGGCTTTCGTGTCGCCCCTGGGATGTACCATCATAACCCATGCTAGGCTTTTATATCGCCCCTGGGATGTATTGGGATCGACCTATGCTAGGCTTTTCTGTCGCCCCTGGGATTCCACCCGTGTTATTGGGATCGACCCATGCTAGGTATTTTAACCCCTGGGATACCACCCATTATTACTTCTTAATATACACCTCTTATTTCTCTTGTTATTCTTACTTCCATTCTTAAGAGTGATTGAGATATTAAAGGAATCACACATATATACTTCTTCCCTCTTGCTTCATGAGATTGACATCGTCACTTATGGGGAATAGATATATTAACTTGCACCTCACTTCTCTTATTACTCTTATGAGATTGGTACTTTTACTTATAAAAGATTGATACAAAGATAATCATCATAATTGAGGACTTGGAACATGACATGATTGGAAAATGCTATTCAAGAATAAATAGGTTCTTTTATGTTATTACTCTCTTGAGATCGTTCATTTAGGAATGATAACGTTATGAAATTTTTGGGAACTTCACTCAATGAACAAGAGACAAACAAATCATCATGCGTTTAATAATAAGACACATATGAATAACAACATACGTCAACCTGAATTTGAGATACTTCAAACCTCTCAGAATTGAAACAAGTCCAATGTCAATGTGAAGAACATGCTGCAGAAGGATGTGGAAAAAGGAACCTTACATACCTTGTCTTCTTAATACGAATACACAATTTTAGACGCGTGTACAATAGTCCCGCTCCTCCTTTATGTTTTCACTCTACAACACAAGTTCATAACGAACCAACATTAACCACCAATTACCTTATAATGACATACAATAACAATAAGTCACATGTTTAGCTTCAACATGTCATTTCCCCCTTGACAACATCACTTATGAAATCATTATACCAAGAATACCACAATATTCCATACATTGACCAACACATGATAACCAATAGCATGACACACCAAGTTCATATTTTACACTTCTCCATCATCACAACATCACAATTATGCCATCACTTTACTTCAATACACCTCACAACAACAAATCGGCCAAAATCCCATAATTTGCACTTATAGAAAAATAACAAATTTAATAACAAAATAACACCATACATGTTCATATTTTATCCACATCATGATCTTTTATCAAAGGCACAAGTCCAAATTCAAGCTCAAATCCCATGGATCACAAATCTTATACAAAAGCACAAAGTGCCATGTCCAACATTTCCAACCATAACCAACATGATATACATATTCTCTCATGCTTATAATATGTTAAAGTACAATAATATTCACTTACCCAAGCTTGGAAAATGGTGATCTTGCTCCACAAAGTGCGTTGGGGTTTGAGAGCCAAAGAGGTGTTCTTGGGAAATTTCTAGAATAAAAGATAGAAAAGCATGTGTCTTTTGTGAATTAAAAATCTGATTTGTTTCCCCCTTTTATAGAGCCTTAGGTCCATCCTTAGCCATTACATATGAGATTCTAGAAGGTCAAGGCAAGAATGGGTCTTTTGACCCATTTTGGCCCATGCATTCTTCTCATTTTGGGCCTCTTTTTGAGCCCAATTCACTTCACCCAATAAAATCAATAATTTCTCGTGTTTAAGTCGTCTCATATATATTACAATAATATTCCCACTCATGCTATTCATATCCGTAGCCTCAATCCAAAAACCAAGTGATTCTAGCCACGTTTGGCTTATTTTGGCTATAGGGGTAAAATCGTCATTTTGACCCCAAATTCGTTCTCGAGTAATTTTATCATACCAATATAATATGTCATTCATTTCATGTCTATACTCTTGGTTGTCGAAGAAACGTAGCAAAAATCAGCTCAATACATCCCCGGGCACCCTTGGGACTTTAAGAAAAATTCCAACTTTGAAAAGTGACCAAACCCAGCATGGCACGCCCTTGGGCGCGCTAGCTTGCTGCCTCTGGGCACAAAAATTTGGCCCAAAGCGGCGTGGCACGCTCCCCATCGCGCACTTTTTTTTTTTTTTTTTTTTTTTTACTCTCAAAACTAAGGTAAACATGTACGGGGTGTTACACTTGGCTTCGCTTTAGCGGTCAAGTGGTGGAAGTGGTGAAGCTCTTAAGCGGCCACTTAGCGCCAAATGCCCAGGCTATATATAAATATTTCACTCTCTCTCATGTTTTATCGTGAAAACACCATAGATACTCTATTTTCAGAGCTTGAAGCTCTTATATAGGCTTGTATAGCAAGGTCCAAGCTTGGACACTTTAATATTTGAGTTCGTGGCTTCATTCTCGACATTTCTACGGTACGTTTTCCCAGTTTTACGATCATTTTTTCGTTGGATTTGTTGGTATTGTTATTGGTATTTGAGCTATGTATTGGGCTCAGATGATAAGGTAGATGTTGTGACTATTATGTACGGTGAGATTTTGGACGCTGTGACGGTTTCGATTTGGCAGATTTTACAAGAGGGCCCCACGTGAGTTGTCAAGTCATTTTTTGACCTAGTAACATATGGGTATCATTGGTTATGCTTTGACATCTATTTTACCATTTTGATAGCGTGGCAGCAATTAGGGGCCTCTCAGACTCCAGCTTAGCGGGTTCTTTGGCAGGCTTATGGCGGCGTCCAGGTAGGTTAGGTTTCCTTTACCCTTAGACTAATATGATATATGTATGCTATTGTGCTGGTGTTGTGGGCCGGTACTATAGATTTGGGAGTGGTTTGCTGTGATTTAGGCCTTTTAGGCCGGATAGGGCTATTCGGATACATTCTAGACCCGTTATCCTCATGGTACACTATAGATAACCTATTTGGGGTCGGATAGAATTGTTGTTATTGTTACTATTTGGGGAATGTTATTATTGGACCCTAATCCAGTCTTAGACAGACTTAACCCAGACTTAGACAAGTATAATCAGACTTGGTTTTTGGGACCCGATAGTGGATCCCATTACCCTTTTTGTAGAATTATCTGAACTTTGACATCTTTGGGCTTAGTTAAGCCCTAGTATGAATTGTTAGGCTTGTGACGGTATTGAGTCACCCCAATTATACCCGGTTGTCCTGTTTAGACTTTTAGTCCTTATAGCACCGCACTTGATCAGGATTACCGGTCCTGGATTAGAGTTGGGACCCACCTTTCCATAAGCTACTCTAGATACCCCAATTGACTTAGATATTGCATGATATTAGACTATGGACCTAGGAGGATCCAGAGACTTACTTTTTACCATATGATTGGTTAGCTCCTTGCCTATATTTTGGTTTCGATCTGGGACTAGCATGTTTCCCCGTTTATGGGTTACGATGTGACATTGGGTTTTGTTCTAGTTACTGGCTATGATGAGTTTCAGTTTGAGTCCGTCTACTAATTCAAGTATGATGATCTTGGTTATTGACTATTGGGTGTCCCAGTTTGAGTCCGACCACGGATTGAGGTGCACTATGAGTTCTGGTACTGGGTACTGTGATTATGATACTATTGTTCTTTGAGTTCCTGTTCGAGTCCGATAGATATGATATTTATGTGGCCTATTGTTATTACCCACTGTGTTTGGTTCGATTCTGGTGTCTGGCCTCTTGTTATTACCCATTTGTACCAGTTCATGCCCGATGCGCTCCATTGGTTATTGTGGTTACTGAATACTTGTACAACTTTGAGACACTGGTGACTATGCATTAACTATTCTTGTGTTTCCTGGCGGTTTATGTGGGCAAGGATGGGTATTGTATTCTTTTGTGTGCCCAGGGGCTTATGAGGGCCCATTTAGGTTATGTTTGACTTATATGTTCTTTGCGTAGTTACTTACTTATCATTTAGTATCGCATTTACTTATCAGTTATACCCGGACTTAGCATGCACCCCCGTACTTTAGATTGTTTATATTACGTTGAGGTCAGTCGGTCGATGATGCCTACTGAGTACCCGTTGCCCCGATACTCATACTGCACTTCTGCATCTTTTCCCGATGCAGATCCAGGCACTAGCTGAAAGCTGTGACGTGACTCTTTTCTCAGCACTAATTCCGGAGCAGCTACAACTTACTGACGTCCGAGGCAGATTCCACTCCATCTCTGATGTATAGTCTTTTGGATCCGAGACTATTGTACATATGTTGTTTATATTTTGTTTCTGTCTTGTATTCTGGATATGTCTGGTAGTGGCTCGTGTACTGACCTTATCAGGTCTTGGGAGGGGTTTTAGAGTTATCCTCTTCCTTTTGTCTCGGTATGTATACTCCTTTTGTCTTTACATTCATAGCATGTTGATGGTACTAGTTTTGCTTCTTCTCATTTCTTATGAGATCCCCCCATTGCCCGTCGCTTGTCACCCCGGGTAAGGCTTGGCTTTCCTATTGGTGGCTCTCGGTAGGCGCCATCATGACTCCAAAAATGGGTCATGATAGCTTATAATCAATGCCCTGTTAATACCAAGACTAATCACAAAACAAGGTGCCGGTGGCACAAAAATATCACATGACCATTACTGATCTAAAATCATATCAAGGCTAATAGGCCAAAATAGAAGGGGTTCTATTCCAGATACCATCCCCAAGAAACATACCGTACCGACCTATCCAATCCACTTATAAAAGAGATCAACTACGGGGATATCTAAATATATACGAACCTACACCATGGCATACATAATCAATATAACACTACCAAGCCACGTAACCACTCGAGCATACAAAAGATCATATAGTCATCTCAAAGCATACAATCACTGATGGGTATGGAAACCCCGACATAACTCTAATAAAACCTAGAAAATAGAAATCAACACGCACCTAAGGTGGTGAAATACTAAGACATAGAATCTGACTTGTCTGAAGAAATACGAATCTTAGTACGTCCGCTCTCAAACTGAATCTCTGAATGGCCAACTGACACACTAGGCGTATCGCCACTATCTGAATGTACCGTACCCCTTAGAAACTAATCTGGTTACACTGACTTCTCAATAATCTCACGTCAAAGACTCTCTTTGGACTAATTACCAACCTTAACACAAGTGTAGCACGCTTTTGGAACTCTCTACCGCACTATACCAGCTGATCTAGAATGGCCTACACAACCTAAAGACGTAGATCAAATACACCGTAATGCCTGACCTTAACTTTATCCACTACAACCACCATGAACTCTTCGAGATCCATCTACACTCTGAGGCAATACCAGAGTTGACCTTATAGACTACGGATGATGCTGACCTCTGCAAAAAGAATCCGTATCTCCAGAAGGGACACCACTACCACTATGTTATGGACGCATTCTACTACTATTACCTCCGTACGTCTCAAGACAAACCCTCTCTGTAACCCTTGCATGTTCCACCACCTGAGGAAAAAAAACCTCAGTTACTATCAAATGCTTTAACGCTAGGCAGAGTAATAGAGTTAACCCTCTGATAATATCACACACCATCTCATGCTTTGGGAAATAATATAGAGGTACATCTGGCCTACTCCAAAAACCCAATCTTATACTCAGCAACTGATAGGGAACCCTACTGAAAACCAACAAATCCAACTCTTTCCTAAAACCACTTGACACACCAGGCAACTCCTCCTACTATAAAATATCCAAAAATAGACTCGAAAAACCCAACACAGAATCCTGAGATGCTGAAGTAGTCACAAGCTCTATCGAATTCTTAGCTGGCCCCAAATGCTTGACTGATGCTGAAGATCCTCATAAACTCCATATCCTGGGCTGACTCTGAGCTGAAACTCTGGTAACGTGAGTAAAATCTCGTTGGCGTCTATCGGTGACCTCGCACTGTACATCTAAGGAAGAGTAGAGTTAAGGAGATATCCAGGAGTTGGCAAAATCAAGTCACACGATAGAGAATCAAGAATCCAGACTTCCCTAAGAATTCCCTATAGCCTCCCGCAGATGGATATGGAAGTCATCGTACCAATCCACGAAACTTTACTAGGAATTTACTCTTGTACCAACTGCACCCATAAACCTATGCTCTGATACCAAACTGTCATGACCCAATTTCTCAGGTCATGATGGCGCCTACTCTAGCCCACCAGTAGGCAAGCCAACACATAGTCCTGAATGGCTAGTAGTGGACTAATATGAAGAACCAAAAATAAGATCAAGTGCAAGGAGAAGAGAGTCCAAAGAAATACAATAGAATACCCCAAGACTGGTGATGCTAGTATAAGAGCCACTAATAACCAAGAGTACAAGATAAACATAATGTAAGTATATGTAAAACCATCTCTGAGATACAATGTAAAGATCAGTCCAGCAAAAAAGGGAGAGTAGGCACAACACCAAATGTCTGATGCTCACCTCAGGTCTCCGGCCTATGATTTCTCCACAAGATGCACAAATCAGCAGTGATAACTCGTACTAAGAATTACAGGTGCAGAAGTGTAGTATGAGTACCAACACAAGGTACTCAGTAGGCATCGGCTGACTGAGTTTCAAAGATAATGCAAATATGAATCACATGTAAAATAGGTGTAAGCAGTGTAGGTTACTATCTATAACAGGAGATATCACAATGTTAGGACTGTTAGCCAAGATAAGGGTAGCTAACATATACTATCACCCTACAGGTATCTTGAGACTAGGCTATACCAATAAAAGGCTAGCCCCCGTACTGTGGTGTAATAAAGAAGGAGACATGGGATAAACAATGGATATATGAAAGAAGGGTATACAAATGATATGTAGTGATAGTAGGAAAGAAGAGGTGTATAAATATGGATATATATATATATATATATATATATATATATATATATATATATACACACCACCACGGGGACAACTGGTCATATAGTGGAAATATAACTATGTTGAGCCAGGCTAACTAAAGGTAGCGGGCCCAGTATTTAGAGAATTATGACCAACTAGGGGAGCTATTCCTTACATAAGAAGGGTCCCTAAACAGGGTATGTATGTCTGCCTATTAGTCTCAGAATACCTAAAGCTCACCATAAACGTAAGTACAAAATCAGGGATACTCGAGTCCCCAGGTATCCAACTATAATTGACAAGTGTTGATCCCACGAAGTTGTAATCACCAAAAAACCATAGTCAAGTAATCAGAATCTAACCGCCCAGTACGGACACATGATCACCTAACTGGATATCATCCCTTTTTTGGTAAAATAGCAAGGCACACACTGCAAATAAAACCCGATCTGGACCCCATAATCCAGAGGGAAACTAAGCATACGGAACTAACCAATTGAGCCCCCATAAACCACGGTGGGACACAGAAGTGAGAACCATACTAGTGATGAGCCATGTATGCAAGGAAAAAAATCGTAAGCAGAACTGATTGCTGAAGCCGCGTGAAACCAATACCAAGTCCATGTAAACTAAGTGTATACACTCACTTCAGCTCACCTAGCTCTCAAAAATGGGTCCCATGGTGACCAACCCCTTTTAACACTCCAGCTCTCTGACAAAGGGGCCCGCAGGGGATGCGGGAAGTCTATATTCACTACCTGGTCCCAAACCAGGACTTTCATAATCATTGTCCGAAACTATATGTCATCTCAGTAGCTCGGATACCAAATTCTCCATAACTGTATAATTGTAACCATCAGACTCGAATCAGATCCTAGGGTGATAACAATAGGCATGATAATATCAGTATACAAAGGCCGAATTTAAACTGAATCCTCAGAATAATAATGAAAGGCCTGATAAATCATAACTTTGAACCACTGTTGGACTCAAACCTGAACTCATAGTCAATGTAACCATGACCAGCGCTCCTAACGTAGGTCAATCTCAGTATAAGTCAAAGCTAGATCCCGCCGAAACTCCTAGGTGTAACATAACTAGTGGTAAACTAGGGGTCCTAAATCCACAACCACCCATATATATATATAAAAATACATAGGTATGTAGGAATACAACCCTGAGCTATCAAGCTAAACTACAACTCTCTCTGAGGGTAATGATACTAACTAGGCATTCTAACCAGCCAAGGCATACTCAGGTTCGGGGTAATATCTACTGATATACATGTGTCATCTATATCCGAGAGACGACCCTATAAGGCTATCTACTTAGAAAAAGGGTAGTGGGCCACCTATCGGGCCTTACAACTCATTCTAGTGATAAAGCTTGCCCAAACTGAGGCTAAGGTGCCTCACTCTTGATCCAAAGTGCTGATAAAGGACAAATTCTGGCCCTAAGTTGACTATATATCAATAAATGGGAATTCAAACCTAGCCTCCAAAGGTAGGGTCACTAATCGACTACTACCTGCGCAAACTATGCATAACTAATGCATTCCATCCCCAGTATCCACACAAGTCAAGTTAAGCACCCACATATCCATAAGATGAATTACAACTCCTCAACAAGGTGTGAGGGAACTAACCTTGTATCTATGGTCTAGTAACCAAGGCCTCTGGCCCAATAGAATAATATATGACATAATCACAAAGTATATCCAAATGCAGGAACCCAAACATTAGACCAATCAGATGCATATCATACAACCAGGTATACACAATCAGGGTACGACATCAAGGATATGTATCATACTACCAGGGGGGTGTAATCAGGTAAATATCAGTGGAACGGGCAGATACTGCCATAGCTCCCATAATAGGGATCTCCAAAACTAATCTAAGGTCACATATAATAGAAGACCAATCAGGTCTACCAATATACCGAAGCTAGGGAGGGTAGTCTAGGCTAAGGTTCATATAATAATCATGCTATAGTAAAGGCCTTAAAGTATATGCCAAAAGATAAGTCAAGCACCCTAGGTCACACCTCCGCCTAACACATAATCAGTATCAAACAATGTATAATAGAACACAGTAGACCAAAGCCTACCTGGATACCATCAAAATCATATCCGTGAATCAGCTACATAAGAGCCTTCTCCTTCTAAAAGGCCTCCAATCGTTGCAACACTATCAAAATAGTAAACTACAAGTTAAAAATGACTTTTGACACCCATATTGCACTAGGTCGAAAAACGATCGAACAACCCACGTGTTCCCACTTGTGTAATTGCAAAATTAAATCTTCACAGCACCCCAAATTACCTCGTGACCAATAGTCATAATTACTATAACCAAATCCAAGCCCAAAATGAGGCTCAAACACCAATAACAGTAGCAGCACCACCAACGTAAATTAAAAAAATAGTAAACCAAGAAAACATACCATGGAAATGACGAGAACGAGTCCACAGATCCAAATATGCAAATCCCCAAGTTTGGAGCTCAAGGGAATAGCTCTTGAGCTTTTATGTCCAAAAATAGAGTATATATGGGTTTGCACCGAATAAAATGAGAGAGATGATCCAACACATATTTATATAGGTTTCAGGTGGAGTTAAAGATCCCTTATGGCTGCTTAAGCGCCCAGTGCTAAAGCGCCATAAGTGTCCTCTTAAGCGCTACCCACCGTCCCACCGAGTGGCCGCTTTAGTGTGGCTTGGGTGGCTTATGCGCCCTTGCGCTAAAGCCAACACTTAGATGCTTAAGATCCTTCCTATTCCATGGCATGGACACTTTATCATGCCTAGGGCCACAAGGCGTGCCCATCGCCACTTAAGCACATGGCTATGGCCCAAAAATGGCTAAGTCCGGGCCTTTTCGACTATGTGCCCGGGATTAATGTGGGATCCCGTACACACAAATGAGCTATGCTACCTGACTAATTTCAATGCTCTAAACTCAATAGCACTATCATAATTTCCAACAGAGCTTGTTCAAATGAGAAGTGGGGCCCACACCCCAAGGGTTGACATAGCAAAGCCAATGACTGACCTGTAGCCCAAAATAAGTTCGGGAAGCTCCAAACCAGAACCAAGGGTTCATCTAACCTAAATTTGACATTTTGGATCCTCTAAGATGATCAAAAATGCCATCCGAGGCTGTATAACTGGAGTTTAAACCCGAGACCCATATTCGACTACCTAAAACCTCTAGACAAGAAAATGACTTTAAAAGCTAAACGATCCGCCTGATGACTGAACCGCAAGTCCCTGCAAGTCACAAACGAACTAGGGAAGCTATAGGAAAGCTCTAAGAACTGTAAATACACATAAACAAGGGAAATGACCTGGAGGGTCATTACATGAATCATGATCCAATACAAATTATTAACCATTTTAATCTCGAATTTTTTGATTTAGTAGAATCAAGTAAATACTTTTTGATTGATTCATTTTCTAGGGACAAATTATCTTGAATTCTAGATTTATCCTATTTGAACTAATTTCAAGACGGTTCTTGATTAAAATTGGTTTCTTTGATAAATTAATTATTAAGTAACAAGGTTATATGTTCTCATATATATGAATACAGAAATGTATAATTGTTACTTAAATGATAATATTAACTTAGATAAATATTTCAGAAAGTTTTTATTCATATAGAACAAATGTTTTAATGTTATTTAAAATCGAAGAAACCTAGGATTAAGCCTAGTCATGGAGGGAAAAAATTAGGTATCAACAACTACCCCTCCCCTTGGGTAGGGTGAATGCAAGTAACCCTGGGCAAAGGGAGTTTGACATTCCTAAATTTGTTCTACCACAGATTCATCTCTCAAAAATAGTTAGTTTCACACAAATTTTAGGGAGTTATGGCTGGACCAGTTGTCAGGTTTCCTACATATCTCAGTTTTCATGAGAATTTATTCCACTTGTTATTTATAACATTTGATCTTAAGCACAATTTTCAAAGAATTCACAAGCTATCCCAATTTTGAATTTTAAAGAGACCAAAAAACTAGAGAATAAGAGGGTTGGGGTTAGGAATGTAGTCGAGTTTTCAATAAAGAGCCCAACCTACATATCCCCAAGATTTAGGGAATCAAACTTCTTGTAGTTTGACTCGATCGATAGAAAATATAGTCTTTTATTTTAGACGATCTTTGGCTTAGGATGAGTGATAAATCAATTGAGTTATGAAAAAAAGGCTTGTAGCCTCTTAACCATGAATGTGGACATGTGGACCTCTTCACATCCATATATAGGAATTTACCTAGACATAATTTCCAAAACGCAGAGTGTACTATCACACAAATTTGAAGAAATGAGAAGGTTACCTCCGATATGAATTTAGAAATATCCCAAAAGTGAAGATGAAACCAAAATATCCCAAAATACCCACATACCTTCTGATAGGGGTGTGGTTGGATGGTGGTGTCAATCTTCCTTTCGCTTAAGTCCAAAGAGTTTGATGTCCTTCTCTGAACTATGTACCGATTTGTAGCTAAGAAAAAGTTCCACATTATGCTGCATTTTTTTTTGAGTCATCCACATATGTGGTTTTGGTTTGAGATTCTCATCCTCTCGGATGCTCTCTACAAATATCTCATACAAGATTGTTAGTTATAAATATAATTCACAAAGGGATATATAGTCTTTTACCATATTTCTGCGTGAGTTGCTCTTCCAAAAGTGATGTCATCATCTCCTGTACCTATTTTGGAGGACAATAACTTTTTGCAACTATAGACACAACAACTCTCTTGGTTTTTAGACAAAATGGCCCTTTTTGATATTGAAATTTTCTTCAAAGTGGGGTTGCAAAACTAATGTTTAGTTCTAATATTAGGGTCAAATTATTCAATCAAAACTAGAAAATAGGTCCAGATAGCTCGGTAATTCCTAACTAATTCATCACTTATAGTTCTTTTCCAATGGAATATTCTTACAATTCATCGCTAATTCATAGCTAAATGAAATTAGCATGAAATTTGTATTGTTTAGCTATGATTTCGCTAATTCCTTGTTTTCTTGTGGTGAATTTTCCATTCATTTCGATGATTGGTTCCTTTATATGTAAAAACAAATTGAAGTTATAGTGTATATGTATAATTGAATCTATTTTTTATAATGTTTTACTCATAAGGATTTGGTTCAAATAAAGATACAACGTGATATTTGTGGATATGAGTAGTTCATCTAATTAAGTGAGAGTAAAGGCTAGAGGGCAGACTAATACTATCCCATTACACCACCTAACTTACAAGAGACCTCTAGTTATCCAAACAATATATTACAGGCAAATCTAGAACTTAATAGTGTAATGAGTTGTTGAAGACAAATTATCATAGAATTTTTATGATCTAATTAAGATATTAAAATTTCATTCAAAAATTTGTGGCCCTCTTGGTCACCAACGACAACTTGCATAGAACGGTCTCTGTAACCACGTAATCTTCTACTGATATGGTAACCCTCTTGGTCACCCATAACATTTCTCACAATAACCTCTTCAGCTATCGATAATGGTCTTTTGCATATGACCTCGGGTAAGTCTTGTGCATCTTCCATAACAATATGACTTATAGATATCCCTCAAATTTTCAATCTTCAGGTAATCTTGCATGTTATTCAATATTGTATATGAGATGACTTTTAAACGTCCTTTGAGTTGATGTACTTTTGGGTAATCCTGCACATTATCCGACCTTGGATAAGAGATGACTTATAGATATCCTTTGAATCGCCAGCTTTTCTGGTGATCCTGTATATTATTCGACCTTGGAAGCGATATAACTTATGGATATCCATCAAATTGTCAATCTTTGGGTAATCCTACACATAATCTATATTGGATATATCGCGTCTTATAGAGAACCCTAGGACTATCAATTTTGGTAATCCCGCACATCAATTGGTAAGGATTTAGTTGTGAATTACGGATAACCTTTAAACTATAAATTTTTTAGGTAATCTTGCATACTATCCAGTTAGGATGTTATTCCAGCTTATGGATGACCCATGGCTTATTAACTTGCAGGTAATCTCTTACACTATCCTATCTCCAATATTGTGACTTATAGATGATCCTCAGATTGTTAATTTCTGAGAAGTCTAGTTTGTCTTGCACCTTCGGGTAGTGACTTAAAGACATCCCTTTGGATCATGTACATATCCAACTTTGGTACGTTGATGCATTCAAATACTGGTACATGAAGATTTGAGTATATCTTCCATTGTTGTACTATCTTGTTCTGTCTGTGTGGATTTGTCTTGATAAGTGGTCTGCAATGACATTCTTATCAGATCTGATTATTTCAATTGTGAAAGTAAAGTTTTGTATATTTAATACAAGTCTTAGTATCTCCTTTGTTGTGACTGAATCCTGTATTTTTCTTGTTATCCACCATTTTACTTGTGTATTATCTGTTCTTACAATAAATTTGTTATATACGATATAAGGTTCAAATGCTAATAAACACTTATATAACGCAAATAATTCTTTTCTATTTATTTCCCATTTTAATTGTGGTTCGGTATAAGTTCCTGAAACACCATTGGTTTCACCTCATGCCAAATCTGAGGATAAAATTTTTGCTCTTTTCCTTTTGATTGCTCCATTATTGTGTCGATACCTTTGAGTGTATCTGCTCTCAAGTCAAATCTTTAGTAGATGCAGAGTCACTTTTGCTAGTGACTTTTTTTGGGAAAAAGTGCTAAATAAGGCATTTATAAGTTAGACTAGACTCTTTTATTTGTCATCCATATCCTCTTTGAAATAGGATAGACAAGTCAAGAGGTCCTTGATACTAAATAGGCGATCGTCCCCGCTGCTGAGGCCAACCAAAATATTTTTCTTGAGCATTTTATGCTTCGAGGCGGTTCTTGACTTGCTTAGGGATTTTTTAGGGAGACCTCATTTTTTTGTTCGGTGATTCCTACATCCATAGAGAAATTGTTAGTTATGGTCTAAACTATTCCATGTCGACCTCCTTCGATCTTTGATCTGGTTCTTTCCATCTTTTGGGTGTTCTGTCATGTTTGGACTTTCGTCCTGACTTTCCATTTCAATATATGTAAGGCAAACTTAGTTAAGTAGAAAGTATGTGTAGACTTTCAAAAATAGTTTGGTTTTTTTAAAAAACTTGGTTTTTGAAGAACTTGTGTAAAAGTTTTGGACAAATCTCTTCCAATCATGTCATGTGCTAGCTCAACATATTCCACTCGAGGCTTGACCATGTCCGATATTCAACAAAGAATACCTGGAAACCTGTTGTTGCTGTTGGGGAGTTCGAAAGTATATTTCAGAAAATCCTTCATAGGTGGGGATTGGACTGTCTGGACTTTATCGCAGTTGGTGATTTCTGAAGATGACTTTGACCTCTTGGTGATGGGGAATTTTTGAAGTTGAATTCATGAATGAAGCTTGGTGGAAATTTTAAGGTCCTCCTCAAAATTTCTGCCCTAGTTAAATACTTTTGAGATGAATCTTGATTTATTGGGGTCATGAGATTTTCTCTTAAAGTTCCCACTTCGTTCTATCTATTTAAGGACAATTTTCTTCTTCAGAATTTTTGAGATTCCTTCTCAAATATTCTGCCACAGTTTCCATTACCTGGGGTGATGTGATCGAGCTGTTGGGGCACCTACATATCCTATTGATGTAGGTATCAAGTCATCACGTAGTTCAAGTGTAACACCCCGTACATTCCCTAACCCATGAGACTACCTTAACATTCATAGAATCATTTAAACATGAGAGAGTTGGTGAATTTATGCATTAATTTGTTGGGCTTAAATGAATCATGTGCCATTGGGCCCAAATGACGCCCAAAAATCATAAAAAGACATGGCCCAAAATGGAATTTGACCCATTCTTCCATTGACCAAGTAAACACATTAAATGTGTGGATAAGGATGATTAGGAAGGGACTATATAATTCAAGAAAAATCAGATTTTTATTCATAAAAGCACACATGCCATTTTCTAGATTTTTCCAAATATTTCTCTTCTCCCACAAACCCTAAAGTAACTACTTGTTAGACAAGATCACTCTTTGGTAAGCTTTGGTAAGTATTTATTCTTATGGTTTAATAAATTATATGCTTAATATGGAGTATAAATCATGTTGGTTATGTTGGCAAGGTGTGGGACAGTTCACTATGTGTAAAAACTGTCTATTTTTGCAATCGAAAAAGGGTTTTGCCTTTTAAACTTGAAAATGGACTAGTGGTCTTGAAGGAAGTAAATTTGATGGATTCAATATTTACATGTGGGATGTGATTATATCCTTAACTCTTTTTATCCTTGTACATAATGTTTGGAATTATTATTCCAAAATTGTGCATGGACTTGGTGGTGTATTGAAAGAAAATGTTGTTTTGGTGATGTTTATGTGCGTTGTGAAACCATGGCTATTCGTTGGCATATAAGATGATCTAAATGATGTTAATATAAGCTTATTTATGATAATGGACCATTAATTACACAAAAAGACCCAAAAGAGACCCATTTTAGCCGAAATGGGCACCCACCCTCGCAGACGAAGCACCTGCGGGCGCAGGTGACTTCGCAGGTGCCCCTAGACACTGCCAAGATGAAGCTGCGGCCACACCTAAACCACCTTCTGGTTCATGTGGCCTCTCAGGTCAGTCCAGGACCCCGTTTTGCATGTTTCTGTCTCTTTATGGTCCCCCGAAACCCCTATACCCTTCATGGATGCAATTATCAACTTATGGTACCTTTTGAATGACTTTAAAGGAGTATGCCAGAGGTAATTTGAATTGTATCAATAATGTATTGTTGTGAAATGTATTGATACGAATTGATGGAGTAATTATGACGTAGTGTTAATGAGGAAGCGTAAAGGATAAACTTGGTGTGAAATGCTATTGGTTCATGATGTTTTGGTCAATGTATGGAATGTTATGATGTTGTTGGTATGATAATGCCGTGAATGGTATTGTAAAAGTGTGAAATAACGTTATGGGGCAATCATGTAATTCATTGTCGTCTCATGCACTTGTAAGGTAGTTGATTCTTAACGTAAGCTCCGTTATGAACTTGTGTGTAGAGTAACACGTAAGGAAGGAGCGGGATCATTGTGTTTGCATATATTACTGTGTATTCATATTGAGAGCATAAGGTATGTAAGGTTACTCTTACCGTATCATTCTGCAGCACATATCATTCACATTGTCATTGTATTTGTTCCATTCTGAAATTTTCTAAGGTATCTCATTTCAGGTTATCATCTATTGTTAATCATATATACCTTATTCTTGATCTATTGTTATTCATGTGTCACCTAATTGTGGACATGGTTCCAAAGTTCCAATAATGTTATATTCAAAAGTTCCAATAATGACTTGATCATCGAATGAACTATTTCAAAGACTAAGAAGTGAGGTAATGAAGTCGCTATTCTTGGGTGGTATCCCAGGGGTTAAAATACCTAGCATGGGTCGATCCCAATATCTCGGGTGGTATCCCAGGGGTGAAAAGAACACCTAGCATGGGTCAATCCCGCTACCACGGGTGGTATCCCAGGGACAAAAGAAGAGTCTAGCATGGGTCGGTCCCGAAAACTGTTGATTACCCACTGATCAGCTTGGGGCCCAGGCATTGTAAGAATGGAAAGACGAGTAGTGAATGAAGAAGTGTGTGATGAACGAATGAATGAGCGTAAAAGTATAGAAAGTAATCAATGTAATGTACATATTTCCATACATATACAAAATGGTGACTTATCCATATTGACTATTCTTTTATATTTGATTCCATTGAAGTTCTTATGTATTGACGCAATTCCTTATAGACTTACATACTCAGTAAATTCTTCGTACTGACGTCCCCTGTGGGACTTACCTTACTTACTGCAGGCACAGGTGCTAGTATACCTCCTCAGTAGGTTGCGGATCATTTGTAGGTATTTGGTGAGCTCCAGTTGGTTCGGGGCTTTCTGAGTCATTATGTATATTTATTTTGGTATTGTATATGTGTATAGGGTGAGGTATTGTCCCGACTCTAGGTTGGTTATGCTCAAGAATCTGTAGAGGCTTTGTAGATGTTGTGGGACAGATGAAGAAAATGTAAAGAACATATGTATTGTTTTGATGGCCCCAACGTCCAAGTTTCATAGTTATCATGTACTTTCCATGACTTCCGCTATTGGCATCTTGTATCTATTTGTGGTAGTGATGTTTATTGAGTAGCATGCGCAGGAGTGTATGAGAATGAAGATTGGTTATCTCGGGCCTTATAGGCTTCGGGTGCCAGTCCGCCCCATTGGAATTCGAGGCGTGATTAAAGTGGTATCAGAGCAGGTTATCCTAAGGGTGTCTACAAAGCCGTGTATGAGTAGATTCTTGCTTATGGATGTGTTGTGCACCACATTTATAAGTGGGAGGCTACGGGACATTTAGGAGTTGTTTCTGTTCTTCAATTCTTAGATCGTACATTAGAGCCAATATTGTAGTGGGATCGTATCTAACCATTGGACTTGGTTTTCTTTTGTATAGTAAAATACCGATTACAATATGAGGTAGAGGTAAGGGTAAGCAAGTAGATATACTTGTCGAAGAAGGATCGAGTAGATCACCACCTGACCAAGCTAGTCAAGGTGGAGCTGACATTGAATTTGCATCGCGGGCTCCTTCTATCGTTCCAGTTCTAGAAGAGTCGAGAAGGAGAGAAGTATCTTTGGAACTGGCCGTTAATACTATTGAGTAGGATTTAATGAGTGCGGTGCAAATATTGACCCGTGTATTTGCTGCACAAGCTCGAAGACAAGCTCTTGTGCAGCAAAAGGAGGGACAGAGGCAGAAGAGGAGGATGCAAGAATTGGAAGGAGGATCATCAAAAAGAGCTAAACCCATGGGACAGGTCATGGCGTCCCAAGGGGGATTTGGGCCTCGAATGTTTCACAAACCACCTAGGCTATCATTTCCTCATTCTACAACAAATTCTCTCTCCCTATTCCAGGGGTTTAGAAGCAACCAGTATGGATAAAGAAGTGAGACTCAGGATTTACGGATAGTGGGGTATCAAACACAAGGAGGTGTAAACCACTCGTGGTCTTTTCTTCAACTGTGCCAGTGCTGTGGGAAGTTTTATACAAGTGAATGCCGGGTTGGAATGAATGTTTGCTATTTTTGCGGAATGCCAGGGCACATGGTAAGAGGGTGTCCACGAAGGAATACGGGATGCATGGCCCGACCTACGGGACCAACCGTCACATCAACATCATTGGTGCCTCCTCTAGGTAGAGGTGCACAACCTGCTGACCGTGGCAGAGGTGTTAGAGGAGTAACTAGTTTGAGTGGAATTCAGGGCCGTACCTATGCCGTAGCAGATCGACAGGACTCAGAGGCTTTTCCTGGTGAAGTGACAAGTATATTATTTGTCTGTCTTTTCACATAATGTATTTGCATTGATTGATCCGGGTTTTTACCCTATCATATGTTACTCTATTGATTTTTGAAAAAATAATAATTTGTGAAAGGATATTAGAATTTTTAGGTAACCCATTTGAGGTATCTACACCAAAAGGTGAATCTATGGTAGCTAATAGAGTGTATCGTAATCGTGTGATAACTGTGTATGGCCATGATACACTGGTTGATCTTATTGAGTAGAACATGGTGGATTTTGATGTCATAATGGGCATGAATTGGTTGGCTTCTTGTTATGCCACGATAGATTGCCAAGCTAAGAAGGTACATTTGTATTTTCCACAAAAGGATGTTTTTAAATGGAAGGGTAATGGGGGAGCACTGAAGAAAAATTCATTTCCTTAATAAGGTGAAGGAAATAATATCCAAGGGGGATATACGTCACCTAGTAAAAGTACGGGATGCCGATGTGAAGGCACCAACACTTCAATCGGTTCCAATAGTAAATGAATTTCTGGATGTGGTTCCTGAAACAGAAAGTAGAGTTTGATATTGATGTGATTCCAGAAATTTTGCCTATCTCTATTCCTTCGTATATCATGGCTCCAGCAGAAATACAAAAATTAAAAAGACTACTTAAAAGGCTTGTTGGACAAGGGGTTCATAAGGTCTAGTATGTCCCCGTGGGGAGCACCAGTATTATTTGTACGGAAGAAAGATGACATATTGAGAATGTGTATTCACTATCGGCAAGTGAATCAGGTAACGATCAAGAACAAATATCCCCTCCCCAGGAATTATGATTTGTTTGATTAGTTATAGGGTGCCAACTGCTTCTCAAGGATTAACTTAAGATCGGATTATCATCAAGCAAGGGTTAGAGAAAAAGATATACCTACGACAGCTTTTCGAACACGATATGGTCACTATGAATGTCTGGTTAGGTCATTTGGACTAACAGATGCACCAACAGTTTTTATGGATTTGGTAAATAGGGTGTTCAAGACATTGTTAGATATGTTTGAGACCATGTTTAGAGATGAGATTCAAGGTAACAAGAGAGCTATGTTAATCATTTGCGATAGGTGTTACGGATTTTTTTGTGACCGTAAGATATATGTGAAGTTCTCTAAATGTGAATTTTGGTTAAGACCGGTCGCATTCTTGGGTCACATTGTGTCAGATGAAGGAATTCGAGTTGATACATAGAAGATAGAAGCGGTGAAAAATTGGCCAAGGCCTACGACGCCTACAGAGATTCGTAGTTTTGTTGGATTGGCCGGATATTACAGAAGATTTGTCGAAGGGTATTCTTCTATTTCTGCACCATTGACAAAGCTAACCCACAAAGCAACTAAATTTCAGTGGAATGATGCATGCGAAAGGAGCTTTCAAGAGCTAATGGATAAATTGACTTCTACACCTATATTAGTACTCCTGGAGGGCACATAAGGGTACACAGTATGTTATGATGCTTCAAGAGTTGACTTAGGATGTGTATTGATGCAGCACGATAAAGTGATAGCCTATGCTTCAAGACAATTGCGTCCACATGAGAAGAACTATCCCACACATGATCTTGAGTTAGCAGCTGTAGTATTTGCTTTAAAGATATGGCGTCATTATTTGTATAGAGTTCATGTTGATATTTATACTGATCACAAAAGTTTACAATATATATTTAAGCATAAGGATTTGAATTTGAGGCAATGAAGGAGGCTAGAGCTCTTAAAAGACTATGATATCGATATTCTCTATCATCCAGGAAAAGCAAATGTGGTAGCGGATGCAATAAGTTGCAAGCAATAGGAAGCACTAGTAGCCAATTGACAGAAAAGCAAGATTTAGTCAAAGATCTACATCAATTAGCCAGCTTAGGGGTTCATCTTCTCGAATCCTCAGATGAAGGGGTTATTGTACAAAATACAGTTGAATCTTTATTGATAGCTGAGGTGAAAGAGAAGCAGTTTGCGGATCCTATGTTATTGCAGCTAAAGGAAAATGTACAATAGGGTCTGACTAAGGTCTTCGATCATACACAAGAAGGGGTACTTTAATGCCAAGGTAGATTATGTGTACCGTATGTAGACAAGCTGAGGAAACGAATTATGATAGAGACGCATCATTCACGATATTCTATTCATCCGGGAGCTACCAAAATGTACCATGATTTGAAAGAAGTGTATTGGTGGGGAAATATGAAGAAGAACATTGCAAAATTTGTCGCTCAATGCCCGAATTGTCAACAAGTAAAGGTAGTGCATCAGAAACCAGGAGGTTACATGCAATGTATCAATCTTCCAGTCTAGAAATGGGATATGATTGTAACACCCCGTACGTTTCTGAGTTTAGATGACAATCGTAACATTTAGGGAAAAATGAAAACATGAGAGAATTGACGAATTTTGTATTGAATTGTGGGAATTTAATAAGTCTTGTATAATTGGGCCCAAAAATAAAGCCCAAAATAACAAGAAGACGTGGCCCAACATGGGTTTTTTTACCCATTCTTCCAAATTTGATCCATTTGACCAAATCAACATTGCATTAAATGCTAAGGAAAAGATAAGGGAGACATGTGAGACTATATAAAGTAGGAAAATCAGATTTTATTCATTTGGACTCTCATAACATTTTCTAGATTTTTCCAACATTATATCCTTTGCTCTCAAGAACCCTAAGTCACTCTTTGGGCCAAGACCATCAATTGGTAAGACTTGGTAAGTGTTTATTATGATTGATTAATATATTTTATGCATAATATATGGTGTATATTATGTTGGTTATGTTGGTAGAGCATTGAGAAGTTCACAATAAGTGAAGTGTACATGTTTGCTAAATCGAAGGGTGGTTTGTCTTGTAAACTTGGCTATGGGCTTGTGGTTTTGAAGGAAGTGAACTTGATGGATTAAATATTGACATTTTCAATGTGATTATAGTCTTACTTTGTTTAATACTTGTGTATAACGTTTTGAATTGTTGTTGCGATATTGGTTATGGTTTTGGTGCCGTATTGGCCGTGAAATGTAGTTTTGGGTGTTGTTATGTGTGTTGTGATACTATGGCTGAATTTTGGTGTTTAATATGATCAAAAATATGTTCAAATATGTTTGATTGTGAACATGGACCATTCATGGCATTAAAAGACCCCAAAAAAAGTCATTTCGAACCAAAATGGGCATCCGCCCCCACAGACGAGGGCATCTGCAGGCGCAGATGCCAACGCAGAAGGCCCTAGAATTTTCCATAGGCCATATACGCATGCATATAAGCCACCTGAGTGTGCAGGTGTCAGTGCAGGTCACCTCCATATTTGGTTTTGTATGCTTCCGTCTCTAGTTGATCCCCGAAAGCCCCGATACCCTTTTTGGATGTAATTATCAACTTGTGATGTCGTTTTAAGGACTTTAAAGTGTCGTATGGAGGTGTGTTGAACTATGTTAAGTATGGATGATGGTTCATATGTTGTTATAAAGGAATAATTACGACGGAATGATAAAAGGAAAAGCGTAAAGGGCAAGTATGGTGTGAAATGCTATCGATGTATGATCTTTTAGTGAATGTGTGTAATGTTATGGTGCTGTTGATATGAAAATGAAATGTATTGTATTGTAAGGGGGTGACATGACGTTATATGGTAGTCACATAGTCCATTGTCATCTTGTACGCCTATATAGTGACTAGTTGCTAATGTAAGATCCGGTATGAACTTGTATTGTAGAGTAAGACGTAAGGAAGAAGCTGGACTATTGTGTTCATACATAGGCTTGGATATTCATACTTGAAAGTGAAGGTCTGTAAGCTTCCTCTTTCCGTATCCTTTTGCAGCATATAGTGTACACTCTATTGTGGCACTTATTCATTTCAGAAATGTCCTAAGGCATCTCATTTCATGTTGTCATCTAGTGTTGATCATGTATATCTTATTCTTGAGCTATTGTCATTCATGTATAACATACTTATAGACATGATTCCAAGTTCCAATAATGTTATGTTCCAAGACTTTCAATAATGTTACAATTATCAAAAGTATCAATCTCATGAAGTGAAGGATAACGAAATGCATATATGTGTACTTCCAAAAATGTCATAATCCTCAATGTAATGATCTTTCATAAATGAGTGTATCCATGGGGTGACATAAACACCTTCATGATGACGATCCTAATATTACGAGTGTATCCATGGGGTGACATAAACACCTTCATGATGACGATCCTAATATTACGAGTGTATCCATGGGGTGAAATAAACACCTTCATGATGATATCCATGGGGTGAAAGAACACACCTTCATGATGACTATCCCAACATTTTGGGTGTATCCATGGGGTGGCATGAACACCTTCATGATGGTATTATTTTTCCCGCTGATCAGTTGGGCCTGGGAAATATATATATACATATAACTATTGATAGGCAAGCAAGTAAGAAGAGGTACAAACATGAAGTGAGTATCGAAAGTAATGCACGCAGTTCCAAATATGTAGATTGATGGCTTATATATAATGGGCATGTCCCTTGTGATTATTTTTCATGAAAGTTCTTATATACTTATTCAGTTTCATACAGCCTTACATACTCAGTACATTTTTCATACTGACCCCTCTTGGGGAATTTACCTTACTTGCTGCAGGCGCAGGTACCAGTAGGCCTCCTCAGTAGATTGCTAGTTGTTAGCGGTTCATTTGTGAGCTCCAGCTAATCTGGGGCTTCTCCGAGTCAGAGTGTATATATGTTTTGGTGATGTACATGTTGTATAAAGCGTGGACTTGTCCCGACTTTTAGTTTCTTTTGGTCAATGCATCTGTTAGAGGCTTTTGTGGACACATGTGGGTATATGTATATAAGATGACTCATGAAATCTTGTTTTGATGGCCTCAACTGCCAAGTTTCTCAAATGTATATATATATATATATATATATATGTGTGTGTGTGTGTGTCACATGTTCCATGACTTTATATAGTAGCCATTCATGTTCTTATGTGATAGTGGTTCTCTCGGGCCTTATCGTCTATGGGTGCCAATCACACCTCATTGGGATTCGGGGTGTGACAAAAGTGGTATTAGAGCCGGTTGTTCTAAGGGTATCATCAAAGCCGTGTCTGAGTAGAGTCTTACTTATCAATGTGTTGTGCACCACATTTATAAGTAGGAGGCTACGGGACATTTAGGATGTTGTTTCTTTTCTTCATTTTTAGATCGTGCATTAGAGCCAAAGTTATAAGTGGGATTGTTTCTGACCACAAATATTGTTGCTCTTGTATATTATAGAAAAATGTCGATGACAAGAATAGGTCGAGGTAAAAGCAAGAGGGTAGATAGAATTGTTGGAGAAGGAACCAGTATACCACCACCTGATCAGATTAATCAAGGCGATACTAAGAATGAATTTGTGTCACGAGCTTCCTCCACTCCCTCTGTTCCAGAAGAGTCGAGTAGGAGAGGATCACCTGTAGATCCACCAATAAATACTACAACTGATCAGGACTTAAAGGATGCAGTCCAAATGTTGACTCGAATAGTTGCTGCACAGGTTCAGGGACAAGGTGGCCTAATGACAGGTGATGACAGTACAGCGAGAGCAGCTAGTCGCAGAACACAGGGCTTTTTGAAATTAGATCCTCCCACATTCACTGGGTCAGACTCGAATGAAGATCCCCAAGAATTTATATATCAAATTCAGAGGGATTTGGAGGTTATGCATGTGTCCGGTGTGGAAACGGTGGAACTTGCGGCCTATAGATTGAAGGGCGAGGCTATATTATGGTATGAGGACTGGAAGAAAGCTCGTGGTATTGGTGCAAACCCCCTACATGGGAAGAATTTAAAGCAACGTTCCTGGATCACTATCTCCCCTATGAGATTCGTGAAGCATGTGCGGATCAATTCTTAAATCTCCGTTAGGGGAATTTGAGTGTCAGGGAATACAGTTTGCAATTTAATTCCTTGGCCCGATATGCTCCCAATATGGTGGCTATGATGACAGATAGAGTCCATAGATATGTGGACAGATTGGAGCCATATTTGGTACGAGATTGCACTATTGATGCTCTAAATCGGGATATGGACATAGCTAGAATACAGGCCTTTGCGCAGAAAATAGAAGATCAGAGGCAACGGAGAAGAACATAAGGGTTTGAAGAAGGGTCGTCCAAGAGAGCTAGATCTACGGGACAGTCCATGGCATCCCAAGTAGAGTTCAGGCCCTGGAGTTTTAATAGACCACCTAGGCCTTCATTTTCTCATTCCATGGCAGGCACTTTCTCTCACTTCCGAGGGTCTCGGGGTTTTAATCAAGTCGGGTAAAGCAGTGGAAGTCGTGGTTCACGGACAGCAGGATCTTTTCACCCGTTATGTCATCATTGTAGACGGTTTCATTCAGGTGAATGCCGGCGAGGGATGAATGTATGTTATTGGTGTGGTATAGTGGGGCACATGATGAGAGATTGCCCGCGAAGAGGCTTGGGTGGTGTGGTGCGACCTGCGGGATCGACTGTTGCATCATCATCATCGGTTCCTTATGTAGGCTGAGGTGTGCAGCCTGTTGGCCGTGGTAGGGGTGCCAGAGGAGAAGCCAGTACTAGCGGTGTCCAGAATCGCACTTATACTTTAGTGGACCGACAGAACTCAGAGGCTTCTCCTGATGTCATCACAGGTACATTATCCATATTCTCAAATAATTTATATGCATTGATTGACCCTGGTTCTACATTGTCCTATGTTACTCCATTAATTGGTGTGAAATTTGCAAAGGCACCAGAATTATTAATTAAATCAATTGAAGTGTCTACATCGGTTGGTGAATATATTGTTGCAAAGAGAGTATATCGAAATTATATGGTAACTGTGTGTGGTCATGATACATTGGCTGATCTCATTGAACTTTATATGGTGGATTTTGATGTAATAATGGGGATGGATTGGTTGGCCTCTTGTTATGCCACAGTAGATTGCCGAGCCAAGAAGGTACATTTTCATTTCCCACAAATGAATGTAAAGGTGATGTAGGGGCACCAAGAGGAAGATTTATTTCTTATTTGAAAGCCAGAAAAATGATTGCCAAAGGTTACATATTTCATTTAGCACAGGGGAAAGATACTGAAATGGAATCACTAACTCCGCATTCAGTTCCAGTGGTCAATGAATTTCTGGATGTCTTTCCAGAGGATCTTCCAGGCTTTCCCCCAGAACGGGAAGTAGAATTTGGCATTGATGTGATTCCAGGCACTCAGCCTATTTCTATTCCTCCGTATAGAATGGCTCCAGTAGAACTGCGTGAATTGAAGGAGCAGTTGAAAGATTTGCTAGACAAAGGCTTTATTAGTCCAAGTATGTCTCCGTGGGGTGCACCGGTCTTATTTGTACGAAAGAAAAATGGCACATTGAGAATGTGTATCGACTATCGGCAATTGAATAAGGTAACGATCAAGAACAAATATCCCCTCCCTCGCATTGATGACTTGTTTGATCAGTTACAGGGTGCCAAGTGCTTTTAAAAGATTGACTTGAGGTCGGGTTACCATCAAGTAAGAGTTGAAGAAGAAGTACCCAAGATAGCTTTCCGAACACGGTATGGCCATTATGAATTTTTAGTTATGTCATTTGGACTAACAAATGCACCAACTGTGTTCATGGATTTGATGAATAGGGTGTTTAAGCCATTCCTGGACGTGTTCATCACGGTATTTATAGATGACATTCTGGTTTATTCAAGATCACCAGAGGACCATGCTAATCACTTACGGAAAGTGTTACAAATTCTCCGTGAGCGTAAGTTGTACGCCAAGTTCTCTAAGTGTGAATTCTGGTTAAAATCAGTTGCATTTTTGGGTCATATTGTGACAGATGAATGGATATAGGTGGATACACAAAAGATTGAAGCGGTGAAAAATTGGCCAAGACCTATGACACCCACAGAGATTCGTAGTTTTCTTAGGCTGGCAGGTTATTACAGAAGATTTGTGGAAGGTTTATCTTCCATAGCTGCACCTCTGATGAAGCTTACACATAAGGCAGTTAAATTCCAGTGGAATGATGCGTGTGAGAAAAGCTTCCAAGAGTTGAAAGATAAATTAACCTCCACACCAGTTTTAGTGCTTCTCAAAGGTTCCGAGGGTTATGCAGTGTATTGTGATGCTTCCGGGATTGGCCTCGAATGTGTATTGATGCAACACGGTAATGTCATAGCATATGCCTCACGACAGTTGCTGCCACATGAGAAAAATTATCCCACACATGATCTTGAATTGGCAGCGGTGGTCTTTGCCTTAAAGATATGGCGTCATTATTTGTATGGAGTTCATCTTGATATCTATACGGATCACAAAAGTTTGCAATATCTCTTTAAGCATAAGGAACTTAATTTCAGGCAACGAAGGTGGTTAGAGCTCTTAAAAGACTATGATATTGATATTCTTTATCATCCAGGCAAAGCAAATGTAGTGGATGATACATTGAGCCGCAAGGCAATAGAAAGCACTAGCGAGCAATTGACAGAAAAGAAAGAGATATTCAAAGATATACATTAATTATCCAGCTTGGCGGTTCGTCTTTTTGAATCCTCAGATGAAGGAGTTATTGTGCAAAATGCGGCTGAGTCTTCGTTAATAGCTGAGGTGAAAGAAAAGCAGTTTACAGATCCTATGTTAAAGCAGTTAAAGGAGAATGTAGAAAAGAATTTGACAGAGGCATTTAATCTAACACAGGAAGGGGTGCTCCAATGCCAAGGTAGAGTATGCGTTCTAGATATAGATGAACTGCGGAAATGAATCATGATGGAGGCGCATCATTCACGCTATTCTATTCATCTGGGTGATACTAAAATGTATCATGATTTAAAAGCAGTGTATTGGTGGGGAAATATGAAGAAGAATATTGCAAAATTTGTCGCTCAGTGCCCGAATTGTCAACAAGTAAAGGTAGAGCATCAGAAACCAGGAGGTTACATGCAATGTATTAATCTTCCAGTCTGGAAATGGGATATGATTAATATGGACTTCATTATAGTCAGGACCACCTATACAGCTGAGGATTATGCAAAATTGTACGTGAAAGAAATAGTACGATTGCATGGTATTCCACTTTATATTATATCAGACAGAGGAGCACAGTTCACAGTGCACTTTTGGAGATCCTTTCAGTAGAGTTTGGGCACATAGGTGAATCTGAGTACGACTTTCCATCCTCAGACTGATGGACAAGCAAAACGTACTATTTAGACACTTTAAGACATGCTACGAGCTTGTGCATTAGATTTTCAAGGCAGTTGGGATGACCATTTGCCTCTTATTGAATTTGCTTACAACAATAGCTATCATTCAAGTATTAAAATGGCACCTTATGAAGATTTGTATGGGAGGAAATGTAGATCACCAATTGGGTGGTTTGAAGCGGGAAAAACTGCTTTACTTGGGCCGAATATTGTTCATCAGGCTATGGAGAAAGTTAAAGTGATTCAACAGAGATTACAAATGGCCCAGAGTCGACACAAGTCCTATGCTTATATTAGAATAAGAGGACTTGAATTTTCCATAGGTGATTGGGTATTCCTGAAGGTGTCACCGATGAAAGGGGTAATGCGGTGCAGAAAGAAAGGGAAATTGAGTCCACGTTACATAGGCCCATATGAAATTGTTAGAAGATTTGGGAAAGTTACATATGAGTTGGCACTACCCCAGGAACTCTCCACAGTTCATCCGGTATTTCATATGTCAATGCTTCGGAAGTTCATAGGGGATCCATCTCATTTTACTCCTGTCGATGATGTACAGGTCACAGAGGATCTTACCTATGAGGAAATACCTATAGCTATTCTGGATAGACAAATGAAGAGATTGAGGAATAAATACATTGCTTCCGTAAAGGTACTTTGGAGAAATCAGCAAAGAGAAGAGGTCACATGGGAAGCCGAAGAGATAATGAAATCCAAGTACCCTCATTTGTTTCAAAAAGAAGTATGACAAGTATTTATAAGCTTTGAGTGTATATCTATAAGATGACATGAAGAATGCTACTAAACTTGTAATTGCCTACTTTGAAATGATAACACTAACATTCGTGGACGAATGTTTCTAAGGGGGGAAGAATGTAACACCCCGTACGTTTCTGAGTTTAGCTGACAATCGTAACATTTAGGGAAAAATGAAAACATGAGAGAATTGATGAATTTTTTTATTGAATTGTGGGCATTTAATAAGTCTTGTATAATTGGGCCCAAAAATGAAGCCCAAAATAACAAGAAGACATGGCCCAACATGGGTTTTTTGACCCATTCTTCCAAATTTGATCCATTTGACCAAATCAACATTGCATTAAATGCAAATGAAAAGATAAGGAAGACATGAGGTACTATATAAAGTAGGAAAATCAGATTTTATTCATTTGGACTCTCATAACATTTTCTAGATTTTTCCAACATTATCTCCTTTGCTCTCAAGAATCCTAAGTCACTCTTTGGGCCAAGATCATCAATTGGTAAGACTTGGTAAGTGTTTATTATGATGTATTAATATATTTTATGCATAATATATGGTGTATATTATGTTGGTTATGTTGGTGGAGCATTGAGAAGTTCACAATAAGTGAAGTGTACATGTTTGCTAAATCGAAGGGTGGTTTGTCTTGTAAACTTGGCTATGGACTTGTGGTTTTGAAGGAAGTGAACTTGATGGATTAAATATTGAAATTTTCAATGTGATTATAGTCTTACTTTGTTTAATACTTGTGTATAAAGTTTTGAATTGTTGTTGCGATATTGGTTATGGTTTTGGTGCCGTATTGGCCGTGAAATGTAGTTTTGGGTGTTGTTATGTGTGTTGTGATACTATGGCTGAATTTTGGTGTTTAATATGATCAAAAATATGTTCAAATATGTTTTATTGTGAACATGAACCATTCATGGCATTAAAAGACCCAAAAAAAAGTCATTTCGGACCAAAACGGGCATCCGCCCCCACAGACGAGGGCATCTGCAGGCGCAGTTGCCAATGCAGAAGGCCCTAGAATTTTCTAGAGGCCATATACGCATGCATATCAGCCACCTGAGTGTGCAGGTGGCAGTGCAGGTCACCTCCAGATTTGGTTTTGTATGCTTCCGTCTCTAGTTGATCCCCGAAAGCCCCGATACCCTTTTTGGATGTAATTATCAACTTATGATGTCGTTTTAAGGACTTTAAAGTGTCGTATGGAGGTGTGTTGAACTATGTTAAGTATGGATGATGGTTCATATGTTTTTATAAAGGAATAATTACGATGGAATGATAAAAGGAAAAGCGTAAAGGGCAAGTATGGTGTGAAATGCTATCGATGTATGATCTTTTGGTGAATGTGTGTAATGTTATGGTGTTGTTGATATGAAAATGCAATGGATTGTATTTTAAGGGGGTGACATGACGTTATATGGTAGTCACATAGTCCATTATTGTCTTGTACGCCTATATAGTGACTAGTTGCTAATGTAAGATCCGGTATGAACTTGTATTGTAGAGTAAGACGTAAGTAAGAAGCTGGACTATTGTGTTGATACATAGGCTTGGGTATTCATACTTGAAACTGAAGGTATGTAAGGTTCCTATTTCCGTATCCTTTTGCAGCATATAGTGTACACTCTATTATGGCACTTATTCATTTCAGAAATGTCCTAAGGCATCTCATTTCGTGTTGTCATCTAGTGTTGATCATGTATATCTTATTCTTGAGCTATTGTCATTCATGTATAACATACTTATAGACATGATTCCAAGTTCCAATAATGTTATGTTCCAAGACTTTCAATAATGTTACAATTATCAAAAGTATCAATCTCATGAAGTGAAGGATAACGAAATGCATATATGTGTACTTCCAAAAATGTCATAATCCTCAATGTAATGATCTTTCATAAATGAGTGTATCCATGGGGTGACATAAACACCTTCATGATGACGATCCTAATATTACGAGTGTATCCATGGGGTGAAATAAACACCTTCATGATGATATCCATGGGGTGAAAGAACACACCTTCATGATGACTATCCCAACATTTTGGGTGTATCCATGGGGTGGCATGAACACCTTCATGATGGTATTATTTTTCCCATTGATCAGTTGGGCCTGGGAAATATATATATACATATAACTAATGACAGGCAAGCAAGTAAGAAGAAGTACAAACATGAAGTGAGTATCGAAAGTAATGCACGCAGTTCCAAATATGTAGATTGATGGCTTATCTATAATGGGCATGTCTCTTGTGATTATTTTTCATGAAAGTTCTTATATACTGATTCAGTTTCATACAGCCTTACATACTCAGTACATTTTTCGTACTGACCCCTCTTAGGGAATTTACCTTACTTGCTGCAGGCGCAGGTACCAGTAGGCCTCCTCAGTAGATTGCCAGTTGTTAGTGGTTCATTGGTGAGCTCCAGCTAATCCGGGGCTTCTCCGAGTCAGAGTGTATATATGTTTTAGTGATGTACATGTTGTATAAAGCGGGGACTTGTCCCGACTTTTAGTTTGTTTTGGTTAATGCATCTGTTAGTGGCTTTTGTGAATGCATGTGGGTATATGTATATAAGATGACTCATGAAATCTTGTTTTGATGGCCTCAACGGCCAAGTTTCTCAAATGTGTATATATATATATATGTCACATGTTCCATTACTTCCGATATTAGCCATTCATGTTCTTATGTGCTAGTGGTATTTCCTATGGCATGCGTATGAATGTATAGTAGCATAGCTTGGTTCTCTCGGGCCTTATCGGCTATGGGTGCCAATCACTCCTCGTTGGGATTCGGGGTGTGACAATGATTAATATGGATTTCATCACAGGTTTTCCTCGAACACTGCAAAAATTTAATTCTATATGGGTTATAGTTGACAGGCTTACCAAGTCAGCGCATTTCTTACCAGTCAAGACCACCTATACAACAGAAGATTATGCAAAGTTGTATGTTAAAGAAATAGTGCGGTTACATGGGATTCCGATCTCCATTATATAAGACAGGGGAGCTCAGTTTACTGCACATTTTTGGGGATCTTTTCAGCAGAGTTTGGGTACACAAGTGAATCTGAGTACAACTTTCCAGCCTCAGACAGATGGACAAGCAGAACGTACTATCCAAATGCTTGAAGATATGCTACGAGCTTGCACGTTAGATTTCCAAGGCAGTTGGGATGACCATTTACCTCTTATTGAATTTGCTTACAACAATAGCTATCATTCAAGTATTAAAATGGCACCTTATGAAGCTTTGTACGGAAGGAAATGTAGATCACCAATCGGATGGTTTAAAGCAGGCAAAACTGCTTTACTTGGGCCAGATCTTGTTCATTAGGCTATGGAGAAAGTTAAAGTGATCCAGCAACGGATACAAACTGCCCAAAATTGACACAAGTCATATGCTGATGTTAGAAGAAGAGGGCTCGAATTCACCATAGGTGATTGAGTATTTTTGAAGGTGTCACCGATGAAAGGGGTAATGCGATTTGGAAAGAAAGGAAAATTAAGTCCACGTTATGTAGGCCCATATGAAATTATTAGAAGATTCGGGCAAGTTGCGTATGAGTTGGAACTACCCCAAGAACTCTCCACAGTTCATCCAGTATTTCATGTTTCAATGCTTCGAAAGTGCATAGGAGATCCATCTCATTTTACTCCCATTGAAGATGTACAAGTTACAGATGATCTTACCTATGAGGAGATACCTATTGCCATTCTGGATAGACAAGTGAAGAGGTTGAGGAATAAAGACATAGCTTCCATAAAGGTACTTTAGAGAAATCAGCAAATAGAAGAGATCACATCGGAGGCTGAAGAAATGATGAAGTCCAAGTACCCTCATTTGTTTCAAAGGGAAGAACAAGTTCACGAGTAGAGATCGGGACAATGACAAGTAAGTATTTATAAGCATTACGTAGATATTTATGATGATATGAATAATGCTCCGAGACTTGAATTTGTTTAAATTGAATGATGCCACTAACATTTGAGGACGAATGTTTTTAAGGGGGGAAGAATGTAACACCCCGTACATTCCCGAACCCATGAGACTACCTTAATATTTAAATAATAATTTAAACATGAGAGAATTGGTGAATTTATGCATTAATTTGTTGGGCTTAAGTGAATCATGTGCCATTGGGCCCAAATGAGGCCCAAAAATCATAAAAAGACATGGCCCAAAATGGAATTTGACCCATTCTTCCATTGACCAAGTAAAAACATTAAATGTGTGGCTAAGGATGATTAGTAAGGGACTATATAAGTCAAGAAAAATCATATTTTTATTCATAAAAGCACACATGCCATTTATAAAATTTTCCAAATATTTCTCTTCTCCCACAAACCCTAAGGCAACTACTTGCTGGACAAGATCACTTCTTGGTGAGATTTGGTAAGTATTTATTCTTATGGTTTAATATATTATATGATTAATATGTAGTATAAATCATGTTGGTTATGTTTGCAAGGTGTTGGACAGTTCACTATGTGTAAAAACTGTCTATTTTTGCAATCGGAAAAGGGTTTTGCCTTGTAAACTTGAAAATGGACTTGTGGTCTTAAAGGAAGTGAATTTTATGTATTCAATATTGACATGTGGGATGTTATTATATCCTTAACTTTTTTTTATCCTTGTACATAATGTTTGGAATTATTATTGCAAAATTGTGCATGGACTTGGTGGTGTATTGAAAGAAAATGTGGTTTTGGTGATATTTATGTATGTTGTGAAACCATGGCTGTTAGTTGGCATATAATATGATCTAAATGATGTTAATATAAGCTTATTATGATTATGGACCATTCATTACACAAAAAGACCCAAAAGAGACCCATTTTAGCCGAAACGGGCACCCGCCCTCGCAGACGAAGCACCTGCTGGCTCAGGTGACTTCGTAGGTGACCCTGGACACTGCCAAGAGGCACCTGCGGCCGTACATCAACCAAATTTGGGTGAATGTGGCTTCTCAGGTCAGTACAAGACCCCATTTTGCATGTTTTTGTCTCTCTATGGTCCCCCGAAACCCCTATACCCTTCATGGATGCAATTATCAACTTATGGTACCTTTTGAATGAGTTTAAAGGAGTATGTCGGAGGTATATTTAATGGTATCAATCATGGATTGTTTTTTATGTGTTGTTGTGAAAGGTATTAAGACGACTTGATAGAGTAATTATGACGTAGTGTTAATGAGGAAGCGTAAAGGATAAACTTGGTGTGAAATGCTATTGGTTCATGATGTTTTGGTCAATGTATGGAATGTTATGATGTTTTTGGTATGATAATGCCGAGAATGGTATTGTAAAAAGGTGAAATGACGTTATGGGGCAATCATGTAATTCATTGACGTCTCATGCCCTTGTAAGGTAGTTGATTGTTAACGTAAGCTCCGTTGTGAACTTGTGATGTAGAGTAACACGTAAGGAAGGAGAGGGATCATTGTGTTTGAATATAGGACTGTGTATTCATATTGAGAACATAAGGTATGTAAGGTTACTCTTACCGTATCATTCTGCAACACATATCATTCACATTGTCATTGTATTTGTTCTATTATGAAATTTTCTAAGGTATCTCATTTCAGGTTATCATCTATTGTTAATCATATATACCTTATTATTGATCTATTGTTATTAATGTGTCACCTAATTGTGGACATGCTTCCAAAGTTCCAATAATGTTATATTCAAAAGTTCCAATAATGACTTGATCATCGAATGAACTATTTCAAAGACTAAGAAGTGAGGTAATGGAGTCTCTATTCTTGGGTGGTATCCCAGGGGTTAAAATACCTAGCATGGGTCGATCCGAATATCTCGGGTGGTATCCCAGGGGTGAAAAGAACACCTAGCATGGGTCAATCCCGCTACCACAGGTGGTATCCCAGGGGCAAAAGAAGAGCCTAGCATGGGTCGATCCCAAAAACTGTTGATTAACCACTGATCAACTTGGGGGCCGGGCATTGTAAGAATGGAAGGATGAGTAGTGAATGAAGAAGTGAGTGATGAATGAATGAATGAGCATAAAAGTAAAGAAAGTAATCCACGTAATGTGCATATTTCCATACATATACAGAAGGGTGACTTATCCATATTGACTATTCTTTTATATTTGATTCCATTGAAGTTCTTATGTATTTACGCAATTCCTTATAGCCTTACATACTCAGTACATTCTTCGTACTGACATCCCTTGTGGGACTTACCTTACTTGCTGCAGGCACAGGTGCTAGTAGACCTCCTCAGTAGGTTGCGGATCATTTGCAGGTCTTTGGTGAGGTCCAGTTGGTTCAGGGCTTTCTGAGTCGTTATGTATATTTATTTTGGTATTGTATATGTGTATAGAGCGAGGTATTGTCCCGAATCTAGGTTGGTTATGGTCAAGCATCTGTAGAGTTTTTGTAGATGTTGTGGGACAGATGAAGAAAATGTAAAGAACGTATTTTTTGTTTTGATGGCCCTAACAGCCAAGTTTCATAGTTATCATGTGGTGATGTTTATTGAGTAGCATGTGCAGGAGTGTATGAGAATGAAGATTGGTTCTCTCGGGCCTTATCGGCTTTGGGTGACAGTCCGCCCCGTTGGAATTTGAGGCGTGACATCAAGACTATGCTAGGGATTTATAGAAAAATCTAAAAGATTGACTAAAGCCGACATAGGCTGCCTATGTGTCCCCTTCTTGGGAATTTAGGTCATCATGTAGATCATACATAAAAGGGAAAGATAAATTTTTCCTAAGGTGTTGATCGAAGCGGACATAGGCCACCTACACATCCCTTTTATGGGAATTCAATTCAAACGTAATACGTATAATAAATGGGAAAGGGAATTTAAGATATTACAAAGCTTAAAAATGATTACATTAACAAAAGTGTAGTTACAAGGAAAAGAAACATAAAGAGAATTCTAACTTCATATGTAGTATCTTTTCACCGTATCAGAGTTGAATATCTTGGTCTACTCTTGACCATCCATCTCCAATAGAATGAGGCTCCTTCGAATAACACTTTGCGTACCACATATGACCCTTGCCAATTTGGAGCAAATTTGCCTTTGTACTCTTCTTAGTGGGGAATATACATTTGAGAACCAATTGCCCTACTTCAAATATGCGGGTTTTTACTTTCTTGTTGAAGGTACATATCATCTGTTATTGGTATAACTCACCATGATATATGACTTCTATTCTATTTTCATTGATTAGCATGAGATGTTCATAGTGAGCACGAACCCATTCTTTTTTATTCGGTTCGGCTTCTTGAATGATCCTGAAGGAGGGTATCTCAACTTTGGCAGGTATCACAACTTTAGTCCAATAAAACAATAGATAAGGAGTTGCCTCGGTTGATGTTCTGACCATTTTATGGTACCCTAATAGAGCGTAAGGCAACATCTCATGCCAGGATCTATTGTTTGCAACCATTTTTCTCAAGATCTTATTGATGTTTTCATTGATAGCTTCTACAGATCCATTCATTTGTGGATGATACGCGATTGAGTTTTGGTGAGTAATGTTAAACTAGTCACAAATCTCATTCATCAAGTGACTGTTCAGTTAGCTCCATTGTCAGTGATGATTGATTCTGGTATTCTGAATCGGCAAATCAAGTTGTACCTGACAAAATCTACAAGGACCTTCTTACTCACGGCTATGTTCATTAGATGTTGGTGGCTCTATCGGACCCATACCCTAAGATACAAATCGCCAAGGTGAACTTATTACATAAAGCTATAAGGGGGCATCTAGATCAAATGTCCGTGTATCTGGCACTTCGGGCATTTCTGCACGTACTTGATACAATCATTTTTCATAGTCATCCAAAAGTAAACCATTCTCAGAATTTTTATAGAGTTAGCAAACCCATTCATATGAGGCCCACAAACTCCAGCATGTATTTCTTCCAGTAATTTCATGTCTTCTACAACATCGACACATCTTAAAATCCTAGGTCTGGGGTTCCCCTAAAAAAGATTTCCCTACTTGGGAAATAATTGTAACACCCCGTACCTTCCCGACCCTACTTGATAACCTTGAACCATGTTTACCCTAGGTTCGAGAGCAATAATTACGTATTTTGTATTGTTATTGATGGAACATTTGATATGGTGCTAGTAAGTGTGATTAAAACCTTGTGGGAAAAATTTATGACCTTTGGAGTGGAAAAACGAAGCTTGAATGACTCCTAAATAAAGGTTCTTAAAGACAAGAGGCAAGCTAAAGATTAGAACTTGACGTATCTAACCAAATCCGCAACAAAAAGTCGAAGAAAGGAATTTTTTCAAAATTTTTTTGGCCCAAATTTTTGTTTCCACAGGCAGCAAAGGGGCGCGCCAAGCGGCGTGCCGGGGTGGTTTTCGCCAAAAAAAAATATTTCTTCGACTATTATGATGTAAATAATACTTTTAAGTCATGGTATCATTACTCCATCATAGTAGGACTATTCTTAAGCGCGTTGAGCATCCGAGCTGGGGTTAATTCATCATCACAAGTGTTTTAACAAATTAGGTTCAAGTAAGCCATGAGCGACTAGAATTTCTATTTTTGCGATTGAGGCTACGAACGTGAATCTCGTAAGTGAATATTGTCGTGAAATTATGGAATTATTTAAACATGATATATATGATGGATTACACATTGATTTTAGTGGGCTAAGATAATATGTGTTAATGGGCCAATTCGATGCCCAAAATGAAGCCAAAATGCAAGGCCCAAAGGGAAAAAAAAGACCCATTCTTCCATTGACCAAATGGGCATGGCATTAAATGCCAAGAGTTTGCTAAGGATTACCCCAAGGACTATATAAAGGCAAAGAAATCAGATTTTTAATTCCACAACTCACACATGTTTTTCTAGACAATTCTCCAAGAGACATTTTGCATACTCTTCAAACCCTAAGCCATCTTTTGGGACAAGATCACTCATTTGAAAGTTTGAGTAAGTGATTATTCTTATGAATTAATATATTATATTCATGGGAGAGTATGTAAATCATGATGGTTATGTCTAAAAGTGTAAGTGGTGCACTTTTGTGTTTTTGTAAAAGATGTGTCATTTTTGTGAATTAAACTTGAAAGGTGACTTGTGGTCTTGATGAAAGTGTATGGTATGGATGAAATATCAACATGTATGGTGTGATTATGTTTCTAAACTTGTTATTTTTCTATAAGTGTAAATTATGGGATTTTGGCTGATATGTTGATATGAGGTGTATTGAGGTGATTTGATGGAGTAATTGTGATGTTGTGTTGATGGAGAGTGGAAAGTATGAACTTGGTGTGACATGCTATTGGTTATCATGTATTGGTCAATGTATGGAATATTGTGGGATTTTTAGTATGATAATTTCATAAATGGTATTGTCAAGGGGGAAATGACATTTTTAAAGGCAAACATGAAACTCATTATCGTTATATGCATTTGTAAGGTATTTGGGGTTAATGTAAACTCCGTTATGTACTTGTGTTGTAGAGTGAAACATAAGGAAGGAGCTGGACTATTGTATTCACGTATAGGGTTGTATATTCATATTGGAAGTATAAGGTATGTAAGGTTACTCTTTCCGTATCCTTCTACAACATATTATTCACATTGATATTGGGCTTGTTCTATTCCGAGGGGTTTTGAAGTATATCAATTCAGGTTGACATATATTGTTATTCACATGTGTCCTATTCTTAGATGAATTATGATTCACTTATCTCTTATTCATTGATTGAAGTTCCAAATGCTCTCATAACGTTGTAATTTCTAAAAGAACTATCTCAAAGAGAGTAAGATGTAAAGAGAATCTATTTATTCTTGAATAGCATTTTCCAATCATGTCATATTCCAAAGTCCAATAATATTATGATTATCTTTGAACCAATCTCTCACAAGAGTAAAGAAGGAAGTAATATGCAAGCTAATATATATATGCCTCACAAGTAAAGGTATCAATCTCATGATGTAAAGGAGTAAAGGAGTAAAGTAATCTATGTGTGTGCTTCAAATAATGTCATGATCCTCAATGTATCACTCTTAGAATGGAATTAAGATTAACAAGAGAAATAAGTAATGTATAATTAATGAGTATTCATAGGTGGTATCCCAGGGGTTAAAATACCTAGCATGGGTCGATCCCGATACATCCCAGGGGCGATATAAAAGCCTAGCATGGGTTATCACAGTACATCCCAGGGGCGATATAAAAGCGTAGCATGGGTTATCACAGTACATCCCAGGGGTGACACGAAAGCCTAGCATGGGTTACTATAACATCCCAGGGGTCACAGTACCTAGCATGGGTTGATAACATCCCAGGGGCGACACGAAAGCCTAGCATGGGTTAATATAACATCCTAGGGGTCAAAGTACCTAGCATGGGTTAATATCATCCCAGGGGCGACAGAATAGTCTAGCATGGGTAGAACAATAAAGATGAACATATGTGAAGACAAGAGAAGTAAAGAACGTAATATACATGGTTCCTCACATACAGACAGATAGTGGCCAAGGCATCAACAAACTTATTCTTTATTCTCGAGATATTCCTAAAGTCAATCTCTTTACACCTTCCTCACAAATCCCGCACCACTTTTATGTAAGGAGTGATCTTGGAATTCTTCATAGCCCACTCTCCTAGCACTTGGTGAATTAATAAATCAGAGTATCCAATAACTAGAAGTTCTCAGACACCCATGTCAAGTGCTAATTTGAAGCTTAGGATGCATGATTCATATTTGTCCATGTTGTTTGTGCAAGAGAAGAGCAATTTAGCGGTTACTAGGTAGTGTTGACCCATTTCTTACACTAGAACTACTCCAATTCTTGACCCTTTGAAGTTGACTACTCTATTGAAAAAAATCCTCCACCCCGGGTATGCTTCAGTGATGTTTTCTCCCATGAATAAAACCTCTTCATCCAGGAAGTACGTTTAGAGTGGATCATATTCATTGTCAACTGGATTTTTTGCCAAATGATCTGTCAGGGCTTGCCCCTTGATTGCTTTTTAGGTCACATACACGATGTCAAACTCACTCAACAATATTTGCCATTTGGCTAACTTACCTGTAGGCATGGATTTATGATATATATACTTCAAGAGATCCATTTTGGAAACGAGATACGTTTTATACAAATATAGATGTTGCCTCAGCTTCTGGCAACCCAAGTTAAAGTACAACACGTCTTTTCAACAAGAGAGTAACAAGCCTCGTACCGAGTGAACTTTTTAATCAAGTAGTAGAGTACTTTCTCCTTCTTGTTGATTTTATCATGTTTCCCAAGGATGCATCAAAAAGCATTTTTTGAGACTGACAAGTAAATTAAAAATGGGCTATCTTCCCTCGGGGGAACTAAAATAGGCAAAGCAGATAGATAACTCTTGATCATATCAAAAGTTATATGGAATTATTCTGTCTATTCATTCAATGCATCCTTCTTTAATAACTTGATAATTGGCTCACATATAACTGTCGATTGGGAAATAAACCTCCTAATGTAACTCAAAACATCCCAGGAACCTTATGACCTCTTTCTTGGTCTTCGATGGAGATAACTCTTGAATCGCCTTGATCTTGGAAGTCTCGAGTTTGATTCCCCTTATATTGTCTATGAACCCCAATAGTTTTTCAGCAAGTATGCTGAAAGCACACTTAACAGGATTCAATTTCAAATTAAACTTCCTCAATCGGTCAAAGAACTTCTTCAGGTGTGTTAGATGATTCAAACTCTCGTAGGATTTGATGATTACATCATCCATGTACACCTCAATTTCCTTGTGGATCATGTCATAAAAGATTGTGGTCATAGCCTTCATTTATGTTGCACCAGTATTTCTGAGGCCAAACGACATTACCCGATAATGGTAAATACCCTAGGGTGTGATTAAATTCGTCTTTTCAACATCTTCTTCATCCATTAGGATTTGGTGATACTCGGTGAAATAATCCATGAATGACTGCATTTCATGCTTTACATAGTTGTTGGGTAATGGAAAATTGTCTTTAGGGCTAGCCTTGTTCAAATCTCTGTAGTCAACTAGAATTCTGATCTTGCCATCTTTCTTCAGCACTGGAACGATATTGGCTAACCAAGTTGGATATCTTGTGACCTCCACAACCTTGGACTGGATTTACTTTGTTACTTCTTCTTTAATCCTTAAACTTAAGTCCAGCTTGAATTTTTGCATCTTTTGCTTTACTGGATCAAACTCTGGATTAATTGGCATGTTGTATGACACAATTTTGGTCCATAGCCCTGCATGTCGTCACAGGACCAAGAAAATATGTCGATATACTCTCATAGCAAGTGAATGAGTTCTCTTTTCTGTGCCTATGTTAGATGAACACTGATTCTTATTTTCTTAACTTCATCATGATTTCCCAAATTGACTACCTCCGTTTCTTCAAGGTTTGGCTTTTCACGATTTTCAAATTCTTCCAAATCTACTGTTAACTGTTATTCATCATAATCCTCCCATTCATTGTTATTTTCTTTGCTTTTTCATTTAAATCTTGACATGACATGGTATTGAAAGGATTTAAAATATTATTACTGAAATAAACAAGCAAACCAAGTCAGATAATAACAAGATAATTCAAATAAGAAAATAAGCAAAATTTAAATAATTTTTGAGATAAAGGAGGCCTTTTTTTTGAAATTTTGGAATTATCTTCAAACAATGGCTCATGACTAGCACAAGTATAGGTCCATGCTTTTTTGAAATCGGTAAAATTCAAAAAGAGAATTTGAAACATAAAGGGTGGATAACGGGGCACATCCTTCGGATTATCACCGATTTTCAAAAAACTAGAAATTACCCTTTAATCTACCACAATGGGATAGGAGTCATGAATGGAGTGGAGGTCTAATTCTGTAAGGTTTCTTTAGGTGCAACCTTCCTCACCCTACTAGCCTCAAAAAAATCTTCCAATATAGAATTGCAGTCCTCAAATAGATTTCTGATCCCATCCCCCAGACCATCATTTATTGGCACCTCGCATATAGGGAACGACTAGTATAGGAGTGGCAATGGCTTGGGCAGACCCATTTTGGTTTTCTTTTCATCTTCCTTCACCAGCTTGTATCCAAGCCCATACTTGAAGGCTCTCTCGGATCATGACTGGCTCCATAATACCTCCCAAATTCTTTTCCAGGCCTCGACCAGGTTTGAACCCACTTCTCAGCATCACAGTAGCCATCATCGTATAAATGGAGGGCATAGGCATTTGGGGTGTTGGATCTCTTTCCACAATATTCACAATTTTTACTATATAAAATTTGCTCCCCCTTGGAATATCTTCAATCATAGATACATAACAGTGGCTTGAATGACTCCCCTCGGCTTGAACGACCACCTCGTAGCCTTTCCAAATGAACTTCAGCAACTGATGGAGGGGAGATGAAACTGCTCCTGCATTGTGGATCCACGGCCTCCAAAAGAGCAGATTGTAACTAGTATTGATATCCATAACATGAAATGTAATCTTGAACTCAATGGGTCCCATCTGGATATACAAGTCAACTTCACCTATTTTGTCTCTTTTTCCTCCATCGCAAGCTCACACATTAATATTTCTTTGACAAATCTTTCCTAAGTCGTGACCCAATAGAGTCAGTGTAGAAAAAGGGCAAATGTTCAGACCAAATTTGGCATCTATCAGAACCCTATTAATTGCATGGTCATGATAATTGATAGTAATGTACAAGTCCTTGTTGTGCATTAGGCATTCAAAAGGCAGCTCTTTCTCACTGAACGATCTACAATAGCTTCTCACAATATTTCCTATCATTGCAGTCATATTTTAATGCTTGTGTCGACGTGTACATATGCTTTATCTAGAACTTTCAACAAAGCTTATTGATGGTATTAAGAACTCATTAGAAGTGCCCACACAAAAATCTAGGCTGAAAGCTCTTCTAGATGCTTGACAATTGAATACTCTTTTGATTGCATACGCCTCCAAAACTCTTCGACCTCTCCTTTAATAATTGACCTTTTCTGTGAATCCTTCTTGTAAGAGTTGTTGAACGAATTCTCAGGACCATAACATCATCCAAATTGAGGTATCTAATGGGTGGGGCAGATTCTACAACAAACTCTTTTTTGGCAGGTATTAGAGCAAATGCCTGAGTCGGAGCCATCATTACTATAAACGGGGGATTTTCATTGACACTTAAAACAACCCTGACTCTCTATATTTTCTCTACACTTTCCATCTTCTTGGGATCTTCTGAATTAAACTTGATGATATACTTACTCGCTGTCCATTCTTCCTCTATTTTAATCATATTAACCGTACCCCTTCGTGGTTAGGAAATAAATTACTATTGAAATTTGGTGCCGATGCCTGAACAGTAATGATGTTTTGATCAATTAAGTTCTATATCTTATGTTTTTGGTTAATACAATCTTTAGTAGTATACCTAGTTCTTCCCGAATGGTAGGCATAATTTTGATCAGCATGGTACAATCAAGAATTGGTAATGGTGGGTTATGGTTAGATAGGCTAGAGATAGCAGGTTGTTCTTAATCTTTTGAAGATGAGTACGGCTTTCATCTAGTGGTGTGAAGTTTTAGGGAGGTTTCTTTTCAAGGTTTGGATGAGGGAATTGTAATTGTTTTAGCTGGCGGGGGGTTGCACTTGATAATAATTTGGAGGTTCTTGGATGATAGCCTGGTGATTTGGGATGGTGGTTTGGACATTAGGCTGATAATTTGCCTGTGGAATTTGGTATTGGGGTAGGATATTTGGTTGTGAAGCTTGGTATTGGGGAAGTACATTCGTCTATGGAGCTTGGTATTGGGGTAGGATACTTGGTTGTGAAGCTTGGTATTGAGGTTGGGCGTAGAAGATTGCTTGAGGACTGAGGTGGTGGGAAATAGATAGACTGATAAAGGGTGTTTCTAGGCCTGAATTTCCTCTTCGACTTAGTATCACAATCAAAGGACACTTTACATCTTCTCTTTTCTTCTTTAGGAATTCGAAATGCCTAGACGATGTTGAATTCTTGCTAATTTTCCCCGTTTGGATACCCTTGTCAAGTGATTCGCCAACCTTCACCAAGTCTACAAGTGTCGTACGAACCGCAGACACCATTCTAGTAGAGAAATCTCCTTCTTGAGCATGGGACAAAAATACTACCATTTCCTCTTAGATCATAGAAGGTTGCACCTTAGAGGCTTTCTTTCTCCAGCGATAGGCAGAGTCCTGAAAATATTCATCTCTCTTCTGCTTGATATAGTTTACTAAATACTAGTTAAGCACTATTTCCACATTGTATGCAAACCTTTCGGAAAAGTCTTTGGCTAGGACACTCCAACCGAACCATATTTTCAGTTCCTGGGATGCGAACCAATCTAAGGCTTCTCCACTTAAACTTTGACTAAATAGGCACATTAGCAATGCCTCATTCCTTCTTACTCCTACCATTTGGTCATAACATCTCCTTATATGGGCCATGGAATTGCCAATGCTGTCAAATGTTTTAAATTTAGGGATCTAGTATCCTTCCGGTAAGTCTACTTTGGGATAAACACACAAATCATCATAACCAAGGACATTATTATCCACTGTCCCATGAGACTCTTTGATCTTAATAATCTCTTCACTCATTTCCAACTTCTTCTCATGCTCGATACTCTATTTTTTTTTCTTTCTCCTCATAATGGTCCACCTCGGGGTTAGGGAAGGTGTTATAGAAATTAAGTGATGTGGAAACAAGGAAAATAATTGGAGGTATGAGTCGAATGTGAGAAGGATTTGAGATGGTGGTGGTGGGATTTTGGTTTATTGGAGTGTGATTCTGAGGATTAGTGGAAGTTGAGTTGCAGATAGAGAGGACATCTTGGGGTTGTAGGTGTTTTGTCGAGTTTGGTAGGCTTGCGGGTTACCTGGTGGATGGTAGGCATTTGGGTTGTTGTTTTGGTTGATGTTTTAGATAGGAGGGTTAGGGGTTTGATAAACTGGTGGACTAGCGGTAGCGGGATAAAAGGGAATTTGGGAAGCAGAGGCGGATGGTGTGTTATTAGGTTGGTTCCCAAGGTGGGGAGGATTGAGAGGTGGGAACTGGAGCGGGGGTCCATGCCCTTCTGGGACGGGAGTGTTTGCACCGAAGGAAAGATTGGCCAAGTCCTTGGGATGCTTCATTTCTTCCTATAACATCTCCAATTTTATCACAAGTTTAGCAATCATCTAGCTTTGTTTTGCTATTACATTATCCCTGATGGTCAATGCATTATCGTCGTCACTTCTAGTCATATCCGAATGGTGGTTGGGGGATGGACCTTTCTGAGCTTTTGATCAGGTTAAGTAAGGATGTTCAGCCAGCTTATGTCAACACAGGGTAGTTTTTATTACCTGTAAAGTGTAAACAACTTAAAGGCAAATATGTTAGATCTAGTTAGTAATAACAATTTAAGATAATTGAACATGAAGTAAACACATAAAGTCATTTCTCATCAGGGGTGAATTGATCCATAGGGTAATGATGACTCAAGTGTTCTAATGAATAGGATTTTGCTCACTAATTTGGGTAAGTGGATTTATCAAGAAGGATCGACTCTTTACTTTCTGTCCTTATGTGTTCTTTCACAGAATATGGGGAAAAGAAAAGTTTTTGAAGATAGGGGCTGGGCCAAAAGGCTGCCTACGTATCTCACAAAGTACATAGTTTGAACTATTGTAAATAGGATTGTTTTATTTAATTTTATCCACTAAAATTCATTATATTAGGGAAAGCGAAAATACATGAAAATAAAGACAAACAAACTTGCTATGTTTAAAGTTTGATTCTTAGAAAGTAGAAAGTACTTTTGTTCTCTCTAGCCTTCTTTATGGGTGATCTAGCTCAAACTCCAAACGGATCTTGCCAATATTGATGAAGTGTTCCAACTCGAAGCCGAAAGAATGACACTTCTTAATGTTATGCCCTTTTGCCCCATTGTGATAGAAACTGGTGTCATTATTCTTCGTTCTTTCTGCCCAATCTATCATTTCTTTTGCCTTCTTTAGATGCAGGATATGTACTTGAATCATCTTGACATAGATGTCCTCGTAGTTGTTCTTAAAAGTCGTGAAGTCCACATGATGGATTGCAATACCATTAGTAATGGGTATTCACAGCTCGACCTTATCACAAGCCAGCATAGCTTTTGGTCCATACAAATGAGCAACCTTCCACTGTTGACCATGCCACATATCTTAGCCTTCAACATACGGCACTCATATAGGGTATGCCTATTTTTAGGAGGTGATAGCAACATGTAACACCCCGTACATTTCCGACCTTACTTGACAACCTTGAACCATGTTTACCCTAGGTTCGAGAGCAATACATACGTATTTTGTATTGTTATTAATGGAACATTTGATATTGTGCTAGTAAATGTGATTATACCTTTGTAGTAGGTGTTTGTGACTTTGTGGAGCATTTGTGGGGTGAAAAGTGAGGTTTAAGGGACATCCAAGCAAAGGATCTTAAAGATAAGAGGCAAGCAAAAGGTTGAAACTTGAAAGATCCAACCAAATCCACAAAGAAAAGTCAAAATCAAAAATTAAGTGTGGGCGCTGCAGGTGGCGTGCCAGGCTGCTTTGGCCTGAATTTTTTTTGGCACAGGACGCCCCTGCACACCTTTTCCAGAGCTGAAATTTTTCTAAGTCTCTAGGGCGCCCGGGAGCGTGCCGGGGTGCTTTTTGCCCGATTTATTCTACGATTATTAGTCTATAAAGAGGAATAGTGGGTTATGGTATCATTATTCCATCATAGTAGGGCTAATCTTGAGAAAGTTTAGCATTCGAGTTGGGCTTAATTCTTCGTCACAAGTATTTTATCAAATTATGGTCAATTAAGCCATGAGTGGCTAGAATTTCTAATTTTTTTTGGAGATTGACGCTACGAACATGAATTTTTTGAGTGAGTATTGTTGTTACATTTATGGAATTATTTAAACATGAGATAATTGGAGTATTACACATTGAAAATGGTGGGCTAAGTTAATATGTGCTAATGGGCTCAATTTGAGGCCTAAAATGGAATAAAATGCATGGCCCAAAAAGCAAATGACCCATTCTTCCAATTTGACTAAGTAAAACATGGAATTTAATGCCAAGAAGTGGCTAATTATGACTTGAGGGTTTATATAAAGGCAAAAATCATATTTTTATTCCAACAATCACACATGCCATTTTCTAGATATTTCCAAAACATTTCTCTATTTTCCAAACCCTAAGGCAACCATTTTCTTTGGACACTTTGGACAAGATCATCACCTTGCTAGCTTGATCAAGTGTTTATTCTTGTGATTTAATATATTATATACATGATAGATGGTGTAAATCATGATGGTTATGTTGGCAAGGTTGAATAGGGCACTTTTGCTTTTTGATAAAAGATGTGCTATCTTTGTGATTTAAACTTGAAAAGAGACTTGAGGTTTTGATGAAAGTGCATGGTGTGAATGAAATATCAACATGTATGGTGTGTTTATGTTCCTTGACTTGTTATTTTTTCTATGAGGGTAAATTGTGGGATTGTTGTCGATATGTTGTTATGAAATGCATTGAGGTGACTTGATGGAGTAATTGTGATGTTATATTGATGGAGAAGTGTAAAGTATGAACTAGGTGTGACATGCTATTGATTTATGATGTATTGGTCAATGTATGGAATGTTGTGGTATTGTTGGTATGATAATTTCATAAATGGTATTGTCAAGGGGGAAATGACATTTTAAGGCCATCATGTAACTCATTGTCGTCGTATGCACTTGTAAGGTAGTTGATTGTTAACGTAATCTCCGTTATGTACTTGTTGTAGAGTGAAACGTAAGGAAGGAGCTGGACTATTGTACTCACATTTAGGATTGTATATTCGTATTAGGAAAATAAGGTATGTAAGGTTACTCTTTCAGTATCCTTCTGCAGCACATATTGTTCACATTGTCATTGTGTTTATTCTATTCCGAAATGTCCAAAGGTATATCATTTCAGGTTGTCATATCATATTACTCATAGGACCAATTGTGATTTACATGTCTCTCATTCATTGACTGAAGCTCCAAAGCTCTCATAATATTGTACCTACTAAAAGAACTATTTCAAAGAAAGTAATGATTTAAGGAGAATCTATTCATTCTTGAGTAGAACTTCCAACAATATTATGTTCCAAAGTTCCAATAATGTTGAAATCACCAATGTATCAATCTTACACAAGTAAAGGTATCGATCTCTCACAAGTAAGGAATGAAGTAACGTATATATACCTTTATGTATATTATGGCCCACCGATAAGGTGGATGATTGTTGATATATATATATATACTATGGCCCACCGATAAGGTGGATGATTGTTGATATTTTACACTATATTATGTACCGCCGATAAGGTGGATGATTGTACTATAGCCCACTGATCTGCTGGATGAATGATATATGGCCCATTGATTAGTTGGATGAATGGTAATGGTAAAAGCAAAGAAAGTAAAGCATTTGAATGGAAGTATGTCACTTGAAGTAAACTATATACGAATGACATTATATGAATGATAATGATGCGAATGAATGATCGAAAATGAAAATAACGAAAGCAATGTACATGGTTCCACATATGCAGAACGGAGGTTTATCCATATTGATTATTTCACTTGTACTTGATATCATTGATGTATTTATGTCTCATGCAGTTCCTTACAGCCTTACATACTCAGTACATTCTTTGTACTGACGTCCCTTGGGGGACTTACCTTACTTGCTGCAGGCACGGGTGCTAGTAGACCATTTGCCAATCATTGGTGAGCTCCAGTTGGTTCAGGGCTTTCCGAGTCACATGTGTACATTGGTGTTGGTTTTGGCATTGTAAATGTTGTATAAAGCGGGGACTTGTCCCGACTATAGGTTGGTTATGTACATGTATCGGTTAGAGGCTTTGTAGACGTATGTGGGAATATGAATGTAAGGGATGTATGTCCATTTCGACTTGATGAGCCTAACGACCAAGTTTCATATATAGCATATGTTTCCATGACTTCCGCATAGTTGCATGAGATACAATGATATTCATACAGAGACATGCATATGAATGTACATGAGCAAAGATTGGTCCTCTCGAGCCTCAATGACTTCGGGTGCCAGTCCGCCCTGTTGGAGTTCGGGGCTTGACAAAAGTGGTATCAGAGCAGGTCGTTTTAAGGGTGTCTACAAAGCCATGTCTGAGTAGAGTCTTGCTTATGGATATGTTGCGCGCCACATTTATAAGCAGAAGGCTACGAGACATATAGGAGTTGTTTCTTTTCTTCTTTTCTTAAATCGTGCAGTAGAGCCAAAGTTGTTGGTGGAATCATAGCTAATAATTGTCACTGATTTTCTTCTATATAGTAAAAATGTCGATTACAAGACAATGTAGGGACAAAGGTAAGAAGGTAGATATGCTTTCCGGAGTAGAAACTAGTTAATCATCACCTGATCGAGCTAGTCAAGGTGGGGCTGAAACTGAGTTTGCAACGCAGGCTTCCTCTACTTTTCCAGCTCCAGAAGAGTTGAGAGGGAGAGAAGACCCTGCCGAAACACCTGTTAATGCTACTGAGCAGGATCTAAGAAATGTGGTGCAAATGTTGACTCGTATAGTTGATTGTATAGTTACTGCACTGAATCAAGGACAAGTAGGTCCAATGACAAGTAATGATGGTGTGGATAGGGCAGCTAGTCGGCAGACACAAGATTTTCTGAAATTAGACCCTCCCACTTTCACCGGGTCAGATCTGAAGGAAGACCCACAGGACTTCATGGACCAAATCAAAAGGGCTCTAGATGTTATGCATGTGACTGGTATAGAAATAGTGGATCTTGCAACATATAGACTAAAAGGCGAGGCTATATTATGGTACGAAGATTGGAAACGATCTAGAGGTATAAGTGCACTTCTACCTAGTTGGGAGGAATTTAGAACGACATTTCTTGACCACTATCTTCCCTATGAGATTCAAGAGGCTCGTGCAGATCAGTTTTTAAATATTTGTCAAGGGAATATGAGTGTCAGAGACTACAGTCTCCGGTTTAATTCTTTGGCTAGGTATGCTCCAAATGTAGTAGCCACTATGGCCGACAGAGTCTATCGGTATGTGAGCAGATTGGAGCCATATTTGGTGAGGGACTGTACTATTGCTGTGTTAAATAGATACAAGGATATAGCAAGAATACAAGCCTTTGCACAGAAAATGGAGGGGCAGAGGCAACGGAGAAGGACACAAGAATTTGAAGAAGGGCCGTCAAAGAGGGCTAGACCTATGGGACAATTTATGGCATCCCACGGAGAATTTAGGCCTCGATTTTTTCCTAGACCGCACAGACCATCATGTTCGAACCCTACAGTAGGTACTCCATCTCAATTTCAAGGGTTTAAAGGCATTCAAGTTGGGCAAAGTAGTGGGACTCGGGGGTTCACAGACAGTGGGATATCGAGAATAAGGAAGTATGAGCCAATCGAGGTCTTTTCATCAGCTGTGCCAGCGTTGCGGGAAGTTTCATTTAGGTGAATGTTGGTTTGGAATGAATGTTTGCGGTTGGTGTAGAGAGTCAGGGCACATTATGAAAGAGTTCCCACAGAGGGCCAGGGGTAGTCTGACACAACCTACGGGGTCAGCCGTTGCATTATCATTGTCAGGTGTACAACCTGCTGACCGTGGTAGAGGTGCTAGCGGTGCAGTGAGTCCTAGTAGAATTCAGAACCGTACCTATGCCTTAGCGGATCGACAGAATTTGGAGGCTTATCCTGATGTAGATACAGGTATATTATTCATATTTTTACATAGGTATATGCATTGATTGATCCGGGTTATACATTATCATATGTTACTCCATTGATTGCGGAAAAAAAATGTGTGAAAGAACACCAGAATTACTAGGTAAGCCATTTGAAGTATCTACACTAGTTGTGAATCTATTATAGCTAAAAGAGTATATCATAATTGTATAGTAATTATTTATGGTTATGACACACTGGTTGATCCTACTGAACTAGAGATGGTAGATTTTGATGTTGTCATGGGTATGGATTGATTGGCTTCTTATTATGCCATAGTAGATTGCCGAGCTAAGAAATTACATTTTCATGTTCCACAAAAGATATTCTTGAATGAAAGGGTAATGTGGGAGCACCGAGAGGAAAATTTATTTCCTATCGTAGGGTAAAGAAAATGATACTAAAAAAGGTACATATGCCACCTAATGATGGTGCAGGATGCCGATGTGAGTCACCAACTCTTCAATCGGTTTCGATGGTACATGCAATTCTTGAGGTATGTCCTGAAGAACTTCTAGGTTTACCTCTAGGACGGAAAGTAACGGAGAAACTAAGAGACTTCTAGGACAAGGTATATATAAGACCTAGTACATCCCCTTGGGGTACGCCAGTGCTAATTGTACGACAGAGAGATGGTACACTGAGAATGTGTATGAATTACTAGCAACTAAATAAGGTGACAGTCCAAATTAAATATTCCCTCCCCAAAATTGATGATTTATTTGAGTAATTACGCGGTGCCAAATTTTATTTTTTTTTAAAAAAGATTAACTTGAGATTGGGTTACCATCAAGTCAGGGTTAGGGAAAATGATATACCCAAGACAGCTTTTAGAACACGGTATGGTCATTATGAGTTTTAGTTATGTCATTTGGGCTACCAAATGTACCTTCAGTTTTATGGAGTTAATGAATAGGGTGTTCAAGCCATTTTAGACGTGTTCGTGACAGTGTTTATAGATGATATTTTAGTTTACTCAAGATCACAAGAGGACCATGCTAATCACTTACGACAGGTGTTATAGATTCTTTGTTACCGTAAGATATATGCAAAGTTCTCTAAATGTGAGTTTGGTTAAAAGCCATAGTGTTCTTGGGTCACATTGTATATAATGAAGGACTAAGGATTTACAAGAGATAGAAGCGGTGGAAATACAAAATAAATAAATAAGCTAAGGCCTAAGACGCTTACAGATATTCATAGTTTGCTTGGATAGGCTGGTTATTATAGAAGATTGGTTGAAGGGTTTTTCTTCCATTGCAGAACCCTTAACAAGATAACACACAAAGCAACCAAGTTTTAGTGGAATGATATATGTGAGAAGAATGTCCAAGAGCTGAAGGATAATTCTACTTCTACACCTGTATTAGTACTTCCCAAAGGCATAGAAGAGTATGCAGTATATTATGATGCTTCAGGAGTTGGTTTAGGATGTGTATTGATGCAACATGGTAGTGTAATAGCCATAAAATTGCGTCCACATGAGAGAAATTATCTCACACCTGATCTGGAATTAGCAGTCGCGACATTTTCTTTAAAACTATGACGCCACTATTTGTATGGGGTTCGTCTTCTTGAAACTCCAGCTGAACGAATTATAGTGTATAATGTGACGGAGTCTTCATTTGTAGCTGAGGTGAAAGAAAAGCAGTATGCAGATTTTATGTTATTGCAACTGAAAGAGAATGTACGATAGGGCCTGATAAATGCATTCGATCTTACGCAAGAGGGAGTACTATAATGCTCAATTTACAGAAATCTATTCATCCGAGACCCACCATATTGTATCATGATTTGAAAGAAATGTATTGGTGGGGTAACATGAAAAGAAAATTGCAGAACTTGTAGCTCAGTGTCCAAAGTGTCAACAAGTAAATGTAGAGCATCAGAAAGCTGGAGGTTATATGCAATGTATGAATGATCCAGTCTGGATGTGGAACGTGATTAACATGGGTTTCACCATAGGTTTTCCTCGTACATTGTAGATATTTGATTCCATATAGGTAATACTTGATAGGCGTACCAAGTCAACGCATTTCCTACCAGTCAAAACTGTGTACACAACTGAAGACTATGCAAAGTTGTGTGTTAAGGAGAGATAGTACAATTGCATGGGATTCTAATTTCTATTATATCATTATATCAGACAAGGGAGTTCAAGTTACCGCATACTTTTGGAAATCTTTTCAGAAGAGTGTGGGAACCCAAGTGAGATTGAGTATAACTTTTCATCCTCAAACAGATGGACAAGCAGAATGTACCATTCAAACACTTGACGATATGTTACGAGCTTGCACATGGAACTTTCAAGGTAGTTGGGACGATCATTTACCTCTTGTTGAATTTTCCTACAATACAAGCTATTGTTAAAGTATCAAGATGACACCTTATGAAGCCTTATATGGGAAAGAGTGTAGGTTACTAAGTGGATGATTTGCCATAGGTGATTGGGTAGTTTGATAGTGTCCCCAATGAAAGGGGTAATACGATTTGGAAAGAAAGGAAGGTTGGCCCTATATGACATGCTGTATAAGATTGATTGAATATTTGGTGAAGTCACATATGAATTTGAAATACCCCAAGAACTCTCCACAATTCATCCAGTGTTTTATGTTTCGATGCTTCAAAAGTGAATAGGAGATCCATCTCGTATTGCTCCCATTGTAGATGTACAAGTTACGGAGGTACCTATTGCTATTCTAGATTGACAAGTGAAGAAGTTAAGGAATAAATACGTAGCTTTCGTAAAGTTACTTTGAAGAAATCAACAAGTAGAAGAGATCACGTGGGAAGTTGAAGAAAAGAAGAAGTCGAAGTACCCGTATTTATTTCAAATGGAAGAAAAAGTTCAAAGTGCGGAAGTGGGGAAATAAAAAAGAAGTATCTATGAGCATTAAGTGTATATGTATATATATGCAAATATCAAGATGCATTTGTTGTACATGAGACGATGTTATATATATGATAACATAAAGGATGATTCTAGACTTGAATTTGTTAACTTGGATAATGTCATTAACATTCGAGGATGAATGTTCCTAAGGGGGGAAGGGTGTAACACCCCGTACATTTCTGACCTTACTTTAAAACCTTGAACCATGTTTACCCTAGGTTCGAGAGAAATACGTACGTATTTTGTATTGTTATTGATGGAACATTTGATATTGTGCTAGTAAATGTGATTAGACCTTTGTAGTAGGTGTTTGTGACTTTGTGGAGCATTTGTGGGGTGAAAAGTGAGGTTTAAGGGACATCCAAGCAAAGGATCTTAAATATAAGAGGCAAGCAAAAGGTTGAAACTTGAAAGATCCAACAAAATCTGCAAAGAAAAGTCGAAATCAAAAATTAAGTGTGGGGCGCTGCAGGTGGCGTGCCAGGCCGCTTTGGCCTGAATTTTTTTTTTGGCACAGGAAGCAAGGGGGTGCGCATAGGGGCGTGCCAGTGCGCCCCTGCACACCTTTTCTAGAGCTAAAATTTTTCTAAGTTTCTAGGGCGCCTGGGAGCATGCCGGGGTGCTTTTTGCCCGATTTATTCTACGATTATTAGTCTATAAAGAGGAATATTGGGTTATGGTATCATTATTCCATCGTAGTAGGGCTACTCTTGAGCAAGTTTAGCATCCGAGTTGGGGTTAATTCTTCGTCACAAGTATTTTATCAAATTATGGTCAATTAAGCCATGCGTGGCTAGAATTTCATTTTTTTTTGGAGATTGAGGCTACGAACATGAATTTCATGAGTAAGTATTGTTGTAACATTTATGGAATTATTTAAAAATGACATAATTAGAATATTACACATTGAAATTGGTGGGCTAAGTTAATATGTGTTAATGGGCTCAATTTGAGGCCCAAAATGGAATAAAATGCATGGCCCAAAGAGCAAATGACCCATTCTTCCAATTTGACTAAGTAAAACATGGCATTTAATGCCAAGAAGTGGATAAGGATGACTTGAGGGGTTATATAAAGGCAAAAATCATATTTTTATTCCAACAATCACACATGCCATTTTCTAGATATTTCCAAAACATTTCTCTATTTTCCAAAACCTAAGGCAACCATTTTCTTTGGACACTTTTGTCACACCCCGAATCCCATTCGGGAAGGACTGGCACCCGAAGCCGATAAGGCCCGAGAGAATAAATCTTTGCTCATGTCCATTCATATGCATGTCATTCAAGAAACATCATCATCACGTATACCTAATAGATGCTAATAGCGGAATTTATGGAAACATATGCTATATATATGAAACTTGGCCGTTAGGGCCATCACGTCAAAATGGACATACATCTATTGCCTTCATCTTCCCACATACGTCTACAAAGACTCTAAAAGATACATGTACATAACCAACCTACATTCGGGATAAGTCCTCGCTGTACACAACATTTACAATGCCAAAACAAATGTACACTATGACTCGAAAAAGCCCCGAACCAACTGGAGCTCACCAATAATCTGCGGATATCTCATAGCCTACTGAGGAGGTCTACTAGCACCTGTGCCTGCAGCAAGTAAGGTAAGTTTGCCCCAAGAGGGTCAGTACGAGAGAATGTACTGAGTATGTAAGGCTATAAGAAACTACATGATATATAAGCACTTTACTGGAATCATAACAAATGAGTAATCATTATTGATAATTCTCCGTTCTGCATATGTGGAACCATGTACATTACATCCATTACTTTCATTGTTTGATCATTCCTTCTTATCATTATCTTTTGTATAATATCACTCATATAATACCGGACATGCAGCTGATCGGTGGGCTATAGTATAAACTGAACATCCAGCTGATCAGTGGGCTATAGTCATATATATAATAATAATAACGGGCATCCAGCTGATCAGTGGGCTATAATATAAATTGGACATCTAGATGATCAGTGTGCCATAGTCATATATATCATAATAATATCATAGCATAATATTAGGATTGTTCCATCCGAGCTTATGCCCTTTTGATTTGATCCATACTCAATGACACGTAAAGTAACCATGTGTGCATTACTTCTTTGCAATCTTCTTTATTTTACATTTGTTATGAGAGTGATACATTATTAGTTATAAGATCTTCATTCTTTACTTGTGAGAGATTGTGAGAAATTGATACATTAATTATAACATTGTTGGAACTTTGAAACATAATATTATTAGGACTTTAGAACGTAACACTTTTGGAACCTTAGGATAATGATCAATGAATAAGACACATGTGGATATCAACTGTTAACTAACCTGAGATGCGATACTTTTGAACATTTTGGAACTTTGACATATTAGACAATGAACATGAGTCAACCAATGAACATGAGTCATGTGAATCACAATTGACCAATGAATAAGGAACATGTGAGTAACGCTATTCAATAGTCGAAAATGGAATACCTTAGAATATCTTGGAATAGAATAAGTACAATGTGAACACATCTCACATGTCAATATTGGATCCGTCAAACTCACTTCCTTCAAGACCACAAGTCCATTTTCAAGTTTACAAGGCAAAAACCTTCACCGATTAAGCAAACATAAATGGTTTCACATATAGTGAACTTCTCACACTTCACCAACATAACCAACATGATCTACACCATATTCCATACATATAATATATTAAATCATAAGCATAAACACTTACCAAAGCTTTCCAAGGAGTGATCTTGTCCCAAGAGGAAGATAGCTTAGGGTTTGAGTTGAGAGAATGTTGTGGAAATTTCTAGATTTTGGCATGTGTAATCAAATGAATAAATATCAGATTTTTGGTGCCTTTTTATAGACCCTTAATGGTCATATTTATCCATCTTTTTGTCAATAGTTAATGTGTTGATTTGGTCAAAAGAAGAATGGATCATTTTCTCCTTGTTGGGCCATGTCTTCTTGACAATTTTTGGGCCTTAAATTGGGCCCAATTGCACATGTTAATTCAGCCCAACTATTTAAATGTATAATACCCCAACAATCTCATGTTTACATAATTCCATAAATGTCAAGCCAATCAATTAGGGTCGAAAAGGTATAGGGTGTTACATCCTTCCCCCCTTAGGAACATTCGTCCTTGAATGTTATTACCATTATCCAATTTACACAGATGGATCATTCCTCATGTGATCATATAGATACATAATGCTTTATTGATACTTACTTCGTCATGTTATCATATACCCACAATACTTGGAGAGACTTACTTCTTCATGTTAATTATCATACACACACAATGCTTGAAGACACTTACCTGTTATTGTTCCGATTCCGTACCTTGAACTTTTTTTCTTCTGTTTGAAACAAATACGAGTACTTTAGATCTCATTATTTCTTCATTTTTCCATGTTATTTCTTCTAATTGTTGATTTCTCCAATAGTACTTTTATGGCAGCTACTTCTTTATTTCTTAATCTTTCCCTTAGCTACCTAGAATAACAATAGGTACCTCTTAGCTTGGCACTTTACCGTAGCATAAAAAAAAGTCAACCAATCCATACTCATTAGAATTATTAGGATCCACCATTTCCAGCTTACTAAGATCAACCAAAACAGTTACTATATAATCGCGGTATATTCTTTTAATTACCATATATTCACCAACTGGTGTAAAGACTTCAATGGCGTAACTGGTAATTCTGGTGTTCTTTCAAATTGGTCAACAATCAATGAAGTAACATATGATAGAGTAAAGCTCGGATCAATTAATGCATATACCAGATATGAAAAGACGGATAATATACCTGTCACTATATCAGGAGGAGCCTCCAAATTCTGCCGATCCGCTACAGCCAAGGTACGATTCTGAATTCCATTAAAACTAACTTCTCCTCTAGCACCTCTACCACGACCATCAGGTTGTACTCCTGACAATGATAATGCAACATTTGATACCATAGGTCGTGTCATACTACCCGTGGCCCTCTGTGGGCACTCTCTCTTTATGTGCCCTGACTTACGACACCAAAAGCAAACATCCGCGCCAAACCAGCAATCACCTGGATGAAACTTCCCACAGCGCTGGCACCTCTGATGAAAAGACCTCGATTGGATCAGATTTACTTGTTCTCGATACCCCATTGTCTGTGATCCCTGAGTCCCATCATTTTGCCCGGCTTGACCGCCTCTAAACCCTTAAAATTGAGATAAAGTACTTGTTGTAGGATAAGGAATTGATGGTCTAGGCGGTCTAGGAAAAATTCGGGGCCTAAATTCTCCTTGGGACGCCATGAACTGTCCCACAGATCTCGCCCTCTTTGATGGCCCTTCTTTAAATTCTTATATCCGTCTCCTTTGCCTTTGATCCTCCTTCTTTTGCGCGAAGGCTTGTATTCTAGCTATATCCATATCTTTATTTAATGCAGCAATAGTACAATACCTTACCAAGTATGGCTCCAATCTGTCTACATACCGATGAACTCTATCGGCCATCGTATCTACCATATTAGGAGCGTATCTAGCAAAAGAATTAAACTGCAAACTGTATTCTCTAACACTCATACTCCCTTGACGAAGATTTAGAAATTGGTATGCACGTGCCTCCCGAATCTCATATGGGAGGTAATGATCAATAAATGCCATTTTAAATTCTTCCCAACCTGCTGGAGGTGCATCAATACCCCGCGATCTTTTCCACTCATCCTACCACAATATCACTTCACCTTTCAATCTATAAGCTGCAAGTTCAACTGTTTCAACACCAGTCACGTGCATAACTTCTAGAGCCCTTTGAATTTGATCTATAAAGTCTTGTGGATCCTCATTAAGATCTGATCAGGTAAATATGGGAGGATCCAATTTCAGAAAATCCTGTGTCCACCGGCTAGCTACCCTAGCCACACCATCATAACTTTTCATTGGATCAGCACGTCCTTGAGTTTGTGCAACCACTATCTGAGTCAACATATGCACTGCATTTTTCAAATCCTATAACTCTTGCTTCATAACATTAACAGGTGATTCTGGGGATTCAGTTTCAACCCCGAATTGACTAACTGGGTTAGGTGGTGATTTACTAATTCCTTCTCTGGCAATCATGTCTACCTGCTTATCTTTGCCCATACCTTGTCTTGTAATCGGAATTTTACTATACAAAGGAAAACCAACGTCAATGGTCAGATAAAGTTTTTCACTTACAACATTGGCTCTATTGCACGATCTAGGAATGAAGAAATGAAACAACTCCTAAATGTCCCATAGCCTACTACTTATAAATGTGGCGCGCAACACATCCATAAGCAAGACTCTACTCAGACATGGCTTTGTAGACACCCTTAGAGCGACCTGCTCTGATACCACTTTTGTCACACCCCAAATCCTATTCGGACGAACTGGCACCCAAAGTCGATAAGGCTCGAGAGAACCAATCTTTGCTCATGTCCATTCATATGCATGTCATTCAAGAAACATCATCATCACATATACCTACTAGATTCTAATAGCGGAATTTATGAAAACATATGCTATATATATGAAACTTGGCCTTTAGGGCCATCACGTCAAAATGGACATACATCTATTGCCTTCATCTTCCCATATACGTCTACAAAGCCTCTAACAGATACATGTACATAACCAACCTACAGTCGGGACAAGTCCCCGCTTTACACAATATTTACAATGCCAAAACAAATATACACTATGACTCGAAAAAGCCCCGAACCAACTGGAGCTCACCAATAATATGCGGATATCTAGTAGACCTCCTCAGTAGGCTACGAGATATCCGCAGATTATTGGTGAGCTCCAGTTGGTTCGAGGCTTTTTCGAGTCATAGTGTACATTTGTTTTGGCATTGTAAATGTTGTGTAAAGCGGGAACTTGTCCTGACTGTAGGTTGGTTATGTACATGTATCTGTTAGAGGTTTTGTAGACGTATGTGGGAAGATGAAGGCAAAATATGTATGTCCATTTGGACGTGATGGCCCTAACGGCCACGTTTCATATATATAGCATATGTTTCCATAAATTCTGCTATTAGAATCTAGTAGGTAGACGTGATGATGATGTTTCGTGAATGACATGCATATGAATGGACATGAGCAAAGATTGGTTCTCTCGGGCCTTATCGGCTTCGGGTGCCAGTCCATTCCAAATGGGATTTGGGGTGTGACAACTTTGGACAAGATCATCACCTTGCAAGCTTGGGTAAGTGTTTAATTCTTATGATTTAATATATTATATACATGAGATATGGTGTAGATCATGATGGTTATGTTGGCAAGGTTGAATAGGGCACTTTTGCTTTTTGCTAAAAGATGTGCCATCTTTGTGATTTAAACTTGAAAGGAGACTTAGGGTTTTGATAAAAGTGCATGGTGTGAATGAAATATCAACATGTATGGTGTGTTTATGTCCCTTGACTTGTTATTTTTTCTATGAGGGTAAATTGTGGGATTGTTGTCGATATGGTGTTATGAAGTGTATTGAGGTGACTTGATGGAGTAATTGTGATGTTGTATTGACGGAGAAGTGTAAAGTATGAACTTGGTGTGACATGCTATTGATTTATGATGTATTGGTCAATGTATGGAATGTTGTGGTATTGTTGGTATGATAATTTCATAAATGGTATTGTCAAGGGGGAAATGACATTTTAAGGCCATCATGTAACTCATTGTCGTCATACGCACTTGTATGGTAGTTGATTGTTAACGTAATCTCCGTTATGTACTTGTGTTGTAGAGTGAAACATAAGGAAGGAGCTGGACTATTGTATTCACATTTAGGATTGTATATTCGTATTAGGAAAATAAGGTATGTAAGGTTACTCTTTCCGTATCCTTCTGCAGCACATATTGTTCACATCGTCATTGTACTTATTCCATTCCAAAATGTCCAAAGGTATATCATTTTAGGTTGTCATATCATATTACTCATAGGACCAATTGTGATTTACATGTCTCTCATTCATTGACTGAAGTTCCAAAGCTCTCATAATATTGTACCTACTAAAAGAACTATTTCAAAGAAAGTAATGATGTAAGGAGAATCTATTCATTCTTGAGTAGCACTTCCAACAATATTATGTTCCAAAGTTCCAATAATGTTGAAATCACCAATGTATCAATCTTACACAAGTAAAGGTATCGATCTCTCACAAGTAAGGAATGAAGTAACGTATATATACCTTTATGCATATTATGGCCCACCGATAAGGTGGATGATTATTGATATATATATATACTATGGCCCATCGATAAGGTGGATGATTGTTGATATTTTACACTATATTATGGCCCGCCGATAAGGTGGATGAGTGTACTATAGCCCACTGATCAGCTGGATAAATAGTAATGGTAAAAGCAAAGAAAGTAAAGCATTTGAATGAAAGTATGTTACTTGAAGGAAAGTATATACGAATGACATTATATGAATGATAATGATGCGAATGAATGATCAAAAATGAAAATAACAAAAGCAATGTACATGGTTCCACATATACAGAACGAAGGTTTATCCATATTGATTATTTCACTTGTACTTGATATCATTGATGTATTTATGTCTCATGCAGTTCCTTACAGCTTACATACTCAGTACATTCTTCGTACTGACGTCCCTTGGGGGACTTACCTTACTTTCTATAGGCACGGGTGTTAGTAGATCTCCACAGTAGGTTGAGGACCATTTTCCGATCATTGGTAAGCTCCACTTGGTTCGGAGCTTTCCGAGTCACATATGTACATTGGTGTTGGTTTTGGCATTGTAAATGTTGTATAAAGCGGGGAATTGTCCTCACTGTAGGTTGGTTATGTACATGTATCGGTTAGAGGCTTTGTAGACATATGTGGGAATATAAATGTAAGGGATGTATGTCCATTTTGACTTGATGGCCCTAACGGCCAAGTTTCATATATAGCATATGTTTCCATGACTTCCGCATAGTTGCATGAGATACAATGATATTCATACAGAGACATGCATATGAATGAACGTGAGCAAAAATTGGTTCTCTTGGGCCTTAACGGCTTCGGGTGCCAGTCCGCCCCGTTGGAAGTCAGGGCGTGACAGCAAATCTCTTATGCTCATCCTGAGGACCGCACTTGGGCCCTTGGGTCTTAATCGGGCATATGGTTCACATGGCTTGCAAAAACTAATAAATTTTTGAGATTTTGCACAATTCTGGCTCCCTTAGGTAGTTTCTGAACCTGCCTTGAGTGTGACTTGCTCATTCTCTTGTGCGGACCAAATCATTTCATCCATGTCTTTTTGCCATTTTTTACCTCATCTGTGGGAGTTCTCATTGCTTCATTTTGTGATGCTTCAAATTCCAAAACCATCAACTTGATTTCTTTAGCAAAATTCCTTTCTGGCCTTCCTTCCTTAAACACTCGATCCATCTCCACATTATTTCTTTATCTTCAACAGTCTGTCCCTCCACTTTCTTGTCTCTCGCCAAAGCTACTTCCATCAAATGATGAATTTTGTCACTTCTCCTATGGAGCTCATCGATCTCTTGTTGAATTGATTCTATCCTTCTCCTTGTCAAATCCAATTCCTGTTCCATTTTTTAAGGTCAAACCTTCCTGAAAGAATGAGGGAATTTCTCTTAGGAAAATCTTTTGAGAGGGGAGAGGTTAAGGACTTTCTTAGTGGGAAACTTGGAAGGCTCAGTGTATTTTGGTTAGATTTTTGTATAGTGGGTGTATATTTCTTACTAAAAGGGCTCTATGAAAAATGTGATTGGATCAATTCGCCTTTGATTCTAATCAACATAGCACGTCTAAGCACATAAGACAATTACATCACACAAGCTTTAATAAAGCCCGTATCCTACTTGAGGGACCTTTTTGAGTAAAAGTGGGCTAACATTTGTTTGAAAAGATGTATATGTTGTTTTTGAACCATTATATTGCCTCCCAAATATAGAAATATATATATAACCAAAACTTTTCCAAAAAGGGATACAAATCCATTCGAAAGGGGTTCATGTTTAAAGACAATGGGAATATGAAAAGGGGCCAATGTAGGGGAAAATAAAACAAATCTACGCAGGGGTATTTTAAAGAAAATAGTAAATGCATAAAAGAAACACCCATGCAAGTATATTTTAGGGAAAACAGTAAATACACAAAAGTAAACTCTCGCAAGGGAGATAACGAATGTGGCTCTGAAGATGATTCTTCCCCTCTTGCTCTCTTCTTGTACTTTTTGGCGATCTCCCCAAGTGCATACTAAGCGAACCAATATTCTGTTTCTGCCTTAAGCATCTTGTGCTCTGGAGGCACTTGACAAAAGCCATGGAACTTCTGTATCATATTAGCGGCTTTGTTTTCCACCTTTGTTCTCGTACCCTTGAACTTCTAACTCAGATTGTCTATGGTGCGATGATACTCTTCTATGGTGTGACGATCTTCCTCTTGCTTTTTGAGAAGTTCTTGCTCACATCTAACCATTTACCCTTATAGATTCTGGAATAATTCATGGGTTTTGGTTCTTGTCCATGAAATAGTCACATCTTGACTGTCTTTTTTCAACCACTCCTTATAGCTTTCCACATACCCTGCGGTAAAACTGTTTTCCTCCATAGTTTCTAATCCCATTTTTACACATGCCCTCCAAATCTTGAGAATTGAATCATCATTTGGAACTTTGTAATCCTCGTTATAATCAAAGAGAAAACTCCCCATGTATGTATAATCAGTTTTAGTTTGGATCCTCCAAAACTGCCTTAGGACCCTTTGAGGGGTGTAAGCACGGACTCCCCTGATTCCTGGGAGGGGTAAGAAAGGCAAGTTTCGACTTTTGATGATCACGAACTTTGATAAGAACCTATGAAGCATCCACTGAATACTATCCTCGCCCTGGGACTAGCTTATCTTGGTTTTGTTTCCCATGTCATCCCAACAGAGCAATTCTATAGGCTTTCAAGGTCATCTTCCGCATCCAATTTGGGAATCTCTCGAGTTCCCTTAATTTTCACTAAGTTATTAAGGATCCACTACTGAAGAATCAAGTTGCAACCTTGAAAGTAATGATGTTTGTTTTTGCATCTTCCGAGGGCTCTATAGATATCGAACAAGATAATCGGGACTAGAGAGAAGTATTGAATTGATCTTCTTGCATTCAAACCCTTGAAATGAGTCTTGGCCACCATAATGATCCGAGTACAGATAGTGCAATTTTTGTTCAAAGGTAACACCATGAGTCCCAATAAATCTATGGCAAAAGCTAAGGGCCGAGTTTCATCCCATTCGAGATGAGTGGATAATTCATTCTGGAACCGTTTTAACCCGCTACCTTCTCCCCAACGTATTTAAAGCTCTCAAATAGGAATGCTTGGAGTGTTATCCATTTACATTGGTCTTGACATAGCTTAAGGATTTGAAAATTGTCTTATGGAGTTGGTCTATTTAGAATCAAAACACCTAGTTGAAGCCTTTCCCAGTCTGCCTAACAGGCTATGCAATCCCTAATTTCCTCAATAGTCAGAGTGATTTCCATTTTTCCAAAAAAAAATACTATGTTGTATCTATACCAATACCCCGTCAATACTTTGATTATTTCTGGCTATGCCTTCATGTATATTAGGCTTGCCAAATGTCCTAGATATTTCTTCACTTTGTGCTTATGTTCTGCGTTCAATAACTGGTACCACATTTGAAGTTGTATTAAATCTTCCAATACTATGGTGAAGTTCAAACACCGTGACATCCTACAAAAGGAGCAAGCCATTAGGCCCCACCCCTGGACAATAGTCTGGTTACAACACATACATATTTTTGAATAGCACATAGTTGGATGCTGTATCGGTGGGTCATGAACCCTTTTGACACATTTGGCGGTTGTCTAATGGACTTAATATCCCCCGGGATATTAAGCCATCCTAGGATAATTCTTAAACATCAAAATTTGATTTCTCTCTATCCTAGTTAACTAGAATAGTTTGTTTGAATTGACCGGGAACCCAAAATGGACTTTTTGGGGTAACACAACAAGTGACTACTGACCGACTCGAGTCAACTACTTCACTTGGCGATTCAAAGAAAATCATGGTGTTATAGTGAAGGGCGGTGCAAAAATTCACATAACCGCCCTTTTTTTCTAATTCCTAATGCTTTGCCAGGAATGACAGAAAATGCCATGATTTATGCAACAATTTATAATTTACAAGTATTGAAACAAATAAGCAAATAAAATAGTAAATAAGTTACTAATTATTCCAAATACAAATAGTTGGTCAAATAGTGTTAGTTCAAATATTTGGTTAGAAACTAGCTATTTTTTCCAACAGAGTCACAATTTTTATTTTGCGGAGAAATGACTTTAATTGTTCTTTCCGAATTCAAACACTTAGAAAAGAGTAACGAATTTGGTATTTGAAAAAAGAAGAGTCGCCACTTAATTTATTTTAGGAAAAAAACCAAGAAAACCTTTGAAAATTTTCAAAAGACTAAATAGAAAAATCATTTGATAATTTAGACATTCTAAGTAAGAGGTTCTTATTAATAACCCGAGAAGATTTTTAAGGTACTCGGGGTATCCACTAACTTGCGGTTAATCGGAGTTTTTGAATACTTCTTTTATTTGACTAACTTTGTAAAGAAAGTATTTGTTTATGAAATCTAACTTTATCCTTTTGAAAAATGAACATGTCAAAGACGTTTTTAAAGAAAAATGATTTTTAAGTGACTAAAAGAACTATTTCGTTAACCGATTTTGGAAAATATTTATAAAATGAAATTAGACAACTCCATGGGGAAAATCAAACTATATTAAACATGAGATAATTTAAAGTTAGTAACAAAATATCAAGGTAAGCTAATTGAACTTAGGCTTTTAGGCCCAAGTCCTTTTAAATATCATTGTCTTATTCCAATTGGCCTATGGCCGACATGCACCTGTACTATAACGTTTTTGAGCCTTGGAGGCCCAAGATCTACTCCACTTGTCCTAAGTCTAGTAATTGGGCTTTTGGCTTATTAGATATATCATTTAACACTTTTCAAGTCTCACAAGGCTGGCAAATTTGCTTCAATGGGCTTTTGCCCAATTTTTCCTTCTTCCACCTATAGCAGCCTCACTTTTTTTTAATTTTTGTGCATGTATCTCATGTATACAACTTGTATACCACAACTTATATCCCTTTTAGGGCCTCACTTTGGGGATGACTATACAAGAAGAGTGGGCCTCAGTGGCCCATTAAGGAAATGCAGCAGAGGAAGAGTCCATTTGGACTCCGAGTAGATTTCACATACAAAGAAGAGAAATAAGGATTAATATCTATTCAAGATAGACCCAAAACACCATATAACCAAGAATACATTTTTTCCATGAGAAAATTCATAATCATGTCTAGAAATTAATTATCCTATGCATCAACAAGTCCAAAATTATATTTCAAGAGAGAAACCAACGCACGATAAAGGAATCAACTGGGAGCTACTTAGGAAAATAGTAAAATAAAACAAACAAGAGTTTCGATGAAACAAGCTTTAAGAGCACGATTTAAACATGATGTAAAAGTGGCAAAGATAATCAATTATACATCAAAAGGTCTACCCCTAAATGAAAGGAACTAAGTCAATCTTTCCCCTCTCTTTGGCAAGTCACAAAAGATTCAAAACCAAAAGTTCATTGAGGTCTCATTGGAATGACATTTACACATTTATGTCAAACTCACAGGTTCCCTTTTGACACCATGAATTAGAGGGACCTTAACATTGCATTCAAACTACACAAATACTAAAGAAAAATAGTGACCGTTTGATGAAAAATATAAAAGCAGAAACATGACTTTCAACCTAAAATATACCCACCAGTAAAAGGGAAATCAAAGAAAAGTAGGTGCAATTAAGGCCATTTAAGAATCATGACTTGGACATAATTAGTACTTGGAAGAGAGAAGAAAAAAATTAGGACATGATTTCTATCATCCTCATTTCCTTTTTCAATCCAGAGAAATCTCAATCAAGTAAATAGAGATAGAATCCAAGGAATGTATAGAAAGTAATCAAGTTCAGGGCCTAACTAACACTTTGCTCATCCTCACCATCTCCTTGACAAGTCAAAAAAGACTCATAAGTCAAAAGATCATGGAAGGGTCGTAGGACCAATAGCCTCACACTACAGATGAAACTCACTTACCCCTATTGATATTGAATTAGGGGCTTTAATGAACTATATTTTAAAACAAAATAATGAGGAGAACATACAAAAAACACTCACTGACTAAAAAAAGTGAAAGGGTGATCTCTCAAAAACACTAATTTGTCAAATAAGATAAAAGAAACAGATAGAGATAAATGAATAAGTAAGAAAAATTCTAGATGATATCTTTCATGTTACTAAAAAATGGAAAAAAATAACGACGAGGTTGAAACAGGTTTGAACAAAGGGCATACTTAGAGGCGAATCCAAAACATCATAATGGCATGAACATATTTTAAACAGTTTCCAAAAGAGAGAAACCTTGAAAGTTTTAATGCTTTAACCAATATTAAACAAAAACTATAATCAAATCAAACCAAAAAAACAAACATCATACTAAAGCCGATTCAGAAGTTCATTCTTCAATACCAACAAATCATTTCAACTACCACAAGACAACGATTGAAAGCCAAGAAGAAAAAGAAGCCTAAATCTACAACAATAACACCACACTCACAATATAATGTGAGATTCATATACTAACAAAACTATGAGAAAACCTGAACTACTAAAAAACTACAACACAACGATAAAAATAGAACATTGAAAAGAAGAGAGATAAGGGTGTTACCTCTTTCTAAGAAGCAAACGGGACTTCGAGCCTTCGTCGGAGTTCTCTTGCAACTAGTAATCAAAATTTTAGGCTCAAAGGAGTCTTACAAGAATTTTGATCAAATTTCAACTAGAGGAAATCCTTTTACGAAATCCCCTTTTGCTAAAAATATTTCTGATTTTTCCATACTTCTTTCTCAAAAGTTTTTGAATCTTCAAGACTTAGTTCTCAACTCTCAATAGTGGGGTAACTATCGAAGGAATTTGAAGTCTAATTTGAGCTTTATGTCGAAGTGGGACTTGGGAAAGACTCTCAAACCCAACAGTTATCAATCGATCAAAAAAATAATAGGCCATCGGCTCTTCTTTATCATCACTTGTACAGTAAACAAATAGAAGTTGAGGGAGTGGCAAATCCAAGGATATTCCATTGATCTCAATGGTTCTTGGAGGGCATTTGAGAGGATAAGCTCTGGGTGAGATAGAATCGTACAATCTTAGTATGAAAAATTTAAAATTAGGCATTTTGGATTTTTGGATTTCTGAGGAGATTTAAAGTTTCTAGAAGGTTTTTGCAACTCTCAGAGTACTGTCACATGCCAGGCACATATTTTCATAATAAATTGACAATGAGAGGATAGAAATTAGAGGTGGTGAAATTTGGGGCTTAGGGTTTATCGGGTTTTGTTGGCATTGAAGTTATTGTCATTGTAGTTGCTAATATTGGGTTAAGGTTGTTGTTGGTGTGAAGGAGAAGAGAGGTTATAAGATGATTTGGGACGAGTCAATTTGGAGTGTACTGGGTTGTGTTGCGGGTTAAAAATTGAAAGGGAATGAGTCGGCTGAGTGTTAGAATAGGGATTTAAGATTTGAGTTAGGCTCTTTAAGAAATAGCCCAAATAGGTTATAACTTTAGCCAATTTTATTTAAATTTTAACCAATTAAAAAATTAATTAGCCAATTGCATTACAATTGTGACCAATTTATTTTAATTATAGCCAAATTTAATAAATTGGCTAAATTGAATCATGATCCGATACGAATTATAAACCATTCTAATCCCGAGTGTTTTGATTTAGTAGAATCAAGGACATACTTTCTGAATGATTCATTTTCTGGGGACAAATTATATTGAAATCAAGATTTATCCTATTTGAACTAAAACTATAAATGTTTATAGTGGATTGTCATTTATAGTTTTATCTATTGACTCCCCTATTATATCTAGTGGATTGTCATTTTCCACCCATAATGTCGACATAATTTTGGTGAATTTTTACTATCCACCCACAATTTTAAGAAGTTATTTGAATGAAGTCCGTTTTCAACCTAAAACTGCTATTGTCTTTACACCCCCATAATGACCCACACTAAAGACTTCACAAGTAATGTTATCTATTTCCACATATGAATCTAGTGCGCTCATTCTAGTGACATCTTCCATAATATGGTTGAATGGTTGATTTTCTTCTTTCTACTCCATAACATGGTCAGTGTTTATAAAAAATGGTTGTTGGACATCATACACCTGAACCATTTTGTTGAATTGAGCCTGCAGGTCATGAATATCTTAGACAAATTGCTCTACCTTTTGTTTGAGCTCTATTCTCCCTTTACTGAATTATTTTTCCATATTGGAAAGACTATCATGCATGAACCCATAAATTTGTTCCTCCAAAAAAGATTGACTAATTATTTCTTATTCATCACAATTCTCGACTTTCTAGAACTCGCTCGATTTATTTATTTACGGTTTATTTAGATATGGCTAAGTCTATAACTTGTTGATCAACACAAGTGTAAGCCTTAGCTTGCATCTCTATAGCAATAATCTTTTCCATCTGTCCATTCCCTTCTTATAAATGCTTCAATATATAAATAATTTCTGACAATGATTCTCCCAGCATATCATTATTCCTACCATCATCTTAATAGTAGTTGAAGAATCATAATAGGGGATGAGGAAGGTGAATAATAATTAGGGCAACCATTCCAAAGACCGTCTTGACCACCACATATACTACAAATATTATGCTAAAAAGATTGAGGAGGTGCACACAATCTTACAATAGGTGGGGTCCTCTACAATTTAGACAAGGATCATAATAATAATTCAACCAATTTAGATTCCACGATGTCATGTCAAGAATAAGAGATTAAAAAATTACGCAAAAATAAAAATAAAAACTTGAATTAATAAAAAGTAAAAGTTTAATCTAGGTAAACAATTAATTACTAAATCTCCTTCAAAGGTGCAAAGCATACTCAAGTGTACGTGGTTGTCAAAGTAATAAAGTGACTCAGAAAGCCATTTGTCAAACTCACATGGATTTATAATTAATTATTTACTATACTAAACTAGTTCTAATTATTTAGTCAAGCTATCAATTTTGAAGGTGTTGTTGAATACTTATTCTACAAAAGCATCACAACCCATTTTCGGAGTCATGATGGCACCTACCATAACCCACCAGTAGGTAAGCCAAACCGTAGCTTGGAACGACAAGTAATGGGCTAAAAGGCGAAAGACTGGATAAATATCGAAAAATAAGAATAAAATAAGATCGAAGGAGATATAAATATGAATACGATCCTAAAATACCAAACAGAAAAGAGGAAGAACAAAAGAAACATCCCACGACCTGGTAAGGCCAATACAAGAACCACTAATCAAAAGAATAAGAGTACTAGTAGTATCAATATACAGGCTGTAAAGAATGTCCTAAAATCAAAGAAGGAGAGGGGATCAAATCTGGCTCTGAAAGCTCACCCTATCTCCGGATCCCGCAATCAAGCTGGTAGGAGTATCAGCGACAACAACTAGTACTCGTATCTGCATCAGAAAAGGATACAGAAGTGCAGTATGAGTACCAAAACAACGGAAACTCAGTACGTATCATCGGTCGACTGAGCTAAATAATAATAAAAGCATAATAAAATGCGAGAATGTAAGTTAAGTCAAGGAGAAAGGGGAAAACCTGAGACCATGCTCCAACACAAGAAAATAAATAATTAAGCATGCAATACCGTAATTAAAGTAAACTAATTATAACCTAACTAGGTCCCCATAAGCCTAGAAATTGTAAACAAGAGCAGAATAATCCAAACGAACCCCCATAAGACCGATGGTTACAATCCAGAGGAGATCTATAGACACCAAACATGATATAACCAACTAATAATCCCATATCCATGAAACCATTCATACTATGTATTACTGGACTCGAACCAAATTCACAATATCATAGATAAACCATAAAGTGCAAGGCTCGAAACAGTCTTTAACACCATAACCATATCATAGATGTCGGACTCAAACCGGTCTTTAACACCATAACCATATTATAGATATCGAACTCGAACTGGTCTTTAACACCATAACCATATCGTAGATATCGAACTCGAACCGATCTTTAACACCATAACCATATCATAAATGCTGGGATCAAACCTTCTTTAACAACATAACCATATCATAGATGCCGAACTCAAACCGGTATTATTGTACCATAATTAAATAGTAGAAGCCCGGACTTGAATCGGTATAATAGAGTAAAGTCATAATAACTAGCCTAGACCCAAACTAGGTGAATTATATATAGCCTAAGGTTTAATATTAACTATAATGTAGTGAACAAAGGACTCCTAAGTCTACAAGGAGCTAAAAGAGATTGCACAACCCAAAAAAGGGCTGGCGAGGCCCGCTTCTATACTCAAAAGTTCATACTAAGGCGATTATTACCCAAAAAAGACTAAGTCTCCAAAATTCCACTAAAAATTATTACATTAATCTAAATAATGCGTAAAAGCATCATTTGACTTAAAGGAAGGGTAAGTGGGTCAATTTTACCCCCGAAATGGCTTATAAATCGGCCAAATAAATCAAACTTCACTAACTAAGCGACCAAATCATAATTTCCCACCCAAAATTAGCACAATATCATACTAATACCATAATAAAGTTCAATATATAAGTAAGCTAAGCCTAACCTACCTGGACGCTGAAGAATGTTCGATAAAGTCTGCTAAATTGGGGGTTTTCCCTTCCAAGAAGCCTCCACATGATGAGTCACTATCAAAATAACAACCTACTCATAAATAAGAGAATAATGATACCCATATTTCATATAAATGATTCGAGTCCAAAATCGAGCTAAAAATCCCATATGGGGTCCGCTTACAGAATCATACATTTGAAACTGTCAAAACGTCCCTCAAGGCTCAAGGATCATTTACCCTTGAAAGTAGGTATATTCCAAGCTCCAACACATCCAAAATTAATCCAAAAATGAATTAGGGATTTAAACCCAAAATGAAGAATTTATTGAGAAATTTGACGAAACTTACAAGGATTAAGATGATGAAAAAGGCTTTGATGAACTCTCCAACCTCCTTTGATCTCCCAAGAATTTCCCCCTACCTCTATCTGTATCTCTCTAGGGCTTTTAATGCCCAACACTTAGAGAATAATGAGAGAAAAATGGGTGAAAAGGGGATTAAATGCACTGTAGGTACCGCTAAAGCAGTCCGAATATCTAGGCTGACCTCCACTAAAGTGGATAGGTGACGCTTAAGAGCACATCACTAAAGTAGTTGGGCCTCCACTTAAGCTAACTTGTGGGACTATCAAAGTAGTTCCTAAGCCGCTTAAGAGGTCACACCAGCTGAAGCAGCATCAGAACTTGGCAATATTTTTCCAAGTTTCCAATGGGTCCTTGAGATTCATTTGGAATCTCGTGAACGTAAACAAACTATGCTACCCTATTAAATTCGACATTCCAGAAATAATAAAACAATCAAAATTCCCATCCAGGGTCGTTTCGATGAAATATCTATCCCACACCCAAATGGCCATCACTTTTCACCCAATAGCCCAAAACGAGTCCAGAAGCCCCGGGACCCAGATCAAGTGTAACACCCCGTATATTTTCGAACCTATTTAATTACCGTAACATTCATGGAATTATTTAAACATGAGAAAGATGGTGGATCATACATTAGTGAGATGGGCTGAATTTAATTTTTGCAATTGGGCTCAAATGAGGCCCAAAAATCAAATAAAAGACATGGCCCAAAACAAATGGAAATGACCCATTCTTGTGACCAAGTCAACATAATATATTTATTGCTTAAGAGTGGATAAGGATGACTATAAAGTGGATATAAAAGTCACCAAAAATCAGATTTTATTCCACAAAAGACATGTCTCATTTCTAGAAAATTCCACAACATTTTTCTCTTCAACCAATCCCTAGGGCAACCATCATTGGGACAAGATCACTCCTTGGGAAGATTTGGTAAGTGCTTAATCTCATGGTTTAATATATTATATGCATGGAATATGGTGTAGATCATGTTGTTTATGTTGGTGAAGTGTGATAAGTTCACTATGTGTGAAACAATTTATGTTTGCTTAATCGGTGAAGGTTTTTGCCTTGTAAACTTGAAAATGGACTTGTGGTCTTGAAGGAAGTGAACTAGAGGGGTTAAATATTGACATGTGAGATGTGATTATATCCTTAACTTGTTTATTTCTTGAACATAATGTTTGGAATTGTTATTGCAAAATTGTGCATACATTTGGTGGTGTATTGAAGGAATAGTGTGGTTTTGGTGATGTTCATGTGTGTTGTGAAACCATGGATGATTTTTGGTATCCAAGATTATCTAAAATATGTCAAGAGAAGGTTAGTTATGATCATGGACCATTCATTGCATAAAAGGACCCAAAAAAGACCCTTTTTGGCCGAAACAGGCACCCGCCCTTGCAGACGAAGCACCTACAGGTGCAGGTGACTTTGCAGTGCCCCTGGACACTGCCAAGGGTCACCTGCGGATGCAGGTAGCTTTACAGGTCAGGCCAGAACCCCATTTTGGTTGTTTTTACATCTCTTTGACCCCCCAAAACCCCTATACCCTTAATGGATGCAATTATCAACTTATGGTACCTTTTAAATGAATATAAATGAGTATCCCGGAGGTATTTTGAATGGTATAAAATATGGGTTGTTGTTAATGTGTTATTGTGAAAGCTATCGAGTGACTTGACGGAGAAAAGGTAACGTAGTGTTAATGAGGAAGTGTAAAGGGTAAACTTGGTGTGAAATGTTATTGGTTTATGATATCTTGGTCAATGTTTAGAATGTTATGATATTGTTGGTTTGGTGATACACTAATTGGTAACGTAAGAGGGAGAAATGACATTATACGACAGTCACGTAACTCATTATCGTCGTATACACTTGTAAGGTAGTTGGTTGTGAACATGAGCTTCGTTATGTACTTGTGTTGTAGAGTAACACGTAAGGAAGGGGCTGGATTATTGTATTCACATATAGGACTATGTATTCATATTGAGAAGATAAGGTATGTAAGGCTACCCTTGCCGTATTCTTCTGCAGTAGATATTGTTCACATTGTCATAGTAGTTGTTCCATTTCGAAATATTCTAAGGTATGTCATTCAGGTTTGATATATATTGTTATCCACATGTTTCCTATTCATTGACCGATTGGAATTCATATGTATCTTATCCATGGACTGAAGTTCCTAAGCTCTCATAATGTTTTAACTACTAAAAGAAACTGTTTCAAGGAAAGTGACGATGTAAGGAGAATCTATTCATTCTTAAGTCACATATCCCTCATTCATTAGTCGTTGTTGTTCATGAGTTACATAATTATGGACATGGTTCCAAAGTCTCAATAATGTTATGTTCCACATTCTAATAGTGTTTTAACCACTAAGTATCAATCTCATGAAGTGAAGGAGTGAAGTAATGCATATATGTGTGATTCCAATAATGTCATGATCCTCAATGTATCAATCTTTCACAAGCGAATGTATCAATCTCTCAGAAGTAAGAAAAGAAGTAATGCATATTGTTGGTTGTAAGAGTATGGGTGGTAGCTCCAGAGGCATAAGCCTAGATCGAGCCGATCCCAAGATTTATTGGATCAGGGGATAGTCCTAGAGGCATAAGCCTAGGTCGGGCCGATCCTGACAGGTGATAGCTCTAAAAGTAATAACCTAGCTCAAGCCGAACCTAATATGTTACCCACTGATCAGTTGGGGCTCGGGTGCAATATGATATGAGTGATGATGAACAAATAATAGAAGTAAAAGAAAGAAATGAATGTAAGGTACACAGTTCCACATATGCAGATCAATGATTTATCCATATTGACTATGCTCTTTTATATTATTTCCGTTGAAGTATTATTGTGTCATACAATTTATTATAGCCTTACATACTTAGTACATTCTTCGTACTGACCCCCTTGGGGGGGGATCTTACCTTGCATGCTGTAGGCATAGGTGTTAGTGGACCTCCACAGTAGAGTACGGGTCATTTGCAGATTTTTGGTGAGCTCCAGTTGGTTGGGGGCTTTCTGAGTCATAGTGTACATTAATTTTGGTATTGTACATGTTGTACAAAGAGAGGACTTGTCCCGAATCTATCTTGGCTATGTATATGTATCTATAGAGGCTTTGTAGACATATGTGGGAAGAGGAATGTAAGAGATGCATGTCCAGTTTGACTTGATGGCCCTATTGGCCACGTTTTATATATATAATACATGTTTCCATGACTTCTGCATAGTTGTATGAGATACAACGACATTATTACAGAGGCATACATATGAATGTTCGTGAGCACAGGTTGGTTCTCTTGGGCCTTGTCGGCTTAGGGTGCCAGTCCAGCCCGAATGGGATTCGGGTTGTGACAAAAGTGGTATCAGAGCAGGTCGTCCTAAGGGTGTCTACAAAGCCGTGTCCGAGTAGAGTCTTGCTTATGGATGTGTTGCGCACCACATTTATAAGTAGGAGGCTACGGTACATTTAGGAATTGTTTATTTTCTTCACTTCTAGATAGTGCAATAGAGCCAAAGTTGTAGGTGGACGCATATGTACGCATTGACATTGGTTTTCTTTTGTAAAGTCAAATGTTGATTATCAGACAAAGTAAGGGTAAAGGTAGGTAGGTTGATATGCCTACCGAAGAAGAAATGAGTAAATCACCACCTGACCAAGTTAGTCGAGGTGGGGCTGACATGGAATTTATAATACGGGTTTCTTTTAGCCAAAAGGTAGAGAAGTACCCGCAGAACCACCTATAAATGCCACTGAACAGGATTTAAGAAATGTAGTGCATATGTTGACTTAGATAGTTGTTGTATAATGTCACGGACGAGCTGGCCTAATGATGAGTGATGATGGTGTGGATAGGGCAGCTAGTCGTTGAACACAGGATTTTTTGAAATTAAACCCTCCCACATTCATCGGGTCGGATCTGAATGAAGACCCACAGAACTTTATAGACCAAATCAAAAGAGCTCTAGATGTTATGCATATGACTGTGTATTGATGTACTTCCAGCTAGTTAGGAGGAATTTTAAACGGCATTCCTTGACCAGTACCTCCCATATGAGGTCTGAAAAAAGCTCATGCGGACTAATTGTTAAATCTTTGCCAAAGGACTATGAGTGTCAGAAAGTACAGTCTTTGGTTTAATTCTTTGGCTAGGTATGCTCCAAATGTGGTAGCTATTATGACCGATAGAGTGTATCGTTATGTGGACAGATGGATTGTACTATTACGGCCTTGAAAAGAGATATGGATATAGCCAGAATACATGCTTTTTCCATAGATAATAGAGGATCAGAGGCAATGGAAAAGGACACAAATATTTGAAGGAGGGTCGTCAAAGAGGGCTAGACCTATGGGACAGTTCAGGGCATCCTAAGGAGAATTTAGGTCTCGGGTGTTTAACAGACCGCCTAGACTATTATTTCCTTAGTCTATAGTAGATGTTCTACCTCGATCCCAAGGGTTTAGAGACAATTGGTTTAGGTAAAGAAGTGAGATTCAGGATTCATGGGCAATGGGGTATCAAGCACAAGAACGTAGAAAGTAGGAACCAACGGGAGTCTCCTCGTCAGCCGTGTTAGTATTGCGAAAGTTGTCATCTAGGTGAATATCGGTTGGGGTCGAATGTTTTTTGTTGGTGTGGTATGTCAGGCCATAAAATGAGGCTTCTCCTGATGTAACCACAGGTACCGTATACGTATTGATTGACCCATATTTGACACTAGCATATGTTATTTCATTAATTGCTGAAAATTCAAAAGAACACCAGAATTACTAGTTATGTCACATGAAGTCTATACATCAGTTGGTAAATTTATTGTAGTTAAAAGAGTATATCATAAGTGCATAGTAATTGTTTGTGGTCGCGCGACACTGGTTGATCTTATTGAGCTGGAAATAATGAAATTTTGATGTTATGAAGAGATTGTGCCATAGTAGATTGCCGAACTAAGAAGTTATATTATCGTTTTCCTCAAAAGAATTTTTTTGAATGGCCAGGGAAATGTGGGAGGCACCAAGAGGAAAATTTATTCCCCATCTTAAAGCAAAGAAAAGGATACTCTAAGGGATACATATGCCACATCATAAGAGTGAAAGATACTGATGTGATGCCACCAACTCTTCAATCAGTTCTGGTGGTAAATGAATTCCTCGATGTATGAGCTGGTATTAATGTGATGTCAGATACTCGACCTATTTTTATTTCTTCATATAGCATGGCCCCGGTAGAGTTACGGGAATGAAACGAGAAATTAAAAGACGTGATGAACAAGGGATTCATAAGACCTAGTACGACCCCTTGGGGTGCATCAGTGTTCACAGTACACAAAAAAAAATGGCACATTGAGAATGTGTGTTTACTATCGGCAACTGAATAAGGTGACAACGAAGAATACATGTCTTCTCCCTGGAGTTGATGACTTATTAATCGGTTATAGGGTGCCAAATTCTTCCTAAAGATTGACTTAAGGTCAGGAGATCATCAAGTAAGGGTCAGAGAAAATAAAGATAACCAAAATAAAGGTATGGTTGTTATGAATTCGTAGTTATGCCATTTGGGCTAACAAATGCACCAGTTGTGTTGGTGGGTTTGATAATTAGGGTGTTTAAGCCATCGCTAAGCGTATTTGTGATAATGTTTTAGATGTTACACTAGATTACTCAAGATCACAAAAAGACCATGTTAATCACTTGTGACAGATGTTATAGATTCTTTGTGACCGTAAGATATATGCAAGTTCTTTAAATACAAGTTTGGTCATAATCCATATCGTCCTTAGGAAACATTTTATAGAATGAATGAATTAGGATTAATATACACAAAAGGAGTGGCCAAGGCCTATGACACCTACAAAAATTTATAGCTTCCTTGAGTTTGCCAGTTATTACAGAAGAATTGTTAAAAAAAAAAAAAGCTTTCTGCCATTACCCTTCACAAAGCCAACACACAAAGTAACTAAGTTTCAGCGGAATGATGTATGTGAGAAAGTTTGCAAGAGCTAAAAGATGAATTGACTCCTACACCTGTACTAGTACCTCCCAAAGGCACATAAGAGTATGCAGTGTATTGTGATGTTTTAAAAGTTGGTGTGGGATGTGTATACATGCAGCACGACAATGTGATAGCGTATGCCTTAAGACAATTGCATCCACATAAGAGAAATTATCCCACATATGATTTTAAGTTAACAGTTGTGGCAATTTCTTATAATAGATGGCACCACTACTTGTATAAAACTTCAGGTGACAGAATTATAGTGTCAAATGTGACAGAATTTTCATTGGTATCTGGGATAAAGGAAAAGCAATATGTAAATCCTATTTTTAGTTCAATTGAAAAAGAATGTACAGCAAAGTTCGACAAAGGTATTTGAATAAACACAAGGGGGAGTACTTTAACGCCAATGTAGATTGTGTGTACCATGGTTTAACAGAGATGTCTTGGTAAGATTACATGAGAAGCACATTGTAGAACTTGTAGCTTAATGTCCAAGCGGTCACTGATTAACAGTATGACATCAGAAATCTGTATGTTTTATGCAATGTATTACCCTTTCAGTTTGGAAGCAGAACATGAATAACATGGATTTAATCACAGGGTTACCTCGTACACTGTGAAGGTTGATTCCATATAGGTAATAGTTGACAGGCTTACCGAGTCAGCGTATTTCCTACCAGTTAGGACCACCGATACAGCCAAACATTATGCAAAGTTGTATGTTACAGAGATAGTACGATTACATGGGATTCCACTCACTAATATATCAAACAGGAGAGCTCACTTTATTGCACAGTGTTGGAAGTCTTTTCATTAAAGCATGGGTACACAGATGGATATAAGTACTGCTTGTCATCCTCAGATGGATGGACAAACAGAACATATTATATGAACATTTGAAGATATTCCACGAGTTTTTACATTGGACTTTAAAGGTAGTTGGGATGAACATCTATCATTTATTGAAATTGCTTACAATAAAAGTATCAAAAGGCACCTTACGAAGCTTTATATGAAAGAAAATATAGATCATCAATTGGATGGGTTACAGCTGATGAAATTTGCTTTGCTCGGGTCAGATTTTGTTCATTACGCTATAGAGAAGGTTAAGGTGGTATAATAGTAGCTACAAGCTAACACAAGTCATATGCCGAGATCCATTGTTTTTATTGAAAGTGTATAAGTTAGGGAGGATCTCACTTATGAAGATATATATTGCTATTCTAGATGGATAAGTGAAAAGATTAAGATATAAAGAAGTAGCTTTGGTAAAGGTACAGTGGAGAAATCGACAAGTACAGGGAATCACTTGGGGAGCCAAAGAAATGATGAAGTCAAAGTACCCGTAACTGTTTCAAACTAGGGAGAAAGTTCAAGGTGTGGAATTGGAATAATAACAAGGAAGTATCCGTAAGTATTATATATATATATATATATATATACTCCCTCTGTCCCATTTTATGTGTCGCTATTTCCTTTTTGGTCCGTCCCAAAAAGAATGTAATCTTTTCTTATTTGGCGACAATTTAATAACATCATCCCCATTTTATCCTCACTGGGTCCCACTTAATAATAAAAGACAACTAAAAGAAAAACATTAAAGTGACTTTAATAGGGGCAATTTTGTAAACTTTACAAAGTCATCATTTATTTCTTAAACTCCGTGCCCGGTCAAAAGGCGACACATAAAATGGGACGGAGGGAGTATATATATATATATATATATATATATATATGTTAATATAGAGATGCATAGGATGTACATGAGATGATGCTATTAACATTCGAGGATGAATGTTTCCAAGGGGTGAAGAATGTAACACCCCGTATGTTTCCAAACCTATTTAATTACCGTAACATTCATGGAATTATTTAAACATGAGAAAGATGGTGGATAATACATTAGTGAGATGGGCTGAATTTAATTTTTGCAATTGGGCTCAAATGAGGCCCAAAAATCAAATAAAAGACATAGCCCAAAACAAATGGAAATGACCCATTCTTGTGACCAAGTAAACATAAAATATTTATTGCTTAAGAGTGGATAAGTATGACTATAAAGTGGCTATAAAATTCACCAAAAATCAGATTTTATTCCACAAAAGACATGTCTCATTTCTAGAAAATTTCACAACATTTTCTCTTCAACCAAACCCTAAGGCAACCATCTTTGGGACAAGATCACTCCTTGGGAAGCTTTGGTAAGTGTTTAATCTCATGGTTTAATATATTATATGCATGTAATATGGTGTAGATCATGTTGGTTATGTTGGTGAAGTGTGAGAAGTTCACTATGTGTGAAACAATTTATGTTTGCTTAATCGGTGAAGGTTTTTGCCTTGTAAACTTAAAAATGGACTTGTGGTCTTGAAGGAAGTGAAATTGAGGGGGTCAATATTGACATGTGAGATGTGATTATAGCCTTAACTTGTTTAATTCTTTTACATAATGTTTGGAATTGTTATTGCAAAATTGTGCATAGATTTGGTGGTGTATTGAAGGAATAGTGTGGTTTTGGTGATGTTCATGTGTGTTGTGAAACCATGGATGATTGTTGGCATCTAATATGATATAAAATATGTCAAGAGAAGGTTATTTATGATCATGGACCATTCAGTGCATAAAAGGACCCAAAAGAGACCCTTTTTGGCCGAAACGGGCACCCGCCCTCGCAGACAAAGCACCTGCGGGCGCAGGTGACTTCGCAGGTGCCCCTGGACACTGCCAAGGGTCACCTGCGGATGAAGATCATCCACCTGCGGGTTACACACAATATAATTAAGTCACTCTTGTTTCAGGGAAGTTGGTGGAAGAAAAAGTGGATACAATCCTTTTGATAAAAAGGGACAACACACTTGGCACCCTGTAACGGTTCAAACAAATCGTCAATTTGTAAGAGGGAATATATATATATATATTTTTCTCGAGCATTACTCTGTGCAGTTTCCAATAGTGAGTATACGTTCTCAAGTACCATTTCACTTTTGTTTTCCATATTCACACGGATGCGCCCCAAAGGACATATTTGGTCTTATGTATCTCTTGTCCACCAAATCTTTTAATTGCTCTGTTTAATTCCCATAGCTTTAGTGAAACCATGTTAAAGAGAAATAAGCGAAAGGCCTAGAATCACATCAATAGTAAACTCTACGTCCCATTCCAGGAGTAATCCTGGAACTTCATCGGGAATTATATCAAGAAAGTGATTGACCACCGAAACCTCTTGAGGACTTGGTGGTTTCACATCAATCTCTCGCTCTCAAACTAGCACTGGCATACATACCCCCTTGGATATCAATTAAGATAGACAAATAAAAGTTTCCTTGGTTCCCCCACATTACTCTTCCACTCAGGATCATGTTCTTATGGACAGTGAAAATATACCTTCTTAGCCCGACAATCTACCGTGGCATAACAAGAAACCAACAAATCCTTCCCATTACTAACATCAATATCCATTAGTTTCGATTCAACCAACCAATATCACTACTACACACGGTTACCACACAATCATGATGCACTCTTCTAGCTACAATAAATTCACCTTTTGGTGTAGATTCCCCAAATAGGTTAACTAAAAATTCTAGTGTCCTTTTTACAAAATTTGTCTCTTCAACCATCAATGGAGTAACATATGATAGGGTAAAACCCAAATCAATCAATGTAAAGACGTCACGTAAAAATAAACAGATCATATACCTGTTGCGTTATCAGGAGAAGCCTCAAATTTCTGTTGATCCGCCACGGTGTAGGTACTGCCCTGAATGCCACTAGAACTAGATGCTCCTCTATCACTTCTTCCATGACCAACAGCTTGTGCACCTCTACCTAGAGGAGGCAGAGATGATTTCGATGCGACGGTTGGTCCCGTGGGTCGTGCCATGCCACCTGTGTTCCTTTGTGGACACCCATTTCCCACATGCCCTGGCATGCCGCAAAAATAACAAACATTCATTCCCACCCGAAATTCACCTGCATGAACTCTCCCACAGCACTGGCACAACCGACGATAAAACCTCGGGCGTCTCATACTTCCTTATGCTTGGTACCCCACTGTCCGTAAGCCCTGAATCTCACCTCCTTGCCCAAACTGGTTACTTCTAAACCCTTGGAATAGAGGGGGGAGTAATTGTTGTGGTATGTGTAAATGATGGCCTAAGTGGTGTGTGAGAAACCCTAGTCCCAAATCCCCATCGGGATGCCCTAGTTTGTCCCATGGGTTTAGCCTTTTTTGACGATCTTTCTTCCAATTCTTTCATCCTCTCCCTCTGCCTCTGTCCCTCTTTCTGCTGCACAAGAGTTTGTCTTTGAGCTTGTGCAGCAACTACACGGGTCAATATTTGTACTTCACTCATCAAATCCTGCTCAATAGTATCAACAGGCAGTTCTGAAGATACTTCTCTTCTTCTCATCTCTTCCGGAGCTGGGAAAGTAGAAGAAGCCCATGATGCAAAGTCAGTATCAGCTCCACCTTGACTAGCTTGGTCAGGTGGTGGTCTACTCAATCCCTCTCCGATAAGCGTAACAACCTGCTTACCCTTGCCTTTATCTCTCCTTGTCATCGGCAGTTTCTATATCAAAGAAAACCAATTACCATGGTCAGACATAATCTAACTTACAACACTGGCTCAATTGCACGATCTAGGAATGAAGAAAAGAAACAATACCCTAAATGTCCCGTAGCCTCCTACTTATAAATGTGGTGCACAACACATCGATAAGTAAGACTCTACTCAAACACGGCTTTGTAGACACCCTTAGAACGACCTGCTCTGATACCACTTTTGTCACGACCCGAAATCCCATTCGGGCCAGACTGGCACCCGAAGCCGATATGGCCCGAGAGAACCAATCTTTGCTTATCAACACTCGTATGCATCTCCTTGTATGGACCTTATTATACCTCATGAAACTATGCGGAAGTCATGGATATGGAAACATATGCCATATATATATATATCAAATTTGGTCGTTGGGGCCATTAACCCAAAATAAGCGTACATATATTACATTCTGTTCCCACATAAGTCTACAAAAGCCTCTACAGATACATAGCTATGACAAACCTAGAGTCGGGACAACACCCCGCTCTATAATCATATACAATACCAAAATACATGTACATAGCAACTCAGAAAGCCCCGAACCAACTGGAGCTCACCAAAAGTCGGCGAAAGGCCTGCAACCTACGGTGGAGGTCTACTAGTACCTACGCCTGCAGCAAGTAAGGTAAATCCCCCAAGAGGGGTCAGTACAGAGAATGTACTGAGTATGTAAGGCCATATGAAACTGTCTTAAATACATAACTAGAATAAAAATGTAAGAGGATAAACAATGTGAATAACCCATCGATTTCCATATGTGGAACCATGTAGCTTACATAAATTAAGTTCTTCTCTTTATGGTTTATTCCTCATCGCTCATATCATAATGTACCCGGGCCCCAACTGATCAGTGGGTCTTAACATAACATAACATTATGTTGTGATCCGCTCGAGCTAGGACTTTTCCTCTAGAGCTTCCACCCATAAATAAATATATATTGGGATCGGCTCGAGCTAGGCTTATGTCTCTAGGGCTGCCACCCATACCAATATATGAGGTTCGACTCGAGCTAGGTTATTACCCCTAGAGCTGGCCCCTGTCAGGATCGTTCCGATCTAGGATTAGGCCTCTAGGACTGCCCCTGATCCAACAATCTCGGGATCGGCTTGAGCTAGGCTTTTTGCCTCCAAAGCTACCACCCATACTTGATCATTGACCACCAACAGATATGAATTATTATATTTCTTACTTTTGAGAGATTGAGTCATCCACTTATGAGAGATTGATACAATCAGTTATGAGAGATTAACGTATATATATATAGCCACAACATTTTTGGAAGCTCAAGAACACAACATGATTGGGACTTTTGAAGCCTGTCCATAATTATGAAACTCATGAACAACCATGATTAATGAATGAAGAATATGTGACTTAACAATAGATAACGTTATTGAAACCATTATACACAAGTCAATGAACAAGAGGTATGTGTATAACCACTATTGGCACTTTGGAACATAACCTTTTTGGGCATTTGGAGCATTGACCAATGATTATGAGACATACAATTCCCAATTGATCAATAAGTAGGAAATATGTGATAATAACCATTTCTAACCGGATATAGAATACCTTAGCACATTTCGGGATGGTACAAATGTAATGTCAATGTGAATACTATTTGCCGCAGAAAGATACGGACAGAGTAACCTTACATACCTTGTATTCTCAATACAAATATACAATCTTAGATGTGCATACAATGGTCCCGCTCCTTCTTTATGTGTCACTCTACAACACAAATACATAATGGAATTGACATTAACCACCAACTACCTTACAAACGCATATAACGTCAATGAGTTACATATTTGCCTTTAAACATGCCATTTCTACTTGACAAAACCATTGATGAAATAATTATACCAAAAATCCCACAATATTCCCAACATTGACCAATACATGATAATCAATACATTTCACCACAACACTTCTCATTTACACTTTCTTATCCACACCACACCACAAATAATCCATCAAATTACCTTAATACACCTCATAGCACATATCGGCCAAAATCCCACAATTTACACTTATAGAAAAATAACAAGTTTAATAACAAAATCACACCATACATGTTCATATTTTATCCATACCATGCTCTTTCATCAAATTCACAAGTCATAAATCAAGTTACAATTCCATGGATATCACATCTTTTACCAAAAACACAAAACACCATATTCAACACCTGCAAGCATAACCAACATGATTTACATACTCTCCTATGCATATAATATGTTAATACATAAGAATAATCACTTACCTAAGCTTGAGAAATGATGATCTTTCTCCAAAAGTTGTCTTTGAGCTTTTAGGGTTTGAGAGAAAAATGATTGAAAAAATATCTAAAAGGCATGAGATTTCCAAATGACCAACAATAAGATTTTTGGCCCTTTATATAGTCCCTTCAATCCATCCTTATCCACTCTGTGGCATTACATGTGGTGTTCTAGAAGATCATGGCAAGAATGGGTCTTTTAACCCATTTTGGCCCATGCCTTCTTTTCATTTTTGGGCCCTTTTTGGCCCAATTCACTTAATCCAATAAAATCAATAATTTCTCATGTTTAAATCATCTCATACATGTTACAAAAATATTCCCACTCATTCTATTCATATCCATAGCCTCAATCCCAAAAACAAGAGATTCTAGCCACGTATGACTTATTTTGACCACAAGGGTAAAATCGTCATTTTGATGCCAAATTTGTTCTCGACTAACTTTATCATAACAATATAATAATTTACTCATTTCATGTATATTCTCATGATTTTAGAAGAAATGTGGCAAAAATCAACTCGGTACGCCTCCGGGTACCCTTGGGACTTAAGAAAATTTCCAACTTTCGAAAAATGGAAAAACCAGCCTGGCACGCCCTTGGGAGAGCCAACTTGATTCAGATGGGCTAAAAATTTTAGCCCAGAGCAGCCTGGTACGCCCTCTGGCGCGCCTGTGCCTTAATTTTTCCAAAAATTTTGTTTTTCGACTTTTCTTTGCGGGTTTGGTTAGATACTTCAAGTCCTATTCTTTAACTTACTTCTTAAACTTAATATCCTTTGTTTAGAGGTCCTCTTAGCCCTATTTTTAACCCCACAAATGCTCCACAAAAATCATAAAACAACTCCTATGAAAGGCTAATCACATGTACGAGGCCAAATTTCAATTTTCTCATCGTTAACATTACCAAATTCATACTTATAGGTCTCGACACCTACGTAACCATTATTAAATGTCTTCAAGTAGGGTTGGGAAGGTACGGGGTGTTACATTCTTCCCCCCTTAGAAAGATTCGTCCTCGAATGTTAGTAACATCGTCTCATGTACATCCCATGCATCTCTATCTTAACATATATTCACATATACACATAATATTTATGGATACTTCCTTGTTATATGCCAACTCCATACCTTGAAATTTCTCCCCACGTTTGAAGTAGTCACGAGTACTCTGACTTCCTTATTTCTTTGGCTCCCTACATGATTCGGTTTCTCCACTGTACTTTTACCAAAGCTATTACTATTTTCTTTTCATCTTCCCACTTATCCATAGAGGATGGCAATATATATCCTTATGACATCCCGCATAGCTTGGACATAATGGATCTCAGCATATGACTTGTTTTAGCGTGTAGCTACTATAGTACCATATTACCCTTGTCTATAGCATAGTGAACAAACTCTAGCCCCAAATAAAGCAGTTTCACTCGGTGTAAATCACCCAATAGATGGTTTAAACTTCCTTTTACATCAACCTTCATAAGATACCATTTTGATACTTAACCATTAGCTATCATGATACACACATTAAATAAGGGTAGATGATCATCCCAACTACCTTTTAAGTCTCTCGTACAGGTTCATAGTATACCTTCAAGTGTTTGGATGGTATATTATGGTTGTTCCGTTCGTTCTGAGGGTGAAAAGCTATACTCAACTCACTTATGTGCCCAACCTTTTCTGAAAAGAAACTTCCAAATTGAGCTCCCTTGCCTAATATACTAAAGTTCAGAACTCCGTATAGTTGTACTTCCTCTGTAATAGACAACTTCGCATATTCTTCAGCCTTGTAAGTGGTTTTGAAAGACAACATGTGTGATATGTAGGTAAACCTGTCAGCTATCTCTCATGTGGAATCAAATTCTTAAAATGTATGAGACAACCCTTATTTGCATGAGGCAATCTTGCGATAAAATCCATGTTAACCATGTCTTATTTTAAACTGGAAAATGTATACATGGCATATAATACCCCCAGGTTTTTGATGCTCTGCTATTACCCATTGACAATTTGGTCAAGGAGTTACAAATTCTATAATGTTCTTCTTCTTTATATCGCCTCACCAATGCCTTCTTACCAAACCATGGTACATTTTGGTTTCTCCTGAATAAATTAGAATACCGTAAATGATGTGCTTTGGTTATAATTCATTTCATTGGTCCATCTATATTTGGTATACCTGATCTACCTTGATATTGAAATAATCTCTTATACATAAGGTCAAATCTCATCGAACCTTGTGATACGTTCTCTTTCGCCAAACTAAAAAATAGGATTCGCATGTTGCTTTTCCTTCACTTCTACGAATTAAGGCTTGACCGCATTTTGCGCTATAACCCTTTGATCTGGAATCTCTAGTAAATGCACTACCAAACTGTTTAATTAATATGCAGACCCTCAACTATACCTTGTGTCCCCATGAACCGACCATTAGTCCTTCCTAGTGCTTTGTGGCTTAACGCATCAACCACCGCATTTACGCTTCCCGAATATGATCTCAGTATCTTATCTTAATCTCTTAATAACTTGAGTCATCTTCCCTACCTTAGATTTAAGTTCCTCTGTTTAAAGTATACGCAGATTCTTATGATCAATAGATATATATAAATATGAACCCTAAGTAGTGGTGTCATACCTTCAAATAAATACCACAACTGTTACATCAAAGTCATGTATGATAGAGTTTCCCTCATATGGCCGCAACTGTCATGAGGCATACGCTGTTATCTTATCATGCTGCATTAACACACGTCCGAGGTCAACCCCGAAAGCATCACAATATATTACATAACCTTTTTGCCTTCGAGAAATACTAAAACTGATGTAGAAGTTAATTTATCTTTCAACTCTTGGGAACTTTGCTCGCATGCATCGCTCTACTGAAACCTAATTGTCTTGTGTGTAAACTCTCTTCTCTTTTTTTTTTTTTTTTCACCGTATCTTTCTTTTGCGTACCGACCTTTATTCCTTCTTCCTATACAATGTAACCCAAGAACGCTATAGATATATCCAAAATTTACATTTAGAAAACTTCTATAACACTTGTTGTACATGATTAATGAAGTCCTCTTGTGGCCTCAAATAAACCAGAATATCATCCTTGAACACAGGCACCAATACATCCAAGAATAGTTTGACCACCCTATTCACCTAATCCATAACAACAACTGGTACATTTGTCAGTTTCAATGACATAACTAAGAATCGTAATAGTCCGACCGTGTTCAAAAGACTGTATTGGGTATATCTTTGTTTCTAACTCTGACTTTGGTGATAACCCGGTCTCAAGTCACTCTTGTTTCAGGGAAGTTGGTGGAAGAAAAAGTGGATACAATCCTTTTGATAAAAAGGAACAACACACTTGGCACCCTGTAACTGTTCAAACAAATCGTCAATTTGTAAGAGGGAAAATATATATATTTTTTTTTCTCGATCATTACTTTGTGCACTTGCCAATAGTCAGTATACTTTCTCAAGTACCATTTCACTTTTGTTTTCCATATTCACACGGATGCGCCCCAAAGGACATATTTGGTCTTATGTATCTCTTGTCTACCAAATCTTTTAATTGCTCTGTTTAATCCCCATAGCTTTACTAAAATCATGTTATACGGAGAAAGAGAAATAAGCGGAAGGCCTGGAATCACTTCAATAGTAAACTCTACTTCCCGTTCCGGGAGTAAGCCTGGAACTTCATCGGGAATTATATCAAGAAAGTGATTGACCACCGGAACCTCTTGAGGACTTGGTGGTTTCACATCAATCTCTCGCTCTCAAACTAGCACTGGCATACATACCCCCTTGGATATCAATTAAGATAGACAAATAAAAGTTTCCTTGGTTCCCCCACATTACTCTTCCACTCAGGATCATGTTCTTATGGACAGTGAAAATATACCTTCTTAGCCCGACAATCTACCATGGCATAACAAGAAACCAACAAATCCTTCCCATTACTAACATCAATATCCATTAGTTTCGATTCAACCAACCAATATCATTACTACACACGGTTACCACACAATCATGATGCACTCTTCTAGCTACAATAAATTCACCTTTTGGTGTAGATTCCCCAAATAGGTTAACTAAAAATTCTAGTGTCCTTTTTACAAAATTTGTCTCTTCAACCATCAATGGAGTAACATATGATAGGGTAAAACCCAAATCAATCAATGTAAAGACGTCACGTAAAAATAAACAGATCATATACCTGTTGCGTTATCAGGAGAAGCCTCAAATTTCTGTTGATCCGCCACGGTGTAGGTACTGCCCTGAATGCCACTAGAACTAGATGCTCCTCTATCACTTCTTCCATGACCAACAGCTTGTGCACCTCTACCTAGAGGGGGGAGTAATTGTTGTGGTATGTGTAAATGATGGCCTAAGTGGTGTGTGAGAAACCCTAGTCCCAAATCCCCATCGGGATGCCCTAGTTTGTCCCATGGGTTTAGCCTTTTTTGACGATCTTTCTTCCAATTCTTTCATCCTCTCCCTCTGCCTCTGTCCCTCCTTCTGCTGCACAAGAGCTTGTCTTTGAGCTTGTGTAGCAACTACACGGGTCAATATTTGTAATGCACTCATCAAATCCTACTCAATAGTATCAACGGGCAGTTCTGAAGATACTTCTCTTCTTCTCAGCTCTTCCAGAGTTGGGAAAGTGGAAGAAGCTTGTGATGCAAAGTCAGTATCAGCTCCACCTTGACTAGCTTGGTCAGGTGGTGGTCTACTCAATCCCTCTCCGATAAGCGTAACAACCTGCTTACCCTTGCCTTTATCTCTCCTTGTCATCAACAGTTTCTATATCAAAGAAAACCAATTACCATGGTCAGACATAATCTAACTTACAACACTGGCTCCACTGCACGATCTAGGAATGAAGAAAAGAAACAATACCCTAAATGTCCCGTAGCCTCCTACTTATAAATGTGGTGCACAACACATCGATAAGTAAGACTCTACTCAAACACGGCTTTGTAGACACCCTTAGAACGACCTGCTCTGATACCACTTTTGTCACGACCCAAAATCCCATTCGTGCCGGACTGGCACCCGAAGCCGATATGGACCGAGAGAACCAATCTTTGCTTATGAACACTCATATGCATCTTCTTGTATGGACCTTATTATACCTCATGCAACTATGCAGAAGTCATGGATATGAAAACATATGCCATATATATATATATCAAACTTGGTCGTTGGAGCCATCAACCCAAAATGAGAGTACATATATTACATTTTTTTCCCACATAAATCTATAAAAGCCTCTACAGATACATAGCTATGACAAACCTAGAGTCGGGACAACACCCCGCTCTATACTCATATACAATAACAAAATACATGTACATAGCAACACAGAAAGCCCCGAACCAACTAGAGCTCACCAAAAGTCGGTGAAAGGCCTGCAACCTACGGTGGAGGTCTACTAGTACCTACGCCTGCAGCAAGTAAGGTAAATTCCCCAAGAGGGGTCAGTACGGAGAATGTACAGAGTATGTAAGGCCATATGAAACTGTCATAAATACATCACTAGAATAAAAATGTAAGAGGATAATCAATGTGAATAACCCATCGATTTGCATATGTGGAACTATGTAGCTTACATAAATTAAGTTCTTCTCTTTATGGTTTATTCCTCATCGCTCATATCATAACATACCCGGGCCCTAACTGATCAGTGGGTCTTAACATAGCATAATATTATGTTGGGATTGGCTCGAGCTAGGACTTTGCCTCTAGAGGTGCCACCCATAAATAAATATATATTGGGATCGGCTCGAGCTAGGCTTATGCCTCTAGAGCTGCCACCCATACCAATATATCAGGTTAGGCTCGAGCTAGGTTATTACCCCGAGAGCTTTCCCCTATCAGGATCATTCCGAGCTAGGCTTATGCCTCTAGGACTGCCCCCTGATCTAATGATCTCGGGATCGGCTTGAGCTAGGCTTTTTGCCCCCAAAGCTATCACCCATACTTGATCATTGACCACCAACAGCTATGAATTATTATATTTTTTACTTTTGATAGATTGAGTCATCCACTTATGATAGATTGATACAATTAGTTATGAGAGATTAACGTATATATACATAGCCACAACATTTTTGGAAGCTCAAGAACACAACATGATTGGGACTTTTGAAGCCTATCCATAATTATGAAACTCATGAACAACCATGATTAATCAATGAAGAATATGTGACTTAACAATAGATAACGTTATTGAAACCATTAGACACAAGTCAATGAACAAGAGGTATGTGTATAACCACTATTGGCACTTTGGAACATAACCTTTTTGGGCTTTTGGAGCATTGACCAACGATTATGAGACATACAATTCCCAATTGATCAATAAGTCAGAAATATGTGATAATAACCATTGCTAACCGGATATATAATACCTTAGCACATTTTGGGATGGTACAAATGTAATGTCAATGTGAATACTATTTGCCGCAGAAAGATACGGACAGAGAAACCTTACATACCTTATATTCTCAATACGAATATACAATCTTAGATGTGCATACAATGGTCCCGCTCCTTCTTTATGTGTCACTCTACAACACAAATACATAACGGAATTGACATTAACCACTAACTACCTTACAAACGCATATAACGTCAATGAGTTACATGTTTGCCTTTAAACATGCCATTTCCACTTGACAAAACCATTAATGAAATCATTATCCCAAAAATCCCACAATATTCCCAACATTGACCAATACATGATAATCAATACATTTCACCACAACACTTCTCCTTTACACTTTCTTATCCACACCACACCACAAATAATCCATCAAATTACCTTAATACACCTCATAGCACATATCGGCCAAAATCCCACAATTTAAACTTATAGAAAAATAACAAGTTTAATAAAAAAAACTCACACCATACATGTTCATATTTTATCCATACCATGCTCTTTCATCAAATTCACAAGTCATAATTCAAGTTACAATTCCATGGATATCACATCTTTTACCAAAAACACAAAACACCATATTCAACGCCTCCAAGCATAACCAACATGATTTACATACTCTCCCATGCATATAATATGTTAATACATAAGAATAATCACTTACCTAAGCTTGAGAAATGATGATCTTGCTCCAAAAGTTGTCTTTGAGCTTTTAGGGTTTGAGAGAAAAATGATTGAAAAAATATCTAAAAGGCATGAGATTTCCAAATGAACAAAAATCAGATTTTTGGCCCTTTATATAGGCCCTTAAATCCATACTTAGCCACTCTATGGCATTACATGTGGTGTTCTAGAAGGTCATGGCAAGAATGGATCTTTTGACCCATTTTGGCCCATGCCTTCTTTTCATTTTTGGGCCCTTTTTGGCCCAATTCACTTAATACAATAAAATCAATAATTTCTCATGTTTAAATCATCTCATATGTTTTACAACAATATTCCCACTCATGCTATTCATATCCATAGCCTCAATCCAAAAAAAAAAGTGATTCTAGCCACGTATGGCTTATTTTGACCACAAGGGTAAAATCGTCATTTTGATGCCAAATTCGTTCTCGAGTAACTTTATCATACCAATATAATACTTTACTCATTTCATGTATATGCTAATGATTTTAGAAGAAACGTGGCAAAAATCGGCTTGGTACGTCTCCGGGTACCCTTGGGACTTAAGAAAATTTCCAACTTTCGAAAAATGGAAAAACCAGCCTGGGCGTGCCAGTTTGCTGCCTCTAGGCTAAAAATTTTAGCCCAGAGCGGCCTGGCACGCCCTCTGGCGCGCCTGTGCCTTAATTTTTCTAAAAATTTTGTTTTTCGACTTTTTTTCGCGGGTTTGGTTAGATACTTCAAGTCCTATTCTTTAACTTACTTCTTAACCTTAATATCCTTTGTTTAGAGGTCCTTTTAGACCCGTTTTGACCCCCACAAATACTCCACAAAAATCACAAAACACCTCCTATGAAAGGCTAATCACATGTACAAGGCCAAATTGTAATTTTCTCATCATTAACATTACCAAATACATACTTATAGGTCTCGACACCTACGTAACCATTATTAAATGTCGTCAAGTAGGGTTGGGAAGGTACGGGGTATTATAGGAGTGAACTGATCCCTCAGGCCCCTATGACGGATGCGAGGCATATACTTCTCTAAGAAAGACTTGGAGAACTGATTCCACTCCATAGAGGGAGATCCAGCTGGCCTGGAATCAAGATAACCTCTCCACCAATGTCTAGATACCGAGTCTAACTAAAAAGTGGTGTAGTCAACCCCATGAGCCTCATCTAGGCCAAAATTATGGAGCCTATCATAGCAAGCAGTCAAGAACTCAAATGCAGCCTCGCCCGGAGCCCTTGTAAACCTCGGTGGAGTCAATCTTAGAAATCTACCCAATGTCTTTTGCTCCTCAACAGACATAGCAGGATGGGTGGCTACCAGCTGAGCAACTATCGGTGCTGGAAGGATCTCAACTCTGGAAGCCACAGCTATAGGCTATGCCCCTACACCTGTACCACTCTGATCCGTAGACTGTGCACCATCAGATGGTGCACCACCAACTAATTCCAATAACTGGACCAAGGTATCTCTGAGCAATGAAGAAAAAATAAACCCCGGTGGCGCCTAGGCTGCCCCTTAGCCCACCAATGGCTGGAGTGGCAAAAACTATGGCTCGAGAGCAATAGCAGGATCTGGTAATGGCTTCCTATCCTGACCCCTATCTGGGGATGTAGCTCTATCCTGGCCTCGACCTCTGGGTCAGCCACATCCTCTGGCGGGTGCCCTAGTCGTAGGCTTGGGATCCTCATCACCGGTCGTAGTGGTGTGCATCCTGACTATCTGCGAAAGAGTGAAACAATTAGAACCTTAGAAACCAACACAGACTCAATGCACGAAACGAATAAAGAAAGTGAAGTCATCCTAAGAATGTCCTATAACCACCCGTAGATAAGACACTGATGTCATCGCTCTGATTTATGGGACTCTACTAGACACTTGCTCTTGTACAACTAATACCAGTAAACCTAGGCTCTGATACCAATTTGTCATAACCCATTTTTGGAGTCATGATGGCACGTACCATAATCCACCAGTAGGTAAGCCAAACCGTAGCCCAAAAGGACCAGTAATGGGCTAAAAGGTGAAAGACAGGATAAATACCAGAAAATAAGCATAAAATAAGATCGAAGGCAATATGAATATGAATACGATCCTAAAATACCAAAAAGAAAAGAGGAAGAACAAACGAAACATCCCACGACCTTGTAAGGCTAGTACAACAGCCACTAATTGAAAGAATAAGAGTACTAGTAGTATCAATATACAGATAGTCTCAAATGTAAAGACTATCCCAAAATCAAGGAAGGAGATGGTATCAGCTCTAGCTCTGAAAGCTCACCCTATCTCTGGATCTCATAAGCAAGCTAGAAGGAGTATCAACGATGACAACTAGTACTAGAATCTGTATAAAAATAGGATGCAGAAGTGCAGTATGAGTACCAAAACAATGGGTATGTAGTAGGCATCATCGACCGACTTAGCTAAATCATGACAAAAGCATAATAAAATGTGAGAATGTAAGCTAAGTCAAAGAGAAAGGGGAAAACCTGAGATCATGCTCCAACACGAAAATAAATAATTAAACATGTGATACCATAATTAAAGTTAACTAATTATAACCTAAATAGGCCCCCATAATCCTAGAAGGTTCAATCAAGAAAAGACTAACCTAAACGAGCCCCCATAAACCCGATGGATACAATCAAGAGGAGATCTATAGACACTATGCATGATATAACCAATTAATAATCCCATATCCATGAAACCATTTGTACTACAAAATGCCATACTCAAACCAGATTCACAATATCATAGATAAACCATAAAGTTTTGGGCTCGAACCAGTCTTTAACACCATAGCCATATCATAGATGCCAAACTCGAACTGGTCTTTAACACCATAACCATATCATAGATGATGCACTTGAACCGGTCTTTAACACCATAAACATATCATAGATGCCGTACTCAAACCGGTCTTTAACACCATAACCATATCATAAATGCCAAACTCTAACCGGTCCATAACACCATAACCATAGCATAGATGAACGACTCGAATCGGTCTTTAACACCATAACCATATCATAGATGCCAGAATCAAACCATTCTTTAACACCATAACCATATCATGGATGCCAAATTTGAACCGGCATTATTGTACCATAATTAAATAGTATAAGGCCGGACTTGAACTGGTATAATAGAGAATAGTCACAATAACTAGCCTAGCCCCAAAATAGGTGAATACTATATAGCCTAAGGTTCAATATTAATTATAATGCTGAAAACAAAGGCCTCCAAAGTCTACAAGGAGCTAAAATAGATTGCACAACCTTAACGAGGGCCGACGGGGCCTTTATCAAAATCCAAAAGTCCATACTAAGGTGATTACTACTCGAAAAAGACTAAGTCTCAAAACTTCCACTACAAGTTATTACATAAGTCTAAATAAAGCCTAAAAGCATCATTTGACTTAAACAAAGGGTAAGTGGGTCGATTCTACCCCCGAAACGGCTCACAAATCGGCCAAATAAATCAAACTTTACTAACTAAGCGAGCAAACCATAATTTTCAACCCAAAACTAGCACAATATCAAACTAATACCATAATAAAACTCAATATATAAGTAAAGTAAGCCTAGCCTACCTGGACGCCGAAGAATGCTCGATAAAGTCTGCTAAATTAGGGCTCTTCCCTTTCTAGAATCCTCCGTAAGATGCCACACCGTCAAATAACAACCTACTCATAAATACGAGAGTAATGATACCCATATTGCATATAAATGGTTTGGGTCAGAAATTGAGATAAAAATCCCATGTGGGCCCGCTTACAAAATCATACATTTGAAATCGTCAAAATATCCCTTAAGGCTCAAGGATTATTTACCCTTGAGAATGGGTAAATTCCAAGCTCCAACACATCAAAAATGAACCCATAAATGAATTAGGAATTTAAACCCAAAATGAAGAATTTATCGATAAATTAGACGGAACTTACAAGGATTAAGATGAGGAAAAAGGCTTTGACAAACTCTCCAACCTCCCTTGATCTCCCAAGAATCTCCCTCTCTCTCTCTCTCTCTATCTCTGTATGGCTTTTAGTGCTCAACACTTAGAGAATAATGAGAGAAAAATGAGTGAAAAGGGGATTAAATACACTGCAGGTATCGCTAAAGTGGCCACTCCACTGCTAAAGTGGTCATCACTTAAGCAACAACCCACTGCTAAAGCGGTCTGAAGACCTGGGTTGACCTCTGCTAAAGCGAACTGGTGACGATTAAGCACACCCCACTAAAGCTTTAGGGTCTCTGCTTAAGCGAACTCGCTGGACCAGTGCCCAGATGCTAAAGCGGTCCGAAGACCTGGGTTGACCTCCAGTAAAGCGGACTGGTGACGATTAAGCACACCCCGCTAAAGCTATAGGGTCTCCGCTTAAGCGGACTCGCTGGACCAGTGCCCAGATGCTAAAGCGGTGTCCAAGCCGCTAATGTGGCTTCTGCTTAAGCGGCCAAATGCCCGCTTAAGCAGTCGTACCAGCTGAAGCAGCATCAGCACTTGGCACTATTTTACCAAGTTTCCAATGGGTCCTCGAGATTCATTCGAAATCCCGTGAACGCAAACAAACTATGCTACCCTATCAAATTCGACATTTCAGACTCAACGACATATTCAAAATTCCATGCAGGATCATTTCAGAAAAATATGGGTCCCACACCCAAATCGTCGTTTCATCACTTTCCACCCAATATCCTAAAATGATTTTTGAAAACCTCGAGACCCATACCAAGGGTCCCCTTAGACTAAAATCGATGTTCCGAAGCTGATGGAACTGTCAGAATCGGTATATGAGGTCGTTTACCTAAAGTTTAGGCCCGGTTACTAAATTTGAATGGCGACGACTTCAAAACAGGAAATTATCTCTAAAAGCTAAATGAGCTGCCCGGTAACCAAACTGTCAGCTCCAACAAGTCATAAATTACTTGGGATAGCTAAAGGAAAGCTCTAAATGCCAAAATAATGTGTAAATGTCAAAAATGACCTGGATGGTCATTACACAAAGAGAAAGTAGTTAAGAATAACTATTATGGAGGTTTTTCATAGAGAAGTTAAGACCTAGGATTATGGAACATGCATAATTTCATCATATCTTTATATATTTGATAAGCGTAACGAAGATATCTATTGAATTGTTGAATCACATAGTAGATATTATAGTCATGGGCGCTCGCTCATCTAACTTTCTACCCAAATTGGACACCTACTACATCATTGAGTAGGGATAGATGATCTAATATGAATGACCAAAGTTATCTTCCTATAAGTTGTATTTGACCCAAGTAGGGCAATCTAGGTACTTTTCTATCTTAGCCACAAATTCATCCGTTGATGCATCCTACACCTTTTAACCTATGTTCTAATCCTAGTATCTTTCTCTTGAGTCCCTCTAGGAATTATTCATTTATCCTATTAGTTGGTGAGCAATAGAATAATAAGTACAAGATTAAGAGAACAAAATATTTGGGTCAACCCAACCCGAATGGGAAGAAGACATAATGGTAGAACCTATAATAAAAAACTTATATAAAACTAACAACTTTCATATTAAGCTATAACCCTAGATAGATGTCTTTAGTCGATGACACTCCTGTTACAAAGCTTTAATTAGAGTAAAAAAGAAATAATGCTAAAGAAAGAGATAAATAAATGACCCTAAAAGAATGAAGATTTTCCCTTTCTCTGAGCCTCCACACATTTCTCTATAATCCTCACAATAATCCATCAAAAAGAATCTATGGATAGGGTATTTATAATATTTTAAAATACCTAAGCGATCCCATCCTAGTTGAACTAGGAGAGGGATAAAATTTTCCCTTGTTGTGCTTGGCTCACGCCCGCAAGACTCCTTTACTCGCCCAAGAGATTTCAGTGAAAGCTCCTTCTACTCACCCTAGGTGTCTTGTTTATAGAGTTTAAACTTCTGAGGCTATGTATTTTTGACCCTCATTCGCTTTGGTATTTGTTCTGTGACCCTTCGGCTTCACCTTGGACTTTTCTTCGCTAAAATTGGCCATGTATGCTCTCCTTTAGTCCCATTTTGTATTATTTCACCTAAATTGCACAAAATGCCTTTCATAAGTGATAAATCTTGAAATTAGGCATAAAACTTGATAACAACATGGATAGCGAAAGACCTTAAAATTATTAGATTAGAAAGGGAGAGGAATTGATTCTTGAAAAAGAAGAAAACAGGCACAAATATTTGCTACTTGAAACCATGTTAAAAATAAAACAAGTAGTAAACCAATTAAGAAGATAAGAAGAAGAATAGGAGGGAGGGAACTCAAATAAGCAATATTACCATTTGAAGAAATTAGAGATATGGTTCAAGGTAGAACAAAAAGGGAATAACCCTAAAGAGAACCTCTAAGGTCATCAAAAGGCACAAGACTGCTACTATTAATATTAAATCAAACTTAGTTACAATAAAGAACAAAACACTTCTTTAAATAAGAGTAAATATTGTTGCAACCTAAAGACAGTCTAGACTTCAAAGGTGGTCAAACTAAATTTAATAAGATGAAATTTCCTAGGTGCCAAGAAGATTTCCAAAACTTTATTCAATAAGGCTATAAATGCAGTCAACATAACATTAAGTAAGCTTTTAGAAACACTATTCTTACGTTGCTAGAGTTGTTCTTTCTTTTGGACAGATTTGGGCCATAATCTAACTCCTTCTTGTTCTTTAATTTGGGCCTCCAAATATTTGTAAGACTTTTCCAAAAGAGCACTTTGGACTGGAGCTCTTCTTGCATCATAAGACCCTTTTTAATTACTAATTGCATCCCATTGAGCTTTTCTTAAAATTTCTTATTTTATGGAACTTCCCAATCTTTATCCATGTCTTATTATGATGTTGAGCTACCATGGATGCTATCATTATCTTCTTAAAGAACATTCATCCTTGAATATTGAGATTGACTATATCTACTCCTCAATAGATTTGAGCCTCTATGGTAGCTATCATTATCCCTACACCATTTAACAAAATAATGTAAATACCCACACAAGAACTAAAAACATAATTCATAAGCTCTTAAACAGTAGAGGACTGTTAATTAAACCAAAAGCATTTGAATACAAAAACAAAACAAACATATCATATCTTCTCTTGTTAAACAACTTAACCTAACCATTAGATATACTATAGTCAATATATGGATCGAAAATAATTTTCTTGAGAAGTGGTTTGGATTGAACCTGCAAGGATCTTCAGAACAATACAAAGATACTATGAAGTTAGAAACCTGTGAGCAGTTATCCTTCTCCACACTTGAGCCATTACATTCTTCATTTAGCTCAATATTCTCAACCTTTATTGCATCAAAATTTTTCTTGCCTCATTGTATTCATTGCCAATTACTCCATTGATGTTCTCAAACCATTAGGGATTAGAGAAAACTTAAAAGTCTTCCCCAATTTCTTCCCATAATGGGTTGTTATACACTTTAAAACATTGGCCAATGTTAGTTTCTTCTTAAATGAGGTACTATCATCCACTTTATAAGGTTTCTTTCCTAAACTTCTATATGGATTGAGAGGTGGTACTAAAACAAGAAAGATTTAGATATTAGGATATGAATAAAATCCATCTTCTCTCAAATTCTCTTGGATTTGTTCACATAATTTATTATGCACTTCTCTTTCACCATATTGAGGTAGATTTCTCACATGAGAAAAATAATCAACAAGGTAATGTTCACTCTTAATTTGAGTTATACCTTCACTTAATACTTTGGTCTCATCAATTTATGGTACAAGTTCAGTTTCATTTGCAATAAATAGATTATTGACAAGGTCATACCACATGAGATCATCAAGCTAAAACTTTTATTCAACTTGTAATTGTTTTCATGAGTCATTGGCTTTTAAACTTTCCAAATTTTGTTTGAAACTGCATTTCCTTGCTTTATAAAATAGTTTTTCCAATTCTTCAATCATTTTTTCTTCAATAACCTGCATATTTGGAACACAAATACTATAAAAAGAATAAGCTAATTAGTTAGAACATGAACAAGAATCTTTTACACTTGTACACTCAATTCTTTTCATCTTTGGTTTTTCCTCATCTCTCAATTCACTCTCTATTTTCCCTCCAAAACTCACTTCATTAAATTTTGTCCATGCATTCTTTTTTTTTTTTTTTGTCAATTACTTCTCTTCACTCAACATTTCCTATACTTTTTCCTCTCTTAAATTGTAAAGTTACTCACACTTACTTCTCTCTTTTTTTGTTCTCTGATCCTCGCTTTTGTTTGGTGTGGAGATGTTTTTCAATTCACAAGCTCCCATATACTTTCCAGAATCCCTCTTTTATCCCTTGGACGACATCTAATATCAATTCTAATTTTATGTTTCTCAAACCTGCTCTTGCATTCTTTTTCCTTGTCAAACACTTCTATTGATCTTCTCACCCCTAATTGATCCTTTTGAAGATCTATGGATGCCAAAGAAACAAGGGCATTCTTTTTTCATCATCTTTCACTAAGGAATACCTATTTTTTTCTTGATCATATGAAGCTTTTCTATAGAGATACCATGTCCTTCCTAATAAGATATGAAATGTGAATAAGGAACCACATCACACCATACCTCATCCTTGTATCTCCCAACAAGTAATGGAACTAACATTCTCTTGTCCACCTTCACTTCTTTTAAGGTGTATGGTGAAACATGCTTAACAAAACAAAATCAACCTTTTCAATGAAGTAAGCACTGACAAAGTTATGATGAACATTCTTGTTAATATTAGTAGAACACACATTAGTCAATACTTCTATTCTAATTTGGAAAATCTTGTTAAATATAGTAAGATCGTGGGCCTCTTCTAAGACTCTTTTTTCTTTCATACCACTCATCATTCACTTTATTAAATATTTCATAGAGTTTTCACATCTCTTTGTGAAAAATCTCTTCATCTCTTCCATTTAATCTTCTATCTTCTTCCTTTGTTTTGGTATTCGTGAATGTATCTATATCTTCCCAAAGACCTAAAAATTACTTACATACAAAAAACAAAGACTGTTAGAATGCAAAATGACCTCTCCAAGAAAATGTGTCACCCCCTTATGTGTATCACTCAAATATAAGCTCTCAACACTCGTGTATCACACAATTAGGCTTCTAGCCTCAAGGAATCTCATAGCTCTTGCCTTTTTCCACTCACGAGATGCTCCTCAAAGTTCTTCCATGAACCGCCAACTCAAATACTTCAAATCAAGTTACAAAGTTTGGTTTAAGAATGAAGATTATGTCAACAAAGAAAACAACTATAAAAACTATAACATCATGGATAGTGGAAAACTCCATTTAGAAAGGGGGTATTATTCTTGAAAAATAAGAAGACAAGCTCAAGAATTTGATACTTAAAACCTTGACTAATGTAAAGAAGAATAAGAATAAGAAGAAGAATAAGAAGAAGAAGAAGAAGAAGAAGAAGAAGAAGAAGAAGAAGAAGAAGAAGAAGAAGAAGAAAAAGAAGAAGAAGAAGAAGAAGAAGGAGGAGAAGGAGAAGGAGAAGGAGAAGGACAAGAAGCAGGAGAAGAAGAAGAAGAAGAAGAAGAAGAAGAACAAGAAGAAGAAGAAGAATAAGAACAAGAAGAAGAACAAGAAGAAGAAGGAGAAGAAGAAGAAGAAGAAGAAGGAGGAGGAGGGAGCTCAAACAAGCTATCTTACAATTTGAAGAAATCCAAGATATAGTTAAAGGTAGAACATAAAGGGCATAACCCTAAAGAGAACCTCTATGGTCTCTAAAAGCCACAAGGCTGCTACTATTAATATTAAATCAAACTTAGTAACAATAAAGAAGAAAACACTCCTTTATTTAGGAGTAAATGATGCTGCAACCTAAAATACATTCCAGACTTCAAAGGTGGTCAAACTAAATTAAATAACTTTAAATTCCTAGGTGCCTAGAAGACTACGAACACTTTTTCAATAAAACTCTAAATGTCGACAACATAGCATTAAGTAAGCTTCTAAAAACTCTAGTCTTCAACTGTTAGACGTATTCCTTATTTTGGAAGGAGTTGGGAAATAATCTAATTCCTCCTTGGTCTTCAATTTGATGCTCTAAATACTTGCAAGACTTTTCCAAAAGATCACTTTAGTCTGAGTTCTTCTTGCATCATAAGACCCTTTTTAATGACTAATTACAGAGCTTGTCTTGAAATTTCTTATTTGATTGAACTTCCAAATCTTTATCCATATCTTTTACGGACATTGATCTACAATTTATGCTATCATACACTTTCTTGATGACATGCGTTCATCACTAATTCTAGTAGCTTAAACCATAATGATGTAGAAAACTACTAAAGAAATTTAAAATATGTTTTTGTTTGGTCCTCAAACATTTTCCAAGTAGTTGGGTTGCCTTATATAGAGGTAGGAATGGATATTGATTGAAATCATATTCTTTTATAGATTTGGCTGGTCACCATTGCATTTGCCAACATTGGGGTTGTAATTGCAAATTTTGGTGTTTTTTGCTGGCATCACATTAGCAATTATAGGGCCACATTTTATGCCTTTGTCTACTTCTCTGGCATGCAGGTCTCACTTTTCTGAGCATGTTGTTGGCAATTTATTTGGATACTTTGCCTTTTCACATCTTTCATCTCATTTTGCACTCATTTTGTCCAACTTCACTTTTATTACTTCAAAGCCTGTTTTCCCTAAAATAAACCTAAAAAAAAAAGATAACACACACCATAATTTATTCAAAGAAGAAATAAATAATGCAAAACTAAAGTAAAGATTCCTAAATAACTGATAATTTCACCAAGCATTAGAGATTTTTGTTAACACCCCATACATTTTCAAACTTATTTGACTACCTTAACATTTATGGAATTATTTAAACTTGAGATAGTTGGTATATTACCCACCAAATTTATTGGGATGAATTGATATTATGTTTATGGACTTAATTTAGGCCCAAATTAAGTAAATAAGACATAGGCCCAAAAGGAGATGATCAATTTAAAAATGGACCAAGTATACACATCATCTACTTGGACTTTTTGACCAAATAATTGGCTAAGGATGACCATAGAGAGAGGCGGTTTGGAGGGACTATTTAAGGCTGAAATTTATCTCATTTTTCTACACAACACACTTGTAAAAATTAGATTTTCAGTCAAACATTTCTCCTCTCTCAAAACCCTAGACGCACTAATTTTCTCTAAGGATTTTTGGACAAATCTTCCACTTGCAAGCCTTGGTAAGTGTTTAAACTTATAGATTAATATATTATATGCATAAGAGATTGTGTATATCATGTTGGTTATGTTTAAAAAGTATTGAGCAGGTCCACTTATTGTGAAACAGTCCACTATTTCTTAATCGCTAAAGGATTTGCCCTCTATGTGGTTTAAACTTGAAAGGGGACTTAATGTCTTGAAGGAATTGAATTATATGGATGAAATTTCAGTATTTTTAAGTGTGGTGTTGTACCTAATTAGTTACTCCTTGTGTATGACTTGTGGAAATGTTTATACGTAATTGTGCATGGAACGTTTGCCGTAGTGAAAAAAGAATACTTTCTTGTTATGTTAAAGTGAATTCTGAAACTATGTGGACTATTTTTGGTATATTTTTGTGGAAGGTATTTATTTGACTTGATGGAATAAATATGTGGAGTTTCATTGAGGTAAGAATGTGAAGTATGCACTTGGTGGGAAATCTTGTCGGTTTGTGACGTCTATGTTGATGTGTGGACTGTTTTGGTGTGGTTGGTGTTGTGAGGAATTAAGTTGTATTGTAGGAGGGTGGAATGAATTTATATGGAAGTATAAAGGAAGGTTAAATTATATACCATGTGTTTGGGATGTTGGATAGTTTTTACTTCCCGTCAAGTAGCTAATTATCGCATTGTGAACTTGTAATGTAATTGGCTTTTAATGTGACTTCCATTATGTATTCGTATTGTAGAGTAACGCTTTAAGGAAGAGCTGAATTGTTGTAGTCACATGTTGGAAAGATAAGGTTTGTAAGGTTACTCTTTTTCATTTCCTTTGGCCGCACCTATTGGTCACATCGTTACCAAACTTGTTTCCACTCCCAAATGTTTTAAAGTATCTCATTTCAAGTTTGTTAGCAATTGTTGTTTACATGTCTCTTATTTGTTGAATATTGTTCCAAAGCTCCAATAATTTTACGACCACCGATGTAACAATCTCACAAAAATTAAAGAAATAAAGTAATGCATATTTGATTGAGTACGGGTGAGCGCTCTGGGGGCGAAAGCCTAGCTCGAGCCGATCCCGATGGATTATTGGATGTAGGGGGAATCTCTGGGGGTGAAAAACCTATCTTGAGCCGAACCTGATTTATTGATTTATGCGTGGTAGCTCTAGGCGCATAAGCCTAGCTCGAGCCTATCCCAATGTTATTCACCACTGATCAGATGGTCCCGGCATGGTATGATGTATATTAAAATAAAGGTAAAAGGAAAGAAATGAATGTAATGTACATGGTTCCACATATACAGTACGGTGGTATATCAGTATTATCTATTCACTTGTATTTGTTTCCATTTGAGTTCTTATATTTCATACAGTTACTTATAGCCTTACATACTCAGTACATTCTTTCGTACTGACGTCCCTTGGGGGATCTGCCTTACTTGCTGCAGGCACAGGAGCTAGTAGACCTTCACAGTAGGGTACGGGTCATCTGTAGGCTATTGGTGAGCTCCAGGTTGATTCGGGGCTTTTCGAGTCATTTGTATATATTTTTGGTACTGTGTAGTAGTTGTATAAGGCGGGGACTTGTACCGACCTTAGTCATGGTTATATATCTTTTAGAGGCTTTATAGAAATTGTAAAGTCAAACGTAGAAGTGTCTTACCCTCTAGACGTTGTGGCCCCAACGGCCAAGTCTCGTATCTATTTTGAACATCTTTACATGACTTTCATCATCTATATATTATATCCATATGTGGCAGAACTTTTGTTCACTTAAGGACATGCATATGAATGTACATGATCATAGGTTGGTTCTCTCAGGCCTTACGGCTATGGGTACCTGTCCTCCCCAATGGGATTTGAGGCATGAAAAAAGTGGTATTAGAGCGGGTTGTCCTAGGGTGTCGACAAAGCTGTGAATGAGTTGAGTCTTGCTTATGGATGTGTTGTGCACCACATCTATACGTAGGAGGCTACGGGACATTTAGGAGTTGTCTCTTTTCTTCATTTCATAGATAGTGCAATAGAGCCAAAGTTTGTAACACCCCGTACCTTTCCAACCCTATGTGATGACGTTGAATAATTGTTACCTAGGTGTCAAGATTCCATGAGTATGTATTTGGTAATGTTAGTGATGAGAAAAATTGAAATTTGGCCTTATACATGTGCTTAGCCCTTCGTAGGAGGTATTTTGTGATTTTCGTGGAGAATTTGTGAGGTTTAAAATGAGGCTTGGAGGAAATCTAAACAAAGGATATTAAAGGTAATAAGTAAGTTAAAGAATAGGACTTGAAGTATCTAACCAAACCCGCGAAGAAAAGTCGAAAAACAAAATTTTCAAAAAAATTAAGTGTGGGGCGCGCTAGAGGGCGTGCCAGGACGCTCTAGGCTAATTTTTTTAGCCCAGAGGAAGCAAGCTGGCGCGCCCAAGGGCGTGCCAGGGTGGTTTTGCCCATTTTTCAAAAGTTGGAATTTTTCTAAGTCCCACGGGTGCCCGGGGACATACCGGGCCAATTTTTGCCACGTTTCTTCTAAAACCATGAGCATATACATGGAATGATTGAAATATTATATTGGTATGATAAAATTACTCGTGAACAAATTTGGCATCAAAATGACGATTTTACCCTTGTGGTCAAAATAAGGCATACGTGGCTAGAATCGTTTGTTTTTGGGATCAAGGCTACGAATATGAATCCCGTGAATGGGAATATCTTCATAACGTGTATGAAATGATTTAAACATGAGAAATTATTGATTTGGTTGGGTTAAGTGATTTGGGCTCAATAAAGCCCAAAATGAAGAAAAAAGATATGGGCCAAACATGGGTCAAATGACCCATTCTTTTGACTCATCAATCATTGAGCAAGGACTTCAAGGGTCTATAAAAGGGAGGAAAAATCAGATTTTTAACCCACAAGAACACACATGTTTTTCTATCTTTTTCTAGACTTTTCAAGAAAAAACCTCTTTTGCCCTTCAAACCCTAAGTTATATTTGGAGCAAGATCATCATCTTCCAAGCTTAGGTAAGTGATTATTATTATGGATTAATATATTATATGCATGGGAGATTATGTAAATCATGTTGGTTATGCTTGGAAGTGTTGAATATGGCACTTTGTGTTTTTGTAAAGATGTGCCATCTATGGAATTTAAACTTGAAATATGACTTGTGGTTTTGATGAAAGAGCATGGTATGGATGAAATATCAACATGTATGGTGTGATTATGGTCCTAAAATTGTTATTTTTCTATAAGTGAAAATTATGGGATTTTGGTCGATTTGTTGTTGTGAGGTTTATTGAAGTAATTTGATGGAATAATTGTAATGTTGAGGTGATGAAGAGTGGAAAGTATGAACTTGGTGTGACAAGCTAATGGTTTATGATATTTTGGTCAATGTTGGGAATATTGTGGGATTATTGGTATGATGATTTCATCAATGGTATTGTCAAGGGGGAAATGACATGTTAAAGCCAAACATGTAACTTATTGTCATTATATGTCATTGTAAGGTAGTTGGTGGTTAATGTTGGTTCCGTTATGTACTTGTGTTGTAGAGTGAAACATAAGGAAGGAGTGGGACTATTGTATGCACATCTAAGATTGTATATTCGTATTGAGAATACAAGGTATGTAAGGTTCCTTTTTCCATATTCTTCTGCAACATATTGTTCACATTATCATTGGGCTTGTTTCAATTCCGAGAGGCTTAAAATATATCAATTCAGGTTGTCGTATGTTGTTATTCATATGTATCCTACTCTTAGATGAATGATGATTCACTTATCCCCTATTCATTGGTTGAAGTTTCGAAGATGTCATAACGTTGTAATTCCAAAAAGAACTATCTCAAATAGAGTAAGACGTAAGAGAATCTATTTATTCTCAAAAATCATTTTCCAATCATGTCATGTTCCAAAGTCCTATAGTATGATGATTATACTTGTACCAATCTTTCATAAGTAAAAGTACCAATCTCATAGGAGTAATAAGAGAGGTGATGTGCAAGTTAGTATAATTATTCCTCATAAGTGAAGATGAATCTCATGAAGGAAAGGAGTGAAGTGAGATGTGTATATAAGTGTGTGCTTTAATGTCATGATGTTTAACATGTCACTCTCATAACTATGTAAAGGGTATAAGATTGTAAAGAGGTAATGTGCATGGTTACTATATGTTTCAGTGAGTATGGATCACATTCTATAGGGTATAAGTTCAATATGGAATAATCCAATATTATGCTTTGTTATTTATTATAGCCCACCAATGGTGGAGGTACGGTATCATATACTTGCTTATATAAGATCTCATAAGATTAGTGAAGGAGGTAAAGTGCGAGCTAATATATCTATCCCTCACAAGTTAAGGTGTTAATCTCATGAAGTATAAGAGTGAGGTAAAGCATTTTTGTGTGTTCAAATAGTGTCATGATCTTCAATATATCAATCTCTCATAAGTGAACAAATCAATCTCTCCCAAATAAGAAGTGAATAAAGATGTGTATATGCTAACCCACTATGAGAGTGGATGTATGTTAACCCACCATAGAGTGGATGTATGCTAACCCACCATGAGAGTGGATGTATGTTAACCCACCATGAGAGTGGATATATGTTAACCCACCATAGAGTGGATGTATGCTAAACCACCATGAGAGTGGATGTATGTTTACCCACCATAGAGTGGATGCTAACCCACCATGAGAGTGGATGTATGTTAACCCACCATAGAGTGGATGCACGTTAACCCACCATGAGAGTGGATGTACGTTAACCCACTATAGAGTGGATGTATGCTAACCCACCATGAGAGTGGATGTACGTTAACCCACCATGAGAGTGGATGTACGTTAACCCACTATAGAGGGGATGTATGCTAACCCACCATGAGAGTGGATGTAGGTTAAACCACCAATAGAGTGGATGTACGTTAATAGAGTGGATGCACGTTATATTATTAAACCACCGATAGAATAGATGTATGTTACATTGTTACCCCACCACTAAAGTGGATGTGTGTAGATAAATGTTATTCTTTTACAACCTACTGACCAAGTAGATGAATAATAGTGGTAATGAGCATAGAAGCATGAAATAATCTCTTGCATATAGAAGAATATATTGGAGGCAAATCTCTTGAGTGAAGGTAATTTCTCTTGAAGTAGAGAAATTATAAAAGATATTATCTAAAATGATGGTTTATCCACATTGACTATTCCCTCATATTTTATTCTATTGACATTCTCATGTATGATGCTATTTCTTATGAGCCTTACATACTCAGTACATTCTTCGTACTGACCCCCTCGGGGGACTTACCTTACATGTTGCAGGTATAGGCATTAGTAGACCTCCTCAGTAGACTGTGGATCATTTGCAGAGTTTTGGTGAGCTCCACTTGGTTCAAAGCTTTGTGGGTCAGAGTTGTATAATTGTTTTGATGTTGTAAATGTAGTATAAAGCGGGGACTTATCCCGACTTTAAGTTGGTATTATTGATGCATCTGTTAGAGGCTTTTGTAGATATATGTGGGTATATAGATGTAAGATATGTACATTCAGTTCGACGTAATGGCTCCAACGGCCAAGTTTTGTATATATATTTATAGCATATGTTTCTATGTCTATGATTTCCACATAGTTGTATAAGGTAGAAGAAGCTTCATACGAGGTTATGCATACGAGTGTTCACGAGCAAAGATTGGTTCTCTTGGGCCATATCGGCTTCGGGTGCCAGTCCGACCCGAATGGAATTTTGGGTTGTGACAAAGTTGTAGGTGGAGTCATATTTATCACTGAATTTATTTTATGTTTTTGTTTCCTCAGTATAGAAAAATGCTGTTTACAAGGAGAAACAAGGGTAAAGGTATGAAGGTAGACATAATTGTCGGAGAAGGGACCAGTAAATCACCACCTAAACAAGCTAATCAAGGTGAGGCTAAAATGAGTTTGCATCGTGGACTTCTTCTACTCTTTTATTTCCAGGAGAGTTGAGAAGGAGAAGAGTACCTTCAGAACCACTTGTTAATGCTAATGAGCAGGATTTAAGGAATGCGGCGCAAATATTGACTCGTATAGTTGCTGCACAAAATCAAGGACAAGCTAGTCCAACTACAAGTAATAACGGTGCAGATAGGGCAGCTAGTCAGCGGACACAGGATTTTCTTAAATTAGACCCTCCCACATTCACTAAGTCAGATCTTAATGAAGACCCCCAAGACTTAATGGACCAAATTCAAAGGGCTTTAGATGTTATGCATGTATCTGGTACAGAAACAGTTGAGCTTGCAACATATAGATTAAAAGGAGAGGCTATATTATGGTATGAAGATTGGAAACGATCTAGGGGTATTGGTGCACTTCCAGCTAGTTGGGAAGAATTCAAAGCGGCATTCCTTGATCATTACCTTCCATTTGAGATTTGAGAGGCTCGTACAGACTAGTTCTTAAATCTATGCCAAGGTAATATGAGTGTGAGGAAGTACAGTCTTCGCTTTCACTCTTTGGCCAGGTACGCTCCTAATGTAGTAGCTACTATGGACGATAGAGTTCATCGATATGTGGATAGATTGGATCCATATTTGGTTAGGGATTGTACTATCGCTGCTTTGAATAGAGACATAGATATAGCCAGGATACAAGATTTTGCACAGTAGATGGAGGATCAGAGGCAAAGGAGAAGAACGCAAGAATTTGAAAGAGGACCGTCAAAGAAGGCTAAACCTATCGAATAGTTCATGGTATCGCAAGGAGAATTCAGGCCTTGGGTTTTTAATAGACCGCCTAGACCATCATTTTCTTATTCTATAGCAGGTACTCCATCCCAATTTCGGGGGTTTAGAGGCAGTCAAGTTGGGAAAAGTAGTGGAATTCAAGGTTCACAGATAGCAGGGTATCAAGAACAAGAAAGAATGAGTCAATCGAGGTTTTCTAGTCAATCGTGTTAGCACTGTAGAAAGCTTCATTTACGTGCATGTCAGCTTGGGACAGAAGTTTGTTTTTGGTGTGGTATGTCGGGGCATATAATGATAGAGTGCCCACGGAGGGGCACGGGTAGTATGGCGCGACCTACTGGATCAGCCGTTGCATCATCCTCATCGGGTGTACAACCTATTAGGTATGGTAGAGGTGTTCGAGGAGCAGCTAATTCTAGTGGAGTCCAGAACCGTACCTATGCTTTAGTGGATCGACAGAATCTGGAGGCTTCTCCTAATGTGGTTACAGGTATATTATCCATCTTTTCACATAATGCATATGAATTGATTGATGCGGGCTCTACCCTATCATATGTCACTTCATTGATTGCTGAAAAATTCAAAAGAACACCGAAATTACTAGTCAAGCTATTTGAAGTATCTACACCAGTTAGTGAATCTATTATATCTAAAAGAGACTATCGTAATTGTATAGTAATTGTTTGTGATCATGCTACGTTGGCTGATTTTATTGAGCTAGAAATGGTAGATTTTGATGTTATAATAGTTATGGATTGGTTGGATTCTTGTTATGCCATGGTAGATTGTCGAGCTAAGAAGGTACATTTCCATTTTCCACAAAAGACCGTCCTTGAATGGAGGGGTAATGTTGGAGCACCGAGAGGTAAATTTATTTCTTATCTTAAGGCAAAGAAAATGATATCCAAGGGGTACATATGCCATCTAGTAAGAGTGCAAGATACCAATGTGAAGCCACCAACTCTTCAATCGGTTCCGGTGGTAAATGAATTCCTCGATGTATTTCCTAAAGATCTTCCAGGTTTGCCTCCAGAATGGGAAGTAGAGTTTGGTATTGATGTGATTCCAGGTACTCAGCCTATATCTATTCCTTCATATAGAATGGCCCCAGCAGAGTTACGAGAATTGAAGGAGCAATTAAAAGACTTGCTGGACAAGGGATTCATAAGGCCTAGTATGTCCCCGTGGGGTGCACCAGTGTTATTTGTACGCAAGATAGATGGCACACTGAGAATGTGTATTTATTACAGGCAATTAAATAAGGTAAAAGTCAAGAACAAATATCCCCTCCCCAGAATTGATGATTTGTTTGATCAATTACAGGGCGCCAAATGCTTCTCAAAGATTGACTTGAGATTGGGTTATCATCAAGTAAGGGTTAGAGAAAAACATATACCCAAGACAGCTTTTCGAGCACGGTATGGTCATTATGAGTTTCTAGTTATGTCATTTGGGTTAACGAATGCACTAGCAGTTTTATGGATTTGATGAATAGGGTGTTCAAGCCGTTCTTAGATGTGTTTGTGACAGTGTTTATAGATGATATTCTGGTTTATTCAAGATCACAAGAGGACCATGCTAATCACTTACGGCAGGTGTTACAGATTCTTGTTGATTGTAAGTTATATGCAAAGTTCTCTAAATGTGAATTTTGGTTAAAATCTGTAGCATTCTAGGGTCATATTATGTCGGATGAAGGAAGAAGGGTTGATACTCAAAAGATATAAGCTGTGAAGAATTGACCAAGACCTACAACGCCTACAAAGATTTGTAGTTTCCTTGGATTGGCAGGGTATTATAGAAGGTTTGTTGAAGGATTTTCTTCTATTGTTGCACCTTTGACAAAACTAATACACAAGGAAACCAAGTTTCAATGGAACGATGCATGTGAAAAGAGTTTCCAAGATTTGAAGAATAAATTGACTACTACACCCGTATTGGTACTTCCAGAAGGTACAGATGGGTATGCGATGTATTGTGATGCTTCAGGAGTCGAATTTGAATGTGTATTGATGCAGCACGATAATGTGATAGCTTATGACTCAAGACAATTGCGGCCACATGAGAAAAATTATCCAACACACGATCTTGAGCTAGCAGCGATAGGATTTGCTTTAAAGATATGGCGCCACTACTTGTATGGGGTTCATGTTGACATGTATACTGACCATAAGAGTTTACAATATATCTTTAAGCAGAAGGACCTAAATCTGAGAGAACGGAGGTGGCTTGAACTACTAAAAGATTATGACATTGATATTTTATATCATTCGGGAAAAGCAAATGTGGTAGCTGATGCATTAAGCCACAAAGCAATAGGAAGCACTGATGGACAGATCACGAAAAAGCAAGGTATAGTCAAGGATCTACATCAACTAGCCAGCTTGGGGGTTCATCTTCTTGAAGCTCCAAATGAAGAAATTATGGTGCAAAATGCAGCAGAATCTTCATTAGTAGCTGAAGTGAAGGAAAAATAGTATGCGAATCCTATTTTATTGCAGTTGAAGGGGAATGTACAACAAGGTTTCACAAAGGCGTTTGATCTTACGCAAGAAGGAGTGCTTCAGTGCCAAAGTAGATTTTGTGTACATAATATATATGAGCTAAGGAGATGGATTATGATAGAGGCACATCATTCACGGTATTCTATTCATCCGGGAGCTACCAAAATGTATCATGATTTGAAAGAAATGTATTGGTGGGGTAACATGAAGAAGAACATTGCAGAATTTGTAGCCCAATGTCCAAATTATCATCAAGTAAATATAGAGCATCAGAAGCTTGGAGGTTATATGCAATGTATGGATCCTCCAGTTTAGAAGTGGGACACGATTAACATGGATTTCATCACTGGTTTGCCTCGTACACTTTGGAAATTTGATTCCATATAGGTAATAGTTGACAGGCTTACCAAGTTAGCACATTTCCTACCGGTCAAGACCTCCTACACAGTGAAAGATTATGCGCGGTTTTATATTAAAGAGATAGTTCGATTGCACAGAATTCTAATCTATATTATATCAGAAAGGGGAGCTCAATTTATTGCAAATTTTTGGAAGTCTTTTCAGAGGAGTTTGGGTACACAAGTGAATTTAAGTACAACTTTTCACCCTCAGACAGATGGACATGCAGAGCGTACCATACAAACACTTGAAGATATGCTACGAGCTTGCGTGTTGGACTTTAAAGGTAGTTGGGATGATCATTTATCTCTTATAGAATTCGCCTACAATAATAGCTATCATTCAAGTATCAAAATGGCGCCTTATGAAGCTTTATATGAAAGAAAGTGTAGATCACTAATTGGATGGTTTGAAGCGGGTGAAACTGCCTTATTTGGGTCAGATCTTGTTCATCAAGCTATGGAGAAGGTTAAGGTGATACAACAGCGGCTACAAATAGCCCAAAGATGACACAAATTATATGCCGATGTTAGAAGAAGGGGGTTAGAATTTGCTATAGGTGATTGGGTATTCTTGAAAGTATCACCAATGAAAGGGGTAATGAGATTTAGAAAGAAAGGAAAGCTAAGTACGCATTATATAGGGCCGTATAAGATTGTCCAAAGATTTGGTCAAGTTGCGTATGAATTAGAACTACCCCAAGAACTTTCCACAGTTCATCCAGTGTTTCATGTTTCAATGCTTCGAAAGTGCTTAGGAGATCCATCTCGTATTGCTCCCACTGAAGATGTACAAGTTACAGAAGATCTCACCTATGAAGAAGTACCTATTGCTATTCTGGATCGACAAGTTAAGAGGTTAAGAAATAAAGAAGTAGCTTCTCTAAAAGTTCTTTGGAGGAACCAGCAGGTAGATGAAATCACATGGGAAGCTAAGGACATGAAGAAATCTAAGTACCCTCATTTATTTCAAACTGAAGAGAAAGTTCAAGATGCGGAATTGGAGCAATAACAAGTAAGTATATATAAGTATTATGTGTATGTGATAATATGAAGAATGAACTTAGACTTGAACTTGTTTAGATTGGATAATGTTACTAACATTCGAGGAAGAATGTTCCTAATGGGGGAAGGATGTAACACCCCGTACATTTCCTAACTTATTTGACTACCTTAACATTTATGAAATTATTTAAACTTGAGATAGTTAGTGTATTACCCACTAAATTTATTGGGCTGAATTAATATTATTTTTATGGACTTAATTGAGGCCCAAATTATGTAAATAATACATGGTCCCAAAAGGAGATGATCCATTTAAAAATGGACCAATTATACACATAATCTACTTGGACTTTTTGACCAAATAATTGGCTAAGGATGACCATAGAGAGAGGCGGTTGGGAGGGCCTATTTAAGGCTGAAATTTAGCTCATTTTTCTACACAAAACACTTGTAAAAATCAGATTTTCAATCAAACATTTCTCCTCTCTCAAAACCCTAGCCACCCTAATTTTCTCTAAGGGATTTTGGACAAATCTTCCACTTGCAAGCCTTGGTATGTGTTTACCCTTATATATTAATATATTATATGCATAAGAGATGGTGTATATCATTTTTTTTATGTTTAAAAAGTGCTGAGCAGTCCACTTATTGTGAAACAATCCACTTTTGCTTAATCGCTAAAGGATTTGCCCTCTATGTGGTTTAAACTTGAAAGGGGACTTAAGGTATTGAAGGAATTGAATTAGATTGATGAATTTTCAGTATTTGTAAGTGTGTTACTGTACCTAATTTATTACTCCTTGTGTATGACTTGTGGAAATGTTTATACGTAATTGTGCATGGAACATTTGGCGTAGTGAAAAGAGAATACTTTCTTGTTATGTCAAAGTGAATTCGGAAACTGTGTGGATTGTTTTTGGTATATTTTTGTGGAAGGTATTTATGTGAATTGATGGAATAAATATGTGGAGTTTCATTGAGGTAAAAATTTGAAGTATGCACTTGGTGGGAAATCTTGCCGGTTTGTGACGTCTATGTAGATGTGTGGACTGTTTTGGTATGGTTGGTGTTGTGAGGTAGTAAATTGCATTGTAGTAGGGTGGAATGAAGTTATATGGAAGTATAAAGGAAGGTGGAATGATATACCATGTGTTTGGGATGTTGGATAGTTTTTACTTCCCGTCAAGTAGCTAATTATCGCCTTGTGAACTTGTAATATAATTGGCTTTTAATGTGAGCTCCATTATGTATTCGTATTGTAGAGTAATGCTTTAAGGAAGAGCTGAATTGTTGTATTCACATTTTGCAAATATAAGGTATGTAGTGTTACTCTTTTTCGTATCCTTTGGCCATACCTATTGTTCACATCGTTAACAAACTTATTTCCACTCCGAAATATTTTAAAGTATCTCATTTCAAGTTTGTTAGCAATTGTTATTTACGTGTCTCTTATTTGTTGACTATTGTTCCAAAGCTCCAATAATGTTACGACCACCGATGTAATAATCTCACAAAAATTAAAGAAATGAATTAATGCATATTTGGTTGAGTACGGGTGGTAGCTCTTGGGGCGAAAGCCTAGCTCGAGCCGATCCCGATGGATTATTGGATGCAGGGGGTAGCTCTGGGGGTGAAAAACCTAGCTCAAGCCGAACCAGATTTATTGATTTATGGGTGGTAGCTCTGGGGGCATAAGCCTAGCTCGAGCCGATCCCAATGTTATTCACCACTAATCAATTGGTCCCGGGCATAGTATGATGTATATTGATATGAAGGTAAAAGGAAAGAAATGAATGTAATGTACATGGTTCCACATATACAATACGGTGGTATATCAGTATTATCTATTCACTTGTATTTGTTTTCATTTGAGTTCCTATATTTCATACAGTTACTTATAGCCTTACATACTCAGTACATTCTTTCGTACTGATGTCCCTTGGGGGACCTGCATTACTTACTGTAGGCACATGAGCTAGTAGACCTTCACAGTAGGGTACGGGTCATCTGCAGGCTATTGGTGAGCTCCAGGTTGATTCGAGGCTTTTCGAGTCATTTGTATATATTTTTGGTACTGTGTAGTAGTTGTATAAGGCGCGGACTTGTCCCGACCTTAGTCATGGTTATATATATATTTTAGAGGCTTTGTAGACATTGTAAAGTCAAACATAGAAGTGTCTTACCCTCTAGACGTTGTGGACCCAATGGCCAAGTCTCGTATCTGTTTTGAAAATCTTTACATGACTTCCGTCATCGATATATTATATCCGTATGTGGCAGAATTTTTGTTCACTTAAGGACATGCATATGAATGTACATGATCATAGGTTGGTTCTCTCAGGCCTTACGGCTACGGGTGCCTGTTAGACCTAATGGGATTTGAGGCGTGACATTTTATATATATATATATATATATATATATATATATGAATAATCTCTTATATATAAATATATATATATACTGTTGTACTTCTTATCAATACTATTCACTTGATTAAAGCTTATATATTAAGAACATTTCTCTATAATATAAAAGAATTATTCCCACTATAATAAAAGGTTAATAACCAAATTTTAAGTTAGAAAATGATGGAAAATTCTTTTGTAATTGTAGGTAATAAATAAATGTAATGACCCTCCAGGTCATTTTTGTAATTTTTGTGTGTTTTCCCTATTTTGATCTTTTTCATAGTTTCGATGTTATATTTGTTGTCTGTAAGGATGGTTCATTCGGTTCTCGAGGAGTTGGGTTAGGTTTTAAGTGAGATTCCTTATTTTGGAGCATTTAATGTTAAGAAGTTTAAATTTGATCAATATTCTTAGAAACTAACTTGGATGAGAATTTCATTAGTTCTGTTAGCTTTGGAATGTGGATTTTGGGCTAGTGGGACCTTTGGTTCAGGTCCCAAGGCTTTCAGATTCGTTTTGGGTACTTGGATAGGATTTTGGTATATTTGGACAAGTGTTTATTTCGGTAAACATTTCATCAAAATGACCTCCTTTGGTTATTGTGATGATTCCATAGAGTTCAGAACGTTGTTTCCAATTAGGTAGCATTTTTCGTTTATGTCTGTGGGGTCCTGAACAAGTTTGATGGGTCGATAGGGACTTGAACTTCTTGCCCTAATCTATTAGATTAGAAGTTACTAGTGCAACCACTACTGCTGGGCTTAGTCCACCTCTGCGGATCCGTTCCTGCAGAAGATTGGCCGCACCAACAATGGTTGTTGATGTCAGCTGGCTATTGCTACTGCGGGCCTTTTTCCTCTTTGGTGGATCGCTTATGTGGAATTTTCTCCACTTCAGGAGAAGCCCATATTCTTAGTGACTTCTGCTTTAGTGGAAGTTAAACCACTAAAGTGGCATTGGTTCTTTGGTCAAGCATCCGCTAAAGTGGTGATACTGTATAAATATCCTCTTTTTCTCCAACACTTCATTTATTTTAGTTTATGTGTTGTAAGATATGTTCTAGGGAGATTTGGGGCCATTATTGAAGAATTGCACACCTGGTAAATTCCACTTCTTCACCATCACAGTTTGTCATCTTTGCTAATTAAGTTCTCAGCTTTAAATAGTGAATTGGGTCCTTAATTCTTGGTTTTTCCATCAAATTGTCATGACCCGAAAGATCAGGTCATGATGGCACCTACTATAATTCGCCAGTAGGTAAGCCAAAACTATAGCCGAAAATGGAGACTAACTGGCTAACAGGCAAAAGACAGAAGAGTAGGGGTAAAATAGTCATTAAAGCGACTAATAACCGAAAAGAAATGAAACATGAATAAACACAAAGAGAAAAGATAAAAATATACAAAATGAGTTTCCCCAAGACCTAGTAATGCCAGTACAAGAGCCACTAAACTCAAGGAGTACTAGACAAGTGCAATATATACAGAGTAGTCTCCTAAATACAAATTAAGACTAGTCCCAAAACAGAAGGATATGGATCAGCTCCGGACGCTAAAAGCTCACCCTAATCTTTGATCAATAGCTTCAGTTGAGGGATTTATCAATGGAGATGACTCATACTAGGATTTGCATTAGGGAAAAAAGATGCAGAAGTATAGTATGAGAAAAAAAAACCACAGTACTTAGTAGGCATCATAGGCCAACTAAGCTCAAATAAAGTAAAAGCATAATAAAGAGCGAGCATAAGCTAAAGGCAAGAAATGAGGGGTAAAAAAAGGAATAATAGGATAAAGCTTGGCAACCATGAGAAATGCAAGGAAATTACTCGAAAAGCATAAATAACTGGATAAACTACAACCTAGCTTGATCCCCATAACCCTAGAAGGTACACACAATAAAAAATAAACCCAACCGAGGTCCTATAATCACAGTGGATGCAAACAATAGGTAATACTGATATAACCAAGTACAATAGTAAAGAATATCAAAATAAACCATGATGTGCAATGAACGTACCGTATACTCCTCTTCCAGCCATAACCATAAACCATACTGGACTCGAATCAAATTCCCAACCAGAAATCAATAACAATGTATATCAGACTTTTACCGAGATTAAGTATATAATAAGCAGTAAAATTGGGTGTCGGATTCAAACCAGAACTAAATATACAACAAAAGGTAAAGTCAAGTGCCCAGACTTGAACCGGGACTAAATAGTTTGATTTCCTTTTTAGAAAGCCAAATTCATTAAAAGTAATTAAAAATCCCATTTATCAAGGTGAAAACAGTGTTTTAAGGTCAAAATGCTTAAACGCCAGAGATACTGAGTCAAACAAACACTATATAATGAGAAAACTAAACCAATTTCGATAATCAGCCCACCTAAGTATTTTATAGTAATTTATAACAGGAAAGGATATTATTCTAAAGTACTTTATCTTAAAAAGAAAGATAATGCTAACTACAAACCTCAAAAACCCACCTTAAGGCAAGCAGCTACACGAACCTAGACTATAGAATCTAAATCGAAACCCTAGGGCCCTTGGTATGCTAAGCTAAGTCCTAAAAGAGAATGACTCCCAAGCCAAAGGAATTCAAGGAATAAATCTACCCTAAAGTCCCCCTAGCAGGCTATAAGAATCATAAAATACTTAAAATATTGTTTGAACCATAATTCCCCACCAATAATACCTAAAGTATTATTTGAACCATAATTCCCCACCAAAAATTAGCAATTTACTATGCCAATACAATAAATAAGGAGAGTATAAAGGAAGTAAGTCGTTGCCTACCTAGACGCCAAAGAACGCACTCGCAATCTATTAAATTGGGCCTTTTTCCTTTCGAGAATCCTCCGACTACTGCCAAGCTATCAAAATAGTAATATTATCTTCAAGACGATAACAACGATATCCATAATGACAAAAAGTACTCCGAGTCAAAAATTGGGGTGCCTACTTACAAAATCTAAAAATTGTATTTGCAATAGCGTCTCTCGGGGAAAAGGGAGATTGTACTTAATAATAAATCACCATCAACTCTCTAATTATGACCCAAAACGACCCTAAAGATTGAAGAAGAAAAGAGAATTAAAACTCAAAGACTTAATAGAATTATGGTCGAAAGCTTACAAATTTTAAGAGGGTATTATGATTATGGAGAAAACAACAATGAACCCCAGTCCTTAATTTACGATCCCACACTATTTGCAAGCTCTCCATATCAACGATAGAGGTTTTAGACTAAGAAAATATGCTTAAAAATGAAGGGAGTGGCTATATATACTGCCAGGGGTTCTTCAATGCATTCACGAGATGCCTGGCCAAGATTGTGGCCATCGCGAATACGATGACCTTGGGTCGCAATGGCAAAGTAGGTTCAGGTCTGGGTCATATTAACCTTTTATCACGAATACGACAGGCTTGGCTGTGATCACGATGGATAATCTCTATGACTTTCACGAATGTGGCGACCAAGTCGCGAATATGAAGTGGAACTAGGAACTGCACCAGCTGGTGCAAAACCAGCAAAATTGTAAGTCCAAAAGGACTCCGACCTGGAGCATTAGTTTTGTTTGGAACCCTGTGCATGCAAACAAATTATGCTACCCTATCAAAAATGACATTTTCGACTTAACAAAATTGATGAAATTTCCAACAGAGGTCATTTCGACAAAATATGAGCTCCACACCCACTATCTCATTTTTACCAATTTCTAACCAATAGCCCAAAATGAGCTTATTGGAATTCTCATCCGAGCATGTTTACTTAAATTTTAGGACCAAGACCTATTTCTTAACTTCAAAATCTCCAAAATGAGAAAACTGGCATGAAAACCAAACGACTGCCTAGAAACCAAACTATTAGTCCCAACAAGTCATAAATGACTTGGGGAAACTATAGGAAAGATCTAAATGAAGAAAATACGTGAAAGGGGAAAAATGACCTAGAGGGTTATTACAACATCCACTAGGAAAAGGACATTCGTCCATGAAAGTCAAGAGAAAGAAAGCAACTGAAGGCTCAAATAGGTGAGGATACTGGGTTCGTATGTCATGATCTATCTCCTAGGTAGTATTCTTAACTAGACGGTGTCTCCACTGAACCTTTACCGCCGAAATCTCTCTGGAAAGCAATCATCTGACATCTCAAGCTAGAATAGAAATTGGCTCTTCCACGATGTTTAACCTATCATCCAACTGAACCAAGTCCCACTAGAGCACGTGGGATTCATTTAAAATGTAATATCATAGCATCGACATATGGAAAACAGGGTGAATAGTAGAGAATGCTGAAGGTAAGGCTAACTCATAAACTACATTCCCAATTTTTTTGTAGAATCTCAAACAGCCTGATATACATGGGGCTAAGCTCGCCCCTCCTCCTAAACCTCAACATGCCCTTCATGGGCAAAACTCAAAGGAAGACACGGTCACCAACTCGAAACTCTAACACTCAAAGCCTATGGTCCGCGTAACTCTTCTACCTACTCTAAGCTCCATAAAACCTGTCCTGAATCATCCAGAACCTATCCAAAGAATCATAAAGCAAGTTTGTACCCTGAGGTCTGCCTTGAAAGCATCAAACCGCCTTATCATAGGTCTGTACATCCTACCATATAATGCCTCGAATAAAGCCATCTGGATACTTGAATGGTATCTGTTATTATATGAGAATTTTGCCAAATGAAGAAATTGATCCCACTGACCTCCGAAATCAATAACATAGGCTTGCAATATATCCTCTAGGACTGAATATTCCACTCAAACTAGCCATTGGTATAAGGGTAAAATGTTATGCTAAGATCCTCCTGGGTACCAAAATCTTCTTGAAAAGCCCTATAAAAGTTGAAAGTGAACTGAGAACCTCTATCAGAGTTAATAGACATTGGTACCCTGTGAAAATGGACTATCTCGCGAACATAAATTAGAGATAAACTCTCTGCACTATAAGACATCTAAACTAGTAGAAAAAGAGCAAATTTGGTCAACGATCAATAATGACAAAAATGCTATCAGAACCTCGAGAAGTGCTTGGAAAACCCATACTAAAATCCATGTAATTTTTTCCCACTTCCACTTAGGGATGGGTAGCCTCTGAAGAAAACCACCAGGTCTCAAATGGTAAGTATTTACCTACTGGCAATACAAACACCGAGATACAAAGTCTGCTACATCCTTTTTTATCCAGCACTACCAATAATGCTACCTTAAATCTTTATACATCTTAGCTGCACCAGGATGAATGGAATATCTAAAACTATGAGCCTCTTAAAATATCAACTGAATCACGTCACCAACCCTTGGAAAGCAAATATAGCCCTTGAATCTCAAGACACCCTTTGAATCTAAGGCAGCCTTCCTGATCTCGTCCCTCAACATGTGATCTCGAATGCCACACAACCAACTATCCTCAAACTATCGTGCTCTAATATGCTCAATCAAAGTTGATCTGGCCTCAACACTAGCAAGAATTCTACTAGAGTTTGAAATATCCAGCCAAACCAACTTGATGGCTAAGGACTGGATGTCCAAGGCCAACAATCCCTCCAAAACTGAAATGAAGGAAAAACTCCCCATACTTATCGCCTTCTAGGTCAAGTCATTCTCTACCATATTTACCTTGCCTGGGAGGTATAGAATATAAATATCATAGTCCTTCAGCAACTCTAGTCGCCTATGCTGCCTCGAATTAAGCTCCATCTGACTAAGAATATACTACAGGCTATGATGATTGATGAATATCTTGCAGCAAACTCCATATAAGTAATGCCTCTAAATCTTAAGTGTAAAAACCATCACCTCAACTCTAAGTCATGAGTGTGGTGGTTGCACTCGTGCACCTTCAGCAGTCTAGAACCATATACAATAACTCAGCCCTGCTACATCAGAACATAACCCAAACTAACACCCAAAGTATCACAATACACTGCAATCCCCTCACCCTAAATTGGAGAAGTCAAAATAGGAGCTTAAGTGAGTAAGGCCTTGAGCTTCATAAAGCTCGCCTCACACTCATCGGGCCACTGGAACGGAACATCCTTCCTAGTCAATCTAGTCAGTTTCTTTTCTATAGAAGAGGACCCCTCGACAAACCATCTATAGTAACCTGCCAGCCCAACAAAACTGTAAACCTCAGTAGGAGAAGTGGGCCTAACCCAATCACGAACTGCCTCAATCTTCGTTGAGTCTACCATAATCCTATATTTGGACACCACGTGCCCTAAGAATACTACAAACTCAATCCAAAACTCACACTTTGAGAACTTTTCATAAAGCCATTGATCTATCAAAGTGTAGAGCACAATCCTTAAATATTGCTCGTGCTCTTCCCTACTCCTCGAGTAAACGAGGATGTCATTAACAAATATAATCATGAAAGAGTCAAAATAGGGACTGAACACATGGTTTATCTAGTCCATGAACGCTTCTGGGGCATTAGTCAACCTTAAAGATATCACCAGGAACTCGTAATGGCCATAAAAAGTCCTGAAGGTTGTTTTAGGGTTATCCGCTGCCCGAATCCTTAATTGGTGGTAGCCATATCTCAAGTCAATCTTAGAAAACACAGCTACACCCTATAGTTTCTCAAATAAATCTTCAATACATGGCATCGAGTACTTATTCTTTATAGTCACCTTATTCAACTATCGATAATTGATACACATAAGCATAGAGCCATCTTTCTTCTTCACAAAAAGGATAAGGGAACCTTATGAATAAACACTCCGTCTGATAAAACTCTTACCTAGAAGATCCTGAAGTTGAATACTAAGTTTTCTCAACTCAGCAGGAGCCATATGATAAGGTGAAATAGAAATAGGCCTTAATATCAATGGCAAAATCAATATCACACTTAGGCAGAAGGCCAGACAAGTTGGTAGGGAAGACATCAACAAACTCTCATACCGCCGGGACGGAATCAAGTGAAGGGACGTCGACACTAGTATCACGAACATAAGCAAGAGAGGCAAAAAATCACCTCAACACTAACCTCCTAGCCCGAATGTAAGAAATAATCCCTGTCAGTGAATGAAGAATAGAGCCCTACCAAACAACCAGGGATATGACGGGCATGGCTAAGTTAACGATCTTGGTGAAGCAATCTAAGATTTCATAGTAAGAGGATAACTAGTCCATGCTCAGAATAACATCGAAATCAACCATATCAAATACAATAAGGTCAGCCCAAGTGTCATACTCCCATATAGTCACCAAACATGATCTATAGACCTGATCCACTACTAAAGAGTCCCCTATGGAAGTGGCTACACGCATCAGCATAGATAAAGGTTCGCTAGAAAACCAAACAAGCTGCATAATATGTAGACACATATAAATATGTAAATCTTGGATCAAATGAGACAGAACCTGGCTGATGACAAACTAAAATTATACCTGTGATTACCAAGTTCAATGCCTCCACCTCTGGCCTACTAGGAAAGGTATATAACTATTTGTAGCCATTTCCAAATTGAGAACCTGACCGACCACCTATCTTACCTAGCTGTCTACCTCCACGAGGACCTTGAGAACCACCCCTACTTCTCTGGGAACCACCTCTTGCCTGTGGCGCCACTACTCTAAGGGACTGATTTATTTGTACTGAAGTCCCAATAATCTTACACTAAGGACACTTTCTAGAGAAATGATCAACAACCCCACAATCAAAACATGCCCCAGGTCCCTACCCTGACGAGAGAGTCCTACTAAACCAGAATGACCACTATGGCCTAAATCCCCTAACTAAAAACTCCATGACAGCTGACCAATACCCAGGCCACTGAAATCACTATAACCAGACTGACCCCTATCTAAAATCTGAAACACGGCATGAATAGGCCTATAAGACTAACCATACTGCTGATACGACTACTATTACTGTTGCTTTCTCAAAAAACCCTTATCTCAAAACTATAACCCAATATGACTACCAATGTAACTACCCTGATGGTGGGCTCTCTTATCGCTGCCCCCATGGGAATCATGATGCATATCCTCTATAGTAAGAGTATGATTAGCAACATATACAAATGATTTACCTGAAGTTACCATGCTTTGGGTAGCCATAAGGAGCTGAAGTATCAACCCTCTAACAAAATAACACACTCTCTCTTGCTCGGTAGGTAGAATTATAGTGGCATGCCAGGCTAACTAATAAAATCTAGCCTCATACTCAAAAACTTTTATAGAGCCCTGCTCTAACCTCAAGAACTCATCTCTCAGACTCTCGTGCATGTTGCGAGGCATATATTTCTTCAAGAAAGCCTCAAAAAACTAAACCCATGTCATATGAGGGGACCCAACTGATCTGTAATCAAGGTACCCTCCCTACCACTGCCTCGCTGCACTATCAAATTGAAATATGGTGTAATCCATGCCTTGTGAATTAACTAAGCAAAGATTATACAATCTTTCCTCACAGCTAGTAAGGAACTCATATGCATCCTCTCCTGGGCTCCTAAAAATCTCAGTGGAACTAGTCTAAAAAATAGACCCAGCATTTTCTACTCCTCAAAAGTCATGGCCAGACGGGCTTTCACTGGTTGTGCATTAATGGTGCTAATAGAATCTCTTCTCGGGGAGTCATAGCTGCAGGCTGCACTTTTATACCTGGCCCACCATGTACTGCCCCCTAAGTGGATTTCTGGGCCCCATCCATTGGCTGACCTATAATCATACCCTATAATTGGTCTAAGGCTTCTGAATGGATAGATATGGTAAAAATCAGGGTGGAGCCTGGGCTAGTCCCTTACCTATTGGCTACTGTGGTGCAGATCCTCTGGTACAATATCTGGCTCCAAATCAATTACCTGCTCAACAGAAGGCTCTTTCTTCTGGCCTCAAGTTGGTGCTGAAGGTTTAGTCGAACCTCGACCTCAGGGTCGACCTCTACCTCTGCCCCTAACTTGACCCCTAACTTTTGGCTTAGGGGACTTGCCCTCGACCGTCATGGCCCTCGTCCTATACATCTACAAAAGAGTGAAACAAATGAGAATCTAGAAATAAATACGAACATAATGCAAGATAATGAATCAAAAAGGAGAGACTTTTCTAAGAATGTCTTGTATCATCTAGAAGATAGGATACAAATGTCATTGTACCAATCCGTGAGACTATATTATACACTTGCTCTTGTACCAATAGTATCAGTGAACCTAGGCTCTGATACTAAGCTATCACAACCCGAAAGCTCAGGTTTTGATGAAACCTACTAATACAAGATAGAATATGTGGGAAACTAGAAGAACAATGAAAAAATAAAATTAAAACACGAAATTAAAACCCTAACACTAAGAATAAGAAACTAAGATTATATATAGAAGGAAGACACAAGTATAAGATCTAATAGGAAACAATGACTATACGAAAGTCAAAACCTCCTATTAAGAATCCAAACAAGCACCTATACTATCGAGACACCCTCAAGAGGAATGATATCCTCAAGCAAGCAATCCCATCAACATTGTTTAGCAACCATGGCCATAGCCTAACTCTCACAAGATTTTCACACATTCAAAATATCATGTCAAAATAGTCTACCTGAGCCATTCTCTCTTATTTATAGCCTACACTAGTAATTAGAAAAGCACCCTTAATGAAATAAGGGTCTTCTTTAGCATGAGACTTGAATGTCAAGAATAGCCACTTTTGCATTCATAGCCTCTTCCTTGTTCACCTTTATTCCTTGTACTTCCACTTGAGGATATTCTTGAGCTTTAATTCTTTATTCCATGATATTGATGAAGCTCGACTTGCATCATTATCCCTTTCTTGAAAAGGATTCATCCTTGAAGCCAAACCTACCAATACTATAGGAAAAGCAAGCAACAATAAGATCCTCATGATATAGAGGTTAGTGTTAGTAATATCAATTCTATCACCATGCCAAGGGTGCACATATTTAACATAAAACCAAGTATCAAAATGAGACACAAAGGGTTTGTAACCCAACAAAACAAGAGATACTTTGCTACATAGAAAACATGGACAAAGAAGTGAATCAAAAGGACCATGTTGTTTAGGTAACCACATATGTTAAGTCCTTAATGGTTCTACATTTAAACAAGAACAAATCCCCCTTTAAGTAAAGTAACACATGATAGTCCACCCAAGTTGGCAAACATATCTCATTCAAGCCCATAAGATCAAGTAATAACACCGAGTAATAATCACATGAGAGAAAAGAAATGTTACTACTCTACTTATCTCCATGCAAGCCAACAACCTCACTCATACAATGCTTGCCCTAATGATCAAGCAGCACATCACAATGACAACCATCACCGATATCAAATGGAAAAAGATAATATAAAATGGTGTCAAAAAAACACCCATTTTCTTCGTATTTACTCCTATAAACATATGATATACTCTCCACATAAACATCAGTATCATCATAAGCAAATATATAGTAAATAAAGGTGTCTCGCAAAACAACTTCATCCAAGGTGTTCTCATGTTTAAGATCACTATTAGACTTAAGATCATTAATCATACTATCAAAAATTTGGACACACAAAGATGAAGGAGTAATGGAAAAGAAAAATCCACCTTCCTCCTCATCACAATCCTTACCCATAAGATTACTCTCATTTTCCAAGAAGAGATTTCCATCATTGGGAGGAATGTCTTCATACCATAATGGGTTATTATAAAGAGTATAGTCCTTAAGAACTATACTACTATCAAGGTTCACATCACTAGGCAGTTTAAAAGGAGTGATCTCATCATTTTCAAACAAGATATTGTACTTAAACATAGAATGATCAATCTAAGAAAGAGAATTAAAACATGCAATTTCACTCTCAAAAAGACAAATATCATTTTTTGAAGCACTTTCAAGCACATGATCTGTATGAGCAAAATAAGTAACAGGATCTTCAACAAAAGATATACTCAAAGAGTCACTCCTACTCAATTTATAAACTTCATCAACATTAACACTAACTTGAGGTTCAATAATTACATCATAAGATCCCTCAAGTAGTGTACCACACTCAAAAGCTAGTTGATTACTAGCAATATCACTTGATAATGAACTTTCATTCATCAATAGGATCAACTAGTGTATCCACATTCTTAACATGCACATTATCAAAACATGGAAAAGAATCACGTGACAATGTACTATCATTCAAGTCACAAGTATCAATACTAGTTGGACACAAATTGATCTTACAAGAAGAATCAATTCGGTCATCAATAGGATAAACTAGTGTATGAACACTTTCAACATAGACATTATCACTATGTGGAAAAGAATCATTAAGTTCACATAAAGATAAGCTATCACTCACACTTTGTTCATTGGAAATTTTAAAAATCAAGTTTAGCTATTTTACCTTGAGGCTCACAAGAAGGATTTTCTCTACCTTGAACCGAAGCTTCAACTCTCATGTCTTTAGGCAAGCCAATGCACTCGGTCCAATAAGCTAGCAAATTCTTCAAATGCATAAGTTTAGGATCCTTTTTGGGAACTTGTGTTCCCTCAATCGCCATGCTTGTACCTATATAAGAATTCTTACAAAAAGAAATACAATCTAGAAGATTAGCTTGGTTTTGTGGCAACTCTCTCACTTCACTTCACACATCCTCTCCTTTTTCCACTCTAGAATTGCCACTTCACACTCCCTTAGTCCTCTAAATCTTTTGTCTCTCATATTCATGGAAGAACATGGAATAAGGGCCCAAAGGTTCTTGGTGAGGAGAAATAGGTGGGAAGAGAAGCTTTCCCTTTTTGTCCATGACATATTTGTACCACTCTTGCTCATAGGAAACCTTATGCCTTTGAAACCAAGGATTTCCCAAGTATATGTGACAAGTCTCCATGGGAATACATCATACCAAACCTCATCTTGATATTCACCAAGTGAAAAAAATACCTTCACACATATATCAACCGAATACCCCTTTTGAACAAAATAAAGGTTTTGTCTCATCAAACAAGGTATTCCCAACCTTTCAACCACATAAGCGGCAATGAAATTGGTGCAACTATGATTATCAAGTAATAGTACATATTCCAAATTGCCATAAACACTCACTTTGATTTCAAGAATTTGCCTCTTTGGGTCATCCCAATCTTGAAACATTGAATTTCCTCTACTTTCAAGACTTAGTGATTCTTCCATCCTACCTCCAACACCATTTTAATATTTATAACAATACATATTGGCATTAGGATATGAAGCATAAGGCATAGCATTTCTAGAAGTACCAAAAAGACTCCCACAAGACTTCGACTAGGATAAGAAGTACCACAAGACAAAGCATACGAATATCCACTATCTACATCACCACTTTTATTTTCATGGGAATATTCATTACAAGGCTTATAAAGTAGGTGGGAGGAAGAATTATACCTCAAGTCATCTTCATCCTCATAGTGGGTAGTGTAAGAACCCTCAAATTCTCCACCATCACCATAAGAATCACTATATGGTTCTTCTACTCCACCATCTTCACAATAAAGTTATGAGCGTCATACTCACCTCCGAATAGTAGCTCTCATTTCTATATGGATAATGATCATGGCTATTTTAATAGCCTCCGTAATCTCCATTACCATCATACTCATAGCCTCTATCACTACAAACATAGTTTTTCATGTCATCGTCACAAGGATCTGAGGTTATGGATGACACACATTAATTCCAAGTACCTACAAAATGAGAAAAAAAAATTAGTAATAAAAAATTCCTCACACATTCACTCGTATTTGTACTCTTGTGTGCTTGGATAACACCACTCAAATGTACTCACACATTCTAGCCTTTTACCACTTAAGGATCTGTCCAAAATTGCTATTAAATTCAATCAATCGCTTGCCAAGAGTCAGAAACCAACCTTGAAGGTAGAATGGATTTTTGTTAAATTAAAGAATGGATGACTCAATAAAATCTAAAGGACTTATCAAGAAGATAAACAATGAAATAAAATGAGAAAAGCAAAAGAAAGAAATAAGCGCGAAAGAAAAGAAATCGGACTCAAAGAACTTGATAATATTTAGTAGCGTAATCTACTAATTAAAATCACGTTTGAAGCAAAATAAAAGGAAAATTAATAAAAAGAAACTAATTTACCAAGATTTAGACTAAAAAAAAATTATTTGGAAAGAAATTGGGTTAAATTTCATGAAGGAATGCTCCAAAATTGGAGTAAAAACCTTGAAAAATGTTTGTTTCCAATGTTGGAACCGCACTGGAGGCTGTTGGAGCCGATTTGGAGGCCTGGAACCACAGCTGGGGGGATGAAGCTAAACTGGAGCGAGGGAGCCTAGATGGCTGGGGCGGAAGTCGTATTTGATAGACAACTCATGCAGAAGCCATCACTGGAGGACTGTTGGACGCGCGCATTGTGGCTTGACAAGGAAGCCACTTGTCCGTCGGCTCGCAAACAGGCTTATGTGAATCCTTAAAGGCTGGAACGACGTGGCCAGCAGCTAATAGTTGACGCTGAACCGCTTGCCAGCTGTCAGATGCGTTATGGGTCTTGATAATTTCTCTTTTTGTTTTCTTTTTTTTTTTCCTCAATTTTTGGCTTTCCTTTCCATTCCTTTGGCCCCACCTTATTCAATTTTGGGACTACAAACACCTTTTTAATAATTTTCAATTGGGGTTTTGAATCAATTGTACCATTTTCACTCCTTCTTCCTCAAGAATACATTAAGAACATGAAAAACACTAAGAACATTCATAAACTTCAAAAATTTATAACTCACTCAATTTAACTCCGATTTTCACAAATTTTTGCCCATGAGCTCCTTTCAACACCATGAACCAAACCCAATAATTTTTAACTCTTAATTTCAAACCAAAAATAAACACATTTCCATTATCTTCAATCTATGAAGAACACCATGAACAAGATGAACTTCAAATTTCCATAACTTCTTCATTTTAGCTCCAAATTCCACGAAATTTGAGATTTAGGCTCCCGTTGTTATGGAGAACAAACCTCGATGCTTTCCAAGCTCCAATTTAACCTTAAATAACAAACCCACTTCACCTTCTTCAAACTTTTTTTTTCAAACTCAACAATATGAAATTTCAAAACACCTCCAAATTAACCCAAATTTTGGATGTAAACACAAAAAGCACTAGAGAATACGAATATAATGTCAAAAACAATAAATTAAATACAAAAAAAAATGATTTTTTTTTTGAATTTTTAAATTTATAAGCTAGGATTAAGAATTATTGGAATAATCCTTTAGCCTAGGCTCTGATACCAAATTATATGAGACGGAATATGCGAAAAACTAGAAGAACAATGAAACAACGAAATCAAAACACGAAATCAAAACCCTAACACTAAGAATAAGAAACTAAGATAAAAGATAGAAGCAAGACACAAGTAAGAGATCTAATAGGCAACAATGACTATACGAAATTCAAAACCTCCTATTAGGAATCCAAACAAGCACCTATACTTTTGAGGCACTCTCAAGAGGAATGAAATGCTCAAGCAAGCAATCCCATCAATATTGTTTAGCAACCAAGGCCATATCCTAACTCTCACAAGAGTTTCACACATTTAAAATATCATATCAAAATAGTCTACCTCTAAAACGAGCTATTCTTTCTTATTTATAGGCTACACTAGTAATTACAAAAACACCCTTAATGAAATAAGGGTCTTCTCTAGAATGAGTCTTGAATGTCAAGAATAGCCACTTTTGCATTCATAGCCTCTTTCTTCCTTGTTCACCTTTCTTCCTTATACTTCCACTTAAGCATATTCATGTGATTCAATTCTTCATTCCATGATAATGATGAAGCTCGACTTGCATCACCTACTATAACCCAACAATAGGTAAGCCAAAGCCATAGTCTAAAATGCCAGTAATAGGCTAACAGGCAAAAGTGAGAATAATAAGGGTGAAACAATAATTAAAGTGACTAATAGCTGAAGAGAAATAAAACATGAATATACACAAAGGAGAAAGAGCAAATATACAAAATGAGTTTCCCTAAGACTTGGTAAAGGCAGTACAAGAGCCACTAAACACAAGGAGTACTAGTCAAGTACAATCTATATAGAGTAGTCTCCAAAATGCAAAACAAGACTAGTCCCAAAACTGAAGGAGATGAATCAGCTCTAAATGCTAAAAGTTCACCCTAATCTTCGATCAACAGCTCTGCTCGAGGGCATTGTCAATGGTCATAAGCTCGTACTAGGATCTACATCAGGGAAAAAAATGTAAAAGTGTTGTATGATACCAAAACAGGTGGTACCCAATAGGCATCATAGGCCGACTAAGCAAGAATAAAGTAAAAGCATAATAAAGAGCGAATATAAACTAAAAGGAAGTTAGGATGGGTCGGAATAGAAATAATAGGATAAAGCTAGGCCACTACAAAAAAATGCAAGGAAATAACTCAGAAAACATAAATAAGCAGATAACTACAACCTAAATGGACCCCTATAAGCCAAAAAGGTACACACAATGAAATACAAATCCAACCAATCCGTCATTATCAGGGTGGATGCAAATAATAGGTATTACTGATATAAACAAAGTACAACTGTAATGAATATGAAAATAAACCATGATGTGCAATAAACGTACCACATACTCCTCCTTCAGCCATGTCCATAAACCATACTAGTCTCGAACCGAATTTCCAACCAAAAATCAATAACAATGCACGCCAGACTCAAACTGAGACTAAGTATATGATAAGCTGTAAAATCGAGTGCTGGAATAAAACCAGAACTAAATATGCAATAAGGGGTAAATTCAAGTGCCCAGACTGAACCTGTACTAAATAGCCCATTTCTTTTTTAGAAAGCCAAATTCCTTAAAAGTATTTAAAAGTCCCATTTATCAAGGTGAAAACAATGTATTAAGGCCAATATACTAAAATATCAGGGATAATGAGTCAAACAAACACAACACAGTGAGAAAACCAAACCAATTCTAATAATCAACAGACCTAAGTATTAAATAGTTATTTATAATAGGAAAGAACATTATTTTAAGGTACTTTATCCTAAAAAGAACGATAATGCTAACTACAAACCCCAAAAAGCCAATCTAAGGGAAGAAAATACCCTAACCTAGACTATTACATCTAAATCCAAAGCCAAGCCCCTAGGTACGCTAAGCCACTTCCTAAAGGAGATCAACTACCGGGCCTGAGGAATTCAAGGCATAAATCTACCCTAAAACCCCCCTAACCAGCTATAAGAATCATTAAATACCTAAAATATTATTCGAACCATAATTCCCTACCAATAATGAGTAATTTACAATTCTAATACAATAAATGAGTAAAGTCTAAAGGAAGATAGCCTACCTGGATGATGAAGACTACACTCGCAATCTACTAAACTGGGGCTTTTCCCTTTCGAGAAGCCTTAGACCACTGCCATGCTATCAAAATAGTAATCAACTAATCAAGAAAAGAACAACAGTATCCATAATGATATAAAGTACCCCGAGTAAAAAATCAGGTTAAAAATCACCAGTGGAGGCTCGCTTATGAAATTCAAAAAATTGGACCTACAATAACGTCCATCGAGGAACAAGGAGTTTGCGCTCAAAATTGAGCACCATCAGCTCTCTAATTATGCCCCAAAACTGTCACAACCCGAATCCCAACGAGGCGTTATTGTCACCCATAGCCGATAAGGCCCGAGAGAACCAAGCTATGTTGCTATACATTCATACGCATGCCATAGGAAACACCGCTATCACATAAGAACATGAATGGCTAATATCGAAAGTCATGGAACATGTGACATATATATATATATACATTTGAGAAACTTGGCCGTTGAGGCCATCAAAACAAGATTTCATGAGTCATCTTATATACATATATCCACATGCGTCTACAAAAGCCTCTCACAGATGCATTGACCAAAACAAACTAAAATTTGGGACAAGTCCCCGGTTTATACAACATGTAAATCACCAAAACATATATACACTCTGACTCGGAGAAGCCCCAGATTAGCTGGAGCTCACCAATGAACCGCTAACAACTGGCAATCTACTGAGGAGGCCTACTGGTAAATTGCCCCTGTAGCAAGTAAGGTAAATTCCCCAAGAGGGGTCAGTACGAAAAATGTACTGAGTATGTAAGGCTGTATGAAACTGAATCAGTATATAAGAACTTTCATGAAAAATAATCACAAGGGACATGCCCATTATAGATAAGCCATCAATCTACATATTTGGAACTGTGTGCATTACTTTTGATACTCACTTCATGTTTGTACCTCTTCTTACTTGCTTGCCTGTCATTAGTTATATGTATATATATTGCCCGGGCCCAACTAATCAGTGGGAAAAATAATACCATCATGAAGGTGTTCATGCCACCCCATGGATACACCCAAAATGTTGGGATAGTCATCATGAAGGTGTGTTCTTTCACTCCATGGAAATCATCATGAAGGTGTTTATTTCACCCCACGGATACACTCGTAATATTAGGATCGTCATAATGAAGGTGTTTATGTCACCCCATGGATACACTCATTTATGAAAGATCATTACATTGAGGATTATGACATTTTTGGAAGTACATACACTCGTAATATTAGGATCGTCATAATGAAGGTGTTTATGTCACCCCATGGATACACTCATTTATGAAAGATCATTACATTGAGGATTATGACATTTTTGGAAGTACACATATGTGCATTTCGTTATCCTTCACTTCATGAGATTGATACTTTTGATAATTGTAACATTATCGAAAGTCTTGGAACATAACATTATTGGAACTTGGAATCATGTCTATAAGTATGTTATACATGAATGACAATAGCTCATGAATAAGATATACATGATCAACACTAGATGACAACACGAAATGAGATGCCTTTGGACATTTCGGAAATGAATAAGTGCCACAACAGAATATACACTATATGCTGCACAAGGATATGGAAATAGGAAACTTACATACCTTCACTTTCAAGTATGAATACCCAAGCCTATGTATGGACGCAATAGTCCAGCTTCTTCCTTACGTCTTACTCTACAATACAAGTTCATACCGAATATTACATTAGCAACTAGTCACTATATAGGCGTACAAGACGACAATGGACTATGTGACTACCATATAACATCATGTCACCCCCTTAAAATACAATCCATTTCATTTTCATATCAACAACACCATAACATCACACACATTCACCAAAAGATCATACATCGATAGCATTTCACACCATACTTGCCCTTTACGCTTTTCCTTTTATCATTCCGTCGTAATTATTCCTTTATAACAACATATGAACCATAATCCATACTTAACATAGTCCAAAACACCTCCATACAACACTTTAAAGTCCTTAAAACGACATCACAAGTTGATAATTACATCCAAAAAGGGTATCAGGGCTTTCGGGGATCAACTAGAGACGGAAGCATACAAAACAAAATCTGGAGGTGACCTGTGCTGCCACCTGCGCACACAGGTGGATGATATGCACGTGCATCTGTCCTCTAGAAAATTCTAGGGCCTTCTACGTTGGCATCTGCGCTCGCAGATGCCCTCATTTGCGGGGGCAGATGCCCGTTTTGGTCCGAAATGACTTTTTTTGGGTCTTTTAATGCCATGAATGGTACATGTTCACAATCAAACATATTTGAACATATTTTTGATCATATTAAACACCAACATTAATCCATAGTCTCACAACACACATAACAACACCCAAAACTACATTTCACGGCCAATACACCACTAAAACCATAACCAATATCGCAACAACAATTCCAAACGTTATACACAAGGATTAAACAAAGTAAGAGTATAATAACATCTCACATGTCAATATTTAATCCACCAATTTCACTTCCTTCAAAACCACAAGTCCATAGACAAGTTTACAAGACAAACCACCCTTCGATTTAGCAAACATGTACACTTCACTTATTGTGAACTTCTCAATGCTCCACCAACATAACCAACATAATATACAGAATATATTATGCATAAAATATATTAATACATCATAATAAACACTTACCAAGTCTTACCAATTGATGATCTTGGCCCAAAGAGTGACTTAGGGTTCTTGAGAGCAAAGGAGATAATGTTGGAAAAATCTAAAAAATGTTATGAGAGTCCAAATGAATAAAATCTGATTTTCCTACTTTATATAGTCCCTCATGTATCCCTTATATTTTCCTTAGCATTTAATGCAATGTTGATTTGGTCAAATGGATCAAATTTGGAAGAATGGGTCAAAAAACCCATGTTGGGCCATGTCTTCTTGTTATTTTGGGCTTCATTTTTTGGGCTCAATTATACAAGACTTATTAAATGCCGAAAATTCAATACAAAATTCATAAATTCTCTCATGTTTTCATTTTTCCCTAAATTTTACGATTGTCAGCTAAACTCAGAAACGTACGGGGTGTTACATTCTTCCCCCCTTAGAAACTTTCGTCCTCGAATGTTAGTGTTATCATTTCAAAGTAGAAAATTACAATTTTAGGAGCATTCTTCATGTCATCTTATAAATATACACTCAAATCTTATAAATACTTACTTGTCATACTTCTTTTTGAAACAAATGAGGGTACTTGGATTTCATCATCTCTTCGGCTTCCCATGTGACCTCTTCTCTTTGCTGATTTCTCCAAAGTACCTTTACGGAAGCAATGTATTTATTCCTCAATCTCTTCACCTGTCTATACAGAATAGTTATAGGTATTTCCTCATAGGTAAGATCCTCTGTGACTTGTACATCATCGACAGGAGTAAAATGAGATGGATCCCCTATGCACTTCCGAAGCGTTGACACATGAAATACTGGATGAAATGTGGAGAGTTCCTAGGGTAGTGCCAACTCATACGCAACTTGCCCAAATCTTCTAACAATTTCATATGGGCCTATGTAACGTGGACTCAATTTCCCTTTCTTTCTGCACCGCATTACCCCTTTCATCGGTGACACCTTCAGGAATACCCAATCACCTATGAAAAATTCAAGTCCTCTTCTTCTAATATCAACATAGGACTTGTGTCGACTCTGGGCCGTTTTTAATCATTGTTGAATCACTTTAAATTTCTCCATAGCCTGATGAACAATATTCGGCCCAAGTAAAGCAGTTTCTCCTGCTTCAAACCACCCAATTGGTGATCTATATTTCCTCCCGTACAAAGCTTTATAAGGTGCCATTTTAATACTTGAATGATAGCTATTGTTGTAAGCAAATTCAATAAGAGGCAAATGGTCATCCCAACTGCCTTGAAAATCTAATGCACAAGCTCGTAGCATATCTTCAAGTGTCTGAAAAGTATGTTCTGCTTGTCCATCAGTCTGAGGATGGAAAGCCATACTCAGATTCACCTGTGTACCCAAACTCTGCTGAAAGGATCTCCAAAAGTGCGCTGTGAACTGTGCTCCTCTGTCTGATATAATAGAAAGTGGAATTCCATGCAATCGTACTATTTCTTTTATGTACAATTTTGCATAATCCTCAGCTGTATAGGTGGTCTTGACTGTAATGAATTCCATATTAATCATATACCATTTCCATACTGGAAGATTAATACATTGCATGTAACCTCCTAGTTTCTGATGCTCTACCTTTACTTGTTGACAATTCGGGCACTGGGCGACTAATTCTGCAATATTCTTCTTCATATTTCCCCACCAATACACTGCTTTTAAATCATGATACATTTTAGTATCACCCGAATGAATAGAATAGCGCGAATGATGCGCCTTCGTCATGATTCGTTTCCGCAGTTCATCTACATCTGGAACGCATACTCTACCTTGACATTGGAGCACCCCTTCCTGTGTTAGATTAAATGCCTCTGTCAAATTCTTTTCTACATTCTCATTTAACTACTTTAACATAGGATCTATAAACTGCTTTTCTTTCACCTCAGCTATTAACAAAGACTCAGCCGCATTTTGCACAATAACTCCTTCATCAGAGGATTCAAAAAGACGAACCCCCAAGCTGGCTAATTGATGTATATCTTTGATTATCTCTTTCTTTTTTGTCAATTGCTCGCTAGTGCTTTCTATTGCCTTGCGGCTCAATGCATCAGCCACTACATTTGCTTTGTCTGGATGATAAAGAATATCAATATCATAGTCTTTTAAGAGCTCTAAGCACCTTCGTAGCCTCAAATTGAGTTCCTTCTGCTTAAAGAGATATTGCAAACTTTTGTGATCCTTATAGATATCAACATGAACTCCATAGAAATAATGACGCCACATCTTTAAGGCAAAGACCACCGCTGCCAATTCAAGATCATGTGTAGGATAATTTTTCTCATGTGGCCGCAATTGTCGTGAGGCATATGCTATGACATTACCGTGCTGCATCAATACACATCCGAGGCCAATCTCAAAAGCATCACAATACACTGCATAACCCTCGGTACCTTTGAGAAGCACTAAAACTGGTGTGGAGGTTAATTTATCTTTCAACTCTTGGAAGATTTTCTCACACGCATCATTCCACTGGAATTTAACTGCCTTATGTGTAAGCTTCGTTAGAGGCACAGCTATGGAAGAGAAACCTTCCACAAATCTTCTGTAATAACCTGCCAGCCTAAGAAAACTACGAATCTCAGTGGGTGTCGTAGGTCTTGGCCAATTTTTCACCGCTTCAATCTTTTGTGTATCCACCTGTATCCCTTCATCTGTCACAATATGACCCAAAAATGCAACTGATTTTAACCAGAACTCACACTTAGAGAACTTGGCATACAACTTACGCTCACGGAGAATTTGTAACACTTTTCGTAAGTGATTAGCATGGTCCTCTGGTGATCTTGAATAAACCAGAATGTCATCTATAAATACCGTGATGAACACGTCTAGGAATGGATTAAACACCCTATTCATCAAATCCATGAACACAGCTGGTGCATTTGTTAGTCCAAATGACATAACTAAAAATTCATAATGGCCATACCGTGTTCCAAAAGTTGTCTTGGGTACATCTTCTTCTCTAACTCTGAATTGATGGTAACCCGACCTAAAGTCAATCTTTGAAAAGCACTTGGCACCCTGTAACTGATCAAACAAGTCATCAATGCGAGGGAGGGGATATTTGTTCTTGATCGTAACCTTATTCAATTGCCGATAGTCGATGCACATTCTCAATGTGCCATCTTTCTTCCGTACAAATAATACCGGTGCACCCCACGGTTACATACTAGGCCTAATGAAGCCCTTGTCCAACAAATCTTTCAACTGCTGCTTCAATTCACACAGTTCTGCTCGAGCCATTCTATACGGAGGAATAGAAATAGGCTGAGTGCCTGGAATCACATCAATGCCAAATTCTACTTCCCATTCTGGGGGCAAGCCTGGAAGATCCTATGGTAAGACATCCAGAAATTCATTGACCACTGGAACCGAATGCTAAGTTAGTGATTCCATTTCAGTATCTTTCACCCGTGCAAAATGAAATATGTAACCTTTGGCAATCATTTTTCTGGCTTTCAAATAAGAAATAAATCTTCTTCTTGTTGCCCCTACATCACCTTTCCATTCAAGAACATTCATTTGTGGGAAATGAAAATGTACCTTCTTGGCTCGTCAATCTACCGTGGCATAACAAGAGGCCAACCAATCCATCCCCATTATTACATCAAAATCCACCATATCAAGTTCAATGAGATCGGCCAATGTATCATGACCACACACAGTTACCATACAATTTCGATATACTCTCTTTACAACAATATATTCACCAACCGGTGTAGACACTTCAATTGATTTAATTAATAATTCTGGTGTCTTTGCAAATTTTGCAGCAATCAATGGAGTAACATAGGACAATGTAGAACCAGGGTCAATCAATGCATATACATTATTTGAGAATATGGATAATGTACCTGTGATGACATCAGGAGAAGCCTCTGAGTTCTGTCGGTCCATTAAAGTATAAGTGCGATTCTGGACCCCGCTAGTACTGGCTGCTCCTATGGCACCCCTACCACAGCTAACAGGCTGCACATGTCGGCCTACAGAAGAAACCGATGATGATAACGCAACAGTCGATCTCGCAGGTCGCGGCACACCACCCAAGCCTCTTCGCGGGCAATCTCTTATCATGTGCCCCACCATACCACACCAATAACATACATTCATCCCCCGTCGGCATTCACCTGAATGAAACCGTCTACAATGTTGACATAACGGGTGAAAAGATCCTGCTGTCCGTGAACCACGACTTTCACTGCTTTGCCAGACTTGATTAAAACCCCGAGACCCTCGAAAGTGAGAGAAAGTGCCTGCCATGGAATGAGAAAATGAAGGCCTAGGTGGTCTATTAAAACTCCGGGGCCTGAACTCTGCTTGGGACGCCATGGACTATCCCGTAGATCTAGCTCTCTTGGACGGCCCTTCTTCAAACCCTTGTGTTCTTCTCTGTTGCCTCTAATCTTTCATTTTCTGCGCAAAGGCCTGTATTCTAGCTATGTCCATATCCCGATTTAGAGCAGCAATAGTGCAATCTCGTACCAAATATGTCTCCAATCTGTCCACATATCTATGGACTCTATCTGTCATCGTAGCCACCACATTGGGAGCATATCGGGCCAAGGAATTAAATTGCAAACTGTATTCCCTGACACTCAAATTCCCCTGACGGAGATTTAAGAATTGATCCGCACGTGCTTCACGAATCTCATAGGGGAGATAGTGATCCAAGAACGCTGCTTTAAATTCTTCCCATGTAGGGGGGGTTGCACCAATACCACGAGCTTTCTTCCAGTCCTCATACCATAATATAGCTTCAATCTATAGGCCGCAAGTTCCACCGTTTCCACACCGAACATATGCATAACCTCCAAAGCCCTCTAAATTTGATCTATAAAATCTTGGGGATCTTCATTAGGGTCTGACCCAGTGAATGTGGGAGGATCTAATTTCAAAAAGTCCTGTGTTCTGCGACTAGCTGCTCTCGCTGCATTGTCATCACCTGTCATTGGGCCACCTTGTCCTTGAACCTGTGCAACAACTATTCGAGTGAACATTTGGACTGCATCCTTTAAGTCCTGATCAGTGGTAGTATTTACTGGTGGATCTACAGGTGCTCCTCTCCTACTCGACTCTTCTGGAACAGAGGGAGTGGAGGAAGCTCGTGACACAAATTCATTCTCGGTATCGCCTTGATTAATATGATCAGGTGGTGGTCTACTGGTTCCTTCTCCAGCAATTCTATCTACCCTCTTTCTTTTACCTCGACCTCTTCTTATCATTGGCATTTTTCTATAATATACAAGAGCAACAATATTTGTGGTCAGAAACAATCCCACCTATAACTTTGGCTCTAATGCATGATCTAGAAATGAAAAAAAGAAACAACATCCTAAATGTCTCGTAGCCTCCTACTTATAAATGTGGTGCACAACACAATTATAAGTAAGACTCTACTTAGACACGGCTTTGCAGACACCCTTAGAACGACCTGCTCTGATACCACTTTTGTCACACCCCGAATCCCAACGAGGCGTGATTGGCACCCATAGCCGATAAGGCCCGAGAGAACCAAGCTATGTTGCTATACATTCATAAGCATATCATAGGAAACACCACTATCACATAAGAACATGAATGGCTAATATCAGAAGTCATGGAACATGTGACATATATATATATATATATATATACACATTTGAGAAACTTGGCCGTTGAGGCCATCAAAACAAGATTTCATGAGTCATCTTATATACATATACCCACATGCATCTACAAAAGCCTCTAACAGATGCATTGACCAAAACAAACTAAAAGTCGGGACAAGTCCCCGCTTTATATAACATATACATCACCAAAACATACATACACTCTGACTCGGAGAAGCCCTGGATTAGCTGGAGCTCACCAATGAACCGCTAACAACTGACAATCTACTGAGGAGGCCTACTGGTACCTGCGCCTGCAACAAGTAAGGTAAATTCCCCAAGAGGGGTCAGTACGAAAAATGTACTGAGTATGTAAGGCTGTATGAAACTAAATCAGTATATAAGAACTTTCATGAAAAATAATCACAAAGGACATGCCCATTATAGATAAGCCATCAATCTACATATTTGGAACTGCGTGCATTACTTTTGATACTCACTTCATGTTTGTACCTCTTCTTACTTGCTTGCCTGTCATTAGTTATATGTATATATATATTGCCCGGGCCCAACTAATCAGTGGGAAAAATAATACCATCATGAAGGTGTTCATGCCACCCCATGGATACACCCAAAATGTTGGGATAGTCATCATGAAGGTTTGTTCTTTCACCCCATGGATATCATCATGAAGGTGTTTATTTCACCCCATGGATACACTCGTAATATTAGGATCGTCATCATGAAGGTGTTTATGTCACCCCATGGATACACTCATTTATGAAAGATCATTACATTGAGGATTATGACATTTCTGGAAGTACACATATATGCATTTCGTTATCCTTCACTTCATGAGATTGATACTTTTGATAATTGTAACATTATTGAAAGTCTTGGAACATAACATTATTGGAACTTGGAATCATGTCTATAAGTATGTTATTCATGAATGACAATAGCTCAAGAATAAGATATACATGATCAACACTAGATGACAACACGAAATGTGATGCCTTAGGACATTTCGGAAATGAATAAGTGCCACAACAGAGTGTACACTATATGCTGCACAAGGATACGGAAAGAGGAACCTTACATACCTTCACTTTCAAGTATGAATACCCAAGCCTATGTATGAACGCAATAGTCCAGCTTCTTTCTTACGTCTTACTCTACAATACAAGTTCATACCGGATCTTACATTAGCAACTAGTCCCTATATAGGCGTACAAGATGACAATGGACTATGTGACTACCATATAACGTCATGTCACCCCCTTACAATACAATCCATTTCATTTTTATATCAACAACACCATAACATTACACACATTCACCAAAAGATCATACATCGATAGCATTTCACACCATACTTGCCCTTTACGCTTTTCCTTTTATCATTCCGTCGTAATTATTCCTTTATAACAACATATAAACCATAATCCATACTTAACATAGTCCAAAACACCTCCATACAACAGTTTAAAGTCCTTAAAACGACATCACAAGTTGATAATTACATCCAAAAAGGGTATCAGGGCTTTCGGGGATCAACTAGAGACGGAAGTATACAAAACCAAATCTGGAGGTGACCTGTGCTGCCACCTGCGCACACAGGTGGCTGAGATGCATGCGCATCTGGACTCGAGAAAATTCTAGGGCCTTCAACGTTGGCATCTGCGCCCGCAGATGCCCTCGTCTGCGGGGGCAGATGCCTGTTTTGGTTCGAAATGACTTTTTTGGGGTCTTTTAATGCCATGAATGGTACATGTTCACAATCAAACATATTTGAACATATTTTTGATCATATTAAACATCAACATTCAGCCATAGTCTCACAACAAACATAACGATACCCAAAACTACATTTCACGGCCAATACAACACCAAATCATAACCAATATCGCAACATTAATTCCAAACGTTATACACAAGGATTAAACAAAGTAAGACTATAATCACATTGCACATGTCAATATTTACTCCACCAAGTTCACTTCCTTCAAAACCACAAGTCCATAAACAAGTTTACAAGACAAACCACCCTTCGATTTAGCAAACATGTACACTTCACTTATTGTGAACTTCTCAATGCTCCACCAACATAACAAACATAATATACACCATATATTATGCATAAAATATATTAATCCATCATAATAAAAATTTACCAAGTCTTACCAATTGATGATCTTTTCCAAAGAGTGACTTAGGGTTCTTGAGAGCCAAGGAGATAATGTTGGAAAAATCTAAAAAAATGTTATGAGAGTCCAAATGAATAAAATCTGATTTTCCTACTTTATATAGTCCCTCATGTCTCCCTTATCTTTTTCTTAGCATTTAATGCAATGTTGATTTGGTCAAATGGATCAAATTTGGAAGAATGGGTCAAAAACCCCATGTTGGGCCATGTCTTCTTGTTATTTTGGGCTTCATTTTTTTGGCCCAATTATACAAGACTTATTAAATGCCCACAATTCAATACAAAATTTATCAATTCTCTCATGTTTTCATTTTTCCCTAAATGTTACGATTGTCAGCTAAACTTAGAAACATACGGGGTGTTACAAAAACAGTGCAAAGATCAAAGAAGAAAAGATAATTAAAAATCAAAGTCTTAATTCAATTAGGATCGAAAGCTTACAAATTTTAAGAGGGAATTATGATCATAGATCAAACAACAATGAACAAGAGCCTCTATTTACGATCCCATACTATTTTCAAGTTCTTAATATCAACAATAGAGGTTTTGGATTAAGAAAATAAGCTGAAAAATAAATGGAGTGGCTATTAGCAATGGCAATGGGCTGCAAGGGCGGGGCGAGGCAGGGTAGGGTAATACCTAAATGAGGCAGGGCAGGGCAGGGTGGATTAAAGCTAATATCTTTAAAACTTTAATGGAGCAGGGCAGGTGTGGGTTGTGTTGGACCTTTGGGTTGTCTCCTCTCTTTGCACACATATATCAAATAAAAATAAACAAACAAAGAAGAAAATAAGGGAATTGATGCTGTGAAAGTCCAAATGAAGAAAATAGGGGAATTTATAAAACAACTCATAAAATTATTCCATAAATAAAAAAAGATCAAATAAAGTATAAAATATTACCACTTCTTATTAGGAGTTGATCCTATGAAAGTTCCCCCACCCACCCCTCCCCCTCCCCACACATGAGAAAAAATAAACCTAAAGAGAAAAAGCTGAAGAACTGTTGGAGGAAACAAATTAACTCTTAAAATGAGGTAGGGAAGGATGGGCAGGGTGGGGCAAAATATTGAGAAAATTCTGAATAGGGAAGGGTAGGGTGGGTTGAAATATTAGCGGGTCAAGACTTGCCCTTCCCTAACCCACACTAACTCGCCATATTACAATCCATAGTGGCTATATATACTACTAGGGGTTATTTATCACATTCACGAGACTCCTGGCCATGATTTCAGGACCCCACCAAGATGACCATCACAAACACAATGGCCTTGGGTCGCGATAGCGAAGAAGGTCCATGTCCAGGTCCTGTTGACCCTTCATTGAGAATACAACATGCCTGGCCATGATCGTGATGGTCAATATCCTTGACCTTCACAAATGCGGCGACCAGGTTGCTACATGAAGAGCAATTAGTACCTGCACCTGCTGGTGCAAAACCAACAAAATCCTAGGTCCAAAATGACTCCGATCAGGTGCTTGGGATTCATTTAGAACCTTGTGCACACAAAAAAACTATGCTCCCCTAACAAAAATGACATTCCAGACTCAACGAAATTAACAAAACTTCTAACAGAGGTCATTTTGACAAAATTTAGGCCCTACACCCACTATTCCATTTTCACCAATTTCTAACCTATAGCTTAAAATGAGCCCAAAAGTTTCTGGACACAAACAAAAGGTCCATCTAGACTAAAATACACATTCTGGATCTGATGGAACTGTTATAATTCTTATCCAAGGTCATTTACTTGAAATTTAGGCCCGCCCAAGACCTATTTCTCATTTTCAAAAGCTCAAAAATAGGGAAACTGGCCTAAAACCCGAATAAACTACCCAAAAATCAAACTGTTAGTCCCAGAAAGTCATAAATGACTAGGGGAAGCTATAATAAAGTGCTAAAAGTAGAAAATATATGAAAAAATAAAAAATAAACGGAAGGGTCGTTATAAACTTTCAGGACCAATTGAGGTCTAGAATAATTTTGTCTTTATCCATCTTGTGGGCATAGGTTTCTTATCTTTGGAGAGAATAATTGAGTTGGTAATTTAGTTTTAATCAATGGGGCTGATGGTCAGTTTTTACCCAATTTTAAACATAATTTGTAAATTTTATGTAATGACTCTCCATGTCATTTTCTCGATTTCCATACATTTCTAGTTTTTGAGCCTTCTCATAATGGTCATAGGTTATTTATGACTTGTCAAAACTATTTGTTTCGTTATTTACGACCTCGATTGGAAATTTAAATGGTTTTGTTGAGTCCAAAATGTCAAATTTGGTATGGTAGCATAGTTTGTTTGTGCGTATGGGGTTTTAAATAAATCCCGAACACCCAATCGGAGTCCATTTGGACTTGGTAAAAATTTTGATGTTTGGTGTCTGGTGCAACTACTAAAGCAATCTTGGAGCCGCTTAAGCGGTGGTCACTTTAGCAACCTTGTGCCGCTTTAGCGGCCTTGGCTACCCGACCAAGGGTCTCTTTAGCAGTCTATGTCCACTTTAGCGGATGTCACTTTAGTGACTAGGGTGCCACTTAAGCCATCCCTCACCTCTCTACACCTACCACTTTAGTGGTTAAATACTTCTTTAGTGTCTAAGTGGCGCTTTAGAGGTCACTGCTGGGTCTATATATTCCCCTTTCATGTGAATTTCAGCCATTTTTCTAACTCTTCTCCTCTATTCATGATCTTGTGAGCTCAAGGAAGTAAGGGAAATTATGAATTAGATCTGGGGTTGAGTCGGGGACACATTGGTGGTCACTTTCCCATTTTTATTTCGTAAGTTTCGCCTCAATTATCTGTTAAATTCTCGATTTCATTCTTGTTTTCTTAGCTCTTGGGGCTGATTTTAGCCCCAATTAAGACTCCATTTATGCTCAATTTTTGGGCATGATTTCCTTGTCCTTTGAGGGACCTCGTGATACATTCAATTTTGGAATTTCGTATGCAGGCCCTTCGGGCCTATTCTTGACCCAATTTTTGCCTAAAATTTTATATTAAAATATAGGTCTCATTTTACTCTTATTAATATGTATTTCATGAATTTGATAGCGCGACAACATTCTGAGATCGTGGAGTGGAGACGAGCATTTTGTGGTCGGTTCAAGATTGCGGTTTGTATTCGAGGTAGGCTTCAGTTTACTCTTCTCTATGAGACTATGTATTCTATTGATTGCATTCTAGGTGGGGGTTATAATATAGGTTTAGGGATAGTTGTATTATTATCTGGCCTATTTAGGGGAATAAGTGTAGAATTGTAAATTGATCCATAGCCTAGAATACTGGTTGTAGTTTTAGCATATTGTTAAGCCTGATTATGTATGTATACGACCATAGGTTGTCACTGATAATCCTTAGTGTAGGATTTGGAGTACTACTTACCCATTTCGATGATATTCCTCGGTTAAATTCACCTGGTAGAATGATGTTTCCTATTGATCCCACTTCTAACTTTCTACATTTATGTATATACTCTTATTGTTTTATATATTACATTATTAGGCCCGAGGCCATGGTTATGAGACCATGGGCACCAGGTTAGTTCTTTATGTTTTAAAGGAATTGTGGCTTGTTTATAGACGTTTTGGAGCTTATATTTGCTTTGTTTGGATATCAGTGATGGAATGCATTCATTGTATATATTCTCACACTTATTTTAGCCAGTTAAGGTTCATTTTTACTAGAATACAAGCCCATTTTCCCTTAGTCCAGTATACGATCTGCGTTTAGGACTATACTTAGCTCTTTTAGTGCATTGGGATGGAATTGAGAGACCTTCACCTAGGTTTGGGTAAGTGTTTGCCTTAGGTTGGGTTATTAGGGTCTAGTAGTGGGTCCCATTGTCCTTTTTAGATAAAATACTTTGAATGACTTTCCTATAGGCTTAAATGGACTTATGTCTGCTTTCTTAGGCTATTATCTTGGGTCTAGGTTGACTTAGACTTGATTTCATACCTATTTAGCTTCTTTACCCTTGGATAGGGTAGTAACTGAACTTTGACCGTACCTTATTGATCTAGTTATTAGAACCCACCTAGACTTAGAAAATTTGACCACCCAAGATAGAAATTTTATGAGTTCCAGTTCGAGTTCGACATCTGTTCATTGTTATAATTTTTAGAACCCTGACACTCGGTTATGGTTGTTACTTGGGATTTCTGGTAGTTGTATCAGGCCTCTTATTACCCTATGAATCCGATTCGAATTCGGCTATCATTATTGTACAGTTATGGATCATCTGATCTCTTGTTATCCTCCACTAGTTTCGGTTTGATTCTGATTTTTATTATTGCTACAATTATGGATTTAGATTATGGAAGTCCTGGTTCAGGACCAAGCAGTGTATATGGACATCCCGAGTCCCCTATGGGCCCCTTCGTCCATAAGCCATAGTGCCAGAAGAGGATGGTCATCGTAGGACTTGCCTTTACGAGCTATTGATATGGAGGAGGAGTATACACTTGTGTTGGATATGGTACTGGTTTTATCTTTCGGCATTTGGCTCTTTTCATGGCTTTCATTATTTTGCATGCATTGCCTATCACTAGTATAATTGTTTGGCACTTGTATCTATTAGTTTTATAGGGGGCTACATAGGTATAGGTTATGCTTGTTGTTTGCTGAGTGATTGATTGTACCTTTCGAGCTTATGGGGGCCCGATTAGGTTATTGTTTGTCCGGGCTAGCCGGTTATATTATTGCTTGAAAATTTTTCATATGGTTTGTGGCAGGCTGGTTATGGACTGGTACTCGAGGTTATCAGTATGTTTCTAACCCTTTCCGTCATATTATGGTAAGTTTTATTATTATTAAGCCATTCACGGATATGCATTTTTCGATTAGAGACCCTATTTATGCTATGGTTGGCTCCCTTCCTAATATCATAATCCTAGTAAGATTTAGGCTGTTAGACTAGTTCCTTTTTGGTTAGTACTTTAAAGTTTAGCTAATCTCATGATATATGACCATTTTCCTTCGTAGTATTATTATATATATATATACCCTTTTCTTCATATTACTATTATGTATCTCTTGTATATCTCTTCCTTCATACTTCTATTATAAATTGCATATCTCTTTCTTCACTATAGTATCATACATTGACTAGCTACTTATTGGCATAGCTCCATCCCGGATTACTTGTAGGGTATGATAGGTTATCCATACTTTTTCTTTAGTATTATTATGTTTCATTTCTTAGATAGTCATTTCTGATAGTTATTCCTTCTTTACATGTTATTTATATTTGCATTGTCTTTGGAGCTAAGTCGGTTGATGCCTACTGAGTACCTCGTGTTGGTACTTATACTACACTTTTGTACCCTGCAAATCATACTACGAGTTCTCGCCACTGACGTGTGCATCACGTGGAGCTTCCATGGATCAAAGATTCGGGGTGAGCTCCTAGCGTCCGGAGCTGTTCCTGCTCTCCCTCTTTTGCTGGACTGATCTTCATTTTATATTTCAAAGACGGTTCTATATTTATACATTGTGTTCACTTTGTATTCTTGATTGATAGTGGCTCATGTACTAACCTCACCAGGCTTTAGGGGAAGATGCTTACTTTCTTCTTGTTTTCTTCTCTTCTTATTAGTCATGGCTTCCACTTTTCTTATTTGTCCTCTACAAGTTGTTCTGGACTATAGGCTGGCTTAACTATTAATTTATTATGGTAGGTGCCATCTCATGTGAAGCCAAAATTAAATATATTTAGTCATTATTAGCCTCATATTTAGTATTTTTATTTATTCTTTTTGAACATTGATTTTATGGATTATGCTTAATATTGTATTTTTATTTGTCAGATTAAATTGGTGTGAAAATGAAGAAATTTGGAGCAAAAATGGATTTAAAGTGAGAAGTTATATAAGGAAATCAAGCATACAACTTAATGGAATAAAGTTCATAAAATAATATATTTATAACATTCTGCAAATTGAGTTTAAGAAGGAAATGGCAGCAACTCCATATGGCAGCAACAATTGAACCCGCAAATTTGTGGTGGCTGCACTATTTGACTCAATACAGTCCAATTTGGACTAGATTTTTATTTCCTAGTCTATTTTAGATTCAGTTATTTTATTTGGGATTTTTCTTACACTTATAAATATTCCACAAAAATAGTTTTTATGTAAATTTTAATAATTTTTCATAACTTTTGGAATTTGTAAACTTTTTATTGAGAGAAAGCTTGGAGTCATCGTGAAAAGGACGGAAAAAAAATATTTATTCTTTTCTTCTCCATATTTATTAATTTTTCTTTGAGAATTCAAGATTCTGGATTTATTCTACTCAATTTGTAAGTTCATAATTATGATTTTTTCCATGATTTCTAATTGTGATTTTCAAGCCATGAGTAGCTAAATCCTACAACTAGGATTGTGGGAACCATGATGAATTAACGAAGTAGGATAAAGTTTTCACGCCCTGAATTCCAACGGGGCGGACTGGCACCCGAAGCCGTTGAGGCCCAAGAGAACCAATCTTTGCTCATGTACATTCATATGTATGTCATTCAAGGAACATCACTATCACGTATAAACACAAGACGCTACTAGCGAAAGTCATGGTGACATATGCTATATACGAAACTTGGCCGTTAGGGCCATCAAGTCAAAATGAACATAATCCCTTATATTTATATTCCCACATACGTCTACAAAGCCTCTAACGGATGCATATACATAACCACCCTAAAGTTGGGACAAGTCCCCTGCTTTATACAACATTACAGTACCAAAACAAATATACACAGTGACTCGAAAAGCCTCGAACCAACTGGAGCTCACCAATGATTGGCAAATGATTCGCAACCTACTGTGGAGGCCTACTAGCACCTGTGCCTGTAGCAAGTAAGGTAAGTCCCCCAAGGTATGTCAGTACGAAGAATGTACTGAGTATGCAAGGCTAATAGTAACTGCATAAGATACAGGGATTTCAATGAAATCAAGTACCAGTGGATGGGAAATATAGATTAGCCACCATAATATACATGTGAGGAGTCGTATATATTGCATTCATTTATTTCATTTTCATTCATATAATTGTCACAATAATTCATGAAATATTTCTCATGTAATATCATTCATATAAAATTTTGGGATCGCCTCTAGCTAGGCTTCCTCCCCTTTGAGTTGCCACCCGTTAGGGATCGCCTCTAGCTAGGCTTACGCCCCTTCGAGTTGCCACCCGTTCCCAATATTCATTTGGGATTGCCCCTAGCTAGGCTTCTGCCCCTTTGGGTTGCTACCCATACTCAATATTCATTCGGGATTGCCCCTAGCTAGGGTTTTGTCCCTTTGGGTTGCTACCCGTACTCAACAAGTATGCATTACGTCAATTCTTATATTATAAGAGTGATACGTTATTGGAGGAGTGATACGTTAGTGGTTGCAACATTGTTGTAACTTTGGAACAATATTCAATGAATACGATACATGTGAATAACAATAGACGACAACCTGAAATGATGTACCTTAGAACATTTCGGAATGGAACAAGTACAATGACAATGTGATTACTATGTACTACAGAAGGATACGGAAAGAGTAACCTACATACCTTATCTTCCCAATATGAATACACAGTCTTATACGCGAATACAATAATCCAACTCCTTCCTTACGTGTTACTCTACAACACAAGTTCATAATGGAGCTCACGTTAACAACAAACTACCTTACAAGTGCACAAAACGACAATGAGCTACATGACTGCCATATAACGTCATTTCACCCTTTACAATACAATCCACAACATTACCATACCAAAAATACCATAACATTCCACACATTGACCAAGACATCATAAATCAATAACATTTTATCCTTTACGCTTCCTCATTAACACTACGTCATAATTATTCCATCAAGTCACCTAAATACCTTTTGTAATCACATATTAACAACAATCCATAATAGATATAAGCCAACATGCCTCCAAACGACCCCTTAAATTCATTCAATAGGTATCATAAGTTGATAATTACATCCAAAAAGGGTATAGGGGTCTTCGGGGATCAAAGAGAGACAAAAACATACAAAATGAGTTTTTGGCTGATCTGCAAAGCCACCTGCGCCCGCAGGTGGTTGAGGTACATACACAGGTGACCCTTAGCCCTGTACAGGGCCACTTGCATTGGCATCTATGCCCGTAGGTGACCCTTGGCCTTGTCCAGGGCCACCTGCGTTGGCATCTGCACCCGCAGGTGCCTTGTCTGCGGGGGCGGGTGCCATTTCGGCCAAAAAGGGTCTCTTTTGGGTCCTTTTTGTGTAATAAATGGTCCATGGACACGAATAAGCTTATATTTACATATTTTAAGTCACTTGGATGCCAACGAACCATCATGGTTTCACAACACACATGAACATAACCAAAACCACATTTTCCTTTCAATACACCACAATTTCCATTACCAATTTCATAACAACAATCCCACATGTTATACACATAAATAAAGCAAGTTAAGAACATAAACACATTTTAGATTTTGATATTTAATCCATCAAACTCACTTTCCTTGAAGACCACAAATCCATTTTCAAGTTTAGAAGGCAGAACCCTTCACCGATTGAGCAAAAGCACACTGTTTTATACATAGTGTACTGTCTAACACTTTTCCAACATAACCAACATGATTTATACACCATCTTAAGTATATAATATACTAAACTATAATAATAAACACTTACCAATATTTACAAGAGAGTGATCTTGTCCAAAGGAGTGATGACTTAGGGTTTGTGAATAGAGAGAAATATTTTAGAAAACTCTAGAAATGGCATGTGTGTCTTGGTGAATAAAAATCTGATTTTTTCTTGCCTTATCTAGTCCTTGTATTCATCCTTAGCCACATTAAATGTGTGTTTACTTGTTCAATGCCAAGAATGGGTCATTCCTATTTTGGGCCATGTCTTTTATATAATTTTGGGCCTCATTTGAGCCCCCATGGCACAAGATTCATTTAAGCCCAACAAATCAATGCATAATTCACCAACCCTCTCATGTTTAAATAATTCCATAAATGTTAAAGTAGTCTCATGGTTTCGAAAATGTACGGGGTGTTACATCCTTCCCCCTTTAGAAACATTCGTCCTCGAATGTTAGTGACATTATTCAATTTAAACAATGGCAAGTCTAAGATCATTCTTCATGTTATCATATATATATGCTTAATGCTTATAAATACTTACTTTTTATTTCTCCGATCTCGTATCTTGAACTTTTTCTTCCATGTGAAACAAATGAGGGTACTTTGACTTCATCATGTCTTCAGCTTCCCATGTGATCTCTTCTACTTGTTGATTTCTCCAAAGTACCTTTACGGAAGCTATGTCTTTATTACTTAACCTCTTCACTTGTCTATCCAGAATAGCAATACGTATCTCCTCATAGGTAAGATCCTCCATAACTTGTACAACTTCAATGGGAGCAATACGATATGGATCTCCTATGCACTTTCGAAGCATCAAAACATAAAATACTAGATGAACTGTGGAGATTTATTGGGGTAGTTCCAATTCATACACAACTTGCCCAAATCTTCGGACAATTTCATATGGCCCTATATATCAAGGACTCAACTTCCCTTTCTTTCCAAATCGCATTACCCTTTTCATCGGTGACACCTTCAAGAATACCCAATCGCCTATGGTGAATTCGAGCCCTCTTCTTCTAACATCAGCATAGGACTTGTGTCGACTTTGAATCGTTTGTAGCCGCTGTTAGATAGCTTTAACTTTTTCCATAGCTTGATGAACAAGATCTGGCCCAAGTAAAGCAGTTTCACCAGCTTCAAACCATCCAATTGGCGATCTACACTTTCTTCCATATAAAACTTCATAAGGTGCAATTTTAATACTTGAATGATAGCTATTGTTGTAGGCAAATTCAATAAGAGGCAAACGGTGATCCCAATTTCCTTGAAAATCTAACGTGCAAGCTCGTATCATATCTTCAAGTGTTTGGATAGTACGTTCTGCCTGTCCATCAGTCTGAGGATTAAAAGCCATACTCAGATTCACTTGTGTACCCAAACTCTACTAAACAGATCTCCAAAATGCGCGGTAAACTGTGCTCCTCTGTCTAATATGATGGAAATTGGAATACCATGCAATCATACTATCTCTTTAACATACAACCTCGCATAGTGTTCAACTGTATAGGTGGTCTTGACTGGTAGGAAATGCGCTGATTTGGTAAGCCTATTAACTATAACCCATATAGAATCAAATTTCTGCAGTGTACGAGGCAAACCTGTGATGAAATCCATATTAATCATGTCCCATTTCCAGACTGAAAGATTGATACATTGCATGTAACCCCCAGGTTTCTGTTGCTCTACTTTTACTTATTGACAATTTGGGCATTGAGCTACCAATTCTACAATGTTCTTCTTTATGTTTCCCTACCAATAAACTTCTTTTAAATCATGGTACATTTTGGTAGCTCCCGGATGAATAGAATATTGTGAATGATGCGCCTACGTCATAATTCATTTCCTTAGCTCGTTTACATCCGGTACACATAATCTACCTTGGCATTGAAGTAATCTTTCTTGGGTACGATCAAATGCCTTTGTGAAACCCTATTGTACATTCTCTTTTAGCTGCAATAACATAGGATCCGTAAACTGCTTCTCTTTCACTTCAACTATTAATAAAGATTCTGCCACATTTTGTACAATATCCCCTTCATATGAGGATTCAAGAAGACGAATCCCCAAGCTGGCTAATTGATGTAGATCCTTGACTAAGTCTTGCTTTTCCGTCAATTGGCCACTAGTGCCTCCTATTGCCTTGAGTCTCAATGCATCAGCTACCACATTTGCTTTCCCTGGATGATATAGGATATCAATATCATAGTCTTTCAATAGCTCAAGCCACCTCCACTGCCTCAAATTTAAATCCTTCTACTTAAAGATATATTGTAAACTTTTGTGATCAGTGCAGATGTCAACATGAAATCCATACAAATATTGACGCCATATTTTTAAAGCAAATACCACCTCTGCTAACTCAAGATCATGTGTGGGATAGTTTCTCTCGTGTGGCCGCAACTGTCGTGAGTCATATGCTATTACATTAGCGTGCTGCATTAATACACATCCTAGGCCCACTCTAAACGTATCATAATAGACTGCATACCCTTCTGTGCCTTTCAAAAGTACTAATACGGGTGTGGAAGTTAGTTTATCTTCCAGCTCTTGGAAACTTTTCTCACATGCATTATTCCACTGAAACCTGATTGCCTTGTGTGTGAGCTTCGTTAAAGGTGCAGCAATGGAAGAAAACCCTTCAACAAATCTTCGACAATAACCTACCAACCCAAGAAAGCTACGAATTTCCATGGGCGTCGTAGGCCTTGGCCAATTTTTCACCGCTTCAATCTTTTGTGTATCAACCTGAATTCCTTCATCTGACATAATGTGACCCAAGAATGCGATGGATTTTAACCAAAATTCACATTTATAGAACTTTGCATACAATTTACACTCACGAAGAATTTACAACACCTACTGTAAGTGATTAGCGTGGTCCTCTTGGGATCTTGAATAAACCAGGATGTCATCTATAAACACCGTCACGAACACGTCTAGAAATGTCTTAAACACCCTATTCATCAAATCCATGAAAACACCTGGTGCATTTGTTAGTCCAAACGACATAACTAAAAATTCATAATGGCCATACCGTGTTCGGAAATCTGTCTTGGGTATATCTGTTTCTTTAACTCTGACTTGATGGTAACCCGACCTCAAGTAAATCTTTGAAAAACATTTGGCGCCCTTTAACTGATCAAACAAATCGTCAATTCTGGGGAGGGGATATTTGTTCTTGATCGTTACCTTATTCAATTGCCGATAGTCAAGACACATTCTTAATGTGCCATCTTTCTTCCATACAAATAATACTGGTGCACCCCACGGGGACATACTAGGCCTGATGAAGCCCTTGTCCAGTAAGTCTTTTACTTTCTCCTTCAATTCATGTAATTTCGCTGGAGCCATTCTATACGGGGGAATAGAGATAGGTCGAGTGTCTGGCATTACATCAATACCAAACTCTACTTCCCGTTCTGGGGTAAACCTGGAAGATCATCCAAAAATACATCGAGGAATTCATTGACCACTGGAACCGATTGAGGAGTTAGTGGTTCCACGTCAGTATCTTTCACTCTCACTAAGTGACATAGGCACCCCTTAGCTATCATTTTCCTTGCCTTAAGGTAGGAAATAAATTTTCCTCTCGGTGCCCCTACATTTCCCTTCCATTTAAGAACATTCGTTTGTGGAAAATGAAAATGTACTTTCTTAGCGCGGCAATCCATCGTGGCATAACAAGAAGCCAACCAATCCATACCCATTATAACATCAAAATCCACCATTTCTAGTTTAATAAGATCAGCCAGTGTATCATGACCACAAACAGTAATTACGCAATCACGATAAACTCTCGCAGATATAATAGATTCACCGACAGGCATGGACACTTCAAATGACTTAATTAATAATTCTGGTGTTCTTTCAAATTTTGCAGCAATCAATGGAGTAACATATGACAATGTAGAACCTGGGTGAATCAATGCATATACATTATACGAAAATATGGATAATGTACCTGTGGCGACATCAGGAAAAGCCTCCGAATTCTGCCGGTCTACTAGAGCATAGGTGTGATTCTGGGTTCCACTGGAACTGGCTGCTCCTCTGGCACCTCTACCACGACCCGTAGGCTGTACACCTCTGCCTAGGGAAGGAACCGATGATGATGATACAACGGTTGATCCCGTAGGTCGTGCTATACCACTCATGCCCCTTTGTGGGCACTCTCTCACCATGTGCCCCGGCACGCTGCAAAAATATCAAACATTCATTCCAACCCGGCATTCACCTAAATGAGACTTCCCACAATGCTGGCACGGTTGGAGAGAAAATCCTACCATTTGTGACCCTCGAACCATACTACTCTGCCCAAAATGGCTGCCTCTAAACCCTCAAAACTGGGATGAATTACCTGCTGTAGGGGAAGAAAATGATGGTCTAGGCGGTCTAGGAAAAATCTGAGGCCTAGATTCTCTTTGGGACACCATAGACTGTCCCATAGGTCTAGCCCTCTTTGATGGCCCTCGTTCAAATTTGTTTACCCTTTTTGTTTGGCTTTGGTCCTCCATATTCAATACGAAAGCCTGAATTCTAGCTATATCTATATCTTTGTTCAAGGCAGCAATAGTGCAGTCCCTTACCAAATATGGCTCCAATCTGTCCACATATCGATGGTCTCTGTCTGTCATTGTGGCTACTACATTCGGAGCGTATCGATCCAAAGAATTAAACTGTAGATTGTATTCTCTAACACTCAGATTCCCTTGACGGAGATTTAGAAACTGGTCTGCACGTGCCTCTTGAATCTCATATGGGAGGTAGTGATCAATAAAGGCCGTTTTAAATTCTTCCCAACCAGCTGGAAGTGCATCAATACTCCTCGATCGTTTCCAGTCCTCATACCATAATATAGCTTCTCATTTCAATCTATAAGCTGCAAGCTCAACTGTTTCTACATTAGTCACGTGCATAACATCGAGATCCCTTTAAATTTGGTCCATAAAATTATGTGGATCTACCTTCGGATCTGACCCGGTGAACGTGGTAAGGTCTAATTTCAAAAAATCCTGCGTTCGCCGACTAGCTACTCTAGCCGCGTCATCCTCACTTGTCGTTGGAACAGCTCGTCCCTGAGTTTGTGCCGCAACTATCTGAGTCAACATATGCACTGCATTTCTTAAATCCTGGTCAGTGACATTCATAGGTGGTTCAGCAGGTTCTTCTCTCCTTCTCGGCACTTCTGGAGCTGGAAAAGTAGAAGAAGCCCGCAATACAAATTCAGCCTCAACCCCACCTTTACTAGCTTAGTTAGGTGGTGATTTACTCGTTCCTTCTCCGACAAGCATATCTACTTGCTTACCTTTTCCCCTACCTCGTCTTTCATTAGTATTTTACTATAACAAAGAAAACCAAATCCCAATGGTTAGATATGATTCCACTTACAACATTGGCTCTATTGACCGATCTAGAAATGAAGAAAAGAAACAACTCCTAAATGTCCCATAGCCTCCTGCTTATAAATGTGGTGCACAACACATCCATAAGCAAGAATCTACTCAGACACGGTTTTGTAGACACCCTTAGGACGACTGGCTTTGATACCACTTTTGTCACGTCCCGAATTCCAATGGGGCAGACTGGCACCCAAAGTCGTTGAGGCTCGAGAGAACCAATCTTTACTCATGTACATTCATATGCATGTCATTCAAGGAACATCACTATCATGAATAAACACAACATGCTACTAGCAGAAGTCATGGAGACATATGCTATATACGAAACCTGGCTGTTAGGGCCATCAAGTCAAAATGAACATACAACCATTACATTCATATTCCCATATACGTCTACAAAGCCTCTAACGAATGCATATACATAACCACCCTAAAGTCGGGATAAGTCCCCCGCTTTATACAATATTACAGTACCAAAACAAATATACACAGTGACTCGAAAAGCCCCGAACCAACTGGAGCTCACCAATGATTGGCAAATGATTTACAGCCTACTGTGGAGGCCTACTAGCACCTGTGCCTGCAGCAAGTAAGGTAAGTCCCCTAAGGGACGTCAGTACGAAGAATGTACTGAGTATGCAAGGCTAATAGTAACTGCATAAGATACAGGGATTTCAATCAAATCAAGTACCAGTGGATGGGCAATATAGAATAGCCACCATAATATACATGTGTGGAGTCGTATATATTACATTCATTTCTATTTTCATTCATATCATTGTCACAATAATTCATGAAATATTGCTCATGTAATATCATTCATATAATATTTCGGGATTTCGTCTAGCTAGGCTTCCGCCCCTTTAAGTTGCCACCCGTTTGGGATCACCTCTAGCTAGGATTACGCCCATTTGAGTTGCAACCCATTCCAAATATTCATTCGGGATTGCCCCTATCTAGGTTTTTTCCCCTTTGGGTTGCTACCCGTACTCAATGCTACCCAGTACTCAACAAGTATGCATTACTTCAATTCTTATATTATAAGAGTGATACGTTATTGGAGGAGTGATACGTTAGTGGTTGTAAAATTGTTGTAACTTTGGAACAATAGTCAATGAATACGAGACATGTGAATAACAATAGACGAAAACCTGAAATAATGTACCTTACAGTTCTGAATGGAACAAGTACAATGACAATGTTAATACTATGTCCTGCAGAAGGATACAGAAAGAGTAACCATACATACCTTATCTTCCCAATATACATACACAGTCTTATACGCAAATATAATAATCCTGCTCCTTCCTTACGTGTTACTCTACAACACAAGTTCATAATGGAGCTCACTTTAACAACTAACTACCTTACAAGTGCACAAACGACAATGAGCTACATGACTGCCATATAACGTCATTTCACCCTTTACAATACAATCCACTACATTACCATACCAACAACACCATAACATTCCACACATTTACCAAGACATCATAAATCAATAAAATTTCACAACAAGTTTACCCTTTATGCTTCCTCATTAACACTACGTCATAATTATTCCATCAAGTCACCTCAATACCTTTTGTAATCACATATTAACAACAATCTGATAAGTCGATATTTTACTCGATTCTTAATACACTTGAGCTTGGATTATCTTGAAATTCGCATTGATTCGATATAAATTTCATGTTACATGGCTCTTGTATGCAGGTAATGGATGAACTCGAGACCGAGCTAACCATACTAGTCAATGGGAGTTCGAAAAGTTAAGAAAAGATGCTGGATTTAATACCCTGGGAGATTAACAACCACCTGCGCACGCAGCTCAGGAGATGCGCACGCAGGTAGCTGGCTTAGGAGTGGAGCAGCACAATGCAGTGCCATCTGCGCTGGCCTCCTGCGCACGCAGGCCAGGAGATGCGCACGCAGATGGCCAATTAAAGGGACTAGGCATCGCAAGGCAGCTTCATCTGCGCCAACCTCCTGCGCGCGCAGGTCACTCGTATGTGCTGGCGCAGATGGCTAGGCAGGGGTACGATTGTCATTTTGGCGGATGCAATTTTTCTTGAGAGATATAACATGTAATTTTTCTGGAGAGAGGGGAGTTTTTTTTTAGACATTCTGAGGGAGAGAAAAGAAAGGAGTGAACCCTAAAGAGAGAAACAAGCTATATTCTTAGATTTTTGCATTAATTCCAAATAAAAAACTCTTGTAAGCAATTGAATTCCATGGAAGTTTGGGAAGAGAACTTTGGTAATTATCTTCTATCTTGTTCTATGAGTAGCTAATTTCTCTACTTGGGGTTATGCTTAAATAAGGTGTGATAAGTGTATGGGTTTCGTTTGATTGAGTATTGTTAGACATTTGTTATGGGTTTTAATCTCATTCCATGTTTTCATTCAAATTAGAGGTTGCAAACTCTAATTACTTATAGAACTCTTATCATCCTTGACAAAGGGGATACGAGTGAGGAATGGGTTTGAACAATAACTTGATGTGTGTCATTTAATAGCATCTCTTAGACGTAAGAATGTTAATTGAGGTCATGGATTGGTTGCATAAGCTGCACTTTTGAGGTGTTCGAAAGAACCCAATCGTGAAACCCTGGTGTGTGATTGACAAATCGATACTAAGAACCTGTAATCTAACCTACCCATAACTCTTAGCTAACTATAGTCAAATATTCGATGCACCCATACACAGATTCATTCTTACGATGGCATAACCCCAAGTCTCGTTATACTCTTGGTTTTAACTCCTCTACTCAACTCCCGAACTGGTGTGTCCTGAGTTATAAAAGTCTAAATAGTTACAAATTAACAGACAATAAACCCCCCATTTACTTTTATGTATTATTCTTATAGCATCACGTGTTAGCACTAGTTGCTTCTGACACTTAGAGGTGAAAGCTATTGCATTCATTCCTCGTGGATTCGACCCCGACTCCAAGTTAGGTAATTATATTGCTAACGATCGCTTTCATTCTATTCTGGGGTGTATTTGAGCGTTATCAAAAATGGCGTCGTTGTCGGGGAATGAAATGTAGCGTTCATTTCTTTTAGTGTTTTAAGTTACTTGTGTTTACCGTGGTGTAAGTTTACTTTATTTGTTGTTTTTGTTCTTCATAGGTGGCGACCAAAGTCTTCACGATTCAATGAGTCAACATGGTAGCCATACCGCTTCATTTGACGGAAATTTTGCAGATGAAGATCATTTGGGAGATGCCGAGAGAGCGAGTGCCATCTGCATCCCATCCACGGAAGGCAATGGAGTGTTCCATGTCACTAGTGTGATGCTTCACCTCCTTCAAATGAAGGGGTTATATGGGGGTCAAGCCCATGAAGATGCAAATATTCACTTGACAAATTTCATTGAGGTGTGCATGCCATTTGATATCGCCCACATATCCCAAGAGTCTATCCAATTGAGGCTCTTTCCCTTCTCACTAACGGGCGAGGCTGCATTGTGGTTGAGATAATTGCCCGCGGGTTCAATCAGCATATGGGCGGAATTGACGAAAGCATTCTTGGACCGGTTCTTCCCACCATCCAGGATGTTACAATTGAGAGATGAGATTATTAACTTCTGTCAATTGAATGGTGAACCTTTACATGAGGCATGGCAAAGGTTTAACACGAAATTGATGCAATGCCCAACTCATGAAGTTCTGGATAAGATGATCCTTCAAATATTTTATCGAGCATTAGATCATTTGAACAAAACTGTTGCGGATAATGCAGCTGGGGGGTCGTTGGTGAAACAAACTTATGGTGTTGCATCGACAATATTGGACCAAGTTACCAAACAAAGTCAGGGTTGGCATACAAGAGATTCCGAGGTGGCCGTGGGGGCTCCCTCCGCATCTTTTGTAAGCCACAAACAAAGAAAGAAAGATGAGGCTAGAGACGAAAGTATGGCTAAGATGATGACACAACTTGAACTCCTCACTAAACATGTAATGGGTTCAACACCAAAGGTGGTTAACGTCGTCGCCTCCAAGGATAATAAGAGCCACGATGATGATGAAGCTGAAACTCTTGATGAGGAAATCCAATTTATGTCAAATCAAGTGGGGGGTTCCCACCCCACCTACCAAAGGAAGGGCGGGAATCAAGGTTGGATGGATAAAGACCGCGATTGGAAAAATCGTGAGTGGAAGGATCGTGATAGAGATTGTGAAAGAGACCGAGATTGGAGAGATAAAGATAGAGACCGTGATTGGCGAGATGCTAATCGGGACTATGATAGGTACGTTCCTCCTCATGATAGGTCCAAGGGTAAGGAAGAAACCTCTATTGATCCGGATGAATATAAGAATGAATATGTACTTGCTCGTATCCTCATGGGAGTTGAAGGAAGCGATAAGATGTTAAGGGAAATGAAAGAGGATTTGTCGCATCTCAACCAAACTGTCACCTCACATTCGGCTTCGATAAAACAACTTGAAACCCAAATGGGTCAACTCTCCTCTCAAATGAATGCGAGACAAAGAGGGGGACTTCCTAGTGACACGGTGGCGAATCCCAAAAATGACTCCCACGTCATGGCCATTGTTACTAGAAGTGGGAGAACCCTTGGAAATGATGTTGAAAATCTTGATGACAACCTTTGTGATAAGGGTGTGAGGGGCCAAGTGAGAAAATCAAGAACTCGGCTTGATAGGGCAAAAGATGAAACTCAAATGTCACAAGAGCAAGGTGTTGATGGGTCGAAAAAGATGGAAGCAAAAAAAGTAAGCCCACAAATGGTTGATGGTGGTAATGCAAAACCGAATGAAAACTCGGTTGTTTCTAAGCCACGAGTTAAAATCCCTCCTCCATTCCCACAAAGGTTTAAGAAGAAAGAGGATGATTCGAAATTCAAGAAATTTCTTTCTAAATTTAGCAACCTTTCGGTAAATATACCATTGTTGGAAGCCCTACAAGAGATGCCCGGGTATGCTAAGTTTATGAAAGAATTGGTAACAAAGAAGCGAGTCATGGACTTCGAAACAATTAAAGTTACTCATAACTGTAGTGCTATAATGTCTAGTACGATGGTTGTGAAGAAGGATGATCCGGGGGCATTCACTATCCCATGTACTATCGGGGTGTATCAATTTGGTAAAGCCTTATGTGATCTTGGGGCAAGTATTAATTTGATACCACTAGCCGTATTTCAGAAGTTAGGTTTGGGAGTTCCAACACCAACAACAATGAGGCTATTGATGGTCGACCGCTCTATTAAAAGACCCATGGGTGTGTTGTGTGATGTACTTATGAAGGTGGATCATTTCATTTTTCCGGATGATTTTGTGATCTTGGACTGTAAAATTGACCATGAAGTCCCCATTATTCTTGGTAGGACATTTTTGGCTACCGGCCGAGCTTTAGTTGACAATGAATGTGGTGAAATGAAATTTTGAGTAAACAATGAAGAGGTGTCATTCAATGTCTGCAAGTTCATGAAACAACCTATGGATTTACAAGTTGTCTCCGTAATCGATGTGGTTGATGATGTAGTGGCTAACACCATGGAGGCTGAATTTGTTAGAGAGCCTTTGGTGGGAGTTTTGTGGAATCTTGAAAGTGAAGGAAATGAAAGATATGAAGAAGAAGTTGCATCATTGAAAGGTTTTGGTTCTTACCCGAAAAATCCTTGTAAGCTGGATCTTGACTTGAAAAATCGGGAAACTCCTCCCATGAAGCCTTCAATTGAAGATCCACTACAAATCAAGCTCAAGCCATTTCCACCTCATCTCCGGTATGTGTTTTTTGGGGAAGGGGAGACCCTACCCATCATTATTGCAAGTGATTTGTCATCTAGGCAAATTGAGGTGTTGAAATCAGCAGTGAGTCGTTATATTCGGGAACTTGGATGGACTATAGCGGATATTATTGGGATTCCACCTGGCATATGCACTCATAAGATCAAGCTTGAGCCCGAGTTTGTAGCAAGTGTAGAACACCAAAGAAGGTTAAATCCTCCAATGCAAGAAGTTGTGAAGAAGGAAATCATCAAGTGGCTTGACGCAGGTGTGGTTTATCCCATCTCGAATAGCACTTGGGTGAGTCCAATTCAATGTGTCCCAAATAAAGGTGGTATCACGGTAGTCCCTAAAAAAAATAATGATCTTATACCCTTTCGTCCGGTCACGGGTTGGAGAGTGTGCATTGACTATAGAAAGTTAAACTCATGGACTGAAAAGGATCACTTCCCCATGCCCTTCATGGATCAAACGCTCGATAGGTTGGCGGTTAGAGGTTGGTATTGCTTCCTTGACGGATATTCAGGCTATAATCAAATCTACATAGCTCCGGAAGATCAAGAAAAAACTACCTTCACTTGTCCCTATGGAACTTTTGCCTTCAGGCGCATGCCCTTTGGATTATGCAATGCTCCAGCCACTTTTCAGCGGTGTATGCTTTCTATCTTTTCTGACATGGTAGAGAGTTCTATGGAAGTTTTTATGGATGATTTTTCAGTGGTTGGTGATACATTCGAAAATTGCCTTGAACACTTGGAGAAGGTGCTTGAAAGATGTGTGGCGAATAATCTTGTGTTGAATTGGGAGAAGTGCCACTTTATGGTTAAGGAGGGGATTGTTCTTGGACATAAAATATCAGGCCGAGGAATCCAATTCGATCAAGCCAAGGTAGAAGTCATCGCTAAGCTACCACCTTTAATATCTGTCAAAGGGGTCCGGAGTTTTCTTGGCCATGCGGGTTTTTATAGGAGGTTTATTAAAGATTTCTCTAAAATTGCTCATCCGATGTGTAAAATCCTTGAGAAGGAGGTCACCTTTGATTTTAATGAAGAGTTCTTGAAGGCATTCAATTGCCTTAAAGAGAAGCTTGTTTCAGCCCCAATTATTGTGACCCAAATTGGTCACAACCATTTGAACTCATGTGTGATGCTAGTGGGCTGGCATTGGGAGCTGTGCTTGGCCAACGAAAAGAGAAACTTTTTCATCCCATCTACTATGCTAGCAAGTCCCTAAATGATGCTCAAAAGAACTACTCCGTTACAGAACAAGAATTTCTAGCCGTGGTGTATGGGTTTGAGAAATTTTGTGCTTACTTGTTAGGCACAAAAGTCATTGTGCACACTGATCATGCCGCCCTCCGTTATTTAATGGCGAAGAAATAAGCAAAGCCCCAATTAATAATATGGATTCTACTACTACAGGAATTTGATTTCGAAGTGAAGGATCGAAAAGGGTGTGAAAACCAAGTAGCTGACCATCTTTCACGTCTTGAAACAAAAGTGAACAGTTGGGGGGATATTGATCTCGATGATACTTTCCCGAATGAACTTGTCATGAGTTTGAAAGAGAGCACTCTACCATGGTATGCTGATTTTGCAAATTATATAGTGAGTGGACTCCTTCCGGATGACCTGAGTTACTATCAAAGGAAAAGATTCCTCCATGATGTGAAGCGGTATTTCTGGGATGAGCCCTATCTTTTTAGGGAATGTGCAGATGGAATCATACGGCGCTGTGTCATGGATGAGGAGACAAAAGCCATTCTTGGAGCATGCCATTCTTCTCCTTTTGGTGGCCACCATGGTGGTGTGAGGACAACAGCAAAAGTCCTTCAGTGTGGATATTATTGGCCTACCATTCACCGTGATGCTCATGAATTAGTAAAGACTTGCACTCAATGTCAAAAGCATGGTGGTATCTCGAGGAGGCATGAAATGCCTTTAAGACCCAATCTTGAGGTGGAGCTATTTGATGTATGGGGCCTTGATTTTATGGGTCCATTTGTGAGCTCATATGGTAACAAGTATAGCTTGGTGGCAGTTGACTACTTGTCCAAGTGGGTTGAGGCCATTGCCTTACCAACCAATGAAGGTAAAAGTGTGACTCTCTTCCTAAAACAATGCATTTTCACCAGGTTTGGAACTCCTCGAGCTATCATTAGTGACGGAGGGTCACATTTTTGTAATCGGCTATTTGAAGCATTGCTGGAAAAATATGGGGTGCGGCATAAGGTGGCGACTCCATATCATCCTCAAACGAGTGGTCAAGTGGAGGTGTCAAATCGGGAGATCAAATCTATCTTGGAGAAGACCGTAAATGTTGGGCGTACAAATTGGGCAAGGCAACTTGATGATGCCCTGTGGGCATATAGGACTGCATTCAAAACTCCTATTGGCATGTCGCCCTATCAGCTAGTGTTTGGAAAATCTTGTCATCTCCCGGTTGAGTTGGAGCATAAAGCTTTGTGGGCCTTGCGAAAATTGAACATGGATTGGGTGGATGCCTCGAAATCAAGAGTAGATCAACTTCATGAGTTGGATGAGTTCCGACTTAAGGCGTATGAGAGCTCAGCCTTATACAAGGAGAAAATGAAGAAATGGCAGGATGCGAGATCTTAAAAAGAGAGTTCCACGCAGGTGATAAAGTGCTACTCTTTAATTTGAGGCTAAAACTCTTTGGGGGGAAGCTAAAATCCAAGTGGTCTGGCCCTTTTGTAGTAGCTAATGTCTTTCCTAGTGGTTCTATTGAACTTGAGAACCATGAGCAAAGGAGGTTCATGGTGAATGGTCAAAGATTAAAGCATTTTTACGAGGGTGGACCGGGAGCGGCTAAGGTTGAGTTGCTCCATTTTAAGGATGCTTGATGATGAACAACGTCGAGCCACGACAATAACCAAGGCGCTTCTTGGGAGGCAACCCAAGGTTATTTATAGTCATTTCAAGTTTGTTTGATTGCTAATTCTTAGTTATTTTGGTGAATGCAGGTGAATAATGCTAAGTGTGGGAGCTTGGGTACTGTCTTGAGCTAAATTAATCACCTGCTAGCGCATATGCCCACATGCCCATGCATGTTGGGCCGCATGAGGCTAGCAGGTGGAAATCAACATTCTGTTAGGGGCAAGAAACCACCTGCGTGTGCAGCCCAGGCACATGCGTGTGCAGGCTAGCAACGCAGGAGGCTCTGCCTCATGCCTCCTTCGAAGCCAATTTCCTCACCTGCGTGCGCAGGTCCCCACATGCGTGCACAGGTGACCCTCCGCAGGTGGCTATAGGTCTGTTCCAACATGCCAGGTACACTACCAGGGTAAGGCCGCAGACCTGCGTGCGCATCTCCCAACATGCGTGCGCATGGTGGGGCGCAGGTGGGGGTTGGACCTCCGAAATTTTTTTAAGTGAGTGGGTCGACCCGACCCAGGTTGACCCATTCTCTTCCTTATAACATAACCCATACCCACAACCCAATTTTTTTAAAGAACCACTCCATCCATCGGCTTTTCTCTTCTTCTAAAGGCAAGAAAATTCTTTTTTTTATCTCACTTTCAAATTCAGGACGTTTTGCACACATTGTTTTTTGTCAGATCAAGGATCCTCATCTCTCATCTTCTATTGTCATTACTTCACCTCTTCTTTTAAGTTGGTAAGTTTATGTGGTTTAATCTTTTCTACGAAAGAGTTGGATATAAATGGAAACTCATGATTTGTGCTAGTTTTTGGTGATTCATGGAGTCATGTGGACTCCCTATGGTGTAGTATTGTTGTTGTGGTTGTTTGATTGAGTTGGGGGTGATGCTCCATATTCAAATGGGGAAGTCTTGAGTACCCAAAAGTGTATGCACACCATGTGTTTGATGAAATTCCAACATGAGTATTCCCTTGTCTTTTCTCTTGTGCATAATTTAAGTGAACTTCACATGGCTCCGTGAACTTACCAGGAGCTTTATTCCATCTCCAAATGATGTGTTGCACTAGTATAGAGAATATGTGTAAGTTACATGATTTTGAGGATGCCATAATTCTTGCTATATTTTTTTTGCTTTATGAGGTACAATGGGTGTTTCTTGTTGATAAAATGAGTTGGTGTGCACACTTGTTCATAACATAAATGTATGCTTCACCCTATTATAGATGAGGCGGCACCATTCTTATGGGCAAACCATCGTTTTTATTATCATTTGAGTCATGATGGATTGTGTTTGAGTCATAGTGGTCCTAATATACTCCTAGGAGCTTTCTTATAGAATTTCGCTTTGCATTCACCATAGTTTACTTAGTTTTCAAAATTTCTTTATTTTTATTTCATATATATATACCATAAAAATCCATAAACACGTTTTACCTTTGGTTTGTGTGGTTTGTTTCTTCTGGTTCTTTGCAGGGAATGTCTCCAAGGAAATCAATGCCTCGAGGAGCAAAGAAAGTTCCTCTAAAGACCAAAGGCAAGGCCATTGCCACTCCTTCACAAAGAAAATCTCCCACTCAACAAGGACTCTCTACCACTCCTGACGTGCAATACACACTTGACATTTGAAGGGAGCTGGCCAAAGATGTGGATGCACTCAGATTTGCCAACATGGAAATGTGCAACCTGTACAATGACTGGGTGTCTACTAGGGGTTTCAATCCTGAGAAACTGTTTAATGTGAAGGATTTTCGTGAACATTTCCCTGATATCATCAGCCAAGTCACCAAGTTTGCTTGGGAAATATTCACAGACATTGGTCTGGACTCGCCCCCGTCCTTTTATTTTCCTGAACTTGTAAAGGAATTTTATGCCTCATACGTCATTCGGCACAATCAATAAAAATACAAACCACCAGTGGCAGACCAACCTTGCCTTCAGTGTGTACTTGTTAGAGGAGTGGAAGTTCCGTGCTCCGCTTCTGACATTAATAGACTATCCTTTGGTCATGATTGTGCTCCAGGGGTTGAGTGCAAGAGGCGAATGCTTGAAGGGCACGCTCATTTTCCATGGCTTTCCAAGATAATTGCTAAAGGTCTTCCGCTATGGGCAAATGGGGTTGGACAAATCAAAAGATGAGATCTTTCTATTCAAGCCAAGCATTGGCTCGGCTTTGTGGGAAATCGGTTGCTTCCTTCAAGAAATGATCAAGATGTCACTCTTGAAAGGGCTATTCTTGTGGGTTTTATTATGGATGGGGTGACTGTCAACCCGGGAGAGATCATTACTGAAGTGATAAAGATTCAATCCAAGCAAGTGGGCACGCTACTACCTTTTCCTGCTCTTATATCGGTTTTATGTGCAGTCCACCATGTTCCTTTCTTCCCAAAGATTGACACAAAAATCAAATGCATGGGTGTCATTGATATTCATACCAGCCAGGATGATGATAATCTTGTAGGTTTAAAGAGGAAGTTTGGAGAGGATTTCGGTTCTTCCATGTGAGAGGAGCCCCTTGCTAGCACCTCTCCTCTGACTTCTCATGTGTCAGCACATGGTGACATACCTTTAGATCGTGATCTCCCTCAAGCACCGCCTCCAGCACACACTACACAGTCAGCACATCCTCCTTGGTCTTCTACGCTGACATTTGCTAAGGTTGCAGCCATGACCTTGGCAAATGACAGTTCTATTTCCCGTTTGGTGTCCGATATTCCTCAATTCATTCAGGTGGCTATTGAGCGAAGCCTTAGGCCTTTACGTGCTCAGATGATAGACTATGAGCGCAGATTATCCGCGGTTGAGTCCCGGGAGGAGAGTGAGGCAGTGACTGCACTCAGGACTGACATTCCCACTCTGCATGATGAGATGCAGTTGATGCAGCCCTCCATCTCTATCGATAATACCAAGTTCACTATCCCACCTGCAGAGACTGGCCCTATCCTTCCATTTGTGAACTTTTTTGGGTATTCTCCTGTGGGGGAAGAGATAGAGATCGAGTTTGGCATGGGGCTCTCTGAGGATCAGCAGGTAGAATTGGCCAAAAGAAAGTCCATTGAGGAGCTCCAGGCACAGGCAGTTGGTGCTGGCCCTAGCTCTCGGCCTTTTGTAGTGAGTCATACAGGAGCCCAGTCTGACTAGGCTCCTTCTGTTACAGCCCCAGCATCAGCACAACCATCTTATGATACCGATCCGAGCGCCTAGTGCGCCTCAGGGAGTTTTGTCTTTCACTCCTTTCCTTTTTGTTTTATATTGATTGCATTGGGGACAATGCAGAACTTTTTAGGGGGGGTGTAGGCAAATTCATTCATTGGTACTTTATGGTTTGTAATATTAATTCATGATTCTATTTGGGTTCCATCTGGTTAGGAGTTTTGATTCGGATATTGCCCTTGCCGGGCCATTTTTGTTGATTCGAATATTGCCCCATCTTTGTGAAGTTGTGATATGGATAGTGCCCTTGCCAGGTTCTTTTTGCATGCTAGTACTAATGTAAGTTTGGGGAAATTGAAGAGATTCATAGGTCCCTCTAAAATTGTCATGGCTAACAAAAAAAAAATGATTTGAGAAAATGATTTTGTTTTAGAAAAGAAAAGAGCAAAGTAAGTCCAAGTCTCCTCTTGTGTGTGACCTGTTAATTCGGTTTTTGGCTCATGCTTCTTAAATCTATGACTTAGAGTAGGTTGACAGTTATCCCTAGTTAACCCAATTGAGCCTTTCACTACTTTCTTCTTGGATATGACCATACTATGACACCCCACCTTCGTCTTTGACAACCCTTTTTCTTGTCTATCACTCAATCTCTGACACCCCACCTTCTTCTTTGACAACCCTTTTTCTTGTCTATCACTCAATCTCTGGAAACACATCGCATGATTCTTAATGTGAACCAATATAAGTAAAGGCCTGAGCTCGGAGAAGCATGATTGTGAAAATGGTTGAGATGGAAGTTAAAAGTTAAGTTAAAAAAAAAAAAAAAGAAAAAAAAAAGAGTGGTGTATGCTTGGTTGTTGCATAAGCAATTGAATAAAGAAATATATTGGAGAGGCATGAGTTGCTAATAAATGAATGAAAGGGCCTCAAAAGCAAATGAAGAGGGAATTTCGGTTGGAAGGCTATATATAAAAAAGAGGAAAGAAGAGAGAAGAATAGCAAAGACAGGGCAACTAAAAGGTGAATAAGGTGGAGAGCTTGAACAAAGTGGGCCTAAGAAATGATAAGGCGATGGTGTCTATAGAAATCTTTTAGTCAATTGATCCATAAACCTCTACCCTTAACCGAACCTTCGTCATTGCCCGCAAGTCCTTGGTGACTTAAAACCTTGTTGATCCCCATTAGTGGCGAATAACACAAAGGGAAAGCCTATGGTTCTACGTGTGGTACTTGAATTTCTTTGTGAGAGTGAGAGAGAGAGTTCATTCTATCCTTACCCCCACTAAATCACATTACCATGTGGGGGTGGGGAGAATTTTTTCAAGTGAGAGGCAATGATATCTTGAAAGAGAAAGTGATGTCCCACCTTCAATTTGGGAAAATGAGCAAGACAATTTGCAACTTGGAGATGAGTCAAGCTCTGAAGAATCTTGTGTCACAGCTTGAGAAGCAACCCAGCCTGAAAATGATTTGTTTGAGGAATTTGCCTCTTGGTTAATGAGGATTGAGTTGTGAAAAAGAAAGCATGTTTTGCTTGTTTGTCATGACTTATTGGAGGAATCGATTGAATTTTATAGGTTTAAAGGTTTAGTGATGTCCCTTGTGGTTATTCATTGTTAAGAGCATCCTTTTCTTTTTCCTGTAGGTGTTCTTGATTACTTGAGGACAAGCAATAGTTTAAGTTTGGGGAAGTTGATAAGTCAATATTTTACCCAATTCTTAATACACTTGAGCTTGGATTATCTTGAAATTCGCATTGATTCGATATAAATTTCATGTTATGTGGCTCTTGTATGCAGGTAATGGATGAACTCGAGCCCGATCTAACCATACTAGTCAATGGGAGTTCAAAAAGTGAAGAAATGATGTTGGATTTAATACCCTGGGAGATTAACAACCACCTGCGCATGCAGGTAGCTGGCTTAGGAGTGGAGCAGCACAATGCAGTGCCATCTACGCTGGCCTCCTGCACACGCAGGCCAGGAGATGCGCACGCAGATGGCCAATTGAAGGGACTAGGCAGCGCAAGGCATCTTCATCTGCGCCAGCCTCCTGCGCGCGCAGGTCACCCGTATGCGCTAGCGCAGATGGCTAGGCAGGGGCACGATTGTCATTTCGGTGGATACAATTTTTCTTGAGAGATATAACATGTAATTTTTCTGGAGAGAGGGGAGTTTTTTTTGAGACATTCGGAGGGAGAGAAAAGAAAGGAGTGAACCCTAAAGAGAGAAACAAGCTATATTCTTAGATTTTTGCATTAATTCCAAATAAAAAACTCTTGTAAGCAATTGAATTCCATGGAAGTTTGGGAAGAGAACTTTGGTAATTATCTTCTATCTTGTTCTTTGAGTAGCTAATTTCTCTACTTGGGGTTATGCTTGAATAAGGTGCGATAAGTGTATGGGTTTCGTTTGATTGAGTATTGTTAGACATTTGCTATGGGTTTTAATCTCATTCCATGTTTTCATTCAAATTAGAGGTTGCAAACTCTAATTACTTATAGAACTCTTATCATCCTTGACAAAGGGGATACGAGTGAGGAATGGGTTTGAAAAATAACTTGATGTGTGTCATTTAATAGCATATCTTAGACGTAAGGATGTTAATTGAGGCCATGGATTGGTTGCATAAGCTGCACTTTTGAGGTGTTCGAAAGAACCCAATCGTGAAACCCTGGTGTGTGATTGACGAATCAACACTAAGAACCTGTAATCTAACCTACCCATAACTCTTAGCTATCTATAGTCAAATATTCGATGCACCCATACACAGATTCACTCTTACGATGGCATAACCCCAAGTCTCGTTATACTCTTGGTTTTAACTCCTCTACTCAACTCTCGAACTGGTGTGTCCTAAGTTATAAATGTCTAAATAGTTACAAATTAACAGACAATAAACCCCCCATTTACTTTTATGTATTATTCTTATAGCATCACGTGTTAGCACTAGTTGCTTCTGACACTTAGAGGTGAAAGCTATTGCATTCATTCCTCATGGATTCGACCCCGACTCCAAGTTGGGTAATTATATTGCTAACGATCGCTTACATTATATTCTGGGGTGTATTTGAGCGTTATCACAATCCATAATCTATATAATCCAACATGCCTCCAAACGACCCCTTAAAGTCATTCAATAGGTATCATAAGTTGATAATTACATCCAAAAAGGGTATAGGGGTCTTCGGGGATCAAAGAGAGACAAAAACATACAAAACGAGTTTTTGGGATTCCTGCGAAGCCACCTGTGCCCATATGTGGTTGAGGTGCGGCTGCAGGTGACCCTTAGCCCTGTCCAAGGCCACCTGCATTGGCATCTGCGCCTGTAGATGCCCTGTCTGCGAGGGCGGGTGCCCGTTTCGGCCAAAAAGAGTCTCTTTTGGGTCCTTTTTGTGTAATAAATGGTCCATGGCCATGAATAAGCTTATATTTACATATTTTAAGTCACTTGGATACCAAAAAACCATCATGGTTTCACAACATACATGAACATCACCAAAATCACATTTTCCATGACCAATTTCATAACAACAATCCCTCATGTTATACACATAAAGAAAGCAAGTTATGAACATAACCACATCTTACATGTTGATATTTAATCCATAAAACTCACTTCCTTCAAGAACACAAATCCATTTTCAAGTTTAGAAGGCAGAACCCTTCATCGATTGAGCAAAAGCACACTGTTTTACACATAGTGTACTGTCTAACACTTTGCCAAAATAACCAACATGATTTATACACCATCATAAGCATATAATATACTAAACCATAATAATAAACACTTACCAATACTTACAAGTGAGTGATCTTGTCCAAATGAGTGATGACTTAGGGTTTGTGAATAGAGAGAAATATTTTGGAAAAGTCTAGAAATGGCATGTGTGTCTTGGTGAATAAAAATCTGATTTTTCCTTGACTTATATAGTCCTTGTAGTCATCCTTAGCCACATTGAATGTGTGTTTAATTAGTCAATGCCAAGAATGGGTCATTCCTATTTTGGGCCATGTCTTTTATATAATTTTGGGCCTCATTTGAGCCCAAATGGCACAAGATTCATTTAAGCCCAACAAATAAATGCATAATTCACCAACCCTCTCATGTTTAAATAATTACATAAATATTAAAGTAGTTTCATGGGTTTGGAAATGTACGGGGTGTTACAAAAGTACATAGTAATTCTTGAACAGTATTTATGCATATATTGTTGTTTCTTTGGAATTGATTACTTTCTGATGGTGCACAACGTTAGAACTCATCCTATCTCTACTCAGGACTATAGAAAGGGTATTCGGATAGGACTATCAAATCAATAACAAGACTTGGAGTTATCTTCATTTAATTAGCTTTGAGCCGTGTAAGGTAAAGGCTATATTGGGATCATAGAGAGGGGTCAACAATGCAACACTTATGACGAATTAACCTTTTTGCTTGAGGATAGTCGTTTACAAGGGGCGTAACATAGTCGGTTAGATGATACATAACCTATCGATTCTGCATGCTGAGCACCGAGATAGATTGCTAGTACCTAGAACCTACGTAGTTATGAAATCATGGGAAACACAATCCTAGTTCAGCATTCTCATTGATTTTTCTCTATATAAATTGATATTTGTTTACTTGGTACTTCAAACTAAAAATTGTTTACTTGTTCTTTTAAATCCCCCCCATTGAAAATAAATGACTAAAATCCTAAATAACCACATTGACCTAGATCCTAATCATATTCCTCATGGGATCGACCCCAACCTTGGTTGGGTTCTATATTTGACAGCGACCGCTTTATACTTCATTGAGAGGTGTAATTGGGCAACATCAAATTTTGACGTCGTTGCCGTGGAATACGATTTAGGGTTAGATTAATTGTGTTTATTTGACTATTAGTCCTTATTTCTTGTATATATTTATTTTTCTTGTAATTTTTTGTTATTTATAGTTTTAGTTTTTATTGTTTTCAAATATTACTCTTCTTGATATGACATCTTTAGAAGAAAAAGTGTGGAGTAATAGGTACTCCTGTTTTATTGACCCTTGTTGTTTTGATAGAACAGATTCTTATAGGGAATTGATAGATTCACTTGGAGATCTTTATGAGGACATGACATATGCAATGACACACTTCATGAAAAATAGAGTTGAGCTCATTCAAGAGGTTGATATATTTGGCTTGGATATTGAAGATGTGAGTGCAGTAATTGACGCGTGTTATGCCCAACAATATAGTTATCATGAGTTCTATGAGGTTGAAAAATCACTTATAAGCCAAATTAAAAAGCTAAAATTTAAGGGCCAATTACTCTTTCATACTTTTATTGATGTTGTCAATGTTGAGAAGAGTACACTAGAGTTATGTGAGAAAGTAGATATTATTATTTTAAAAGACTCTAGTGTGTGTGAATATGAGGATGTAAATAATAATGCAATTCATGAGTTGAGACGTATTGGATCTCATTCTAATCATTTTTCCACATTATGTTTGAATAGTAAGATATTAATCGAGCCATCTGAGCCTATGGAAAAGTCTAAGGAGGAGGAAAAATATGTCTATATTCTTGAATTTGTTGTATCAAAGTCAAAAAATTACATTCCTCACTTAAGGACCAAAAAATGCATGATACGACATCTATTGCTTGGTTCCTTTATTAATATACCACCGCCTCTTAAGCATAGTAGAAAATTGGAAAAGAAGTTAGGGGTGCCATTTAGAAGTTCAAAGTGGAAGAAAAAGTGGGAGGCAACCCAACTAGTAGTTTAACTTCTTTTTTTTTATATATATAATATCACTTTTTTTTTTGGTTTTGTTTTGTTTTTGCAGATTTAGGGGAAGTCTGAGTACCCAAATTTAAAGCTAAGGAGCATGTTTGAACTTAAGTGTGGGGTGCGCGCGACCCTTGATGAAAATTGAAGAAACATGTTGCTAGCTAGGCCCTATAGGATCTCGGGGAGTATCTTTAACCCTTGTTTTACTTTATTTATTGCTTTGAGGACAACACATGATTTTAAGTGTGGGGTGGATATCTTCCAATATTTGTCTTTTTTTTGTAGGAATAATTTTTTTTCTATTATTTTTTATTTGTAGGAGTATTTTATTTTTTTGAGAGAAAAGAAAAGACTTTTTTTTAATTTGGTTAATACTAGCAATTTAGGCCTAATCTTGAGTAGTATTTTTCTATGAGTATTTGAGTATAAAAAAAAATAATAGACTTTTTGACACCTAGGTTCATGGTTGTGACTCTATAGATATCTTATTCTTATTTTTGTAGTTTGCTATGACCCTAATTGTCTTAGAAGTGGAATTGATCCATCTAGATTGATATCTGTGCCGTGTGTGGTGAGGATATTTTTCATATATTCCATGTTTTGCATCTTAGTCTAGAACTTGACTGCATGTTATTGAAGTGAAATAAAAATATTGCTTTGTTTAGAATATGATAATAGCTTTCTTTGATATGTCTTGTAAATTTTAGCCTTTTCAGATATTATATCACTAGTTAGCCTCTTTGATCCTGTAGCCTATTTTTTTGATAGTCATATTTTTACCTTGATCCATTTTTTGAATCCCTAATTTTTGCACCCTGCTTCCTTGAGAACTATTGCATAGAATGTGTTGAAATTGTTAAATCTGAAAAAAAGGGATAGTTGCATGTAGAAGGTGACCAATGCTAGCTACAAAGTGACAAAAAGGGCCTTTTTGAAAGAATGTGACATGAAGAAAAAAAAGCATAAGAAAAAAAAAATGATTGGAATGTTCTTGATACGATGAGAAACACTAGTGAAAATAATTGATGAAGAGAGTATTGCAAAAAAATAAAGCGATGAAAATATTGGGTGATGAAGTTTAAAAAGTACAAAGTGCTTAGAGAAGTGTAAGTCACTATTATATAGTTTTCCTACTCATCCCCTAGCCAACATTACAACCCGTTAATGTCCTATTTGATTCTATTCGAGCATGCTTAATTAGTGGAGATGTACATAATGGGCAAGCTTATGGTTCTTTGTGCATACATGTGAATTCTTTGTGAGTGTGAGAGTTGTTATTTGATGATAAGTCCTTAAATTATATTCGATCTTTTGAATTGAGTGTGTGGACTATTTCTTCTTATGAGGGCACTTGTTTCATGATAGATAGGTGATATTATTAGCTTTCTTTGACAAAAATAGCAATCTTAAATTTGATTAGTTAGAATCCATATTTGAGGTTAGGAGGTTAGAGATTTGTTGTTTGTTTGTATTTCTTGCACAATGATAGGAAAGTGTACTTTGATGTTGTGAATTGTTATATAGTCTAATTGTTTGTATCAACTAAAGTGATGGCATTCCTAGATTTGTTTAATTGAGATGAGGTTTAATGCTTGCTCGAGGACGAACAAGAGTGTAAGTGTGGGAGTGTTGACGTGAGGCCAAAATTACATATATTTAAGCATTCTTTACCTCATATTTAGTATTTTTATTTATCCTTTTGAACATTTATTTTATGGATTATGCTTAATATTGTATTTTTATTTGTAGGATTAAATTGGTGTGAAAATGAAGAAATTTGGAGCAAAAACAGATTTAAATCGAGAAGTTATATAAGAAAATCAAGCATACAGCTTAATGGAATAAAGTTAACAAAATAATAGATTTATAACAATCTGCAAATTGAGTTGAAGAAGGAAATGGCAGCAACTCCACGTGGCAACAACAATCAAAGCTGCAAATTTGTGGTGGCTACACTATTTGACGCAATACAGTCCAAGTTGGACTGGATTTTTATTTCCTAATCTATATTGGATTTATTTATTTTATTTAGGGGTTTTCTTACACTTATAAATATTCCACAAAAATAGTTTTTATGTACACTTTAATAATTTTTCATAACTTTTGGAACTTGTGAACTTTTTATTGAGAGAAAGCTTGGAGCCGCCGTGAAGGCCGGAGAAAATTGATTTATTCTTTTCTTCTCCATATTTATTAATTTTTCTTTGAGAATTCAAGATTCCAGATTTATTCTACTCAATTTGTAAGTTCAAAGTTACGACTTTGTCTATGATTTCTAATTGTGATTTTCAAGCCATGAGTAGCTAAATCCCACAACTAGGACTGTAGGAACCATGATGAATTACTGAATTAGGATAAAGTACATAGTAATTCTTGAACGGTATTTATGCATGTATTGTTGTTTCTTTGGAATTGATTGCTTTCTGACGGTGCGCAATGTTAGAACTTATCCTATCTCTACTCTGGGCTGTAGGAAGGGTATTCAGATAGGACTAGCAAATTAACAAAAAGACTTGGAGTTATCCTCATTTAATTAGCTTTGAGCCGTGACACGGGAAAGGCTATATTGGGATCATAGATAGGGGTCAATAATGCAACACTTATGATGCATTAACCTTTGTGCTTGAGGATATTCGTTTACAAGGGGCGTAAGATTGTCGGTTAGATGATACATAACCTATCAATCTCCCCATTAAAAATAGATGACTAAAATCCTAAATAACCACATTGACCTAGATCCTAATCATATTCCTCGTGGGATCAACCCGAACCTTGGTTGGGTTCTATAGTTGACAACGATTGTTTTATACTTTATTGCGAGGTGTAATTTGGGTGACATCACCATTATGACCTGAGAAATTTGGTCATGACAGTTTGGTATTAGAGCCTAGGTTCACCAATGTTGTTGGTACAAGAGCAAAGTGCCAAGTAAAGTCCCGCTAATTGGTACGATGACGTCCGTATCCTATCTTCGGGAGGCTATAGGGCACTCTTAGGAAATTCTAATTCTTAATTCCTTATCATGTGTCTTGACTTCTATCACCTTCTGAGTGCTTCTTTTGGATCCACTCTTTCTCAGATGGATAATATGACATAGATAAGACTTTTACACGTGTTACCAGAGTTTTTGTTCAAGAGTCGGACCAGGGAGTTGAAGCTTAGTATCGAGGATCTTCAACATCAGCCATAGGGTCTGGGGCCAGCCCAGGCTCCGATAGAGTTTGTGACCACTCTTGCTTTTCAGGATACCGTGTTAGGGATTCTGAGTCTTTTTTATAGATACTTCACAGTCGGTGGTGGTGCTTAGTACACCGAGTGGTTCTCAAGCTAGATTTGGGTTTGTTGGTGTTCAGTAAGGTTCTTTGTTAGTTTTAGAGTATGAGATCGGGTTTCTTGAGTGGGCTAGGCATACTTCTATGTTATAGTCTATAGAGCATGAGATAGTGTGTGGATTTATTAGAGGATTAGCTTTACTACTCTGCTTGGCATCAGAGTATTTTATAGCAGATGGGTCTACTTTTCTTTAAGTTTTTTATCATGCGAGGACTACAAAGAGGGGACGCCTTGAGATGAATTGTGGTGGCGGCAAAAGGCCATATCAGCAGTGTACAATGTTAGTGGTATTTCATCTAGAGGTAGGGATCCTCCCAGCAGAGGTAAATAACACTTGCATCCTATCAAGTCCTCATAGGTAACACCTCAGATTATAGGTGGCTTTTAGACTGGTTGTGGTGGTCGCAGTGGACAGAGTTTAAGTCGGGCATTATGGGGTTCTCGATCTAGGTCCTCAAGCTGTGGCGGCCATTTTGGGTCACAGGTTCAGAGCATCAAGGTGTTACAAGGGCATGTTTCAATTGTGGTAGGATTGTTCATTGTTCTAGGGAGTGACCCACACGTGAGTTGGTCAGCCAGTTAGGGTCAGTTCATATTTCTGATAAGGTTAGAGCTTCAGGGGTTTGTTATGACTATAGAAAAACTGGTCACTAGTCTAGAGAGTGTCCCCAGCATGGGATTATTAGGTAGTCAGCATAGCCGGATCATTCTCTTAGGGATGTGGTACCTTTAGCTAGAGGCAGTGCACTCAGTCATTCAACTGGTTGCTCAGATACTCAGTCTGAGGTCAGACACATTCAGAGTCATACTTCTTTGGGTAGGCCAGGGGATATGAATTCATATTTCATTGTTATAGGTGTGCCTTTGAATTTTATCTTTTAGCTTCTATTTGAATTATGTTGGGGTTTTCATACCCATCAGTGATTACATGTCTAGATATTATTATATTGATCGTGTATTCCTTTGTGTAGATTTATACATGTTTGACTACCCCCGTAGATAATTTATTTTAGTAGTGGATTGAGTGGACCGGTATGATATGTTCCTTAGGGTGTAGCATTTGGGTAAAATCCCTTTCCTGTGGCATACTGGCTTTGATGTGATCTTAGAGTTGTACTGGTTGTGTTTTTCATTCTTGTGCCACCAGTACTTTATACTGTTCTTATTATTGTGATTGTTTTGATGTTGACTGACTCTTACTTGATTGACGACTAGACTAGCATTATCTAGTTAGCATTTTCCTTTTCTTGCAATTCTTGTTCGTTGGCTTAGACGACTACCTTAGTTGTGTCATGCCTCGAATTCCAACGGGGAAGACTGGAACCCGAAGTCGTTAAGGCCCGAGAGAACTAATCTTCACTCATATACACTCATATGCATGTCACTCTATAAACATCACCATCATATATAGAAATAAGTTGTCAATGGAGGAAGTCATGGGAAATATATGATAAATATGAAGCTTGGCCGTTAGGGCCACCAAGTCAAAATGGACATATATTCTGTCATTCATCTCACCACGTACGTATACAAAACCTCTAACAGATGCATATACATAACCAACCTACAGTCAGGACAAGTTCCCACTTTATACAACAAACAAATGTACACATGTGACTCGGAAAGCCCCAAACCAACTGGAGCTCATCAAAGATCTATAAATGACCCGCGATCTACTGTGGAGGTCTACTAGTACCTGTGCCTGCAGCAAGTAAGGTAAGTCCCCCAATAGACGTCAGTACGAAGAATGTACTGAGTATGTAACGCTGTAAGAAACTGCATGATACATAAGTACTTCAATGATATCAAGTAAAAGTGAAATAATCAATATGGATAAACCTCCATTCTGTATATGTGGAACCATGTACATTACATTCATTACTTTCATTTTTTATCATCCATTCATATCATTATCATTCATATATTCTTTCCTTCAAGTGATATACTTTCATTCAAGTACTTTACTTCTTTGCTTTTACCTTTATCCTTATTACCATTCATCCATCTGATCAGTGGGCCATGTATCATTCATCCAGCTGATCAGTGGGCTATAGTACAATCATCCACCTTATTGGTGGGCCATAACATAGCATATTGTATTATATCAACAATCATCTACCTCTTCGGTGGGTCATAATGTAATATTAACAATCATCCACCTTATCGGTGGGCCATAATATATATCAACAATCATCCACCTTATCGGTGGGTCATAATATATATATATATATATATATATATATATATATATATATATATATATATGCATTAATTCATTCCTTACTTGTGAGAGATTGATACCTTTACTAGTGTGAGATTGATACATTGGTGGTTGAAACCTTATTGGACCTTTGGCACATTAACCTTATCATTATTGGAACTGTGGAACCAAGTCCACAATTATGTGACACATGAATAACAATTGATTAATGAATAAGGAACATGTGAATAACAAGAGATGACAACCTGAAATGAGATACCTTTGGAAATTTCAGAATGGAACAAGTACAATGTCAATGTGAACAATATGTGCTGCAGAAGGATACGGAAAAAGTAACCTTACATACCTTATCGTCCCAATATGAATACAGAGTCCTATATGTGAATACAATAATCCATCTCCTTCCTTACATTTTACTCTATAACACAAGTACATAACGGAGCTCACGTTAATAACTAACCACCTTACAAGTGCATAAGACGATAATGAGTAACGTCAATGAGTTACGTGATTTCCCTATAACGTCATTTCCCCCTTTACAATACAATTCACGGCATTGTCATACCAATAATACCACAATATTCCATACATTGACCAAGACATCATAAACCAATAGCATGTCATACCAAGTTTATCCTTTACACTTCCTCATTAACACTACGTCACAATTAATCCATCAAGTCACCTCAATACGTTTCATAACAACAATCCCACAAATTATGCACATAGAGAAAAAAACACAAGTTAAGGACATAAATACACCATACATATTGATATTTCATCCACACCATTCACTTCCATCAAACCTCAAGTCTCCTTTCATGTTCAAATCACAAAGATGACACATCTTTTAGCAAAAAGTAAAAGTGCACTACTCAACACTTTTAGACTTTACCATCATAATCTACACCATCTCTCATGCATATAATATATTACAGCACAAGAATAAACACTTACCCAAGCTTGCAAAGTGATGCTCTTGTCCAAAGGAAATGGTTGCCTTAGGGTTTGTGAGATGGAAAAATGTTTTTAGAACTATCTAGAAAGGCATGAGAGTTATAATGAATAAAAATCAGATTTTGTGCCTTTATATAATATCTCAAGTCATCCTTAGCGAATTCTTGGCATTAAATGCCATGTTTCCTTGGTCAACATGGAAGAATGGGTCATTTGCCCTTTTGGGCCATGTCTTTTAGTCCATTTTGGGCCTTAAATTGAGCCCATTAACACATGTTAACTTAGCCCACCAAATTCTATGTGTAATACCCCAACAATATCTTGTTTAAATAATTTCATAAATGTGAAGACAACATTCAACTCACGAGATTCATGTTTGTAGCCTCAACCCCAATAATAAGCGATTTTAGCCACTCATGGCTTAATTTATCATAAATTGATAAAAATTATAAAAAAATAAAAAGGACGAAGAATTAACCCTCACTTGGATGCCAAAATAGTCCAAGAGTAGTCCCACTAAGATGGAATAATGATACAATAACCCAAGAGCCCAATTTAGAGACTAGTGGTCGGAGAAGAAATTTGGAAAAAAACGGCCTGGCATGCTGCCTGGCAAGCCCCTATGCTTCCTGTGCTAAAACAAATTTTGTCAAAAGCGGCCTGGCACGCCCCTGGGCGCGCCTGACACGAAAAATCCAATTTTCTTCCTTTCTTCTACTTTTCTTTGTGGATACTAGCACAATATCAAATACTCCATCAAAACAATACAAAATACGTACTTATTACTCTCAAAAATAAGGTAACCATGGTTCAAATAAGTCATATAAACCCTAGATCACCAATCAAGTAGGGTCGGAAATGTACGGGGTGTTACATCCTTCCCCCTCTAGAAACATTCGTCCTCGAATGTTAATAACATCTTTCCATTTACAACAAATGCACCTTTATGTTATTGTTAACATATATATATATTTATACATAAAGCTTATAGGTACTTCTTTGTTATTTCTCTCCTTCCGCACTTTGAACTTTTTCTTCCGTGTGAAACAAATATGGGTACTTTGACTTCATCATTTTTTTGGCTTCCCATGTGATTTCTTCTACTTGTTGATTTCTCTAAAGTACTTTCATGGACACTATATATATTTTTTTAATTCCTTATCCTCTTCACTTTTCGATCCAGAATGGCAAGAGGTGTCTCTTTCACAAATACCCCATCACCTGTATAAGCTCATAGCATATCTTCAAGTGTTTGAATAGTACGTTCTGATTGCCAATCTATATGATATAATAGAAATTGGAATCCCATGTAATCACCTATCTCTTTAACATCCAACCTTGTATCATTTCCATCTGTACAAGTGGGCTTGACAGGTAAAAAGTGTGCTACTTGGTAAGTCTGTCAACTATCATTCACATGGAATCAAATTTCCGAAATGTACGAGGCAACCTTGTGATGAAACCCATTTTAATAATATACCTCTTCCTAATTGGAAGAGTCCTGTATTGCATATAACCTCCAGGTTTCTGATGCTCTACTTTTACCTGTTGACACTTCGGACAATGAGCTACAAATTCTGCGATGTTCTTCTTCTTTATATTGCCTTACCCATACATCTCTTCCAAACTATGGTACATTTTGGTTGCTCCCAAATGAATAGAATACCATGAATGATGTGCTTCTGTCATAATTCATTTCCTTAGCTCATCTATATCCGGTACACAAAATCTACCTTGGCATTGAAGTACTCCCCCTTGCGTAAGTTCAAATACCTTTGTCAAACTTTGTTGTACATTCTTTTTCACTGAAGAATTTGCATATTGCTTTTCCTTGTATTAGCTACAAGCGAAGATTCTTCTGCCTTTTACACTATAATTCTTTCACGCGGAGTTTCAAGAAGACGAACCTCCAAGATGTTTAATTGGCTTAACGCATCAATTACCACGTTTGCTTTTCCCGGATGGTATAAGATATCAGTATCATCTTCTTGTAATAATTTCAGCCACTTTTGCTATCTTCAGTGTGGGTCCTTTTGCAAAAAATAATTAAAAAAAAAACACATACTGCAAACTTTCAGGATCAGTAATATTATATATATCGACGTGAACCCTATACGAATAGTGGTGCCATATTTTTAAAGCAAATACACGGCTGCTAGCTCAAGATCATGTATTGGACAATTTCTCCCATGTGGACACAATTGTCTTGAGGCATAGACTATTACATGACCGTGTTGCATCAATACACATCCTAAGTCGACTCCTGAAACATCACAATAGACTGCATACCCTTATGTGCCTTCGGAAAGTACTAACACAGGTGTAGAAGTCAAGTTATCTTTCAGCTCTTGGAAACTCTTCTCACATGAATCATTCCACAAAACTTGGTTGCTTTGTGTGTGAGCTTGTTAAGGGTGCATAAATAGAAGCAAACCCTTCAACAAATCTCCTATAGTAACCTGCCAATCCAAGAAAACTACGACTCTCTGTAGGCGTCGTAGGCCTTGGCCAATTGTTTCACCACTTCAATCTTTTGCGTATCAACCTGAATTCCTTCATCTGACACAATGTGACCCAAAAATGCTACGGATTTTAACCAAAATTCACATTTAAAGAATTTTGCATACAACATATGCTCACGAAGAATTTGTTACACCTGCCGTAAGTGATTAGCATAGTCCTCTTGTGATATTGAATAAACTAGAATATCATCTATGAACACGGTCACGACTATATTCAAGAATGGCTTGAACACCCTATTCATCAAATCCATGAAAATAGTTGGTGCATTTGTTAGTCCAAATGACATGACTAAAAATTCATAGTGACCATACCGTGTTTGGAAAGCTGTCTTGGGTATATATAATTTTCTCCTAACCCTTACCTGGTGATGTCCCATGAAAAATATTTGGCACCCTGTAATTGGTCACTTAAATCATTAATTCTAGGGAGGGGATACTTATTCTTAATTGTCACCTTATTCAATTGCCGATAGTCATTACACATTCTCAACGTATCATCTTTCCTTCGCACAAATGATACTGGTGCACCCCAAGGGTACGTACTAGGTCTTATGTATCACTTTTTCCATCAAGTCTTTTTAAGTGCTTCTTTTATTCCCGTAACTCTGCTAGGACATTCTATACGGAGGAATAGAGATAGGCTAAGTGCCAGGAATCACGTCAATACCAAACTCTACTATACCGCAAGAATGTCATTTACTACTGGAATCGATTGAAGATTTAGTGTCTTCACATCAATATCTTTCACTCTTACTAAGTGACACATGTACTCCTTTGACTATCATTTCCCTTGCTTTGAGATAGGAAATAAAGTTACCTCTCAGTGCTCCCATATTACCCGTCCATTCAAGACCATTCTTTGTGGAAAATGAAAATGTCACTTCTTAGCTCGGCAATGCCAACCAGTGTATCATAACCACAAATAGTTACTATACAATTACGATATACTCTTTTAATTACAATAGATTCACCAACTGGTGTCTATACTTCGAATGGCGTAACTAGTAGTTCTTGTGTTCTTTCAAAATGTTTTCCGCAATCAATGGAGTAATATATGATAATGTAGAATACGGGTCAATCAATGCATATACCTTATGTAAAAATATGAATACTGTATTTATGTCTTTATCAGGATAAGCCTCCGAATTCTGGAGATCCGCTAAGGCATAGGTATGGTTATGAATTTCACTAGAACTAGCTGCTCCGCTAGCACCTCTGCCATGGCCAGCAGGTTGTACACCTGATAGTGATAATGCAATGGCTAATCCCGTAGGTCGTGTCATACTACCCGTGGCCCTCTGTGGGCACTCTCTCATCATGTGCCCTGACTTACGACACCAAAAGCAAACATTCATTCCAAACCAGCATTCACCAGAATGAAACTTCCCGTAGTGATGGCACAGCTGGCGAAAAGACCTCGAGTGGCTCATACTTCCATGTTCCCGATACCCCACTGTCTTTGAACCCCGAGTACCGCTACTATGCCCAGCTTGACCGCCTCTAAACCCTTGAAATTGAGATGGAGTACCTGTTGTAGGGTAAGAGAATGATGGTCCAGGCGGTCTAGGCAAAACTCGAGGCCTAGATTCTCCTTGGGATGCCATAACTTGTCCCGTAGATCTAGCCCTTTTAGATGGCCCTTCTTCAACTTCTTATTTCCTTCTTCTTTGCCTCTGATCCTCCATTTTTTGTGCAAAGGCTTGTATTCTAGCTATATCCATATCTCTGTTCAAAGCCGCAATGGTACAGTCGCTCACCAAATATGGCTCTAATCTATCCACGTACCAATGAACTCTATCAGCCATAGTAGCTACCATATTCGGAGCATACCTAGCCAATGAGTTAAACCGAAGGCTGTACTCTCTGACACTCATATTCCCTTGGCGAAGATTTAAAAATTGGTCCGCATGAGCCTCTCGAACCTCATATGGAATATAATGATTAAGGAATACCATTTTAAATTCTTCCCAACTAGCTGGAAGTGCACCAATATCCCTTGATCGTTTCCAATCTTCATACCACAATATAGATTCTCCTTTCAATCTATATGCCGCAAGTTCCATTGTTTTTATACAAGTCATATGCATAACCTCTAGAGCCCTTTGAATTTGGTCCACGAAGTCCTGTGGGTTTGCATTCGGATCTGACCCAGTGAATGTGGGAGGATCTAATTTCAGAAAATCTTATGTCTGCTGACTAGCTACTCTAGCAGTGCCATCCTCACTTGTCATTGGACCAACTTGTCCCTGAGTTTGTGCAGCAACTATCTGAGTCAACATATGCACTTCTTTGGGTTTACCTGATATACTTTCATTCAAGTACTTTACTTCTTTGTGTTTACCTTTATCCTTATTACCATTCATCCAGCTGATCAGTGGGCCATATATCATTCATCCAGCTTATCAGTGGGCTATAGTACAATCATCCACCTTATCAGTGGGCCATAACATAGCATAATGTATTATATCAACAATCATCCACCTCTTTGGTGGGCTATAATATAATATAAATAATCATCCACCTTATCGGTGGGCCATAATATATATCAACAATCATCCACCTTATTGGTAGGACATAATATATATATATATATATATATATATATATATACGTTACTTCATTCCTTACTTGTGCGAGATTGATACCTTTACTTGTGTGAGATTGATACATTGGTGGTTGAAACATTATTGGACCTTTAGCATATTAACCTTATCATTATTGGAACTGTGAAACCATGTCCACAATTATGTGACACATGAATAACAATTGATTAATCAATAAGGAACATGTGAATAGCAAGAGATGACAACCTGAAATGAGATACCTTTGGACATTTCAGAATGGAACAAGTACAATGTCAATGTGAATAATATGTGCTGCAGAAGGATACGGAAAAAGTAACCTTACATACCTTATCGTCCCAATATGAATACACAGTCCTATATGTGAATACAATAATCCAGCTCCTTCCTTACATTTTACTCTACAACACAAGTACATAATGGAGCTCACGTTAACAGCAAACCACCTTACAAGTGCATAAGACGACAATGTGTAACGTCAATGAGTTATGTGATTTCACTATAATGTAATTTTCCCCTTTAAAATACAATCCACGGCATTGTCATACCAAAAATACCATAACATTCCATACATTGACCAAGACATCATAAACCAATAGCATGTTGTAACACCCCGTACATTTTCGAACCTACGTTATTACCGTAAAATTTATGGAATTATTTAAACATGGGACTTGTTAGGGTTTTACAAATTATTTTGGTTGGACTGAATTCACATGTGATCATGGGCTCAATTTGAGGCCCAAAATTTACAAGAAAGACATGGCCCAAAATGAAAAAAATGATCCATTCTTGCTTTGACCAAAGACAACCCTCAATTATTGACTAAGTGTATGGTTAAGGATGAATTTAAAGGGCCTATATAAAGGTCAATAAATCAGATTTTATTCACACAAAAGCCACATGACCTTTCTAGATTTTTCTAAACATTTCTCTCAACACTCAAACCCTAAGCTATCTTCCTCTTGGGACAAGATCACTCCTTGGAAAGCTTTGGTAAGTGTTTAATATCATGGTTTAATATATTATATGCATGTAATATGGTGTAGATCATGTTGGTTATGTTGTTGAAGTGTGAGAAGTTCACTATGTGTGAAACAAATTAATTTTGCTTAATCGGTAAAGGTTTTGCCTTGTAAACTTGAAAATGGACTTGTGGTCTTGAAGGAAGTGAAATTGATGGGTTCAATATTGACATGTTAGATGTGATTATAACCTTCACTTTTTTTATCCTTGTACATAATGTTTGGAATTGTTGTTACGAAATTGGGCATGGAATTGGTGACGTATTGAAAGAAAAATGTAGTTTGGTGATGTTTATGTGTGTTGTGAAACCATGACTGTTCATTGGCATTTAATATGATTTAAAATATATTAAAATAAGGTTAGTTATGATCATTGACCATTTATGAAAAAAAAGGACCCAAAAGAGACCCTTTTTGGCTGAAATGGGCACCCGCCCTCGCAGACGAAGCACCTGCGGGCGCAGGTGACTTCGCAGGTGCCCCTAGAAACTGCCAAGGGTCACCTGCAGACACAAGTCAGCAGGTGGCTTCACAGGTCAGGCAAGAACCCTGTTTCGGTTGTTTTTGCATCTCTTTGACCCCCCAAAGCCCCTATACCCTTTTATGGATGCAATTATCAACTTATGGTACCTTTTAAATGACTATAAAGGAGTATCTCAGAGATATTTTGAATGGTATAAAATATGGATTGTTGTTAAAGTGTTATTGTGAAAGCTATCGAGTGACTTGACGGAGAAAAGGTAACATAGTGTTAATGAGGAAGTGTAAAGGGTAAACTTGGTGTGAAATGTTATTGGTTTATGATGTCTTGGTCAATGTGTGAAATGTGATGATGTTGTTGTCATGGTAATTTAGTGGATTATATTGTAAAGGATGAAATGACGCTATATAGCAGTCACGTAACTCATTGTCATCTTATGCACTTGTAACGTAACTAGTTGTTAACGTGAGCTCCGTTATGAACTTGTGTTATAGAGTGACACGTAAGGAAGGAACTGGATTGTTGTATTCACATCTAGGATGGTATATTCATATTGAGATCATAAGGTATGTAAGGTTACTCTTTCCGTATCCTTCTGCAGCAGATATTGTTCACATTGTCATAGTAGTTGTTCCATCCTTAAATATTCTAAGGTATCTCATTCAGGTTTGTGATATTTTTATCCATATGATTCCTGTTCATTGACCAAATGGCATTCACATGTCTCTTATCCATTGATTGAAGTTCCTAAGCTCTCATAATGTTGTAACTACTAAAAGAAACTAGCTCAAGGAAAGTGATGAGGTAAGTAGAATCTATTCATTCTTGAGTAGCATATCCAATAATGTTGTGTTCCAAAGTTCCAATAATGTTGCGACTATTAACATATCAATCTCTCCCAAGGAAACGTATCAATCTCTCACAAGAAAAGGTATCAATCTCATGAAAGTAAAGGAATGAAGTTATGTATATATGTGTTCCCAATAATGTTTCAATCACCAATGTATCACTCTCATAACAAATGAAAAGGAAAGAAGTATGCAAAGAAGTAATGTGCACATGGTTACTTTATGTTTCATTGAGTATGGATCAAATTAAAAGGGCATAAGCTCGGATGGAACAATCCTAATATTATGGTATGTTATTATTATTATATATATGACTATAACCCACTGATTAGCTGGATGTCCGGTTTATATTATAGCCCACTGATCAGCTGGATGTCTGGTTTATATTATAGCCCATTGATTAGCTGGATGTTTGATTTAATTATAACCCACTGATCAGCTGGATGTCCGGTATTATATTATAACCTATCTATAAGGTGATGATCGGTATTGTATTATAACCCACCTCTAAGGTGATGATCCGTATTATATTATAACCCACCTATAAGGTGATTATCGGCATTATATTATAACCCACCTATAAGGTGATGATCGCTATTATATTATAACCCACTTATAAGGTGATGATCGGTATTATATTATATCAAACTAACTAGTTGGATGAACAGTAATGAAGATAGTTGTAAAAGAAATGAGAGTATATCCCTTGCATGAATATATAAATATGAAGGTTATTATAAGAATGATGATGATAAGAATGAATAATCAAGTAATGAAAATAATGGAAGTAATGAACATGGTTCCACATATTCAGAACGGAGGTCTATCCATATTGATTATTCTCTTATGCTTAATTTCTTGGAAGTACTTATGTATTGTATAGTTTCATATGGCCTTACATACTCAGTACTTTCTTCGTACTGACCCCTCTTGGGGAACTTACCTTACTTGCTGCAGGCACAGGCGCTAGTAGACCTCCACAGTAGGTTGCAGATCATTAGCGGATCGTGGTGAGCTCCAGTTGCTTCGGGGCTTTTCGAGTCATTCTGCATATTTGTTTGATATTGTAAATGAGTATAGAGCGGGGTGTTGTCCTGACTCTAGGTTTTTCATAGTTATGTATCTGTAGAGGCTTTGTAGACTTATATGGGAAACTGAATGTAAGAGATGTACGTTCATTTTGACGTGATGGCCCTAACGGCCAAGTTTCATATATTGTACATGTTTTCCATGACTTTCGCCATTGGTATTTGTTTATTATATGAGATAGAATGATATTCATGTAGAGACATGCATATGAAGGTACATGAGTAAATATTGGTTCTCTCGGGCCTCAACGGCTTCGGGTGCCAGTCCATCCCGAATGGGATTCGAGGCTTGACAAAAGTTGTATCATAGCAGGTCGTCCTACGGGTGTCTATAAAGCCGTGTCTGAGTAGAGTCTTGCTTATGGATGTGTTGTACACCACATTTATAAGTAGGAGGCTACGGGACATTTAGGAGTTGTTTCATTTCTTCATTTCTATATCGTGCAAGTAGAGCCAAAGTTGTAGGTGGGATCATATCTGACCATTGACGTTGGTTTTCCTTTGTATAGTAAAATGCTGATTACAAGACAAGGTATGGGCAAAGATAAGAAGGTAGACATGCTTGATGGAGAAGGAATTTAGTTAATCACCACCTAACCCAACTAGTCAATATGGGGTTGAAACTGAGTTTACATCATGGGTACCTTCTCCTCTCCCCTCTCCAGGGGGGCCACAAAGGAGGGAAGTATCCCCAGAACCGCCTGTTAATGCTACTAAGCAGGAGTTACAGGATTTGAAAAATGCGGTGCAAATGTTCTCAGATAGTTATTTCCCAAATTCAAGAAGGAGTTGGTCCAGCAAAAAGTGATGATGGTGCGGCTAGGATAGCTAGTCGGCGGACACAGAATTTCCTAAAATTGGATCCTCCCACATTTACCGGGTCAGATCTTAATGAAGATCCTCAATACTTTATAGATCAAATTCAAAGGGCTCTAGATGTTATGCATATGACTGGTGTAGAAACAGTGGAGCTTGCAGCATATAGACTGAAAGGAGAGGCTATATTATGGTACGAAGATTGGAAACTATCCAGGGGTATCGGTACACCTTTAGCTAGTTAGGAGGAATTCAAAGCGGCATTCCTTGATCACTATCTTCCATATGAGGTCCGCAAGGCTCATGCAGATCAATTTTTAAATCTTTGTCAAGAAAATATAAGCATCAGGGAGTACAGTCTTTGATTTAATTCATTGGCTAGATACACTCCTAATATGGTAGCGACTATGGATGATAGAGTTCATCGGTACGTAGATAAATTAGAGCTATACTTGGTAAGGGACTGTACTATTGCTGTGCTAAATAAAGATATGGATACAGCCAGAATACAAGCCTTCGTACAAAAGATGGAGGATCAAAGGCAAAGGAGAAGGATACAAGAATTTGAAGAAGGGCCATCAAAGAGGGCGAGATCTGTGGGACAGTTCATGGCGTGCCAAGGAGAATTTAGGCCTCAAATTTTTCCTAGACCATCAATTTCTTATCCTACAGCAGGTACTTCATCTCAATTTCAAGGGTTTAGAGGCGGTCAAGCCGGGCAAAATGATGGGACTCAGGGATCACAGACAGTGGAGTATCGAGAACAAGTAAATCTGAGCCAATCGAGGTCTTTTCATCAGTAATGCCAGTGCTGCGGGAAGTTTCATTCATGTGACTGCTGGTTTGGCGTGGATGTTTTCTTTTGGTGTCGTAGGTTAGGGCACATAAAGAAAGAGTGCCCACAGAGGGCCACGAGTAGTATAACACGACCTACGGAATCAGCCATGGCGTTATCATTGTCAGGTGTACAACCTGCTGGTCATGGTAGAGGTGCTAAAGGAGCAGCTAGTTCCAGTGGAGCACAGAATCGCACCTATGCACTAGTCGACCGACAGAATTTGGAGATTTCTCCTGATGTGGGTACAGGTATAATATCTGTCTTTTCACAGAATGTATCTGCATTGATTAATTTAGGTTGTACCTTATCATATGTTATTCTATTGCTTGCTGCAAAGTTTGAAAGAACACCAGAATTATTAGTTAAGCCAATTGAAATATCTATATCAGTTGGTGAATTTGTTATAGTTAAAAAAAATCGTAATGGTATGGTAAATATTTGTGATCATGTTACGTTGGCTGATCTTATCGGGATGGAAATGATAGATTTTAATGTTGTAATGGGTATGAATTGGTTGGTTGGTTATCATAGGAGAATTATTGAAAAAATTTCTTCTATTCCCGCACCCTTAACGAAGCCTACACACAAGGCAATCAAGTTCCAGTGGAATGAGGCATATGAAAAAAAAATAAAAATTTCAAGAGTTGCAAGATAAATTAACTTCCACACCAGTTATAAGTACTACCCGAGGGAATAGAATGTTATGCAGTATAGTGTGATGTTTTTGGGGTTGGCCTCGGATATGTATTGATGTAGCAGGGTAAGGTAACAACGTATGCCTCATGGTAGTTGCGACCACATGAGAGAAATTACCCAACACATGACCCTGAACTAGTAGCTGTTATATTTGCTTTAAAGTTATGGTGTTACTATTTGTAAGGAATTCATGTTGCCATATATACTGAGCATAAGAGTTTACAATATATCCTTAAGTCAAAGGACTTAAATCTAAGGTAGTGAAGGTGGCTTGGACTATTAAAAGATTATGATATTGGTATCTTGTAACATTCGGGAAGAGCAAACGTGGTAGCTGATTCATTAAGTTGCAAAGCAGTAGGAAGTACTAATGGCCAGCTCACAGAAAAGAAAGATGTAGCCAAGAAATCTACATCAATTGACTAGTATGGGGTTTCATCTTCTGGAGACTCCAGATGAAAGAATTATAGTGAACAATGCAGCAGAATCTTCATTTGTAGCTGAGAGAAGGAAAAGCAATATGCAAATCCTATTTTCTTTCAGTTGAAAAAGAATGTACAATGAAGTTCAGCAAAAAGGTACTTGAGCTTACATAAGGGAGGAATACTTCAATATCAAAGTAGATTATGTATACCAAATATATTTGAGTTAAGAAAATGAATTATGACCAAAGAACATCATTTACGGTATTTTGTTTATTTGGAAGCAATCAAAATGTACCATGGCATGAAAGAAATGTGTTGGTGAAGCAATATAAAGAAAAAGAACATTGCAGAATTGGTAGCTCATTGTCCGAATTGTCAACAGGTAATAGTAGAGCATTAGAAATCTGGAGGTTATATGCCGATACTAAAAGGAAAGAATTAGAATTCGCCATAAGAAATAGAGATATAACCTTCCTAAAATACCTTGGAGGAATTAGAAAGTAGACGGAATCACAGGGGAAACCGAAGGAATGATGAAATCTAAAGTACTCGTATTTGTTGTAAATAAAGGATAAGTTCAACGTGCGGAATTGAAGCAATAACCATTAAGTCATTACAAGTAGCATGTGTAGAAGGATACACTTAGATTTAAATTTGTTTCAAGGAGATAATGTAACTAACATTCGAGGACGAATGTTCCTAAGGCGGGAAGGATGTAACACCCCATACGTTTCCGGACCTATGTTATTACTGTAACATTGATGGAATTATTTAAACATGAGACTTGTTGGGGGTTTACATATTAATTTGGTTGGTCTAAATTCACATGTGATCATGGGCTCAATTTAAGGCCCAAAATTTACAAGAAAGACATGGCCCAAAATGAAAAAAAATGATCCATTCTTGCTTTGACCAAAGACAAACCTCAATTATTGACTAAGTGGATGGATAAGGATGACTTTCAAGGGTATATATAAAGGGAAATAAATCAGATTATATTCACACAAAATCCACATGACCTTTCTAGATTTTTCTAAACTTTTCTCTCAACACTCAAACCCTAAGCTATCTTCCTCTTAGGACAAGATCACTCCTTGGAAAGATTTGGTAAGTGTTTAATCTCATGGTTTAATACATTATATGCATGTAATATGGTTTAGATCATGTTGGTTATGTTGGTGAAATGTGAGAAGTTCACTATGTGTGAAATAATTTATGTTTGTTTAATCGGTGAAGGTTTTTGCCTTGTAAACTTGAAAATGGACTTGTGGTCTTGAAGGAAGTGAACTTGATGGGTTCAATATTGAAATGTGAGATGTTATTATAACCTTAACTTGTTTTAGACTTGTACATAAATTTTGGAATTATTGTTACGAAATTGGGCATGGAATTGGTGATGTATTGAAAGAAAAATGTAGTTTGGTAATGTTTATGTGTGTTGTGAAACCATGGCTGTTCGTTGGCATTTAATATGATCTAAAATATGTTAATAGAAGGTTAGTTATGATCATGGACCATTTATGACAAAAAAGGACCCCAAAGAGACCCTTTTTGGCCGAAACGGTCACCCGCCCTCGCAGACGAAGCACCTGCGGTCACAGGTGGCTTCACAGTTCAGGCCAGAACCCCGTTTCAGTTGTTTTTGCATCTATTTGACCCCCCAAAGCAAATATACCCTTTATGGATGCAATTATCAACTTATGGTACCTTTTAAATGACTATAAAGGAGTATCCCGAAGGTATTTTGAATGGTATAAAATATGGATTATTGTTAAAGTGTTATTGTGAAAGCTATCGAGTGACTTGATGAAAAAAAGGTAACGTAGTGTTAATGAGGAAGTGTAAAGGGTAAAATTGGTGTGAAATGTTATTGGTTTATGATGTCTTGGTCAATGTGTGAAATGTGATGATGTTGTTGTCATGGTAATGCAGTGGATTGTATTGTAAAGGACGAAATGACGCTATATAGCAGTCATGTAACTCATTTTCATCTTATGAACTTTTAAGGTAACTAGTTGTTAATGTGAGCTCCGTTATGAACTTGTGTTGTAGAGTGACACGTAAGGAAGGAACTGGATTGTGTATTCACATCTAGGACGGTATATTCATATTGAGATCATAAGGTATGTAAGGTTACTCTTTCCGTATCCTTATGCAGTAGATATTGTTCACATTGTCATAGTAGTTGTTCCATTCCGAAATATTCTAAGGTATCTCATTCAGGTTTGATATATTGTTATCCATATGATTCCTGTTCATTGACCAAATGGCATTCATATGTATCTTATCCATTGATTGAAGTTCCTAAGCTCTCATAATGTTGTAACTACTAAAACAAACTAGCTCAAGGAAAGTGATTAGGTAAGGAGAATCTATTCATTCTAAAGTAGCATATCCAATTTCTCCCAAGGAAACGTATCAATCTCTCACAAGAAAAGGTATCAATCTCATGAAAGTAAAGGAATGAAGTAATGTATATATATGTTCCCAATAATGTTTCAATCACCAATGTATAACTCTCATAACAAATGAAAAGGAAAGAAGTATGCAAAGAAGTAATGTACACATGGTTACTTTATGTTTCATTGAGTATGGATCAAATCAAAAGGGCATAAGCTCTGATGGAACAATCCCAATATTATGCTATGTTATTATTATTATATATACGACTATAGCCCACTGATCAGCTGGATGTTCGATTTATGTTATAGCCCACTAATCAGCTGAATGTCTGGTTTATATTATAGTCCACTGATCAGCTTAATGTCCGGTTTATATTATAGCCCACTGATCAGCTGGATGTCCGGTATTATATTATAACCCAACTATAAGGTGATGATCTGTATTGTATTATAACCCACCTATAAGGTTATGATCGGCATTATATTATAACCCACCTATAAGGTGATGATCGGTATTATATTATATCCCACTAACTAGTTAGATGAACAGTAATGAAGATAGTTGTAAAAGAAATGAGAGTATATTCCTTGCATGAATATATAAATATGAATGTTATTATAAGAATGATGATGATAAGAATGAATGATAAAGTAATGAAAATAAAGGAAGTAATGAACATGGTTCCACATGTTCAGAACGGAGGTCTATCCATATTGATTATTCTCTTACGCTAAATTTCTTGGGAGTACTTATGTTTTATACAATTTCATATGGCCTTACATACTCAGTACTTTCTTCGTACTGACCCCTCTTGGGGAGCTTACCTTACTTGCTGCAGGTATAGGTGCTAGTAGACCTCCACAGTAGGTTGCAGATTATTTGCGGATCGTGGTGAGATCCAGTTGCTTCGGGGCTTTCCGAGTCATTATGCACATTTGTTTGATATTGTATATGAGTATAGAGCGGGGTGTTGTCCCGACTCTAGGTTTGTCATAGTTATGTATCTGTAGAGGCTTTATAGACTTATGTGGGAAACTGAATGTAAGAGATGTACGTTCATTTTGATGTGATGGCCCTAACGACCAAGTTTCATATATTGTACATGTTTTCCATGACTTCCGCCATTGGTATTTGTTTATTATATGGGATAGAATGATATTCATATAGAGACATGCATATGAAGGTACATGAGTAAAGATTGATTCTCTCGGGCCTCAACGGATTCGGGTGCCAGTCCGTCCCGAATGGGATTCGGGACGTGACATATGTCACACCAAGTTTATCCTTTACACTTCCTCATTAACACTATGTCACAATTAATCCATCGTCACCTCAATACATTTCATAACAACAATCCCACAAATTATACACATAGAGAAAAAAAAACACAAGTTAAGTACATAACCACACCATACATGTTGATATTTCATCCACACCATTCACTTCCATCAAAACCTCAAGTCTCCTTTCAAGTTCAAATCACAAATATGACACATCTTTTAGAAAAAAAGAAAGCAAAAGTGCACTACTCAACACTTTTAGACTTTACCATCATGATCTACACCATCTCTCATGCACATAATATATTACATCACAAGAATAAACACTTACCCAAGCTTGCAAAGTGCTGATCTTGTCCAACAAAAATGGTTGCCTTAGGGTTTGTGAGATGGAAAAATGTTTTCAGAAATATCTAGAAAGGCATGAGAGTTATAATGAATAAAAATCAGATTTTATACCTTTATATAATCTCTCAAGTCATCCTTATTCAATTCTTGGCATTAAATTCCATGTTTCCTTGGTCAACATGGAAGAATGGGTTATTTGCCCTTTTGGGCCATGTCTTTTACTTTATTTTGGGCCTTAAATTGAGCCCATTAACACATGTTAACTTAGCCCACCAAATTCGATGTGTAATACCCAAACAATATCTTGTTTAAATAATTTCATAAATGTGAAGACAACATTCAACTCAAGAGATTCATGTTCGTAGCCTCAACCCCAATAATAAGCGATTTTAGCCACTCATGGCTTAATTTATCATAAATTGATAAAAATTATAAAAAAATAAAAAGGACAAAGAATTAACCCTCACTTGGATGCCAAAATAGTCCAAGAGTAGTCCCACTAAGATGGAATAATGATACAATAACCCAAGAGCCCTATTTTGAGACTAGTGGTCGGAGAAGAAATTTGGCAAAAATTGGCCTGACACGCTGCCTGGCGCACCCCTATGCTGCCTTTGCCAAAAGAATTTCTGTCAAAAGCATCCTGGTATGCCCCTGGGCACTCCTGACACCAAAAATCCAATTTTCTTCCTTTCTTCGACTTTTCTTTGCGGATACTAACACAATATCAAATACTCCATCAAAACAATACAAAATACGTACTTATTGCGCTCAAAACTAAGGTAACCATGGTTCAAATAAGGCATATAAACCCTAGATCACCAATAAAGTAGGGTCATAAATGTACGGGGTGTTACAAGTTGGTTGGCTTTCCTTTTCCGTTATTAAGATTGGTTGTTGAGCAGGTTATGAAAGTGAAGGAAGGTTTGTCCTTCCATGGTTTTGTGGATATTTTGGCTATCACTAGTACTGTTTGTAGCCTTGGTGAGTTTATACACCTGAAAGTGTGCATGGAGGCCTGATTTCCACAGAACCAACCCATGTCATGTAAGTTGGACCCACGATACCAAGTCATGGAATTGTGGAAAGTTGCCGACTTTGTTCTCCTGTTTTGTTTAGGAGAGGATTCATCTTGTATCTATAAATACCCTAATATTGTCCTATGTTTAGGGGTTGGTCATTAAATTATTTTGAGTGATGTGTTCATTATTTTGAATTCATAAATACATCAGTGGTTTTGTAATCAAAAACCCTAGATTCGAATTTCATTCATATTGAGATTTCAGAGTTTTCTTCATATTGTGAGTGTACAATTATGTTTTCCTTATTGAAATATTCTTGTGTTCTTGCAATCATTAGTAGCTAAACCCATCAACTAGGGTTGTATGAACTATGAGGAATTAATGAAATGGATTAGGTGCAAAAGTTAGAAACTCGCCTGTATTCTAGACTTGCTCGAGAGAGATGTAGAGATTGGGAAAAGGAAATAACAATAGAGATTTGAAGATATCAACCTTCATCTAATAACTTGAGACATAACAGGGATAGTTATCTAAGATCCAGAACAAGGGTTAGTAGTGCAACACTCGAAGACCGAGAGAAGAAGAGTGAAATTCGTCTAACCAAGGTCGAGAGACAATTAGATGAACCTATCTTGTTAGATTTTGCATGCAACGCATTGGGACTGTTTGCCAGCACAAGCAACCGATAAGGAATTATTGGGGATCACAGTCCTAGTGTATTTCTCACATTGATTACAAATCCAAAAATCAACAATTGTTACTGTTACTATTTGCTTACAAAACCCCCCCTTTTTACTTACTTTCAAATTACTCGGACAAGCACTCGATCTAATTTCGTCCTATTTCCTGTGGGATCGACCCCAACCTAGTTGGGTTCTATAATTGATTCAACGACCGCTTTATACTTTCTTGGAGGTATAGTTTGGGTGACATCAAATTTTGGCACCGTTGTCGGGTAGTACGGTTATGGAGTTGATTAGTTTGTTTGTTGGAGTTGATTGGTTTTATTTTTCTACACTTTCAAGGGCACACGCCGGTGTATGCCCAACACTAGGAGTCAAGGCAATCCCCTGATTCTACTTGATACTAAGATAGAATGAACACTGAGAGCTAATCAAAGAATGGTGAATACCGATGGAGTTTAGGATCCCATAGCCTCAGGAGATATTCATAACCAGCCAATTTAGCCATTTGGTCATGAAACTATGGAACAAATCACTGCTCGATTAACGGCGGAGAAAAATGTGAGACAAACGGCTCTTAGACAAGCGGATAGAGATCATCGAGGAATGCAAGAAGCAGTACAACGTCTAACTGTACTTGAAGAGAGAGAAAGAAGAATAAGGGTGCAACAATCACCTCAAAGACCATATGTGTTGGTTTATGATGATCCCAAAGAAGAGGATGTGGCTTATTTCTGGCCGATTGTGTCATAGCTCATATCCCATTGGGGTGGACAGGGTGCCGTAAAGGCCTGAGAGAACCAACCTATGATCGCGTACATTCATATGCATGTCATTAAGTGAACAAAAATTCTGCCACATGCATATATACTATATCGATGACGGAAGTCATGTAAAGACGTTCAAAATAGATAGGAGACTTGGCCGTTGGGGCTATAACATCTAAAAGGTAAGACACTTCTACGTTTGACTTTACAAGGTCTAAAAAGCCTCTAAAATATATATAACCATGACTAAGTTCGGGACAAGTCCCTAAGTTCGGGACAAGTCCCCGCCTTATACAACAACTACACAGTACCAAAAATATATACAAACGAATCAGAAAGACCCGAATCAACCTGGAGCTCACCAATAGCCTACAGAAGACCCCTACCCTAATGTGAAGGTCTACTAACTCCTGTGACTGCAACAAGTAAGGCAGGTCCCCTAAGGGACGTCAGAAAGAATGTATTGAGTATGTAAGGCTATAAGTAACTGTATGAAATATAGGAACTCAAATGGAATCAAATACAAGTGAATAGATAATACTCATATGACACCGTACCATATATGTGGAACCATTTACATTACATTCATTTCTTTCCTTTTACCTTTATATCAATATACATCATACAATACCCGGGACCAACTAATCAGTGGTAAATAACATAGGGATCGGCTCGAGCTAGGCTTATGCCCCCAGAGCTACCACCCATAAATCAATAAATTAGGTTTGGTTCGAGCTAGGTTTTCACCCCTAGAGCTACCCCCTGCATCCAATAATCAATCGGGATCGGCTCGAGCTAGGCTTTCGCCCCCAGAGCTACCACCCGTACTCAACCAAATATGCTTTACTTCATTTCTTTAATTTTTTGTGAGATTGTTACATCGGTGGTCGTAACATTATTGGAAATTTTAAACAATAGTAAAAAAATAAGAGACACATAAATAGCAATTGCTAACAAACCTGAAATGAGATGCTTTAAAACGTTTCAAAGTGGAAACAAGTTCGGTAACGATGTGAACAATAGGTGCGGCCAAAGGATACAAAAAAGAGTAACCTTACATACTTTATCTTTCCAACATGTGACTACAACAATTCAGATCTTCCTTAAAGCGTTACTCTACAATATTAATACATAATGGAGCTCACATTAAAAAGCCAATAACATTACATGTTCACAAGGCGATAATTAGCTACTTGAAGGGAAGTAAAAACTATCCAGCATACCAATCACATTGTATATCATTCCACCTTACTTTATACTTCCATATAGCTTCATTCCACCCTCCTACAATACAATTTACGTCCCCACAACACCAACAATACCAAAACAGTCCACATACCAACATAGACGTCACAAATCGACAAGATTTCCCACCAAGTGCATACTTCACATTTTTACCTCAATGAAACTCCATATATTTATTCCATCAAGTCACATAAATACCTTCCAAAAAAATATACCAAAAATAGTCCACACAGTTTCAAAATTCACTTTAACATAACAAAAAAGAATTCTCCTTTCACTACGGCAAACGTTCCATGCACAATTACGTATAAACATTTCCACAAGTCATACACAAGGAGTAACAAATTAGGAACATCACCACACTTAAATATACTGAAATTCCATCCATATAATTAAATTCCTTCAAGACCTTAATTCCCCTTTAAAGTTTAAATCACATAGAGAGCAAATCCTTTAGCGATTAAGCAAAAGTGGACTACTTCACATATAAAGTGGACTGCTCAACACTTTTTAAACATAACCAACATGATATACACAACCTATTATGCATATAATATATTAATTTATAAGGGTAAACACTTACCAAGGCTTGCAAGTGGAAGATTTGTCAAAAAATCCTTAGAGAAAATTAGGGTGGCTAGGGTTTGAGAGAGGAAAAAATGTTTGATTGAAAATATAATTTTTGGCAAGTGAAATGTGTTGAAAATAAGCTGAATTTCAGCCTTGTAAAGGTTCTCCAAACCTCCTCTCTCTTGGTCATCCTTAGCCAATTATTTGGTCAAAAAGTCCAAGTATACTTGGTCCATTTTTAAATGGATCATCTCCCTTTTTGGGCCCATGTCTTTTTACTTAATTTTGGGCCTCAATTAAGTCCATAAACATAGTATTAATTAATCCCAATAAATTCAGTGGGTAATACACCAACTATCTCAAGTTTAAATAATTCCATAAATGTTAAGGTAGTCAAATAAGTTCGAAAATGTACGGGATGTTACATCCTTCCCCCCTTAGGAACATTTGTCCTCGAATGTTAGTAACATTACCCAATCTAAATAAGTTCAAGTATAAGTTCATTCTTCATATTATCACATGCACATAATACTTATATATACTTACTTGCTATTACTCTAATTTCGCATCTTGAACTTTCTCTTCAGTTTGAAATAAATGCGGGTACTTTGAATTCATCATTTCCTTAGCTTCCCATCTGATTTCTTCTACTTGCTGAATTTTCCAAAGCACTTTTACAGAAGCTACTTCTTTATTTCTTAACATCTTAACTTGTATATCCAGAATAGCAATAGGTACTTCTTCATAGGTGAGATTTTTTGTAACTTGTACATCTTCAGTGGGAGCAATACGAGATGGATATCCTATGCACTTCCAAAGCATTGAAACATAAAACACTGGATGAACTGTGGAGAGTTCTTGGGGTAGTTCTAATTCATATGCAACTTGAACAAATCTTTGGATAATCTTATATGGCCCTATATAACGCGGACTTAGCTTTCCTTTCTTTCCAAATATCATTACCCCTTTCATTGGTGATACTTTTAAGAATACCCAATCACCTATAGAAAACTCTAACCCCCTTGTTCTAACATCGGCATATGATTTGTGTAGACTTTGGGATGTTTGTAGCCACTGTTGTATCACTTTAACCTTCTCCATAGCTTGATGAACAAGATCTGGCCCAAATAAGGCAGTTTTACCCACTTCAAACCATCCAATTGGTGATCTACACTTTCTTTCATATAAAGCTTTATAAGGCGCCATTTTGATACTTGAATAATAGCTATTATTGTAGGCGAATTCAATAAGATATAAATTATCATCCCAACTACCTTTAAAGTCCAACACGCAAGCTCGTAGCATATCTTCAAGTGTTTTGTATGGTACGCTCTACCTGTCCATACGTATGAGGGTGAAAAGTTGTACTTAAATTCACTTATGTACCTAAACTCCTCTGAAAAGACTTCCAAAAATTTGCAGTAAATTGAGCTCCCCTGTCCAATATAATAGAGATTGGAATTCCGTGCAATCGAACTATCACTTTAATATACAATCTCGCATACTCCTCAGCTGTGTAAGTTGTCTTAACCGGTAGGAAGTGTGCTGACTTGGTAAGCCTGTCAACTATTACCCATATGGAATCAAATTTCTAAATTTACGACGCAAACCTGTGATGAAATCCATGTTGATCATGTCCCACTTCTAGATTGGAAGATTTATGCATTTCACATAACCTCCAGGCTTCTGATGCTCTAGTTTTACTTGTTGATAATTTGGACATTGGGCTATAAATTCTACAATGTTTTTCTTCATGTTACCCCACCAATACATTTCTTTCAAATCATGATACATTTTGGTGGCTCCCAGATGAATAGAATACCATGAATGATGTGCCTCTGTCATAATCCGTCTCCTTAGCTCATCTACATCAGGTACACACAATCTCTTTGGCACTGAAGCACTCCATCTTGCATAAGATCAAATGCCTTTGTCAAACCTTGTTGTACACTCTCCTTCAACTGTAATAAAATAGGATCCGCATACTATTTTTCCTTCACTTCAGCTACTAATGAAGATTTTGCCGCCTTTTGTACTATAATTCCTTCATTTGGAGTTTCAAGAAGATAAACCCCCAAGCTGGCTAGTTGATATAGATCCTTGACTATACCTTGATTTTCCGTGAGCTGACCATCAGTGTTTCCTATTGCTTTGGGGCTTAATGCATCGGCTACCACATTTGCTTTTCCCGGATGGTATAAGATATCGATATCATAATCTTTTAGTAATTCTAGCCACCTCCGTTGCCTCAAATTTAGGTCCTTCTGCTTGAAAATATACTGCAAACTCTTATGGTCAGTATATATGTCAACATGAACCCCATACAAGTAGTGGCGCCATATCTTTAAAGGAAATACTATCGCTGCTTGCTCAAGATCGTGTGTTGGATAATTTTTCTCATGTTGCCGCAATTTTCTTGAGACATAAGCTATCACATTACCGTGCTGCATCAATACACATCCCAAGACGACTCCTAAAGCATCACAATACACCGCATACCCATCTGTGCCTTCTGGAAGTACCAATACGCGTGTAGAAGTCAATTTATTCTTCAGATCTTGGAAACTCTTTTCACATGCATCGTTCCATTGAAACTTGGTTGCCTTGTGTGTTAGCTTTGTCAAAGGTGCAACAATATAAGAAAATCCTTCTACAAACCTTCTATAATACCCTGCCAATCCAAGGAAACTATGAATCTTTGTAGGCATTGTAGGTCTTGGCCAATTCTTCATAGCTTCTATCTTTTGAGTATCAACCCTTATTCCTTCATCCGACACAATATGACCCAAGAATGCTACAGATTTTAATAAAAATTCACATTTAGAGAACTTTGCATATAACTTATGATCACGAAGAATCTGTAACACCTGCCGTAAGTGATTAGCATGGTCTTCTTTTGATCTTGAATAAACCAAAATATCATCTATAAACACTGTCACGAACACATCTAAGAACGGCTTGAACACCCTATTCATCAAATCCATAAAAACTGCTGGTGCATTCTTTAACCTAAATGACATAGCTAAAAACTCATAATGACCATATGGTGTTCGGAAAGCTGTCTTGGGTATATCTTTTTCTCTAACCCTTACTTGATACCCGATCTCAAGTCAATCTTTGAGAAGCATTTGACACCCTGTAATTGATCAAATAAATCATCAATTCTGGGGAGGGGATATTTGTTCTTGATTGTTACCTTATTCAGTTGACGATAATCAATACACATTCTCAACGTGCCATCTTTCTTTCATACAAATAACACTGGTGCACCCCACGGGGACAAACTAGGCCTTATGAATCCCTTGTCCAGCAAGTCTTTTAATTGTTCCTTCAATTCCCGTAACTCTGCCAGGGCCTTTCTATACGGAGGAATAGAGATAGGCTGAGTACCTGGAATCACATAAATACCAAACTCTACTTCCCATTCTGGAGGCAAACCTGGAAGATCTTCAAGAAATACATCGAGGAATTCATTTACCATCGGAACCGATTGAAGAGTTAGTGGCTTCACATCAGTATCTTGCACTCTTACTAGATGGCATAGGTATCCCTTGGATATCATTTTCTTTGCCTTAAGATAAGAAATAAAGTTACCTCTCGGTGCTCCAACATTACCCCTCCATTCAAGGACGGTCTTTTGTGGAAAATGGAAATGTACCTTCTTAGCTCGGCAATCAACCGTGGCATAACAAGAAGCCAACCAATCCATACCCATTATAACATCAAAATCTACCATTTCTAGCTCAATAAGATCAGCCAACGTATCATGATCATAAATAGTTACTATACAATTACGATAGACTCTTTTAGCTACAATAGATTCACCAACTGGTGTAGATAATTCAAATGGCTTGACTAGTAATTCCAGTGTTCTTTTGAATTTTTCAGCAATCAATGGAGTAACATATAATAGGGTAGATCTCGGATCAATCAATGCATATACATTATGTGAAACGACGAATAATGTACTTGTAGCCATATCAAGAGAAGCCTCCAAATTCTGCCGATCCGCTAAATCATAGGTACAATTCTGGACTCCACTAGAATTAGCTGCTCCTCAAACACCTCTACCACGCCCAGTAGGCTGTACACCCGATGAGGATGATGCAATGGCTGATACAGTAGGTCACGCCATACTACCCATGGCCCTTTGTGGGCACTCTCTCATTATGTTCCCCGACATACCACACCAGAAACTAACATCTATCCCAAGCCGACATGCACCTAAATGAATCTTTCAGCAGTGCTGACACGGCTGACGAGAAAACCTCAATTGGTTCATTCTTCCTTGTTCTTGATACCCTGCTGTCTGTGAACCTTGAATTCCACTACTTTGCCCAATATTACAGCCTCTAAACCCTCAAAATTGGGATGGAGTACCTGCTGTAGAATAAGAAAATGATGGTCTAGGCGGTCTATTAAAAACCCTAGGCCTAAATTCTCCTTGGTATGCCATGAACTGTCCCATAGGTTTAGCCCTCTTTGATGGTCCTCTTTCAAATTCTTGTGTTCTTCTCATTCGCCTCTGATCCTCCATCTTCTGTGCAAAAGCTTGTATCCTGGCTATATCTATTTCTCTATTCAAAGCAGTAATAGTACAATCCCTAACCAAATATGGATCCAATCTATCTACATACCAATGAACTCTATCATCCATAGTAGCTACTATATTAGGAGCATACCTGGCCAAAGAGTTAAACCGAAGACTGTACTCTCTGACGCTCATATTACCTTGATGAAGATTTAAGAACTAGTCTGCACGAGCTTCTTGAATATCATATGGAAGGTAATGACCAAGGAATGCCGCTTTGAATTCTTCCCAACTAGCTGGAAGTGCAACAATACCCCTAGATCATTTCCAATCTTCGTACCATAATATAGCCTCTCCTTTTAATCTATATGTTGCAAGCTCAACTATTTTTGTACCAGATACATGCATAACATCCAAATCCCTTTGAATTTGGTCAATGAAGTCTTGTGGGTCTTCATTAAGATCTGATCCGGTGAATGTGGGAGGGTCTAATTTAAGAAAATCCTGCGTTCGCCGACTAGCTGCCCTATCCACACCGTCATTACTTGTAGTTGGACCAACTTGTCCTTGATTTTGTTCAGCAACTATACGAGTCAACATTTGCACCGCATTCCTTAAATCCTGCTCAATAGCATTAACAGGTGGTTCTGGGGTACTCCTCTCCTTCTTGGCTCTCCTGAGCTGGAAGAGTAGAGGAAGCCCGCGATGCAGACTCATTTTTAGCTTCACCTTGATTAACTCGTTCAGGTGGTGATTTACTACTTCCTACTTCAATAGCCATATCTCCCTTCTTACCTTTACCCTTGTTGCTCCTTGTAAATGATATTTTACTATACTGAGGAAACAAAAACATAAATGTAACACCCCGTACCTTTTCAACCCTACTTACTTGGTGATCTAGGGCACATTTATATGTCATATTTGAACCATGTTTACCTTATTTTTGAGATCAATAAGTGCATATATTTTATTGGTTTTGATGGACTATTGATATTGTACTAACGTTCGCAAAGAAAAGTCAAAGAAAGGAAAAAAATCAAATTTTTAAGGTCAGGCGCGCCCAGGGGAGTGCCAGGACGCTTTCTGCCAAAAATTTTATGGCACAGGCAGCAAAGGGGCGTTCCCAGGGGTGTTCCAGTCCACTCAGGCTCCCCTTTTTAGGAGCTGAAATTCAGCTAAGTCGCGGGCGCGCCCAGGGGTGTGCCGGGGTGCTTTTTGCCAAATTTCTTCTCCGATTATTAGTCTATAAAGAGGACTATTGGGTTATGGTATCATTATTCCATCGTAATAGGACTACTCTTGAGCGGGTTTGTCATCCAAGTTGGGGTTAATTCTTCGTCAAAATTATTTTATCAAATTATGTTAAATTAAGCCATGAGTGGCTAAAATTGCTTATTCTTAGGATTGAGGCTACGAACATGAATATCGTGAGTGGAATATTGTCGTAACATTTATGGAATTCATTAAACATGAGATTGTTGGGGTATTACACATCGAATTTGGTGGGCTAAGTTAACATGTGTTAATGGGCTCAATTTAAGGCCCAAAATGGAGTAAAAGACATGGCCCAAAAGGGCAAATGACCCATTCTTCCATGTTGACAAAGTAAACATGGAATTTAATGCCAACAATTATGTAAGGATGACTTGAGGGCCTATATAAAGTGGAAAAATCAGATTTTTATTCATTTAGACACATTCCATTTCTAGAATTTTCAAAATATTTCCTTTTGGCTCTCAAACCCTAAACAATCTCTTTGGATAAGATCACTCATTTGCAAGCTTGGGTAAGTGTTTATTCTTGTGATTTAATATATTATATGCATGATATATTGTGTAGATCATGATGGTATGTCTAAAAGTGTTGAGTGGTGCATTTTTGCTTTTTGCTAAATGATATGTCATCTATGGGATTTGAACTTGAAAGGAGACTAGAGGTTTTGATGGAAGTGAATGGTGTGGATGAAATATCAACATATATGGTATGGTTATGTCCTTAACTTGTTTTTTTTTCTATATGTATAATTTGTGGGATTGTTGTTATGAAACATATTGAGGTGACTTGAAAGAGTAATTATGATGTTGTGTTCATGAGGAAGCGTAAAGGATAAACTTGGTGTGAAATGCTATTGGTTTATGATGCCTTGGTCAATGTGTGGAATGTTGTGGTATTGTTGGTGTGACAATGCCGTGAATGGTATTGTAAAGGGTGACATGACATTATAGGGCAATCATGTAACTCATTGTCGTCTTATGTACTTGTAAGGTAGTTAGTTATTAACGTGATCTCCGCTATGTACTTGTGTTGTAGAGTGAAACATAAGGAAGAAGCTGGACTATTGTATTCACATATAGGATTGTGTATTCATATTGGGAAGATAAGGTATGTAAGTTTACTCTTTCCGTATCCTTCTGCAGCACATAGTATTCATATTGTCATTGTACTTGTTCCATTACGAAATGTTCTAAGGTATCCTATTTTCGGTTATTAATTATTGTTACTCACATGTTCCTTATTCCTTGATCAATTTTGATTCAATGACTCATGTTCATTGGCTAATATTTCAAAGTTCAAATAATGTACAATCACCAATGTATCAATCTCATAGAAGTAAGGAAATGAAGTAATGTATAATTGTTTGTATATGCTTAAGTAACATCCCAGGGGCGACATAAAATCCTAGCATGGGTTATCACAGTAACATCCCAGGGGAAACATAAAAGCCGAGCATGGGTTATCACAGTAACATCCCAGGGCAACATAAAAGCCTAGCATGGGTTAATCACATCCCAGGGGTTAAAATACCTAGTATGGGTTAATCTCATCCCAGGGGCGACAGAAAAGCCTAGCATGGGTAGAACGATAAAGATGAATAAATGTAAAGGCAAAAGAAGTAAAGGATGTAATGTACATGGCTCCACATATGCAGACCGGTGGTTTATCTAGACTGACTATTCTCTTATATATGATTTCATGGAAGTACATATATATCATGCAGTTTCATATAAGCCTTACATACTCAGTATATTTTTCATACTGACGTCCTTTGGGGGACTTACCTTACTTGATGTAGGCACAGGTGCTAGTAGACCTCCACAGTAGGTTACGGATCATTTGACGATCTTTGGTGAGCTCCAGTTGGTTCGGGGCTTTTCGAGTCACATGTGTACATTTATTTTGGTATTGTAACATTGTATAAAGTGGGGACTTGTCCCGACTTTAGGATGGTTATGTATATGCATCTGTTAGAGGCTTTGTAGAAGTATGTGGGAATATGAATGTAAGGGATGTATGTTCATTTTGACTTGATGGCCCTAATGGCCAAGTTTAGTATATAGCACATGTTTCCATGACTTCCGCTATTGGCATCTTGTATCTATACGTGATGGTGATGTTTCTTGAATGACATGCATATGAATAGACACGGATGAAGATTGGTTCTCTTGGGCCTTATCGACTTAGGGTGTCGGTCCGCCCCATTGGAATTCGAGGCGTGACAATAAAAACAACTCTTAAATATCCCCGTAGCCTCCTATATATAGATGTTGTGCACAACACATCCAGAAGCAAGACTCTACTCAGACACGGCTTTGTAGACACCCTAAGATGACCCGCTCTGATACCACTTTTGTCACGCCTCAAATCCTATTGGGGCGGACAGGCACCCGTAGCCGAAAAGGCCGGAGAGAACCAACCTATGATCGCATACATTCGTATGCATGTCATTAAGTGAACAAAAATTCTGCCACATGCAGATATAATATTTTGATGACGAAAGTCATGTAAAGACGTTCAAAATAGATAGGAGACTTGGCCGTTGGGGTCATAATGTCTAAAAGGTAAGAACTTCTACGTTTGACTTTACAAGGTCTACAAAGCCTCTAAAAAATACATAACCATGACTAAGGTCGGGATAAGTCCCTGCCTTATACAACTACTACATAGTACAAAAACATATACAAATGACTCAGAAAGCCCCGAATCAACTTGGAGCTCACCAATAGCCTACAGATGACCCATACCCTACTGTGAAGGTATACTAGCTCCTGTGCCTGCAGCATGTAAGGCAGGTACCCCAAGGGACGTCAGTACAAAACAATGTACTGAGTATGTAAGGCTATAAGTAACTGTATGAAATATAGGAACTCAAATGGAATCAAATACAAGTGAATAGATAATACTAATATGCCACCGTACCGTATATGTGGAACTATGTACATTACATTCATTTCTTTCCTTTTACCTTCATATCAATATACATCATACAATGCCCGGGACCAACTGATCAGTGGTAAATAACATTGGGATCAACTCGAGCTAGGATTATGCCCCCAGAGATACCACCCATAATTCAATAAATCAAGTTTGGCTCGAGCTAGATTTTCAGCCCCATAGCTACCCCCTGAATCCAATAATCAATCGGGCTCGAGCTAGGCTTTCACCCCCAGAGCTACCACCCGTACTCAACCAAATATGCATTACTTCATTTCTTTAATTTTTGTGAGATTGTTACATCGGTGGTCATAACATTATTGGAGATTTGGAACAATAGTCAAAATATAAGAGACGCGTGAATAACAATTGCTAACAAACCTGAAATGGGATACTTTAAAACATTTCGAAGTGGAAACAAGTTCGGTGATATGAATAATAGGTGCGGCCAAAGGATACGAAAAAGAGTAATCTTACATACCTTATCTTTCCAACATATGACTACAACAATTAAAATCTTCCTTAAAGTGTTACTCTACAATATGAATACATAATGGAGCTCAGATTAAAAGTCAATTACATTCCAAGTTCACAAGGCGATAATTAGCTACTTGACGGGAAGTAAAAACTATCCAACATCCCAAAAATATGGTATATCATTCCACATTACTTTCTACTACCATATAACTTCATTCCACCCTCCTACAATACAATTTACTTCCCCACAACACCAACAATACCAAAACAGTCCACACACCAACATAGACGTCACAAACCGACAAGATTTCCCACCAAGGGCATACTTCACATTTTTACCTCAATGCAACTCCACATATTTATTCCATCAAGTCACATAAATACCTTCCACAATAATATACCAAAAACGGTCCACACAGTTTCAGAATTCACTTTAACATAACAAGAAAGTATTCTCCTTTCACTATGCCAAACGTTCCATGCACAATTATGTATAAACATTTCCACAAGTCATACACAAGGAGTAACGAATTAGGTACAGCACAACAATTAATATACTGAAATTTAATCCATATAATTCAATTCCTTCAAGACCTGAAGTCCCCCTTCAAGTTTAAACCACATAGAGGGCAAATCCTTTAGAGATTAAGCAAAAGCGGACTGCTTCACATATAAAGTGGACTGCTCAACACTTTTTAAACATAACCAACATGATATACACAACCTCTTATGAATAAATTATATTAATATATAAGGTTAAACACTTACCAAGGCTTGCAAGTGGAAGATTTGTCCAAAACTCCTCAGAGAAAATTAGGGTGGCTAGGGTTTGAGAGAGGAAAAAATGTTTGATTGAAAATCTAATTTTTGGCAAGTGAAATGTGTTGAAAATAAGCTGAATTTCATACTTATAACAGTCCTCCAAACTGCCTCTCTCATGGTCATCCTTAGCCAATTATTTGGTCAAAATCCCAAGTATACTTGGTTCATTTTTAAATGGATCATATCCCTTTTTGGGCCCACGTCTTTTTACTTAATTTTGGGCCTTAATTAAGTCGATAAACATAATATTAATTAAGCCCCATAAATTTAGTGGGTAATACACCAACTATCTCAAGTTTAAATAATTTCATAAATGTTAAGGTAGTCAAATAAGTTCGTAAATATACGGGGTGTTACATCGAGATTAGTGACATTATTCCACCAGTGTTACCTCAGGGAACTAAGTTTGACATTACAAGTTCCATGATCCACCTGCTAAACTTGAGAGGTGTGTTTGTCGGTCTTCCAATAGATGATCCGAACATGTATGTGATAAACTTTGTAGGGGTTTGCACTTCATATAATTTGCCTGGAGTTGACCAAAAGGCTATTCAGTTGAGATTGTTTCCATTCTCTCTAATAGGAGAAGCGACTTTATGGTTGGCCGAGTTACCAAGAGGTTCCATCACTACTTGGAAAAAATTGAGAAATCAATTTCTGGAGAGATTTTTTCCACCCTCTAAGATGCTACAGTTGAAGGATGAGATTTACAGTTTCATACAACTACATTCTGAAGCACTTTACGAGACATGGCTAAGGTTTAAGAAGAAGCTGTAGAATGTTCCAAATCATAGGATGAGTGTAGGAGTTTACTTGAGATCTTCTACAGGGCTTTAAACACCAATACCAAGGCTATAGCAGATACTATCACTGGCAGAGTATTCATGAGTCTGAGCTGGGAACAAGCTTCAAAGATTTTAGATCATATCACTAAGACCAACCGAGGATGGCATACTCAGAGGCAGATACACCTTTTAGGATGTATGATATTGGGGCCTTGGTAGCACAATAGGTTTTGGATGAATTTGTAGCTCAAGAGGTTGCACAGTTAAGGATAGAAATTGGCTTGCTAGCCAAACAGATTATGGCTGGAGGTGCTAAGAAGGTGCATGACATAGGTGCACAAGGAAAAAACACCTAGGCATGATGATTATGAATCTGATGAGGAGGCTAAGTACTTGGATTGAGAGGTGGTGGGTTTATGAGCCAAGGGCCAAGGGTCTAATCAAGACTCTTGGAACTCACGGTAAGGGAATCAAGGTCGAAACTACTATGGAGACAATTATAACAAGTCAAGATATAGAGACAGAGAATGAGATCGTGATGGTGATTAGAGGTCAAAGGATGATTATAAAGAGAAGAGTGGCGCATATATGCCACCGGGGAACTGTGATGCTGATTATTCAAGAATTGAAGCCTTTCTTAATAAACTGGTTACGAGGTCAGAGAGCCCTTCCCACCAAGTGCATACTTCACATTTTTCCCTCAATACAACTCCACATTTTTATTCCATCAAGTCACATAAATACCTTCCAAAAAAATATACCAAAATAGTCCACATAGTTTCAGAATTTACCTTAACATAACAAGAAAGTATTCTCCTTTCACTTCGCCAAACGCTCCATGCACAATTACGTATAAACATTTCCACAAGTCATACACAAGGAGTAACGAATTAGGTACATCACCACACTTAAATATACTGAAATTTCATCCATATAATTCAATTCCTTCAAGACCTTAAGTCCCCTTTTAAGTTTAAATCACATAGATAGCAAATCCTTTAGCGATTAAGCAAAAGTGGACTGCTTCACATATAAAGTGGACTGCTCAACACTTTTTAAACATAAAAAACATGATATACACAACCTATTATGCATATAATATATTAATTTATAAGGGTAAACACTTACCAAGGCTTGCAAGTGGAAGATTTGTCCAAAAATCCTTAGAGAAATTTAGGGTGGCTAGGGTTTGAGAGAGGAAAAAATGTTTGATTGAAAATCTGATTTTTGGCAAGTGAAATGCATTGAAAATAAGCTTAATTTCATCCTTATAAAGGCCCTCCAAACCGCCTTTCCTTGGTCCAATCTTAGCCAATTATTTGGTCAAAAAGTCTAAGTATACTTGGTCTATTTTTAAATGGACCATCTCCCTTTTTGGGCGCATATCTTACTTATTTAATTTGGGTTTCATTTAAGTCCATAAACATAATATTAATTCAGCCCAATAAATTTAGTGGGTAATACACCAACTATCTCAAGTTTAAATAATTTCATAAATGTTAAGGTAGTCAAATAAGTTTGGAAATGTACGGGGTGTTACACTCGTGTTGTGCCGCGATGTTAAATCAGGCGCTGCTTGGGAGGCAACCCAAGATTTCTTGCTATTCCTACATTTGCTTTGATTTTTGTTATTTTGATCGACATTAGAGCCACGCACCTAGGGTGCTCCTTGTTTTACTTCGGTCTAATGCATTGAGGATAATGCACGCTTATTTGGTGGGGGCGGAGGTACTTTGTGGGTCTATATGTCCTGTTGGGTTTTTTTGTTGCTGTGTTTCTTTTCCGTCAAGTGCTATCATAGTAGAACCGGCAAGTTTAGGTTGTTATTTATATTATTTATGTGTTTTCATGTTTAATTAGGAGAAAAATGGGGTAACCTTAGGGCAGTCTAATTTTGAACGTGTTTTGAAAGATAATGATGATTTTTGATTGTTTAAAAAACACCCTCCTGAACATTTTGTTTTGAACTGTGTGTGTAGTAAGTTTATGATAGTTGTTGGATCTTGTTATGGCATTAGTATTATAGGCAGAATGACTATAGCCAACAATGCATGAACTAGATAGGTAGTAGTCGATAGTGTAACCCTGTGCTATTTGTGTGTGAGGTCATTACCGAGTTCACTTTGTGTGTGCAATCTAGAACTTGCCCGATTAGTCTTGCCTAGGTTAGAGGATAGTTGTTAGGAAAGGATCATAGGCCATTTTTGAATAAGTCCACTTTTAGCCTAAATACCTGACCAAATGAAGTAAATATCCCTTGATTCCAATTTTGAGCCTTAATTGACCTATTTCTTTCATTATCCTATTCACCTTCCCATTTTGACTTACAATAAACTTGTCTTGGCCCTGGTCCCTCCTTGGACATTGTGTACCTCAACTCAGCAAATTGCCTAAGTAAAGGGTGGCTATTATAGGAGTGCATAGTTTGATTTGGGTATGAAGAAGGGCTTAGTAAAATAAAAAGAGAACAGGTTTTGGTGTGAAGAAAAAAATGAGTGAAATAAATAGAAATTGTAAAAAAAAAAGAGAGAGAAAAAAAAAAGGATTTTTTTGTGTGTTTTGAAAGTTTGAAGAAAATACCCAAAATCTGAAAATAAATGAAGGAGAATAAGGGAGAATAAAATGAGAATGTTTGGAAAGTGGAGCCAAAAATAGTGTGGTTTCAAGGAGGGTTGAGTCACCATATCCATATATACTACACCCATCCCCAAGCCTACATTACAAACCAATGAAAGTCCTATAGTGATCTTAGTCCAACTGTCTGAAAACCTAAGGCATAGAAAATAAGGGCAAGCCTATGGTATTTTACGCACACTGTTTGAACTTCTTTGTAAGAGAGAGTGTTTTGACCCAGTCCCTACTTTAATGTTCATTAGTGCACTTTGAGTGTATGGGACTTCTTTGTTGTGAGAGTACATGGGTCGCATTGTTAGCTACTATTTGTTCGGATAATGTCATTTGCATACATGCTTAGTTGTTTGTTCATAATTTAATGTCATCACTTGATACCTTTTGTGTCAAGATAATATGTTACATGTATACACACCGTGGTTTTGATTTGCAAATAGGAGGGGTCGAAAAAGTTTTGGTGCGAAAAGCAATGAGTCAACTGCAATAGGTCTCTTAGATTTCTCTTAGTTAAGCATCGTATGTGTTTATTTTGTTTTGTTCGTCTGAGGACATGCAAACGTTCTAAGTTGAAGGTGTTGATGTGCCATGGTTTCATGGCATTTTCGATGCTTAAAACAAGGAAAATATGCAATACCTTGGGTATGTTTGGTAGGTATGATGTGTTTTCTGTTCTATCTTGCAGGAAAAGAGGTTTCAGAGGCAAAATGGAGAAAACAGGAAGAAGCATGCAATGGAATGAAGTTTTTAAGAAAAAAAGAGCGGAGTAGAAAAAAAAAAGTGACCCACGGAACCGACCTACGTGATGTAGGTCGACCTACATGATGTGGAAAGTGACCCACGGCACACTCCTGAAAGTGTACATGGAAGCTTGATTTGCCGAAACCGACCCATGTCACATGAGTTGGACCCACAATACCAAGTCACGGAACCGTGAAAAGTTTTGACTTTGTTCTCCTGTTTTGTTTAGGATAGGATTCATCTTGTATCTATAAATACCCCTATATTGTCCTATGTTTAGGGGTTGTCATTATATTATTTTGAGTGATATGTTCATTATTTTGAATTCATAAATACATTAGTGGTTTTGTAATCAAAAACCCTAGATTCGAGTTTCATTCATATTGAGATTTCAGAGTTTTCTTCTTGTTGTATGTTTACAGTTATGTTTTCGTCATTGAAATTGTCTTGTGTTCTTGCAATCATGAGTAGCTAAATCCATCAACTAGGGTTGTGTGAACCATGAGGAATTAATAAAACGGGTTAAGTGCAAAATAATTTTGAACCAGTGTGAATGCATGTATTGTTATTTCCTTCATTATTATTGATCTTCTAACGGTTGCAAACATTAGAAACTTGCCTGTATTCTAGACTTGCTTGAGAGAGATGTAGAGATTGGGAAAAGGAAATAACAACAGAGATTTGAAGATATCAACCTTCATCTAATAACTTGATCCGTAACAGGGATAGTTATCTGAGATCCAGAACAAGGGTTAGTAGTGCGACACTTGGAGACCCAGAGGAAATGAGTGAAATTCATCTAACCAAGGTCGAGAGACGTTTAGATGAACCTATGTTGTTAGATTTTGCATGTAACGCATCAGCACAATTTGCTAGCACAAGCAACCGGTGGAGTTAAGGAATTATTGGGAATCACAGTCCTAGTGTATTTCTCACATTGATTACAAATCCAAAAATCAACAATCGTTACTGTTACTATTTGCTTACAAAACCCCCCTCTTTTACTTACTTTCCAATTACTCAGACAAGCACTCGACCTAATTTTGTCCTATTCCCTGTGGGATCGACCCCAGCTTAGTTGGATTCTATATTTGATTCAGAAACTGCTTTATACTTTCTTGGAGGTGTAGTTTGGGCGACATCATGTACCAAATGAATCCCAAATGCCCGGTCAAAGTCCATTTGGAATTGGTAAAAATTCTGATGACTAGTAGCTGGTGTAAATACTAAAGCGGCTTGAAGTCGCTTTAGCGACGTTGTTCCACTTTAGAGGCCTTGGTTACCCAACCAAGGGTCTCTTTAGCGGTCCATTTCCACTTTAACGAACGTTACTTTAGCGACCAGGGTGTTGCTTAAGTGGTCCTCCCTCACCCCTCTGCACCCACCGCTTTAGTGGCTTTGTGAGAACAAGAATGTAAAGGCAATTGTGAATTGGAGGTGGGGTTGAGTCGGGGACACATTGGTGGTCACTTTCCCTTCTTTATTCTGTAAGTTTTGTCTCAATTGTCCGTTAAATTCTCGATTTAATCATTATTTTTACTTAGCTCTTGGGGCTGATTTGAGCCTCAATTGATACTCCATTTGTGCTCAATTATTTGGGATGAGTTCCTTGTCCTTTGAGGGACCTCGTGACGAGTTCAATTTTGGAATTCCATATGGCGGCCCCACGGGCCTATTCTTAACCCGATTTTTGGCCCAAACTTTTAGATTGCAATATGAATCTTGTTTTACTCGTATTAACATGTAGATTATTAATTTGCTAGCACGATGATATTCTGAGATCGTGGAGTGAAGACGAGCAGTTCGTGGTCTGTTTGATATTGTAGTTTGGCTTTGAGGTAGGCTTCGATCTACTCTTCTCTCTAAGACTATGTATTGTGTTGATTGCATGCTAGGTGGGGGTTATAATATAGGGTTAGGGCTTGTTGCATTAGTATTTGACCTATTTAGGGGATTTAGTGTAGAATTGTATATTGAGCCTTAGCCTAGAATACCCGTTGTAGTTTTAGCATACTATTAAGCCTGATTATATATATATAAGACCCTAGGTTGTCACTGATAATCCTTAGTGTAGGAGTTAGAGTATTACTTACCCATTTTAATTATATTCCTCGATTAATTTCTCTTGGAAGAATTATGTTTCATGTTGTTCTCGCTTCTGACTTTCTACATATACGTATATACTCTTATTGTTAGATATATTATATTTTTAGGCTCGAGGACTTGGTTACGAGCCCATGGAAGCCAGGTTAGTTTTTTATGATTTAAAGGAGTTGTGGCTTGGTTTATAGATATTTCAGCACTTACATTTGCTTTGTTTGGATACTGGTGATGGCATGCATTCATTGTCTATATTCTCACGCTTATTTTATCCGATTAACGTCCCTCTTTACTAGAATACATGCCCATTTTCATTTAAGCTAGTATACGATCTGCCTTTAGGACTAGACTTAACTCTTTTAGTGTCTTGGGATGGAATTGAGAGACCTTCATGTAGGTTCGGGTAGGTGTTTGCCTTAGGTTGGGTTATCAGGGTTTAGTAGTGGGTCCCACTATCTTTTTAGATAAAATGCTTCGAATGACTTTCCTGTAGGCTTAGATGAACGTATAACTACTTTCTTAGGCTATTACTTTGGGTCTGGGTTGACTTAGACTTAATTGCATGCCTATTTAGCTTCTTTACCCTAGGGAGGGCAGTAACTGACCTTTGACCGTACCTCATTGATCTAGTAATTAGAACCCATCTATATTTAAAAGATTTGATCATTCGAGACTGAATTTTTATGAATAAATGGGTTGGTGATAGGCTTAGGACCCCTGGATTACCGCTAGTTGTGCTATGGTTATGAGTTATGATTTGAGTTCGGCATCTATTTATTGTTCTAATTTTTGGAGCCCTGGCACTCGATTATGGTTGTTACTTAGGATTTATGGCAGTTATGTGTTTTTCTCCAGCAGTTGTAAATGGATCATCAGTCCTCTTGTTATTACCCTATTGATGCAGTTCGAATCTGGCTATCATTATCATACAATTATGGATTATCTAGCCTCTTGTTATCATCCACTAGTTCTGGTTTGATTTTGATTCTTTTTATTACTTCAGTTATGGATTTGGATTATGTAAGTCCTGGTTCGGGACCAGGCAGTATATATAGATATCCCAAGTCCCCTATGGGCCTCTCCGTCCATGAGCCATAGTGTCGGAAGAGGATGGTCATCGTAGGTCCTGACTTTGCGAGCTATTGAGCTGAAGGAGGTGTATACACTTGTGTTGGATATGATACTGGGTTTATCTTGCGTCATATGACTCTTTTCATGGTTTTCATTCTTTCGCATGCATAGCCTATAACTAGTATAATTGTATGGCACTTATATCTATTAGTCCAATGGGTGGCTGCATAGGTATAGGTTATGTTTGTTGATTGCTAAGTGATTGATTGTACATTTCAGGCATATGGGGGCCCAGTTAGTTTATTGTTTGTCCGAGCTAGCCAGTTAAATTATTTCTTTAAAATTTTTCATATAGTTTGTGGTAGGCTGGTTATGGATTGGTACACGAGGTTCTCGATACGTTTCAATCCTTTCCCTCTTATTATGGTAAGCTTTATTATTACTAAGCCATTTTATGGATATGCATTTTTTTATTAGAGAACTTGTTTATGCTAGATTTGGCTCCCTTCCTGATAGCGTAATCCTCGTAAGATTTAGGCTGCTAGACCAGTTCCCTTTTGGTTAGCACTTTTAGGTTTAGCTAATCTCATGATATATGATCGTTTTTCTTTGTAGTATTATTATATATATACCCTTTATTCATACTACTATTATGTATCTCTTGTATATCTCTTCCTTCATACTTCTATTATACATTGTATATCTCTTTCTTCATTGTACCATCGTACATTGACTAGCTACTTATTGGCATGACTCCAACCCAGATTCATTGTAGGGTATGATAGGTTATCCTTACTTTTCCTTTAGTATTATTATGTTTCATTTCTTAGATAGTCGTCGTCTCTGATGATTATTCCTACTTTACATGTTATATATACTTGTATTGACTTTGAAGGTCAGTCGGATGATGCCTACTGAGTACCTCATATTGGTACTTATACTACACTTCTGCACACTACAGATCATAGTACGAGTTCTCATCGTTGACGTGTGCATTGTACGAAGCTTCCATGGATCAGATATCCAGGGTGAGCTCCTGGCGTCCAGAGCTATTCTTGCTCTCCCTCTTTTGCTGGACTGATCATTATTTTGTATTTCAAAGATGATTTTATATTTATATATTGTGTTCACTTTATATTCTTCATTAATAGTGACTCTTGTACTAAACTCACCAGGTTTTGGAGGAAGATGTTTACTTTCTTCTTGTTTCCTTCTCTTCTTATTAGTCTTGACTTTCGCTTTTCTTATTTATCCGCTACTAGCTGTTTTGGACTAAGGGCTGGCTTACCTACTGGTGGATTATGGTAGGTGCCATCTTGACCTAAGCAATTGGGTCGTGACATTTTCAATATGGATATCATTATCCTCATCTTAATGAGTAGGTTATTTATTTGTTAGTTTGGCATCATTCTGAGTATGTACGGTAGGAAAAGTTAACTCTGTGATAGTTCGAGATAATTATTTAGCCTTGAATTAGGTTATGATCTCCCTCTCTTTGACTTAACTCGGTTAGGTAGTATATTTTATAAATTGCATGATGGCTAGGGGATTTGTAGGGTAGGCTTAGGTTTATTTCAACATTTCTAATTTTGTTGGCCTGTTTCGGTGACTTTAGAGTAGAATAATTTCTTGATCCTTAGATTTGGATGCTTAGTATAATATTGGGATTAAATAAGGGATCCTTATTATTGGTTTGGGGTAGGATTTCGTGGTAGAGTGGTTTTATCTAATCGATTCTCTTTATTATCAATTCTATTTTTTGTATTTTCTTCTATTATGATGTTGTAGGCTCGAGGCCATGAATTTGGACTGACTGGACTCCAGGTTAGTATGATTATAACATATAGGGTGGTTTACCCTATTTTGTGTATACATATACATATATACTTGTGTTGACATGCATTCATTAATACACTTATACATACATATTATGGTATGATTTTAAGAGAACATACTAATTATTTAGCTTAAAAATTGAAATTGCCCAATTTTTTATCATAGATTTGAGCTTCGAGGGGATCGTAACACTTTTCCTACTAATTTTGGATTTTTTAAAGTATAATTTTACAACCTTTAAACTTCGTCCAAGGTAAGGTTCTAGTCCATTTCTACTATTTGGTCTAAGGTAAGATTCTGGTCCATTTACATTTTAATTTATTGTCACTTTCGAGATGAGATTCCAGGTAGCCCGAGGTGATATTTTGGTATTCATTGCATTGGCCACATATTACATTGCATCATTACACATTTCATGGCATTTCTCATTTATACTTATGTTGTGTGTATTATTAGTACTATTTTTACTTTATATCTATGTTTTAGATTTCTAGGCCAGTTTTGTTTCCTTCTCATGTCATTTATACTTTATATTGTCTTCTGAGCTCAGTCGGTCTATGATTCCTAGTGACTACCTCATGTTTTTGTACTCATTCTACACTTTTTCATCTTTTTTTAATGCAAATCCTAGCTTGATTCATTCTCGTTGACCTATTCATTCAGAGGCGCTGATTGACTAGGTGTATAGTAAGCTTTAGGCATTAAGAGGCTTATCCATTTCCATCTTGCATTATCTATCTATATTTTTTACATTGTAGATAGCTTTTTATCTCTATAGTTCAATTCATTTACTTTAGCGGCTCTTGTACTAGTGACTCCAGGTCTGGGGTTGGGTATCCCATATATTTTATCTTTCTTTCATTTCTGTAGGGCCCATGTATATATATTTTGTACCTGTTATGTATGTGTCTATACATGGTGACTTGTTTGTCTTAGTTTAGCTTCCCTATTATTTATGTTAGCTATTACTTTTAGTCTATGGCTTAGGTTCTAGCTTACCTACTAGAGGGTTATAGTATGTGCCATCATGGCCTGATTTCGACTTGTGATGATAAAAGAGAGAAATATCACCATGTTTCTTAAAAACCAAAAAATAATCCAACCAAAATTATTGATATGAATTATATTTGATTTGATTTTAATAATCAAAAATCCTATTAAATTGGTTTGGTTTTAGTTTTAACCCAAAACTGACTCAAACTGAACCATGAATACCCTTATTCCCTAGAATGAATGATGATTGATACTCATTAATGATTGGACAAATAACTTTTTGCATCCTATTGGACAATACTTTTGCATGATTTTATACAAATTGGTACAACATGCTTGGGTCTCTAATCTTTAGTAGCTACTAGAAAATCAATTTTGGGCACCAGTATGATCAAAGTGCAATTGACTGGCCTATACAATTTTTGGATTGGGAAAAATCTTTAATAACCTTTAAGACATCTTCTTTTTATGATACACCATGCTTCTTATAGAAGTAGAAATTGTAGCCATTCATCCTTGGAGCATTATCATCAACAATATATATTATGGTTGAATGTATTTCTTCATTAGTGACCTTTTTGCATTGTGTAATACCTTGCTCATAAGTAATTGTAGGCCTTTTTCTTATAGTATTTTCTATAAACAACAGGATGTGAATGTGTACGAGGACCCACTAGAGATTTATAAAATCTCAACACTTCTTCCTTCATAGAATTTGGATCAATGAACTTTAGGATTTGCAAGGAGAAAGCTTTCTACACGTTTCTAGGGGTGTTTTTCATCTTCATCTAATCTATTTATTGAATGAAAAGGGTGAAGAAAAAAATAACTATTTTTGTCTAAGAATAATTCCAATTGAATTAGTATCAATAAGTATCAACATTCTATTTATGTAAGGATTACATTGCCCAAAATTATCACCCCCCCCCCCCCAAAAAAAAAAAAAGAAACAATGGTCTCTTTCAGTCCCAGTGATCCTTTTATATATTTTTCCAACAGTTGTTCTAGGTACTATTTCTTGATAAAGTCATTTGATTAGGACAGAATTATATCAGTTAGGAATCATTGAGAATGACATTTCTGGGAATATAGTCATGCATGAAGGATCCCTACCCTATAAAGTAGCTTAATGACCCAATAATGCTCCATTAAAATAGATGTGTTCCATTGTAATGACCATTCAGGTTATTGTCTTGATTTTCAAGCATATTCAACATTCTGAGTTTGCCTATAGCTGTTACAGGTCATTCGTGACTTGTTAGGGTCGTCGGTTTGGTTCTCTGGTAGTTCTCTTGGATTTTAAGCCAATTTCCCTATTTTAGATATTTTCTCAGGTAGTTCGTTTGGATTTTAAGCCAATTTCCTTGTTTTAGAGCTTTTGAAGTTGAGAAATTTAACTTTAGTCAAAATTTCTATTAAACAGCCTCATATGAGAATTCTAATAGTTTTGTTAGCTCCGGAACATAGATTTGGGGCTACAAAGACCTTTTCTTCAGGTCCCGATGCTTCTAAACTCATTTTGGGCTATTAGGTGGTTTTTTGTTAAAACAAAAAAAATGGTTGTGCGACCCATATTTTCTCGAAATGACCTCTAATGAGAATTTCATTGATTCGCTTTAGTCCAAGATATTATTTTGGATAGGGTAGCATATTTCATTTGCGTACACGAGGTTTTGAACGAATCCTGAGGACCCATTCAGAGAATTTTCAATCTTGGCCAAGTTTCAAGTACACAACATACGGTACAACAAAAAATCCTTCATTGCTATCGCAATGAGTAATTCAAGATTGCAAGGGTCAAGGGAGATTGGTCATCGCAATAGCGAGACAGGCTATCGTGACTGCAATAAAGAGACCAGTGGGTCTGGGCTGGGCTGTTCATTCCAATCATAATAGTGTAAGTCTGTAAGGTCCCGCTATTGTAATGGAGGTCCCTCTTTGCAATATATAAACTCCTCATCCCAATTTTGAACCATTTTTTAAAGTTATTTTCACCATTGTTGAACCTTGGAGCTAGGAAAATTGTGGGTAATCATCTAATTGAGCTGAGGTATGTTAACTCAACTCCTCTTGATCATTTTCCATTACTTTCCCCGTCAATTCCCTTTGTAATGACCCTCTAGGTTATTTTCTGCGTTTGTTTGGTTTTTATAGCCAATTCCCTATTTTGGAGCTTTTGAAGTTGAGAAAATGGTCTCGATCCAAAACTTTATGTAAACAGTCTCGAATACCAATTTTGATGGTTCTGTTAGCTACGTAATATCGATTTTAGGCTAGGGGACCCTTGGTCCGAGTCCCAAGGCTTCCAGACTCATTTTGGGCTATTGGATGGATTTTGGCAAAAACTTAACCTTGGGTGTAGGACACACTTTTTATCGAAACGACCTCAGATGGAAATTCCAATAGTTCCATTGAGTCCAGAATGCCAAATTTGGTAGGGTAGTATGGTTTGTTTGTGTTCATGGGATTTCAAACGAATCCCAAGGGCTCATATGGAGATTTGGCAACTTAGCAAAGTTGTTGGAGCATCAGCACCTGGTGCAGGCCCAGGTCTTTCATCACTATCGCGATGAAGAACTTCGCGATCACGAGGGTCTATGAACCTTAGTCATTGTGATCGTGAGGCTATGGGCTCGCGATCACAATGAATAGCCTCACGATCACAATGAAGGAGGTTATGGGACCAGTCCAGCTTATTCATTGCCATTGCATGGCTAGGCCACCACGATCACGATAGTCCTATTAGTGGAGTCCCGCGATAGTGACCAAGGGTCCTCACGATAGCAATGAGGAAATCCCTGGCAGTATATATATCTTTCCCTTCATTTTTCAGCATTTGTCTAAGTGTAAAAATTACTATAGTTGGCCTTGTGAGCTTAGAAATTAGTGAGAATTGATAAATTGGAGTTGGGATTGAGTTGGGAATATCATTATGATCATATCATCGCCTTTTATATCATAAGTTTCCCGCTAAATCTCTGTTTAATTCTCCGATTTATTCTTGGTTTTCTTGTTTATGTTGGGACTATTTTAGGGCTGTTATGGGGCTCAGATTACGCTCAATTTTTGAGCAAGTGATCCTTGATCTGAGAGGGATGCTGTGACAGTTTTAGATCCAGTAACTGATTTACTACTGTTTATCCATAAGTTCTGGTTCGAGTCCGACATATGTATATTGCTATTTATCCATGAGTTCCAATTTGAGTCTGGCATCTATATATTGCTATTTATCCATGAGTTTCAATTTGAGTCTGGCATCTAGCCTATTGTTATTATCCACTAGTTCTGGTTTGAGTTCGGCATGCATTGCACTAACTATTATTGATCAAGGATTAGAAATTCAGTGGGAACTAGTAAGATTTATGGTTATGATTGGGAAGGAATGAACGGTACTCTTATCACCCCTCTTGGTCTCCCTTTTACTTTCTTTATGGCTATTCTCGATCTTCTATTAGTATTACTCCTTATTTGTACCCACCGTGCTTGTCGAGGCCCAGTTGGGTTTATTTCTGCTTGTGTGTATCTTCTAGGCTTATGGGGGTCCAGTTAGGTTATAGCTAGGCTTTTATTTCTATTTTTGAGTTACCTTCTTATTTATGACATTTGCCTAGTATAGTCTATTATTTCCATTTCTTCCCATGTACTATTGACTTTAGCCTACATTCTTGCACTTTATTTATGCTTTTACTATAAAGTATTATAGAGAACAGTCGACCTATGATGCCTACTAAATATTTGGTACTGATACTACACTTTTGTATCTTTTCCCTAATACAAATTTGAGTATGTGTCACCATCATTGATGACATCCTCGAGATGTACTGTCGAGCAGAGATTGGGTGAGTTTTTAGAGTCCAGGCCTAATCCTCCCCCTTTTGCTATTATGATACTCTTATTTTGTATATTTTGAGACTATGTTGTATATTTGACACTATCTAGTACTCTCTTTTGTTAGTGGCTCTTGTACTGACCTTACCAGGTCTTGGGATGGGTTCTTTTTTGTATTTTGTCCTCTTCCCTCTCTTGTACAATATGTTATGTTTATATATATTTATGTTTCTGCTTATGATTTTATACCATCGTCTTTATTCTTTTTTTCTTTTATCTTCCGCTTGTTAGCCTATTACTTGTCGTTCCAGCCTGTGGCTTGGCATACCTACTGGTGGGTTGAAGTAGGTGCCATCATGACTGAGAAATTGGGTCATGATAGTTTGGTATCAGAGACTAGGTTCACCGGTATCATTAGTACAAGAGTCAGTGTCTAGTAGAGTCCTGCAGATTGGTACGATGACGTACGTATCCTATCTTTGAGAGGCTACATAGCATTTTTAGGAAAATCTCATCTTTTGACTCATTTTTGTGCGTTATGTCTGTATTGGTTCTTAGATTCTCATTTTTTTCACTCTTTTGTAGATGGTTAGGATGCGGGCTATAGCGCTAGAGATGGAGACCCCTAACCTGCAGCTAGAGTACTGGTTAGAGGCAGAGGTTGACCCCAAGGTCGAGGTTAGGCCAGAGCTACTGGCCTAGCCCAAGTCTAGGCCAGGGAGCCTTCACAAGATCTGGTTATTGATCCTGCACCTGCGATAACACTAGAGGATCTGCTGCCACAACTGTCGTTGGGACAGGGGGCAACCTAAGCCCTACCTAGATTTATATTTTTTTCAGTTCTTTGTGATACTTTGGTATAGTTGTTGGGTTTGGTTGGTGGCCAGTAGATGGATGGGGCCCAAACATCCACTTATAGGGCAGCGTAGGGTGGACTTAGAATAGGAGCACAACCTACAGCTACAACTTCCAAGGTAGAGGTTCCCCATGCACTGATAGTTCCACAGCCAATAGTAGCCCAACTAGCCATGACTTCTGTAAAGCAAAATATACTGGGCCAATTTCTGAGATTAACTCCATCGAGGTTTGTAGGTTCCCTAGGAGAGGATACATATGAGTTCCTTACTAGCTATGCGGCGAGGTTACGTAATTTAAGGTTGATTGAGTCATACAAAGTGGATTACATAATATATCAACTTGATAGAGCGGCAAGGCAGTGGTGGAGGGGATATCGTGATTCCAAGCCAGCTAGATCTCCTCCTATGACTTTGGCTCAATTCTTCGAGGCTTTTTTGGAGAAGTATATGCCTTTCACCATATGTGAGCAGCTGAGGGAGGAGTTTTCAGCATTGAGGCAGGGTCCTATGACAATGGCCAAGTATGAGGTGGTGCTTCACGAGCTACTCATGCATGCCACTATGATTCTACCTACAAAGTATGTGAGATTCGATGCTTTGTCAGAGGATCAAGATTATCACTTCACAGGGATACACAGATGCTAGTGACTTTAAGAAGGTCATTTACTGATATAGAAAATCATGCCTACACTATAGCGAAGATGGATTACAAGGCCCAAGGGGCATCAATAAAAGACCCCGTTATCAAGGCAGCTATAGTGGGAGCTGAAGTGGTGCATAGCCAGGAGTAGAGATTTTTAAGGTAGGTACCCTCAATAGCTGTCGTACCAGTACCAGGGTCAGTATTATAGGCATGTTCAGGCAGTACTTTAGATTTTATATGGGGGTCAGCCTGGTTATAGTAATTTTGGTGGTCAGGGCAGTAGTCAGCCATCAAGGGGTCTTCAGTCAGGGTCTTTAGGCTGAGATGGTCATTCTGGGTCAACCAAACCATCTCATTATGTTAGAGTACCTGGGGCATGCTATGAGTTTGGGTTTGTTGGTCAGTTTTCCAGAGAGTGTCCCCATCATGGGATTATTGAGCCTTTAGCACAAAGTGTTAAGCCAATCACATCAGTGTTACCTCTAGCTCAAAGTGGTGCACAGGGAAGCAGGGGTGGTCCCCAGACTTCTAGATGAGGCCCTCTGATATGTAGGGCAGATAGTTAAACATGCACCTAGTCCGGTGGTGGACTGGGTCATATATATGTTGTTCCTAATAGTGTAGAGGCTGAGGCTCCGAATTCCATTATTATAGGTATTATTTCATTGTGCCATCAGCTAGCTTCTGCTTTATTTTATCAAGGCTCCATGTATTCATATTTTTTTACTTATTATGCTTCCCGATTAAGGTTGTCTTAGGAGCCATAATCAGTGCCCTTTCTTGTAGCTATACTCGTGGGTGATTCTTTACTAGTAAAATGGGTATATAGATCGTGTATTGTGATAGTTTGGGAGTGTACACACGAGCTGACCTTATAGTGTTGGATATGATTGATTTTGATGTGATTCTAGGCATGAACTAGTTATCCCCCTATCATACGATCTTGGATTATTTTACCAAGACCGTTACCTTAGCCATACCTATTATACTCCCAGTTGTGTGGTAGGGTGCTTATAGTCACGTGCTGATGGGGATTATTTCTTATAATTGGGCTAGGAGATTAGTATCGAGGGGTTGTATGGCTTATCTGGCGTATGTTCATATTGTTAGTATTGAGAGTCCATTGCTTGACTCTATTCCTATAGTCTGTGAGTTTTCTGATGTTTTTCCTACCAACCTACTTGGCCTTTCTCTTAAGCATGATATAGTGTTTGTAATTGACCTCGATCTAGGTATATGACCTCTTTCTATTGAACCTTACTGCATGGCTTCTGCAGTTCTAAAAGAGTTGAATGTTCAGCTTCAAGATCTTCTGGGTAAGGGGTTTATTAGACTGAGTTTATCGCCTTAGGGTGCTTCAGTTCTATTTGTGAAGAAGAAGGATGGTTTTATTCATATGTGTATCGATTATAGGTAGCTGAATAAGGTAACAGTGAAGAATAAGTATCATATGCCTCATATTAATGATCTGTTTGACCAACTTCAAGGTGCAATTGTATTTTCTAAGATAGATTTGAGGTCTGGCTACCATCAGTTGAGGATTAGGGTAGAGGACATCCCTTAGACATCTTTCAGGACTCGTTACATGTAATGAACATTTCTGTCGTTATGTACAAACCTTTTATTTAAAATTCCATATTAAAATTCTTCCCAGATTTGAAGTTATAAATTTCAGCCTAGGCTAGTTTCGGGTGAAATCAGAGTGAGGTATGGTCTAGGGATACCTGGGAATGAATTGGATAAGTTTGGTGGTGTTTGATTTGATTTCTAGTTAGCTAAGATGATAAGGAACCTGTAGGAATTTACGAAATCAAATTTGAGTAAGTAGAAATCCAAAAATTGATCTTAGCAAAAAAGGCATTGTTTGGAATGCCCAAATTTAAGGTGTTTTTTAAAAATTGAGATTTTGGGGTGAAATTATACATTCTGTCCCATTGCATGTTGCTATAGCAGAAAAATTCCTGCTATAGCAATGGTCAACCTGGTCAATGGCTGTCATAGCGACATGCGACATGTGTCGCTATACCGACGAATGCTGCTATAGAGGCGAAAGTCACAGTTTTATTTCAATTTTTCTCCAAAATAGTATATTTTTCTGAAACACATTTTGGGACAAGGGAGAGGCAATTTTTGGTAATTTTTTTCAGATTTTCATCATTTGGCTTCATTAAGGTAAGGATTTCATCCCCGTTAACTAGTAATTGATAATTAAGCCTTAGAATTGCTAATTTACAGAGTTTTGGGAGGGTTTTAGGGTTGATTTTAGTTTTTTTCTGGTGCAAAGGAGTAAACTAAGTAATAAGTTAATGGGTTATGATTATTAATTGGTTAATTTTCCCTTGCATTTCGTTAATTCACTAATTAATCCATGGAATTGGTAGTTTTAGGTGAATTACAGTAGAAAAGCCCTAGAACGGTAAGGGAATGATCATGAACTTGGCCTTAGGGGTTGGGTGTGAGTTATAATTCCCAAAATGGTAGGTTATTTCATTAAATATACTCTTGTATGTATTTCTAGACCAAGATCAAGTGGAAATTGCAAGGAAGGGCAGAGCTCGGACTTAGAGGAGTTGTGCAAGCTTGGTTTGGGGCAGTTTATGGCATTCTAGTTTAATCCAATATGTACTATATGTGCATGTTAAGTACTTTGTAGTGTGGCTTGTTAATTCATGTTGTTTGGTGTGGCCAATGCAAATGATTTTACGTTATTGTATGATTTTAACCGACCTTATTATTAAATGGGGAATGATTCAGTATTTAGGACGTTCTCACGGGTTATCAGTGAAATAAGGTTGGCAGACACTTGTGTCTGGGGTTTCAGTACATGGACAAAAATTATCCCCTGCAGATCATGACTAGAGGGTGTATATAATACCCATAGCATGTATATACGAGGTTCAGGTGAGTTTGATGGTTCCATGAGTGAATAGGGGAATATACTTTAATGGTTATAACTTGTTTAATTTGTCTTGATTTGACTTGACTGAACTCGACTTGGTGATTGACTTGTTGATTGTGATCCTAAACTGCTTATTTGATACTTGATGTGTTAAGTGTATGTTATTTTTAAGCATAGATTAACTTGTTGTACTATATTTTAGTTAAGTGTTCATATTCTCATCTTGGGTTGGCCAAATGACCGTACTAGTACACTGTTGTTTTCTTGTGTGCTAATACTACACCTGCTCTTACTTTTGTGAGTACAACACATATTCCAGCGGCTTCTGCAAGAGCTCAACTGTGATTTTAGTGGGTGATTCAGATTTCAATGGTTAGTGGCTTATTCAGCTACCATGGGATCTTTCCTTTATGAAATAGTCTCATTATGCACTTTCTTTTAGTTTTAGGGTTGCATCCCCTTCTTGATAATCATAGAGTTTTGGTACGGATGATTTTTGGGTCCTAGGTATGGTTTTGTTAAGTACAATGTTCTGCAACTAGTTGTACTTATGTTTTTGCTTTAGATTTGAATATCTTTTAATGGATTAGTTTCTTGACTCTTTTAAGTATTAATTCTAAGATGGTTATTTTTGGGGTAGTTGGTTCTCCAATCGGGTGAGTAGTGTGGGTGCCACCCACGATGGGTTTGGGTCGTGACAAAGTTGGTATCAGAGCCTAGGTTTTCGATCTCTTCATACCAAAATGGGTCTAGTAAAGTCTCACGAAATGGTATGGAGACATCTGTACTTTTCTTTGAAAGGCTATAGGACTTTATGAAGTCTGTTATTCTTGTTTCTTTCATGCTATAACTTGATTCCAATTGGTATATGGCGATCCAAATTGGTATCTGATTTCTTCACTCCTCTTTTTTTTTTGTAAATGGTGAATACTAGGCCCAACAGAACCCGACCAGCAGCCCATGCACCAGCCGCTCCAGCTGAGGAGCCAGCCATAAAGGGAAGAGGATAAGTGAGAGGGAGAGGAAAGGGATGAGCCACAGTTGCCAAGGGTGGAGCTCGAGTAGCTGCTGGCCAGGTTCATGAAGGGTTAGTATCCCCTTTCCTACCTCAAGGTCATTTTAAGGAGAGGGAACTAGTAGAGGAGCAGGGAATGGAGCTTGAGGTGGAGGCACCAACTAGGGTTGCAGCCTTACCTCTCATGTCTGTTGAGGTTGTTCAATAGGTGTTAACTTTTCTAAGTGGGTTGGATGGGACTGGAACCACTCCTACTATGTCAGCTTTTCAGGATGCAGTTACTCACCCTACTATTTCTATGGCTCTAAGGATGGATGAGGTTTCAGGGACTGATGCTTTTTCTTATCCGATTTTGGGTTCTGTGATGACAGGCATTGAGCATGATCTGCCGACTAAGTTTTTGAAGATGAAACCACCTACTTTCCAGGGTACTGAGTCTGAGAATGCTTTTGAGTTCATCCTTGGGATAGGATTGAGAAGCCTTAGCTTAGGTTTGGATAGGTGCTCGCCTTAGGTCTGTTTTTTGGGATGTATAGTGGGCCATACCGCCCTTTTTTAGATAGTATACTTAGAAAAGTGACTTTTTAGACCTAAATGATCACATAACCATTTCTTTAGGATATTACTTAGGTTGGTATTGACTTAGTTATTACGTTAAGCTAGGTTAGCTTTGATACCCCTGGGCAGGGTAGTATTTGACCTCAAATTGTGTATTCTGACTTAATAACTAGAAGTCGTACCCTCTTAAGGATTTGGCCATATAATATTGGTATTGGCGATTAAATGGATGTGAGATGGACTAAAACCATGGGATATCACTACTTATGGCTTACTTATGAGTTCTAGTTCTGGTCCGGCACCTGATTTACTATTATTTATCCATAAGTTCCAGTTCGAGTCCGGCATCTGTATATTGCTATTTATTCATGAGTTTCGATTTGAGTCCAATGTCTATATATTGCTATTTTATCCACGAGTTCTGATTCGAGTCCGACATCTAGCCTATTGTTATTATCTACTAGTTTTGGTTTGATTCAGGCACCCATTATACTTACTGTTATTGATCTGGATTGGAAATTTAGTGGGAACTGATAAGATTTATAGTTATGGCTAGAAAAGGAATGCACGGTATGCTTATCACCCCTCTTGCCTCACTTTTACTTTTTTTTACGGCTATACTCGATCATCTATTAGTATTAATCCTTGTTTGTACCCACAATGCTTATGGGTGCTCGGTTGGGTTTTATTTCTGCTTTTAGGTCATTTTCTTCCTATTTATCACATTTGCCCAGTATAGCCTGTTATTTCCATTTCTGCCCCTTTACTATTGACTTTAGCTTAAATTCTCACACTTTATTTATGCTTTTATTTTTATTGAGCTCAGTCTGCCTATAATGCCTACTGAGTACCGGTGGTTTTGGTTCTCATACTATATTTCTACAATTTTTTCCTGATGTAGATCAGAGTATAAGACACAGTCATTGACGACATCCTCGAGTTGTGCTGTCGACCTGAGATTGGGTGACCTTTTAGAGTCGAGAGTTGATCCTCCTCCTTCTGTTGTTATGATAGTCTTATTTTGTATATTTATATGTTGTTGATGGTTTCTTGAGTGGACCGAGTTATATTGATAATGTATCATGGTTCCTTGTGTGGACCGGTTATTTGATGAGATATTATAGTTTCTTGAGTAGACCAATTACATTAATGGTTGTGATTGTCATTGCAGCAAAATATGAATATGAGGTATGTTTGGATTGTGTCTAAATTGTATTCCCCTAGGATATAGTTATATATGTGAGGTATATTGCAGTGCCCTTTCTTGTAAGATTGTTGATATTATCTATTGTCTTGGTGGTTGCAATCCCAATGGTTAATGGTAGTATAATAAGGACTGGGGGTTGTCCTATAAGAAGATTAATGAGAAAGAGAGAGAGAAGTATATAGAGTTATTGTAATAAGGTAAGTACGTAAGGATTGTGGGTTAGATTAATCCCTAGAATATAGTTAGTTAATCGCTCCCTAAAGGCAAAGTAATATTGCTTAAACAAATAAAAGATGGTAGGTTTTGAAAGTTAAAGTAAGTTAAGTATGTTCAGATATTAACCTGTATGCTTGTCATGATCTCTTCTTGTTTGCTATATATTGTTATATGTTTCTAACCCTCGTCGGACGATGATACCTACCTGTATGTTTGGTTGTACTGATGCTACACTTACTATATCTCCATTTAGGGATATAACCATGTTGCAGATTAGTTGGACTCTCTACATGTACAACGTCATTTATTCTACAATTGATCCTATCATCCTACTCCTACATGGATAATGTGTTTCAGGTTATTCATCTATTTGTTTTGTGCTCTTTTACTGATAGGTTCTGGAATTTGTTTAGTAGAATTCTACGAAGTATCTTTTTGTATTAAGGTGTTGTTTTTGAAAAAGAAAGGTTATTTATTCATGGATTTATTTATGTTTAAGGTTTAATAATTTCTTCTGCAATAATTGAATGGCTGGGTGGTAAGGGTTCACCTATCTAGGATAGAGTTGGGTTGCTGCCCGACATGATCTGGGTTTGAGTTGTGACAATATGATATCAGAGCCCAGGTTACCGGTCTTCCAGTACAAGAGCAAATGTTGGCTAGATTCTTATTGCTTGGTGTGTTCACATCCACATCAAATCAGTAAGAAGCTATAAGGCATCTAGGAATCTACTCACTTTCTTCTCTCCTATAGTGCCATCTCAGTGTTGTCTCCTCGAGGTGAGTCCAATTGGTATATCACAGATTCTAATTTGTATCTCAACCATCACAATTAGGACTAGTTGGTCCTAATTGGTATCTCACTAACATTGAAAGGTTGTAACAGGGTATTCCAATTAGTAGAGGTCAATAAGAAGCATATGGGTTAAATTGTTATGTTGTGAAATTCGCTTGATATTGTGTTAAAATACTTGTGCTTTCAATATTTTTTATTGTGGCATGATAGAATGTGATGTTTATTACTTATATGGATGGTTATTGTTTGATCATATTATTATTACCTAGTTGTTTGATTGTCAAACTTTTTAAGTGCAAATGATTACTAAAAGTAATATGAGATTAGTGGTTGCAATAGAATTACTAAAAGTAATATGAGATTAGTGGTTGCAATAGAAATTCCGGAATCGTAAAAGCTGGGTATGATTTAGAATATGTCTTCATTTCTATGATTTGAGATATGTTTTGCTTTTCTATGATTTGAAGAATGCCTTGATTTCTATTTGGTCCTTGATGATATACTTGGATATCTCCATATGGTCTGATCATTGATAATAAAAATATCTGGGATCCTTGTGCGGTCTGTTTTGATATTGATATTTAGGATCCTTATGTGGTCCGATTAATGATGATTATACTTGGGATCATTATGTGGTCTGATCCTTGATGATTATATCTTGGTCTAAAGTGCTATTAGGCCATCCTTTTGTGAATAATCTAGTCAATGAGTAGACTTGTTAATGATTATGTAACACCCCGTACATTTCCAAACTTGTTTGACTACCTTAACATTTATGGAATTATTTAAACTTGAGATAGTTGGTGTATTACCACTAAATTTATTGGGCTGAATTAATTTTATGTTTATGGACTTAATTGAGGCCCAAATTAAGTAAATAAGACATGGGCCCAAAAGGAGATGATCCATTTAAAAATGGACCAATTATAAACATCAGCTACTTGGACATTTTGACCAAATAATTGGCTAAGGATGACCATATATAGAGGAGGTTTGGAGGGACTATTTAAGGCTGAAATTTAGCTCATTTTTGTACACAACACACTTGTAAAAATCAGATTTTCAATCAAACAATTCTCCTCTCTCAAAACCCTAGCCGCCCTAATTTTCTCTAAGGATTCTTGGACAAATATTCCACTTGCAAGCCTTGGTAAGTATTTACCCTTATATATTAATATATTATATGCATAAGAGGTTGTGTATATCATGTTGGTTATGTTTAAAAAGTGTTGAGCAGTCCACTTATTGTGAAACAGTCCACTTTTGCTTAATCGCTAAAAGATTCGCCCTCTATGTGGTTTAAACTTGAAAGGGGACTTAAGGTCTTGAAGGAATTGAATTAAATGGATGAAATTTTAGTATGTTTAAGTGTGGTGCTGTACCTAATTCGTTACTTCTTGTGTATGACTTGTGGAAATGTTTATACGTAATTGTCATGGAACGTTTGGCGTACTGAAAAGAGAATACTTTCTTGTTATGTTAAAGTGAATTCTGAAACTGTGTGGACTCTTTTGGGTGTATTGTTATGGAAGGTATTTATGTGACTTTATGTAATAAATATGTGGAGTTGCATTGAGGTAAAAATGTGAAGTATGTACTTGGTGGGAAATCTTGTCGGTTTGTGACGTCTATGTTGATGTGTGGACTGTTTTGGTATTGTTGGTGTTGTGGGGTAGTAAATTGTATTGTAGGAGGGTGTAATGAAGTTATATGGTAGTATAAAGGAAGGTGGAATTATATACCATGTGTTTGGGATGTTGGATAGTTTTTACTTCCCGCCAAATAGCTAATTATCGCCTTGTGAACTTGTAATGTAATTGGCTTTTAATGTGAGCTCCATTATGTATTCATATTGTAGAGTAACGCTTTAAGGAAGAGATTAAATATTTTAGTCGCATGTTGGAAAGATAAGGTATGTAAGGTTACTCTTTTTCGTATCCTTTGGCCACACCTATTGTTCACATCGTTACCAAACTTGTTTCCACTCCGAAACATTTTAAAGTATCTCATTTCAGGTTTGTTAGCAATTGTTATTCACGTGTATCTTATTTGTTGACTATTATTCCAAAGCTCCAATAATGTTATGACCACCGATGTAACAATCTCAAATAAATTAAATAAATGAAGTAATGCATATTTTGTTAAGTACGAGTGGTAGCTCTAGGGCGAAAGCCTAGCTCGAGTCGATCCCGATGGATTATTGGATACAGGGGATAGCTCTGGGGGTGAAAACCTAGCTCGAGCCGAACCTGATTTATTGATTTATGGGTGGCCGATCCCAATGTTATTCACCACTGATCAGTTGGTCCCGGGCATTGTATGATGTCTATTGATATGAAGGTAAAAGGAAAGAAATGACTGTAATGTACATGGTTCCACATATACAGTACGGTGGTATATCAGTATTATCTATTCACTTGTATTTGTTTCCATTTGAGTTCCTATATGTCATACAGTTACTTATAGCCTTACATACTCAGTACATTCTTTTGTACTGACGTCCCTTGGGGGACCTGCCTTACTTGCTGCAGGCACAGGAGCTAGTAGACCTTCACAGTAGGGTACGGGTCATCTGCGGGCTATTGGTGAACTCCAGGTTAATTCGAGGCTATTCAAGTCATTTGTATATATTTTTAGTACTGTGTAGTAGTTGTATAAGGCGGGGACTTGTCCCGACCTTAGTCATGGTTATATATCTTTTAGAGGCTTTGTAGACATTATAAATTCAAACGTAGAAGTGTCTTACCTTCTAGATGTTGTGGCCCCAACGGCCAAGTTTTGTATCTATTTTGAATGTCTTTACATCACTTCCGTCATCGATATATTATATCCGTATGTGGCAGAATTTTTGTTCACTTAATGACATGCATATGAATGTACATGATCATAGGTTGGTTCTCTTGGGCCTTAAGGCTACGGGTGCCTGTTCGCCCTAATGGGATTTTTTGAGGCGTGACAAAAGTAGTATCAGAGAAGGTTGTCCTAGGGTGTCTACAAAGCCGTTTCTGAGTAGAGTCTTGCTTATGGATGTGTTGTGCACCACATCTATACGTAGGAGGCTACGAGACATTTAGGAGTTGTCTCTTTTCTTTATTTCCTAGATCGTGCAATAGAGCCAAAGTTGTAGGTGGAGTCATATTTAACCACTGAATTTGTTTTATGTTTTTTGTTTCCTCAATATAGCAAAAATGTCATTTACAAGGTGAAACAAGGGTAAAAGTAAGAAGGTAGACATGATTGCTGAAGAAGGGACCAGTAAATCACCACCTGAACGAGTTAATCAAGGTGAAGCTAAAAATTAGTTTGCATCGCGGGCTTCTTCTACTCTTCCACCTCCAGGAGAGACAAGAAGGAGAGGAGTACCCCCAAAACCACCTGTTAATGCTACTGAGTAGGATTTAAGGAACGCGGTGCAAATGTTGACTCCTATAGTTGCTACACAAAATCAAGTACAAGCTGGTCCAACTACAAGTAATGACGGTACGGATATGGCAGCTAGTCTGCGGACACATGATTTTCTTAAATTAGACCCTCCCATATTCACCTAGTCAGATCTTAATGACTACCCACAAGACTTCATGGACCAAATTCAAAGGGCTTTAGATGTTATGCATGTATCTAGTACAGAAACAGTTGAGCTTATAGCATATAGATTAAAAGGAGAGTCTATATTATGGTACGAAGATTGGAAATGATCTAGGGGTATTGGTGCACTTCCAGCTAGTTGGAAAGAATTCAAAACGGCATTCCTTGATAATTACCTTCCATTTGAGATTCGAGAGGCTCGTGCAGACCAGTTCTTAAATCTTCGTCAAGGTAATATGAGCGTCAGAGAGTACAGTCTTTGGTTTAACTCTTTGGCCAGGTATGCTCCTAATGTAGTAGCTACTATGGATAATAGAGTTCATCGATGTGTGGATAGACTGGATCTGTATTTGGTTAGGAATTTTACTATTGCTACTTTGAATAGAGACATGGATATTGCAAAGATACAAGCTTTTGCACAGAAGATGGAGGATCAGAGGCAAAGGAGAAGAACGCAAGAATTTGAAAGAGGACCGTCAAAGAGGGCTAAACCTATGGGACAGTTCATGGAGTCTCAAGGAGAATTTAGGACTCGGGTTTTTAATAGACCACCTAGGCCATCATTTTCTTATTCTACAGTAGGTACTCCATCCCAATTTTGAGGGTTTAGAGGCAATCAAGTTGGGCAAAGTAGTGGGATTCCAGGTTCACAGAAAGCAAGGTATCAAGAACAAGGAAGAATGAGCCAATCGAGGTTTTCTTATTAGTCATGTTAGCACTGCAGAAAGCTTCATTTAGGTGCATGTTAGCTTGGGATAGATGCTTGTTTATGGTGTGGTATGTCGGGGCATATAATGAGAGAGTGCCCACGGAGGGGCACGGGTAGTATGGCGCGACCTACTGGATCAGCCGTTGCATCATCCTAGTCGGGTGTACAGCCTACTAGGAATGTAGGGTGTTCGAGGAGCAGCTAATTCTAGTGGAGTCCAGAACCGTACCTATGCTTTAGCGGATCGACAGAATTTGGAGGCTTCTCCTAATGTGGTTACAGGAACATTATCCGTCTTTTCACATAATGTATATGCATTGATTGATCCGGGATCTACCCTATAATATGTCACTCCATTGATCGCTGAAAAATTTGAAAGAACACCGGAATTACTAGTCAAGCCATTTGAAGTATCTACACCCATTGGTGAGTCTATTATAGCTGAGAGAGTCTATCATAATTGTATAGTAACTATTTGTGATCATGATACGTTGTCTAATCTTATTGAGCTGTAAATGGTAGATTTTGATGTTATAATGGGTATGGATTGTTTTGCTTCTTGTTATGCCACGGTAGATTGCCGAGCTAAGAAGGTACATTTCCATTTTCCACAAAAGACTGTCCTTGAATGGAGGGGTAATGTTGGAGCACCGAGAGGTAAATTTATTTCTTATCTTAAGGCAAAGAAAATGATATCTAAGGGGTACATATGCCATCTAGTAAGAGTGCAAGATACCGATGTGAAGCCACTAACTCTTCAATCGGTTCCGGTGGTAAATGAATTCCTCGATGTATTTCCTAAAGATCTTCCAGGTTTGCCTCCAGAATGGGAAGTAGAGTTTGGTATTGATGTGATTCCAGGTACTCAGCCTATATCTATTCCTTCATATAGAATGGCCCCAACAGAGTTACGAGAATTGAAGGAGCAATTAAAAGACTTGCTGGATAAGGGATTCATAAGGCCTAGTATGTCCCCATGGGGTGCACCAGTGTTATTTGTACTCAAGATAGATGGAACACTGAGAATGTGTATTTATTACCGACAATTAAATAAGGTAACAGTTAAGAACAAATATCCCCTCCCCAGAATTGATGATTGTTTTGATCAATTACAGTGTCAAATGTTTCTCAAAGATTGACTTGAGATTGGGTTATCATCAAGTAAAGGTTAAAGATAAAGATATACCCAAGATAGCTTTCCGAACACGGTATGGTCATTATGAGTTTTTAGTTATGTCATTTGGGTTAACAAATGCACCAGCAGTTTTTATAGATTTGATGAATAGGGTGTTCAAGCCGTTCTTAGATGTGTTCGTGACAGTGTTTATAGATGATATTCTGGTTTATTCAAGATCAAAAGAGGACCATGCTAATCACTTACGACAGGTGTAATAGATTCTTCGCGATCGTAAGTTATATGCAAAGTTCTCTAAATGTGAATTTTGGTTAAAATCTGTAGCATTCTTGGGTAATATTGTGTTTGATGGAGGAATAAGGGTTGATACTCAAAAGATAGAGGCTGTGAAGAACTGGCCAAGACCTACAACGCCTACAGAGATTCATAGTTTCCTTGGGTTTCCAGGTTATTATAGAAGGTTTGTTGAAGGATTTTCTTCTATTGCTGCACCTTTGACAAAGCTAACACACAAGGAAACCAAGTTTCAATGGAACGATGCATGTGAAAAGAGTTTCCAAAATCTGAAGGATAAGTTGACTTTAGGATGTGTATTGATGCAGCACGGTAATGTGATAGCTTATGCCTCAAAACAATATCGGCCATATGAGAAAAATTATCCAACACACAATCTTGAGCTAGCAGCGGTAGTATTTGCTTTAAAGATATGGTGTCACTACTTGTATGGGGTTCATGTTGACATATATACCGACCATAAGAGTTTACAATATATCTTTAAGCAGAAGGATCTAAATCTGAGGCAGTGGAGGAGGCTTGAACTATTAAAAGATTATGACATCGATATTTTATATCATCCGAGGAAAGCAAATGTAGTAGCTGATGTATTAAGTCACAAAGCAATAGGAAGCACTGATGGCCAGCTCACAGAAAAGCAAGGTATAGTCAAGGATCTACATCAACTAGACAGCTTGGGGGTTCATCTTCTTGAAGCTCCAAATGAAGGAATTATTGTGAAAAATGTGGCAGAATGTTCATTAGTAGCTGAAGTGAAGGAAAAACAGTATGCAAATCCTATTTTATTACAGATGAAAGAGAATGTACAACAAGGTTTGACAAACGCAAGAGGGAGTGCTTCAGTGCCAAATTAGATTGTGTGTACCTGATGTAGATGAGCTAAGGAGACGGATTATAACAGAGGCGCATCATTCACGGTATTCTATTCATCCGAGAGCCACCAAAATGTATCATGATTTGAAAGAAATGTATTGGTGGGGTAACATGAAATAGAACATTGCAAAATTTGAAGCCCAATGTCCAAATTGTCAACAAGTAAAAATAGAGCATCAAAAGGCTGGAGTTTATATGCAATGTATGGATCTTCCAGTTTGGAAGTGGGACATTATTAACATGGATTTTATTACTGGTTTGCCTCGTACACTTCGGAAATTTGATTCCATATGGGTAATAGTTGACAGGCTTACCAAGTCAGTACACTTACTACCGGTCAAGACCACCTACACAACGGAAGATTATGCGCGGTTGTATATTAAAGAGATAGTTCGATTGCACGAAATTCCAATCTCTATTATATTAGACAGGGAAGCTCAATTTACTTCAAATTTTTGGAAGTCTTTTCAGAGGAGTTTGGGTACACAAGTGAATTTAAGTACAACTTTTCACCCTCGGACTGTCACGCCCTGAACTCCAACGGGATGGATTGGCACCCGTAGCCGATAAGGCCCGAGAGAACCAAGCTTTACTTCTATTCATTCATATGCATGCTATAGGAAACACCACTATCACATAAGAACATAAAAGGCTAATAACAGAAATCATGGAACATATGATATATATACATATATAAAACTTGGCCGTTGAGGCCATCAAGTCAAAAGTGACATGTATCTCCTTACATTCATACACCCACGTACGTCTACAAAAGCCTCTATCAGATGCATTTACAAGACCAACTGAAAGTCGGGACAAGTCCCCGCTTTATATAACATGTACAATATCAAAACACATGCACAACTGTGACTCGAAGAAGCCCCGAACTAACTGGAGATCACCAATGATCCGTAAATAACTGGAAACCTACTGTGGAGGCTTACTAGCACCTGCGCCTACAGCAAGTAAGGTAAGTCCCACAAGGGACGTCATTACGAAGAATATACTAAGTATGTAAGGCTCAAATAAAACTGTATGAATCATAAATACGTCAATGAACTCAATTACAAATGAATAACCAATATGGATAAATCATCATTCTGTGTTTTGGGAACCATGTATATTGCTTTCATTACTTTTTTTGCTTCTATGATTATTCATCTTTACCTGTGAACTGTGATACCCGGGACCCCACTGAACAGTGGGTTTTAACATAACATAACGTTATGTTGGGATCAGCTCGAGCTAGGCTTATGCCTCTAGAGATACTACCCATAAATCAATACATCGGGTTCGGCTCGAGCTAGGTTATTACCTCTAGAGCTACCACCCATAACCAACATATCAGGTTTGGCTCGAGCTAGGTTATTACCTCTAGAGCTTCCACCTATCAAGATTGGTTCGAGCTAGGCTTATGCCTCTAGGACTACCCCCTGATCTAACAATCTCAGGTTCGGCTTGAGCTAGGCGTTCGCCCCCAAAGCTACCACCCCTACTCAAACATTAACCACATGTGCATTACTTCATTCATTACTTTTGAGATTGATACAATGATAGTCATACATTATTTGAAGCTTTGGATCAATAATCAATGAGTGAGAGACATGTAAACATTATTGGAAACATCACCTTATTGGAAACATAACACTATTGGAACCCTTGGACAATAATCAATGAACAAGAAACATGAGTATAACCATTATTGGAACTTTGGAACACAACCTTATTGGGATTTTGGAACATTAGTCAATGAACATGAGACATATGATTCACAATTGACCAATGAGTAGAAAACTTGTGATAACAACCATTGGTAACCGAAAATAGGATACCTTAGCACATTTCTGAATAGGACAAGTGCAATGTCAATATGAATACTATGTGCTGCAGAAGAATATGGATAGAGTAACCTTACATAACTTTATTTCCAAGTATGAATACACAAGCTTATATATGAACACAATAGTCCAGCTCCTTCCCTACGTTTCACTCTACAATATAAGTACATAACGGAGCTTACGTTAACCACTAGTTATCGTACAAGTGTACAAGATGACAACAAATTATATGACTGCCGTATAACATCATTTCACCCTTTATAATACAATCCAATGCGTCATCATACCAACAATACCATAACATTCCACACATTGACCAAAATATCATACATCAATAGCATTTCACACCATGTGTACCCTTTATGCTTCCTAATTATCATTCCGTCGCAATTACCCAATCAACTTGCCTCATAACAACTTATGAAAAACAATACATACTTAATACAGTCCAACATACCTCCATACGACCCCTTTAAAGTCATTAAAATGACATCACAAATTGATAATTACATCCAAAAAGGGTATAGGGGCTTTCGGGGGTCAACTAGATACGAAAACATACAAAATTGAACCTGGGGCTGAACTGCGAAGACACCTATGCCCGAAGGTGTATGAGGTACACCCAAAGGTGTCTTGTGGTATATGCCATAGGAACCTGCTTTGGCATCTGCACCCGCAGGTACCCTCGTCTGCAGGGGCGGATACCCGTTTTGGTCTGAAATGGTCTCTTTTGGGTCTTTTAATGCAATGAATGGTCCATGATCATAACCAAACTTATTTTGACATATTTTTTATCATATTTAATTCCAATAATCATCCATGGTCTCACAACACACATAAACAACACCCAAAACTACAATTCTTGGTCAATACGTCACCAAATCCATAACCAATTTCACAATAACAATTCCAAACATTGTACACAAGAATAAAATAGGGTAAGACTATAATAACATCTCACATGTCAATATTTAATCCATTAAGTTCACTTCCTTCAATACCACAAGTCCATGTTCAAGTTCACAATACAAAACCATTCTCCGATTGCAAAAATAGATAGTTTTACACATAGCACACTGTCCAACACTTTGCCAACACAAAAAACAAGATTTATACACCATATTAAACCTATTATATAATTAACAATGAGAATAAATACTTACCAAAGAGTGATCTTGTTCCAAAAGAGATGAGAGCTTAGGGTTTGTATATTGAGAGAAAAATGTGGAAAATGTTAGGAAAGGGCATGTGTTTTTTTATGAAATAAAAATCTGATTTCTTGGATTATATAGTCCCTTTATAATGATCCTTATCCACACACTTGGTGTGTTTACTTGGTCAATGGAAGAGTATTGGAAGAATGGGTCAAATTCCCACTTTGGGCTATGTCTTTCTTATGATTATTGGGCCTCATTTGGGCCCAATGGTACAAGACTTATTAATGCCCACAAATTAATGTGTAATTCATAAAATCTCTCATGTTTACATATTTACGTAAATGTTACGGTATTCAACTAGACTCGGAAACGTACGGGGTTTTACATTCTTCCCCCCTTAGAAACATTCGTCCTCGAATGTTAATGATATTATTCAAGGTAAACAATCACAAGTCTAGGAGAATTCTTCATATCATCATATAGGTATATACTCAAAGCTAATAAACACTTACTTGTCATTCTTCCCTTTGGAACAAATGAGGGTACTGGGATTTCATCATTTCTTCAGCTTCCCATGTGACCTCTTCTATTTGCTGATTTCTCCAAAGTACCTTTACGGATGCTATATATTTATTCCTCAGCCTCTTCACTTGTCTATATAGAATGGCAATAGGTATCTCCTCATAGGTAAGATCCTCCGTCACTTGTACATCGTCAATAGGAGTAAAACGAGATGGATCCCCTATGCACTTTCGAAGCATTGAAACATGAAATACTGGATGAACTGTGGAGAGTTCTTGGGGTAGCGCCAACTCATATGCAACTTGCCCAAATCTTCTAATTATTTCATATGGGCCTATATAACGTGGACTCAATTTCCCTTTCTTTTCGAACCGCATTACCCCTTTCATCGGTGACACCTTCAGAAATACCCAATCACCTATGGCGAATTCAAGTCCTCTTCTTCTAACATCGGCATATGAATTGTGTTGAATCTAGGCCGTTTGTAATCACTGTTGAATCACTTTAACTTTCTCCATAGCCTGATGAACAAGCTCTGGCCCAAATAAATTAGTTTCACCCGCTTCAAACCATCCAATTAGTGATCTACATTTCCTTCCGTACAAAGCTTAATAAGGTGCCATTTTAATACTTGAATGATAGCTATTGTTATAAGAAAATTCAATAAGAGGCAAATGGTCATCCCAACTACCTTGAAAATCTAACGTGCAAGCTCGTAGCATATCTTCAAGTGTCTGCATAGTATGTTCTGCTTGTTCATCTATTTGAGGATGGAAAGCCATACTCAGATTCACCTGTGTACCCAAACTCTGCTAAAAAGATCTCCAAAAATGTGCAGTAAATTGTGCTCGCTTGTCTGATATAATGGAGATCGAAATCCCATGTAACCGCACTATTTCTTTAACATATAATCTTGCATAATCCTCAACTGCATAGGTGATCTTGACTGGTAGAAAATGTGCTGACTTGGTAAGCCTGTCGACTATAACCCATATAGAATCAAACTTCCGTAGCGTACGAGGCAAACCTATGATGAAGTCCATATTAATCATATCCCACTTACAGACTGGAAGATTGATACATTGCATGTAACCTCCTGGTTTCTGATGCTCTACCTATATTTGCTGACAATTTGGGCACTGAGCGACAAATTCTGCAATGTTCTTCTTCATATTTCCCCACCAATACACTTCTTTTAAATCATTGTACATTTTAGTAGCTCCCGGATGAATAGAATAGCGTGAATGATGCGCATCAGTCATAATTCATTTCCTTAACTCATCTATATCCGGTACACATAATCTACCTTGGCATTGAAGCACCCCTTCTTGTGTAAGATCAAATGCCTTTGTCAAGTTCTTTTGTATATTTTCTTTTAACTGTAATAACATAGGATCTGCACACTGCTTCTCTTTCACTTCAGCTATCAATAAAGATTCAGCCGTATTTTTCATAATAACCCCTTCATCTGAGGATTCAAGTAGACGAACCCCCCAGCTGGCTAATTGATATAGGTCTTTGCTTATCTCTTCCTTTTTCGACAATTGGCCACTAGTGATTTCTGTTGCCTTGTGGCTCAATGCATCAGCTACCACATTTGCTTTTCCTGGATGGTATAAAATATCAATATCATAGTATTTCAATTACTCAAGCCACCTTCTTTGCCTCAAATTGAGTTTCTTCTGCTTAAAAATATATTGCAAACTTTTGTGATTAGTATAGATATCAACATGAACTCCATACAAATAATGACGCCATATCTTTAAAGCAAAAACCACCGCTGCTAATTTGAGATCATGTGTGGGATAGTTTCTCTCATGTGGCCGCAACTGTCATGAGGCATATGCTATGACATTACCGTACTGCATCAATACACATCCGAGGCCAACCCCAGAAGCATCACAATACACTGCATAACCTTCGGTGCCTTCGGGAAGTACTAAAACTGGTGTGGAGGTTAATTTATCTTTCAACTCTTGGAAGCTTTTCTCACACGCTTCATTCCACTGAAATTTAACTGCTTTATGTGTAAGCTTTATTAACGGTGCAGCAATGGAGAAAAAACCTTCCATAAATCTTCTGTAATAGCCTGCCAATCCAAGAAAACTATGAATCTCTGTGGGTGTCGTAGGTCTTAGCCAATTTTTCACTGCTTCAATCTTCTGTGTATTAACCTGTATCCCTTCATCTGACATAATGTGACCCAAGAATGCGACAGAGTTTAACCAAAACTCACACTTAGAGAACGTTGCATACAACCTACGCTCGCGGAGAATCTGTAACACCTGCCGTAAGTGATTAGCATGGTCCTCTGGTGATCTTGAATAAACTAGGATGTCATCTATAAATACCGTGATGAACACGTCCAGAAATGGATTAAACACCCTATTCATCAAATCCATGAACACAGCTGGTGCATTTGTTAGTCCAAATGACATAACTAAAAATTCATAATGGCCATATCGTGTTCGGAAAGCTGTCTTGGGTACATCTTCTTCTCTAACTCTGACTTGATGGTAACCCGACCTCAAATCGATCTTTGAGAAACACTTGGCACCCTGTAACTGATCAAACAAATCATCAATTCGAGGGAGGTGATATTTGTTCTTGATCGTTACCTTATTCAATTGCTGATAGTCAATGCACATTCTCAACGTACCATCTTTCTTCCGTACAAATAATACCGGTGCACCCCACGGAGACATACTCAGCCTGATAAAGCCCTTGTCCAGTAAATCTTTCAATTGCTCCTTAAATTTACGCAATTCTGCTGGAGCCATTCTATATGGAGGAATAAAGATGGGCTGAGTGTCTGGAATCACATCAATGCCAAACTCTACTTCCCTTTCTGGGGGTAAGCCTGGAAGATCCTCTGGAAATACATCCAGAAATTCATTGACCACTGGAACCGACTGCGGAGTTAGTGGTTCCACTTCAGTATCTTTCACCCGTACTAAATGACATATGTAACCCTTGGCAACCATTTTCCTATCTTTCAGATAGGAAATAAATCTTCCTCGTGGTGCCCCTATATCACCCTTCCATTCAAGAATGTTCATTTGTGGGAAATGAAAATGTACCTTCTTGGCCCGGTAATCTACCGTGGCATAACAAGAAGCCAACCAATCCATCCCCATTATCAAATCAAAATCCACCATGTCTACTTCGATAAGGTCGGCCAATGTATAATGACCACACACGGTTACCACACAATTTTGATATACTCTTTTTGCAACAATACATTAACCAACCGGTGTAGACACTTCAATTGATATAAGTAATAATTCTGGGGCCTTTGCAAATTTCGCAGCAATCAATAGAGTAACATAGGACAATGTAGAACCCGGGTCAATCAATGCATATACATTATATGAGAATATGGATAATATACCTGTGATGACATCAGGAGAAGAATCTGAATTTTGTCGGTCCACTAAAGCATAAGTGCGATTCTGGACCTCACTAGTACTGGATGTTCCTCTGGCACCTCTATCATGGCCAACAAGCTGCACACCTCGGCCTAAAGAAGGAACCGATAATGATGACGCAACAGCCAATACTGTCGGTCGTGCCATACCACCCATGCTCCTCTAGGGATACTCTTTCATCATGTGCCCCGTCATACCGCTCCAAAAGCAAGCATTTGTGCCCATTCAGCATGTACCTGCATGAATACGTCTGCAGTACTGACACTTCTGATGAGGAAATCCTGCTGTCTGTGATTCGTGAACTCCCCTACTTTATCCAGATTGACCACCTCTAGACCCTCAAAATTGAGAGTGAGCACCTGCTGTGGAGTAAGAGAATGATGGTCTAGGAGGTCTGGGAAACATCCTAGGCCTAGATCCTCCTTGGTACATCGTAGATTGTCCCATTGGTCTAGCCCGTTTGGACTGTCCTTTGTCAGATTCATGTGCCCTTCTTATCTGTTTTGATATTCCACTTTCTAGGCGAAGGCCTGTATTCTAGCTATGTTCATATCTTTGTTCAAGGAAACAATGGTGCAGTCCCTTACCAAATATGGATCTAATCTGTCCACATATCGATGGACTCTGTCTATCATTGAGGCTACCACATTTGGAGCATATCAAGCCAAGGAATTAAACTACAAACTGTATTCCCTAACACTCAAATTCCCTTATCGGAGATTTAAGAACTGATCCGCCCGAGCCTCTCGAATCTCATAGGGAAGATAGTGATCAAGGAATGCTACTTTAAATTCTTCCCAATTTGGTGGCATTGCACCGATACCACAACACTTCTTCCAATCTTCGTACCATAATATTGCCTCTCCTTTCAATCTATACGCAGCAAGTTCAACTGTTTCTACCCCATTCATGTGCATCACTTCCAGAGCCCTCTGAATCTAATCCACGAAGTCCTGTGGATCTGCTTTTGGATCTGACCAAGTGAATATAGGAGGGTCCAGTTTCAAAAAATGTTGTGTTCTGCGACTCGCCACTCTAGCCGCATCATCCTCATTTGTCATTGGAGCAGCTCGTCTCTATCTTTATGCTGCCACTAACTGTGTCAACATATGTACTGCATTTCTAAGATCCTGATCTGTGGCGTTCATTGGTGGTTCTGCGGGTGCTTCTCTACCGACTGGCCCTTTCGGATCTGGAAAAGTAGAAGAAGACCGTGATGAAATTTCAGCATTTGTTCCACCTTGACTATCTTGGTCAGGTGGTAATCTACTCATTCCTTTTCCAGCAAGAATATCTACCTGCTTACCTTTACCTTTACCTCTTCTTGTGACTGGCATTTTACTATACCAAAGAAAAACAATTACCATGGTTAGATACAATTCAACTTACAACACTGGCTCTATTGCACGATCTAGAAGTGAAGAAAAGGAACAACATTCTAAATGTACCGAAGCCTCCTACTTATAAATGTGGTGCACAACACATCGATAAGTAAGACTCTACTCATACACGGCTTTGTAGACACCCTTAGAATAACCTGCTCTGATACCACTTTTTTCATGCCCCGAACTTCAACGGGACGGATTGGCACCCATAGCCTATAAGGCCCGAGAGAACCAAGCTTCGCTTCTATTCATTCATATGCATGCTATAGGAAACACCACTCTCACGTAAGAACATAAAAAGCTAATAACGAAAATCATGGAACATATGATATATATACATATATGAAACTTGGCCGTTGAGGCCATCAAGTCAAAAATGACATGTATCTCCTAACATTCATACACCCACGTACATCTACAAAAGCCTCTAACAGATGCATTTACAAGACCAACTGAAAGTCGAGACAAGTCCTAGCTTTATACAACATGTACAATATCAAAACACATGCACAACTGTGACTCGGAGAAGCCCCAAAATAACTGGAGCTCACCAATGATCAGCAAACAACTGGCAACCTACTGTGGAGGCCTACTAGCATCTGCGCCTGCAGCAAGTAAGGTAAGGCCCACAAGGGATGTCAGTACGAAGAATGTACTGAGTATGTAAGGCTCAAATAAAACTGTATAAATCATAAATACGTCAATGAACTCAATTACAAATGAATAACCAATATGGATAAATCATCATTTTGTGTTTTGGGAACCATGTATATTGCTTTCATTACTTTCTTTACTTCTTTGCTTCTATGATTATTCATCTTTACCTGTGAACTGTGATACTCGAGCCCCGATTGAATAGTGGGTTTTAACATAACATAACGTTATGTTGGTATCGGCTTGAGCTAGGCTTATGCCTCTAGAGCTACTATCCATAAATCAAAACATCGGGTTTGGCTCGAGCTAGGTTATTACCTCTAAAGCTACCACCCATAATCAACATATCAGGTTCGGATCGAGCTAGGTTATTACCTCTAGAGCTACCACCTGTCAGGATTGGTCCGAGCTAGGCTTATGCCTCTAGGACTACCCCCTGATCCAACAATCTCGGGATCGGCTTGAGCTAGGTGTTCGGCCCCAAAGCTACCGCCCCTACTCAAACATTAACCACATGTGCATTACTTCATTCATTACTTTTGAGATTGATACAATGATAGCCATACATTATTTGAAGCTTTGGATCAATAATCAATGAGTGAGAGAAATGTAAACATTATTGGAAACATCACCTTATTGGAAACATAACACTATTGGAACCCTTGGACAATAATCAATGAACAAGAAACATGAGTATAACCACTATTGGAACTTTGGAACACAAACTATTGGGCTTTTGGAACATTATTCAATGAACATGAGACATATGATTCACAATTGATCAATGAGTAGAAAACTTGTGATAACAACCATTGGTAACTGGAAATAGGATACCTTAGCACATTTCTGAATAGGACAAGTGCAATGTCAATGTGAATACTATGTGCTGCAGAAGAATACAGATAGAGTAACCTACATACCTTTATTTCCAAGTATGAATACACAAGCTTATATATGAACACAATAGTCCAGCTCCTTCCTTACATTTCACTCTACAATATAAGTACATAACGGAGCTTACGTTAACCACTAGTTATCGTACAAGTGTACCAGATAACAACAAACTATACGACTGTCGTATAACGTTATTTCACCCTTTATAATACAATCCACTGCATCATCAGACCAACAACACCATAACATTCCAGACATTGACCAAAACATCATACATCAATAGCATTTCACACCACGTGTACCCTTTATGCTTCCTCATTATCATTCCGTCGCAATTACCCAATCAACTTGCCTCATAAAAACTTATGAACAACAACAAATACTTAATAAATTCCAACATACCTCCATACAACCCCTTTAAATCCATTAAAATGACATCACAAGTTGATAATTACATCCAAAAAGGGTATAGGGGCTTTTGGGGGTCGAATAGATGCGAAAACATACAAAACCAAACCTGGGGATGACCTGTGAAGCCACCCGCAGGTGGCTTGTGGCAGATTCCAGAGGCACCTGCGTTGGCATCTGCGCTCGCAGGTGCCCTTGTCTGTGGGGGCGGATGCCCGTTTTGGTCCGAAATGGTCTCTTTTGGGTCTTTTAATGCAATGAATGGTCCATGATCATAACCAAAATTACTTTGACATATTTTTGATCATATTGAATTCCAAAAATCATCCATGTTCTCACAACACACATAAACAACACCCAAAACTACAATTCTTGGTCAATACGTCACCAAATCCATAACCAATTTCACAATAACAATTCCAAACATTGTACATAAGGATAAAATAGATTAATACTATAATCACATCTCACATGTCAATATTTAATCCATCAAGTTCACTTCCTTCAAGATCACAAGTTCATGTTCAAGTTCACAAGACAAAACCATTCTCCGATTGCAAAAATAGACAGTTTTACACATAGCACACTGTCCAACACTTTGCCAACACAAAAAACATTATTTATACACCATATTAAACATATTATATACTGAACCATGAGAATAAATACTTACCAAAGAGTGATCTTGTCCCAAAAGAGATGAGAGCTTAGGGTTTGTATATTGAGAGAAAAATGTGGAAAATGTTAGGAAAGGGCATGTGTTTTTTTATGAAATAAAAATCTGATTTATTGGCTTATATAGTCCCTTTATAATGATCCTTATACACACACTTGGTGTGCTTACTTGGTCAATGGAAGAGTATTGGAAGAATGGGTCAAATTCCCACTTTGGGCCATGTCTTTCTTATGATTATTGGGCCTCATTTGGTCCCACAAGACTTATTAATGCCCACAAATTAATGTATAATTCATAAAATCTCTCATGTTTCCATATTTCCATGAATGTTACGGTAGTCAACTAGACTCGGAAACGTACGGGTTATTACACAGACGAATGGACAGGCAGAGCGTACCATACAAACACTTGAAGATATGCTACGATCTTGCATATTGGGCTTTAAAGGTAGTTGGGATGATCATTTATCTCTTATTGAATTTGCCTACAATAATAGCTATCATTCAAGTATCAAGATAGCGCCTTATGAAGCCTTATACGGGAGAAAATGTAGGTCACCGATTGGGTGCTTTGAAGTAGGTGAGACTATTTTATTTGGACCAGATCCTATTCATCAAGCCATGGAAAAGGTTAAGGTAATACAACAACAGCTAGGAACATCCCAAAGTCGACACAAATCATATACCGATGTTATAAGAAGGGGGCTAGTGTTTGCTATAGGTGATTGGGTATTCTTAAAAGTATCACCAATGAAAGGAGTAATGAGATTTGGAAAGAAAGGAAAGCTAAGTTCGCGTTATATAGGGCCATTGTTCTCCACATTAAAGCTAAGTTCTCCACATTAAAACACTGGATGAACTTAGCTTTAAGGAAAGGAAAGCTAAGTTCTCCACAGTTCATCCAGTGTTTCATGTTTTAATTCTTCGAAAGTGCATAGGAGATCCATCTCATATTACTCCCACTGAAGATACACAAGTTACAGAAGATCTTACCTATGAAGAAGTACCTATTGCTATTCTGGATCGACAAGTTAAGAGGTTAAGAAATAATGAAGTAGCTTCTGTAAAAGTACTCTGGAAAAATCAGCAAGTAGAAGAAATCACATGGTAACCCGAGGAAATGACGAAGTTTAAGTACCCGCATTTATTAAACTGAAGAGAAAGTTCAAGATGCGGAATTGGAGTAATAACAAGCAAGTATATATAAGTATAATATGAAGAATGAACTTAGACTTGAACTTGTTTATATTGGATAAGGTTACTAACATTCGAGGATGAATGTTCCAAAGGGGGGAAGGATGTAACACCCTATATATTTTTGAACTTATTTGACTACCTTAACATTTATGGAATTATTTAAACTTGAGATAGTTGGTGTATTACCCACTAAATTTATTGGGATCAATTAATATTATGTTTATGGACTTAATTGAGGTCCAAATTAAGTAAATAAGACATGGGCCCAAAAGGAGATGATCCATTTAAAAATGGACCAAGTATACACATCATCTACTTGAACTTTTTGACCAAATAATTGGCTAAGGATGACCATAGACAGAGGCGGCTTGGAGGGACTATTTAAGGATAAAATTTAGCTCATTTTTCTACACAACACACTTGTAAAAATCAAGTTTTCAATCAAACATTTCTCCTCTCTCAAAACCCTAGCCGCCCTAATTTTCCCTAAGGATTTTTGGACAAATCTTCCACTTACAAGCCTTGGTAAGTTTTTAACCTTATAGATTAATATATTATATGAAAAATAGGTTGTGTATATCATGTTGGTTATGTTTAAAAAGTGTTAAGCAGTCCACTTTATATCTGAAGCAGTCCACTTTTGCTTAATCGCTAAAGGATTTGCCCTCTATGTGGTTTAAACTTGAAAGGGACTTAAGGTCTTGAAGTAATTGAATTATATGAATGAAATTTTAATATTTTTAAGTGTTGTACCTAATTCGTTACTCCTTGTGTATGACTTGTGGAAATGTTTATATGTAATTGTACATGGAACGTTTGGCGTAGTGAAAAGATAATACTTTCTTGTTATGTTAAAGTGAATTCTGAAACTTTGTGAACTATTTTTGGTATATTTTTGTGGAAGGTATTTATGTGACTTGATGGAATAAATTTTTGGGGTTGCATTGAGGTAAAAATGTGAAGTATGCACTTGGTGGGAAATCTTGTCGGTTTGTGATGTATATGTTAATGTTTGGACTGTTTTGGTATTATTGGTGTTGTGGGGCAGTAAATTATATTTTAGGAGGGTGTAATGAAGTTATATGGAAGTATAAAGGAAGGTGGAATGATATACCATGTGTTTGGGATGTTGGATAGTTTTTACTTCCCGTCAAGTAGCTAATTATCGCCTTGTGAACTTGTAATGTAATTGGCTTTTAATGTGAGCTCCATTATGTTTTCATATTGTAGAGTAATTCTTTAAGGAAGAGCTTAATTGTTGTAGCCACATGTTTGAAAGATAAGGTATGTAACAATCTCAAAAAAATTAAAGAAATGAAGTAATGAATATTTGGTTAAGTACGAGTGGTAGCTTTGGGGGCAAAAGCCTAGCTTGAGTCGATCCCGATGGATTATTGGATACATGGGGTAGCTCTGGGGGTAAAAACCTAGCTTGAGCCCAACCAAATTTATTGATTTATGGGTGGTAGCTCTGGGGGCATAAGCCTAGCTCGAGCCGATCCCAATGTTATTAACCACTGATCAGTTAGTCCCGGACATTGTATGATGTATATTGATATGAAGTTAAAAGGAAAGAAATGAATGTAATGTACATGGTTCCACATATACAGTACGGTGGCATATCAGTATTATCTATTCACTTGTATTTGATTCCATTTGAGTTCCTATATTTCATACAGTTACTTATAGCCTTACATACTCAGTACATTCTTTTGTACTGACGTCCTTTGGGGGACCTTCCTTACTTGCTGCAGGCACAGGAGCTAGTAGACCTTCACATTAGGGTATGGGTCATCTGCGGCCTAGTGGTGAGCTCCAGGTTAATTCGGGGCTTTCTAAGTCATTTGTATATATTTTTGGTACTGTGTAGTAGTTGTATAAGGCGGGGACTTATCCCGACCTTAGTCATGGTTATATATATTTTAGAGGCTTTGTAGACATTGTAAAGTCAAACGTAGAAGTATCTTACCTTCTAGACGTTGTGGCCCCAACGGCCAAGTCTCGTATCTATTTTGAACGTCTTTACATGACTTCCGTCATCAATATATTATATTCGTATATGGCCGAATTGTTGTTCACTTAATGACATGCATATGACTGTACATGATCATAGGTTGGTTCTCTCGGTCCTTACGGCTACGGGTGCCTGTCTACCCCAATGGAATTTGAGGCATGACAGATTACCTAATAAGTGATTGGTTAAACTAAGATGAATTTAATTGTATCCACAACCTTAGTGACTTGAACGTAAGGTGAATTGTGTAGTTGATATCACTAACGTAAGGCAAATTGACTATATCTATATATAAAATTGGTTGTTTCTTGTAATATGAAGTGGGGAGATTATAATAATGGTTTTACTTGATATTGGTGAGTTGAACCTTAACTGTGTGATTTACAATTATCTAGCTTAATTGGTTAAGTGACTTGAATGATCTTATGAGGATAAGGGTATTGGTGTCCTAAAGGTAGTCTAAATGGTTGTACCAAACCCATTGTGGCTATGAATGAATTTAATGGATTAAGTTTTAAGGATGTGATTAAAGTGATAGTTACATAATATTCATAGTCTTAGTGAGGAGACAGGGCTACTAGACTGACCTTGTAGTTGACTTATTATGGATTGATATTGCATAAATGCTTAGTGTATGGGAATAATTATTGGTGAATAGTATCCCTTAAATGTATTGTAGTTGAGTTTATAAGGTTGGTGGAATAAGTTAGCTTGATTTTGGTTGATGATCTCTAGTTGTAGGGTCGATCAAGGGAGTAGAGTTATTAGATGAGTTTTGGCATATTCATATCCTCTTGTTGTTACATGATAACCTTTGGTTAGTATTGCCCCTTGAATGGTTGAGGTATGTTGTAGGGTTGAATAGACTAATATGAGTTATGGTGGAGAATATATATGATAGTGAAAACCTAGAGTGGTGTGATTGGTGGTGTTATGATGTTATAGAATTGGTTAAGGTGTAAGTACCCCATTAAACTTTCTCCTAGTATAAGGATGATAACCTCAGAGTAGTGTGGTTTTGGTTAAGAATCTGGAATTGTATGAACTAGTGTTGAATGTTAGATCATGGTGTGTTGATTGGTGGTTTTCAGTGGTTAATGTGTTAGAGGATGAATTCAGTAAGTTGTAGAAACTTTTGATGCATAAAATGAGTTAGTAGAACTCTGTTTCGAGTGTTTGTCATGAAAGGGTTACTTCATAATATCAAATTCCTAGAAGTGTATTGTGAAAGTGTTGTTGTAATGGTACACAGTCTCAACCCCCCACTATCTCCATTATCGTCCCAAATATTTGGGCGTTGCAATATCGTGTGGGGTTCCGAGTATTGTAGGTGACCTATTACATAAATTTTACTATGAATCATATTCCTTGAGTTATAGTGGTCATGCTTTATGCCTAGAGCTTAGTGGTATGTGGTGTGTAGGCTAGTTGGCATTATTATGGGATAACGGTTTGGTAAGTGTTAAAAAATGGTGTTAGAAGTTGATGGGAGGTTGCATTAGTTTTGTAACCATTGTGTATGCTGAACTCCAAAAATCCTACTAAAGACTCTCCTTTCCACCAATGACCATTTGGGGACAAACAATGGGTAAATTGGTATCTAATGTAATGATTCATTTTTTCATTACTAAAAATATTTATAGCAAAAACATGAGAACCTTTTCCATCATAAGTTATAGGACCAATTCTTTAGTATGGGAGAGCATTGGGCATGTACTAAGGTCATACAATACCCCTAGCACAAAGTTGAGTTGAAAGTGTTCTTACCGATTGAGCTTTGAGCTACGTTTAAACTAGGGTCATCTTCAAAAGAGTATATCTCCTAGAATATAAAGAGTAACGGGGCCTAATACTTACCAAATGAAATATATTTAAGTCTTCTTTCCAACGCATCTGACCGTTTATTAATCTGCCTTTGGAGTAAAGAGTTATGACTATTTTACTGAATACTGTACGGGCTGAGAAGTTAACTGCTGCAACGGTAATTTTTCCGCTGCAGCGATACCTGGTCTGTATAAAACATTATTTTTGACGGTTTTGGGGGTTTTAACTCAAAAACTTCGTTCCCAAGCTCTAGAGAGGTGATTTTCCATGACCTTGGGTGAAAATTCTACCTTGAAGTAAGTTCTCCTGTCATCTTCTTCGAATTTTGATCCTTTAGCATCTTAGAATCATTAGAACGATCCGTAATGGTGGAATTCTTGGAGATTTGAACCCTAAGCTCATGATATTTTGGGAAAAACCTATGGGTTGGGTTAATATCACCTAGAATTACTTCTAGATTGTTAATTAACGATTTCTAGCATGAATTAGTGATTCTAAATGAAGTTGATGACCGGGGACCTTGAATTCAATAAAAATGGAATCCTTATCCTTGAAACTCCATTAATGGAGATAGTTTGAATATGATAGAGTTTGTTAATGGGTAATTGACCCTTAGGAAATATTTTAGAGCATGAATAAGTATAGAATCATGTTTGAATTCCCAAAGTATTTTTTTGAAGAGTAATTGATTAATTACTCTTAAAACTACTTGTTTCTTAGATGATTGAGCATTCTAAGGCCTGAACGAAAGGAAGGATCATCCTTGGTGTGGCTTGCTTGTTCCAGGATCTTTGGTCAAGGTAGGTTATGGTTTAATATGTGGTAGACTTGGTTTAGATACATGTAATAACTGTAGTGGATGGGGGATTTCATGTCTAGGCCTACGGGCACAGAGTTAGGATGGATAAAACATAGAAATAGTGTAATAATGATATAATTATATGTTATTATGTTTTGTATGGATCCCTTAATGGGTGTTTGTGTTGTATGACTTACTTTATGAATTCTAGAATTAATATATGAATGTGAATACTAATAGAATGATTAGGTGACCTTCTAATAGATAGTGCTAGTCTTTAATACCTTTAAAAGACTGAACCTAATGTTGGGTATAATTGAAGTATGAAGTATTCTTGCTAGAAGATAGTTAGGAGGATTGATTATAATGAGGGGAAGTTATGATATGACCTAAGAACCTTAAGTCACTTTTTTCTAAGTTTTAGGAAGTAAGATGTGTAAAGGTGTATGGTTCTAGCAAGAATTGTAAGTTGAATAGAACCTATTGGTTGAATGATCGACTAAAGGAGATGATGTCTTGAACTTAGTGAAGACTTGAGTTTAGGGGTTACTTAGTGAAGACTTGAGTTTAGGGGTTACTAGTTAGTAACTAAACTTACCTGTTTTAATATGAATAAAAAAGGGTTAGATTGATGAATGAAATAGGAGGAGGATTTAGAGTATAGATATCAATCTTAGTGGAATGTGAACTCCTAAAATGGATACTTGATTGATTGTTCTTTGGATATGTCTGTGATTGATGATGGAGTTTGATAATACTCAATTAAGCAAGCGGTGAATTGGCCTTCGGGAATACTTGTGATTTCCTCTGTTAGCGGCTATTTGTTGTACCTAGAATAATAAACTTATGCTTATTGACGATATTTAATTGGTTGTCATTAATTGTAAGTTCTACTTCGATCGTTGTTTCCTGTATATGATTTTGATTGGGTGTTTGTAATTCACCTTCAAGCATTACCTATAATTATTGACTACATCTTGCATTTAAATTGATGGTATGGATGATGATATTGAGCTCATGATGTTCATGATGATGATGATATTGATGTTGATGAGATGATGATGATGATAATGATGATATTGAGCTCATGATGTTCATGATGCTGATGATATTGATATGGGTGTTGATGGTGATGAGTTAAGAAGGGGAAGAGAAGTTGTGCATCTTGCATACATACATTCATCATATGTATTTGAATAAACATATATATTTATATGTTGTTGATGATTTATTGAGTGGACCGAGTTATGTTGATGATGTATCATGGTTTCTTGTGTGGATCGGTTGTTTGATGAGATATTATGGTTTCTTGAGTGGACCAATTACTTTCATGGTTGTGATTGTCATCGCAATAAAATGTGAATATGAGGTATGTTTTGGATTGTGTATAAATCTTATTCCCCTGGGTATATAGTTATATACGTGAGGTATATTGTAGTGCCCTTTCTTGTAAGGTTGTTGATATTATCTACTGTCTTGGTGGTTGCAATCCCAATGGTTAATGGTAGTATAATAAGGACCGGTGTTATCGAATAAGAAGATTAATGAGAAAAAGAGAGAGAGAGAGAAGTATATAGAGTTATTGTAATAAGGTAAGTGCGTAAGGATTGTGGGTTAGATTAATCCCTAGAGTATAGTTAGTTAATCGCTTCCTAAGGGCAATGTAATATTTCTTAAACAATCAAAAGATGGTAGGTTTTGAAAGTTTAAGTAAGTTAAGTATGTTCAGATATTAATCTATATACTTCTCGTGATCACTTCTTGTTTGCTATATGTTGTTTTGTGTTTCTAACCCTGGTCGATCGATGATACCTACCAGTACGTATAGTTGTACTGATACTACACTTACTATATCTCCATTTGGCGATATACCCATGTTGCAGATCAATTGGACTTTCTACAGGTACAGCGGCGTTTGTTCTACAGTAGCCCCTATCATCCTACTCCTACATGGATGCTGTGTCTTGGGTTATTTCTCTATTTGTTTAGTGCTCTTGTACCGGTTTAGACTAGGTTCTGGGAAGTTGTTTAGTAGAATTCCGCAATGTATCTTTTTGTAAGAAAGTTTTGTTTTTGAAAAAGAAAGGTTATTTATTCATGGATTTATTTTTGTTTAAGGTTTAATAATGTCTTCTGCAATAATTAATGGTTTGATGGTAAGGGTTCTCCTATCTCGGATAGAGTTGGGTAGGTGCCCAACACGATCTGGGGTTTGAGTTGTGATCAATCAATTGACTAAGTCTTCTCACTTTCTACTTTTTTAGTCTTCCTACAGTTCTGAGAGGTTTGCCTAAATCTAAGTTCGACAGATAGTTCATCTTCATGGGGTGCCGGTATCTATTATTTCTGATAGAGGTACCCAGTTCACCTCTAACTTTTAGAGCACTTTTCATGAGATGTAGGGTACCTAGGTTACCCAGGATGATTGTCAGTTTGAGAGGACCATTCAGGTTCTATAGGGCATACATCGGTCCATTTGAGATTCCACAATGAATAGGTGATGTGGCATATGATTTAGCTTTGCCTCCAGCTTTTTTAGCATTCATCCTATTTTTCACAAATCAATGCTCCAATGATATATTCCATACAAGCCTCATGTGCTCTAGTGGGATTAAATTTAATTATATGACTATTTGACATTCGAGGAAGAGTCGGTTGCTATTTTAGGTAGGGATTTCAGACGGTTGAGGTCTAGAGAGATTCTAATTGTTAAGGTTCATTAGTGTAACACCCCGTACATTTCTGAACCTAATTGATTACCATAAAATTTATGGAATTATTTAAAAATGAGATGGTTGGTGTAATCCACATTAATTTTAGTAGGCTGAATTAACATGTGCTAATGGGCTCAATAAAGGCCCAAAATTAAGTCACAAGACATGGCCCAAATGGAGAAAATGATCCATTCTACCATTGACCAAGTAAACATAACATTTATGACTAAGTGTTTGTCTAAGGATGACCTTAAGGCACAATATAAAGGTACAAAAATCAGATTTTTGTACATTATAACACACATGCCATTTCTTGATTTTTCCACAACATTCCCTCATCTCACAAACCCTAAGCAACTATCTCTTTGCACAAGATCACCCTTTTACAATCTTTGGTAAGTTTTTAATCTTATGGTTTAATACATAATATGCATGAGAGGGTGTATAACTCTTGTTGGTTATGTTGACGAAGTGTTGGGCAGTTCACTATGTGTGAAACAGTCTATGTTTGCTTAATCGGTAAAGGGTTTTGCCTTATAAACTTGACAGTGGACTTGTGGTCTTGAAGGAAGTGAATTTGATGGATTTAATATCAACATGTAAGATGTAGTTATGTCCTTAAATTTCTTTCTCTTTGTGTATAACATTTGGAATTGTTGTTGCAAAATTGTGCATGGGATTGGTGACGTATTGAAAGGAAAATATAGTTTTGGTGATGTTCATGTGTGTTGTGAAACCATGATTGTTCGTTGGCATCCAAGTTGACCTAAAATATGAAAAGAGAAGCTTAATTATGTCCATGGACCATTTATTGCAAAAAAGGACCCTAAAATGACTCCTGGAGGCTAAAACGGGCACCCGCCCTCGTGGATGAGGCACCTGCGGGCGCAGATGCCTATGCAGGTGGCCCTGGACAGGGCCAGATGGTCACCTGCGGCTGTATCTCATCCACCTGCAGGCACAGGTGTCTTCACAGCCCAGTCCAGAATTTCGTTTTGTTTGTGTTGGCTTCTCTTTGACCCCCCAAGGCCCCTATACCCTTTTTGGATGCAATTATCAGCTTATTGTTCCTTTTGAATGGCTTTAAGGGGTCGTTAGGAGGCATGTAGGATTATATCAATTATGGATTGTTGTTAATGTGTTATTGTGAAAGGTATTGAGATGACTTGATGGAGTAATTGTGACGTAGTGTTTATGAGGAAGTGTAAAGGATAAACTTGGTGTGAAATGCTATTGGTTTATGATGTCTTGGTCAATATGTGGAAGTAGTGAGTTGTTAACGTGAGCTCCGTTATGTACTTATGTTGTAGAGTAACACGTAAGGAAGGAGCTGGATTGTTGTATTCACATATAGGGTTGTGTATTCATATCTGGAAGATAAGGTATGTAAGGTTACTCTTTCCGTCTCCTTTGGTAGCATCTCTTGTTCTCATTGTTACCGACTTGTTCTCATTTCAAAATGTCTCAAAGTATCTCATGTCAGGTTATCATATGTTGTTATTCACATGTCTTTTATTCATTGACTGAAGTTCTAAAGCTCCCATAATGTTATGACTACCAAAAGAACTATCTCAAAGAAAGTAATGATGTAAAGAGAATCTGTTTATTCTTGGTGCATCCCAAGGGTGGAAGAAACACCTAGCATGGGTCAATCCCAATATCATGGGTGGTATACCAGGGGTTAAAATCCCTAGCATGGGTCGATCCCAATAATCATGGGTGGCATCCCAGGGGTGAAAGAAAATCCTAGCATGGGTCAATCCCGATTTTTGTATGTATGAGGACCGCATCCCAGGGGATAAAATACCTAGCATGGGGCATCCTCTTTTACCACTGATCAGCTGGTCACTTGTTTAACACATGCTTTACAATTTCTTAATGCAAATAAGGTTGAAGTAATGAACGATAATGATGATGATCGTAAAAGAAAAGAAAGTAATGAATGTAATGTACATGGTTCCACATATACAGGACGGTGGTTTATCCATATTGACTACTCACTTGTTTTGATTCCATTGAAGTACTTATGTATCATGCAGTTTCTTATAGCCTTACATACTCAGTACATTCTTTGTACTGATGTCCCTTGGGAGACTTAACTTACTTGTTGCAGGCACAGGTGCTAGTAGACCTCCACAGTAGGTTGTGGGTCATCTAAGGATTATTGGTGAGCTCCAGATCAGTTTGTGGCTTTTCGAGTCACTATGTACATTTGTTTTGGTATTGTATAAATGTTGTATAAAGTGGGGACTTGTACCAACTTTAGGTTGCTTATGTCTATGTATCTGTAGAGGCTTTGTAGATGTTGTGGGACAAATGAAGGAAATGTAAGGAATGTATGTTTTTGACATAGTGGCCCTAACGGCCAAGTTTCATATATATATATCATATGTTTTCCATGACTTCCACCGTTGGCATCTTGTATCTATATGTGATAGAGTGTTGTTCATTTAGTGACATGCATATGAGTGTACATGAATGAAGGTTGGTTCTCTTGAGTCTTAACGGCTTCGGGTGCCAGTCCGCCCCGTTGGAATTTGAGGCGTGACAAAAGTGGTATCAGAGCAGGTTGTCCTAGGGCGTCTACAAAGTCGTGTCTGAGTAGAGTCTTGCTTATGGATGTGTTGTGCACCACATTTATAAGTATAAGGCTACGGGATAATTAGGAGTTGTTTCTTTCCTTCATTTCTTAGATCGTGCATTAGAGCCAAATTTGTAGTGGAATCATATCTGACCATTGGAATTGGTTTTCTTTGTTATAGTTAAATGTCGATTACAAGATGAGGTAGGGGCAAAGGTAAGTAGGTAGATATGCTTTCAGAAGAAGGAACACGTAAATCACCACCTGACCAAGCCAGTCAAAATGGAGCTGACACCGAGTTTGCATCGCGGGCTTCTTCTACTTTTCCATCTCCAGAAGACCCAAGGAGGAGAGCAGAACCTGTAGAACCACCTGGTAATGCTACTGAGCAGGATATAAGAAATGCGATGCAAATGATGACTCGTACAGTTGCTACACAGAATAAAGGACAAGTTGGTCCAACGACAAGTAATGATGGTGCAGATAGGGTAGCTAGCTGAAGAACACAGGATTTTCTGAAATTAGACCCTCCCACGTTCACTGGGTCAGATCCGAAAGCAGACCCACAAGACTTCATGGACCAAATTCAAAGGGCTCTAGATGTTATGCATGTGACTAGGCTATATTATGGTACGAAGATTGGAAACGATCTAGGGGTATCGGTACAATTCCAGCTAGTTGGGAGGAATTCAGAATGGCATTCCTTGATCATTATTTCCCATATGATATCCGAGAGGCTCGTGCGGATCAGTTTTTAAATCTTCATCAAGGGAATATGAGTGTCAGAGAATACAGTCTTCGGTTTAATTATTTGGCTCGGTATGCTCCTAATTTCGTAGCCACGATGGAAGACAGAGTCCTTCAATATATGGACAGATTGGATCCATATTTGTGTGAGGGACTGCACCATTGCTGCTTTGAACAGAGATATGGATATAGCCAGAATACAAGCATTTGCACAGAAAATAGAGGATCAGAGACAAAGGAGAAGGGTGCAAGAATTTGAAAGAGGGCAGTCAAAGAGGGCTAGACCTATGGGACAGTTCACAGCATCCCAAGGAGAATTTAGGCCTCGGGTTTTTCCTAGACCGCCTAGACCATCATTCTCTTATTCCATAGTAGGCACTCAATCTCAATTTCGGGGGTTTAGAGGCAGTCAAGCTGGGCAGAGTAGTGGGATTCAAGGTTCACAGATAGTAGGATTTTCTCATCAGCCGTTTCAGTGCTGCAAAAGGTTTCAGTTAGGTGAATGTCGGTTGGTGACAAATGTTTGCTTTTGGTGTGGTACGACGGGGCACATACTGAGAAAATGCCCACAAAGGGGCAAGGGTGGTATAGCACGACCTGCGGGATCAACCGTTGCATCATCATCATCGGTTCCTTCCCTAGGTAGAGGTGTATAGCCTTCTAGTCATGGTAGAGGTGCCAGAGGAGCAGCCAGTTCTAGTGGAGTCCAGAACCGTACTTATGCTCTAGCGGATCGGCAGAATTTGGAGGCTTCTCCTGATGTGGTTACAGGTACATTATTTGTCTTTCCACATAATGTATATACACTAATTGATCCGGGCTCTACCCTATCATATGTTACTCCATTGATTGCTGCAAAATTTGAAAGAACACCAGAATTATTAGTTAAGCCAATTGAGGTATCTACACCAGTTGGTGAATCTATTATTGCAAAAAGAGTATATCATAATTGTGTAATAACTTTGTGTGATCATGATACATTGGCTGATCTTATTGAACTAGAAATGGTGGATTTTGATGTTATAATAGGTATGGATTGGTTGGCTTCTTGTTATGCCACGGTAGATTGTCGGGCTAAGAAGGTAAATTTCCATTTTCCACAAAAGACCGTCCTTGAATGGAGGGGTAATGTTGGAGCACCGAGAGGTAAATTTATTTCCTATCTTAAGGCAAGGAAAATGATATCCAAGGGGTACATATGTCACTTAGTAAGAGTGAAAGATACTGATGTGGAACCACTAACTCTTCAATCGGTTCCCGTTGTAAATGAATTTCTTGATGTATTTCCTGAAGATCTTCCAAGTTTGCCTCCAGAGCGGGAAGTAGAGTTTTGTATTGATGTGATGCCAGGCAATCAGCCTATCTCTTTTCCTCCGTATATAATGGCCCCAGTAGAGTTACGGGAATTAAAGGAGCAATTAAAAGATTTGATGGAAAAGGGATTCATAAGGCCTAGTATGTCCCCTTGGGGTGTGCCAGTGTTATTTGTACGAAAGAAAGATGGAACATTGAGAATATGTATTGACTATAGGCAATTGAACAACGTAACGATCAAGAATAAATATCCCCTCCCCAGAATTGATGATTTATTTGACCAATTACAGGGTGCCAAATGCTTTTCAAAGATTGACCTGAGATCGGATATCATCAGGTAAGGGTTAGAGAAAAAGATATACCCAAGACAACTTTCCGAACACGGTATGGTCATTATGAATTTTTAGTTATGTCATTTGGGCTAACGAATGCACCAGCAGTTTTTATGGATTTGATGAATAGGATGTTCAAGCCATTTTTAGATGTGTTCGTGATCGTGTTTATAGATGATATTCTGGTTTATTCAAGATCAGAAGAAGACCATGAAAAATACTTACGACAAATATTACAGATTCTTCGTGATTGTAAGTTATATGCCAAGTTCTCTAAATGTGAATTTTGGTTGAAATCTATAGTATTCTTGGGTCACATTGTGTTAAATGAAGGGATAAGAATTGATACGCAAAAGATAGAAGCGGTGAAGAATTGGCCAAGACCTATGACACCTACCAAGATTCATAGTTTTCTTAGATTGGCCGGTTATTATAGAAGGTTTGGTGTAGGGTTTTCTTCCATTGCAGCGCCTTTAACAAAGCTAACACACAAGTCAATCAAGTTTCAGTGGAATGATGCATGTGAGAAGAGTTTCCATGACCTGAAGGACAAATTAACTTCTACAATTGTGTTGGTACTTCCAAAAGGTACAGAAGGGTATGCAGTCTATTGTGATGCTTCAGGAGTCGGCTTGGGATGTGTATTGATACAGCATGGTAAAGTAATAGCTTATGCTTCAAGACAGTTGCGGCCACATGAGAGAAATTATCCCACACATGATCTTAAGTTAGCAGCCGTGATATTTGATTTAAAGATATGGTGCCACTATTTGTATGGGGTTCATGTTGATAAATATACTGATCACAAGAGTTTTCAATATATCTTTAGGCAGAAGTTTCTAAATCTGAGGCAGTGGAGGTGGCTTGAACTATTAAAAGATTATGATATTGATATCCAATATCATCCAGGGAAAGCAAATATAGTAGCCGATGCATTAAGCCTTAAAGCAATGGGAAGCACTAATGGCCAGTTGACGGAAAAGTAGGGTATAGTTAAAGATTTATATCAACTAGCCAACTTGGGAGTTCGTCTTCTTGAATCTCCAAACGAATGGGTTATTGTGCAAAATACAGCAGAATCTTCATTTTAGCTGAGGTGAAAGAGAAATAGGATGCGGATCCTATTTTATTTCAGCTGAAAGAGAATGTACAACAAGGCTTGACAAAGGCATTTGATCTTACGCAAGGAGGAGTACTTCAATACCAAGGTAGATTATGTGTACCGGATGTAGATAAGCTAAGGAGATGGATTATGACAGAGGCACATCATTCACGGTATTCTATTCATTCGGGAGCCACAAAAATGTACCATGATTTGAAAGAAATGTATTGGTGGGGAAACATAAAGAAGAACATTGCAGAATTTGTAGCTCAATTTCCAAATTGTCAACAAGTAAAAGTAGAGCATCAGAAGCCTGGAGGTTATATGCAATGTAACAATCTTCTGGTCTGGAAGTGGGACATGATTAACATGGATTTCATCACAGGTTTGTCTTGTACACTGCGGAAATTTGATTCCATATGGGTAATAGTTGACAGTCTTACCAAGTCAGCGCATTTCCTACCAGTCAAGGCCACCTATACAGCTGAATATTATGCAAGGTTGTATGTTAAAGAGATTGTACGATTAAATGGGATTACAATCTCTATTATATCAGACAGGGGAGCTCAATTTACTGCACATTTTCGAAAGTCTTTTCAGAAGAGTTTTGGGTATACAAGTGAATTTGAGTACGGCTTTTCATCCTCAGATAGATGGACAAGTAGAACGTACTATCCAAACACTTGAAGATATGCTACGGGCTTGTACAATGGACTTTAAAGGTAGTTGGGATGATCATCTACCTCTTATTGAATTAGCCTACAATAATATCTATCATTCAAGTATCAAAATGGCACCTTATGAAGCTTTCTATGGAAGAAAGTGTCGATCACCAATTGGATAGTTTGAAGCGGGTGAAATTGCTTTACTTGGGCCAGATCTTGTTCACCAAGCTATGGAGAAAGTTAAGATGATACAACAGCGGCTACAAATGGCCCAAATTCGACACAAGTCACATGTCGATGTTAGAAGAAGAGGGCTCGAATTTGCCATAGGTGATTGGGTATTCTTGAAGGTGTCACCGATGAAAGGGGTAATGAGATTTGGAAAGATAGGAAAGTTGATTCCATGTTATATAGGGCCACATGAAATTATTCAAAGATTTGGGCAAGTTGCGTATGAATTAGCACTACCCCAAGAACTCTCCATAGTTCATCCAGTGTTTCATGTTTCAATGCTTCAGAGAATAGGAGATCCATCTCGTATTACTCCCATTAAAGATGTGCAAGTTACAAAAGATCTCACATATGAGGAATGTAACACCCCGTACCTTCCCAACCCTATTTAACGACGTTGAATAATGTTTACTTAGGTGTCGAGAGCCACAAGTATGTATTCGGTAATGTTAATGATGAGAAAATTGAAATTTGGCCTCGTATATGTGATTAAACCTTCGTAGGAGGTGTTTTGTGATTTTCATGGAGCACTTGTGGGGTTCAAAATGAGGCTAAGAGGACCTCTAAACAAAGTATATTAAGGTTAAGAAGTAAGTTAAAGAATAGGACTTGAAGTATCTAACCAAACCCGCGAAGAAAAGTCGAAAAACAAAACTTTTGGAAAAACTAAAGCCCAGGCGTGCCAGGCCGCTCTGGGCCAAACTTTTGTTCCCAGAGGCAGCAAGATGGTGCTCCCAAGGGCGTGCCAGGATGGATTTTTCAATTTTTCGAAAGTTGGAAATTTTCTAAGTCCCAAGGGTACCCGGGATCGTACCGAACCAATTTTTGCCACGTTTCTTATACAACCATAAGTATATACATGAAATGATTCAAGTATTATATTGGTATGATAAAATTACTCAAGAACGAATTTGGCATCAAAATGGCGATTTTACCCTTTTGGTCAAAATAGGCCATACGTGGCTAGAATCACTTGTTTTTGGGATTGAGGCTACGGATATGAATAGCGTGAGTGGGAATATTGTTGTAACACGTATGAGATGATTTAAACAAGAGAAATTATTAATTTTGTTGGGTTAAGTGAATTGGGCTTAAAAAGGGCCCAAAATGTGAAAGAAAACATGGGCCAAAATGGGTCAAAAGACCCATTATTGCCTTGACCTTCTAGAACACCACAATTAATGTTAAAGAGTGGCTAAGGATGGACTTGAGGGACCATATAAAGGGACCAAAAATCTGATTTTTATTCTTCACAAGTCTCATGCCTTTTTGAACAAAGAGATAAGATATTTGCTCTCAAACCCTAAAGACTCAAAGCCAACTTTTGGAACAAGATCATCATTTTTCAAGCTTGGGTAAGTGATTATTTATATGGATTAATATATTATATTCATGGGAGAGTATGTAAATCATGTTGGTTACGCTTGGAGGTGTTGAACATGGTACTTTGTATTTTTATATAAGATTTGTCGTCTATGAGATTCAAGCTTGAATTATAACTTGTGACTTTGATGAAAGAGCATGGTATGGATATAATATAAACATGTATGGTGTGATTTTGTTATTAAACTTGTTATTTTTCTATAAGTGTAAATTGTGGGATTTTGGTCGATATATGCTATGAGGTGTATTAAGGTAAGTTGATGGATTATTTGTGATGTGGTGTGGATAAGAAAGTGTAAAGGAGAAGTGTTATGGTGAAATGTATTGATTATCATGTGTTGGTAAATGTTGGGAATGTTGTGGGATTTTTGGAATAATAATTCCATCAATGGTTTTGTCAAGGGGAAATGGCATGTTTAAAGGCAAACATGTAACTCATTGACGTTATGCATTTGTAAAGTAGTTGGTGGTTAATGTGAATTTCGTTATGTATTTGTGTTGTAGAGTGACACATAAAGAAGGAGCGGGACTATTGTATACGCATCTAAGATTGTATATTCGTATTGAGAATACAAGGTATGTAAGGTTACTCTGTCCGTATCTTTCTGCGGCAAATAGTATTCACATTGACGTTACACTTGCTCTACCCCGAAGTGTACTAAGGTATCCTATATCCGGTTACCAATTGTCGATATCACATGTTTCATATTCATTGGTTAATTGTGAATCACATGTCTCATATTCATTGATAATGTTCCAAAAGCCCAATAAGGTTGTGTTCCAAAGTTCCAATAGTGGTGATATTCATGTATCTTGTTCATTGATTATTGTCCAATGGTTCCAATAGTACTATGTTTCCACGAAGGCTATGTTTCCAATAATGTTTATTCACATGTCTCTCACTCATTGATTATTGATCCAAAGCTTCAAATAAAGTTGTGACTATCATTGTGTTAATCTCTCATAAGCAAAAGTATCAATCTCTCACAAGTAAAGATATCAATCTCAAACTAAAGAAGTGAAGTAATGCATATGTGGTTAATGATCAAGTATGGGTGGCAGCTTTGGGGGCACAATCCTAGCTCAAGCCGATCCCAGGATCAGGGGGCAGTCCTAGAGGCATAAGCCTAGCTCGGACTGAACCTGACAGGGTGTAGCTCTGGAGGTATAAACCTAGCTCGAGCCGAACCTGATATGTTGTATGGGTGGAAGCTCTAGAGGTAAAAACCTAGCTCGAGCCGATCCCAATATGTTGATTCTTAGGGTGGCAGCTCTGGAGGCATAATCCTATCTCGAGCCAATCCCAACATAACGATATGTTATGTAAACCCACTGATTAGTCAGGGCCCGGGTATCACAGGTCACAGGCAAAGATGAATAATCGTTGAAGCAAAGATACAAAGAAAGTAATGAAAGTAATATACATGGTTCCCAAAGTTTAGTATAGTGACTTATCCATATTGGTTATGCATTTGAATTTGAGTTCATTGACATGTTTATATATCATACAGTTTTATTTGAGCCTTACATACTCAGTACATTTTTCGTACTGACCCCTCTTGGGGAACTTACTTTAAATGATGCAGGTGCAGGCACTAGTAGACCTCCGCAATAGGTTGACAGTAATTGCAGATTTTTGGTGAGCCCCAGTTGGTTCGGGACTTCACAAGTCACAGTTGTACATTTGTTTTGATGTTGTAAATGTTGTACAAATCGGGGACTTGTCCCGAATTTAAGTTGGTCTTGTATAAGCATCTGTTAGAGGCTTTTGTAGACGTATGTGGGTATATGGATGCAAGAGATGTATGTTCATTTGACTTAATAGCCCTAACAGCCAAGTTTCACATATTGTACATGTTTTCCATGACTTCCGTCATAAGCATTTTATATATGATCAGTTACATGAGATAGTATGATGTTCATATGAAGCTACGCATACGAATATACATGAGAAAAGATTGGTTCTCTCGGGCCATATCGGCTTCGGGTGCCAGTCCAGCCCGAATGGTATTTCGGGTCGTGACAAGGAAGTACCTATTGCTATTCTAGATCAACAAGTGAAGAGGTTAAGGAATAAATAAGTAGCTTCCGTAAAAGTTCTTTGGAGAAATCAACAAATAGAAGAAATCACATGGGAAGCCGAGGGCATGATGAAGTCTAAGTACCCGCATCTATTTCAAATGGAAGAACAAATGTACGATGCGGAATTGGAGAAATAACAAGTAAGTATCTATGAGCATTATGTATATATAAGATAACATGAAGAATGATCCTAGACTTGAATTTGTTTAAATTTGATAATGCCACTAACATTCGAGGACGAATGTTTCTAAGGGGGGAAGGATGTAACACCCTACATTTCCGAACCTAATTGATTATCATAACATTTATGGAATTATTTAAACATGATATGGTTGGTGTAATCCACATTAATTTTAGTGGGCTGAATTAACATGTGCTAATGGGCTCAATAAAGGCCCAAAATTAAGTCACAAGACATCACCCAAATGGAGAAAATGATCCATTCTACCATTGACCAAGTAAACATAACATTTATGACTAAGTTTTTGGATAAGTATGACCTTGAGGCACTATATAAAGGTACAAAAATCAGATTTTTATTCATTACAACACACATTCCATTTCTAGATTTTTCCACAACATTCCCTCATCTCACAAACCCTAAGCAGATATCTCTTTGGACAAGATCACCCTGTTGAAAGATTTGGTAAGTGTTTAATATTATGGTTTAATATATTATATGCATGAGAGGGCTTATAAATCTTATTGGTTATGTTGACAAAGTGTTGGGTAGTTCACTATGTGTGAAATAGTCTATGTTTGCTTAATCGGTAAAGGGTTTTGCCTTATAAACTTGACAGTGGACTTGTGGTCTTGAAGGAAGTGAATTTGATGGATTTAATATCAACATGTAAGATGTATTTATGTCCTTAACTTTCTTTCTCTTTGTGTATAACATTGGAAATTATTGTTGCGAAATTGTTCATAGGATTGGTGACGTATTTAAAGGAAAATGTAGTTTTGGTGATGTTCATGTGTGTTGTGAAACCATGATTGTTTGTTGGCATCAAAGTTGACCTAAAATATGAAAAGAGAATCTTAATTATTGCCATGGACCAGTTATTGCAAAAAAGGACCCTAAAATGACCCCTGAAGGTTGAAACGGGCACCCGCCCTCGCGGATAGGGCACCTGCGGGCGCAGATGCCTATGCAGGTGGCCCTGGACAGGGCCAGATGGTCACCTGCGGCTGAATCTCATACCCTGTGGGCGCAGGTGGCTCTACATACCTGTCCAAAATTTCATTTTGTTTGTTTTTGCTTCTCTTTGACCCCCCAAGGCCCCTATACGGAAGCAATTATCAACTTATGGTACCTTTTGAATGGCTTTAAGGGGTCGTTCCGAGGCATGTTGGATTATATCAATTATGGATTGTTGTTAATGTGTTATTGTGAAAGGTATTGAGATGACTTGATGGAGTAATTGTGACGTAGTGTTAATGAGGAAGTGTAAAGGATAAACTTGGTGTGAAATGCTATTGGTTTATGATGTCTTGGTCAATGTGTGGAAGTAGTTTGTTGTTAACGTGAGCTCCGTTATGTACTTGTGTTGTAGAGTAACACGTAAGGAAGGAGCTGGATTGTTGTATTCATATATAGGGTTGTGTATTCATAGCTGGAAGATAAGGTATGTTAGGTTACTCTTTCCGTGTCCTTTGTTAGCATCTCTTGTTCTCATTGTTACCGACTTGTTCTCATTTCAAAATGTCTCAAAGTATCTCATGTTAGGCTATCATATGTTGTTATTTACATTTCTTTTATTCATTGACTAAAGTTCTAAAGATCTCATAATGTTATGACTACCAAAAGAACTATCTCAAAGAAAGTAATGATGTAAAGAGAATCTGTTTATTCTTGGGTGGCATCCCAGGGGTGGAAGAAACACCTAGCATGGGTCAATCCCAATATCATGGGTGGTATCCCAGGGGTTAAAATACCTAGCATGGGTCGATCCCAATAACACAGGTGTCATCCCAGGGGTGAAAGGAAAGCCTAGCATGGGTCAATACCGATTTGTGTATGTATGAGGACCACATCCCAGGGGTTAAAATACATAGCATGTGTCATCCTCTTTTACCACTGATCAGCTGGTCACTTGTTTATCACATGCTTTACAATATCTTAATGCAAAAAGGGTTGAAGTAATGAATGATAATGATGATGATCGTAAAAGTAAAGAAAGTAATGAATGTAATGTACATGGTTCCACATATACAGAACGGTGGTTTATCCATATTGACTACTCACTTGTTTTTGATTCCATTGAAGTACTTATGTATCATGCAGTTTCTTATAGCCTTACATACTCAGTACATTCTTTGTACTAATGTCCCTTGGGGGACTTACCTTACTTGTTGCAGGCACATGTGCTAGTAGACCTCCACAGTAGGTTGCGGGTCATCTAAGGATTATTGGTGAGCTCCAGATCAGTTCGGGGCTTTCCGAGTCACTATGTACATTTGTTTTGGTATTGTATAAATATTCTATAAAGCGAGGACTTGTCCCTACTTTAGATTGGTTATGCCTATGTATCTGTAGAGGCTTTGTAGATGTTATGGGACAAATGAAGGAAATGTAAGGAATGTATACTTTTGACGAGGTGGCCCTAACGACCAAGTTTCATATATATATATATATATATATATATATATATATATATATATATCATATGTTTTCCATGACTTCCGTCGTTGGCATCTTGTATCACAACATTCCATACATTGACCAATACATCATAAACCAATAGCATGTCACACCAAGTTCATACTTTACACTTCTCCATCAACACAACATCACAAATACTCCATCAAGTCACCTAAATACACTTCAAAACAACATATCGACAACAATACCACAATTTATACTCGTTGAAAAATAACAAGTCAAGGGACATAACCACACCATACATGTTGATATTTCATTCACACCATGCACTTTCATCAAAAACCCAAGTCTCTTTTCAAGTTAAATCACAAAGATGGCACATCTTTTAGCAAACAACAAAAGTGCCCTATTCAAACTTGCAAACATAACCATCATGATCTACACCATCTCTCATGTATATAATATATTAAATCACAAGAATAAACACTTACCCAAGCTTGAAAAGTGATGATCTTTTCCAAAGTATCCAAAGAAAATAGTTGCCTTAGGGTTTGGAAGATAGAGAAATGTTTTGGAAATATCTAGAAAATGGTATGTGTGATTGTTGGAATAAAAATCTGATTTTTGTGTCTATTTATAATCCCTCAAGTCATCCTTAGCCACATATTGGGCATTAAATGTCATGTCCACATAGTCAACACAAGAATGGGTCATTTTCCCATTTGGGTCTTGCATTTTAGCTTCATTTTGGGCCTTGAATTGATCTCGATTACACATGTTAATGTATCCCACCAAATTCAATCAATGATCTACCATATATCTCATGTTTAAATAATTCCCTCAAGGTCACAACAATATCCAACTCATGAGATTCATGTTCGTAGCCTCAATCTCAAAAATAAGAAATTCTAGCCACTCATGGCTTAATTAAACATATTTTGATAAAATACTTGTGATGCAGAATTAACCTCAACTCGGATGCCAAACGTGCTCAATAGTAGCCCTACTATGATGGAGTACTGATACCATAACCTAAGATTCCTCTTTATAAACTAATAATCGTAGAAGAAATCGGGCAAAAAGCACCCCGGCACGCTCCCGGGCGCCCCTGAGACTTAGAAAAATTTAAGCTCTAGAAAAGGTGGCCAGGAGTGGCCTGGCACGCCCCTAGGTGCTCCCCCTTGCTGCCTGTGCCAAATAAAATTCGGCCAAAAGCGGCCTGGCATGCCACCTGCACGCCCCATACTAAATTTTTGCTTTCGACTTTTCTTTGCGGATTTGGTTGGATCTTTCAAGTCCCAACCTTTTGCTTGCATCTTATCTTTAAGATCCTTTGATTGGGTGTCCCTTAAACCTCACTTTTCACCCCACAAATGCTCCATAAAGTCACAAACACCTACTACAAAGGTCTAATCACATTTACTAGCACAATATCTAATGTTCCATCAATAACAATACAAAATACGTACTTATTGCTCTCGAACCTAGGGTAAACATGGTTCAAGGTTGTCAAATAGGGTCGGAATTGTACGGGGTGTTACAACTTTAGTTATATACCTTTACAAATATTACTCCCTAACTCTTAGTCAAACTTGCCTTTAGGTTCTCTAAGTTACTATATTATAATCATGCATTCAAGAAAAGTAAAACATTTATTACACCCTTTTTAAGGTACTTAAGTCAGAACTTTAGGTTACCATTTCACACAATCTCTCATTGCTAACCATATCCGCATAATTCACATTACATGAAATCATCATGGAGGCTATACAATGCAAAACATACATCAAGAGATTCACATATTAACACATACTTAGCTCTTTTTATGCAAAGTCCATATTTTTATCCATCCAAACACCATGCCCTCAGGACTAATCATGATTCTCCAATCAAAGCTATATTATATGCATGTTTACTAATCAAAGTCTACTACTTATAAACCATAACCTACCTCGATGCTAAGCTTCTGCTACAGAGTACATGAATCCTTGCTCCTTATTTCTTATTTAGAAAATTTGACAGAGAATTTTTAGTGATAATGATGGAGTTGTACTCTTTGAGGACCTTGCCTCTCTGTTATAGTCATTATTAGCATAGGATACCCTAGGGGCATTTTTAGGAGAAGATAACTATATTAGGATATAAATTGGGTATATGGCTTTAAAACTCGCGTGTTGACTGCTCAGACACCGTTACAGCAGCCCAAGCCTTGCTACTATAGACCCATTATACCAGCCAAGGGACTACTGCAATAGTCCTAAGGCAGTTTGGCCCACGCCCTTTAATCCCATTCCCAAAATTATTGTTAACCAAACAATAGTTAATTTCTACATAAATTTGATTCAATATAAAAATATTAAATTCATACATTTTATTAAGGATATTTTTAGTAATGAAAAAATGGGTCATTACACGTAGTTCTCCCAATCTAAGTGTTTGGAACAAGGGTACAGGCATTGCGTTTATACTTGCCTCAACATCACATAATGAATTCCCAACCTCACTAATTATACACTTTTTCTCTTCTCAGCCACCACATCTCTCAGGTATTTGGCATATTCGGGCATGTCCCTTAAAGCATTAATCAAGGGAATATTAATGTGAAGTTGCTTGAAGATATCAAGGTATTTCTTAAAATTGGAATCCTTCCTACTTTTTGAGATATCCCCAGAAATGGTGGTGGAGGTCTCTCAAATATGATCTCAGGTTGCTCAACAACCTCTATTTTCCTTCTTTCTTCTTGCATAGGCTCTAGCTCTAGAGTTGGTGTTGGGCTTAACCTTTGTGAGAAGAGAGTGGATGCTTAAAGTTTTCATGGCCATCCGACTAGTGACATCCCCTCCTCTTTAGAGGTTCTAAATTTGGCAAATCTCACCTACTTCTCAAAGTGATTGCCATTACCTGCTTTGGATTATTCTCTATATATCACTCGATAATGGACCTACGGGTCTTTTATGTTTTGATGAGGCTAGTTGTACTACTTGGAACTTAATTTCATGAAATGAACTTTTACATTTCGACCACAATCTGAGTTTGTTGTCCCATAAATTGCTTTATTGTCTCCTATAAAGAATTACTCACCTATGGGGCTTACTGTGTGTGCTGTTGTTTTTGCCCTTGCTAATTCTACCCCAAAAGAAGTTTGGGTGGTTTCTGTAATTCCATTTACCCACATAATATATAGATTCTGGATTCAGAGGGTATCCAAAGTAAGCATAGTTCTTATTATACTTGTCATAAAACAATGTAGCTACCTGAACCTGTTGTACCTGTTTCACTTGACCTATACTTGGAACTAGTAAATTCTATTTTATTAAGGAATACAACTGTCCAATATCATCCCAAATGGCAAACACATCATCCAACTCTAGCTTACCTAGTGTTCTCTACATATAAATGAACAATTTGTTGGGCTCTAAATAATCTCAGTGACCTACAGACATCAGATTGAGCAATGCCTCTATTTCATCATAGCTTTTGGACAAAATTTTCCTTTGATCTATACCATCTAATAAAGATTCATCAATCCTTCAATAAAATTATGCCCTATAATCTCCTTTGGCTGCTAGTGGTGTGGACAGTTTCTCAAGTATCCCTTATATCTCTCCCTAGTTTGGGGAAGGGATTCAACATCTTTCTAAATAAATCTAGAAATTCTGCCTCTAAGCTCTTTTGTTTTTCTAGATGAAAAGAACCTGCTGAGAAACATTTTAGAAAAAGCATCCAAGATGTGATAGATCCTATCGGTTCATTCTGCAACCATTGCTTGGCTTGCCTAATCAGTGAGAAGGGAAACAGTGTCAACTTCACATATTCATCCGGAACATTTTGGTAGTGGAAGTTGTCCCTCAACTCAGCAAACTCTTGCAAGTGCTTGTGTGGGTCTTCATATGGTTTACTATCATATTGACAAGTGTTCTTTACTAATCATACAGTTCACTCTCTAAGCTTGATATTTTGGTGATATTCGACTTCACATATATTTAAAGGCATTTTACTGATTCAGCTTCTCAAAATTTAACACCGGATTATATGGTGCAAGAAGGGGCTGGAAAACAAACCCTATCCACCACATCATTTGGTATATTTTGGTTATTCACATTATCATCCATCATTCTCAACTCTCTGAAAATATGTTCAAGCTCATAGTCAATGGCAATCAAGGGATAGACTTGACTTCAGGTGTTTAGCATAAACTAACTTGTAGCCTAAAAGAAATAAAAACAACAAACAAAAGTGAAATCTGAATAATTCCATAAGAACTCAAAATAGTATCAGTTTCAAATCAAATCCCCGATAATGGTGCCAAAATTTTGTTGTGGCCTTCGCACATGCAAGAGCATATGGTCGTACAATTAATAAAGTATGTAAATCCAAATATCATACCCATACGGATTTGACAAACTGAATTACTACTTTGAATTCTTATCTCAACTATTCTATAGGTGACAAATAATTAAGAGTGTTTGACTTTTAATAAAGCAAAATAACAATTGTACATAAGCCAAAGAATTTATGTTTTGTGATTAAGTTGAGGAAATAGATCCATTGGTTTTGGTATTTTGACAACCCAATTGAGCTATCCAATCATACGCCTAATTTGATTTCCTAAGTTACTTGTTGCAAGTTAATTTTAGAGGATATTGATCAGTTTTTAACAACTCTAAGCCTACTCGATTATCCCTAACACCTATGATTCTATGATCATTTGTTAATAGTGAAGTGCATGAAGATGTCGTCTGTATAAACTAAGTTAGGTCACAAGGTATATTTTTATCCTCAGTGGTGAGTTGATTCCCTTTTTTTATAAGGTTCACAAACTAGCTCTGTTTCCTCTTTATACACTTGTGTTTCCTTTTTCAAGTCCAAATAACAAGCCCTAGATTGTATTCATAAAGTGATGAAGCTAACGAATAATTAGAATTAAGAATGAAATAAGAAACTCAATAGATGGAAATTGAAATAAATAATATGACATTCAAGCTTCAACTTTCATGTTCAACCACAACCCTAGAAATTAAAAGGTTTATCTTCTCATGAATTTCTTTGGAAGAAGATATTACATGAATTTACAAGGTACAAATCAAAAATAAAATAAAGAAAACAAACTAGACCTTGTTCTTGAGCTTTGACCTAGCCTTTGGCTTCCCCTAATCAGTTGTGTTTCATAAAAAACATGTGGAGGAGGTATTTATTGATCTTAGTAACCATTGGGACTTCAAAAACCAATCCAAATTGGGTTAGGTAAAGTACACACTCATGCCACTTCTAATAAGCGAGGCAGTGGTGCAAGGAACAAGTCAAACTTCAGTCAGGTGCAAATACTTGTGCCACTTCTTGTTTTGGAGGTAGTGGAACAAGTCCTCTAATTTAGACACCATGTGAAATTTGTTCTAATACTTTCTTTGTAGCACTGGCATAAGACCTCACTTCCTTGGCCATTTTCCACTCACTTTGTGATACCTTGCAATGTTTATCCTCCCTTCATTCCTTTTGATTCACTGGTGCTCTTTTTCTTATTTAATCTCCAAATACATCAAGAGACCTTTACATACACAATACACTAAACACAAGTGTAATTCATAACATTTAAGCTCAAGACAATACTAATAAGAGAACAAATATGAAGCAAAATAGAGATGGTGAAATAACATTGTTTTTAGCCTCACATTAATTAGCATCCCCTAATTTGATCCATTTAGCCCTAGATTTTTGTCTAATTTTAATTTTCTCAACAAGTAACCGTTTCTCTATGTTTTGAATTACTTATTTCCTAACTATGAGTGAATCAATACACTATCTTGTAAGTTGATCCTAGATATATAGTACTGCATGTCTGGCCATATTGATCTTGGTGGTTGTGTTTCTAAATTTATCACCAATCAGTTGCTTCAGTATTGGTGTAAGTTCCTTGAGCTTACCTTGAATATTTGATATATTCTCAAGGACGATATGTGCCATACTGCCTCAACGTTAGCTATAAAAGAACTATGTTCGGCCAAGATGATGAAAATCTAAAGGTAAATTTACCAGTCTATTAGATCTCTTAGATTGTTAACATCAAGGGGGAGTGATTTGAAAAGCAAGAAAGATCAAAATTTGTACCACATGACCCCAATGCATCATCCTATCCAAATTTCCATATGATTTATCTATCCTGCTACAAATTTTGTTAAATCCATTTGTTTATTTATAATGACCCTCCTGGTGGTTGGAGTTGCTTAAGGGCTATGATATTTCAATTATCTATCATTTGGGTAAGGAAATATGGTAGAAGATACCTTGAGCTAAAAGGCAATAAGTATGGGGAGTATGGCATTTCTTGTAGTTGAGGAGTGACCTTTGGCTTTTGAAATCTTGCCCTTAGCCAACCAATTTGTAAGAATTTATATTTTAGGGCCCTGGTAGTCCTTGCTTATGTGGAGGCTAGGTCTATATTATTCGAGTTAATTTGGCTACAATAATTTAAGGATGAGAAGTTAAGAGTAATTCAGGATAAGGTGTTGAGGGGGAAGGCTAGGAAGGTGACTTTAGATCAGGAGGATGTATTGAGGATCGAGGATCATAACTGTGTTCCCAAAGTTGGTGACTTGGTTAGATTAATTATAAAAGGTCTATTGTTCTAGATATACTATTTATTTGGAGGCAGTGAAGATATATGGAGACTTGAAGCAGCATTACTGGTGGTGCGGGATAAAGAGGATATTATAGAGTTTGTATCTAGGTGCTTGAACTGTCAGCAGGTGAAGTATGAGAACTTAAGGCCTGGTGGTTTGACTTAGAGGTTGCCCATTCCTAAGTGGAAGTGGGAGCAGATAGCTATTGGCTTTATGGTAGGCTTGCCGCATATTTTCCAGAGATTTGACATCATTTAGGTCATTGTGGATAGGTTGACCAAGTCTTCTTACTTCTTACCAGTTCAAATGTTTATAATCTTAGAGAGGTTACCTTAGATCTACATCTGTGAGATAGTCCATTTGCATAGGGTGCCTATTTCTATTATTTCTGACTATGGTACTCAGTTTACATTATATTTTTGGAGGTTGGTTTAGAGGGATTTATGTACTCGAGCAGAGCTCAGCATAACTTTTCACCCGCAGACTGATGATCAGTCTGAGTAGACCATTTAGATTTTAGAGGACATGATTTGGGAATGTGTTATTAATTTTGAGGGTCATTGGGACTAGTTCTTGGCTTGGTAGAGTTTGCATATAATAATAGTTACCATTCGAGTATTCAGATGGCTCTCTTTGAGGCATTGTATGGTAGGAGGTTGAGGTCTCCAATGGTCTAGTTCAATGCTTTTGAGGTTAGTTCATAGTGTACTGACCTATGGCATGATTCTATGAATAGAGTGTAGATGATTCAAGAAAGGCTCCATACAACCTGAGTGAGTAGAAAATTTATACCAACGGGAGAGTTCAAGAGTTGGAGTATATGGTTATCAATAGAGTGTTTCTTTAGGTATCACCTATGAAGGGTGTGATGAGGTTCGGGAAAAAGGGCAAGCACAACCCTAGATTTGTTGGTTCTTTTGAGATCATATAATGCATTGTTGTTGTGGCTTATAAGTTAGATTTTCCTCAATCTCTTTCACATGTTCACCATGTGTTCCACATGTCTGTATTGAGGTGGTAAATATTAGATTAGTCTCACGGTCTTCAGAGGGATTCAGTTCAATTAGTTGAGACATTAGCTTTCAAGGAAGAGCCTATTGCTATTTTTCATAGGCAGGTCCAAAAGTTGAGGTCTAAGGAGATTCTGTTGGTGAAAGTTTAGTGTATGAGTCATCCAGTTGAGAATTCTACTTGGGATACCAAGCTGGACATGCAAACCATATATTCTCATCTTTTCAATCCTTCAGGTACCTTCTATCCTTCGACTTTTAAGGATGAAAGTTCTTTTTTAGTAGTGGATGATGTAATTACCATCTTGGTCATTTTCATATTTTCTTACATTTTTTTAATTTTGAATTTTCCTATAGTTTCTATAAAGTGTTTATGACCTGCGGGGATGGATGGCACAGTTCACAAGGTGTTAAGTTGGTTTTAGATGAAATTTTTAATTTTAGAGCTGCTAAGTTGAAAAGAGTTTAAATTGGGTCAATAATCTTGGAAAATGGACTTAGATGGGAATTTTATTGTTCTATCAGCTTTGGAGGGTAGTTTGTAGGCTAGTGGAACCTTTGGCTTGGGTCCCAAGGCTTTCAACTCATTTTGGTACTTGGGTAGATTTTTGGTTATTTTGGTGAAGTATTAACTTTGTTTAATATTTGGTCAAGATGACCTCTATTGGTTGTTGTGTTTAATTTGCAATTTGGGGCATACAATCCTTGATTTTCTCTCTTGATCAAGTGAGCTTTCCGGACCAATTTAGTTCCGAATCCAATTCCATCTTTGCCCAACTTCCGACATGGATTCCTTACCCTTGGGGAGAGGTGATTGTGATCAAAGTTTCCTAATTTATTGATGAGCCCCGAGGGTTTATTTTTGACCCAAATATTAGTATGAATAATATTTTATCGATATGGGTGTTATTAGTCTCATGTGGATGAGTGGATTACTTTAATGATAGATTAGCAACACTCCAAGTCTTTGCAAAAAGGGAATGCTTCTGTGTGATGGTTTGAGATTGTTGTTTATCCCTGAGGTAGGTTACGATCTTTTTTCTTTAGACTTAGCTCAGATAGATTGTATATGGTGTAAATTGTATGTTGGCTAGGGAAATTTTTAGTTAGGGTAAAGTTTATCTCGAATTTCTAAATTATTGCTTGCTCGAGCCTTAGTTTTAGGATGCTTGCTTATTATTAGGCTTAGATTAGGGCTTCATTGGTTAGGTTGGGGTAGACTCTCGTAATAGGATGGGTCTGACTTGATAGAGTTCTTTGTGAGGCATTTATTTTGGTTTTATCCCTTCTGTTGAGACTTATGGGGCTTATGGCTTGAGATTTGAGTGGTACCAGGTTTTTTGATAGATTATGGATACGATTTGGATTTATTCTTCCCTATTTTTTTGTGTGTGTATATATATCTATCTATAGCTATATATATATATATATATATATATGTAATTATGTCTGCATTTACATACTCATACATCATTCGCATGGAAAATTTTTGGAATTGAGGAAAAATTTAGATTTTATATGTTAAAAGAGAAATTGTACCACTTTTTACTAAAATCCATGGTAAAGGTTCGGATTGAGCCACTATTTTTCTATGTCCTAGGTAGGACGTTGGATCGTATCACCTTTACTTGGTTACTTATTATCCATCCTAGAGGATATTCTGGATGGCTCGAGGTAAGATTCTGAGACTCGTGATTACGTCTAAGGTGAGATATCGGGTAGCCTGAAGTAAGATTTTAGGTCTCATTATTATGTCAGAGGTCAGATGCAAGGCGGCCCAAGGTAAGATTCTGGGTTTCACCACATCGGCCATATATTACATTGCATCATCCCATATTTCATAGCATCATTCATATATATATATATATATATATATATATATATATATATATATGAACTCTATGTATATTATTATTATTGTTGTGTTGTGCTATAGATTGTTGGACATTTTTGTGTGCAGGGTTTCTTTATTATAAGTTTTATTATATATTATCTTCTGAGCTCAGTCAGCTTATGATGTCTTCTAAGTACCCATGTTTTGTTCTCATGTTGCACTTCTGCATCTTTTTCTAATGCAGATCCTAGCTTGAGTCATCATCGTTGATTTCACTCATTTGGGGAGACGTTCTAATCAGATTTGTTTTGTGATCCTGGCTTGCGAAGGCTTATCTATTTCCCTCTTGTATCTACTGTCTATATTTTGTACTTTTGGATAGACTTGTAATGCATTAGTACTTACTATTGTATCTTAGTAGCTCTTGTAATGGTGACAACGAGTCCTGGAATGGTTTCTTGTATATTTTGTTATCTTCCACTTCTTGTAGGCCTTTTTGTATGTATATATTTGTATAGTTGGCACATTTATCCTATCTTTCCCTCCTTATTTTTTCATTAGCTTGTTACTTACTGTATATGGTTATAGGATTCGTCTTACCTAGTGGGGGGTGTAGTAGGTGCTACCATGGCTTAATTTGGGGGTTGTAGTAGGTGCTACCATGGCTTAATTTTGGGTCGTTACATTATTGGATCAAGTGTAGTAGTCCCCTTTCCATGGTAGTTCACCGAGATGTAAAGTTTATATACATGTGGAGAAGTCTTGAGTTTTACCTAGGGATACTGGGTTACTAAATAGCATTTCATTGGTATATATAACAACATTGAGATCACCATCTATTAACCAAGGTTTGTCAACTTCTTGATCTATGTTAACTAGTTATGTCCACAGATATTTCATATTCTCAACAGTGTTAAAAGCTATCCCAACCCGAGTCTACACCCTACATGTGAGCCAAATCTAGATGCTCACTAGTGGTCCAAGGAGACCCTTGGCATAGCATATCTGTAGAGTATTATAATAAATGAAACTAATATGGAAACATAGACAATTATAGTGGGGCTAAATCATGAAAAGAATAATCTTTTATAAAGACACAACAAGAATGAATGAAAGAATGTCACTACTAAATATTGTCTATCTAGTGAAACCTCTACTACTAACATAAAAGCTAATCGGAACAAGGCTCCGTAACCTTTATTGAATCAAAAGTCTAAACCAAAAATGAAAGAAAGCTAAATACTCTCCAAGACTCCTGAATGATAGGAGTGCTCACCAATCTGCTGGATTTCAGGTGCTACCGAATGCCTAGCAGTAAACCTTAAGCTCGAGTATCTAGATCTACATAACATGAAAAATGCAGTGCAAGACACAATAAATATAATATAATGTATTGGTACGCAAGTAAATACATATATGTAATATAAACTTAAAAACTTAACATAGAAGCATATTGAAGATAGCTTAAAACATTTTAAAACCTGAGAAGTGAAATCATGAAAGATAAAGCATGCATAAAAGTAGTTCATGAGTATATGGATAGTAGTTTCCATAAAGTAGTCATGTGAGGGGTAATTATAGCCAATAAACCATCATGCAAGCTCAAGATGCTTAGTGTCATGAACCTACACTAAAAAAGATTATTCTAACCAACCAAAGTGCATAACCATGTACACGAGAATCCTATAATCATGCCTCTTCAAAACCTATGGTGGCAACGTAGTTATGGAACTTGGATTATCTAAACCCTTGTTCTCGTAGTGCTAAATAATCCTCCAACATACTAATGTTCATATCATATCATGTGACATATATGGATGTCAAAACTGTTCATAAATCATAGAGGACATATCTAGATGTTATAGTATTCATAAGTCTTACTGTTGTGAGCATAAGCTCCATAGCATGTCATAAATAATATGCTTAAAATCATGTGTCAAAAATCATTTTTCTTCAATATAGTGTTCATAGTTCATAAAGATACCTTAAAGCTTGAGTCTTGATGCATATATCATAATTTATGTAGAAATCATAAGTTCATAAGAAAACCATATTCGTAGAAATCAAGTAAAGCGTGTAAAGAATCAAACATTAGTAAATTGGGCATAGACCCTAACTTGAATCATAATATCATGTATCTTAAAAGTACTTGGGTTTGAGGATGAAATAAACCCATCATTGAAATCTTGTGTATCTTAGTGAAGACAAACGCTTGATGAACGAAACTTGAAGAATTTGCTTGATTGGGAACCCGAGCTTTTTTATCTTGCTTAGACTTGTTATGGATTAATTCTAGACTTTATCTTGAGATTTTAAAGTAAGAATAGGCCTTAGGATCTCATATATACAGGTTTTGATGACCAAAATGTCATGGGAAATGGTAAAAAGATAAGGAAAAGTCAAATTTACCCTTAATGAGACATTGCTGAAAAATTTGGTGTAGGGCACCATGACTCATGTCATGAGTTGTGGTCATGAGTATGAATCGTACTCTAGTTCTTGGTCACTGGGAGTTTTTAACTCTTGGTGATACTTCTCTGATTTCAATTTTTTTGACTCATAGGCTTATCAGTATGACCTGTACTTTGAAAGTATGACACGTACTATAACTAGTGGTTTTGTACTAAATGTTGAGTATTTGTAGGTTTGAAATCCAAGGTGTTACAATATCTCTCCCTTGAGATCATTCATCCTTGAATAAAGTCTAGGGATAGGATCAAAGGACAAAAAAAACATTATAAACTAAATTTAACTAAATTATACTGACATGATACTCGGATATAGAGTATAAGAGCATAAATATAGACATAAGCATATAGGACATTGAGAAATGACATAGGAGTCCTAAGAGTCGTTATAAGAATGATGTTACTACCTTAAACACTTTCCTTGGAAGGAGTGAAAAGATGGGGATATTTTGCCTTCATATCTAGCTTCTTTAACCGTCTGACTTCTCCAAAGGACCTTAACTGATGCAACTTCCTTAGTTCTCAACTTGCAAACCTAACAATCTAAAATCTGAACTATTATCTCTTCACATGACAAGTTATCCTTAATACCAATGTTCTCTATAGGCACATATATGAAGGATCACCAATACACTTCTTCAGCATAGAAATATGAAATAGTGTATGTATGGATGCCAACTCTGAAAGTAGCTCTAACTCATAGGCTATTTTTCTCATCCTATTAACAGTTTGATAAGGACCAATATATCGGGGACTATGTTTTCCTTTTTTACCAAAATGCATAAAACTCTTCATGGGTGAAACCTTCAAGAGGAACTAATCATTAACCTCGAACTCTAACTTTCTCATTCTCACATCGAAATATGATTTCTATCGGCTTTATACGGTCCTCACCCACTCTTGAATTACTTTAACCTTCTCCATAGCCTCAAGAAGCGTGTTATGACCTATCAATGTAGACTTACAAATCTCGAACTGACCAATAAGAGATCTACATATCCTCCCATAAAAAGCCTCAAATGGAGCCATCTGAATGCTAGAATGATAACTATCATAGGCAAACTCGATAACAGGTAGGTGATTATCCCAACTATCTTTCAAATCAATAACACATGCCCTCAATATATCCTCAAGAGTCTGAATAGTACACTCTGCCTGACCATCGGTCTGTGGATGAAAAGTAGTGCTAAGACTTAACCTCGTACCAAAACCTCTCTGAAAAGACTACCAAAACTGAGTTGTAAACTATGCACCTCTAGTTGAAATGATGGACAATGAAATCCCATGAATTTTGACTATCTCTCTAATGTACAATCTAGCATAATCCTTGGTGGTATTATTGATCTTAATGGGAAAGAAGTGGGCTGATTTAGTCATTCAATCAACAATTACCCAAATTGATTATACTGACGTCGTGTGCATGGAAAACCTATAGTGAAATTCATATTAATCATTTGCCACTTCCAAGTAGGAATACTTATGTCTTGAGCTAATCCACCAGTCTTTTGATTTCCAACCTTAACTTGTTGACAATTCCGACACTTAGCCACAAAATTTGCAATGTCTTTGTTCATAGCATTCCACCAATAGACCTCTCTCAAATCTCGATACATCTTCGTAGAACCTGGATGAATAAACCATATAGAACTGTGTACCTCAATCATAATCTGCTCTCTCAAGCCATCAATGTCTAGAACACATAATATTTCTTGGTACTGAAAAACACCATCCCCCCCTCGGGAGAAAACCAACACACTCTTCTTAAGGAATTCTTTCTTTAACTAAAGAAATATGGGATCTTTACCTTGCTTCTCTTTTACTTCCATCACAAGTGAAGACTTCGAACCAATTTGGACTATCACACCACCATTATCTGAATTTGTGAGATGAACTACCGACTGTGAAAATCTATGAACATCCTTCGCAAGCTCCTTCTTACCTTCTTTTACATGAGTAACACTTCTCATGGATAATCTGCTAAGAGCATCAGCAAGAATATTTTCCTTACCTGAATGGTAAAGCATACTCATGTCATAATCCTTCATAAGCTCTACCTATCTCCTCTGTTGAAGATTCAACTCTTTATGAATGAGCACATACTTCAAGCTTTTATAATCTGTTAAAACATCTACATATACATAGAGATAATGATGCTAAATTTTCAAAGCAAACACAACAGCATCTAACTCAAGGTCATGGGTGGGGCAATTCTTCTGATGAGTTTTAAGCTGTCTAAAATAATAAGTGATGACCTTACCATTCTGCATCAATACACAACCAAGACCAATTCTAGAAGCATCGCAATAAACCACAAAACTGTTTGTACCCACTAACAATGTCAAAACTAGAGCTGAAGTCAACCTAGTTTTCAATTCTTAAAAACTCTTCTCACAAGCATCGAACAATAAAAATTTATTATTTTCTATGTTTACTTGGTCAATGGAGCATAAATAGATGAAAACCCCTCTATAATATTTCTATAGTAATCGGTTAACCTAAGAAACTTCTAATATCTGATAGGGCTGTAGGTCTAGACCAATTCTTAACTGCTTTAATTTTTTGAGAATCAACTAGAATACCCTCACTAGAAACAAAATGCCCAAGGAAAGCTACGGATATCAACCAAAACTTCACATACAACTTCTTATCTTTGAGAGTCTAGAGAACAATTTTGAGGTGATTAGTATGATCTTGCTAACTATGGAAGTAGATCATAATATCATTTATGAACATGTAAAGGTACAACTTGAAGGCCCTATTCATGAGATCCATAAAGGTTGCAGGAGCATTGGTTAACCTAAAAAAAATGTCAAAAAACTCATAGTGACCATATCGAGTATGAAAAGCCATCTTCGGAATATCACACTCCCTAACATTCAACTGATGGTAACTGGATCAGAGATTGATTTAAGAAAAATATTTGGCACCCTATAGCTGGTCAAAAAGGTCATCAATTTTGAGAATGGGATATTTTTTCTTAATGGTGACCTTGTTTAACTGTGTTAATTGATGCATATTCTAAGGGAAACATCTTTCTTATGTATGAAGAGAACTGGAGCACCCCATGGAGAAACACTAGGCTTGACTAAATCCTTATCTAGAAGATCTTTCAACTATTATTTTAACTTTTTTCAATTCAGCTGGAGCCATTCTATATGGTGGAATAGAGATAGGCTGGATATCAAGAAGAATGTCTATCCTAAAATCTATCTCCCTATCGGGAGTGACTCTAGGAAGATCATCGAGAAAGACCTTGGGGAATTCATTAACTACGAGGACCGACTGAAGATAAGGGGTATCATTACTGGAATCTTTAATCCAAACTAGATGCTAAATGCAGCCCTTAGAAATCAATTTCATAGCCTTAAGATGAGAGATTAAATGACATTTTGACATCACTAGACTACCTTTCCACTCTAACATAGGTTCATTCAAAAACTAAAATTTCACATTTTGAGTTCTACAATAACTAAAGAATAACATAAGTACAACCAGTCCATGCCTAAAATGACATTAAATTATACATTGTCTTACTCTACTAGATCAGTTGTGGTATCTTTATAAAGAAAGGACATAGTGCAATTTCTATAGATTTATTTAGCTAGAACAGACTCTCCAACTGGAGTGGAAACAGAGAAAGTTCTAAGAGTTGTTTGGGATAATTTTTGAATTTCATAGCAATAAAGTCATGAAAGACAAGGTAGCTCCCAGATTTAACAAATCATAAACATCAAGAGATAAAACTTTCAACATACTGGTAATGATATTGGGGGAACTCTCCTGATCTTGATGGATGGATAAAGTATAGAAGTAGTCCTGACCACTATCGGTACCTGAAGCATTACCTTTTTGTTTGCCATGACCTGTCAGAGCTGATGGAGTAGTTTGGGCTTTATACCCCTATTTCCCTATCTAGTCGAAGGATAATTTTTTACTATATGAACCTACTGTCCGCATCCAAAACATATATCCCTACCATAGATAAAATCACCTGGATGGTGCTTTTCACACTTGTTGCTAAAAAGATGTGAAGATTCTTTTACAACGCTGCCCTAAGGCTGAGGACCTGAAGCTCTGAATCTCTGATCATTCTTGAACCTGGAAGTTGGTACATTTCCCTAAAAATGGGACTGATCTGAAAGAATCATTATGGAATGAAGACTAGTTCCTATTTTCGGCCCTTTGATGATAGTGGTCATGGTTAGCCGTCATGGCTCTCTTACTCTGAAACTCCTCCCCCTTTTTCAATTTGTTGTCTTTGACCAGTTGAATATTAATCATAAGTTGAGATATGTTTTATGTATCCAATCAACGTTATCGCCTTACCTTTATTACTTGAGATTTTGGACAGCCCTAAAGTGAACAAGCTCATCTGAATCGTCATATCGGACACCATATTTGGAGCATAACGAGATAGTTGGGGGAATTTAAGACCATACTCATTTGCACTCATAGAAACCTATTACAAATTTAAGAACCCTCTAACTTTAGCTTCTCTTAACTCTAGGGAAAAGAAACACCCCAAGAATGCATCTTTAAACTCAAACCACTCTACAAGTACCGTATCATCTCCTCGAACATCTTTCCACTACTTATACCATATACCCATGATATCCTTCAAACTGATAAAACAAGCTCAACCTTTTCTGTATCTGTAACATACATAACTCAAAGCATCTTCTGAACCTCATCAATGAATATATGTGGATCCTAAACAAGATTTGACCCTGAGAACTTTGGAGATTTATTCTGAGAAAGTCATGGCTCTTAAAAGCAACTTAAGAACCAGTAATGGCTGGGGCTGGATGGTTAGTCTATGTATCCACTATCTGAGTCAACATCTGAATAGCATTTCTCAAATCAGTATTGTGAATGAGTGGCAAAAAAAAAATAGATTCCTTCTGTGTAAATAATGGCATAGGTGGAGTCTCGATAGTAGCATTCTGACAGGAAGAATAAGCTCTATTCCTGGTCTGAACAGTGCACTGAGGCGGTGCAGGAGTGGATTCAACTCCAGCATTAGCAGTGGCTCTCTGACTGGTGGTTCTCTTTAGAGGAATGATCTTTAACACGCATAAAGCATGGGTTAAAAGAGAAACATAGAGTTACTCTATTGCATGAAATAGATCATGAAAGAAGGGAAATATTCCTAGATGCCCTATACCTTCCTAATTATAAATATGGCATGCTTAACACCCATAAGTAGGACTCTGCTAGACACGACTTCACAGATACCCTAGGACACTTAAACCTATTACTCTTATACTAAGTTTGTCATGACCTGAGTCTACACCCTAGCCATGAGCCATATCTAGCTGCTCATGAGTGGTCCATTGAGACCTTTGGCATAGCATATCTATAGAGTAATAGAATAAATGAAACTAATGCAGAAACACTGACAATTATAGTGGGCTAAATCATGAAAATAATAATCCTTTATCAAGACATAACAAGAATGAATGAAAGAATGTCACTACTAAATATTGTTTGTGTAGTGAAACCTCTACTACTAACATAAACGCTAACTGGGACAAGGCTCCATAACTTTTATTTAATAAAAAGTCTAAGCCAAAATAAAAGAAAACTAAAGACTCTGTAAGCCTCCTGAATGATAGGTGTCACGCCTCGAATTCCCATGGGGCAAACTGGCACCCGAAGCCATCATGGCCCGAAAGAACCAATCTTTATTCATGTACACTCATATGCATGTCTTCGTATGAATATCATTCTATCTCATGTAACTATAAAGTACGAATGGAGAAAGTTATGGCAAACATATGCTCTAGATGAAACTTGACCGTTAGGGCCATCAAGTCAAAATGGACATACATGTCTTTACATCCCTTCATCTGTCCCACAACATCTACGAAGACTCTACAGATACATAGACGTAACCAACCTAAAGTCGGGACAAGTCCCTGCTTTATACAACATTTAATGTACCAAAACAAATGTACATAGTGACTCAAAAAGCCCCGAACCAACTGGAGCTCACCAATGATCTGCAAATGACCCGCAACCTACTGTGGAGGTCTACTAGCACCTGCGCCTATGGTAAGTAAGGTAAGTCCCCCAAGGGACGTCAGTACGAAGAATGTACTGAGTATGTAAGGCTATAAGAAACTGCATTATACAAAAGGACTTCAATGGAATCAAAATATAATAGAATAGACAATATGGATAAACCATCGTTCTATATGTGTGGAACCATGTACATTACATTTGTTACATTCTTTGCCTTTACGTTCATTCATCTTTATCGTTCTACCCATGCTAGGCTTTTCTGTCGACCCTGGGATGAGATTAACCCATGCTAGGTATTTTAGCCCCTGGGATGTGATTAACCCATTCTAGGAGTTTCTGTCGCCCCTGAGATGTTACTGTGATAACCCATGCTAGGATTTTCTGTCGCCCCTGGGATGTTACTATGATATTGGGATCAACCCATGCTAGGTATTTTAACCCCTGGGATACTACCCATGATATTAGGATTGACCTATGCTAGGTCTTTCTTCCACCCCTAGGATGCCACCCAAGAATACTCAAATAATTATACATTACTTCATTTCTTTACTTCTATGAGATTTATACATTAGTAGTCATAACATTCTTGGAACTTTAGAACATTAGTCAATGAATATGAGACATCTGAATCACAATTGGTTCTGTGAGCAATACTATATGACAATACCTTTAGACATTTCAGAATGGAACAAGTACAATGTCAATGTGAACAATATGTGCTGCAGAAGGATACGAAAAAAGTAACCTTACATACCTTATCTTCCTAATATGACTACATAGTCCTATACGTGAATACAATAATCCAGCTCCTTCCTTACATGTTACTCTACAACACAAGGTCATAATGGAGCTCATGTTAACAACTGACTACTTTACAAGTGCATAAGACGACAATGAGTTACATGACTTCCTAATAACATCATTTCACCCTTTACAATACAATTCACTGCTTTACCATACCAACAATACCATAACATTTCACACATTAATCAAGACATCATAAAGCAATAGCATTTCACACCAAGTTGACCCTTTTCGCTTCCTCATTAACACTACGTCACAATTCTTCCATCAAGTCACCTCAATACCTTTCATAAAAACATAATAACAACAAACCATAATTGATATAATCCAACATGCCTCCAAAAAACCCCTTAAATTCATTCAATAGGTATCATAAGTTGATAATTACATCCAAAAAGGGTATAGGGGTCTTCGGGGATCAAAGAGAGACAAAAACATACAAAACAAGATTCTGGGATGACCTGCGAAGACACCTGCACACGCAGGTGGTTGAGTTTTGGCCGCAGGTAACCCTTGTCCCTTTCCAAGGCCACCTGCATTGGCATTTGCGCCCGCAGGTGCCCTGTCTGCGAGGGCGGGTGCCCGTTTCAACCAAAAAGGGCCTCTTTTGGGTCCTTTTTTGTAACAAATGATCCAAGTCCATAAGTAATCTTCTATTTAAATATTTTAGGTCATTTGGATGCCAACAAACCATCATGGTTTCATAACACACATGAACATCACCAAAACCACATTTTCCTTTCAATACACCACTAATTCCATGACCAATTTCATATCAACAATCCCACAAGTTATACACATAAAGAAAGCAAGTTAAGAACATAATCACATCTTATATTTTGATATTTAGTCCATCAAACTCACTTCCTTCAAGACCAAAATTCCATTTTCAAATTTAGAAGACAAAACCCTTTTTCGATTGCAAAAGTAGACAGTTTTACACATAGTGAACTGTCCAACACTTTGCCAACATAACCAACATGATTTATACACCATCTCATGCATATAATATACTAATCCATGAAAATAAACACTTACCAAAGCTTTCAAGAGAGTGATCTTGTCCAAAGGAGTGATGACTTAGGGTTTGTGAGAGATGAGAAATGTTTTGGAAAATTCTAGAAATGGCAAGTGTATTGATATGAATAAAAATCTTATTTTTATAGCCTTATATAGTCCCTAAATTCATCCTTATCCACATTAATGTGTGTTCACTTGGTCAATGCCAAGAATGGGTCATTTTCATTTGGGCTATGCCTTTTTGCTTCAGTTTTGGGCCTCATTTGAGCCCCAAATCACAAGAGTTAATTCAGCCCATCAAATTTAATGCATGATACACCAACTTTCCCATGTTTTAAATAATTCCATAAATATTAAGACAATCAAGTAGAGTCGAAAATGTACGGGGTGTTACAATAGGAGTGCTCACCAATCTGCTGAATGTCAGGTGTTACAAAATGCCTAGCAAAAAATCTTAAGCTCGAGTACCTAGATATAAATCACATGAAAAATATAGTGTAAGACACTTGGTTTGCAATTAAATACATAATATAAACTAAAGAACTAAATATAGAACCATATAGAGGATAGCTCAAACTAGTTTAAAACCTAAGAAGTGAAATCATAAAATATATATCACGCATAAAAGTAGTTAATGGGTATATGAATAGTATTTTCCATAAAGTATAGTCATGTGGAGAGTTTCTTATACCGATAAACCATCATGTGAGCTCATGATGCTCAGTGTCATGCACCCACACCATAAAAAGGTTGTTCTTACCAGCCAATGTGCAGAACCATATACATGAAGATCCTATAATCATGCATGTTGCGTGAAACTTATGGTGGCAACATAGTTATGGAACTTGGGTTATCTAACCCCTTGTTCTCTGGGTGCTAAATAATTTTCACAAAACATACTAGTGCTCATATCATATCATGTGACATATCTATATGTCAAAACTATTCATAAATCATAGTGGACATATCTAGATGTCATAGTGTTCATAAATCTTACTGTTGTGAGCCTAAGCTCCATATCATGTCATAAATCATATGTTGAAAATCATGTATCTAAAAGTATGTGCCTTCAATATAGAGTTCATAGTTTATAAAGAAACCTTAAAGCATGAGTTTTGATTCATAATTAATAATTTAGATAAAATCATAGGTTCATGAGAAAACCATATTCATAGAAATCAGTTAAAGCATGTAAATAACCAAACTTTAGTAAATTGGTCATAAAACCTAGATTTGGATCATAATATCATATATCTTAAAACCACTTAAGTGTGTGGATGAAAGGAATTCATCACTGAAGTCTTGCATACTTTATGAAGACAAACACTTGATGAACGAAACTTGAAGAATCTGCTTGATTGGGAACCCTTGGTTGCTTGATCTTGCTTAGACTTGTTATGGACTTCTTCTAGACTTGATCTTTCTATTTTAAAGTAAGAATATGCCTTAGAATGTCATATATATATATAAGTTTTGGTGACCCAAATATTATGGGAAAGGGTAAAAACATAAATAAAAGTCAAATTTACCCTTAATGAGATATTGCTGAAAAATATTGTATGGGGCACTAAGACTCATGTCACAATTCGTGGTCAGGACTATGACTCGTACTCTAGTTTTTGGTCACTGGAAGTTTTCAACTCTTGGAGACACTCAGTACGACCCGTACTATGACTAATGGTTTTAAGGGGACTTTGTCAGGCCTCTAAACTCAGTCCATGAGCCAAGGTACGACCCATACCCTACCTTATAAATCATACTATGAGTCGTACATTTGGGGACTTCATGTCTCAAACTTTGATCTTACATACTAAATATTGAGTATTCATAGGTCCAGATTCTAAGGTGTTACAAAAGCATAGGCTGCAGTAAATAAGAAGGAGGGGGTTCCATACCACTGACCAAATAGTGAATAGTTTGAGTTGTGGATATTAGTTGTGTCACCTAGGTTGTAGTTTGGTTCCTAGATAAGACAAACTCTACCATTTATAGCCCATTGATGGTTTGTAAGACTCCCAACCAGGTAACATGTTTGTTAGCACCTCTGAAGCTTTATAACCTTTTAACTTTAGTCTCTAGTAAAGCAAAAGGTTTAATTTATTTATTGTTCATAAACTACTTCAATTTTTTTTTTAATTGCCACTTATTCACGCTTCACATATTCCATATGAGCATTTTTATTAGATTAAATGTGAAGCCTCTCCCCTGTCACAAGGACTTATCACTGATCTATTAGTTCCTCTCTTATGAATATCAAATCTTATTTTAACTTGTACATAAAAAAATATAGGTAAATCGGATAGCATAAAATACCTCAAATTTGTATCAAATAAGGTGTGTTTTCTTGTATTTATCTTCCCTATTTCACGCTAAAAGCATGGTACGTAGAATTGAATGTATCATTTTAGATTTTGCAAAATTACAAAGTTTGTGGATTCTTGAGTATGAGTTGATTGGTATAATTTTCTTGATTTGGTTAAATAAATAGTTCTAAATATTTTTAATGATAATATTATGGACTAAATTTTAATCTTGATTTTGTGAGTTTGTAAAGCCTTGAAATTTTGCTCATTTTTGTAGTATTTGATAGCTATTATGTTCATATGAATTAAAATGTGATATTTGTGATAAATTTAAGCCTCATAAATGTAGATTGGAATTATCATGAGGAAATTTATAAATTGATAGAAATTAGATTGAAAATGTAGACCTTTTCATATGAACTTTTAAATTAGGACTTTGATGCTTGCAAATAGGTGATGAAATCATCCCAAATTATAGTCATGTACGTTACGTGTCCTATTATCATTAATGACAATCGTCTTAAGGATACTTTAGTCAACTTGGTAAACTTTAAGGGACTAAAATAGTGTAAGTATGGGGTGGTCCATGTAGAAAAGAACTTTGTGGGAAATATTAGTAGGATGCTATTGGATTTTATATGATGTATGTGAGGAAGTCTGAGTACCCGTGCTAGAAAAATAAGTGTGGAGTATCAAATTGTTATTTGCTTAACTTGCTAGCTTCATTTGTGTGGTTACTAATTCTTGATTTATTTAGGTAGAATGGAACATACACGCAAAAATAAAGAAAAAGGGATCGCACAAGTCAAGCATTTTAAAATGCAGATTTTGCCCATGTTTTTTAAAGATCTCCCTGGGAGCTCTATAGAGATCTTGAGGCTCCTCAGCAAGCAAATAGAGCTCACCCTACAAGCTGCCAAGAACATGGCCAAAATTCTGCCCTTTTCCAAACCTATATTTACTGCTTTCTTTTATTTTAATTTTTATTATTATTATTATTTTTATTGTTTGTTTTGTTTTTTCAAGAAAGATAAGAATAGGATCAAATCCATTGGAAGTTTGCAAAAGCTAGAAGACTGGTTGGAACTAAGTGTTGTTCCCACATGAAGGATCATGTTTGGGAGTAACATCTAAGATAAGTCTGATTATCCCATGACATGAGCTGCTAATGCATCGACCTATGGCTATCATAGGAGTTTCCTTTACCCTTGTATTAATTGGTTTTTGGCAATGAGAATAGTGTCAACTTTTAAATGTAGGGTGGGGAAATTACTTGGAAGCTTTTATATTTTTGTTCTACTTTATTAGTGTGTCTTGCTAGCAGTTAGTGTTTCTAGTACACCCTTGAGCGTTGTTTTTGGTTCTTTTACCAAGGAAATCCTTTGAATTGTATGTCTTAGTATTTTTATAGTTCTTAGTCTTATATTTTTAGTTTATATTATTTTATTTTTATGAATAAAAACAGAAGAGTAACCCAAACGCCTTAAATAAGCGAGGTACTTTGTTTAGATATAATAAGACAATGTTAGGTAACTCTCTTAAAAATAGTATGTATAAGAAAGTAGATACATTCGAGTTAAGACGTAACTCTCTTAAAAACAGTATGCATAAGAAGGCAGATACATTTGAGTTAAGACACATGCTTTAAGATTGACTCTAAACAAATAAAAAGGGCTTAAAAATATTTTCATTGAATTAAATTTTATTGTTAGGTATAGAGTTGATAGTGAGTGAATTAAATTGTATCGTTAGGTGTAGAGTTGATAATGAAAGGTATTTGCATGTTTAAAATGTCTTAGTGATCTAGTAACAAGTAACCTATTGAACTTTCATGGTGAACTGGAGTCTAAGCTTAAACTATTTAGTGGTTGTTTGAGGATGAATAAAGGTTAAAGTGTGGGATTGTGATGTGAGTCTGAGATACACTCTTTTTCACTACTTTTACTCACATCTAAGCTTTGTTTTGAAGATAATTTAGCTTAATATTGATAGTTTATGCTTGATTTCATGATATATCCCTTGCAGAAGGTGTTTTGAGCAATTTAGGTGAAAGAAGACAAAATAGGACTAAAAGGTTCATTCCCCAACTTAGGGACACAACTGGCACCTAATGCCAACTTAGGCCTGAGCCGACCCTTACTGGACAACTATGCTACTAGCATAAGACTAGCTAAAATTAAGAAAACAAATGAGTATATCTGTATAGCCCTGAAGGCAACTGTATACCTGTATAGCCCTAACGGTAACTGTGTATCTGTATTAACCCAAGGGCAATGTATATCTATATATACCTTGAGGAAACAATATATATGTATATCCAAGAAGATAAATGTATATCTGTATATCCCTAAAGGTAACTGCATATCTTTATATCCCTGAAGGCAACTATATATCTACATAGCACCGAAGGAAACTTTATATTTGTATAGTCCGAAGGCAACTATATATCTATAGAGCCCCAAATAAAACTATATATTTGTAGTGCCCTGAAAGCAACTGTATATTTGTATAGCCCCAAAGGTAAATTTATATTTGTATATAAGCTCACAAGGCACCTATATCTATATATGTATCTGTATTCGAGAATATAAGACTCTTGTATCTGTATCAGTCTAGCTCGTAGGGTCTGTGTCTGTCTAACTTGTAGGCTCTAAATAATTTCTTAGTCTAAAGGTTCAGAGTAACTAATGCATCTGAAGTCTCTAAGTAACTTAATAGCTCGAAGGCTCTGAATAGGTGACTAGCCCGATGGATTTGAAAAGCTCAAGAATACAAGGCTCGTTGTTTATGCAGTAGCCAATACAATGTCATCGAAGACAAACTAACAAGTAATATAGCACAAAGAAAGACAAACGGTCATGTACTATATGCGACCTATGACAAAGTCTAAGCCATGTCTAGAGCTCGGTTGCTAGCAAAGGAATAAGATTTGTAGAAAGGATGTAGTAATCTACTCAAGTATCCCACATGAAGAACTATGGCTATAAGTCATTCATCGGTAGTAAGCTATACTTATCACACTTTGAGCTATAAAGGAACATGTCAAGAAAAAGGATGGCCTTATTATACCTTTCTATTAATTCCAAGCATTCTATACAACCTCTACTCATACAGTGGTACAAATTACAACAAGATAAACTTCTATACCTACTTACTTCGGGTTTCCCAAATAGCTCGCCTCGTAATAACTGCTTCCCAAGGAAAATTTCTAACTTTGTAGCTTCTGCTATTTTTAGCACTTACATTGACATTGTCTTATATCTAAACCCTCGAGGTTCTTGATTTTAGCCTTTGATCGCACATGAACTACCCTTTTGACTAGATTTTATACATTTTGTATTTATTTGATTAGGCATGACATCAATGCTAACTGAGTATACGTTCCTGACAAGGGATAACTATTTCAAAATAGGCCAAAAGAACTAATTTATAAGCTCTACGAGAAATTCTTCCATAGCACAGTAGATTTAGAACTTATGAACTATAGAATCATGCCAAAAAGAACAAGAATAACCTTAACATACCTTATTTTGGGACTTTCTCTCCTGCCATCGATGTTCGTAAAAGAAAATTTATATCTATATCATAATAGCATATATGACAGTACAAATAGCTAACCAAGAGAACCCTGATATCGGTAACATAATAATAAATCACGAGCGACAAGCTCAAAAAATATGATAAATAAATGGTGTATCTCCACACCTTTCTCTTCACCACTTTCCCAAAATTATCCCATGACCTTTGTATGAGGTCAAGCTTATTAAGTTCATCCTTTCTTCACAATATACATCCCCTTACATAGCCCAAATAATTATATAAACTTGAACTCTTGATTTCTAAATACCATCTTATGAGTTCTTTTCATAAAAATTAACTAGAACGTCGACATAATCTCATGTACGAAACAACCAAATTTTACTCCATGCGAACCCTAGGTTGCATTCTACCATGAAGGTCGCCCAGGCCACCAGCCAGCCACCAGTGGTTGGGCAGTCATCTCTTACAGAATTCCCTCATCTAAATGATTCTCCTACTCAATTACCCACTTCCTCCCCATCACTGTCTACTGAGATTGATTCAAATAATAAACCTTTGGATTATGGAAAGGTTTTAAATGAACATGCTCTCAATTCAAAATTCACTTTGCCTAAGGATATTGAACCAATTCCTTTGAAACCAATTTAATATGAAAATGGAGTGCCCACATTGGAATGGACTGAAGCCGATGTCACAAGGATGAACAAACTTGAATTTTTACAATATGCAATAGTGGGCAATTTCGTTCAAGGGTGGCCTAATTTGGACAACCTAAGGAAAAACCTTCCTAGGCAGTGTTGCATTAAAGGTGACTGTAAGATTGGTTTATTGAGATATAGACATATATTTATAAGGTGTGCATTGTTGGAGGATTTTATTAATATCTTATCTAAGAATGTGTATTACGTCACAAATAAACATGATGTGTTTCCCAAATCTTTTACCCACATATTTTGTTAAGGAGTCTTTGTTTTCTTGGCATCGGCTGTTGGGAAGACCCTTCACCTGGATATGGCTACTATTCATAAAACTAGGCCCAACTGCCCAAAGATGAAGGTTCAAGTGGACCTTGCTGCAGATTTGCCTAAGTTCATACATATCGTCATAGTATATGAATCTACTGGAGAAAAATGTATGACCAATGTAAGGATACAATATGATGCTTTGCCAAAATATTGTAAGACATGTAAGTTACAAGGACACACTATAGAGGGGTGCAGGAAATTGAACCCCAACTTGAGAAATTATTACAAAAAAGATGAGGAGGAAAAAGAAAATGAAGTGACAGGAAATGCTACTGCTACAGTTGCTCCAGCAATTGCAAACTCCAATATGTATCCTTAAAGAACTCTCTCAAGTGGCAAAGTGGTTGGGGACCCGGATGCCTGGGCTTTGGTTGAAAGTAGAAAACCTGCAAATAAGAAGAAAAAGGTTAATAAAGTTGCCAATACTTCAACAAAAAAAAGAATGACCACTTCAAAGAAGTTTAATTCATTATAGGATGGGGAAAAAGAAGTTGATGAGGAGATTAGACAGAATCAACCTAAGGTGGGTAACACTTCCATCATAGAGAAACAACAAAAGAGCAACACCAAGAACTGGGTCTAAAAAGTCTTTCATAGTCCCAAGTGGGGAGACAGAGTAGAGAAAGGATTGGTATAGCAAAAGGAACATGAGTTTATGCAACATCTGGAGAATGACATATTGAAGATTTATCAAAAAGTCCAACAAAAAGAAGGGAGCAGAGTTGTAAGTGGTGAAACAAAAAAATACCATGATAAGACCCTTAAATATGTCAGCAGCAAAGGGAATCAGCAGCAGCAACATAATGGGATAGTAGAACCTCAAGATAATGCTGAAATAACACATTCACAGTTAACATATGTGCAACCAGACCTGTAAATTCAAAAATAGGGTAGTGACGAGGGGAAGTAAAAAGTTACAAAGGTAGGTGGGATGGAGGTTACTGAATCTCAAGTTTAGGCTTTATCAGCAGTCACATATCACCAACCATTGCAGATAGACATTTCCAGAGTTGATAAGTTGATTGAATCAAATCAGGTGCCCATTACATAGTAAATTACATATAACAAAGAGGTCTCTGATGGTATGGAGTTGAGTATGAGTGTGTAAAAAGAGCATGCTTTGATCTCAAGTAGGCAGGAATCACCAAATAAAATCCTGCATGATTTGGTTTTAAATAAAATGTTTTAAACAGTAGCAACTAGTCTATGACCAACAACACAATTGAAAGGCAAGAAAACAAGGAAAAAAACAGATAACAGTAGGCCCACTAGGGTGGTGGCTAAAAGGGGGAGAAAGCAGTTTCCAAATAAATTGTAAAACACTTTTCTGGTATATAAGGTCTGTGAGAAATGAACATGTTTTTCACAGAGTTCAAATGTTACACAGACATCACAAGTTTTTTTATATAGCATTGATGGAGCTTTTTCAAGAGCCTTGTCAAATTCAAAAATACAAAAGGAGGTTAGGAATGTAATATACCAACTACAACCAGAATGGAAAATTTTGGATTTTTGTTCAAAATGATACCTAAGTTATTGTATTAACTAACTCTGAACAACAATTCACCACTCAACTAAAATTCTTGGATGGGAGGACTATTGTTGCTACTGCAGTTTATGCAAAATGTGATGATGAGAAGAGACAAATCTATGGAATGATATCTATCTGCTGAGTCACAATTTGAATGTACCATGGGTGATTGGAGGGGATTTTAATGTTATTTTACATGAGGAGGAAAATATTAGAGGTTTACCTGCATACCCACAAGAATATGAAGATTTTTCTTTTTGTGTGGATTTTTGTGAGCTACTTGATACCAAGTTTAAAGGAATCCCTTTCACTTGGTGTTATGGGAGAGCTGCTGAAGGTTGTATATTTAAAAGGCTTGATAGGGTTTTGATAAATAAAGAATGGTTGGGTTTATTTATTAATTTGGAGGTGGAGCACTTAGCCAGAACAGGGTCTGATCATGCCCCTTTGCTGTTACAGTATGGAGGACAAGTTGCTCATACAATAAAACCTTTCAAGTTTTTGAAATTTTGGGTAGAAGCTGATGATTTTCAGGATGTGGTAAAGAAAAATTGAAAGCTTAATGGTTCAGAAGACATCTTTATTAGTTTTATGAAAAATACAAAGTTGGCTCTATCAAAATGGAGTAAAGAAAGGTTTACTGACATCTTCAAGCAATTAATTATCAGGGAGGAAATTGTGAGCATAAAAGAAGATTTTTTTTTAAAGAGTTTCCATCTCCAGAGAATAGGATGGTGTCGCAGCAGGCACAAACTGAACTAAAGAAGTACTTACATTATGAGAAAGAGTACCGGAGACAAAAAAAACATGAATTTAATGGTTTACTAAGGGGAAAGGAACACTAAGTTTATTCACAACTTAGTAAGTGGGAGAAGGAAGAGGTAAAGCATTAATAGAATAGGAAAACCAGATGAACGATGGGTTGAAGGGCAGGAAGAAGTGGTTGTTGAAGCTATTGATTTCTTTCAAGATCAATTCACTACTGAGGCTCAAAATATGGAATTAATTTTACTCAAAGAGGTTCCTGCCATTATTACGAAAGATGATAATCAATTTCTGAATAATATGCCAACAGAAGATGAAATCAAAATAGTAGTTTTTGGGTTGAATGGTGATAGTGATAGTGAACCAGATGGATTCAAAGGGAAATTTTACCAGACATGTTGAAGCATAATGGGAGCAAATATTGTAGAGGTGGTGAAATTTTTTTTTGCAGGTTGTACTTTGCCTAAATCAATTACACATACTAATTAGGTCTTATTGCCCAAAAAAAGAGAATGTGCTTACTTTATATAATTTAAGACAAATTAGTTTGAGTAATTTTGAACAAAGTAATATTCAGAGTGATACATGATAGATGGGAGGTGATACTGCCTAGACTTATCTCTCAGAATCATTTAGGGTTTGTGAAGGGCAGAAGCATTACTAAAAATGTGTTTCTGGCCCAAGAGATCATTTGTGACATTAGAAAGAAAGGAAAGCCTTATAATGTGGTTATAAAGTTAGATATGTCAAAGGCTTATGATAGAGTGGACTGGAACTTTCTGATCATAGTTTTAGAAACTATGGGTTTTGACTCTATGATGGTGGACAAGATTTGGAGACTAGTGGCCAACAATTGGTTCACAGTGTTTATTACTGGACAAACACATGGATTTTTTAACTCAACTAGAGGAGTAAAGAAAAAAAAATCCCATGTCCCCTACTTTATTCATCCTTGCTACTGAGGTACTCTCTAAAGCTTTAAATAAGTTGTTTTTAAACAAGGAATTTAAAGGTATTGGGATGCCTAAATAGAGTGATAGCATCAATCATTTAGCTTATGCTAATGATAATATCATTTTTTTATGCTGCTGATAAGAAGACTTTGGAATTAGTGGTGAATACTCTAAATGAGTACGAAATACAGTCTGGTCAAAAGATAAACAAAGAGAACACAATTGTGCAAATGATTGAGGATGTTACTGGTTTTAGTAAAGTGAAATTTCCTATAATTTATCTTGGGTGTCCAATTAGACATGCCAAGAAAAGGAAAATTCACTTTGCAGAGTTGATAAAAAAAGTGTAGAATAAGGTTCAGGCTTAGAAAGGTAAACTGTTATCTTTTGGTGGGAAATATGTGTTGATTAATAATGTTTTGCAAAGCATTCCCATCTACTTAATATCTATTATTGTTCCTCCTAAGTGAGTAATACATGATGTGAATAGAGTGTTTGCAAGGTTCTTATGGAATTTTAAAGATGAAGGGAGGAATATACATTAGGTAGCTTGGTCTGAGGTCTGTTTTCCTAAGACCGTAGGTGGTTTAGGATTCAGGTCTTTATTTGATGTCTCTAAAGCCCTATTTTCTAAGTTGTGGTGGAACTTCAGGACAAAAGAGTCTTTATAGGCCAATTTCATGTAGACTAAATATTGTATGAGCCATAGGCCTCAACTAGTAGAGGGGAAGGAAGGTTTACAAAATTGGAAATACATGCTTGAAGCAAGAGATTCCTTTGATTGAGAAATCTTGTGGGAACCAGAGTGATAATGCTAGCACATGGTATGATAATTGTATTCAACTAGGGGCTTTGTATTATGTGTTACCTATTATTAATGAAGTGTGGGGTGGTATTGAAGAGGTCAACAACTGATGTTGGAGAATAGTTGGAATGTACCTTTGCTGCAGTAGTTAATGCCTAATGATATCTACTCCCATATATATGATAATTTAAAAGTAGACACTGAACCAGAAGAATGGGATAAAGCATGGTGGATATTGTCAAGTTATGGAAGTTTTACTGTGGCAAGTGCATGGAATTTAGTGAGGGAAGAAAAAGTGAAACATGAATCTTTCACTAACATTTGGGTTAAGATAGCTTTTATGATATGGAGGGTGTGCAAGAAGAGAATTTCTATTGGGGAGATGTTAATGCAAATGAAGGTGGTAGAGAATACATTATGTTACTGTTGCAGCAACTCAGAGATAAAAACCTTCGAACATCTTTTTTGTGACTGTCCAAACACTAAAAAGGTGTGGAAATGTCTTGCAAATTCAGCTGGTATTGTTGGTCCCTTTGTACAATTGAGAAACATTATTCTTAAGTGGTGACAGGCTGATTGTGCTCCAAAACTAAAGACTATTTTCAAAATTATATCAGCCATGGTGATATGGCATGTGTGGAAAAGAAGGAATGTGATTTATCATGGTGGGAAGATGTCTCTTCAATGCTTAATTTTGAACTTAATAGGAACATCCATATATTTTCTATTACTACATACCCCTGGCTAAGAAACATTCATGTCGATTAGCCTATGTTGATCTAGTTCTTTGAGGAATACATTCCATTGCAGATTACTAAAGTGGCCAGATGGAACATACCAAATAGAGGGTGCTTTAAATGTAATTCGGATGGATCATTTAAAGGCAATCCTTGTAACACCCCGTATATTTTCAAACCTATTTGATTACCGTAACATTTATGGAATTATTTAAACTAGAGATGATTGGTGTATTATGCATTAGTTTTGTTGGGCTGAATTACTATATGCTAATGGGCTCAATAAAGGCCCAAAATTAAGCAAAAGGCATGGCCCAAATGGAAAAAAATGACCCATTCTACAAGATTGACCAAGTAAGCACATTTAATGTTTGGCTAAGGATGACCTTGAGGGACTATATAAGGGTGAAAAATCAGATTTTTATTCACCAAGACACACATGCCAATTCTAGAATTTTCCAAGATATTTCTCTTCTCTCACAAACCCTAAGCTACTAATACCTTTTGGACAAGATCATCATGATAGGGTGTATAAATCATGTTGGTTATGTTGGCAAAGTGTTGAGCAGTTCACCATGTGTGAAACAGTCTACTTTTGCTTAATCAGTAAAGGGTTTTGCCTTATAAACTTGAAAGTGGAGTTGTGGTCTTGAAGGAAGTGAACTTGATGGATTAAATGTAAATATTTAAGATATGCTTATGTCCTTAACTTTCTTTCTCTATGTGTATAACTTGTGGGATTGTTGTTATGAAATTGTGCATGTAACCAGTGGCATATTGAAAGGAGAAAATAGTTTTGGCGATGCTCATGCTCATTTTGAAACTATGGTTGATCATTAGCATCAAAGTTTACCTAAATTATGAAAATAGAAGCTTACTTATAGACATGGACCATTTATTACAAAAAAAGGACCCAAAAGAGACACATTTTGGCCAAATCGGGCATCCGCCCTTGCAGATGCCAACGTAGGTGGCCCTAGACAGGGCCAGCGTGTGGGAGCAGGTGGCTCCACAGGTCATTCCAGAATTCCGTTTTGTTTATTTTTGCTTCTCTTTGACCTCCCAATGCCCCTATACCCTTCTTGGATGCAATTATCAACTTATGGTACCTTTTGAATAGCTTTAAGGGGTCGTTCAGAGGCATGTTGGATTATATCAATTATGGATTGTTGTTAATGTGTTATTTTGAAAGGTATTTAAGTGAATTGATGGTGTAAATGTGACGTGGTGTTGAAGGGGAAGTGTAAAATATAAACTTGGTGTGAAATGCTATCGGTTTATGATATCTTGGTTAATGTGTGGAATTTTTTGGTGTTGTTGGTATAGTAATGCAGTGAATTGTATTGTAGAAGAATGAAATGATGTTATATGGCAGTCACGTAGCTCATTGTCGACTTATGCACTAGTAATGTAGTTAGTTGTTAACGTGAGCTCTGTTATGTACTTGTGTTGTAGAGTAACACGTAAGGAAGGAGTTGAATTGTTGTATTCACATACTTGATTGTTGTATTCATATTGGGAATATAAGGTATGTAAGGTTACTCTTTCCGTATCCTTGGCAGCACCTATTGTTCTCATTGTTACCTACTTGTTTCCATTTTGAAATGTTTCAAAGTATCTCATTTCAGGTTTGACGTATTTTGTTATTCACATGTCTCTTATTTATTGACTAATGTTCCAAATCTCCAATAATGTTATAACCACCAAAGTATCAATATCACAAAAGAAAGGAAAGAAGTAATGCATAGTTGTTTCTTTGAGACCGGGTGGTAGCTCAAAGGGGTAAAATCCTAGCTAGAGATGATCCCGATTGGTTATTGATTTACAGGTGGTAGCTCAAAGGGGCGAAAGCCTAGCTAGAGACGATCCCGATTGGTTATTGATTTATGGGTGGTAGCTCAAAGGGGCATAAGCCTAGCTAGAGACGATCCCAATGTTATGTTATGTTATGTATGTTATGTTATGACCCACTGATCAGTTGGGGCCCGGGCACAATAAGATATGATGATAATGATATGAACGTAAAAGCAAAAGAAAGAAAAGAAAGTAATGTACATAGTTCCACACATACTGAATGGTGATTTATCTATATTGTTTATTCACTTATTTTTGATTCCATTGAAGTACTTATGTGTCATGCAATTTATCATAGCCTTACATACTCAGTACATTCATTCGTACTGACGTCCTTTGGGGGACATACCTTACTTGCTATAGGCACAGCTGTTAGTATACCTCTACAGTAGGATACGGGTCATCTGCAGACTGTTGGTGAGCTCCAGTTTGATTCGAGGCTTTTCGAGTCACAAGTGTACATTTGTTTTGGTACTATGTAAATGTTGTGTAAAGCAGGGACTTGTCCCGATGTTAGGTTGGTTATGTATCTGTTAGAGGCTTTGCAGACGTTGTGGGACAAATGAAGGAATGTAAGGAATATATGTTTTTGACGTGGTGGCCTTAACGGCCAAGTTTCATATCTATTGAATGTTTCTCTATGACTTTCGTCATTGCTATCTTGCATCTATATGTGATAGAGTGTTGTTCATTTAGTGACACACATATGAATGTACATGGACGTAGGTTGGTTCTCTCGGGGCCTTAACGGCTTTGGGTGCCAGTCCGCCTCAACGGGATTTGAGGCGTGACAATCCTGGACCTATATCCAGTGCTTTCTGCATAAGAAATAATGAGGGTGATTTGGTGTGCTGAAACAAGGTTGGTTGGTGACGGAACTGTAACACCTCATACCTTCCCAACCCTATGTGAGGACGTTGAACATTGGTTACTTAGGTGTTGAGATGCCATGAGTATATAATTTGTAATGTTAGTGATGGGAAAATTAAAATTTTGCCTTGTACATGTGATTAAACTTGCATAGGAGGTGTTTTGCGATTTTCATGGAGAATTTGTGGGGGTCAAAATGAGGCTAATAGGACCTCCAAACAAAGGATATTAAGGGTAAGAAGTATGTTAAAGAATAAGACTTGAAGTATCTAACCAAACCCGCGAAGAAAAGTCAAAAAATGAAATTTTTGAAAATTTTAAGGCCCAGGCGTGCCAGAGGGCATGCCAGTCCGCTCTAGGCCAAATTTTTGTGCCCAGAGGCAGCAAGCTGGCGCGTCCAAGAGAGTGCCAGGGTGGTTTTGCCCATTTTTCGAAAGTTGGAAATTTTCTAAGTCCCAAGGGTGTCAGGGACGTATCGAGTTGATTTTTGCCACGATTCTTCTACAACCATGAGAATATACATGAAATGAGTGAAATATTATATTGTTATGATAAAATTACTCGTGAACTGATTTGGCATCAAAATGATGATTTCACCCTTTGGGTCAAAATAGGTCATACGTGGCTAGAATCGCTTGTTTTTGGGATTGAGGCTACGAATATAAATCCCGTGAGTGGGAATATCATTGTAACGCGTATATGATGGATTACACATTGATATTAGTGAGTTAAGATGATATGGGTTATTGGGCCTAATTTGAGACCAAAAAAAGCAAAAAACATGAAAGGCCCAATGGGTCAAAATGACCCATTCTTGCCTTGACTTGTCAATGATGGACTTAATGGCTAAGGATGAATTTAAGAGGTTATAAAAGGTATCCAAAAATCAGATTTTTAATCTCAAAGGAGCACATGCCATTCTAGACATTTCTACAATATTTCCACAAGACCTTTCTCAAGTTCTTCAAACCCTAAGGCATTTTTGGACAAGATCATCATCTTCCAAGCTTAGGTAAGTGATTATTATTGTAATTTAACATATTATAAGCATGAAAGATTATGTAAATCATGTTGGTTATGCTTGGAAGTGTTGGACATGGCACTTTTGGTTTTTGTTAAAAAGATGTGTTATCCATGGGATTGTAACTTGAGTTATGACTTGTGATTTTGATGAAAAAGCATGGTATGGATACATATCAACATGTATGGTGTTATTATGGTCCTAAACTTGTTATTTTTTCTATAAGTGTAAATTATGGGATTTTGGCCGATTTGTTGTTGTGAGGTGTATTGAAGTAATTTAATGGAATAATTGTGATATGGTGTTTGTGAGAAAGTGTAAAGGAGAAACTTTGTGATGAAATGCTATTGGTATGTGATGTTGTGGTCAATGTATAAAATGTTATGGTATTGTTGGCATGAAAAGGGCCATGAATGGTATTGTAAACTGTGAATAGGGGACTCATGTAACCTACGGTTGTCTTATACACTTGGAATGTAGCTTGTGGTCAATGTATGGCATGAATGGGGAATTGTTGGTATGTCAATGCCGTAAATGGTATTGTAGAGAAGGAAATGAAATTTTAAAGATAAACATGTAACTCATTGTTGTCATATGCATTTGTAAGGAAGTTGGTGGTTAATGTTGGTTCCGTTATGTACTTGTGATATAGAGTGAAACGTAAGGAAGGAGCGGAATTATTGTGCTCACATATTGGATTGTGTACTTACATTGGGACGATAAGGTATGTAAGGTTACTCTGTCCATATCCTTCTGCAGCACATAATGTTCATAATGACATTATACTTGTCCTATTCCGAAATATGCTAAGGTATCTCATTCAGATTTGATATATATTGTTATCCACACGTTTCTTATTTATTGACCGATTGGCATTCATATGTCTCTTATCCATGGACTGAAATTCCTAAAGCTCTCATAAGGTTGTTGGAACTGCTAAAAGAAACTATTTCAAGGAAAGTGACGACGTAAGAAGAATCTATTCATTCCTAGGTCACGTATCTCTCATTCATTAGTTGTTGTTGTTCATGAGTTACCTAATTACGGAATGGTTCCAATAGTGTTATGTTTCTCACAATGTTTATTAACATTTCTCTCACTCATTGGTTAATGATCCAAAGCTTCAAGTAAAGTTATCATAACGTTGAAATTTCTAAAAGAACTATCCCAAAGAGAGTAAGATGTAAGAAGAATCTATTTATTCTTGAAAAACATTTTTCCAATCATGTCATGTTCCAAAGTCTAATAATATTATGAGTATGTTGGTACCACTCTCTCCCAAGTGTAAAGGTATTAATCTCATAAGATATCATACGAATAATGAAGAGGTAATGTGCGAGTTAATATATCTACCCCTCACAATTAACGGTGTCACTCTCTTGAAAGTAAGGAAGTGAAGTAAGGCATAGATGTGTGTTTCCAATATTTTCATGATCCCCAATGTATCAATCTCATGAAGTAGAGGAGTGAAGTAATATATATAAGTGTGTTCTTCAATTAATGTCATGATCACTAATGTATCACTCTCATAACAATATCAAGGAAATAAGATTGTAAAGAAGTAATGCACAAATGGTTAGTTTATGTTACGTTTCATTGAGAATGGATCACAATCTAAAGGGTATAAGTTCAAGATGGAATAATCCCAATATTATGCTATGTTAGTTATTATAGCCCACCAAAGGTGGAGGTCCGGTATCATACTTATATATTATAGCCCACCAAAGGTGGAGGCCCGACACTATATACATATATATTATAGCCCACCAAAGGTGGAGGCCCGATACTATATACATATACATTATAGCCCACCAAAGGTGGAGGCCCGGTACTATATACTTATTTATTATAGCCCACCAAAGGTGGAGGCCCGGTATTATGTACTTACTTATAAGGTGATGATCCGTAAGGTAGTATGAATCACTAACTAGTTGAGTGAACAATAAGAAAGATAGTTGTAAAAGAGATGAGACTATATCCCTTGCATGAATGTATAAATATGGAGGTTATGATAAGGATGATGTTGATGCGACTGAATGACCAAGTAATGAAATAATAGAAGTAATGAACATGGTTCCACGTATTCAGGACGGAGGTATATCCATATTGATTGTTCCCTTACACTTAATTTCTTGGAAGTACTAATGTATTATTATAGTTTCATATGGCCTTACATACTCAGTACTTTATTCGTACTGACCCCTCTTGGGGGATTTACCTTACATGCTGCAGGCACAGGTGTTAGTAGATCTCCGCAGATCGTTGGTGAGCTCCAGTTGCTTCGGGGCCTCCCAAGTCACATGTGTACATTAGGTTTTGGCATTTTGTAAATATTGTATAGACATGGTCATGTATCTATTAGAGGCTTTGTAGACATATAGGGGGAGGTGGAAGTTGAATGTAAGATGTGTACGTTCATTTTGACGAAATGGCCCTAACGGCCAAGTTTCATATATTGCATATGTTGCCATGACTTCCACTATTGATATTTAATTACATGAGATAAAATGATATTCATACGCGAACATACATATGAGAGTACATGAGTAAAGATTGGTTCTCTCGGGCCTTATCGGCTTCGGGTACCAGTCCGGCCCGAATGGGATTCGGGTTGTGACAGGAACATTCCTAGAAGCTGAAGTAATTGATGTGAGAAGTGCCTTAGAATACAGTATTGCTAACAATTTCATCCCCACTATACTAGAAACTAATTCACCTATCTTGAAAAAGGTGTTGGATAACGCTTGGGAAGTCACTTGGAATATATCAATGAAGGTGACGAGGAAAATGCTATATGAAGGAGTTTTCCAGGGATGGTGAAGATGGCTCATATTCTAAAAGAATGGAACAACTTGGAAGATTTTTTTGGTAACCAAATTTTTTTGTTTGCAGGTACAAGATCTATTATTTACTCTAATTTTCAGGAGGTACCAAATGCAAGAAAGGTAATAATCAACATAGACAAGAATCAAATCCCATACTTGCGCATAAGGAAACACTAGAACAAGCAATTTTAGTTAAGACAATAGGCATCTAAAGACAACACTCAAGGAGATCGATGACTGATAGAGTAAAGAGTAAAGTGGCATACCAGTAATTTGAGCAACAAGGAGTTTGAGAGCTAATAGATCTAGTCCTTGAACAGTGGTATTAGCTTCTCTCGGAGCTCAATCTATTCAGTGACAATACTAATCAGTTTTTGACTACATAAAAGTGATATGAAGGAGATGTAAATCTGAGCTCACCTATGACTTAGATCGACATGGTTGATGGGAACAACGCTGAAGTAGTCTTCATTAAGCTAGATTCATGGCACTTGTGAGAGTTTTAAGTGCTCTAAGTGACATCTACTAGTGCTTACTTCATCCTCTGCCATGGAGGCTAATAGTTGGAGGGTGGTCTAGATGATCTTTTCCTTTTTCCTAGTCACTATTTCACTTAACCCTCATCGAAATCCATCAGCCATCGGAGGAGATATCGGTGAAGATGATAAGAGTGGAGTAGTGACTTTCCACCTACTTTCCTTTTTCTTGTTTCTAGATATTTCTTTCTATGTACATACTTAGCTATTTTTGTTTTTTGTTTCTTTCAGGTTTGGGCCACTTTTGGGTCCAAACTATTTTTGTTTCTAATAAAAGGCCAATGCTGGGCTAGATTGAATTAAAAAAAAATCTCATGTATGAGAATCGTAAAAGGTTCATACCTTAAATATTTCCCAGGCTAACACTGACACTACATGTCACGCCCCGAATCCCATCGGGACGGATTGGCACTCGTAGCCGACAAGGCCCGAGAGAACCAAGCTTTGCTTCTATTCAATCATATGCATGCCATAAGAAACCCATGATCACATAAGAGCTTTAAATACCAACAACGAAATACATGAAACATGTGATATATATATACATATGCGAAACTTGGTCGTTGAGGCCATTAAGTCAATACGTCGTGTACCATCTTACATCCATATACCCACATACGTCTACAAAAGCCTCTAACAGATGCCTTGACCAAAATAAACTAAAATTCGGGATAAGTCACCGCTTTATACAACATGTCCAACACCAAAACATATGTACAACTGTGACTCGGAGAAGCCCCGAACTAACTGGAGCTCACCAATGATCCGCAACAAATGGCAACCTACTCTGGAGGCCTACTAGTACCTGCGCCTGCAGCAAGTAAGGTAAGTCCCACAAGGGACGTCAGTACGAAGAATGTATTGAGTATGTAAGGCTCAAATGAAACTGCATGAATCATAAATACTTCAATGAGCTCAATTACAAATTCATAACCAATATGGATAAGTCACTATAATGAACTTTGGAAACCATGTATTTCACTTTCATTACTTTCTTTGTCTCTTTGCTTCTATGATTATTCATTATTACCTATGATCTGTGATACCCGGGCCCCGACTGAATAGTGGGTTTTAACATAACATGATGTTATGTTGGGATCGGATCGAGCTAGGCATATTCCTCTAGAGATACCACCCATGAATCAATATATATCGGGATCGGCTCGAGCTAGGTTATTACCTCTAGAGCTGCCACTCATCAATCAACTTATCAGGTTTGGGTCGAGCTAGGTTTTTACCTCTAGAGCTACCCCCTGTCAGGATCGGTCTGAGCTAGGCTTATGCCTCTAGGACTTCCCCCTGATCCAACAATCTCGGGATCGGCTTGAGCTAGGCATTTTGCCCCCAAAGCTACCAACCATACTTGATCATTAACCACATATGCATTACTTTATTCATTACTTTGAGATTGATACAATGATAGTCATAACTTTATTTGAAGCTTTGGATCATTAACCAATAAGTGAGAGACATGTGAATAAACATTATTGGAAACATAGCACTATTGAAAACATAACACTATTGAAACCATTGGACAATAATCAATAAACAAGATACATGAGTATAACCACCATTGGAACATTAGAACACAACCTTATTGGGCTTTCGAAACATTATCAAGAAATATGAGACATGTGATTCACAATTTACCAATGAGTATGAAACATATGATATTGACAATTGGTAACCGGATATAGGATACCTTAGCACATTTCCGGATAGGACAAGTGCGATGTCAATGCGAATACTATGTGCTGCAGAAAGATACGGACAGAGTAACCTTACATACCTTGTATTCTCAATATGAATATCTAATCTTAGATGCGCATGCAATGTCCCGCTCCTTCCTTATGTTTCACTCTACAACACAAATACATAACGGAATTTACATTAACCACCAACTACCTTACAAATGCATATGACGTCAATGAGTTACATGTTTGCCTTAAAAATGTCATTTCCTTCTCTACAATACCATTTTCGGCATGGTCATACCAACAATAACTTAATCATACCATACATTGACCACAACATCATATACCAATAACATTTCACCACAAATCTTCTCTTTTACACTTTCTCATTCACACCATATCACAAATAATCCATCAAGTTACCCTAATTCACCTCATAGCACATATCGGCCAAAATCCCATAATTTACACTTATAGAAAAATAACAAGTTTAATAACCCAATCACACCATACATGTTCATATTTCATCCATACCATGCTCTTTCATCAAAATCACAAGTCATATTTCAAGCTTAAATCCCATGGATAACAAATCTTTTACAAAAACACAAAGTACCATGTTCAACACTTTCAAGCATAACCAACATGATTTACATACTCTCCCATGCATATAATAAATTAATCCATAAGAATGATCACTTACCCAAGCTTGAGAAATGATGATCTTGCTCCAAAAGTTGGCTTTGAGTGCTTAGGGTTTGAGAGAAAAATAATTGAGAAATATCTAGAAAGCATGAGAGTTTCAAGTGAATAAAAATCAGACATTTTGGTCCTTTATATAAGTCCTCAATTCCATACTTATCCACTCTTATAGCATTTAATGCTAAATCTAGAAGGTCAAGGGAAGAATGGGTCATTTGACCTATTTTGGCCCATGTCTTCTTCTTTATTTTTATTTTTTTGGGCATTTTATAGAGCCCAATTCACTTAACCAATGAAATCAATAATTTCTCATGTTTAAATCATTTCATACATGTTACGACAATATTTCCACTCACGCAATTCATATTAGTAGCCTCAATCCCAAAAACAAGTGATTCTAGCCACGTATGGCTTATTTTGACCACAAGGGTAAAATCGTTATTTTGATGCCAAATTCGTTCACGAGTAATTTTACCACACCATATAATACTTCAATCTTTCCATGTATATGCTCATGTTTGCATAAGAAACATGGCAAAAATCGGACCGGTACGTCCCCGGGTACCCTTGGGACTTAATTAAAATTTCCAACATTGAAAGGTGCGCACAAGCAGCCTGGCACGCCCTTGGGCGCACCAACTTGCTGACTGTGCCCAAAATATTTGGGCAATAAGTGTCCTGGCACGCCCTCTGGCGCGCCTGACCCTTAGTTTTTTTGAAAATTTCATTTTTTGACTTTTCTTCGCGGGTTTGGTTAGATACTTCAAGTTCTATTCTTTAACTTACTTCTTAGATTTAATATACTTTGTTTGGAGGTCCTCCAAACCTCATTTTTAAAGTCACAAAACACCTCCTACGAAAGTTTAATCACATGTACGAAGGTCCAAATTCAATTATCTCATCAATAACATTACCAAATACATACTTGTGGCTCTCGACACCTAAGTAAGCATTGTTCAACGTCGTCAAGCAGGGTTGGGAAGGTACGGGGTTTTACATTCTTCCCCCCTTAGGAACATTCGTCCTTGAATGTTAACAATATCGTTTCAATTACAACAAATTTGTCTCTATATTAGCATACATATACATAAACACTTTAAGACTTATGGATACTTACTTTTTATTGCTCCACTTCCACACTTTGAACTTCTTCGTCCATTTGAAATAGATAGGGATACTTGGATTTCATCATTTCCTCATCTTCCCATGTGATCTCCTCTACTTGTTGATTTTGCCATAATACCTTTACGGAAGCTATGTCTTTATTCCTCAATCTCTTTACTTGTCGATCTAGAATAGAAATGGGTACCTCTTCATAAGTAAGATCCTCCGTAACTTGGACGTCTTCAATTGGAATAATACGAGATGGATATCCTATGCATTTTTGAAGCATCAAAATATAAAATACTGGGTGGACTGAGGAGAGTTCCTGGGGTAGTGCTAACTCATACGCAACTTGCCCAAATCTTGTAATAATTTCATATGGGCCTATATAACGTGGACTCAATTTTCCTTTCTTTCTGAACAGCATTACCCCTTTCATCGGTGACACCTTCAAAAATACCCAATCACCTATGGTGAATTCAAGCCCTCTTTTTCTAACATTAGCATATGACTTGTGGAGACTTTGGGCCATTTGTAACCGTTGTTGGATCACTTTAACTTTCTCCATAGCCTGATGAACAATATCCGCCCCAAGTAAAGCAGTTTCACCTACTTCAAACCATCCAATTGGTGATTTACATTTCCTTCCATACAAAGCTTCATAAAGTTCCATTTTAATACTTGAATGATAGCTATTGTTGTAAGAAAATTCAATAAGAGGCAAATGGTCATCCCAACTGCCTTGAAAATCTAACGTGCAAGCTCGTAGCATATCTTCAAGTGTCTGAATAGTACGTTCTGCTTATCCATCAGTCTGAGGATGGAAAGTCGTACTCAAATTCACCTGTGTTCCCAAACTCTGCTGAAAAGATCTCCAAAAGTGCGCTGTAAACTCTGCTCCTCTGTCTGATATAATGGACAGTGGAATACCATGCAATCAGACTATCTCTTTCACATACAACTTTGCATACTCTTCAGCTATATAGGTGGTCTTGACTGGTAGAAAATGCGCGGACTTGGTCAGCCTGTCAACTATGACCCATATGGAATCAAATTTCTGCAGTGTACGAGGAAAACCTGTAATAAAATCCATGTCAATCATATCCCATTTCCAGACTGAAAGATTGATAAATTGCATATAACCCCCTGGTTTATGATGCTCTACTTTCACTTGTTGACAATTCGGGCATTGAGCGACAAATTCTGCAATGTTCTTCTTCATATTTCCCCACCAATACACTTCTTTTAAATCACGGTACATTTTAGTAGCACCCGGATAAATAGAATAGCGTGAATGATGCACCTCTGTCATAATTCGTTTCCTCAGCTCATCTACATCTGGTACACATAATCTTGCTTGACATTAAAGTACCCCTTCTTGTGTAAGATCAAATGCCTTTGTCAAATTCTGCTGTACATTTTCCTTTAGCTGCAATAACATAGAATCCGCAAACTGTTTCTCTTTCACTTCAGCTATTAAGGAGGATTCCGCTGCATTCTGTACAATAACCCCTTCATCTGGAGATTCAATAAGGTGAACTCCCAAGCTGGCTAATTGATGTATATCTTTGATTATCTCCTACTTTTCAGTCAACTGGCCACTAGTGCTTTCTACTGTCTTGCGGCTCAATGCATCATCTACCACATTTGCTTTGCCTGGATGATAAAGAATATCAATATCATAGTTTTTTAAGAGCTCTAACCACCTTCGTTGCCTCAAATTGAGTTCCTTCTGCTTAAAAATATATTGCAAACTTTTGTGATCAGTGTAGATATCAACATGAACTCCATACAAATAATGACGCCATATCTTTAAAGCAAAAACCACTGCTGCTAATTCAAGATCATGTGTGGGATAATTTTTCTCATGTGGCCACAACTGTCGTGAGGCATATGCTATGACATTATCATGTTGCATCAATACACATCCTAGGCCAACCCCGGAAGCTTCACAATACACTGCATAACCTTCGGTACCTTCGGTACCTTCGGGAAGTACTAGAACCGGTGTGGAGGTTAATTTATCTTTCAACTTTTGGAAGCTTTTCTCACATGCACCATTCCACTGAAATTTAACTGCTTTATGTGTAAGCTTTGTTGATGGTGCAGCAATGGAGGAAAAACCTTCCACAAATCTTCTGTAATAACCTGCCATTCCAAGATCTATGAATCTCTGTGGGTGTCATAGGTCTTGGCCAATTTTTCACTGCTTCAATCTTCTGTGTATTAACCTGTATCCCTTCATCTGACACAATATGACCCAAGAATGCAACTGACTTTAACCAAAACTCACACTTGGAGAACTTTGCATACAACTTATGCTCACGGAGAATCCGCAACACTTTCCGTAAGTGATTAGCATGTTCCTCTGGTGATCTTGAATAAACCAGGATGTCATCTATAAATATCATGACGAACACGTCTAGAAATGGCTTAAATACCCTAGTCATCAAATCCATGAACACAGCTGGTGTATTTGTTAGTCCAAATGACATAACTAAAAATTCATAATGGACATACCGTGTTCCAAAAGCTTTCTTGGGTACATCTTCTTCTCTAACTCTGACTTGATGGTAACCCGACCTCAAGTCAATCTTTGAAAAACACTTGACACCCTGTAACTGATCAAACAAATCATCAATTTGAGGGAGGGGATATTTGTTCTTAATCGTTACCTTATTCAATTGTCGATAGTCGATGTACATTCTCAATGTGCCATCTTTCTTCCGTACAAATAATATCAGTGCACCCCACGGGGACATACTAGGCCTAATGAATCCCTTGTCCAGTAAATTTTTCAATTACTCCTTCAATTCACGTAGTTCGGCTCGAGCCATTCTATATGGAGGAATAGAACTAGGCTGAGTGCCCGGAATCACATCAATGCCAAACTCTACTTCCCGTTCTAGGGGTAAGCCTGAAAGATCCTCTGGAAATTCATTGACCACTGGAACCGACTGCGAAATTAGTGGTTCCACATCATTATCTTTCACTCGTACTAAGTGACATATGTAACCCTTAGCAATTATTTTCCTAGCTTTCAGATAGGAAATAAATCTTCCTCGTGGTGCCCCTACATCACCCTTCCATTCAAGAATATTCATTTGTGGGAAATTAAAATGTACCTTCTTCGCCCGACAATCTACCATGGCATAACAAGAGGCCAACCAATCCATTCCCATTATCACATCAAAATCCACCATGTCTAGTTCAATAAGATCAGCCAATATATCATGACCGCACACAGTTACCACACAGTTACGATATACTCTTTTTGCAATAATATATTCACCAACCGGTGTAGACACTTCAATTGATTTAATTAATAATTCTGGTACCTTTGCAAATTTTGCAGCAACCAATGGAGTAACATAGGAAAATGTAGAACTTGGGTCAATCAGTGTGTATACATTATATGAAAATATGGATAATGTAACTGTGACAACATCAGGGGAAGCCTCTGAATTCTGTCGGTCTACTAAAGCATAAGTGCGATTCTGTACCCCACTAGTACTTGCTGCTCCTCTGGCACCCCTACCCTAGCCAACAGACTGCACACCTAGGCCCAAACAAGGAATCGATGTTGATGATGCAACGGCCGATCCTGCCGATCGTTCTATACCACCCATGCTCCTTTGGGGGTACTCTTTCATCATGTGTCCTGTCATGCCGCACCAGAAACAAGCATTTGTCCCCACTCGGCATGTACTTTCATGAATACGCCTGCTGACACTACTGACAAGGAAAACCTGCTATTTGTGATCCGTGAACTCCACTACTCTGCCCAGATGGACCACCTCTAACCCCTCGAAACTGAGAGTGCGCACCTGCTGTGGCATGAGAGAACGATGGTCTAGGTGGTCTAGGAAACATACGAGGTCTAGATCCTCCTTGGGATATCATAGATGGTCCCATAGGTCTAGCCCTTTTGGACTGTCCTCTTTCAAATTCATGTACCCTTCGTCTCTGTCTTTGATCTTCCATTTTCTGGGCAAAGGCTTGTATTCTAGCTATGTCCATGTCTTTTTTCAAGGCAGCAGTGGTGCAATCCCTTACCAAATATGGCTCTAGTCTGTGCACGTATTTATGGACTTTGTCTGTCATTGTAGCCACAATATTTGGCGCATATCGAGCCAAGGTATTAAATTGCAAACTGTATTCCCTAACGCTCAGATTTCCCTGACGGAGATTTAAGAACTGATCCGCACGTGCCTCACGGATCTCATAAGGAAGGTAATGATCAAGGAAGGCCACTTTAAACTCTTCCCAATTAGGTGGATTCGCACCAATATCACGGGATTTCTTCCAATCCTCGTACCACAATATCGCCTCTCCTTTCAGCCTGTACGCAGCAAGTTCAACTATTTCTACCCCTGTCATATGTATAACTTCCAAATCCCTCTGAATTTGATCCACGAAGTCCTGTGGATCTGCTTTCGGATCTGACCCAGTGAATATAGGAGGGTCCAATTTTAGGAAATCTTGTGTTCTGCGACTCGCCACTCTAGCCGCATCATCATCATGTGTCATTGGACCAGCTCGTCCTTGACTCTGAGCTGCCACTAACCGTATCAACATATGAACTGCATTTCTAAGATCTTGATCTGTGGCATTCATTTGTGGTTCTACGGGTACTTCTCTACCAACTGGCTCCTCCGGAGCTGGAAAAGTAGACGAAGACCGCAATGAAATTTCAGCATTTTCTCTACCTTGACTAGCTTGGTCAGGTGGTAATCTACTCATTCCTTCTTCAGCAGGCATATCTACCTGTTTGCCTTTATCTCTACCTCTTCTTATGATCGGCATTGTTACTATATTAAAGAAAATCAATTACCATGGTCAGAATAATTCAACTTACAACACTGGCTCTATTGCACGATCTAAAAGTAAAGAAAAGAAACAACATCCTAAATGTCCCATAGCCTCCTACTTATAAATGTGGTGCACAACACATCTATAAGTAAGACTCTACTCAGACAGGGCTTTGTAGACACCCTTAGAACCACCTGCTCTGATACCACTTTTGTCATGCCCCCAATCCCATCGGGATGGATTGGCACTCGTAGCCGACAAGGCCCAAGAGAACCAAGCTTTGCTTCTATTCAATCATATGCATGCCATAAGAAACCCATGATCACGTAAGAGCTTTAAATACCAACAATGAAATACATGAAACATGTGATATATATATATATATATATATATATATATATATATATATATACATATGCAAAACTTGGTTGTTGAGTCCATCAAGTCAATACGTCGTGTACCATCTTACATCCATATACCCACATACGTCTACAAAAGCCTCTAACAGATGCCTTGACCAAAACAAACTAAAAGTCAGGACAAGTCCCCAGTTTATACATCATGTCCAACACCAAAACATATCTACAACTGTGACTTGGAGAAGCCCCGAACTAACTGGAGCTCACCAATGATCCGCAATAACTGGCAACCTACTGTGGAGGCCTACTAGTACCTGCGCCTGTAGCAAGTAAGGTAAGTCCATAAGGGACGTCAGTACGAAGAATGTATTGAGTATGTAAGGCTCAAGTGAAACTGCATGAATCATAAATACGTCAATGAGCTCAATTACAAATGCATAGCCAATATGGATAAGTCACTTTACTGAACTTTGGAAACCACGTATTTTGCTTTCATTACTTTCTTTATCTCTTTGCTTCTATGATTATTCATCTTTGCCTGTGACCTGTGATACCCGGGCCCCGACTGAACAGTGGGTTTTAACATAACATGATGTTATGTTGGGATTGGCTCGAGCTAGGCATATGCCTCTAGAGCTACCACCCATGAATCAATATATATCGGGATCGGCTCGAGCTAGGTTATTACCTCTAGAGCTACCACCCATCAATCAACTTATCAGGTTCGGCTCGAGCTAGGTTTTTACCTCTAGAGCTACCCCTGTCAGGATCTGTCCGAGCTAGGCTTATGCCTCTAAGACTTCCCCCTGATCCAACAATCTCGGGATCGGCTTGAGCTAGGCATTTTGCCCCCAAAGCTACCACCCATACTTGATCATTAACCACATATGCATTACTTTATTCATTACTTTGAGATTGATACAATGATAGTCATAACTTTATTTGAAGCTTTGGATCATTAACCAATAAGTGAGAGACATGTGAATAAACATTATTGGAAACATAGCACTATTGAAAACATAACCCTATTGGAACCATTGGACAATAATCAATGAACAAGATACATGAGTATAACTACCATTGGATCATTAGAACACAACCTTATTGGGCTTTCAAAACATTATCAAGGAATATGAAACATGTGATTCACAATTTACCAATGAGTATGAAACATATTATATTGACAATTGGTAACCGGATATTGGATACCTTAGCACATTTTGGGATAGGACAAGTGCGATGTCAATGCGAATACTATGTGCTGCAGAAAGATACGGACAGAGTAACCTTACTTACCTTGTATTCTCAATATGAATATCTAATCTTAGATGTGCATACAATGTCCCGCTCCTTCCTTATGTTTCACTCTACAACACAAATACATAACGGAATTTACATTAACCACCAACTACCTTACAAATGCATATGACGTCAATGAGTTACATGTTTGCCTTAAAAATGTCATTTCCTTCTCTACAATACCATTTTCGGCTTGGTCATACCAATAATACCTTAATCATACCATACATTGACCACAACATCATATACCAATAACATTTCACCACAAAGCTTCTCATTTACACTTTCTCATTCACACCATATCACAAATAATCCATCAAGTTACCTTAATTCACCTCATAGCATATATCGGCCAAAATCCCATAATATACACTTATAGAAAAATAACAAGTTTAATAACCTAATCACACCATACATGTTCATATTTCATCCACACCATGCTCTTTCATCAAAATCACAAGTCATATTTCAAGCTTAAATCCCATGGATAACAAATCTTTTACAAAAACACAAAGTACCATGTTCAACACTTCCAAGCATAACCAACATGATTTACATACTCTCCCATGCATATAATATATTAATCCATAAGAATAATCACTTACCCAATCTTGAGAAATGATGATCTTGCTCCAAAAGTTGGCTTTGAGTGCTTAGGGTTTGAGAGAAAAATAGTTGAGAAATATCTAGAAAGAATGAGAGTTTCAAGTGAATAAAAATCAGATTTTTTGGTCCTTTATATAAGTACTCAATTCCATACTTATCCACTCTTATAGCATTTAATACTATACCTAGAAGGTCAAGGGAAGAATGGGTCATTTGAACCATTTTGGCCCATGTCTTCTTCTTTATTTTTATTTTTTTGGGCCTTTTATTGAGTCCAATTCACTTAACCCAATGAAATCAATAATTTATAATGTTTAAATCATTTCATACGTGTTATGACAATATTCCCACTCACGCGATTCATATCTGTAGCCTCAATCCCAAAAATAAGTGATTCTAGCCACGTATGGCTTATTTTGACCATAAGGGTAAAACCGTCATTTTGATGCCAAATTCATTCACGAGTAATTTTACCACACCAATATAATACTTCAATCATTCCATGTATATGCTCATGGTTGTAGAAGAAACATGGCAAAAATCAACCCGGTACGTCCCCGGGTACCCTTGGGACTTAAGAAAAATTTCCAACATTGAAAGGTGCGCACAAGCAGCCTGGCACGCCCTTGGGAGCGCCTTCTTGCTGACTGTGCCCAAAAAATTTGGTCAATAAGCGGCCTGTCACTCCCTCTGGCGCTCCTGACCCTTAGTTTTTTTGAAAATTTCATTTTTTGACTTTTCTTCGCGGATTTGGTTAGATACTTCAAGTTCTATTCTTTAACTTACTTCTTAGCTTTAATATCCTTTGTTTGGAGGTCCTCCAAGCTTCGTTTTTAATCCCACAAATTCAATTATCTCATCAATTACATTACCAAACACATACTTGTGGCTCTCAACACCTAAGTAAGTATTGTTCAACGTAGTCAAGTAGGGTCGGGAAGGTACGGGGTGTTACATTCTTCCCCCCTTAGGAACATTCGTCCTCGAATGTTAACAATATCACTTCAATTATAACAAATGTGTCTCTATATTAGCATACATATACATAAACTCTTTAAGACTCATGGATACTTACTTTTTATTGCTCCGCTTCCGCACTTTGAACTTCTTCGTCCATTTGAAATAGATAGGGATACTTGGATTTCATCATTTCCTCAACTTCCCATGTGATCTCCTCTACTTGTTGATTTCGCCATAATACCTTTACGGAAGCTATGTCTTTATTCCTCAATCTCTTTACTTGTCGATCTAGAATAGCAATGGGTACCTCTTCATAAGTATGATCCTCCGTAACTTGGACGTCTTCAATTGGAACAATACGAGATGGATCTCCTATGCATTTTTGAAGCATCGAAACATGAAATACTGGGTGGACTGAGGAGAGTTCCTGGGGTAGTGGTAACTCTCACGCAACTTGCACAAATCTTGTAATAATTTCATATGGGCCTATATAACGTGGACTCAATTTTCCTTTCTTTTCGAACCGTATTACCCCTTTCATCAGTGACACCTTCAAAAATACCCAATCACCTATGGCGAATTCAAGCCCTCTTTTTCTAACATCAGCATATGACTTGTGGCAACTTTGGGCCGTTTGTAACCGTAGTTGGATCACTTTAACTTTCTCCATAGCCTGATGAGCAATATCCGGCCCAAGTAAAGCAGTTTCACCTGCTTCAAACCATCCAATTGGTGATCTACATTTCCTTCCGTATAAAGCTTCATAAGGTGCCAAATTCTGAGGTGTTGGTATCAAGTTATGCCGAATTGCTCCACATATAGTCCCCCGAACCACATTTTCTAAACGCACCAGAGCCAATTCGAATTGATCTTGTAAAATATCTGCTACAGAACGTATTTTTTAATACTTGAATGATAGCTATTGTTGTAAGCAAATTCAATAAAAGGAAAATGGTCATCCCAACTACCTTGAAAATCTAACGTGCAAGCTCGTAGCATATGTTCAAGTGTCTGAATAGTATGTTCTGCTTATCCATCAGTATGAGGATGGAAAGCCGTACTCAAATTCACCTATGTGCCCAAACTCTACTGAAAAGATCTCCAAAAGTACGTTGTAAACTGTGCTCCTCTGTCTGATATAGTGGATAGTGGAATACCATGCAATCGTACTATCTCTTTCACATACAACTTTGCATACTCTTCAGCTGTATAGGTGGTCTTGACTGGTAGAAAATGCGCGTACTTGGTGCTATAGCTCATCATCATTCCCAACAGAACTTAGGCATTTTAAATCCTTACCATAAATAGAATCAAGATCTACCACATACATATTTTTGCTACTTTTGGCAACCAAAATCACTTAACCAGTTTTAGTATTTGTGAAGTACATGAATTAGATAGGAACTTCACCTCATTTCCTTTGTCACATATTTGGGACACACTCAGCAAATTATACTTCAGACCATTCACATAATAAACGTCTTTAATCGCATAAGCAAGAGACTTACCAATCTGACCAATACCAAGATAACACACTATCTCCTTGAAATGCTTTAAGTGAGAGAAAATTCTTAGTTTTACCAGTCATATGCCTTGAGCATCCACTATCCGTAGACCATTTTTTATTTAGTTGACTGCCTTCTCTCACTTCCACTTGCATACATAGTCATTTGTTAAATTTAGCAACCCACATGAGCTTAGGTGCCTTTAAGTGAGTAAAAGAATGGATAATATTCTTCTTGCCCATGCAAGAAAGGTTGGTTTTCTCTTTTCGGGACCAGGTCCTTTAATGGTTTTAGCAAAATTCAGATTTTCTCTCTTTGATTTGAGAAGGACTTGACAATTTTCTGTGTAGTGACCATTTTTCCCACAACAAGCATATAACCAATTATCTAATATAGAAGCATATTTTCTATGAGGATTGTATGAAGCAGTGTCCTTTTCAAATCCAAGACCTTCTTTAAAATTTGACCTCATACTACTTAGCTTAGTAAGAGTCTCTGATGCAGCAGTCCAAGGAAGGGACTTCTCTAGCTCATGCTTAGTGCTATTCAAATTCTTTTCTAGCTTCGTATTTTGTTCGAGTAAGGTAGCAAGGTCTAGATGACTTTTTTCGGCTTTTCTTCAAGACTGTGAATGACTCAATTGCCTCCACCTTCCTAGTTATCCTTTTGAGTTTGTCACTCAACATTTAGTTTTCATTCTTAATCTTAGAAACTTTTACTTCAAACTTGGAATTCCTTGAGAATAAGGATACCTTCTTTATTTCGATTACATTCAATTTATTAGCTAGAGACTCATTTTCAATAGCATGATTGTGAAAGGCATCAATCAAAACACTAGCTAATGATCTTAACTCTTTCTTAGAATAGTTTCTAAAGTTTTTTTGAACATCAAAGAAGGCTACCTCATCATCTGCTTCATCTTCGAATTTGGCCATGAAAGCTAGAAAGGATTCAAATTTTGTTTACGCATCTTCAATCACAAACATGGATGTGTTATCACCATCCACTTCTTCATCTGAATCGCTTGAAGAGTCTTCCCAAGCTTCTAGAGCCTGCTTAACTATCTTGGCAGCTACTTTCGTTCTTTTGACTCTATCAGAGACCTAGTGCCTTTTTGGGTTTTTTCTGAGTTTTTCTTGGAAAAATTCTTATAGTACAGCTTGTGAAAAGAAAAATCTTTGATATAATGATCAGGTTTTTCATATTTTTGACAAATATCATTGCCTCTGAACCCATTACTTGAGTTTCCTCTATTCTGAAAACCTTCACTTCTTACCACCTTTTGAAACCTCCTAGTGGGATAGGCCATGTCATGTTCATCTTCACTTGAATCATTTTTGCTTTCCTTTAGAACCAAACGCCTTTCTTTCTTGGGTTCATTCATTTAGAATCTTGCTGAAGTTTATGCTCATAAGTCTTTATTTCCAATAAGCTCATCCATCGTTATAGTTTGTATATCCTTTGCCTCCGGGATGGAATTTACTTTGGGGACGGATGCAAAATACTTAAGATCTTCCTAACCAGCTTATACATCTTGATGTTTTCTCCAAGACACTTAAGTTTATTCACAATAGATGTAAAACGAGTATGCATGTCTTGAATGGATTCTCCTTCGATCATCTTAAACAGCTCATACTGAGTAGTAAGCATGTCAATCTTTGATTGTTTCACTTGAATTATTCCCATATGAATATTCTGCAGAGCTTCCCATATTTCCTTAGCAGATTCACAAGCAGATACCCGGTTGTACTCATCAGGACCTATTTCACATACAAGGATTTTCTTATCCATGTAATTCTTCTTAATTTTTTTTCTATCACCTTCATTATAGTATTTCCTAGCTTTGGGAACATATTGAGAGATTTCCCCTACTTTAACAACTTCCATGGGCACATGAGGACCATCAGAAATCACATCCCATAACTCACTATCCTCCGCCATGACGAAATCATGCATTCTAGTTTTCCACCTGCTATAGAATTGTCCATTGAATCTTGGAGGTCGTGTAGTTGATTGTCCTTCCTCAAGACTAGGTGGAGCTTTCATCTTGAATAGGATCCTTCCTAGGTGTTAACCTTATAGAAAGTACTACTCTGATACCAATTAATAGTCTGTAAAAGTCCTGATTGGGTACCAAGTCCCTATATAACAATATTTAACAACAATAAGAACACAATAAAAACTGCAAGAAAGTAAATAACAGGAAATGTTTACGTGAAAACCTCTTTTCTCAAGGGAGAAAAACCACAACCTACCCAAGTAGTATTTCACTAATCTCTCCGCTAAACTTCAAGCAAACAAATTGATTACAACCCTTATGTAATCTAGGAATTAAACTCTTAGATCTTACTCACTAGCAATAGCTGTATTGCTACACACACTCACTCACTTGAGGTTTCTCTGTTCTGAAAACCTTCGCTTCTTACCACCTTTTAAAACCTCCTAGCAAGATAGGCCATGTCATGTTCATCTTTACTTGAATCATTTTTGTTTGCCTTCAGAACCAAACTCCTTTCTTTCTTAGGTTCATTTCTTTTAGAATCCTGCTGACGTTTAAGCTCATAAGTCTTTAAATTTCCAATACGCTCATGCATTGTCATAGTTTGTAGATCCTTCGCCTCCGAGATGGAATTTACTTTGCTTTCCCTTGACGGATGCAAGATACTTAAAATCTTCCTAACCAGCTTATACATCTTGATGTTTTCTCTAAGACTCTTAAGTTTATTCACAATAGATGTGAAATGAATATGCATGTCTTGAATGGATTCTCCTTCGCTCATCTTAAATAGCTCATACTGAGTAGTAAGCATGTCAATCATTGATTTCTTCACTTGAATTGTGTCACAACCCAATTTATCAGGTCATGATAACACCTACTATAACCCACCAGTAGGTAAGTCAACCCATAGTCAGAAACGACTAGCAACGAACTACAAAGAGAAAGAAAGAAAACTATGAAATAAATATAATAAAAAGACTAATATAGTCTAAAAACCTGGTGGAGCCAGTACAACAGCTTCTAATACAACAGGAGTACAAGTGAAATACGAAAAAAGTATATATACAAGCCATCTCTGATACAAACTAGAGAACAGTCTAACAATAAGAGAGAGAGCAGGGATACTCCAAAATGCTAGGAGCTCACCCCGAAGCTCTGATCCATAGCTGCTCCGCACGATACACATATCAATGGCAAAAACTTGTACTACAACCTGCAAGCTGCAGAAGAGTAGTATGAGTACCAAACACGTGGTACACAGTAGGCATTGACCAACTGAGCTCCAGAAATAATGTAAGCATAAATTGACATTTAAGGCATGAAAACAACTACATGCAACTATCTAAGGAACTAGGCATAACAGTGTTAATGGAGCAATAAGGATAACTACCCTATCGTGACAGCACTCAGGAACTAAAGTATAATACCATATATCCCTGGCCAATAGCCGAATAAATAGATAAAGATACAAGGCCAAAGGATACATATACAATATGAATAGATCAAGAAAGAGGGGACATACGGTAGTAAAGTACATATATGCATACATATCGGACTAACTCAGAGGTAAATACCTGAGGAAGTCAACCTAATATCTCGAGGATCATAACCAAGTAAGGGAGATAATGCTAGCATACTCAAACCTCTAACAAAAGGGTGACTAATCATGACGCGATTTATCAACAATGTAATTTACCATAATAAAGAAGGGAATCAGAAATGCACCGCCAATCCCGGGTACCAGTCCATACTCATCCTGCCATGAACTAACCATAATAACCAATAAGAAAGTAACTAGCTATTCTAGACACACAAATACCTAATCGAACCAACATAAATTCGGAAGGTTCACGAAAACACTCAGCAAATAGCAACCATAACCTATACCTATACAGCCCCCATAAGATGGATAGATACAGGTGCCAAACAACCATACTGGTGATAGGCGATGCATATAAATGAATGAATGTAACAAATCCATAAATACCATATCCGATCCAATTTCCATAAAGTATCAAATCTATACACCTTCTCCAGCTCCAAAGCTCGCAAAGGCAGGACCTACGGGGACCAATCCTTCTCCGACACTTTGGCTCGCGGATGAAGGAGCCCATAGGGGATTTGGGATATCCGTATACACTACCTGGTCCCAAACCAGGACTTTCATTGACCATCATAATCAATCTACTCCATCCAACACCGAAGAGATATATATATAATAAGTGCACGAACTCGAACCGTGACTAAAAGAGTGTACATAGTGTAATAAGCACGGACTCAAATAGTGACTAAAGGAGTGTAAGTCCATAAATCCATTGCCCAAGATCAAGTTTGTGACTAAATCAGCATAATAGCATAGAAAGGGTCGAAATCTCTCTCGACCTAGTAAGTAGTAGTGGTAAAATAAATGGAATAGTAGTGGACCAAAATCAATCTCGATCTAATTTCCAAAACACCATATTTATTTCCAAAAGCTCGTATTTCATTAAATAAGGTGGTACGATTCCCATTATAAAAGAATCTATTTTTAAAATGAAAAGTGAGAATAGTTCTCCTTTTAGAAAAATAGTAGTAAAATTAAGGTTTTGGCTGGAATCGTACCACTAAGTGAGCATGAATGGGCCTAATAGTATGCATGCCATCACCAGTATCCAAACAATACAACCATAAGCATCTAAGCATCTATAAACTAGAATCATGCCCTCCATAAGGGTAAAATGCTCACCTGGAGTCTAACGAGCATCGTAACCACTGCCTTGGGCCCAATAATACATAATCAACATAACAAGCCTCATAACTCGGGAATCCATAGCAATCAAGGGCATAAAAAATCTATAAAGATCTAATCGGCGAAATACCTCCCAAATCACTAAGTCAAATGATAAATCTTAATCTAAGGGATCCTTAATATTAAACTATAGTTAGCATGCTTATAATTACGGGTAATAGGATTCTATAGCCATGCCAAGTGTTTTACACTAAGGTTCGGGTCACATTTCTACCCCAAATTCCCTAAATGGCCTAAGTCATGTTATACTAGTCATAAAGATATCCTACCATCCCTACCTAGCATGCAAACTATACTATACAAAATCTCATAGAGAAAAGTAGACTGAAGCTTACCTCAATGTCGAACTGCAAATCTTGAATCACCCACAATTCGGTCGACTTGGCTCCACGATCCTGAAATGCCACCATGCTATCAAAACAATTATCTACACGTTAATACGAGTAAAACAAGACCCATATTACTATAACAAAGCTCGGATCAAAATTTGGGTTAAGAATGGGCCTGCAAGGCTAGCAAACAAATCTAAATATTGAATTCGTCACGAGGTCCCTCGAAGGACAAGGAATGTGTGCTCAAAAATTGAGCACAAATGGGACACAAATCGGGGCCCAAATCAGTCCCCAAAGTTTAAGGATTTAAAGACCTAATTTCTAAGGATTTACAATGAAATGGAATGGCAATCAATGGGTAAAATGATGAATAAGGACCAAGGAGTGTTGAGCTAACTTACTAGCTTCAATGGATGATTCCCCACACTTTCCCATGTCTTATGCTCTCAAAATGGGGGAAAAAAGTTGAGAATTTGAGACAAAATCTGGTGAAGAAGGGGTATTTAACACCCCCAGGTACCACTTAAGTGGTCATTTGGCCGCTAAAGCGCCTAGTGCGATAGGGCGAGTGGTCGCTAAAGCAGAATCCCATCTCTAAAGCAACATTCGTTTAAGCTGACAAGAAGCGCTTAAGCAGTCCTAGGCTAAATAGCCAAGGCCGCTAAAGCGGCTCGATGTCTCTAAAGCGGCTAGCGCCTAAGCGGTCATTTGGCTGCTTAAGTGGTTTCACCAGCAACTTTAAAGCATCAGATTTTCTACGTCCAAATAGACTCCGATCGGGTGTTCGACATTCGTTCAAAACCCCCCGCGCGCAAACGAAACTATGCTACCCTACCAAATTTGAAATTCCAAACTCAATGGAACCATTGAAACTTTTATCTTGGATCGTTTTGATTAAAAGTGGGGCCCACACTTATAGCTCCATTTTTTATCAAATCTTCCCAATAGACCAAAACAAGTCTGAAAGCCTCGGTACCTGAACCAACGGTCCCCCCGGAAATCAACGTTCCAGAGCTGATGGAGCTGTCAGAATTTTCATCCGAGAAAATTTACTAGCAGTTTTGGTTTGAGATCAATTCCATAACAATAGAAGCTCCAAAACAGGGAAATGAGCCTAAAATGCAAACGAACTGTTCGATAACCAAATCAACAGTTCTAGCAAGTCATAAATAACCTCTAGCTGCTGTAGGAAGGCTCAAAATATCGGAACGCATGGAAATTGAGAAAATGACCTGGAGGGTCATTATAATATCCACTACTAAAAGTACTTTTATCTGCGAAAGTTAGCACAAAAGCTCGAAAGGACTAGGTACTAGGATCGCATGCCCCGAGCATGACTCCTTAGATAACCTCAAAGAAAAAATAACGTTTCCTAAGGATTTTGTAAGGTATCCCTTTTTTACAACCAACTTCCTATTTCACTTTCCAAATGACCAAAACTCAACTTCAACAACCAACTGGACTTCAACTGAACCCAGAACGACTGATGCTCGAAACCCAAACCGCGACATGCCGACATCACACCAATACAAGCCTAATCAGGCAGGAGCATAACCAATCTAAAGGCAAACCAAGGCATGAATCATACAACCAACTCCAAACTCCATGTCCAACCTTCCTTTGCCTTTCCAAACCAGCTATCTACTCAGAACCACACTAAATACCATTCGAACCCTATCCGCGCAATCACAACACACTGACCTTGAAATGCTAAAACTGATTCACAAAAAATCCATATTGGACAGCACACAACTAAGCTCATAAAGTGCTACCCGGGCACACAAATGGAGATGATCCAAACATGTGATCTCTTACCAAAGCTACAACTAGTTCGGATGACCCTAGAAACCAACATTCGAGAACCCCAAGCATAATCTCTCGAAGATGAACGATCCGCTCTAAGATGCCCCACCGACCGTGGGTGAAACCATACTAAATCAAGGACAAGTACATTTCTTTCGCTGAGTAGGCATTCAAAATTTTTGATGACAACTGAGAAACCAAGGTCCAAAGCAGTAGAAACCAGTACCATGTACCGACGAACCAACTTCTGAACATTTAGAAAGTATATCCCAACGAGACTGAAGATAACTGAATCGATAGGCAATGAGTAGGCTTAGTCAGCTTATAAATGAATGCCCAACTAAAGCAAATCTGGAAATAAGGTTGCAACAAAGTTATGCAAACCCAAGCTAAAATCCCAACATTGAAGCTGAACTACTCAATCTCAAATGTACAAACTGATCCTGTTGACGAGTAAGCATACACATATCAAAACCCATCACCACTCCCAAGCCATCCTCCAAAAAGGTCAAAAATCATGACTGGGGCCAATAAGTCTGAATTAAGGTCAAATGCATATATCCAACGGTTCCCGCAAGGACTAAAGCTAAAATGTCACCGAAGAGGATAATAAAAACCACCAGCTGAAAGCACAAGCAATCAATTCCATAACTGCTGAAGGCCATAATGCAACAAGGCATAACCAAGAACTCACCTAGGCTGAAAAAGCACCAATGGTAGCCAGAACTCGAGCAACTCAAAATGTATAGCTCAACCGACACCTGGCCAATCCAATGCCCAATCTATGGCAACAAATACACACTCCCAAAGATGCTTTCATTGGTAACCAACAACTGATAACCAAGAACATACCACCATGAAAAGCAACCCACGAAGTCATATAATGCTGAACAAGTATCTAGATGAGAAAATTCTGAGATTACCCATTTACACCAACTTTAACTCGGTTGAACCATAAACCATATAGCAGCTAGAATGGATTATCCAACTCCACACCAAAACCAAGATCAAAACAATCACCAAGAGACGAACCTAACATACTAGAGAAGCAAGCCTTAGGCTTCTCAATACCAAAAATAGGCAATAGAATTTCCAACTCCAACTTAACATCAACATTAAGATCAAGACCACTACTGGGAGATGAACTATCCCAATCCAAAGAACTAATATCAAATGAATCATCAATAAGAATGAGCTATGGGGGAAGACCGCTAATGCTAAAGTCATAATAAAGCCATGGAAGGCCAAAATTACCTTCACTTCACAATCTGCTCTACAATCGACCTTGCTAACAGAAAAGAAAGGACAAACAACTAAGGTAGCCATCTAAACTAATGAAATGAGATCACTATAAAGGGGAAACGCTAACTAGATAACTCTAGTCTAGCCATCTATCAAATAAGAATCAATAAATGTTAAAACAATGACAATACTAACAATAGCATAGGTTGTAGGTGGCACAAAAATAAAAATCATTAACAAGTACCACTCTAAGGCCATAACAAGGCCAATATACCAAAGGAAATGGGACTTTAAACCAATTGCTACACCCAAAGGAAAATACCATACCAATCCACTCAATCCACTACTAAAAGAAATCATCTATGGGGATAGACAAATAATCGTAAATCTACACCAAGGCATACATCACCCAATATAGAAATACCACGACATATAATCATCGATGGGTGTGAAAACCCCAATATAATTCAAAATAGAAACTAAAGGCAGAAAATCAAAGGCGCATCTATCACGGTGGAAATCTTAAATCATAAATATGATATGCCCAAAAAAGTACAAATCTGAGAATGTCCAAACTCAAACTGAGCAACTAAATGACCAACTGAGGCACTAAGTGCACTATCTCTACCCAAAGGTGCCACAACTCCATGAGACTAATCAGTATGAGCTGAATGACTGATAATCCCATGCCGAGAACACTCTCTGTACTAGTGACCGGTCTCTCTACAGTAGTAACAAACCCTTGAAGCTCTAATCTGCCGAGAAACATGAGGTAACCTCTAACTGGTTGACTGACTCGCACCTGGGGCACTCCCTAGACCAATGACCAATCCTGCCACAATCAAAACATACCCCTAGGACTCTCTGATGCACTGTACCCACTGACCCAGATTGGACACCACGGCCTGAATATATATACCGAATACCCTATAATATTTGACAAGAAATATGCCCACTGTGACCACCATGACTGGTCTGAGAGCCACCCATAGTCTGAGATGCTAGATATACAGAGTTGATAGGCTGCAAGTGAGGTTGATCTCTGTTGGAAGGATCCCAACCTCAAGACGAAATACACCTAACACTGAACTACTGACGTGGCCACTTACTTCTACCTTCATATGTCTCAAAGCAAGCCCTCTTTGTAGCCCTTGTATGATCAACCACCTAAGAGAAATAAGACCTAGCTGCTATCAAATGCTCCGATGCCAAACAGAGTGGTAAAGCCAATCTTCTAATAAATCTCTTTGCCATTTCATGCTCAGTAGCATATATCAGAGATTTTTGACTAGCCCATTTGAGAAACCCAATCTCATACTCTGAAACAGACAAGAAACCCTGCTTGTAAAACCCCGTACCTTCCCGACCCTACTTGATAACCTTGAACCATGTTTACCTTAGGTTTAAGAGCAATAAGTATGTATTTTTGCATTGTTATTGATGGAACATTTGATATTGTGCTAGTAAGTGTGATAAAACCCTTGTGGGAAAAGTTTATGACCTTTGGAGTGGGAAAACGAAGCTTGAATGACTCCTAAATAAAGGTTCTTAAAGACAAGAGGCAAACTAAAGATTAGAACTTGGAGTATCTAACCAAATCCGCAAAGAAAAGTGGAAGAACGAATTTTTTGTGAAATTTTTGGGTGGGGCGTGCCAGGCCGCTCTGGCCCAAATTTTTGTTTCCACATGCAGCAAAGGGGCGCGCGCCGGGGTGATTTTCGCCAAAAATTTTCTTCGACTATTAGGATGTAAATAAGACTTTTAAGTCATGGTATCATTACCCCATCATAGTAGGACTATTCTTAAGCGCGTTTAGCATCTGAGTTGGGGTTAATTCTTCGTCACAAGTGTTTTAACAAATTATGTTCAAATAAGCCATGAGCGACTAGAATTTCTATTTTTGCGATTGAAACTACGAACGTGAATCTCGTAAGTGAATATTGTCGTGACGTTATGGAATTATTTAAACATATAATATATGATGGATTACACATTGATTTTAGTGGGCTAGGATAATATGTGTTAATGGGCCAATTTGAGGCACAAAATGGAGCCAAAATGCAAGGCCCAAAAGGAAAAAAAAGACCCATTCTTCCATTGACCAAGCCAAACATAGCATTTAATGCTAAGGAATGGCTAAGTATGACTAGAGGTCTATATAAAGGTCCAAAAAGAAAATTTTTAATTCCACAACTCACACATGTTTTTCTAGACAATTCACCAAGAGATTTTGCATATTCTTCAAACCCTACAAACCCTAAGCCATCTTTTGGGAAAAGATCACTCATTTGCAAGTTTGGGTAAGTGATTATTCTTATGGATTAATATATTATATGCATGGGAGAGCATGTAGATCATGTTGGTTATGTCTAAAAGTGTAAGTGGTGCACTTTTGTGTTTTTGTAAAAGATGTGTCATTTTTGTGAATTAAACTTGAAAGGTGACTTGTGGTCTTGATGAAAGGGCATGGTATGGATGAAATATCAACATTTATGATATGATTATGTTTCTAAACTTGGTATTGTTTTTATAAGTGTAAATTATGGGATTTTGGCCGATATGTTGACATGAGGTGTATTGAGGTGATTTGATGGAGTAATTGTGATGTTGTATTGACGGAGAGTGAAAAGTATGAACTTGGTGTGACATGTTATTGGTTATCATGTATTGGTTAATGTATGGAATATTGTGGGATTATTGGTATGATAATTTCATAAATGGTATTGTCAAGGGGGGAATGACATTTTTAAAGGAAAACATGAAACTCATTGTCATTATATGCATTTGTAAGGTAGTTGATGGTTAATGGAAACTCCGTTATGTACTTGTGTTGTAGAGTGAAACATAAGGAAGGAGCGGGACTATTGTATTCACGTATAGGATTGTATATTCGTATTGAGAAGATAAGGTATGTAAGGTTACTCTTTCCATATCCTTCTGCAGCATATTGTTCACATTGACATTGGGCTTGTTATATTCTGAGGGATTTTAAGTATATCAATTCAGGTTGACATATATTGTTATTCACATGTGTCCTATTCTTAGACGAATTATGATTCACTTATCTCTTATGCATTGACTGAAGTTCCGAATGCTCTCATAATGTTGTAACTACTAAAAAGAACTATCTCAAGGAGAGTAATGATGTAAAGAGAATCTATTTATTCTTGAATAGCATTTTCCAATCATGTCATGTTCCAAAGTCCAATAATATTATGATTATCTTTGTACCAATCTCTCACAAGTAGAAGTACCAACCTCATAAGAGTAATGAAGGAAGTAATGTGTAAGCTAGTGTATCTATCCCTCACAAGTAAAGGTATCAATCTTACAAGAGTAAAGACGTGAAGTAATGTATGTATGTGTTTCAAGTTCAAGAATCTTTCAATCACAAAGGTATCACTTTTAAAATGAAAGAAAGAGTAAGGGAAGAAAGAAGTAATGTTTAATTGATGAGTAATCTTGGGTGGTATCCCAGGGGTGGAAGAAACACCTAGCATGGGTCGATCCCAATATATCATAAAGACATCTCAGGGGCGACACGAAAGACTAGCATGGGTTACTATAACATCCCAGGGGTCACAGTACCTAGCATGGGTTAATAACATCCCAGGGGTGACACAAAAGCCTAGCATGGGTTACTATAACATCCCAGGGGTCAAAGTACCTAGCATGGGTTAATAACATCTCAGGGGCGATACAAAAGCCTAGCATGGGTTAATATAACATCCCAGGGGTCAAAGTACCTAGCATGGGTTAATCTCATCCCAGGGGCGACAGAACAGCCTAGCATGGCTAGAACAATAAAGATGAATAACTGTGAAGGCAAAAGCAGTAAAGAATGTAATTGTAACACCCCGTACATTCCTAACCCTATTTGACGACACTAAATAATATGTACTTAGGTCTCGAGAGCTATAAGTATGCATTTGGTAATGTTATTGGCGAGATAATTGAATTTGGCTCTTGTTATGTGATTAAGCTTGCATAGATGGTGTTTTGCAATAGTAATTGTGAATTTATGGGGTTCAAAATGAGGCTAAGAGGACCTCAAAACAAAGTGTATTAGGGTTAATAAGTAAGTTAAAGGATAGGACTTGAAGTATCTAACTGAACCCGCGAAGAAAAGTCGAAAAATGAAATTTTTGAAAAATTTTAAGGAGGGGCGCATTTGGGACCGTACCACACCACTCTGGGCTAAAATTTTTAGCCCATAGGCAGTTAGTTGGTGCGCCCAGGGGCGTGCCACCTTGGGTTTTCCACTTTTTTGAAAGTTGGAAATTTATAAGTCCCAAGGGTATCCGGGGACGTACCGAGTCGATTTTTGCCACGTATCTTCTACAACATATATGAAATGATTAAAATATTATATTGGCATGATAAAATTACTCGAGAACGAATTTAGGGTCAAAATGACGATTTTACCCTTTTGGGCAAAAATAGGCCATACGTGGCTAGAATCGCTTATTCTTGGGATCGAGGCTACGGATATGAATAATATGAGTGGGAATATTGTTGTAACATGTATGAGATGACTTGAATACAAGAAATTATTGATTTTACTGGGTTAAGTAAATTGGGCCCAAAAAGGACCCAAAAGTGAAAAGAATGCATAGCCGAAAATGGGTCAAATGACCCATTCTTTCAAGACCTTCTAGACCAAGAATTTAATGATTTAGAAGTGGATAAGTATGGACATAAATGATTATAAAAGGGACCAAAAAATCTGATTTTTTGGTCATTTGGAAGCTCATGCCTTTTGGTCTATTTTTTCAACATATTTTCTCTTAAACCCTAGAAGCTCAAAGGCAACGCTTGAACCAAGATCATCCTATTCCAAGCCTTGGTAAGTATTTATTATCATGGATTAACATATTATATGCATGGTATATTATGTATATCATGATAGTTATGTTGTCAAGATGGTGAATGGTGTATTGTTGCTTTTGGTGGAAGATGTGCCATCTTTGTGAATTGAAGGTGAAAAAGAGACTTGATGTCTTAATGAAAGAGCATGGTATGGATAAAATATGAACATGTATGGTGTTATTTTGTTTTTAAACATTTTATTTTCATATAAGTGTAAATTATGGGATTTTGGCCGATTTGTTGTTGTGAGGTGTATTGAAGGAAATTGATGGCATAATTATGATGTTATGATGATGGAGAGTGGGAAGTGTGAACTTGGCATGACATGCTATTGCTTATCATGTGTTGGTCAATGTTGGGGATATTGTGGGATTTTTGGAATAATACTTTCATGAATGGTTGTGTCAAGTGGGACATGGCATGTTTAAAGGCAAACATGAGAATTATACTTATTATATGCATTATAAAGTAGTTAGTGGTTAATGTTGGCTCCGTTGTGTATTTGTGTTGTAGAGTGGAACATAAGGAAGGAGCGAAACTATTGTATGCGCATTTAAGATTGTGTGTTGGTATTGAGAATACAAGGTATGTAAGGTTACTTTGTTCGTATCTTTTTGCGGTTCGTCGTATTCACTTTGGCATTATGCTAGTCCTATCCCGAAATGTGCTAAGGTATTCTATATACGGTTAGAAATGGTTATTATCACATATTCCCCACTCATCGATCACTTGGGAATTGTATGTCTCATATTCGTTCGTCAATGTTCCAAAAGCCCAAAAAGGTTATGTTCCAAAGTGCCAATAGTGGCTATACACATACCTCTTGTTCATTGACTTGTGTCTAATGATTCCAATAATGTTATCTATTGTTGAGTCCTATACTCCTCATTCTTGAGTTATTGTGGTTCATGGGTTACATAATTATGGACATGTTCCAAAAGTCCCAATCATGTTGTGTTCTTGAGTTTCCAAGAATGTTGTGGCTATGTACATACGTTAATCTCTCATAACTGATTGTATCACTCTCTCATAAGAGGATGAATCGATTCCTCGCAAATACATCAATCGAAAGTAAGAAAGAAAGTAATGCACATTTGTTGATGGCTATGATCAAGTATGGGTGGCAGCTTTGGGGGGAAAAATGCCTAGCTCAACCCGATCCCGAAGTGATTGGACCAGGGGGTAGTCCTGGGGGCATAAGCCTAACTCGGACCGATCCTGACAGGGGGCAGGTCTAGGTGCATAAGCCTAGCTCGACCCGAACCTGATATGTTGATTTATGGGTGGCAGGTCTAGGGGCATAAGCCTAGCTCAACCCGATCCCGATGTATGTTGATTTATGGGTGGCAGGTCTAGGGGCATAAGCCTAGCTCGACCCGATCCCAACATCACATGATGTGATGTTAAGACCCACTGATCAGTCGGGGCCTGGGTATGTTATGATATGACCGATGAGGAATAAATCATAAAGAGAAGAACTTAATTTATGTAAGCTACATTGTTCCACATATGCAAATCGATGAGTTGTTCATGTTGCCTATCCTATTACATTTTGATTCTATTGATGTATTTATAACAAGATTCATATGGCCTTACATACTCAGTACATTCTCCGTACTGACCCCTCTTGGGGGCTTACCTTACTTGTTGTAGGCGCAGGTACTAGTAGACCTCCACTGTAGGTAGCGGAACTTTTGCCGACTTTTGGTGAGATCCACTTGGTTCGGGGTTTTCTGAGTTGCCATGTACATTTATTTTGGTATTGTATATGAGTATAGAGCGGGGTGTTGTCCCGACTCTAGGTTTGCATAGTCATGTATTTCAGCTAGAGGCTTTTGTAGACTTATGTGGGAATAGAATGTAAGATATGTATGCTCATTTTAGGTTTGATGGCCCCAACGGCCAAGTCGATATATATATATCTATGTATGGCATACGTTTCCATAATCGTTTCCATATCCATGACTTTTGCATAGTTTCATGGGGTTTCATAAGGCCCATATGAGGAATGCATGCGAGTGTTCATAAGCAAAGATTGGTTCTCTCAGGCCATATCGGCTTCGGGTGCCAATCACGCCTCGTTGGGGCTCGGGGTGTGACAAAAGTGGTATCAGAGCAGTTCGTTCTAAGGGTGTCTACAAAGCCGTGTCTGAGTAGAGTCTTCCTTATCGATGTGTTTTGCACCACATTTATAAGTAGGAGGCTACGGGACATTTAGGATGTTGTTCCTTTTCTTCATTCCTAGATCGTGCAGTAGATCCAGTGTTGTAAGTTAGATTTTATCTGACCATGGTGATTGGTTTTCTTTGATATAGAAACTGCCGATGACAAGAATAGATAAAGGCAAGGGTAAGCAGGTTTTTACGCTTACCGAAGAGGGATTGAGTAGACCACCACCTGACCAAGTTAGTCAAGGTGGAGCTGATACTGACTTTGCATCACGGGCTTCATCCACTTTTCCCATTTCGGAGGAGCTGAGAAGAAGAGAAGTATCTTCGAAACTGCCCGTTAACACTATTGAGCAGGATTTAATGAGTGCAGTACAAATTTTGACCCGTGTAGTTGCTGCACAAGCTCAAAGACAAGCTCTTATGCATCACAAGGGGGGACAAAGGCAGAGAGAGAGGATGAACAAAGTGGAAGAAAGATCGCCAAAAAAGGCTAAACCCATGGGACAAAACATGACGTCCCAAGGAGGATTTGGGCATAGGACTTTTCACAAACCACTTAGGCTATCGTTTCCCCATACCACCACAATTACTCCTCTTCTATTCCAAGGGTTTCGAAGCAACCAGTGTGGGCAAGGAGGTGAGATTCAGGGTTTACGTACAGTGGGGTACCAAGCACAAGACAGTATGAACCACCCGAGGTTTCATCGTCGGTTGTGCCAGCGCTGCGAGAGGTTTCATGCAGGTGAATGTCGGTTTGGACAGAATGTTTGCTATTATTGCAGCATGCCAGGGCATGTGGCAAGGGGGTGTCCACGAAGGAACACAGGTGGAATGGCACGACCCACGGGACCAACCTTCGCATCGACATCATATGTGCCTCCTCTAGGTAGAGGTGCACAAGCTGCTGGTCATGCCGAGGGTGCTAGAGGAGAAGCTAGTTCTAGTAACATCCAGGGCAGCACCTACGGCGTGGTGGATCGGCAGAAATTTAAGGCTTCTCCTGATGATGCAACAGGTATATGATCTCTCTTTTTTTGTAACGTATTTACATTGATTGATTTAGGGATTTACCCTATCATATTTTATTCCCTGGATTGGTAGAAAAAAAAAAAGAGAAGAAGAAACTTTGTGAAAGGATAGTAGAAGTTTTAGTTAATCCATTTGAAACAACTCTACACCAAAAGGAGAAATTATTGTGGCTAAAAGAATGTGTCATGATTATGTGGTAACGACGTGGGGTTATACTACATTGTCTAATTTTATGAATTGCAAACGGTGGATGTTCATGTGATCATGGGAATGAATTAGTTAGTTTTTTTGTTATACCACGGTGAATTGCCAAGGTATATTTTCACTATCCATACGAACATGTTCCTGAGTGGAAGAGTAATATGGGGGCACCAAGGAAAATTTTACTGTCTATTGTAAAGTGACGAAATTGATAGCCAAGGGGTATGTATGCCAGTTAATCCGAGAGCGAGCGATTGATACGAAACCACCAAGTTCTCAATAGGTTCCGGTGGTCAAATGACTCTCTTGATATCATGCCTGACAAATTTCCAGGCTTACCCCCGAAACAGGAAGTAGAGCTTAATATTGATGTGATTTCAGACCCTCCGCTTATCTCTCTTCTTCTATATATACCATGGCCCCAGTAACGCTATAGGTGAAATGGGACTTGAGAACGTTCATTGACTATTAGCAGTTGTGTAAAGTACCGAGTAAGAACAAATATTCCCTCCTAAGAATTGATGATTGGTTGATCAGTTACAGGGTGCCAAGTGTGTTGTTCCTTTTTATCAAAAAGATTGTATTCACTCGTTCTTGCACCAAATGTCTCGGAAACAAAAGTAACTTGGGCTCGGGTTATCACCAAGTCAGAGTTAGAAACAAAGGTATACCCAAGACAGACTTGCGACCACGTTCTGACTGTAATGGTTCTTAAGTTGTGTCATTGGGACTAACAAATGTACCAGCTGCTGTTCTGGAGAGGATGAATAGGGTGTGCAAACTATTATTCGATGTAGTTGTAACCGTGTTCATGGATGATATTTTGGATTAATCAAGATCACAAGAGAACCATGCCAATTACGTACGGCAGGTGGTACAAGATGGGATTGTAAGTGGAATGCAAAGTTCACTAAAGTATGAATTTTGGATAAAATCCATAGCGTTTTAGTGCCACATTGTATAGGATGACGGAATGAAGGTCGATATGCTAAAGATAGAAAAAGTGAAAAACAAAATTGGCTAAGGCCTGCGAGGCTTACAAAGATTCATCGTTTCCTTGGGTTGGTTAGTGATCTAGGAGCATTACTAAAGGATTTTCTTCTATCCCTGTGCCCTTAGCAGAGTAACTCAGTTTCAGCGGAGTGATGCATATGAGACAAGTTTCGAAGAGGCTTCGACACAAGTTTGATATTTCTCTAAGGCACAAAGATTATGCAATGTATGGTGATGCTTTCGGGGTTGACCTCGGATGTGTGTTGATGCAGCATGATAAGATAACAGCGTATGCCTCACGACAGTTGTGGCCATGTTAGAGAAACTATATAACACATGATCTTGAGGTAACAGGTGTGGTAGTTATTTGACAGATATGAGATATGAAGATATGACACTACTACTTAGGGTTCATATTGAGATATGACTATTGATCATAGGAGCTTGCATATACTTTAAACAGAGGGACTCAAATTTGAGGTGAAGAAAAAGCAACATGCGAATCCTATGTTTGATTCGGCCAAAAGAACGTACCACAAGGGTCGATGAGATTTGACCTTACGCACGAGGGAACTGAAGTAGAACCGAAGCACATCATTCACATAATTCTATTGTCATTGGGAGAGAAACAAAAACGTACCATGGTTTGGTAAGAAGACATTGGCGAGGCAATATAAAGAAAAAGAACAAGCAAGTGTAACTCCTTGACCGAAGTATCAATAGGTAATAGCAGAGCATCAGAAAACCTGGAGGTTATATGCCATGTATATGTTGTCCAGGTTAAAATAAGACATGGTTAACATGGGTTTTACTGCAAGTTTGCCTCATACACATAAGGGTTGCCTTATATATATTTTGGGAATTGTGATTCCACATGAGAGCTAGTTGACAGGTTTACCTACATAACACATGTTGCCTTTCAAGACCACTTACATGGTTGACGAATATGCGAGGTTAGTTATTAAAGAGGAAGTACAACTATACGGAGTTCTGAAATGCTCAATTTACTACATAGTTTTGGAAGTTGTCACATACGTGAATTTGAGTGTAACTTTTCACCCTCATGAACGGACAAATAGAGTAGACTATCCAAATATTTGACAGTATACTACGAGTTTGTGCGAGAGACTCAAACGGTAGTTGGGATGATCATTTACCCTTTATTTAATGTTCTTATCATGATAGCTATTGTTCAAGTATCATCATGGTATTTGTAAGGGTTTATACAGAAGAAAGTGTAGATCGTCAATTGGGAGAGTCAAACCGAGTGGAATTGCCTTATTTGGAACTAGATTTTGTTCACTACGCTAAGGAGAAGGTTAAGATGGTAAAACAGTAACTACAGGCTAACACAAGTCATATGCTGAGATTCATTCGTTTATTACATGGACAAGCTATGCGGGATGTCCCTTATGAAGGGATATATATATATATTGCCATATAAATGAAGGAAAAATAAGAATAGCTTTAGTAAAGATACGGTGGAGAAATCGAATCACATAGGGAGCCAAAGAAATCATGAAGTCAAAGTACCCGCGGGAGAAAGTTCTATGGAGTTAGAACAATAACAAGGAAGTATGCATAAGTATTGTGTGTATATGCGTATATATGCTAAGAGAGAGATGCATGGGATGTACATGAGACGTGTTACTAACATTCGAGGATGAATGTTCCTAAGGGGGGAATAATGTAACACCCCGTACGTTCCTAACCCTACTTGATGACACTAAATAATATGTACTTAGGTCTCGAGAGCTATAAGTATGCATTTGGTAATGTTATTGGTGAGATAATTGAATTTGGCTCTTGTTATGTGATTAAGCTTGCATAGATGGTGTTTTGAAATTGTCATTGTGCATTTGTGGGGTTCAAAATGAGGCTAATAGGACCTCAAAACAAAGTGTATTAGGGTTAATAAGTAAGTTAAAGGATAGGACTTGAAGTATCTAACCGAACCCGCGAAGAAAAGTCGAAAAATGAAATTTTTGAAAAATTTTAAGGAGGGGCGCATTTGGGACCGTTCCACGCCTCTCTGGGCTAAAATTAATAGCCCATAGGCAGTAAGTTGGTGCGCCCAGGGGCGTGCCACCTTGGGTTTTCCACTTTTTTGAAAGTTGGAAATTTCTAAGTCCCAAGGGTATCCGGGGACGTACCGAGACGATTTTTACCACGTATATTCTACAACATATATGAAATGATTAAATATTATATTGGCATGATAAAATTACTCGAGAACGAATTTGGGGTCAAAATGACAATTTTACCCTTTTGGGCAAAAATAGGCCATGCGTGGCTAGAATCGCTTGTTCTTGGGATCGAGGCTACGGATATGAATAACATGAGTGGGAATATTGTTGTAACATGTATGAGATGACTTGAATACGAGAAATTATTGATTTTACTGGGTTAAGTGAATTGGGCCCAAAAAGGACCCAAAAGTGAAAAGAATGCATGGCCCAAAATGGGTCAAATGACCCATTCTTTCAAGACCTTCTAGACCAAGAATTTAATGATTTAGAAGTGGATAAGTATGGACATAAATGATTATAAAAGGGACCAAAAAATCTGATTTTTTGGTCATTTGGAAGCTCATGCCTTTTGGTCTATTTTTTCAATATATTTTCTCTTAAACCCTAGAAGCTCAAAGGCAACGCTTGAAGCAAGATCATCCTATTCCAAGCCTTGGTAAGTATTTATTATCATGGATTAACATATTATATGCATGTTAGATTACGTATATCTTGATAGTTATGTTGTCAAGATGGTGAATGGTGTATTGTTGCTTTTGGTGGAAGATGTGCCATCTTTGTGAATTGAAGGTGAAAAAGAGACTTGATGTCTTAATGAAAGAGCATGGTATGGATAAAATATGAACATGTATAGTGTTGTTTTGTTGTTAAACATATTATTTTCATATAAGTGTAAATTATGGTATTTTGGCCAATTTGTTGTTGTGAGGTGTATTGAAGGAAATTGATGGCATAATTATGATGTTGTGATGATGGAGAGTGGGAAGTGTGAACTTGGCATGACATGCTATTGCTTATCATATGTTGGTCAATGTTGGGAATATTGTGGGATTTTTGGAATAATACTTTCATGAATGGTTGTGTCAAGCGGGACATGGCATGTTTAAAGGCAAACATGAGAATTATACTTATTATATGCATTATAAAGTAGTTGGTGGTTAATGTTGGCTCCGTTGTGTATTTGTGTTGTAGAGTGGAACATAAGGAAGGAGCGAAACTATTGTATGCGCATTTAAGATTGTGTGTTGGTATTGAGAATACAAGGTATGTAAGGTTACTTTGTTCGTATCTTTTTGCGGTATGTCGTATTCACTTTGGCATTATGCTAGTCCTATCCCGAAATGTGCTAAGGTATTCTATATCTGGTTAGAAATGGTTATTATCACATATTCCCTACTCATCGATCACTTGGGAATTGTATGTCTCATATTCGTTCGTCAATGTTCCAAAAGCCCAAAAAGGTATGTTCTAAAGTGCCAATAGTGGCTATACACATACCTCTTGTTCATTGACTTGTGTCTAATGATTCCAATAATGTTATCTATTGTTGAGTCCTATACTCCTCATTCTTGAGTTATTGTGGTTCATGGGTTACATATTTATGGACATGTTCCAAAAGTCCCAATCATGTTGTGTTTTTGAGTTTCCAAGAATGTTGTGGCTATGTACATACGTTAATCTCTCATAACTGATTGTATCACTCTCTCATAAGAGGATGAATCGATTCCTTGCAAATACATCAATCGAAAGTAAGAAAGAAAGTAATGCACATTTGTTGATGGTTATGATCAAGTATGGGTGGCAGCTTTGGGGGCAAAAATGCCTAGCTCAAGCCGATCCCGAAGTGATTGGATCAGGGGGCAGTCCTGGGGGCATAAGCCTAGCTCGGACCGATCCTGAAAGGGGGCAGGTCTAGGGGCATAAGCCTAGCTCGACCCAAACCTGATATGTTGATTTATAGGTGGCAGGTCTAGGGGCACAAGCCTAGCTCGACCCGATCCCGATGTATGTTGATTTATGGGTGGCAGGTCTAGGGGCATAAGCCTAGCTCGACCCGATCCTGATGTATGTTGATTTATTGGTGGCAGGTCTAGGGGCATAAGCCTAGCTCGACCCGATCCCAACATCACATGATGTGATGTTAAGACCCACTGATCAGCCGGGGCTCGGGTACGTTATGATATGACCGATGAGGAATAAATCATAAAGAGAAGAACTTAATTTATGTAAGCTACATTGTTCCACATATGCAAATCGATGAGTTGTTCATGTTGCCTATCCTATTACATTTTGATTCTATTGATGTATTTATAACAAGTTTCATATGGCCTTACATACTCAGTACATTCTCCGTACTGACCCCTCTTGGGGGCTTACCTTACTTGCTGCAGGCGCAGGTACTAGTAGACCTCCACTGTAGGTCGCGGATCTTTTTTGCTGACTTTTGGTGAGCTCCACTTGGTTTGGGGCTTTCTGAGTTGCCATGTACATTTATTTTGGTATTGTATATGAGTATAGAGCGGGGTGTTGTCCCGACTCTAGGTTTGCATAGTCATGTATTTCAGCTAGAGGCTTTTGTAGACTTATGTGGGAATAGAATGTAAGATATGTATGCTCATTTTGGGTTTGATGGCCCCAATGGCCAAGTCGATATATATATCTATGTATGGCATACGTTTCCATAATTGTTTCCATATCCATGACTTTTGCATAGTTGCATGGGGTTTCATAAGGCCCATATAAGGAATGCATGCGAGTGTTCATAAGCAAAGATTGGTTCTCTCGGGCCATACTGGCTTCGGGTTCCAATCACGCCTCGTTGGGACTCGGGGTGTGACAGTAATGTACATGGTTCCTCACATACAGAAAGAGAGTTTATTCACATTCACTATTTCTCTTATATTGACTCCATTGTTTTTGTTATTATGTATGATACAGTTCTTATGAGCCTTACATACTCAGTACATTCTTCGTACTGACCCCTCTTGGGGGGACTTACTTTAATTGCTGCAGGCGCAGGTGCTAGTAGACCTCCTCTGTAGGTTGTGGATCATTTGTAGATTTTTGGTGAGCTCCAGTTGGTTTGGGGCTTTCCGAGTCACAGTTGTATATTTGTTTTGATGTTGTAAATGTTGTATAAAATGAGGACTTGTCCCGACTTTAGGATGGTTATGTATATGCATCTGTCAGAGGCTTTTGTAGACATATGTGGGTATATAAATATAAGAGATGAATGTCCGTTTTGACTTGATGGCCCCAACGGCCAAGCTTTATATATATATATTTATATGGCATATGTTTCCATAACCATGACTTCCGCATAGTTGCATGAGGTATAATAAGATTCATATGAGGCTATGCATACGAATGTACATGAGCAAAGATTGGTTCTCTCGAGCTATATCGGCTTCGGGTGCCAGTCCGCCTCAATGGGATTTGGGGGTGACAAAAGTGGTATCAGAGCAGGTAGTTCTAAGGGTGTCTACAAAGCCGTGTCTAAGTAGAGTCTTTCTTATGGATGTGTTGAGCACCACATTTATAAGTAGGAGGCTATGGGACATTTAGGAGTTGTTTCTTTTCTTCATTCCAGATCATGCAATAGAGCCAATGTTGTAAGTGAAATCGTATCTGATCATTAAAATTTGTTTTCTTGGTTATAGTACAAATGTTGATGACATGAATGGGAAAAGGCAAAGGTAAGTAGTTAGATATGCCTGCCGATGAAGGAATGAGTAAATCACCACCTAGCCAAGCTAGTCAAGGTGGAGCTGACGCTAAAATTGCATCGCAGTCTTCCTCTACTTTTCCAGCTCCAGGAGAGCCAAGAGGTAGAGAAGTACCTACTGAACCGCCTATGAATGCCACTGATCAGGATTTATGAAATACAGTACATATGTTGACTCAATTAGTGGCTGTACAAACACAGGGACGAACTGGTCCAATGGCAACTGAAGATGACGCGGCTAGAGTAGCTAGTCGGCGGACACAGGACTTTCTAAAATTAGACCCTCCCATATTCACAGGGTCAGATCCGAAAGCAAATCCACAGGACTTTATGGACCAAATTCAAAGGGTTTTAGATGTTATGCACATAACAGGTGTAGAAACAATTGAGCTAGCAGCTTATAGATTGAAGGGTGAGGCTATATTATGGTATGAGGACTGGAAAAGATCAAGGGGTATTGATGCACTCCCAGCTGGTTGGGAAGAATTTAAAACGGCATTCCTTGATCATTACCTCCCATATGAAATCCGGGAGGCACGTGCAGACCAATTTCTAAATTTGTGTCAATAAAATATGAGTGTTAGAGAATACAGTTTGCAGTTTAACTCTTTGGCTCGATATGCTCCAAATATAGTGGCCACAATGACAGACAGAGTTCATAGATATGTAGACAGATTGGAGCCATACTTGGTGAGGGACTGTACTATTACAGCATTGAACAGAGATATGGACATCGCCAGAATTTAGGCTTGCACACAGAAAATGGAGGACCAAAGGCAAAGAAGAAGGACGCAGGAATCTGAGGAAGGGCCATCAAAAGGGTTAGACCTATGGGGCAGTCTATGGTGTCCCCAGGAGAATCTAGACCTCGAATGTTACCACTGAGACCCTCATTCTCTTATTCCATAGCAGGCAGTCAACCCCAATCCTGAGGGTTTAAGGGTAGTCAATCGGGACAGAGTGGTGGAGTGCAAGGTTCACAGACAGTAGAATTTTCTCGTTCTTCATGTCAGCATTGCGGAAGGTATCATTTAGGTGAATGCCGATTGGGGACAAATACTTGCTTTTGGTGTTGCACAGCAGGGCATATAATGAGAGAATGCCCACAAAGGGGTGTGAGTGGTATATCACGACCTACGGGATCAACCGTTGCATCATCAGCATCGGTTCCTTCCCCAGGCAGAGGCGTTCAGCCTATTGGTCGTGGTAAAGATATTAGAGGAGTAGCTAGTTCCAATGGAGCACAAAATTGTACCTATGCTCTAGTGGACCGACAGAATGTGGAGGCATCTCCTGATGAAGATATAGGTATATTATCCATATTTTCGAATGATACATATCCCTATCGTATGTCACTCTCTAATGGGACACTGGGGTCATTATTTCAATCAATTGAAATATCTCCACCTGGTGGTGAATTTATTAGAGTTAAGTACGCATACTTGTTTCAAACGGAAGAAAAAGTTCAAAGTGCGGGAGTGGAGAAAGAATAAGTGAGTATCTATGAGAGTATATGTATAGAGATGCTAATATAGAGATGCATTTGTTGTACATGAGATGATGTTATTAACATTCAAGGATGAATGTTCCTAAGGGGGGAAGAATGTAACACCCGTACCTTCCCAACCCTACTTGATAACCTTGAACCATGTTTACCTTAGGTTTAAGAGCAATAAGTATGTATTTTTGCATTGTTATTGATGGAACATTTGATATTGTGCTAGTAAGTGTGATGAAACCCTTGTGGGAAAAGTTTATGACCTTTGGAGTGGGAAAACGAAGCTTGAATGACTCCTAAATAAAGGTTCTTAAAGACAAGAGGCAAGCTAAAGATTAGAACTTGAAGTATCTATCCAAATCCGCAAAGAAAAGTGGAAAAATGAATTTTTTTTGAAATTTTTAGGTGGGGCGCGCCCAGGGGCATGCCAGGCCGCTCTGGCCCAAATTTTGTTTCCACAGGTAGCAAAGAGGCGCGCCAAGCGGCGTGTCGGGGTGGTTTTTGCCAAATTTTTTCTTCGACATTTATGATGTAAATAAGACTTTTAAGTCATGGTATCATTACCCCATCATAGTAGGACTATTCTAAAGAGCGTTTAGCATCCGAGTTGGGGTTAATTCTTCGTCACAAGTGTTTTAACAAATTATGTTCAAATAAGCCATGAGCGACTAGAATTTCTATTTTTGCGATTGAAGCTACGAACGTGAATCTCGTAAGTGAATATTGCCGTGACGTTATGGAATTATTTAAACATGAGATATATGATGGATTACACATTGATTTTAGTGGGCTAGGATAATATGTGTTAATGGGCCAATTTGAGGCACAAAATGGAGCTAAAATGCAAAGCCCAAAGGGAACAAAAAGACCCATTCTTCCATTGACCAAGCCAAACATAGCATTTAATGCTAAGGAATGTATAAGTATGACATGAGGGCTATATAAAGGGCCAAAAAGCAGATTTTTAATTCCACAACTCACACATGTTTTTCTAGACAATTCTCCAAGAGATATTTTGCATATTCTTCAAACCCTACAAACCCTAAGCCATCTTTTGGGAAAAGATAACTCATTTGCAAGTTTGGGTAAGTGATTATTCTTATGGATTAATATATTATATGCATGGGAGAGAATGTAGATAATGTTGGTTATGTCTAAAAGTGTAAGTGGTGCACTTTTGTGTTTTTGTAAAAGATGTGTCATTTTTGTGAATTAAACTTGAAAGGTGACTTGTGCTCTTGATGAAAGGGTATGGTATGGATGAAATATCAACGTTTATGATATGATTATGTTTCTAAACTTGGTATTGTTTTTATTAGTGTAAATTATGAGATTTTGGCCGATATGTTGATATGAGGTGTATTGGGGTGATTTGATGGAGTAATTGTGATGTTGTGTTGACAGAGAGTGGAAAGTATGAACTTGGTGTGACATGTTATTGGTTATCATTTATTGGTCAATGTATGGCATATTGTGGGATTATTGGTGTGATAATTTCATAAATGGTATTGTCAAGGGGGAAATGACATTTTTAAAGGCAAACATGAAACTCATTGCCGTTATATACATTTGTAAGGTAGTTGATGGTTAATGGAAACTCCATTATGTACTTGTGTTGTAGAGTGAAACATAAGGAAGAAGCGGGACTATTGTATTCACGTATAGGATTGTATATTCGTATTGAGAAGATAAGGTATGTAAGGTTACTCTTTTCGTATCCTTCTACAGCATATTGTTCACATTGACATTGGGCTTGTTCTATTCCGAGGGATTTGAAGTATATCAATTCAAGTTAGCATATATTGTTATTCACATGTGTCCTATTCTTAGACGAATTATGATTCACTTATCTCTTATTCATTGACTGAATTTCCAAATGCTCTCATAATGTTGTAACTACTAAAAATAACTATCTCAAGGAGAGTAATGATGTAAAGAGAATCTATTTATTCTTGAATAGCATTTTCCAATCATGTCATGTTCCAAAGTCCAATAATATTATGATTATCTTTGTACCAATCTCTCACAAGTAGAAGTACCAACCTCATAAGAGTAATGAAAGAACTAATGTGTAAGCTAGTGTATCTATCCCTCACAAGTAAAGGTATCAATCTTACAAGAGTAAAGACGTGAAGTAATGTATGTATGTGTTTCAAGTTCAAGAATCTTTCAATCACAAAGGTATCACCTTTAGAATGAAAGCAAGAGTAAGGGAAGAAAGAAGTAATGTTTAATTGATGAGTAATATTGGGTGGTATCCCGGGGGTGGAAGAAACACCTAGCATGGGTCGATCCCAATATATCATAAAGACATCCCAGGGGCGACACGAAAGACTAGCATGGGTTACTATAACATCCCAGGGATCACAGTACCTAGCATGGGTTAATAACATCCCAGGGGCGACACGAAAGCCTAGCATGGGTTACTATAACATCCCAGGGGTCAAAGTACCTAGCATGGGTTAATAACATCCCAGGGGCGATACGAAAGCCTAGCATGGGTTAATATAACATCCCAGGGGTCAAAGTACCTAGCATGGGTTAATCTCATCCCAAGGAGACAGAACAGCCTAGCATGGGTAGAACAATAAAGATGAATAACTGTGAAGGCAAAAGCAGTAAAGAATGTAATGTACATGGTTCCTCACATACAGAAAGAGAGTTTATTCACATTCACTATTTCTCTTATATTGACTCCATTGTTGTTGTTATTATGTATGATACAGTTCTTATGAGCCTTACATATTCAGTACATTCTTCGTACTGACCCCTCTTGGGGGGACTTACTTTAATTATTGCAGGCACAGGTGCTATTAGACCTCCTCTATAGGCTATGGATCATTTGCAGATTTTTAGTGAGCTTCGGTTGGTTTGGGGCTTTCCGAGTCACAGTTGTATATTTGTTTTGATGTTGTAAATGTTGTATAAAGCGGGGACTTGTCCTGACTTTAGGATGGTTATGTATATGCATCTGTCAGAGGCTTTTGTAGACATATGTGGGTATATGAATTTAAGAGATGAATGTCCGTTTTGACTTGATGGCCCCAACGGCCAAGCTTTATATGTATATATATATATGGTATATGTTTCCATGACCATGACTTTCGCATAGTTGCATGAGGTATAATAAGATTCATACGAGGCTATGCATACGAATGTACATGAGCAAAGATTGGTTCTCTCAAGCCATAGCAGCTTTGGGTGTCAGTCCGCCTCAATGGGATTTTGGGCGTAAAACTGCTGAACACCAATAAATCCAACTCTTGCCTAAGAAGCACTCGATGTACTAAACACCATCTCTGCCTGGGAGATAGCCACAAAAATATTCAAGATTCCTAACATTAGATCCTGAAGAACTGAGGTGGTCACAAACCCTGTTGGAGCCTGGACTGACCCCAGACCCTCTGGCTAATGCTTAAGATCCTCTCTATCAATCTTAACTCCCTAGTTCGTTGCTGAACTAAAATTCTGGTAACACGCGTAAATGTACCATCTGCATCCGTCAATAACCTTGTGTTATCCATCTGGAAAGGAATGGAGTCAAAAAAAGTACTAGAGGTTCATAAAAATATGGACACACGATAGGGAGTCAAGAATAGAATTTCCAAAGAATGTCCTATAGCCTCCCGAAAATAGGATACAGAAGTCTCAGTACCAATCCACAAAACTCTAGTAGACACTTAGCTTTTGTACCAACACACTGGTAAACCTAGGCTCTGATACCACTTTGTCATGACCCAATTTCTCAGGTCATGATGGCACCTATTATAACCACCAGTAGATAAGTCAACCCGTAGTCCGAAACAACTAGCAACGGATTACCAAGAGAAAGAAAGAAAATTGCGAAATAAATATAATAAAAAGACTAATATAGTCCCAAAACCTGGTGGGGCCAGTACAACAGCTTCTAATACAACAGGAGTACAAGTGAAATACGGGAAAAGTATATACAATCTATCTCAGATAAAACCTAGAGAACAGTCTAACAATAAGAGAGAGAGTATGGATACTCCAAAATGCCAGGAGCTCACCCTGAATCTTTGATCCATAGATGCTCCGCACGATACACACACAACAGCGATAACATACACTATAACCTGCAGGTTGTAGAAGAGTTGTATGAGTACCAAACACGTGGTACTCAGTAGGTATCGCCCAACTGATCTCCAGAAATAATGTAAGCATAAAATGACATGTAAGGCATGAATAAAACTATAGGCAACTATCCAAGGAACTAGGTATAACAGTGTTAATGGAGCAATAAGGATAACTACCCGATCCTGACAGAACTCAGGAACTAAAGTGCAATACCGTATATCCCTGGCCAATACCCGAATAAATAAAGAAAGAAATATATACAGTAATATACAAGGCCAAAAGATACATATACAATATGAATAGATCAAGGAAGAGAGGGATATATAGTAGTAATGTACATATATGCATACATATAGACCAACTTAGAGGTAAATACCTAAGGGAGTCAATCTAACATCTCGAGGATCATAACCATGTAAGGGAGCTAATGCTAGCAAACTCAAACCTCTAATCAAAGGGTGACTAATCATGAGGTGATTTATAAACAATGTAATTTACCATAATAAAGAAGGGAATCAGAAATGCACCGCCAATCCCGGGTACCAGTCCATACTCATCCTGCCATGAACTAACCATAATAACCAATAAGAAAGTAACTAGCTAGTCTGGACACACAAATACCTAACCGAACTAACATAAACCCGGAAGGTTCACGGAAACACTCAGCAAACAGTAACCATAACCTATACCTATACAGCCCCCATAAGATCGATAGATACAGGTGCCAAACAATCATACTGGTGATAGGCGATGCATATAAATAAATGAATGTAACAAATCCATAAATACCATATCTGATCCAAGTGCCATAAAGTATCAAATTTATACACCTCCTCCAGCCTTAAAGCTCGCAAAGTCCTTCTCCGACACTTTGGCTTGCTGATAAGAGGACCATAGTGGATTTGAGATATCCATATACACTGCCTGGTCCCGAACCAGGACTTTCAATAACCATAATAATCAATCAACTCCATCTAACACCAAAGAAAGATAGACATAATAAGTGCACGAACTCGAACCATGACTAAAAGAGTGTATATAGTGTAATAAGTGCACGAACTCAAACCGTGACTAAAGGAATTTAAGTCTATAAATCCATAGCTCGAGATCAAGTTCGGGACTAAATCGACATAATAGCATAGAAAGGGTCGGAATCTCTCTCGATCGAGTAAGCAGTAGTGGTAAAATGAATGGAATAATAGTGGACCGAAATCAATCTTGGTCTAATTTCCAAAACACCATATTTAGTTCAAAAGCTCATATTTCATTAAATAAGGTGGTACGATTCCCATTATAAAAGAATCTATTTTTAAAATAAAAAGTGAGAATAGCTCTCTTTTTAGAAAAATAGTAGTAAAATTAAGGTTTTGGCTGGAATCGTACCACTTAGTGAGCATGAATGTGCCTAATAGTATGCATGCCATCACCAGTATCCAAACAATACAACCATAAGCGCCTAAGCATCTATAAACCAGAATCATGCCCTCTTTAAGGGTAAAATGCTCGCCTGGAGTTCAACGGGTATCATAACCAAGGCCTTGGGCCCAATAATACATAATCAACATAACAAGCCTCATAACTCGGGAATCCATAGTAATCAAGGGCATAAAACCACTACAAGGATCTCATCATAGAAATACCTCCCAAATCACTAAGCCAAATGTAAATCTTATACTAAGGGATCCTTAATATTAAATTATAGTTAGCATACTTATAATCGAGGGTAATAGGATTCTATAGCCATGACAATTGTTTTACACAAAGGTTCAGGTCACAATTTTACCCCAAATTTCATAAATGGCCTAAGTCATGTTATACTAGTCATAAAGATATCCTACCATCCCAACCTAGCATGCAAACTATACTATAAACCTAGCATGCAAACTATAATATACACAATCTCATAGAGAAAAGTATACCGGAGCCAACCTCGATGCCGAACCACAAATCTTGAATCGCCCATAATTTACTCAACTTTGGTCCACAATCTTGAAATTCCGCCATGCTATCAAAATAATCATCTGCATGTTAATAAGAGTAAAACAAGACCCATATTGCTGTAACAAAGCTCGACCCAAAATTCAGGTCAAGAATGGGCCTGTTGGGCCCGCAAATGAAATACAAAAATTAAATTCGTCATGAGGTCCCTCGAAGGACAAAGAATATGTGCTAAAAAATTGACCACAAATCGGGGCCCAAATCAGTTCCCAAAGTTTAAGGATTTAAAGACCTAATTTCTACGAATTTACAATGAAATGGAAAGGAATTCAACGGGTAAAATGATAAATAAGGACCATGGAGTCTTGAGCTAACTTACCTTAGCTTCAATGGATGAGTACCCACACTTTCCCATGTCTTATGCTCTCAAAATGGGGGGAAAGAGTTGAGAAAATGAGAGAAAATCGAGTGAAGAAGAGGGATTTAACACCCCCAGGTACCGCTTAAGCGGTCACTTGGCCACTAAAGCAGCCACCACTAAAACGCCTACTGACCTCTAAAGCGGCTGGTACGATAGGGCGAGTGGCCACCGGCATCCCGTCTCTAATGTGATGTCTGCTTAAGCGAACAAAGAGCACTTAAACGGTCCACGACTAAATAGCCAACGCCGCTAAAGCGGCTCGATGTCGCTAAAGAGGCTACTGCTTAAGTGGTCATTTGGCCTCTTAAGAGGCTGCACTAGTAACTTTAAGGCATCAGATTTTCTAAGTCCAAATGGACTCCGATCGGGAGCTCAAGATTCGTTCGGAACTTCGCGCGTGCAAACGAACTTGCTAACATACCAAATTTGACATTCTGGACTCAATGGAACCATCCAAACTATCATCTTAGATCATTTTGATTAAAAATAGGGACCACACCTATAGTTCCATTTTTTATCAAATCTACCTAATAGCCCAAAATAAGCTCGAAAGCCTCGGGACCTGAACCAAGGGTCCTCCTAGCCTAAAATCAATGTTCTTGAGCTGATGGCACTGTCAAAATTTCCATCTGAGCTCATTTACTAGTATTTTTGGTCCAATACCAATTCCTTTACAATAAAAGCACCAAAACAGGAAAATGAGCCTAAAATACAAACGAACTGTCCGATAACCGAACCGACAGTTCTATCAAGTCATAAATGACCTGTAACTGTTGTGGAAATTCTCAATATGCCAAAATGTATGAAAATTAGGAAATGAACTGGAGGGTCATTACAATTTGTTCCTTTATTGGCATTCTATAGAGCTTCCCATATTTTCTTAGTAGATTCACAAGCAGAGACCCAGTTGTACTCATCAGGTCCTATTCCACATACAAGGATTTTCTTAGCTTTGTAATTCTTCTCAATCTTCTTCCTGTCACCTTCACTATCTTCTCAATCTTCTTCCTGTCACCTTCACTATAGTCTTTCCTAGCTTTGGGAACAGATAGAGATATTTCCCCTGCTTTAAAAACTTCCATAGGCACATGAGTACCATCAGAAATCACATCCCACAACTCACTGTCCTCAACCATGAAGAAATCATGCATTCTAGTTTTCCACTAGCTATAGAATTGCCCATTAAACCTTGGGGGTCGTGTAGTTGATTGTCCTTCCTCAAGACTGGGTAGGGCTTCCATCTTGAATAGGATCCTTTCTAGATATTAACTTTATAGAAAGTACCGCTCTGATACCAATTAATAGTTTGTAAAAGTCCACCACTGTAACAAGGACCAGATTGGGTACCAAGTCCCTATATGAGGATATTCAATAACAATAAGAACACAATAAAAACTGCAGGAAAGTAAATGACATAAAATGTTTATGTGAAAACCTCCTTATGTGAAAACCTCCTTTCTCAAGGGAATAAAACCATAACCTACCCCAGTAGTAGTTCACTAATCTCTCCACTAAACTTTAAGCAAACAAATTGATTACAACCCTTATGTAATTTAGGAATTAAACTTTTAGATCCTACTCACTAGCAATAGCTCTATTGCTACACACACTCACTTACTTGAGTTTCCTTTACTCTAAAAATATTTGTTTCATACCACCTTTTGAAACCTCCTAGTGAGATAGACCATGTCATGTTCATCTTCACTTGAATCATTTTGTTTACCTTCAGAACCAAACTTCTTTCTTTCTTGGGTTCATTTCTTTTAGAATCCTACTAAAGTTTAAGCTCATAAGTCTTTAAATTTCAAATAATCTCATCCATCATCATAGTTTGTAGATCCTTCGCCTTCGAGATGGAATTTACTTTGCTTTCCCCTGATGGATGCAAGAAACTAAAAATCTTCCTAACTAGCTTATACATCTTGTTGTTTTCTCCAAGACACTTAAGTTTATTCATAATAGATGTGAAATGAGTATGCATGCCTTGAATGGATTCTCCTTTGCTCATCTTAATCATCTCGTACTGAGTAGTAAGCATGTCAATCTTTGCTTACTTCAATTGACTTGTTACCTTATGAGCATTCTCTAGAGCTTCCCATATTTCCTTAGCAGATTCAGAAGCAGAGACCAGGTTGTACTCATCAGGTCTTATTCCATATATGAGGATTTTCTCAGCCTTGTAATTCTTCTCAATATTCTTCTTGTCACCTTCATTATTGTCTTTCCTAGCTTTGGGAATAGTAGAGAGATTTCCCCTACCTTAACAACTTCCATAGTCACATGAGGACCACCGAAAATAACATCTTACAGCTCACTATCCTCCGCCATGACAAAATCGTGCATTCTAGTTTTCCACCAGCTATAGAATTATCCATTGAACCTTGGGGGTCGTATAGTTGAGTGTCCTTCCTCAAGACTGGATGGAGCTTCAAATTGAACAAAATCCTTCCTAGGTGTTAACCTTATAGAAAGTACCGCTCTGATACCAATTAATAATTTATAAAAGTCCACCACTGTAACAAGGACCTGATTGGGTACCAAGTCCCTATATGAGGATATTCAAAAACAATAAGAACACAATAAAAACTATACGAAAGTAAATGACACAAAATGTTTACATGGAAACCTCATTTCTCAAGGGAGTAAAACCATAACCTATACCAGTAGTATTTCACTAATCTCTCTACTAAACTTCAAGCAAACAAATTAATTAAAACCTTTATGTAACTAGGAATTAAACTATTAGATCCTACTCACTAGCAATAGCTCTATTGTTATACAAACTCACAATAACTATACTATGAGAACTCCACTAGCTAACTCTAGCAAGAAACACGATTCAACACAAACTCGACCTCAAAACTACTCACAAGAATCTCCAAGATGAGACGTGACTTAAAAGTTGTAAGATCAATACAAAAACTCAATCAACCTAGAAACAATATCATATTTCACTTGAGCAAGAGGTTTCTAAATTGCTGAATTTTTGTAGTATGATGAGGCTTTTGTTTGTGAAGATTTTCTTTTTGGATTTTTTGGCAAAACCTTTAGCTTCTCTCTTGGTGGATGATGAATATATATGATGAGCATTGAGAGAGAAGATTCTTCATTGGTGGATGCTAGAAAGGACTACTAAAATATTATCCCACTAATGTGCTAACATTGTCCAAAAAAGTACTAGACAACTAGCACATAAGACAAATGTGTACATGTAACACCCCGTACCTACCAAACCCTACTTGACGATGACGAACAATGTTTACTTAAGTGTCGAGAGCCAAAAGTATGTATTGTGTAAGGTTATTGATGAAATAAATGATATTGGGCCTAGTGCATGGGATTAGATCTTTGTAGGAGGTGAAATACCCGTATGTTGTCGAATCTATACGACTACGTGTACACTTACGGAACTAGAAAAAACATGGGAGATTTGATGAATTATACATGCATTTGTGGGCATGAATAAATCTTGTATCATTGGGCCCAAAAATAAAGCCCAAAATTAATAAGAAGACATGGCCCAATTAACCATTTGACCCATTCTTCCATTTGACCCATCCAAACATAAATAATTGGATAATAAGAGACTTGAGGGACTATATAAGCATGATAAAATCAGATTTTATTCATCTCTTCACACATATCCCATTCTAGAATTTTCTACAACATTTGCTCTCTTCAACTCAAACCCTAAGCCTTCATCCCTTTTGGCCAAGATCAACTCCTTTCAAGCCTTGGTAAGTATTTATTCTCATGGTTTAATATATTATGTGCATGATAGGTTGCATATATGATGTTGTATGTTGGTGATGTATTGAGAGTTCACTATGTGTGTAATATTGTACTTTTGCTAAATCGGAGGACGATTTTGTCTTGTAACCTTGAACATGGATTTGTGGTCTTGAAGGAAGTGAACCTTATGGATTCAATATTGACATGTGATATATTATTAGATTCTTGAATTGTTTTGTCATGGTGTATAAAGTTTGGAAGTTCTATTGTGCAATTGGTTACGACTTTGGTGGCGTATTGGCCGTAAAATGTAGTTTTGGGTGTTGTATGTGTGTTGTGAGACAATTGATGATTGTTGGCATGTTAGATGATCAAAAATATGTTAAATTTAGTTTGGTTATGATCATGGACCATTCATTTCATAAAAAGACCCCAAAAAGACCATTTCGGACCAAAACGGGCACCCGCCCTCGCAGACGAAGCACCTGCGCCCAATGCAGGTGACTCTGGATGCTTCCAAAGGTCACCTTCGGACACAGGTCATCCACATTCAGGCGCAGTTGGCTTAGCGGATCGGCCCAGAACTCCGAATTGCTTGTTTTGCATCCCTTTGGCCCCCCGAAACCCCGATACCCTTTATGGATATAATTAGCAACTTGTGATGTCGTTTTAATGACTTTAAAATGTCATATGGAAGCATGTTGGACTATTTTAAGTATTTACGGTTGTTCATATGTTGTTATGAGGCCAATTGAGAAGCGTAAATATGACGAAATGATAATGAGAAGGCATAAAGGGTAATTGTGATGCGAAATGCTATTGTCATATGAAATCTTGGTCAATGAGTGGAATGTTATGGTAGTGTTGGCATGTTGATATGATAAATGACATTGTAAGAAGATAAAATGACGTTATAAAGTAACTATGTGATTCATGGTCATCTTGTGCACTTGTAAGGTAGTTGGTTGCTAATATAAGCTTCGTTATGTACTTGTGATGTAGAGTGAGACGTAAGGAAAGAGCTGGACTATTGTGTTCATATATAGAATTATGTACTCATACTTGGAAGCAAAGGTATGTAAGGTTACTCTTCTATATCCTTCTACAGTATGAATTTTCACATTGTTAGAATACTCATTCGATTCCGAAATGCTCTAAGGTATTCCGTATCCGAAAGTTGGCTAGAGTTACTCATATGTTCCTTATTCATTGTTCAATGGTGAATCATATGCCTCATGTTCATTGGTTGACTTATGTTCATTGATTGACTCATGTTCATTAGTTGACTCACGTTCATTGGCTAATATGTCAAGAGTTCCAAATGTTGTAAGGTATTGCATCTCAGGTTGGTGAACAGTTGATATCCATAGGTATAGTATTTAGTGATCATTATCCTAAGGTTCCAAAAGTGTTCTATTCCAAAGGGGTTCTATAGTATTCCAACTAAGGTTGATATATATTGTTATTCACAAGTGTCCTACTCCTAGATGAATTATAATTCACTTATTTCTTATTCATTGACTAAGGTTACTAAGCTGTCATAACGTGGTAAGGTCTAGGAGAACTATCTCAACAAGAGTAAGGAGGTAAAGAGGACTTGTTTAGTTTGAACAACCTTATTCCAATCATGTCATGATCTAAAGTTCCAATAGAGTTATACACATGTCTCCTATTCATTAGTAATGTTCCAAAAGTCCAATAAGGTTATGTTCCAAGGTTTCAATAGTGGTTATACTCATGTATCTTGTTCATTGGTCATTGTTCCAATGGTTCCAACAATGTTATATGTCCATGAAGGTTATGTTTCCAATAATTCTTATTCACATATTTCTCACTCATTGATTATTGGTCCCAAAGCTTAGAAAGTTGTGACTATCATGGTGTCAATATCAGTCTCATAAGAGTAATAAGAGGCGATGTGCAAGTTAGTATAATTATTCCTTATAAGTGAAGATGGGTATATGAGTGTGAGCTTTAGTGTCAGGATCTCTAATGTATCACTCATATAGCTATGTCAAGGAAATAAGATTGTGAAGAAGTAATGCACTAATGGTTACTTTATGTTATGTTAAATTGAGTATGGATCACAATCCAAAAGGTGTAAGCTCAAGATGGAACAATCCCAATATTATGTTATGGTATTGTTACGACATATATATGACTATGGCCCTCTGATCAGCTGGATGTCCGGTTTATATAATAGCCCACTGATCAGATGGATGTCCGGTACTATATTTATTTATCATAGCCCACTAAAGGTTGATGTCCGGTATTATATTTATATATGATAGCCCACTAAATGTGGATGTCCGGTATTATATTTATATATGATAGCCCACTAAATGTGGATGTCCGGTATTATATTTATATATGATAGCCCACCAAATCCGGTATTATATTTATATATGATAGCCCACTAAAGGTGGATGTCCGGTATTATATTTATATATGATAGCCCACTAAATGTGGATGTCCGGTATTATCTTTATATATGATAGCCCACTAAAGGTGGATGTCCGGTATTATACTTATATCTCATAGCCCACCAAAGGTGGAGGCCCGGTACTAACTAATTGAGTGAACAGTAATGAAAATAGTTGTAAAGAGATGAGAATATATCCCTCACGTGTATAGATGTAAATAAACATGAAGATGGTTATAAGAAAGTGATAATAATGCAACTAATTGATCAAGTAATGAGACTAATGGAAGTAATGAACATGGTTCCACATATTCAGGATAGAGGTATATCCATATTGATTATTCTCTTATGATTAATTTCTTGGAAGTACTTATGTATTCTTATAGTTTCATATGGCCTTACATACTCAGTACATTCTTCGTACTGACCCCTTTTGGGGAATTTACCTTACATACTGCAGGCACAGGTGTTAGTAGATCTCCGCAGATTGTTGGTGAGCTCCAGTTGCTTCGGGGCTTCCCAAGTCACATGGGTTCATTAGGTTTTGGCATTTTGTAAATATTGTACACACATGGTCATGTATCTATTAGAGGCTTTGTAGACATATGTGGGGAGATGAAAGTAAAAGATGTACATTCATTTTGACGTAATGGCCCTGACGGCCAAGTTTCATATATTGCACATATTGTCATGACTTCCGCCATTGATATTTAATTACGTGAAATAAAATGATATGCATACGCGAACATACATATGAGAGTACATGAGAAAAGATTGGTTCTCTCGGGCCATATCGGCTTCGGGTGCCAATCACGCCTCGTGGGGACTCGGGGTATGACAGTACAACTGTAACGCTACACACTAGGACACCAGGTCACATAACTGGTCCTTCGACTAGGTTAGGTAATCAACAAAATTAAAATAACAATCAGACATGCACAGGTTCCAGTGATGAAGTTTGTCAATCATCAAAATATGAGTATAATAAGCATGATAAGAAAAAGGCGGGGACACAGCAATTACCAACTGAATTACTCAAACTCCCATCAATTTATATTCAGTTCATAAATTAGGGCTAAATCCCAATCTCTACCTTGGACATGATTCTAGAAATTTCTAAGGATTCTAGGAAGTAATTCATGTTTAGAAAGTAGAGAAACCCTACCTCCAAAGATGAAAACCCCCAAAAGTGCATAAAATCACCCCTTGCTAAGCGTCAACTTATTTTTGAAAAAGTGGGAATGAAAAATGAGTTTTTTTGGTTTGATAAACCAGAATTCTTCATTTTTACCGCTGCAGCGGTAAAGTTACTGTTGCAGCGGCTAGCAGGCCACTGAGGTCACCGTTGCAGCGGTACTTTTATAGCTGCAGCGGTACCGCTGTAGAGGTTCTATTTTCCATTGTAGTGGCCTAGAGGTAGTAACTCGGGACCTCATCCCAGGTCAGGCTATTTTACAACCCACCTATCATAATCCGACATCACGTACTACCCCTTTTACGGTAAACTTCATAACCAAAGTTCTATTAATCTGTTTTACATATCGAAAGTTGCTACGGCTTTCTAAACTCATCCTTTACCATAAAATCAACTCAACCAAACCCACCAATGCTCAATTTACCAATAGATTTTCTTAGACTATCACACCTTCAAAATTCACATAAGACTAGGCCAGCTCTAAATTTTTCAAAATTTGTCTAAGGAAAATATTAGCGAAGGTTCTACTCTTTATTTCAGCATAACGACGAATCAGGTTTTTACATTTTTTTGATGGATTATTATGGGAATTGTGGAGAAATGTGTGGAGGCACAGAGTAAGGGGAAAAGCACCATTCTTATAGGTTATATCTGTATCTCTTTTGTTAGCATTATTTCTTGTCTTTACTCTAATTAAAGCTCTGTAAAAATATGTTATCAACAAAAGCCCTCTTTCTAGTATTATGGATTAGAATGAACATCATTATTTGTATATAAGTTTGTTATTGTGGATTCAACCATTACTTTTGTACTCTTAATCTTGTGCTTACTATTCTATTTCTTAATTACCAATAGGATAAATAGATAATTCCTAGAGGAACTCAAGATACTAAGACTAGGAATACGACGTGGGCTAAGAGGAGTAGGATGCGTCAATGGATGTATTTGCGGACAGGATGGGGACGTACCTAGATTGCCCTACTTGGGTCAAATAGAGGAATATAACTTAATGCACTCAAATTGGTTCATCTTTCCCTACTCAATAATGTAGTTAGGTGTCCAATTTGGGTAGAAGGTTAGATAAGAAAGAGCCCATGACCATAATATCAATCTTGTGATTCAAATTTACTAGATGTCATAATTATGTTTATCAACAATATAAAGACACGATAGAATTATGCAAGAGTTATAACCCCAGGACATAACTTCTCTATTAACAACCTCCAGAATATTTATTCTTAATTACTTTCTTACTTTAGTAAATTAAGTAGGTTAATCAACAATAAACAACACCTTAAGAATTGATAGCTTTAGTGAATAAGTAGAACTAGTTTAATTTAATAAATAGTTAATTGTATATCCATAGGGTTTGACATCGATCTCTTCGAATCACTTTAATACTTTGATGATTGTGTACATTTACATGTGCTATTTAAGCTAGGACAAATGATGAATATAATTAATACGATAAAATGATAATGAATATAATGTAATACAATGCAATTGATATAGAACAAACCACAACTTGAGATGCTCATACATGTTTCTACCTTAGATCCACCAAATTGTAGCAACTACAACATGAATAACCTGCTACCGACAATTTGTGGCCAAATTTACATACTCTCGGCTCGTCCTACATGTTACAACCTGAGTCTACACCCTAGTAGTAATCCATAACTAGCTACTAACTAGTGGTCCTGGAGGACCCTTGGCATAGCATATTTGTAGAGTAACATAAATAATGAAACTGAAGCGGAAAAGTAAACAATGATAACAGTCCAAATCTAAAGGGGACAATCTTTATTAAGACATATATGGAAATAAAAGAAAGACTACAATCACTATATCACTATTTATCTAGTGAAACCTCTTCTACTAACCATAAGAGTCAACCAGGATAAGGCCCCATAACATTTAAAGAAACAAAAGTCTAATCTAAACTAAGAAGAAAGTTATAATCAAATCTACATCTCTTGGATGGTAGGAGATCACCAAGCTACAAAATGTTAGGTGATACTGAATGCCTAGCAACAAACCTTAAGTTCGAGTACCTAAATCTAAATCATGAAAAGATATAGTGCAAGACACAATTAATACAGTAGAATGTATTAGTTTGCAAGTCATATATATATATATATGTCACTACCTGAGTCTACACCCTAGAAGTAACACGGTGCTTAGAACCATAAGTGATCCCAAGATAACCCTTGATACTGGCATAGTGCATGAGAAACTGAATATAAACATGTATAAGAGCTAAAATGACTTAGCGGAAGCATAATCATGAAATAAACTGGGTCAACACATTACTAAACAAAGTTTTTACAACAACTATAACTTTGAGAAGAAATTAGAACTAAATACAACGATTCTGACTGACTATCTATGAAGCCTCTACTAATAGTAACTATAGGTAGCCGAGATATGACCCCCAGTTATCCCTAATCAAAACATACTAATAGAAATAAAATAATAGAACTATAAACTAACTTTAATCCTCGAATAAGGAGAACTCATCACATGCTAGCTGGAAGTTGTGACTGCCTGATAATGATCCTGATAGTAAGCACCTAAATCTACATCACATGAAAAATGTAGGCAAAAAAGGTATGCGGTCAGTACTTTGAATGTACTGAGCATGTGAGATATGCACTAGTCATGAAAACACTTAAAACATGCTTCAAAATAGATGACATAAACCATTTACTGAAATATACATTTAAATCATGTTTGTACTGAAAAACTATGGGACATAGTGAAATCTCTGAATCATGAGCTAAAACCCTTCTGAAAACTAGAAAGCAATAGAAACATAATTGTTTCATATGATTTAAACTAGTGCTGAACATATTGTGAAACAATACTGAATACAAACAGAATATAAAGAGTTGACGTGTAGTATAATGACCCTATAGGAAATACATATATATTGATATGAAATGATAACCTGAAAAGTCATAGAATAAAAGCAAGTAAAATTGAACTAAGGTTCATGTACAAATACTGAGTTTGAAACTGTGGGAGCTACTATTAACTGACATACCCCATCTGAGCTAAATAGGGCCCAACCTGTAACCCCAGTTAGAAGGGTGCTCTGAACCTTACTAATGGTACAAAAACTGAATAATGTGGATCCACTAAACTGTTGTCCCAAAAGGACTAAGGTGTCAAGCATGATCTGACGGGTGAACTTTTAGAACCTACGGTGCACCATAGTTCTGGGACATAGGGACTTCTACTAAATATCTCAACCTAACTGATGGGTAAGCCTTCATCCCTGCGTCGGCTCGGTGCTAAGTACTACTCCCAACAAAATTATGTTGATAAACAGATAAGTTCATTAATACTGATATCTGAGACTTAATGATAGACACTTTATCTGAAAGCATCCCAACATGTAAAACTGAAGGATTGAATATTCAACTATCAAGTTCATGATATACTAAGTCATCGGGTGTTCATTACCAGCGATCTCTGAAGAATTGAACACTCATGATAGTTTCTATGTGTAACACCCCATACCTTCCTGAACCTACTTGACGACGTTGAACAATGTTCACTTAGGTGTTTATATCCATAAGTATGTAATTTGTAATGATTTTGATGAGATAATTGATGTTGGCCTTCGTACATGTGATTAGACCTTCGTAGGAGGTGTTTTGTGACTTCATGGAGCATTTGTGGGGTTAAAAACGAGGCTTTGAGGAACTTCCAACAAATGATATTAAAGGTAAGAAGTAAGTTAAAGAATAGAACTTGAAGTATCTAACCGAATCCGCAAAGAAAAGTCGAAGAAATGAAAAATTTTAAAAAATAGGAGTGGGGCGCGCCCAGGGGAGTACCAGGCCGCTCTGGGCTAAAATTTTTAGCCCAAAGGCATCAAGGTGGCATGCCCAAGGGCGTGCCAGGCTTCTTGTGCGCACCTTTCAAAAGTTGGAAATTTTTCTAAGTCCCAAGGGTGCCCGGGGACGTACCGGGCCGCTTTTTGCCACATTTCTTCTACAACCACGAGCATATACATGGAATGATTGAAGTATTATATTGGTATTCCAATTTGGGTAAAATTATTGGTGGACGAATTTAGCATCCAAATGACGTTTTTACCCTTTCGGTCAAAATAAGTCATACGTGGCTAGAATCACTTGTTTGTGGGATTGAGTCTACGAATATGAATCGCGTGAGTGGTAATATTGTCTTAACACGTATGAAATGATTTAACCATGATAAATTATTAATTTTATTGGGTTAAGTGAATTGGGCTCAATAAAAGGCCCAAAATAAGGGAAAGACATGGGTCAAATGACCCATTTTTCCCTTGACCTTCTAGACATAACATTAAATGCCAAGAAATGGATAATCATGACTTGAGGTATTATATAAAGGTCCAAAAATCATATTTTTTATCACACAAAAGTCTCATGCCAAATCTAGAAATTTCCCAAAGCCTTTTCTCTCAACTTCAAACCCTAAGAACCCTAAGTCATCTCTTGGAGAAGGATCATCATTTTTCAAGCTTGGGTAAGTGATTATTCTTATGGTTTAACATATTATATGTATGAGAGATTATGTAAATCATGTTGGTTATGCTTGGAAGTGTTGAACATGGCACTTTGTGTTTTTGTAAAAGATGTGTCATCTATGGAATTTAAACTTGAAAGATGACTTGTGGTTTTGATGAAAGAGCATGGTATGGATGAAATATCAACATGTATGGTGTGATTATATTATTAAATAAGTGTAAATTATGGGATTTTGGCCGATATGTTGTTGTGAGGTGTATTGAGGTGATTTTATGGAATAATTGTGATGTTGTGATGATGGAGAGTGGAAAGTATGAACTTGGTGTGACATGCTATTGGTTATCATGTATTGGTCAATGTATGGAATATTGTGAGATTATTGGTATGATAATTTCATAAATGGTATTGTCAAGGGGGAAATGACATTTTGAGGCCATTGTGTAACTCATTATCATTATATGCATTTGTAAGGTAGTTGGTGGTTAATGTAAACTCCGCTATGTATTTGTGTTGTAGAGTGAAACATAAGGGAGGAGCTGGGCTATTGTGTTCATATATATTCTTGTGTATTCATACTTGGAAGTGAAGGTATGTAAGGTTACTCTTTCCGTATCCTTCTGCAACATATTGTTCACATTGACATTGGGCTTGTTCTATTCCGAGAGGTTTGAAGTATATCAATTCAGGTTGACATATATTGTTATTCGTAGGTGTCCTATTCTTAGTTGAATTATGATTCACTTATCTCTTATTCATTGACTGAAGTTCCAAAGATGTCATAACGTGGTAATTTCTAAAATAACTATCTCAAAGAGAGTAAGATATAAGAGAATCTATTTATTCTTGAATAGCATTTTCCAATCATGTCATGTTCCAAAGTCTTATAATATGATGATTATCAAAGTACCAATCTCATAAGAGTAATGAAGGAAGTAATGTGCGAGTTAATATATCTATCCCTCCCAAATAAAAGTATCAATCTCTTGAAAGTAAAGAAATGAGGTAAAGCATATATGTGTGTGTTTCTAATAATATCACAATCCTCAATGTATCATAAAAGTATCAATCTCTCCCAAGCAACCCACCAATAGAGTGGATGTATGTTAACCCACCAATAGAGTGGATGTATGTTAACCCACCAATAGAGTGGATGTATGTTATAAACCCACCAATAGAGTGGATGTAAGTTATAAACCCAACAATAGAGTGGATGTATGTTATAAACCCACCAATAGAGTGGATGTATGTTATTAACGCATCAATAGAGTAGATGTATGTTAAGAATCTCTCGAATAGAAAGAATCTCTTGAATAGAAGAATCTTGTGAATAAAGACAATCTCTTAGAGGTAATTCTCTTGAGTGAAGGTGTATAGGAAAGATATTATATGAATAATAGGGATATGAGTGAATGATCTAAAATAACAAATAACAGAAGCAAGGTACATATTTCCACACATATAAAATGATGGTTTATCCACATTGACTATTCTCTCATATTTTATTCCCATTGAGTATTTCTCTTATATTGACTCCATTATTGTTATTATGTATGATGAAATTCTTATGGCCTTACATACTCAGTACATTCTTCGTACTGACCCCTCTTGGGGGACTTACTTTAATTGTTGCAGGCGCAGGTGTTAGTAGACCTCCTCAGTAGGTTGTGGATCATTTGCAGATCTTGGGTGAGCTCCAGTTGGTTTGGGGCTTTCCAAGTCACAGTTTTATAGTTGTTTTGATGTTGTAAATGTTGTATAAAGCGGGGACTTGTACCGACTTTAAGTTGGTATTGTAGATGCATCTGTTAGAGGCTTTTGTAGACATGTGTGGGTATGTGAATGTAAGGTGTACGTTCATTTCGACGTGATAGCCCCAATGGCCATGTTTTATATATATATGGCATATGTTTCCATGTCCATGACTTCCGCATAGTTGCATGAGGTATAATAAGATTCATACGAGGTTATGCATACGAATGTTCATGAATAAAGATTGGTTCTCTCAGGCCATATCAGTTTCAGGTGCCAGTCCGCCTCAATGGGATTTGGGGCGTGACAATATGTTGGGAATAGAATATAAATTCATACAACACTAGTCCAAAACATGGAATATCAATATACTGAGGGTTCATGAATATAAAGATATCAAGGTACTGAATTCCATGTTAAAACATGTCATGTCAAACTAATATAGAGTGAAATCCATCAAATTATACATAATTCAATCTGAAAGAGGTTAAAGATGCATAATTCTTCACATATTAATATAATTGAGTTAAAGTCCAGGAAATCAGGCATAATAACTTTGATTGGAAACCATAATGATAAAATAACATAAGGGAACTAAGATTCAAGAATTTGGAATAATTGGGTGTGAACCCTAGCTAATGAGTTCACAAATCATTACTAAAATTTGTTTTTCAAAACTAGGTTTTGGGCATAAGGCTGAAAGGAATACCTTATCGAATACCCACATACTTGATTACTGAAGATTCTTGACCTAAAGTTTGGAGGATTTGATCTTGAAGATGAACCCTAGGTTCTTACTTGAGCCAGAGAATTAAATCGCTTCTTTTTTTACTTAGAATAAACTTGGGGAAAATAATGAGGGATTTGGGTGATTAAATCAACTAATCCCTCTTATAACTGGTGAAACGACATAGTTTTGGAGTTAAAATAGTGGGAAAAGACCAAATAACCCTTTTAAAATCATCTAAAAATTATTGGTGTCACTCCCAACAACTCAAGTGATGACCGTACTATCTGGGGATGAGTTATGGCTTGAATTGTCATTCAACACCCTTTTTAGAACTTCTCTAAAGAGTGGCAGTGAGTCTCAGGACAACTCGTAGGGCCTGGCAATGAGTTGTAGGGTCTAACGATGAGTTGTAGGGTCTAGTGACGAGTCGTAGGGTCTGGCGATGATTCATAGGGTCTTGTTGACGAGTCATCACCTATGTCATCGCCACTGGCAGCTTTGACAGTACCTCACTAAAACACCCATAACTGTTTACTCCAATATAGGATTTACAAATGGTTGATGGCATTGGAAAGTAATTAAAAAACCTTTAATTTGGTGGGTATTAAGCCACCTAAATCTTCATATACTAGGATAAATGATCATTTGAAGTTGACCCAAGAAGAATCCTACACTATAACTTGGTTGGAAAAGGAGTTTAATCCAACTAGGTGTTAGGTACTTCTTATGACCTACAATCACATCTAATTCTATCATCATACTTATATATATGGATTCTTGATAGTTGACATTTCATGGGATTGAGAGAACACCATTTTTAAATGATTGTTGGACTAGATAGGCACCCTATGAGTCATATGACAACTCGTTGGTGGATACCACAACTTGTGGCCGCCACTTGTTGCCACTAAGAGAAATTTTCATCCTTCTGGACTCTGTACGACTCACCCAATGAGTCTTTGGCACAGATGATGACTCATTGCCTGAGTCGTTATGCGAAGAATCTTTTGGTTTTAAACTTGTATTCCATGCTAAGTTTGAAATGGAATCTTAGGAATTTTGAGTGTGTTACAATATCTCCCTCTTGGGAACATTCATCCTCGAATGAAGACTATGGCTGGATTGAAAATGAGGGAACTTACTAGTACTGTCAAACTGATTTTTGAAATTAGATAACTAACATAATAACTGATTTTTGAATTTGGGTATCTGACATGGTTGGGACTAATTTAGACTGGGAGTAAAAACTTAACTGAATTTACACATAACACTTATGAATATAAGGAACCACATAGAATAGGCATATATATGAAACTTAGGAGAGTAAGACTATAAGAAAGGTTGGGAAACTACCAGAATTTTGTGTGTTATTTCTGAACTGTATTATTGGCTACAAAGACTGATTCATACTGAGAGTTTATAACTCAATTGAAGTATTCATGACATGAACCTACACATATGACTGCGAAGTGATAGATAACTGAGTGAAAGTTTCTAAGAGTCTCTGAGAAAGGAATATTTATTTTCTCCAACGCTCCTTGTCAGAAGTTCTAATAACATTAGGGGGAATGACTATTAAGGCATGATCTGAGTGAGATTAATATTCCAATATGGTCTGAGCATCCTAGTTTGCTGATCTGAGATCATAGAATAAGAACTGCTTAGAGTTGAACATGAGACACCTCTGGTCTAATGTTATATATCATGAAATTGGAGTATCTTGGCTTGAAAGTAAGAATAGAACTACAATAGCTTAAGCAATGCGACTGATAATTTTCAAACTTAGCAACATTTTTGAACCATGCTCTTTCTTACAAATATACCACACTTAACTAGCTAAAAAATTTTAACTCCCTTAGGGATACATTACATATGGCTGATAAAGGTTAAGTCTAGTTGCACGTTGTTACTCTGTTCAACCTTAAATCGAAGATATAAAGCACTACCACTAAAATGACTATATTGGTCTTAACTACGAAAATCTAAATTCTCTATCCACTAGGAGCTATTACCCTCAAAGATACACTTCTTCTTTCCACCTTAAACAATCAACCTTAAGTTCTAATCAAGGAGTCACTAACCACCATAAGTCATTATCCTTAAGTATATCAACCCATCATTCAAGCCTATCACTCAATTACCATCAACATCACTATCAAGCATAAGAAGGGTCACTAAAGACCTAGAACATAAGGATCTAGAATAAGAGGGATACTGTGAAATCTTGATATAAGGATTTCCATAATTTTGACACTCAACTGGGGCCTAAGAAGTAAAGTATAATATGAACAAACTTGTTCAAGAGATCTGATCTGAGAGCATAATGACGTAGTGTGATCTCACTAGTCATTAAGGACATATCATGAGTACATAAAACTGAGCATACTATAAAACATGAGCGCATGAGCCATGAGTTGTATGACATGGGAATGGAATTCATAGATTCATAGAGTATGATTTGAACTATTGAGTAAATTATTACTCCATATATTAGAATTGAGAATGGACATACAGCTTTATGAAGTGTATGAATATGAGTTATGATCATGGAGCTAAAATTAGAGGTATAAGTAGGGTATCGTAATGGCTGAAGTACAAGGAATATAGTCAGATAAGAATGGGTAGGGTATCTGCCTCTACCTGGCTCCATTTTAGAACTCACTAGAATCACCACTAGAATCACAAAACCTAACTTGGATGGTCACTATATAATCTACCCCTTAGATCAAAAATCGGCATTCTAAGTCTGTGGACCTCTTTAATAAACTCTAAATTGAACTTTAATCACTTCACCCTAGTGGTTGGGGTAAAACTATACACATAAATACTAAATTCCCCTCAAAAGATTGTCTGAAAGTGTAAGCCCCATGTTAGTACTTCTGAGATATAGCTCTTAACCCTTTTTTTCTTGCCTATATAGTCATCATATTATAACTTAAATGCTTACTAACAAACACAACCAATTCCCCTAATATCTAATAATTTGACTTTTCTTCTTAATTACTGATATCACAGCTCTAGGTCCATAACTACACCTATCTGATATACTGAAACCAAAACCATACTGAGAGACTTAAAACCATCTATCTATATATATACTTAGCCTTCCCACACTTAGTAGTTCAAGGATACTAACATGGAACTCGTAATGCTTACTAACGTGGAATCTTTTAAAGTATCACAATACGTTAGGTATACACTTTTTCATTGTAGAATTCAGAACTCTTTCTCTCTATTGTCCTGATCATCCACAGCTCAAACTTAGATTCTAACATTTAACATAGATAGAAACATAATTCCTCATACACAATACCAACTTACTACCACCAAATAGAAATCAGGGAATGCTAGTCTACTCAAAATTTGACAAAAATAATCAACCTTAACCACCTCTTATATCTAACTTCAATCTATAAGTACACTTCTTTTCATGATATCACTAAACTTCCTTACTACCTCATTATCCATCTACTTCATAAATGGACTACATAAAATTTCAAGAATCACGGGCCTTTTATTCAACTCATAAGGTACTATCTAGATTCTGCCTATTTTTTAACCATTCTATAGCTGCTACACCTCTAGACTTGCACTTCTAAATCTGGGAATCATTATGCCGTATAGTTCTGAGAAAAAAGGTCTGAGAACACATCTTACTTCTGCTCAATGCATGATTTATATGACCAAGAGTGAATTCTTTCAAATTACTAAACTTAGCACTGATAGGCTCCTCTTAAGCCATTATGAAATCTCATAACTATTTGTACGTTGTGTCTAAGAAATTTTTATCAGTAGAATTTAATCTTGACCATTTCCATTACCTCAAAGATGAGGTGTACTCAGTGGAAATAGAGCAATTCTTGGATCTGTATAAATTTATTAAAGAATATCTCTACTTCACGATCTGGGATATGAAAGAAGGAAAACATTTCCTAAATGCCCTGTAGCCTCTCAAAGAAAAGTATAGACATTTACGTACCCTTTTACGAGACTCTACTAGACACAGCTTCATAGACACCTTAGGACACTTGAACTCTATGCTCTGATACCAAGTTTGTCACTACCCGAGTCTACACCCTAGAAGTAACATGGTACTTAGAACCATAAGTTATCCCGAGATAACCCTTGAATCTGGCATAGTACATGAGAAACTAAATATAAACATGTATAAGAGCTAAAAATGACTGAACGAAAGCATATTTATGAAATAAATTAGGTCAATACATTACTAAACAAAGTTATTACAACAATTGTAACTCTAAAAGAAACTGGAACTAAATACAACAATTCTGACTAACTATTAATGAAGACTCTACTAATATTAACTATAGGTAGCCGGGACATGACCCCTAGCTATCCCTAATCAATATATATGAATAGAAATAAAATACTAAAACTACAAACTGACTTGAGTCCTCGAATAAGGAGAACTCATCACCTACTGGTTGGAAGCTGTGATTTGCCTGACCATGATCCTGATAGTAAGAACTTGAATCTACATCACATGAAAAATGTAGGCAAAAAAGATATGCGGTCAGTACTTTGAATGTACTGAGCATGTGAGAGATGTACTAGTCATGAAAATACTTAAAATATTCTTTAAAAAAATTGAATACATGAACCATTTATTGAAATATGCATTTAAATCATGTATGTACTGAAAAGCTATGGGACATGTTGAAATTTATGAATCATGAACTAAAACATTTCTCAAAACTAGAAAGTTGTAGAAGTATAATTGTTTTATATGATTTAAACTAGTGTTGAACATGTTGTAAAACTATACTGAATGCAAACTGAATATAAAGAGTTGAATTGTAGTACAATGACCCTATAGGAAATACATATATATTGATATCAAATTATAATCTGAAAATCCATAGTATAAAAGAAAGTAAAACTGAATGAGGGTCATGTACAAATACTGAGTTTGAAACTACGGGAGCTACTATTAACCAACATACCCCATCTAACCTAAATGAGGCCCAACTTATAACCCCAGCAGGAAAGGTACTCTGAACCTTGCCAAGGTACAATCACTTATTGACGTGGATCCACTAAATTTTTGTCCAAAAAGGACTAAGGTGTCAAGCCTGATCTGATGGATGACTCTTTAGAACCTACGGTGGCACTGTAGTTCTAGGACTTAGGTACTTCTATTAAAGATCTCATCCTAACTGATGGTTGAGCATTTATCCCTACGTTCGGTTGGTGCTAAGTACTACTCCCAATGAAATTATATTGATAAACTGATAAGCTCATTAATACTGATATTTGAGATTGAATGATAAACACTTTATTTGAAAGAATCCCAAGATGTGAAACTGAAGGAAATAATACAAATAATCATGATAGTTTCTATACTCTGAATAGAATATAAATTCATAAAACACAAGTCCAAAACATGGAATATCAATATACTGAGGGTTCGTGAATATGATGCCATCAATGTATGGAATTTTATGGAAAAACATGTCATGTCAAACTAATGTAGAGTGAAATCCATCAAATCATGCATAATTCATTCTGAAAGAGGTTGAAGTCTATAAAACATGCATAATTCTTCATGTATTAAGATAACTGAGTTAAAGTCAAAGAAATCAGGCATAATAACTTTGATTGGGAACCATAATGATAAAATAACATGAGGAAACTAAGATTCAAGAATTTGGAATAATTGGGTGTGAACCCTAGATCATGAGTTCATAAAAATCATAACTGAAATTTATATTTTAAAACTAGATTTTTGGCATAAAGGTCAAAGGAATCCCTTATTGAATATCCACATACCTTATTACTGAAGATTCTTGATGTAAAGTTTGGAGGATTTGAGGTTGAAGATGAACCCTAGATTCTATCTTGAGAGAGAGAGAGACTTGAATCGCTTCTTTTCTTACTTAGAATAAACTTGGGAAAATAATGAGGGATATGGGGTGATTAAATCAACTAATACCTCTTATAATAGGTGAAATAACATAGTTTTGGTGTTAAAAGAGTGGGAAAAGACCAAACAAGCCTTTTAAAATGATCTGAAAAATTATTCAAGCTCCCGACGACTCATATGACAACCCACCAGAGTCGTGGTTTGAATTGTCATCCCAAACCCTTTTTGGAACTTCTATAAACAATGGAGATGAGTCACAGGATGACTCGTAGGGTTTGTAAATGAGTCGTAGGGTCTTGACGATGAGTCATCAGCTGTGTCATCGCTACTGGCAGCTTTGATAGTACCTCACTAAAACACCCATAATTGTTTACTACAACATAGGATTTACAAATGGTTGATGGTTTTGGAAAGGTAATTTAAAAACCTTTAATTTGGTGGGTATTAAGCCACCTAAATCTTCATATACTAGGATAAATCTTCATATACTAGGATAAATGATCATTTGAAGTTGACACAAGAAGAATCCTACACTAGAACTTGGTTGGAAAAGGAGTTTTCAATCCAACTAGGTGTTAGGGAATTCTTATGACCTAAAATTACATCTAATTCTATCATCATACTTATATATATGGATTCTTGGTAGTTGAAATGTCATGGGATTAGGAGAACACCATTTTTAAATGATTGTCACCTACAAGTCATATCATGACTTGTAGGTGGATGCCATGACTCGTGGCATGCACTCGTTGCCTCTAGGATAAATTTTCATACTTATGGACTCATTATGACTCACCCAATGAGTCGTTGACACTGATGATGACTCATCGCCTGAGTCGTTATGTGAAGAATCTTATGTTTTTACACTGGTTTTCCGTGCTAAGTCTGAAATGGAATATTAGGAATTTTTACGGTGTTACTATATATATATCATAAACTAAATAACTGATCATGAAACAGGAAGTATGGGAAAATCACAAAATAGTTTAAAATAACTGAAAACCTGAGAAGAAAGTCATGATAGATAAAGTCTGCATAAAAGTTTTTTATGAGTATATAGATGGTAATTTTCATAAATCTTATGTGTCTTACACCCTTACTGGAAGATTCTTCCCAACCTTACATTATAGAACGATAAATTTGCAGATCTAAATTTGAGCCTCTTGGGCAAAATTCTACGGTGGCAATGTAGTTATGAGGTATGTTTTATCTGAGCTCATAACCTCTCAATGCTAAATAATCCTCCCAAAACTATGAATATGCTCATATCATAACATGTAACATAGCTAAACTCATAGTTTGAGTCTTTGCTCAACATGTCTGTAAAACTATATTGTTGTGAGCCTATGCTCAATTTCACGTCATAAATCATATGAAGAATCCTTGTATCTAAAACATATATCTTTTAAAAATATGGTTCATAGTTCATGAAATAAACATAAAGCATGAGTTTCAAAGAATAATTTAGAAATTTGTATAATAATCATAAGGTCAGGGAAACTCTTTCATAGAAATCAAGTGAAACATGTAAAGAAAATCAACTTTAATGATTTGGGAAAAAACCCTAGCTTTGAATATAATTCATAGTATCTTCGTAATACTTGGGTGTGAGGATGAACAGAATCTATCATTAAATTCTTGCATACCTGAAGAAGACAACTAAACTTGAAGAAGAACTGGAGAAAGCTTACTAGAACTAAAATCTTAGATGGCTTTATTTTCCTTCAAACTTGTTCTTGACTTGCTTTTGAGAAAATAAAAGAAGAATTGACTTAAGAATCTAATATTTATACCTTTTGGAGGTTAAAACGTCATGAAATGGGGTATTAGAGTATGGAAAAGTCAAAACTACCTTTTTAAAAATGAAGCTTAAATTTTCAAGATAGGGTTCCACGGAAGACATTATGACTATAGACCCTACACAAAATTGACAACAATAATTCACAATGACAATACACAACCATATGAAAGGCAATGCAATGCGATACATGTGGTGTAGGCGTATACTTCAATCACAACCTCAATGGAATGAATGAATGTGGTATAGGTGTACACCTGGATCCCTAGCCTTAATGGCATGAAATGCATATGATGTAGGCATATACCCCAATCCTAGCCTCAAAGGCATGCAATTCATGTGGTATAAGCATACACCCTAACCTAAGCCTCAAAGGTCTCTTGAATTTCAACTATTCAGTTTAACCAATATGATACGGAGACTTACTTCACATTTAAAATTGCATAAAAATACTATCTATCTTAGATAGGTTGGAATAAAATTTTGAGCAAATGACGATGATAGCTAGTTATTTGGCAAAAAATAAAGTATGTTATAAAGAATTAATTAATTAATTAGATATTCGAGTGAAAAAAACTCGTGAATTTGATTAATTATAAAGTCATTTTATTTTCACTTTTATGTTTTGATCAAAATTTTGATGAACTTTTTTTTCTTTCATTAATTCATGGAAGAATGAATGAAATGCATGTGGTGTAGGCGTAAACTTTGATCCCTAGCCTCAAAGGCATGAAATACATGTGGTGTAGGCATATACCCTGACACCTAGCCTCAAAGGTATGAATACATACGGTGTAGGCGCACACCCCGATCCTAGCCTCAAAGGCATGAAATACAATGCATATGCATCATGTATACAATTGTGAGCAAATAATAAGCAAATCATGTGACAACAACAATCTCAGCTAACCCAATAGTTTATAATAGAAATAGATAAATCTCTATGCAGGTCAACAAGATCATCATGAAATCTAAAATCATGTAAATCAAAAGAAAATGTATAAAGTTTTGGCGTATAAGTATATTCATGTCAATAGTTCATCGCATATAAACACGTAAATCAAACAATCGCTACAAACATGCTTGCATGGTGGATTTTTATTAAATAGATAACCATAAAGCAAGCAAATGTTACTTTAACTAACACCTCAAGTTAACCTTTAGAATTAAGAATAATATTAATAAGATTCTTGTTTTATCAAGTAACCCCTGTGTTATCATACCTCCTCCATATCACAATCATGATATCATGATTACAGTTTTATGGAAAATTCTAGCAGCAAAGCAGATCCTTTTAAAGTCAAAGAGAATTTAACACTGTTCCAACCAGAACCCGAAAGGTTCTTACATCGATGTTTGAGGGAGAAAGCTTTATTGCAAGCACAGTGCAACCAGTTGCTCACAATAATGGCAAACAACATGGCAGTGATCCCACCACTTGCTCGAGTTATAGGTTGAAAAGTAACAGTCCCACTAGGCTGTAATGTAACATCCAGTATTGTCAAATCAATAATCATAGGAAGATAGGAGCTGAAACAAAACATGGTGCAGCTATGCACCCAAGCAGGCAGTTTACGTATTTACCACATGAAGATCCGCAAGTGCACCTCTAAAATTTCTTAGAGATTGTTGACACCTACATCACTGAGAGAGTTTCATCAGACTATGTGAGGCTCACCTTATTCCCATTTTCATTATTAGGGGAACCTAAAACGTAGCTGAAAGTTGGGCGTCCATATTTAATCACGTCATGGGCTGACTTAGCCCAAAAATTCATTACATGTTTCTTTCATCTGGAAAGACTACCAAGCTAAGAAGTGAGATTTAGGGTTCATTCAAAAGAAAAGAGAAAGCTTAGCCCAAGCATGGGAACAATTGAAAATATTGTTGTTGAGTTGTTCTCATCACAGACAAATGTAGGAAGTTTTAGCACACACTTTTATTGAGAGTTTAAATGTTTATTCTAAACTATTTCTTGATTCAGCTATAGCTCTCTTGCTTAACTGGTTAGCATCTAGAAAGCTGGAGTGGAATGGTGAGTCCAATATAAGTGCTACAATAAGGACTACATATGTGCTAGAAATTGTTGAGATAATAAGTTTGCTAGCCCAGATGGTTACAATGAACAACTTTATAAATCTGAGTAATCATATTATAGGGCAAGTGAAACCACAGCCTTAGACTGGACAATTTCACCAAGTTGTATTATTTTGTGAAGTTTGTGGAGGTGATCATATGTCTGGTATGTATGAGCCAATTTGACTCCGAATATTTTGTGGGATATGTAGGAAGAGTCACAACAAATCAAAACTTTGAGAATACCTATAACACAAATTAGAGAAATCACCCAAACTTCTCATAGGGTTGAACTAAGAATCAAAATCAATACAAGGTTAGCAGTAATTGTGTCAGCAGAATCAGAATCATGCATTGTAGGGCTAAATTGATGAGATAAAAGCGGTGATGAAGAAATTAGCAGAAGGTATATAGAATGCTTATCATGGATTCAAAATCATCTCCCATTAAAAAATAGGGCCCTTAAAGCTTCAAGCAAATAAAGGCTATGGCATTGTGTGATTTGGGAGCAAGCATAAACTTGATACATTTGTCACTATTCCAAAAAATGGAATTGGGCAATTGCCAATCCATTTCGATCATGCTGCAGTTAGCTAATAAGTATTTGACTAGGACTAAGGACATTATTAAAGATATACTGGTACAATATGGATCTTTGATATTCCTGATGGATTTTACTATCCTTGACTTTGAGCCGGATTTGAAAGTTTTATTTTATTTTGGGACGTCCATTCTTGGATATGGGAAGAGTAGTCATTGATGTTGAAAGGGGTAAGGTAACACTTTAAGCTCAAGAAATGGATGAGGTATTCAGATCTTACAAACCTCCATAGAAAAAAGTGGTCTTTGAAGATGTAGCAATTTTTCAAACTGTGAAAGAAGTGCCTAAGGAAGCACCATTATCATTATAGGCAACAATAGAAAAATTATTTAAAGAGAGGGGATTGTTCAAAACTGCAGAGGAAATGGATCCCACTGAACATCTGGGAAACTTTATGAAAGTCTGTGATCAAATTCAGAACCCATAACTTCCAAGTAAATTATCCAATCGAGACTATTTTTGCATTCATTCACCAGTAGGAAAAAGAGTGGCATAGTAATATGCCACCTAAATCCATCTAATCATGGTAATCATAGATTGATCAGTTCTTATGCAAATGGATCCCACCAAGAGGTAATATACCATATGGAAGTGATGTCCTCACCATCACACAGAAAGATAATGAACTTCTCTCTAACGTCTAGGTAGATTCAAGAAATTCTTGGTACCCCCAAGTCATAGAATTATAGAATATAAGGTGATGGAAATATTTTATCATGCCCTAGACTAAGTAAATCAGTCCATAGATAATGTTGTAGCTGGTGAGGATTTCACAAATCTCCTAATAGTAGACACTACAAAGTTACTTAATGATGTAGCAAGACATGGTACAAAATGGAATTCCAACTTTAGGTCACTAATGGTAGGATTTTATAAGTACAGAGAAAGATATGAACATCATGGGAAGTATCCACCCGGACTTCTTTCTTCTTCTTGTTCACTTCCCTCTCATAGTCAACTTAAATTCTACAAATGTCACAAGTTGCGGAAGTTTCAATCTCAAAATCCAACTTAGGCCTGAATGGGACATTAGTCATGTGGCAAAGCTCCGTGATCAAGAACGAAAATAGTAGAGAAGTTTGCTCATGTTACGCTCGCTTGGCCATTTTAGGCTAGGTAATCATCTCAAGGTTTAGCCTCAACTTGCTAGCAAGACAACCCAAAAGAAATGCCTTGGGAGGCCGAATCATAGTTTCATTTTGAGAAGGCATAAGCTGGATGCTAATAAAGCCCAGATACAGTTGAGCCTCGATGTTCAAATCCTTCTTTTTAATAGCTACCCCCAATTCAATCCACGGAGGTGTGTCAAAACTCACTAAAAGAGCTAACCAAGCTCACTGAGAATTAAAATCATCCCTCGATCTCAAAGAGTAGTAGTGATCATTGATATGCGTACATCCAAGGACTGTGTTGATTGTGGTCCGATCACACTTGACATCCACCCCTCTAACTGTCTAACAACTTTCACCACTTGAGGTTGCTTCTTCTTTCTCTTTCCAAGTAATAAGGCCTTATAGGCTTCATAAAACTCCAACACCCAAGATAAGACATACTTCAAGCAAGGTTTGGTAAATATCTCAAAATCATGGTACTTGATAATACCCAATTACATTTCTAAAATCAATTAGAAACTGTAGTCGTTCGCAACATATTCACCCAACTAAATGAGTCGGGTCGATCCCACATGAAATGAAATGAAAGTTTCACCTAAGAGTATCATCAATTCACTTAGATATTCGCGCGCCTTAAAAGTAAGTAAAGTAAATGGGGAATTTTAGAACACTTTGAACAATTTCTGTTAACACAATTATCAATTTAAAACACTTTATCAACACATTTCTCATTTATCAACTTTGTATCTAGTATTAAAAGATATTAGGAATGTGTTAGTATGAATACGCCTTGTAATTAGGTATTTAATATTTCTTCAACAACATCATTCATGCATATAGGCTAGGTTTTTTATATTATTGATAATTTCTCAATTAATCAATAAATTTCACATGGGTTTCTCTCGAACCCCGATGTGTATGCAATTCCAACCAACCTACAATCTCAAATTAGCCAATCTATCTCTAGAATTAGCTATAAAATAAAAGAGATCAAGTATTTATCAACTAATTCTCCTCACCCTTGTCCACTTCTTCAAGCAAAATAAGGGATCCAAAACTGATTAGAGTTTGCAACCTCTAATCATAAGTTAAAACATGGAGAATTAGCTAAATCCACAATAAATAAATCATTATTGAATCAAATAAGTAACACCCAATCATATGCTAAGATTCATAAATCACACACCCCTAAGAATTGGGATTTAACTAAGCATTGTTAAAAGGAAAGCAAATATACTCACATCATCAGCTAAATCTACCATAACTTGAATATCTACAATGAAAAATAATGAATCCAAGTGTAGAAATCCAAAATATGTCTTCACCCAAAACGTAGATACTTGAATACAAAGTCTCAAACCAAAAGATAGAGTTGAATGAGGGTTTAGAAATTAAAAATTCCCTTTTATATTACCAAAAATTTGGAGCATTTAATTTACAAAAGTGTCTCTTAGTTCACCAAAATTGCCTCCAATTTGGAGCATTTAACGAGTTATGAGATCTACATCAGGCTCGCATATCACTTTTGCGATGTGCAAAATTATCTCTTGGTTCACCAAAATTGCCTCCAATCCTTGGTTTCTTCGGTGTTCTATTCAATTCGATGATGCTCCTAGCCATTCGCATAATAGTTCTGTGATGCACAGAAATTCCTATTAGCTTTCATAACTTCGCTTGAGAGGAACTTAGTTTTTGTCCGATTTAGTGATTAAAGCTCCACTTTGGTGATCTGCAAATCATTTTTACGATACTCAGCGGATCCTTTGGTGATGGAATTCTTCTTTCTTCTCCTTTTCTTCCATGTTTTTGCTTCTTTTTGCCTTCTTCTGCTCCTTGGATGTATTTTTGACTTCAACATCTGCATTTCAATCAAACTAACATAAGCAAATGACTTAAATTAGCATTGAGGATATTAATTTAGTATCAAATGTAGGCTAAATGAGCTGAAACTTGTCGGCTCATGACATACATATGAATTTTTTCAAGAGAGTAAGTGAATTTATTTTATTTATATGCCTCAAAAAATGTTATGTGATGTGAATTGTATGCGAGGGGGCATATTTTTGAATTAAGGGAACATAGGTGTTCTTTTTTTGATAATATAATGATGATTTGCCCAATATATGATGTTTGAGAATCAATTTTAGAGATTGCATCGTCTTGATGAAAGTTTCTTGTTCTGAATTATTCAATGCACCATGTTTGAAAGTCTCTTTCTTGTAATATCTTTGAAATATAGCTGAAGTTAATCTAAGGACTTGCATAGTTGAAGGAATGTTTAAACTTAGAGGTTTAGTGGTTTCAAGGACAAACAAAGATTTAAGTGTGGGATTGGGATGTGGGTCTAAGATACACTCATTTTTATTAATATTTACCCAGATTTGAGCCATTTTAGGATATACCTATTTGATTCGTGTAGTTTATGTTTGATTTCATGATTTGGCATTTATGTAAGGTTTTTTATGAATTTTTAGTGAAAGAAGTCCAAAAGAAACAAAAAAGGAACATAAACGAGTGATTTTCACAAAGTAGAGTCTCTAAGCAACGTCAAAGCTTCGCAGGGCGAGTTCCAAAGCAAAGAGGGGTCGAAAATACACCCTCTCTAACATTTACAACCTAAAGAAGTCAATCCCATGGTGAGGAATGCAAGATTCAGGGCGAGTGAAAGGAGCTCGCATTGTGAGCTGAAGAAGTACGTGGCAAAATATTGTCCATTTTCCTAGTCCGACTTGGAGGAGTATCCTAGGTATTATTAAATACTATAAAAATATCCCTCTAGGTCATTGTAAACATAGTTTTCAAGTTTTTAGTTTGTGGAGTCTCAGACTTTAGTAGAGGAAAGACTAAGAGGCACAAAGTTTCAACTCTACCATTAGGGTTATCTATATACTCTTTTACTTAGTTTATTTTCATTATTCTTATTACATTATTATTTTGCAATAGAATTATGAGTGGGTAAAATCCCTCTTTTTAGGGTTGTGGCCATGGTATGAACATTGCTATATTAATATAGATTGCTTTTGCGGAATCTACCATTATATTTTGATCTTTTAACCTTGTGATTACTACTTTATTGCTTCGCGGCCAGTAAAATAAGGGGACTAGGATGCGTCAACTAAGGAATTCACAGCTAAGATAGAGACTAGCTAGATCAGCCTACTTGGGTCAAATACATGAAGATAACTTAATGCATTCAAATTGGTTCAATACTGTCCTTGTTCGACAATGTAGTTGGCGTTCAATTCGAGTAGAAGGTCAAGGACCGAGATCCCATGACCATACTATAAATCATGTTATTCATCAATTCGGTAGATATCCTAGTCATGCTTTGTCACGCCTCAAATCCCATTGGGGAGGACAGGCACCCATAGCCGTAAAGGACCGAGAGAACCAACCTATGATCATGTACATCCATATGCATGTCATTAACTGAAAAAAAATTCTGCCATATGCAGACATAATATATCGACGACGAAAGTCATGTAAAGACGTTCAAAACAGATATGAGACTTAGTCGTTGGGGCCACAACATCTAAAATGTAAGACACTTCTACGTTTGACTTTACAATGTCTACAAAGCCTCTAAAAGATACATAACCATGACTAAGGTCTGGACAAGTCCCCGCCTTATACAACTACTACACAGTACCAAAAATATATGCAATTGACTCGAAAAGCCCCGAATTAACCTGGAGCTCACCAATAGCCTGCAGATGACCCGTACCCTACTGTGAAGGTCTACTAGCTCCTGTGCCTACAGCAAGTAAGGCAGGTCCCCCAAGAACGTCAGTACAAAAGAATGTACTGAGTATGTAAGGCTATAAGTAATTGTATGAAATATAGGAACTCAAATGAAATCAAATACAAATGAATAGATAATACTGATATACCACCGTACTGTATATGTGGAACCATGTACATTACGTTCATTTCTTCCCTTTTATCTTCATATCAATATACATCATACAATGCCCGAGACCAACTGATCAGTGGTAAATAACATTGGGATCGGCTCGAGCTAGGATTATGCCCCCAGAGCTACCACCCATAAATCAATAAATCCGGTTCGACTCAATCTAGGTCTTCACCCCCAGAGCTACCCCCTGCATCCAATAATCAATCGGGATCGGCTCGAGCTAGGCTTTCGGCCCCGGAGCTACCACCCGTACTCAACCAAATATGCATTACTTTATTTCTTTAATTTTTGTGAGATTGTTACATCGGTGGTCATAACATTATTGGAGCTTTGGAACAATAGTCAACAAATAGGAGACACGTAAATAACAATTGCTAACAAACTAGAAATGAGATACTTTAAAACATTTCGGAGTGGAAACAAGTTTGGTAACGATGTGAATAATAGGTGTGGCCAAAGGATACGGAAAAGAGTAATCTTACATACCTTATCTTTCCAACAAGTGACGACAATAATTCAGTTCTTCCTTAAAGCGTTACTCTACAATACGAATACATAATGGAGCTCACATTAAAAGCTAATTACATTACAAGTTCACAAGGCAATAATTAGCTCCTTGACGGAAGTAAAAACTATCCAACATCCCAAACACATGGTATATCATTCCACCTTTATTTATACTGCCATATAACTTCATTCTACCCTCCTACAATACAATTTAATGCCCCACAACACCAACAATCCACACATCAACATAGACGTCACAAACCGACAAGATTTCCCACCAAGTGCATACTTCACATTTTTTCCACAATGCAACTCCACATATTTATTCCATCAAGTCACATAAATAACTTCCACAATAATATACCAAAAACAGTCCACATAGTTTCAGAATTCACTTTAACATAACAAGAAAGTATTCTCTTTTCACTATGTCAAATGTTCCATGCACAATTACGTATAAACATTTCCACAAGTCATATAAAAGGAGTAACGAATTAGGTATAGTACCACACTGATACAAGAGAGAAGAAGAAGTCTTCAAATATCCATAATGAACTCCCTAGAAATAAGACTATGAAGCCTATTTATAACTATTACATCACATGACCAAACTACCCTTAATGAAAAGAGGCTCCTATGGAGTGTAAAGAAAAGGCACAAAAAGACCAAAACACCCTTAATAAGGGGCGTTCATGGAGTGTAAGGACTCCTTCTTCACACTTCAACCCTTGCAATTCTTTGAAGCCTCGGGTAGTCATCAAGGCAAGCCTCCAAGAAACCTTCCACACATGAATTTGCTTTATTATGTGTCCAAAATAACTTCATGACTTCCCCATGCATACTCTCGGGCCTTCAAGGTGTCCAAAATCAGATTCTCTACGTGTTGGCCATGAATGATGGCATCAAAAGTTATGATGGCCATTTGTCTTGTATCATCCTCCCCTTCTTGAAAAGGATTCGACCTCAAATCCAAACCTTTCAAAATCGAAGAAAGGACAAACAAATACAAACTCCTAATGGCATGAGGGTTAGGGTTAGCACAATAAATCATCTCAACATGCCAAGGTTGCTTATACTTGCAATATAACCAAGGATCCTTTGAATTAAATATTAATAACTTATTAAAATATGCACAAAGGATTTGGCTATTTAAACCACCAAGAGATAAGGAAACTACAAAGGTCCTAATGGCATCAAATAATCCACAAGGTAAAACTACCTTCATCTTAGGAGCCATAAGACACAATTGCTTCTTTATCTCTTCAAGAGACCACACCAAGGGTGGAGCCTCAATTGGTTCGAATGTCCACAAGATCCATATAGCCTTATCATTCATACAAGTGGACAAACCAACAAATTTCCTACCTCTACATAAAACAAATCCAAAACTAGCATGGATGTCATCATAGGCAAAGAGGTAGTATAGGAAAGAATCAAGTGTAAAGGCATACAAGGGTGAAGACAAAGCATTTAAGCACATCCATATTCTTTACTTCAAGCAAATAGAGAACTTGGCATCCACAAGTTGAGATTCTTGTAATTTAAACACAATTGTGTCAAGCAAGGATGCACATTTAGAAACATTACCCCAAGGAAACAATGACACTTTTGCTCTCGGGTTTTCAAGAATGACACTTTGCTTGTCATGTAGACCAAGCAACAAGTTGGGTGCGCCAACATCACCATTTCTATATTTGGAACTGGGGTCAAATAGAAAGAGTAGCCATAGACACGGGTCTAGACAATACTCCCTTTCCCCATAGGCTTCACCCAAACTACAAGATATACTCTCTACAATAGCATACATATCATCAAAAGCAAATAGAGAGTGGAGAATGGTATCACTCAAGTCAAGTTCAACTAAGGTAACCTCATGTGAGTAATCACTACCAGTTTCAACATCATCACCATGAGTACTCTCAACGATAAGGTCACACATAGTATAAGAAGTAATTTCCAAATAATGGACACCTTCCCTTTCTATGGAAGTACCCTCAAGTAGACACATACCACCACTAAAGTCCAAGGAATTATTACTTAAGTCTTTACAAGCAAGCAATTCATCCTTACAGTCATCAAACATGGGTGGGGTGTCATACAAAGGATCACAACCACAATCAATTTTCAAGGAAAAATCACTTATTGGGTTTCTTAAGAATTCAAGCAAATCAAAATTATCATCACCCAATTGATCATTCCTTTCCAAGACCTCACATTCCCTTCCCTTAAGAGTACTCTCATCTCCCAAGAAGAGATTTCCATCTTTAGGAGGAATGTTTTTACACCATAGTGGGTTGGCATATAGGCTATAGCTTTCAAGACAAGCTATACCTTCAACGTCATTCTCACCACTAGGTTCTTTAGGAGTGAACTTATCATCTTCAAACAAGATATTGTACTTAAAGAGAGAAGGATCTATCCATGAAAAGGATATAGAACATGCAAATCCATTCTCTAAAAGATCATTATCAAGTATCAAAGATGTTTCAAGCACATGATTATCCCTATGAGCAAAACTGAGAGTAGAACATTTACTAGAGGTCATACTAAAGGGGTCACTCCTATTTATTTGATCAATATTTTCAATATAACCAGTCACTTGAGATCCATTAAACACATACACATACACTCAAGTGGTGGAAAAATTCCGCACATAAGTTGATCAACACAATTCCCACAAGATGATGTACCATCATTCAACACATTGGCTTCAACACTAGGTGGACTTAAATTGACCTTACAAGAAGAGTCAATTCGATTATCAATAGGATCAACTAGTGTATCCACACTCCCAATAAGTACATCATCAACAAGAGGCAAAGAATCAATAGACTCACAAATAGGTAAGCTACTAATCACACTCAATGGGCTACTAGTCACACAATTATCATTCTCATGCACAAAAGTGTAAGAGTAAGCGATTTTACCTTGAAGATCTTGAGTAAATTCTTCTTTGCCGTGGTGTGAAGGTTTCCCACATGCTTCGGCAGCAACTTCTCCTTAGCCTTGTGCTTCTCCGCTTGCCATGTTGGTACCTACACAAATGTCCTTAGAAAGAAAAGGACAAACATAGTTAGCATGATTTGGTGGCAACCCCCTCACTTCACTCCACACAACATCTCCTTTTTCCCCTCTCGGATTACCACCTTTCACACCCTTACTCCTCTCAATCTTTTGTCTCTCATAATCATTCGGCTTGGAGTAAGTGATCACATCTCCTTGCGGTTTGGGAATAATTGAGGTAAAGAGATAATTTCCCCAATAGTCCACTATAACCTTAGGCCAATTTAGCACATTTGGAACTCTATGTTGTGCAAACCAATCGGCACCCAAGCATACATGACCTGGTGTCAAGGGAAAGATATCGCACCACACCTCCTCATAGTATTCAAATTGGGTGAAGACAATCCTCACTCTCTCGGTAACCTTATACCCATCCAAGGAATATGGAACAAGTAAAGGTTCTCAAAACAACCCTAAATAGTCAACCATCGGCGGCATGATGTAGTTCTTATGGCGCCAATCATCTAGCACAAGGAGGCAGCTCGGTACCCCATCAATGCTTACCTTTCCGGAGTGAACACTTCTCCTAGGATCAACATTGTAGAGTTTAGGACAACCCAAGGGCACATGAGTACCCCTCGGCCTTGGATATGTACTCTCTCTTCTTCTCATGGGACAATCTACACTATAACTAGTATACCCATTCACACCGCTTTGACCTTGATAAGATGTACTACAAGGTGAAGAATATGAATCTTCATTCTCCACACGTGCACTCTCACCATGGCTCTCATAAGCTTTGCGAAGGAAGGGGTTATACCTTACACCAATTCTAGGTTCGAAATAGGAAGTGTAAGACTCCTCATATGCCCCAACTTCATCATAAGAACTATCATAAGGCCCTACATCATCTCCATATTCACCATAAGAACTAGGCACTTCATTCACCTTATTTTCTCCCTCAAAACCATAACCCTCAAATCTTCCCATGTATTGATCATGGCTATATTCATAGACCCCATAATCCACAACATCATCGTAGCCATAAAATCCCTCACTACAATCATAGTCTCCCATGTTGTAGTCACAATAATACAAGGCTACCAATATATGTTCCCTTATATCACCTTGTACCTACAAAATGAACAAACAAGATTAGTAGTAAAAGCACCTCACCAACACTAGTATACACTCACCTTTGTGATCCTCACAATTGGAGTGGCGAATATTGAAAGTTGCTTATACTCCGGTAGTTAATAAGGTGTCAATCACTACTTAGCGACCAGAATAGATTATTGTTTGATCGATTCAAGACACAAAACAAAAAATCTACTTATGAACTTGAATCAAAGAAGTTCAACGAATCAAAATGAGAAAAAGCACACAAAGAACACGAAGAAAACGGATTCAAAAACCAACTCACAATCTAGTAGGTGATTACTAGTTGTTAATTAGTACTAGAATCAAGAAATGAAACTAAAGAAACAAGGAAATGAAACTTAGAATCTGAAATTTGAGCTTAATGGTGACGTGGAAGCATGCAATTGGTCTTGGGCCCACACGAAAATATATATATATATATATATTTTCTCACATATCTGAAATTTCAATATAAAACACAACTTGTCATGGATGACAATGGGTTTTGGAGGGAAAGTAAAGTCTTGTACTCTTTTTTCAACTTTTCAAACTCAAAAAGGTAAGATTTGACTATTCTAATCCCACAAAACAAGGTTTCGTGTTTTAAGGAAAAGTGGTTGTCAAGTCTAAGAAGAGATGTGTGCAAGTCTTCTCACCAACAACCAACAACTTTATAACTTTTGTTGTCTTAAGTTGTAAGAATAGATGAAGAACAAGATGAACACCACAACAACCTTCAAGAACACAACATCAACTTCTTCAAGAACATAACACAAAACCCACCAATGGTCATCAACAAGATACAACCTACGGCCCACTTCTAGTCACCACAACAATGGTCAATACTATAAGCTCATCTTTAGATCTAGACACTTTTAGTGTTGGAGAGAAAGAAACCAACACTAGAAACACACTAAACAAGTAAAATAACACCTAGATCTAAACACACAATCACTATTCTCGGCCAAGACAACAAGATGGACAGATTTCTTTTTTTTTTTTTTTGACAGATTTCGTTTTGTTTTTTTTTTGACAGATTTCGTTTTTTTTTTGTTTTTTTTTTTGACCGAGATAGCCCAAGATTGGTAGTGTAGTAACACAACCAGCCTTGCTCTGATACCAAATGATACAAGATCAAACCCACAACACAAGATTTCAGCAACAACAACAAGATGAACAACTATCACGAGAACAACAAGTTGAACAACAAGTGCTAGTGAATCAAAAAGAGCCCCACACAGCTTCACTAGACTTCAAGATTATAAACACAAGCTTAACAAGATTACAAAAAAAAAGATAGATAGCTTGACATACGAAATTACAAGAATAAGGAACCAAACCGTGTATCAAACGATAAGACCCCCTAATACCCGCAATAACAACACCAAACTCTTATGGTGACCGCTAAGGGAATCAACTCCGCCTTACAACCACCGTTTCTAAGCAAGGATCAATAATGGCTTTTCCAACCCCTACACTACTTGGCCTTTCCAAGCCCTACACTACATTCTCAAAGAGAGAAGAAGAAGTCTTCAAATATCCATAATGAACTCCCTAGAAATAAGACTAATGAAGCCTATTTATAACTATTACATCACATGACCAAACTACCCTTAATGAAAAGAGGCTCCTATGGAGTGTAAAGAAAAGGCACAAAAAGACCAAAACACCCTTAATAAGGGGCGTTCATGGAGTGTAAGGACTCCTTCTTCACACTTCAACCCTTGCAATTCTTTGGAGCCTCGGGTAGTCATCAAGGCAAGCCTCCAAGCAACCTTCCACACACGAATTTGCTTTATTATGTGTCCAAAATGACTTCATGACTTCCCCATGCATACTCTCGGGCCTTCAAGGTGTCCAAAATCAGATTCTCCACGTGTTGGCCACGAATGATGGCATCAAAAGTTATGATGGCCATTTGTCTTGTATCACACACTTAAATATACTGAAATTTCATCCATCTAATTCAAGACCTTAAGTCCCCTTTCAAGTTTAAACCACATAGAGGTCAAATCCTTTCGCGATTAAGCAAAAGTGGACTGTTTCACAATAAGTGGACTGCTCAACACTTTTTAAACATAACCAACATGATATACACAACCTATTATGTATATAATATATTAATCTATAAGGTTAAACACTTACCAAGGCTTTCAAGTGGAAGATTTGTCCAAAAATTCTTAGGGAAAATTAGGGCGACTAGGGTTTTGAGAGAGGAGAAATGTTTGATTGAAAATCTGATTTTTACAAGTGTGTTGTGTAGACAAATGAGCCAAATTTCAGCCTTAAATAGGCCCTCCAAACCGCCTCTCTCTATGGTCATCCTTAGCCAATTATTTGGTCAAAAAGTTCAAGTAGATGATGTGTATACTTGGTCCATTTTTAAATGGATCATCTCCTTTTGGGCCCATGTCTTATTTACTTAATTTGGGCCTCAATTAAGTCCATAAACATAATATTAATTCAGCCCAATAAATTTAGTGGGTAATACACCAACTATCTCAAGTTTAAATAATTCCATAAATATTAAGGTAGTCAAATAAGTTCGGAAATGTACGGGGTGTTACATCTTTCCCCCCTTAGGAACATTCGTCCTCCAATGTTAGTAACATTACCCAATCTAAAAAAGTTCAAGTCTAAGTTCATTCTTCATATTATCACATACACATAATACTTATATATACTTACTTGTTATTGCTACAATTCTGCATCCTGAACTTTCTCTTCAATTTGAAATAAATACGGGTACTTAGATTTCATCATTTCCTCGGCTTCCCATGTGATTTATTCTACTTGCTGATTTTTACAGAGCACTTTTACAGAAGCTACTTCTTTATTTCTTAACCTCTTAACTTGTCGATCCAGAATAGCAATAGGTATTTCTTCATAGGTGAGATCTTTCATAACTTGTACATCTTCAGTGGGAGCAATACAAGATGGATCTCTTATGCACTTCCGAAGCATTGAAACATGAAACAGTGGATGAACTGTGGAAAGTTCTTGGGGTAGTTCTAATTCATACGCAACTTGACCAAATCTTCGGATAATCTTATATGGCCCTATATAACGCGTACTTAGCTTTCCTTTCTTTCCAAACCTTATTACCCCTTTCATTGGTGACACTTTTAGGAATACCCAATCACCTATGGCAAATTCTAGCCCCCTTCTTCTAACATCGGTATATGATTTATGCCGACTTTATGCCGTTTGTATCCGCTGTTGTATCACCTTAACATTCTCCATAGCTTGATGAACAAGATTTGGCCCAAATAAGGCAGTTTCACCCGCTTCAAACCATCCAATTGGTGATCTACACTTTCTTCCATATAAAGCTTCGTAAGGCGCCATTTTTATACTTGAATGATAGCTATTATTGTAGGAAAATTCAATAAGAGATAAATGATCATCCCAACTACCTTTAAAGTCCAATGTGCAAGCTCGTAGCATATCTTCAAGTGTTTGTATGGTAATTTCTTATTGTCCATCTTTCTGAGGATGAAAAGTCGTACTTAAATTCACCTGGGTTCCGAAACTTTTCTGAAAAGACTTCCAAAAGTGTGCAGTAAATTGAGCTCCCCTGTCTGATAAAATGGAGATTGAAATTTCATGTAGTCAAACTATCTCTTTAAGATACAACCTCGCATAATCTTCAGCTGTGTAGGTAGTCTTAACCGGTAGGAAGTGTGCTGACTTGGTAAGCATGTCATCTATTATCCATATGGAATCAAATTTTTGAAGTGTACGAGGCAAACCTGTGATGAAATCCATGTTGATCATGTCCCACTTCCAGATTGGAAGATTTATGCATTGCATATAACCTCCAAGATTCTGATGCTCTACTTTTACTTCTTAACAATTCGGACAATGAGCTACAAATTCTGTAATGTTCTTCTTCATGTTACCCCACCAATACATTTCCTTCAAATCATGACATATTTTGGTGGCTCCCGGATGAATAGAATACCGTGAATGACGTGCCTCTGTCATAATCTGTCTCCTTAGCTCATCTACATCAGGTACACACAATCTACTTTGGCACTGAAGCACTCCCTCTTGCGTAAGATCAAATGCCTTGGTCAAACCATGTTGTACACTCTCTTTCAGCTGCAATAAATAGGATCTACATACTATTTTTCCTTTACTTCATCTACTAATGAAGATTCTGCCGCATTTTGCACCATAATTTCTTCATTTGGAGTTTCAAGAAGACGAACCCCCAAGCTGGATAGTTGATGTAGATCCTTGACTATACCTTGCTTTTCTGTGAGCTGTCCATCAGTGCTTCCTATTGCTTTGCGGCTCATTGCATCGGCTACTACATTTGCTTTCCCCGGATGATATAAAATATCGATGTCATAATCTTTTGATAGTTCAAGCCACCTCCGCTGCCTCAGATTTAGGTCCTTCTGCTTAAAAATATACTGTAAACTCTTATTATCGATATATATGTCAACATGAACCCCATACAAGTAGTGGCACCATATCTTTAAAGCAAATACTACCGCTTCTAGCTCAAGATCTTGTGTTGGATAATTTTTCTCATGTGGCCGCAATTGTCTTGAGGCATAAGCTATTACATTACTGTGCTGCATCAATACACATCCTAAGCCGACTCCTAAAGCATCACAATATACCGCATACCCTTTTGTGCCTTTTGGAAGTACCAATACGGGTGTAGAAGTCAATTTATTCTTTAGATCTTGGAAACTCTTTTCACATGCATCATTCCATTGAAACTTGGTTGTCTTGTGTGTTAGCTTTGTCAAAGGTGCAGCAATAGAAGAAAATCCTTCAACAAACCTTCTATAATACCCTGCCAATCCAAGGAAACTACGAATCTCTGTAGGCATTGTAGGTCTTGGCCAATTCTTCATAGCTTCTATCTTTTGAGTATCAACCCTTATTCCTTCATCCGACACAATATGACCCAAGAATACTACAGATTTTAACCAAAATTCACATTTAGAGAACTTTCCATATAACTTACGATCATGAAGAATCTGCAAGTCCTGCCATAAGTGATTAGCATGGTCTTCTTCTGATCTTGAATAAACCAAAACATCATCTATAAACACTGTCACGAACACATCTAAGAATGGCTTGAACACCCTATTCATCAAATCCATAAAACTGTTGGTGCATTTGTTAGCCCAAATGACATAAATAAAAACTCATAATGACCATACCGTGTTCGGAAAGCTGTCTTGGGTATATCTTTCTCTAACCCTTACTTGATGATAACCTGATCTCAAGTCAATCTCTGAGAAGCATTTGGCACCCAGTAATTGATCAAACAAATCATCAATTCTGGGGAGGGGATATTTGTTCTTGACTGTTACCTTATTCAGCTACCGATAATCAATACACATTCTCAACATGCCATCTTTATTTCGTACAAATAAAACTGGTGCACCCCATAGGGACATACTAGGCCTTATGAATCCCTTGTCCAGCAAGTCTTTTAATTGCTCCTTCAATTTTCGTAACTCTGTCGGGGCCATTCTATACGGAGGAATAGAGATAGGCTGAGTACCTGGAATCACATCAATACCAAACTCTACTTCCCATTCTGGAGGCAAACCTAGAAGATCTTCAGGAAATACATCAAGGAATTCATTTACCATCGGAACCGATTGAAGAGTTAGTGGTTTCATATCGGTATCTTGCACTCTTACTAGATGGCATAGGTACCCCCTGGATATCATTTTCTTTGCCTTAAGATAAGAAATAAATTTACCTCTCGGTGCTCCAACATTACCCCACCATTCAAGGACGGTCTTTTGTGGAAAATGGAAATGTACCTTCTTAGCGCGGCAATCTACAGTGGCGTAACAAGAAGCCAACCAATCCATACCCATTATAACATCGAAATCTATCATTTCCAGCTCAATAATATCAGCCAACGTATCATGATTACAAACAATTACTATACAATTACGATGGACCCTCTTAGCTATAATAGAGTCACCAACGGGTGTAGATACTTCAAATGGCTTGACTAGTAATTCCGGTGTTCTTTCGAATTTTTCAGCAATCAATGGAGTGACATATGATAGGGTAGAGCCAGGATCAATCCATGCATATACATTATGTGAAAAGACGGATAATGTACCTGTAACCACATCAGGAGAAGCCTCCAAATTCTGTCGATCCGCTAAAGCATAGGTACGGTTCTGGACTCCACTAGAATTAGCTGCTCCTCGAACACCTCTACCACGACTAGTAGGCTATACACCCGATGAGGATGATGCAACGGCTGATCCAGTAGGTCGCGCCATACTATCTGTGCCCCTTTTTGGGCACTCTCTCATTATGTGCCCCGACATACCACACTAGAAACAAGCATCTATCCCAAACCGACATGCACCTAAATGAATCTTTTTGCAGTGCTGACACGACTGAAGAGAAAACCTCGATTGGCTCATTCTTCCTTATTCTTGATACCCTGTTGTCTGTAAACCTGGAATCCCACTACTTTGCCCAACTTGACTGCCTCTAAACCCTCAAAATTAGGATGGAGTACCTGCTATAGAATAAGAAAATAATGGTCTACGCGGTCTATTAAAAACCCAAGGCCTAAATTCTCCTTGTGACGCCATGAACTGTCCCATAGGTTTATTCCTCTTTCAAATTCTTGCGTTCTTCTCATTTGCCTCTGATCCTCCATCTTCTGTGCAAAAGCTTGTATCTTGGCTATATCCATGTCTCTATTAAAAGCAGCAATAGTACAATCCCTAACCAAATATGGATCCAATATATCCACATACCGATGAACTCTATCGTCCATAGTAGCTACTACATTAGGAGCGTCCCTGGCCAAAGAGTTAAACCGAAGACTGTACTCTCTGATGCTCATATTACCTTGACGAAGATTTAAGAACTGGTCTGTACGAGCCTCTCGGATATCAAATGGAAGGTAATGATCAAGGAATGCTGCTTTGAATTCTTCCTAACTAGCTGGAAGTGCACCGATACCCCTAGATCGTTTCCAATCTTCGTACCATAATATAGCCTCTCCTTTTAATCTATATGCTGCAAGCTCAACTGTTTCTGTACCAGATACATGCATAACATCTAAAGCCCTTTGAATTTGGTCCATGAAGTCTTGTGGGTCTTCATTAAGATCTGACCCGGTGAATGTGGGAGGATCTAATTTAAGAAAATCCTGTGTCCGCCGACTAGCTGCCCTATCCGCACCGTCATTACTTGTAGTTGGTCCAGCTTGTCCTTGATTTTGTGCAGCAACTATACGAGTCAACATTTGCACCGCATTCCTTTGATCATGTACTCAGTAGCATTAACAGGTGGTTCTGGGGGTACTCCTCTCCTTCTTAGCTCTTCTGGAGGTAGAAGAGTAGAAGAAGCCCGCGATGCAAACTCATTTTCAGCTTCGCCTTGATTAACTCATTCAGGTGGTGATTTACTGGTTCCTACTTCGGCATCCATGTCTCCCTTCTTACCTTTACCCTTTTTTCTTCTTGTAAACGGCATTTTGCTATACTAAGGAAACAAAAACATAAAACCAATTTAGTGGTTAAATATGACTCCACCTACAACTTGGGCTCCATTGCACGATCTAGAAAATGAAGGAAAGAGACAACTCCTAAATGTCCCGTAGCCTCCTACGTATATATGTGGTGCACAACAAATCCATAAGCAAGACTCTACTCAGGCACGGCTTTGTAGACACCCTAGGACAATCTGCTCTGATATCATTTTTGTCACGCCTCAAATCTCATTGGGGCGGACAGGCACCCGTAGCCGTAAAGGCCCGAGAGAACAAACCTATGATCATGTACATTCATATGCAGGTCATTAAGTGAACAAAAATTCTGCCACATGCAGATATAATATATCGACGACGGAAGTCATGTAAAGACGTTCAAAACAGATACTAGACTTGGCCGTTGAGGCCACAAAGTCTAAAAGGTAAGACACTTCTACGTTTGACTTTACAATGTCTACAAAGCCTCTAAAAGATACATAACCATGACTAAGGTCGAGACAAGTCCCCGCCTTATACAACTACTACACAGTACCAAAAATATATACAATTGACTCGGAAAGCCCCGAATTAACCTGGAGCACACCAATATCCTGCAGATGTCCCGTACCCTACTGTGAAGGTCTACTAGCTCCTGTACCTACAGCAAGTAAGGCAGGTCCCCCAAGGAACGTCAGTACGAAAGAATGTACTGAGTATGTAAGGCTATAAGTAATTGTATGAAATATAGGAACTCAAATGGAATCAAATACAAATGAATAGATAATACTGATATACCACCGTACTGTATATGTGGAACCATGTACATTACATTCATTTCTTCCCTTTTATCTTCATATCAATATACATCATATAATGCCCGAGACCAACTGATCAGTGGTAAATAACATTGGGATCGGCTCGAGCTAGGCTTATGCCCCCAGAGCTACCACCCATAAATCAATAAATTCGATTCGACTCAATCTAGGTCTTCACCCCCAGAGCTACCCCCTGCATCCAATAATCAATCGGGATCGGCTCGAGCTAGGCTTTCGGCCCCGGAGCTACCACCCGTACTCAACCAAATATGCATTACTTTATTTCTTTAATTTTTGTGAGATTGTTACATCGGTGGTCATAACATTATTGGAGCTTTGGAACAATAGTCAACAAATAGGAGACACGTAAATAACAATTGCTAACAAACTAGAAATGAGATACTTTAAAACATTTCGGAGTGGAAACAAGTTTGGTAACGATGTGAACAATAGGTGTGGCCAAAGGATACGGAAAAGAGTAATCTTACATACCTTATCTTTCCAACAAGTGACGACAATAATTCAGCTCTTCCTTAAAGTGTTACTCTACAATACGAATACATAATGGAGCTCACATTAAAAGCTAATTACATTACAAGTTCACAAGGCGATAATTAGCTCCTTGACGGAAGTAAAAACTATCCAACATCCCAAACACATGGTATATCATTCCACCTTTATTTATACTGCCATATAACTTCATTCCACCCTCCTACAATACAATATACTGCCCTACAACACCAACAATACCAAAACAATCCACACATCAACATAGACATCACAAACCGACAAGATTTCCCACCAAGTGCATACTTCACATTTTTACCTCAATGCAACTCCACATATTTATTCCATCAAGTCACATAAATACCTTCCACAACAATATACCAAAAACAGTCCACATAGTTTCAGAATTCACTTTAACATAACAAGAAAGTATTCTCTTTTCACTACGCCAAACGTTCCATGCACAATTACGTATAAACATTTCCACAAGTCATACACAAGGAGTAACGAATTAGGTATAGCACCACACTTAAACATACTGAAATTTCATCCATCTAATTCAAGACCTTAAGTCCCCTTTCAAGTTTAAACCACATAGAGGTCAAATCCTTTAGCGATTAAGCAAAAGTGGACTGTTTAACAATAAGTGGACTGCTCAACACTTTTTAAACATAACCAACATGATATACACAACCTCTTCTGTATATAATATATTAATCTATAAGGGTAAACACTTACCAAGGCTTGCAAGTGGAAGATTTGTCCAAAAATCCTTAGAGAAAATTAGAGCGGCTAAGGTTTTGAGAGAGGAGAAATGTTTGATTGAAAATTTGATTTTTACAAGTGTGTTGTGTAGAAAAATGAGCTAAATTTCAGCCTTAAATAGGCCCTCCAAACCGCCTCTCTCTATGGTCATCCTTAGCCAATTATTTGGTCAAAAAGTTCAAGTAGATGACGTGTATACTTGGTCCATTTTTAAATGGATCATCTCCTTTTGGGCCCATGTCTTATCTACTTAATTTGGGCCTCAATTAAGTCCATAAACATAATATTAATTCAGCCCAATAAATTTAGTGTGTAATACACCAACTATCTCAAGTTTGAATAATTCCATAAATGTTAAGGTAGTCAAATAAGTTCGAAAATGTACAGGGTGTTACATGCTTAAACAACTATATGAGATATACAATGTGAATGCGTCAAGAGCGATAACCCTAAGATTTAATAACTTTGTTAACAACTCTTAAATCTTACTCAAAATTGCTTTAAATCATAAGTAGAATAACAAAAAAATCATCTCTCTAAAATTGGATAACACTTATCTTGACAACCAGAGTAGAATATATTTAGCTTATCATCACAAGTCCCTAAGATCGATAACCCTGATTATTTCATAATTACTTTATTACATGTGACCACGTATGCTTTCGTGAGAGATGGTGGCTACACCAGTGGACAACAACCATCAACTTCTCCCTTATCTCTTGAGCACTAGCCATAGTCAAGTCACCTCATTTGATCCTTCACCGGCCATCCAAAGTCGTTATCTTCTTCTTCCTCTTGATCTTCATTTCCATCAAGAAAAACTTATGTTGGGTTGTATGATTCTCACTCGGGATAACCATGAATCTTTAGAAACTTTGTTATCCTCCTTCCTAAGGAGTAAGTAATCAATCTACATCTTAGCCGTCGTACTATAAACAGTAGTCTCATAATCCAAAAAAGATACCAGAATTCTAACTAGAAGCCAAAGGAAGCTCAAAGATCATTGAATTTATTTCGGAAAATAAAAATTTGAGGATTTATAGTGATCGTAACACTTGAAATAAAATATCACAATTGTCACGATATTTTCAATCTTGATTATTTTATCGTCTACGGGTACAACATCGTTCTCAACTCTCAATCGGAGTAGTTCAGGCATCCTCATTGCAAGAAAAGGAGTTGGTGCAAAGCTACTTCGCATGAAATTTGTGGCGTGGTGCGTTGAATCTGAAGTTAGAGAACCACTTCTTTTAACTTGCAGGATGACAAGTCATAGATTCGTGCATCTCTCTGAGATGGAAGGAACGGGGAGCTAAAGTTTCAATTGAATAAGCCTCAAATAAACCTTTGCAGAACCTTACACAATATCAAAGATCTTTACTATAGACAAACTCCTTATTTTTATTATTCAAAAGATTCAATTCACTAATCGTCCCAGGATGCTGCCAACAGTTGCAGATATCCAATACAGTCAAACCTATCTATAGCATCACCTCGTTATAACGACATTTCACTATATCGACTTGATTTTCTCCGAAACCAATTTTTCATGTTATGTTTTACTTCTCTATAAGGGCATTCTATCTATAACAACAATGGGTGATACACTTTGTAAAAGTACCTCTCTATAACAATATACTCAAATATTATTTATTAATATTTTGTAAAAGTACCTCTCTATAACACTTTGTAAAAATACCTCTCTATAACAACATACTCAAATATTATTTAATAATATTTTGTAAGAAAAATATTACGTACAAAATAAAATACCAAAATATTTATGGCAATTATCATTTATGTCATGCATACAGTAAATTTCAAGTACGAATATCCAATTTAAAGGAAAAAATTGTATTTAAATAATGCACATCAATTATTTCATGATTTCACGAGGAAAATGCTACTAATGTTTGCCTTTTTCACGCTTTTTCTAATTTTGTACACTTCTGTAGTTCTATTTATAATAGCTAAATGAGATCTAAATGTCAAATGTCAGTATACATATATAACAACACCTGCTCTCTATAGCAGCCATAAAATTTTCGAACAAACGTTGTCACTATAAAGAGGTTTGACTGTATTTAGCTTCCAAAAACTATATCTATAGACTGGAATTTCTTATTTTCCGCAAAAAAATTATGTCAACATTATTTAATTAAACTGTCCTTTACAATGTCATTTTCATTATATGACCTTTTCACAGGAGATGAGTAAAAAATAACATAGATCTATAAAAATAACACAATTTGTAGTAATATTTTGTTCTATTCTAATTACAAGTATGCATAGAAGATCATTCTCTGACCACATTTTGTGCACGTGCAACGCCAACTCACCATGACGCATCTCCCCAACTTATAAATCGATAGATCAAAATTATAGCAAAGCATCCTACTAGCCTAAGTGAGAAATCTATAAAGCTTGTCTATATACAAGTGAATTATATGACTCGAGGAAAATCAACCCAGTACGACTTTGCCTATCAACGATCGTTCAAGCGAATGTCAACCCCTAATAAGCGTAAATATGGCACTAGGATTAGAAGCTTGTAATCCAAACAGGATTCTACAAAAGTCAATCATCCTGAGAGCTGAAGTCTGCAATAAAAGAAAGTGCACATTTTATGACCAACTTACCATAATATCCCAATAAATATGCTGTTACCCTGGGAGTATCAAAGGATTTTACAACCAGGAGCCACTTATTCTACTAATAATCATTTCTTGTTTACCTTGCCTACTCTAAAAGAATCATTCTGCTTAAAAATGTAAATGCGGCTTATTACAAAAGAATTGCTATCTTCCAGGCTCAGGCTCTGCTATAATGAAAGATCAAGGACATATTGCAAAAGAATCAATGCATCCACCTACTAAAGAAAGTTTTAACGAAATTTCATATTCAACATCTCCTGATTGTTAGTTGCTGTCACTATGTAAGTTCATTCTGGGACATCCAATAAAATTGGAAGCATACTTGCTTTCACAATGTCAAGGTTTTCTGAAGTTGCAAAAGCCACACTGCTATATGCATTATGCAAAGCCGGCCTTCCAACAAAATCTTCTGTACCCAAAAATTGATCCAAGATAATAACGACCTCTTTTGCGACAGCAGAGACTCAAGAACGGCTTCAGATGAAACCCTTCCAATGATCAAGAATGACTCAAGAGAAGGCCTTTGAATCTGTTGATAAAGAATGAAAGAAACATCAGCTGATCATTGCAGACGTCACGTCAGAAGAATTCACAGGATGCTTCATATGACATGCAGGACCAACAAGCACAGGAATGGAACAAATCTCCTTTCAAAGAGAGAAAAAACAATTCAGAAATACTTTCATCTATTAGCTTCTTACAAACCAGCTATTTTTGTACTTCAATGTGTCGCAATTTATATGACTGAGATACTTCTAAACATAAAATTAAAATAAAACCTTTTGGAAGACAAGGAAGTAATTGCCTAGTGGTCATGATCTTCCACCTCTAAGGTTCGCAACAAGGAATAAAGTGAAAGCATGCCATATTGGGCTCAGGGCTTTGACGAATGAACTTCACTATATCAAAAAACAAAGAAAAACTTTTGGATAACAGAAGGAAGTTTTTTCCTCTATTTGCTGCCTCAGCACGTTGGACTGTTAACCAAACGTCAAAATCAATAAGGGTCTTCAAGCATAGAATTTCTTATTTGAATAAGTTGGTTGATGAATCCGAAAAAAGAGGGTTCTCAGAGTTTGTAAGATTTTCATGCTAGTATAACCATATGAATAATAGCAAAAATAAACTCATACCAATGACCCATTAACTGCTCGTAAGCAGTCATTCGTCTTGAGCATTAGAAGAATAACCCGGGGCAATCTCCTCAGAAGTTCAGTGATTTGCGGAAAATATTGAGAAGCATACATCTGCATAACAACATAAATAGTTGACAAAAGAAAATGAAATTAGAAGGGATCCAAACCTTCATTGAGAGCAAAGTTACTAAAAAAAAATTAAATAATATGAGAATACTTAGTGATTTACAAGGTAAAGAAAAACTTCTCTCTCACAAATCATTTTCTCTTCCTTTTTTATGTCAAACATAGACCCAACACAGTAGGAGCACAGGGAGGAAATAATTACATGATACATTATAATATTACCCCACTAAATACAGCTAAAGCTAAATGATCAGCCTGTTCATGACAGATCTCTCTGAAACCCATTTTACTTCCCAGCATTTCTGAAAATACTCCATGTAGACTATCCAGAAAAATTAAAAGGAATTAAGAAAAATATTGAATTGCTAGCTAATAAAGCTAAGGAGAAATAATCACTCCCTGATTCTAGGAGAGATGCTTAGCAGATTCATAATTTTAACTTAGCTCCATACTGTCATAGAATAAGTCACCTGCAGTTCTGAACGGTCACTGTCCGTGTCTTTGACAACAAGATGATCAACTGAAGGATCTATCACTTTGTCCCAAGGCCTCATTGTGAGAATCCCAGCAAACAATGCGTAAAGATCATCTCCAGCACCCAGTTTTATACAGTTTTCCTTTATCCCGTTTGCATCAGAATATACCAAAGCCTGAAGTACATGCCAGATTGTAATGTTAATGGAATGAGTAAATCAAAGCTAAATGTACAACTTATTAAGGATGTGAAACTTACCTTCCATAGTGCAGCATAGTTTATTCTAGTGTTGTAATCAAGTTCTTTGTATAAACCATGGTCCAAAAGTATCAACTGAGGTTTTCTCCTTCCTGTGCAAGTGGGGACAAATATTGAGAGAAAGAAACTACAGAATGTCATCTTCATTGCTCAAGCAAACATTCAAATTTGTTGGCAACTAGTAGATGTGTTATCTCAGGACTGATTAGAAGAGTGGAAAGACAATTAGAACACAGCTGGAGAGTAGATTCTGAAGAACCACCTTGCCCCTTACTGCGAAAAAAGGAGACTTTTGGATCCTAAATTGGAAATACTCCTAAACCGAACACTTTCAGGACGAGGGACGAGGAAATAGATGGCATACATGCATGAAAATACGCATAAACTTTTATGTGAGATTAAAGGGTTTTACTAAACAAAAGGGACAAAAGGATACTGCCACATACAAGAGATTTAGAAGAAACACCCAAAAAGGTTAAGAGTTCCTACTCAGGATGCTCATACATCAATTATTCAAGTTGGAGCGAGAATTATGCTCCAAAAAAAAAAAAAAAAAAAAAAAAGCAGAAAACATCAGGATCAAGACCTCAATTACTGATCTTTTTATTTCCCTTTAAATTACCTCCCAAGTAATTCTTTCATGCCATTTTGCATAACCTACGTATGCAAAAGTTAAGGTTCGACAGTTCTGAGGGTAATGGATGAGTTCCATGTCTTTTCTGTAGATTTGTAAATGTTAAATCTTTCATAGTATTAACTAACAACTTACCTTTGTTTATACCCTGACATGGTGATTGGTTTCAAAAACCTTTTGAACAAACGCAAAACCAACTTTTGGGGGTTGACCAACCACGAGGTTTTGGATATCGCTCAACAGCTGATTTTGGGTATGGTTTCTCATTTCCAGAAATTTAATCCAACGACCCCACTTCACCCCACCCCCAACCGCACCCAAAAAAAACCTTATTTCCATTTAGTTCCCTACATTTCTTAAGTGATCTTTTACTAATTTTTCCTACCAGTTGTCCGAACTTTATGGCAGTCTCTTTCCCTCCCCTTCTATTTAATTCATATGGCCAACAAACAGCTAGTGTTTGGCCATAGATTCCCAAATACTTTTGGCAAATCAATTTCGGGTGAAGTTTGAACGTGTGTTTGGCCATAGTTTTTGGGAAACATATTTCAATTCTTTTAAAAGAAAAAACATGAAATATGTATGATCTTTACCCATAAGTTCTAAAAATTATTAAAATTGCCCATAAGTTTGACACAATTATCATTTTAAAATGAACTAGATAATCCATTATCCAAAAATCATAACACGACATTTTAATAAAAACTCCTAATAACATAATTACCTCATTCACCAACCAACCAAAAAGGTACAAGTGTCAGTAGCCCTACACTACAACAGTGAATTCTTTGTAAGCATAACCAAAGCCACAAGAAAGAGCCATCAACAAGAAAACAGCTTGTTCAACTTCACTTGTTCCAACTTATAGTTGGCGTAATAATTAATGGATTCTTTTTATAAAATGTAAAGTTTGGGGTAAGTATTAAATCTTTAAAGAACCCTTAAACTGGATTTTGGCCCAAAAATCACTTTTCCCTAGTTTTTGGGATCTTAGTTTTTTTGCCAAAAATTGACATTCTATGGCCAAACAAATTTTCCCAAAAACTACTTGTGATATCTATAGCCAAACAGGTCCATAGATTCCTTTTTACTTTTTGACTACGTTGGTAGCACATAAATGGGGTAGCTTGACACCTGCTCTTTCCCAAGTATTGGGGGAGAAGTTGATGGCAATGGGGGCTTGGAGGAGTAGTGGGGATGCAGATAGCATGTGGGATAAGACAGCTAGTTGCATTTGGGAAACAGCTAGAGAGGTGCTAGGGGTATCGAGGGGCAATGTTGGTGGTAGCCGAGGGGATTGGTGGTGGAATGGAGAGGTTCAAAGCAAAGTGGAAGCTAAGAAATGCTTACACGTGGAATCCCGGGACGAGGAAGAGAGGCGGACGAATAAGGAAATTTATAAGGTAGCGAAGACGGCGGCTAAGTTAGCGGTTACAACAACAAAGATGGCGGCTTTTGAACGGTTGTATACTGAACTAGGGGGAAAAGACGGAGATGAGAAGTTATACACGCTCACGAAGACGAGGGAGAGGAAGGCCAGAGACCTGTATCAAGTGAAGTGCATTAAGGATGAAGATGGCAAGGTAGTGGCGGAAAGATGCTCACCAAGAAAAGATGGAAAGCCTACTTCCACAAACTATTGAACGAAGCAGGGGATAGTCATTGTGTTGGGTGATTTGGAGTGCTCTGAGAGACATCGGGATTTTGGATATTGTAGGCGCATTAAGGTTGCGGAAGTGACTCGCATTGTTAGTAAGATGAGCAGGGGAAGAGCGACTGGACCTGATGAGATTCCGGTGTAGTTTTGGAAGAGCACGGACAGGGCAGGTATGGAGTGGTTGACTGGTTTGTTCAATGTAATTTTTAAGATGACTAAGATGCCCGAAGAATGGAGGTGGAGCACAATGGTACCGTTGTACAAGAACAAGGGTGATATCCAACATTGTAACAATTACAGCGGTATCAAGTTATTAAATCACACTATGAAAGTTTGGGAGAGAGTGGTGTAGATAAAGGTGAGGAGGGGTGTGTCCATTTCCGAGAATCAGTTTGGATTCATGCTGAGGCGTTCTATTACGGAAGTCATCCATCTTGTGAGGAGACTGATGGAGAAATACTAGGAAAGAAAGAGGGACTAGCATATGTTGTTCCTTGATCTTGAAAAGGTCTACGATAAAGTTCCAAGGGAAGTACTCTTGAGATGTTTGGAGGCTAGAGATGTACCGGTGGCCTACATTAGGGCGATAAAGGACATGTATGATGGAGCTAAGATGCGGGTTAGAATGGTAGGAGGAGACTCGGAGCACTTTCCAGTGGAAATGGGGCTTAAAGCACAAATAAAAGCGTGGGCTTCAATGAAAAAAGGTGCAAAGCGAGAAAAAGTACAAATATCTATGTTTAGTTCAAGACTAATAATTATAAGCATTAATGACAAATATATAAACAAAGAAATTGAAAAACAATGCCGATAAAGTGAAATATCAATTGTTTAGTGTCGCCTCTTCAGAAAAGACTCATTGGCAAGGAAAAGTATGCCTTAGAAACTTGATGACGACAGTGAAGCGCACATAAAGCGAGACAAAGCACTCAACACATTTTGAGCCTCGCTTTAGGGCTTAAGCACTCTTTAAGCATGCCTTTGATAACGGTAGGAGGAGACTCTGAGCAATTCCCAGTGGAAATGGGGTTGCACCAGGGATCAACTCTGAGTTTGTTCCTCTTTGCCTCAGTGATGGATGAATTGACGCGATACATTTAAGATGACGTGCCTTGGTGTAAGTTATTTGTGCATGACATAGTACTGATTGATGAGACGCGTAGCAAAGTTAATGCTAGGTTGGAGGTGTGGAGACAAAACTTTGAAAGCTAAAGGGTTCAGATTGAGCAGGACCAAAACTGAGTATTTGGAGCGTGCAAAATCAGTGAGGGGTTGCATGAGGCAAGTGGAAGTGAGGCTTGACACAGGTCATCCCTAAGAGAGAGAGTTTCAAGTATCTTGGGTCTATAATCTAGGAAAGTGGGGGCATTGACGATTATGTCAACATCGTATCGGTGCGGCATGGATGAAGTAGAGGCTTGCCTCCAGAGTCTTGTGTGATAAAACGATACCACCGAAACTTAAAGGTAAGTTCTACAGAGTGGTGGTTAGACCGACGCCATTGTATGGAACGGATTGTTGGTCAGTCAAAAATTCTCATGTTCAGAAGATGCATGTTGCGGAGATGAGAATGTTAAGGTGGATGTGTGGGCATACAAAGTGCAATAAGCTTAGGAATGAGGATATTCGAGATAAGGTAGGAGTTGCCTCTATGGTGGCCAAGATGAGGGAAGCGAGATTGAGATGATTTGGACATGTGAAGAAGCAAGATGCAGAAGCCCAGTGAGGAGGTGCGAGAGGTTGGGTATAGTCGGTACAAGGAGAGGTAGAGGTAGGCCGAGGAAGTACTGGGGAAAGGTGATTAGATAGAACATGGTGCAGCTTCAGGTTACCACGGACATGACCTTAGATAGGAGTATGTGGAGAACACATATTAGGGTAGAAGGTTAGTCGGGTAGGTGTGTTGTTTTGCTTTTTGAAGGTTTAGGCTTGTTGGTGTTTGTTATTGTACTAGTCGTAGTATTGTAGTCCATGCTTGTGATATCTATCATAATCTGTTATTTATTGTGCTTCGATTATTGCACTATTTTGTTGTTGTTCTTGTTTGTTTCTCGTAGACTTTGTCCTGTTGCCTATTAGTTGCATTATTTTCTTCACTATTTCCTTCTTCTTTGTACCTGAATTTGCTGCACTTGAGCCGAGGGTTGTTAGGATCTTTAGAGAAGGATCAAGTCACAGGACGATGAACAGAAAAGTCTGAATCAATTGACTTCGACTTTCACTTGCATTTGCTCGAATTCATAGATCGACCTATTTTGTAGATAACTTCAGCTCGTTAAAGGGAGGTTAAAACCTTAGAGTTCAATGGAAGAGAGAACTCCAATATCTTGTTTTTGACTGAAATTATTCATACGTCTTATTCCTCAAATCTCCCTTTAAATAGGAGTCTTATTACATCAATTGTAAACCTAATCCTTATGAAACTAGGAAACATAAAACCTTATTCTAGAATAATAAATAAAGCTACTTAAAATATAAATAAATAATAAATAAAGCTACTTAAAATATAAAAAAATAATAACCCTATTCCACGCATCCACAATAGGGTCTTTCGAAAATAGCCTCTGTACCTTCACGAGGTAGTGGTAAGGTCTGCGTACACTCTATCCTCCCCAGACCTCACTCGTAGGATTTCACTGGGTATGTTGTTTTTTTGGTAGCACATATAGGTGCTCAGTTGATATTTCTCGTGATTTTTACCAACATCTTCAGTCATAATTTTTCAAAAGTTCATGACAACAAACCCAAATACAAAAGTTTTTCAAAACCAAATCCTTTTAATACTAAATCCAAACACAAAAAATTGTTCTGGAAACCAAATCCAAGATCTATTCTTTCCAAGCAAATCCCACAACCAAATCCAAATGAAACCATTTTTGCTTCACATTCTAACTATATCCTGACCTAGATTAATTGCGTTTTTTATGAGGTGAAACATATTCAATAGACAGTGATGGATGGCCCCCCTCAACAGTACACCCATTCATGCCCACCTAATTTCCATCCTTCAAGATGGCCCACGTGCATCAACTTGACATAGCTTTACGTCCCTAACGTATATGCAGGCAGACACAGAAAACAGAAAATTATTCACCTTTGAGGTAAGCTGTAACTGATATAAACCAAAAACTACAAGCAATTTGCCTCTAGAGTTGGAAGGTAACTTTAATGCATGACACACAAGATATTTCAACATGGGATAATTGAATTACAGACTTACAACTAAAGCAAAGGAAAGACAACTTTCAGCAATATCGAAATAATTGAAATTCCTAGGATAGACAGCAGGTATTACCATCCAACTCCAGCAAGAAACATAAAACATTACAATAGATATGAAAGGCTTACCAAAAATGCTCCTACGACCAGAAGGCAAAGGGCGGACTAGCAGGTTTGCAGCATGTGGATCACAATGAACAAAACCATGTTTGAACATCATTTCAGCAAAAGTCTCACTAACCTACATAGGTGGTATTATAATGATCCCTTAATCATTATCTTCAATTGACAAGTATAAAACTATATCAGAGAAGACACCTATTGATTCACATTTTCTAAAAAGAATGTAAATGAGATGGACATCTATGCAAAAACAACAGAAATCAAATGGAATGTTGAGTAATGATTACCCAGCATTGTTGAGTATGTTGAGTAATGATTACCCAGCATTGTTGAGTAATGATTACCCAGCATGGTCCTTGCGTCAAATCATGAAATACCCCATTAAGACTGAAATGTGAAATAGCATGATAACCTAAATGAGAGACAAGGTCAATCCAGTTACCTGTAGACGCTAAACTCACTCATTCTGCTAAATCATCTATTTGAACATTGAAAACTGATAAGAAGTGGCGAAGCCAAGATTTTCACTAAGGGGATCTAAATTTGAAGTACACACACGAAGAAGCCAAGGACATCTACTATATATGAACAAAAAATCATTTTAACCTTGTACATACTGTGTAAGTTTCTGCCAAAGGGGGTTCATCGAACCCCCTTGCTCCCACTTGGCTCTGCCCCTGCTGATAAGGTGGGCTATAACCTTGGGACGTGAAGCATCCACAAACCATGACCAATATGAATAAATTGCAATATACCAGAAATGAAAGCTATAAACCATCTTGACCAAGGATACCATGAAAAGCTAGTCATTGTCACATAATGTCTTAATGTGAAAGCAAAAAAACTTACCAACTTTACCACATCACTTGGCTGAATTTCAAGTCTTTCGATGCTCTTCAAGTCATTTACTTGCGCAGCCTCCATATATTCCATGGTTAACAGCTTTGATGTGCTTAAATTCCAATATACCCTTGGAGCATAAACAGAGTCTGCGATATGCGGAGATAGCTTCCGAAAGTTATCCATACATTTAATGCTGTTTTTGGCCTCAACCAAAAAATCTAGTTCCTGATAGATATCATATAACTTATCAAGATTTTGTCAAAACCTATAAGGACAACTCTTCATGAAAATAAAAAGTATGACAAACATTAATATCAGGATAAATGAAAATAAGGAGGCATTATACAAAATCTTAAAAAGTATAACTCTAATTTTAGATATTTTATGAGGCATTAAAACTGTGGGTTACAGAAATATATCTTATAACTCTTAAAATTTCACCTTAGCTTTTGTATTGATTACAGAAATCATTAAAACTGTCCAGACTTTCCCCATAGATTTTGGTCAAAGTACCCGAAATCGGTTGACCAAATCGGACACGGATCCCACACCCACACCCACACCCATGTCGTGTTGACACGGGTGCGGCACTAAAAGTGAAGAGTCCGAGCAACTTAGGGAATTAATGACCGCACCAAAAATGTTCAAGAAACAAAAAGACTCCAGTATATGAGGACAAGGGTTCTCAATGCTTTCTAAAGAGACAGGATAGAAAACATCGAGATCAAAGGAGCTAAAAGACACGAGAAAAGTTGGAAACGTAATAAAACGTATGTCCGAAAACATGGAGTGCTCACAGAATCGAGTACCCATCACGGATAAGATAAATGGAGAGCAGTCATAAATTGATACTAGAACAAGTTGACTGAGTTTCAGAAGCTACCTTAGGTATACTTTCATGAACTTCAGCAACCAACCACCTGCACTCTTCAAGATGCTTGGTCAGAAACCAAAGCTAGGCCAGAGTAAAACAAATAGGAACTAGGCATTGAATCATGAGTGTCTTGAACCCCTTTAGAAGGGTTTAGTTTTTACTTCAAACCACAAATCTGATCAATGCAACATACTATTTCTATATGATCTACCGGAAACAGCCTCTACTTCACCTCTGAGGTGGTGGTAAGGTTTGTGTACACTCTACCCTCCACAGAATCCACTTGGTGGGATTACACTGGGTATGTTGTTGACTATATTTATATATGCAATTGAAGAAAAATCAAACAGCATAATATATCGATTATCGACTGAAGGAGGTAGTTAGATATTGGTGTATACAATATTATATATATAAATGAGTCAAATTCAGATAGGTTCTGAAACATTGGCTCGTTGAATATTCTCAATGTGAAGTGAGAAACTAGAGGGGAAAATTAGAAAAGTTATTACTCCCTCCGTCCCAATTTATGTGTCGCTTTTCGGATTTCGAAATTCAAACAAGTTTATCTCTGACCGTAAATTTTTCATATATCTTTTAAATATTTTGAATTGTCAATCATTGTGACTTTTTATAGTATTTTTTACATAGTTTTCAAATATATAAATTTTATTTCAAAAAACTTGAAGATTTCATGCCCAAATTTATGGTCAAACTTAAATTGTTTGACTCTCGAAAAGCAAAAAGTGACACATAAATTGGGACAGAGGGAGTATATGAAATCAATAATTTGGTGGACACTAAAATCAATAAACTAAAGGTGTTTAAGGACAATCAATTGAAGGAGGGAGCACAAGGCTATGAAGCTAACAGATATAGCCCATGGAAGACAATGACATGTTACATTAAGAAGGTAACATATCAAGTTAGACCTATGGCTTTGAGCACAAGAATCGTGGTGTTAGAATGAGGACACGCAAAGATGTACTAACGTGAATCAGGAGTGGTATAGAAACTTACCAATAGCAAAATATAGAAGAGCATTTGAAGAGTATAAGAGAGCGAAGATAGAGCTTTCCTAATAATTTATATTATCTATGATATCTTCTTTTTCGGGCTCCTTTTGGGGTTTCCTTTTTTGGGTGAGGGGAGATGGAGGGTAGTCCAAAGGCGGAACCGGGATTTTTAGTTTATGGGTTTTAAATCACAATCATTTTTGCTTACTAGGTTCTGTTAGATTATTTATAAATGTTACATAAAACTTTTGAGCCAAGGATCGATCGAAAACAATCTCTCTACCCTAGAATGGTAGGGTTAAGGTTTACATACATTCTACCCTCCCCAGACCCCACTTGAGGGATTGCACTGAGTATGTTGTTGTTGAAGAGCGCGAATATAGAAGCTAAGAAAGCGATTAATAAATCCTAGATAAGATTAAAATTCTTGTAGCAAAAATTACGAATAGAAAAAGGAGAGACAAATGTATCAACTTACAGAACTAAGAGATAAGAGGGATAAAGAACTGACAAAACTGAGTGTATTAACTATTAATATCAACGAGTTCTGAGAGGAAATAATGAGATAAAAGAGAGATGAAGACTTTGTTGATAAATATATATTATTATTTTTTTTGATAAAGTAATAAATTTCATTATACAAGGGCAAAAGCTTGACAGTATACAAGTAAACCAAAAGTAGAAAACCTTACAAGAGGACATGGTCTTCTACAAATGACACCCACTCATCTATACATGTAGGAATCCTATGGGTGCACCAAAAAGAAATAAGGGAAAATAGGCTATTCCTTAAGTGTATAAAGCCGGAAAAACAATATTGAACCACAATAATATCCCTAAAATATTGATTGACATATATACCTTTATAGTTTAATTCTACCATAATTCGATTGGATATTTTGGTGAATATAAAAAAAATATCACATTATCTACTTAATTGAGTTTCGATCTAACAGCGATGAATTTGATTCCATATCAAATCGCATATGGTAAGACTTCTATTAAAAAAACATGAGTACTATTACGTTTACCATAAATTAAACAAATTTGAAGCACGCACATGCCTCCATAGAGAGCTAAGGAATCTGGCCCTTCTATTCAATTTATGTAAGGTAAGTTATTAGCATACTGATTTATATTTCATTCTTTGTGCGTTGATCTCTTTGAATGCTAATATCCCACAAACACGTACAACAACATACTCAGTGTATTCTCACAAGTGAGGTTTGGGGAGGGTAAAGCGTACTCAGACCTTACCCCTCCCTTGTGGAGATAGAGAGGTTGTCTCCGAAAGACCCTCGACTGAAGCAACACATAACACAACAGTTTGAGAGAAAATAAAGAGGTAAAATAAGGCATAGCAAATAACAGAGAAAGCATAGCAGACCGTACAGAACAGGATAATGTGATAAACGAACCACAACAAATAAAAGGCAGTAGCAGTAATTGAAAACAAGTATACTATCCCATACATCATTCCAGCAATTAACACAAGAACATAAACATCACGTGTAAACTAAAACACTGGCAGCATAAATGGAAATTAGCTAAAAGATCAACTTTCTTTACTAATTTTAACATACTGATTAAAATTGTGGAAGAATCCTAGTTAAAACTAAACACCTATAGCTTAGTTTTTTCAAAGTTAGTCAAAGGACTCCTTCATACTAAATATTAGGAAAAACAAGTTTGTGCTGAAATCAAATTCTTAAAACCTATTTGCTCATATGTAAAAGACTTCACGGCTACCTTGTGTAAGCACCCAATAAATTTTTGACAATCTGCATTGTGTAGGATAAGGTATAAATTTCTTTTTCCTATATCCGTTTTTTGTTTAATTACGTTAACTTATTCATTGTGGGGTGCAGATTGATGAATTGATATACAATTATTTATGGATTGTTTTTGGATGTACCTTTTTTTAATGTAAGTACTTGAGTTTTTAATAGAAAATATTATCTTACTTTTGTTATAAACTTAATTTTTTAAAAACAAATAACTAAATATTCTTAAAGGTGATTGCTATTCTTGAAATGCAACTTTGTTTAGTAACAATTTTCAATATTTTTGTTTCTGTAAAAGACAATAAATGAATATATGGTCACTGATAATCGGCATAATGCATAGATTTAGCTTTTATTTATCCCTCATTTATGTTCTTTTATTGTCATTTGATTACAATAATCTAGGTCAACTAAGTTATAATAATCTACTCCTCTGCTAAAGTTTTTTTTTTTTTAAAATGCTCTTAGACACGAATTTATAATCATTTTGTACTTACTACGTGTGATTCTTTGTGTAGGAATGATGTTTGATCTAATGAGCGCGTTAGGAGCTAAAATGACTACTTTGGGGCTTCGAAGTCTGAGCAGAAGCCCAAGAAAAGTAATCAAAATCGAGTTCGGAGTTCAAGGATCAATTGGACATGTAAAAAAGTGAAGAAAATCGAGATTTCGTAGCAAAACAGTGTGTGTGACGTAGACACGCTACCAGGCCTGCGTCGCGCCAGCTTTGAAAAAGAAGAGGCTAGCCAAAAATTGAGTTGCTGGAAAAATAGGTGTGCCCGACGCAGCCACACTACCAGGCCCGCGCCGCGCCAGGCCAAATTGTGCAGATTTCGGGTTTTTTCTATTTTAAGGGTATTTTGGTCCAAGGGTCCTTTGTACGCAATATAAATAGATCAATAACTCGTCTAGAAAGGTTACTCTTGATTTGGAGGCGTCACCTAATTTGGGAGATACCGACATTTCAGAGGCAAGAACAACACAAGGAGCAGACACGCTTGGAATTCGCCCTAAAATATCATTTTTTTCTACTTCTTTACTTGTTCGTTTTGAAAATCTATGTTATGTTCTTAAACACTATTATGTGTAACTAGATTAATTTTCTAGGATGATTGACAGAACCTTTTCTAGGATGAACTTGTGATGTGGCTTAACTATAATTAAGTCGTTCTCTATCATCTCTAAATGTTCAACTACATATTGATTGTAGTTAATTGACTGGCCAGCTATTAACGGTACCGTTATATCTTGTTGATCTCGAGAGAGACTGTGAGATAAGGTTTTAGTTAAACAACGTCACTTCGAAGCATTAAGAGATTAATGACTGAGATTTAAAAGTGGAGGTTAGAGATAAAAAGGTTTTGATGCGATCTAAGTGAATAGATTAGTTGGTTAACTAGGATTCATTTGAGCAAATAGTGCTAGGAAATTACTACACTTGGTCAAGAGATATTTGTGGTAAGAGAAGATTCATGATCGATAGAGATGAGTCCGGTGAGATTATAGCTAAAACGTTCAAAGTTCGTTCCAACAATTGGTAAAGTTATCATTCTAGGCCTTTTACTCTTGAAAGAAAGTTGTCAAACACTTGGTTACTTAAATATTATTTTTTTCTTTTATTTATTCCTGTTAGTTAATTAGTAATCTTTGAAAGTAAATAATTGTTTGAACTTATTTACCTAGTTTTATTGAACAGTTATAGCTAACTTTAGTTATCTATAGGATTTGACTCCAAACTTAAAAACTGGATTATATTTGTAACGACTACTTATTCTTTTTAGGACTAGTTTTGGGCGTGATCAAATTTTGGCGTTGTTGCCGAAGCCGAAAACTAATGGTTTAGTTGTAGCTTGTAAATATTGCTAAGATAGTTTGAGCAATTTCTAGGTTTTGTAAATATTTGTTTTGTTATAAGAAATAAAAATAAATAAGTAGCATCTGGAAACTAAGGTCAGCTAGATGATGGTTATTTATATTGTGTGCTTCTCAATCTTATGTGTGGAATGCGTGTGACGTATGTGGTCATGGTGGTCACTTTTATGGTTATACTTATTTGTCTTGCTCTTCCCCGAGCCCCTATTATGATGAGTCGACTTTTCTTAATGAATTTAACAGGAACAATGAAGTGGAGGATGATAATTGGAAACGTAAAGCTGATCTGAAAGAGATTAAGGATATGGTAGAGTGTCTGCTGGAAAAAGGTAATGAGGTGGAACTACGGATACAAAGGCATGATGTAACTATTCGCAACTTGGAAGGTCAAGTGAGACAATTGGTTGAAGCTTTCAGTGCTCAACAAGCTAATATTGTGGATAGTACCAAGAAGAGCATGAATGGGAGGAAGAACTTGGGGTGCTAATGCAGGAATTAAGAGTGGAATACCAACAACCTAACCAACTACAATTCAATGATGTCCATACTGAATAAATGGTATTAGAGTCGACCCAGGACAGAAAAGATACAACTTTAGTTGACTCTAGTTTGTATCACGAAGAGGTAGTTAACAATCCTATATTTTTTTAATGTGAGCGCATAAGACTTCACTCCAAATACTTCTCTACATTGTATCCGGAACGAACATGAAAGAGGGTCAAGGAAAGAGGTAGATGAGGATTATAATCTAAAATTTGTAATGCTGTCTAGGTAAAATGACACTCCTCACTTGAAAGCCAGAAAGAGCAGAATGAAATATTTATTTCCTGGCTTGAACGGATTTGTACCTCCACCACTGGAGCATAGCTGAAAACATGAAGCAAAATTGGAAGAAAAATTGGAGGTGCAATTTTACTTTTTTCATAAGCTCAAGGTGGTGGCAACCCAACTTTACTTTTTTCTTCTATATATTTTTTCATCATTATGTTTCTTTGTAGTGTTGTTTTTATTTTATAGGAGCATAGGAAGCAAAAGCAAGCGAGATGCTTGGAACTAAGTGTGGAGTGCCCACATAATGAATCAAATATTGTTAGGAAAAGTCTGAGTATCTCATTAGTTGCGAATGCTTCGGCCTTTGGCTTCCAAGGAGTACCTTAACCCCCTTGATTTTTTATCTGCTTTATACGCATTGAGGAGATTGCATGAATAAGTGTGAGGTGGGGCATCGTATGCATATTTTGAGGTTGCAGAAGAACTATGCCAACAAACAACAACAAACCTAGTATATTCCCACAAAGTGGGGTCTGGGGAGGGTAAGTGTACGCAGTCCATACCACTACCTCAGAGTGAGATAGAGAGGCTGTTTCCGAAAGACCCCCGGCTCAAAGCAAAAACAGTCCAGAAAGGGGTACAGGGAGCAAGAAGCAATAGTTAATATCACACCAAATCGTACTCAAAAACAAGACTAACGTTAAGTGATATAACAAACAATACCACACTATGTCCCCTAACCCAGATTACAAGACAACGTCCTCATAACTACTAGCGAGAACACAATCCTTCCTCTAACCCTTCTATCCTAATCCGCCTCCTCCACACCTTCCTATCTAGGGTCATGTCCTCGGTAAGCTGAAGCTGCTCCATGTCATGCCTAATCACCTCCCTCCAATATTTCTTCGGTCTACCTCTGTCTAGCTTGAAACCATCCCTAGCCAACCTTTCACATCTCCGCACTGGGGCCTCCGTGCACCTCCTCATCACATGCCCGAACCATCTCAACCTCGCTTCCCGCATCTTAATGTCCACCGAAGCCACTCCTACCTTATCTCGAATAACCTCATTCCTAATCTTATCTTTCCTAGTAAACCCACACATCCATCGTAACATTCTCATCTCTGCCACCTTCATCTTTTGGATATGAGAGTTCTTGACTGGCCAACATTCCGCACCATACAGCATAGTTGGTCTAACCACCACTTTGTAGAACTTGCCTTTGAGTTTAGGGGGCACCTTCTTATCAGGGTGGATGAGATGGAGGCTCGCTTCCGGAATCTTATGTGATAAGAAAGTGCCCCCTAAACTCAAAGGCAAGTTCTACAAAGTGGTGGTTAGACGATATAATTTGATTTTAGAAAAGAACTGCTTCATTTATTACTTAAGTTAGCTAGTGAGTAGTATTTTCTTGTTTTATAATTTTGTAGCTTCTTTATTAGCATAATTCATCCACCCCTTTGGTTTTTCTTTTGGCCTCGGTTCTTTTCGAGGGGAGGGGGACCTTTGAACCGAGTAATTTTGATTTTTCTAGGGGTAGTTGCACCTCGTTAAGTGTAGAATTAGAAATAACTTGTCCCAGAGATGGATGGTTGACGATCGTCTTGAGGGAACATAGACATTAGGTAGTAGTTTATTGATAAAAGAACTGTGCGAATGTTAGGTGTTCGGGTTAGTTATAATGTTGACCTGATAGGTAGTTCTGGATTTTTGAATGCATGTTATGAAAAGTGATTGACCTCTGTTGAGACACCTAAACTCAACTTCTTGATTCTTGTATAATTATATTGGCTTAAATAGAATTCTTGTTGTTGTTTGCTTAATTAAGAGTCGGTATGGATTCTGTCTTGAGTCTAACATGCGCCATGTGAATGGGAGAAGATCTTGTTGATGTTCCATGCTTTCATGTTGATGTCTAGAACTTGCCCATTGTGTGTACAAAGTGAAATGAGAAATGTTGAGTTTAGGAGATGATAGAGGTATTTTTTTGCTTAACCACACTTTTAGCCTTCTCTTTATTGATATCCCTAGTCATCCCCGTTGAGCCTTTAGCCTATTCTTTTGGTAGCCACATTTTAAGCTAAATCCCTTTCTTTTATTGACCTTAAACTTGATCCCAAAACTCCTAAAGCACGTTGGTACAAATGAGCGCTCGGAGGAAAAGAAAATTGAAAAAAGGGGCTAGTTGAAGATGGATACTTGAAAAAGACTTAGGGTGCGGGTATCGTAATAGAGGTTGTAGTAGGGAGTGAAAAAAAGTAAAACAAAAACAAAAAGTCGAAAAAGTATTAAAAATAGTTCCTTGCTAATGACCTATGATACTATGCGTAAAGAGATGGGAAAATAGAGAAGAGTAGGGGTAAGAAGAAGAAAGTGGAAAGAGAGTAAGTGAAGAATGCGCAAAATATAAGAGTTTCAGATGTATTAAAGTGCTTATGGAAGATAGTCTCTACTTTATCAAAATGATTCCTAACCGTCCCTTAGCCTATATTCAACCCGTTAAGTCCTACTTGATCTTGAATTTAACATTCCTATATTAGTAGAGTATTTACAACAAGGGTGTAAGCCTATAGGTTGTCATACATGATTGCATGTGAAGTTCTCTGTGAGAGTGAGAGTGTTTTGATCATTGCCCCTAGATATGTGTTGAATATGTTCTTATGAATTAGAATCGGGCATCTTTGTTGTTGGTGAGGGCACATGATTGACAAAAGAGGAGTGAAGTATCCGAACATGTGGTTGAGGTTACACATAAGTTTTTGTCAATACTGATTTGTTTCGAGTCGGTGTTTGAGGTTAGGATGTGTTGAGGAGGTTGTCATTGAATCAAAAATAGATAATTGATGTTGAAGCATGACATGTATAAGAATTGATTGAATGGAAACTTATGGAGATTACAGGACACCTATTCATACACTGCAGGATTACAGGACAACTATGGAGATTATTCTTAAGCCTCAAAAGTATCACCTGGTCGATGCCTAGGAAGATTACAGAAGAACTACAAAGTTGGGAATAAGTGGGGTTGTTGGCTAAGACTAGAAGCAGGTGGAGAATCATCCCTGCTTGCATCTTGTGGACAATTTGGAAGGAAAGAAACTCTAGGTGTTTTGAGAATAGTATGCAATAGGTCAAGCTGAACTGTACCTTGACTCTGTTTTTGGTGTAATCAGATATTCTAATGATCCTATATATATTATTGATGCTTTAGACTCGCTATAGACATAGGATCATGTTATTTTGGAAGCTCCCTTGTAAATAGGATTTCAGTACTCCTCAAGTACCGATTGATGAAATATACAAAGTTTACCAGTTTCAAAAAAGAAAAAGTACAACACTAGCTCTAATTGTACAAGTTGATAATGCAAATACTAAGGTGAAACCCTAAAATACCCTTGACTATAGTTAAACACTGAGTTCAACTCTCTCTTCTATATAAATAGTAAAGTAATATTGGTGAGATTGATCTAAATAGAGCAGAATGTATATGAGAGCATTCAGATACCAGACCACAACTAATTTGGGATTAAGGAGTAGTTAATTGCTTTTGATTGATTGATATACATGATCCTAAGTTCTTAATACTCTCCTGCGGGAGAAGTAGTAGGGCGGGCCTATTATCCACCGAGTTCTGAACCATGCCTCAGTGGCTCGTGAGGATTTCCAGTTATAAAAGAAATACTCTCTCTGAAAAAAAAATATTAGGATTTCATGGAACTTTGTAAAAAGGAGAATATTTCTAACCTGTAATCAAAGGAAGGAAAAAATCGATGCAGTGTGTTTACTATCAATTCCACAGTTGCATAATCTGCTGCAGCAGTATCGGTCATGTGTGTGTGCTGAACCTGCAATTCGCAAAATGACAGAGCTATAAGTTTTGGAAAATTTTCCACTCCCAATTTATAACAATAGTAACGTTTAGGACCTTGACAGCAACTTTTTGCCCATCATGCATTCGAGCAATATGGACTTGAGCAAGAGAAGCACTTGCTATTGGTACAGGATCAAATTCATCAAAGATCTGTTGACAAAAGTTTTAACTCAGTTCAGTGCACAACAAAGCAACCAATCCCAAGAATTTATAAGCCATATATTCACCAAACATCAAATTGACTGTGCTGCTATATTAAACCATAAGACTGCTTTTGAGGAGAATTCAATAAATTAAAACATACTTCATCCGGTGCACGTCCAAGCTCTTTCTTGACAACTTCATGCACTTGATCATAAGAAGAATGAGGACATCTATTTAACATAGATTCCCTCATTATACGAACATACTCTTCAGGTACTAAGTACTCCTGGGCAAAACCCAAGGTCAAGTTGGCTAAGCCCAAAAGTGTTGAGCAATTACTTGTAGAAGCGAGAGCCTTCTTGTGCCTTAGAATAAATATAAATATGACACAATTATCTATACAATAACCTAAGGAGAGAAGTTGCATACCAGCTGTCCTAAATGTTGACCAAGCTTAATGTAAATTCCACCATTTCTGAAACAAAGTTCTTCAAGCCTGCGTGCACCCCTCATGTGAACTTCATGTTTGGCTTTTGCTCTCTCTGAGCTACCTTCTGGCAGTCCCCAGAGTGAATATTCATAATCTAAAAAGAAGTTGCAATTGGATCATCTCTTAGTATTCAAAAAGCACCTCTCCTTTAAAAAATCCTATAGGTGACTTTTTTAACCACGTCAAGCTTATCATATTATCACATAAAGGGGTAGCAATGACTATTAGTACACGTTATTTCAAAACATTTCATCAGCTACTTGAAAGTCGTGACATAGATTAGGTTGAACTATAATCACCCCACAAAGACAAAAAGGATGCAAAAAATCGCAAAAAATCTCATCCCCCTCAGCTATCTGATAGCATGTTAACGAGGTTAAAGGAAAAGATAACAAAATTCTCAAATGAAGCTTATAACAGGTAATCCGAACTGCTAACTCTCAGTACGTCTTTCCAGAAAAACAGCTAAGATATAGATAGGGCCTGCATGTGCACTGCTAATCCATAGCTCCATTAATTGATTTTCTGAATGATATACTGAACTTTCAACTAAGAGCCCTACATAATAATGATTAAAGTAATGATGGCTAACAAAAGCTACAATCTGAGTCAAGTTTCGACAAGATACATTTTAGTATTTTCATCCCTCGTGAAAACAAAAAATGGTTTTTCATAAGTTTGCTCAAATGCCTAAAACCAACCCTTAACTACTACTCTCTCCGTCCCAATTTGTGAGACACTGTCTGACTAGGCACAAAGTTTAAGAAGGAAATGAAGACTTTTGAAATTTGTAGTCTAAAAAAGCTTAGACATTTGTGTGGCTTATAAAGCATTTCATTAAGGGTAAAAAAGGTATTTTAAAGTTTTGTTTCTAATTATAGAAAGGCGACAATTTTTTGGGGACAAACTAAAAAGGGAAGTGTCGCATAAATTGGGACAGAGGGAGTATATGCAATGAAAGCATATGAAGGCACCACATACATGACAATCAAGCCTTCAGCAAGGCTTCATCAACCTACTAAATCATGCATTAAGTTGTTGCATATCAGGCGGACAGTTTGCTCCAAGGATGTATAACTCAATACAAGCAACCATGTTGATCATCTCCAATATACATGAATAATTTGTATGTAGTTACTTAAACTAAAGCCATTATCTATAGAACTTACCCCTCGTTCCCACTGTTCTGTCCCTACTACAATAACCAAGGGTTCATTCTTCATGTTTGATAGAATAGACTTAGAGCCTACCTACCTGAAACACAAAAGTTAAGTTTCCTACCAATAATGCATACAAAAACTTATGAGATTTTTCAAAAAGCGCAAGTGCAACAAATAAGATGAGATGAAGTAATTTTTTGATTAAAAATTTCTGCTGAAAAGCATACAGATAATTTATAAGTATGTGATGGGAATCATTTACATTTTACAGTACAGTAGCTTTGATTCTTTCCCGTCATTGCAGAACGTGAGGAACCTTATAAGTTGTGACCTCAAACTTGGCAATTGTGAAAACTGATCATGTAAATGTGCAAATAATATATGACTGCTAGGAATACCTTCATTCTCTGCTTAGCTAATATGGACTTTTGCTGTGTTTGTCAGCGTTAAAGGTATGCTGGCTACCTCCAAAAGTGTAATTACAACAAGAAGTTAGTTAACCGAACTCCTAAGAAGTCCACTATATGTACGTCATCATCTATACATGGTTCTTTACACCAAAACATAAAGAGGTACCACAACTTTTAACCTGAGCTATTACCTTACGTGATAGCTGAGATTTTATTCTTCTATCAGAATATTTAAGCCTTCATCTTCATAGTACTTCAACAATGGGAGAGAATACGATATATTTCAACGCAGGATTCAAATCGTTTGATATTACAAGGTGGAACTCTGATAGTTCAGTATGGTTTGAATGGGTAGAAATGAGCCGCAAGATGATGAGAAGATCTTCCATGAGTAGCAAAATCATGGAGCGGATCTGTGTCATTCTAAGAGAAACATCCAGCAACCAAAAGGTGACCAGGAGGTAGAAAACTTAAGAAAGAGAGGCAGAACATTTCTGCACCAGAAAACACAACGAGAATGGGAGATTTATAAGTATTATAACAATAAATAATGGGGGGAGATCCGTCCTTGTCATCCCAGAACTAGCCATGAATGTTGGATGGTACAACATAGCATATAAAATTGAGAACATCATTAAATGCCCTAAAAGGTTGGAAATTGTAGGCCCGCCGAGAGTTACTGAAGCTAACTACCCATATGCAAGAGCTGTACGGGATAGTAAATGGCAATCTAAAACTCTACGAGAAGCAGAGGTTTAAACAAGTAGGGCAATATCAAAGTTTTGATGCACCCAGCTAAGATACATGGGTATTGAAGAGATGCCTAGTTGGGCATATGGAAGGGGGAAAGAGAAACCATCTTCAACAGAGATCAGAAGATAGTCGACATTGTTATGGAAGAAGGCCTTTGGTGTGAACATGTACGAGATGAACGGAGGCAAATTTCTCTTCGAATTCCCTAACAAACACATGGCTGAACAAAACTTACAAGGGCAATGGAGCTGGAAAAATCAAAAATTCAGCTTGGAGTGGTGGAGCCCAATGGGGTGTTTTGTACCAAACACCACCCTGGTAACTGAAACTTGGACTAGAATAGTCGGAATTTCTCTGCACTTATGGTCTCATAAAGTGTTTCAAGAAATTGGAAACTTATGTGGAGGATGGGTGGCCACTGAAAAGGAAATGGAACTGAAGAACCACATGAAGTGGGCAAGAATCTTGGTCTCAAACGATGGGAGGAATAGGGTGTGCGGAATGGGACAATGTACCATTTTCCGATCTGGACTGAGAGCAAAGTCAGATTCAAATTGCCACCAGAAAGTGATAGAGGAGATGTCGGAGAAGAAAGGGCAAAGAAACCCAATCCATCCTTTTACCTAGTCCATCCTTTTACCCAAAGGATAATAGGGTGTGTGAACTGTAACGAAGTACAAGAATCCCCTCAATTTAGGGATTTTGAATTTACAGAACACGTGGGAGGGGCCAGGATACAGCTGTCAAGAAGGTTGGAGGTGCAGCAAGTGGGTATTTAAATAAAGCCCCGAAGTTTGGGCCAACTTCAGAAACCAAATACAAAGAACCCAGACTCAAGGAGGGGTGGGCCTGACTATGCAAGCCAAGTCATATTTAATGACTTAGCAAGCAATGGCCTTTTATCACAGAATAGAGACATTTCTCTGGATGCACTAGAAGCTCAATATCTCCAAGACCCAGAGCAAAAAGACATGCAAATTACAGAACAAACACTATCAGAGGAGAAGTAGGTGGCAAACACAAATGGAGATTCGATAGAAGAATCTATGTAACAAATAATAGAGACAGACGACAAAGAACTGGGAGGTGATGATATCGACAAAGATAAAGACAGGTCGCCTAAGGCAGGGGAGCAAAATTCAATCACTGCAGTGAATGAATGGGAGATCAAGGAGGCATAACCATAAATTCAACAACAGCAAGTGATAATGAACAAGGAAAGGGAGACATCATTATGGGTGCAACAAAACTTGATCAAATTGGGTAAAATATAGAGAGAAGACTTTCAGGGCCATGAAGAGGAGGCTTTGGAATTACTTTTACAAGTGGATAGCTCTAGACAAGCAAGAAGAATGGAGGTTGAGGTTGTCTGTAAGATACAAGATTCAGAGGCTCTCAAGAGCTGAAAAGTCTTGTGACATTTGACATAAAATTTAAAAACAGTGGGAATAGGAGCAAGAAACTAAATTGGAGGGGACTTATCAGAGGAGGTGAGACAGATTTTGGGAAGTAGATGGGTCAGGTTTTGATACACTATCAAGTCCACAACACAAAGTTCCAACAGCCAACAACAAGAACAACAACCAACACAAGATCAACAAGTTGAACAACAAATGCTAGTGAATCGAAAGAGCCCCACACGGCTTCACTAGACTTCAAGAATACAAACACAATATTAACAAGATCACAAGAAGATAGTAACTTGACATAAAAGATTCAAGAGTCTAAGAACCCTAACAACAAGAGAGGACCCTAAGACTATTGAATATTAACACCAAGTTCTTACTTGGACCAAGAGGAACCCTATGACCTCAAGATCCTTGTTTCTAGCCAAGATACAACACAAGTATCCCTCTCTTGTGAGCGGAAATAGAGAGAGAGAGCACCAAAATATTACAAGTTTTATGTTCAAAATGATAATGGGAGAACTACCCCAAGTAACCCTAATATTGTCTATTTATATTACACAGCAAAAATGACCAGTTTGCCCCTTGCCATGGGCGGCCTTGGAGTGTAAGTTTATTACATTTCAAGGTCCCTCTTCACACTTAAAAACGTTTAAATCCTTAGATGGATCAGTCACCAACTCACACACGGCCATTTGCATGAACAAGGTTTGGAGTTTTTGTAATTCCCGAGCTTGGCTTCGTGTGAATGGTCGTGGACTTGTTGGACAGCTTGGCCCACCCGTATCAGGTTTGCTTGCCTGGAGGCTAGTCGAACTAGAGGGGCGATATTGCTGCTATGGGATAGTAGGGTATGGAAGGGGGAAACTCTAGAAATAGGTGCTTATACTATAACCTGCAAGTTCGAGGCACAATTACAAAATTATTCTTGTCACATCACTTGGGTGTATGCTCCTAACTGCTATATTGAAAGAAGGCTAGTGCAGAATTCGGGCTGTAAGGGGATTAATAGAAGGGCATTGGCTATTTGTGGGAACTTTAATATTGCCAGATTCATATCAGAGAAAAAAACTGCTTGAGTAGAGCAAGGGGCATGAGGGGATTTTTTGATTTCATTGAAGACTTGAAGCTAATTGACCTACAACTAGAAGATAGCACTTATACTTGGCTTAAAGGGGATAATCAAGAGACAACTTCCAAGATTGTTACGATATTGATCTCAAAAGAATGGGATGACAGCTTCAACAACCTAAAGCAAATCCCCCCCTTCAGAGGCTAAGATCTGATCACTCACCACTTGCCTTACAAGAGGGAGCATGAAACAAGAACAAAAGTAGATAGATGACTTCTTCGTCGAATCAGAGTCCTGGTCCTTCAGTAAGGGAGTGAAGATTCCAATCCAACCTTTAAAAATAGTACAATTATTTCAAGTTTGAAAACTGGTGGCTAGGCATAGAAGGATTCAATAATAGAATCAAGGAGTTGTGGAGCTCTTTCTACTTCTCTGGAAGACTTGATTTCATCCTTGCATCCAAGCTCAACATTTAAAAAACAAGCTTAAGGAATGGAGCAAAAGTGAGCAAGGAACTTGGGGTCAAAAAGGAAGAATTTACTCAAATAACTGGCAAAATTTGAGAGAGTTCTGGAAGACAGGAGCGACAGATGAAGAGACAGTAAGGAAGGCATCAACTCTCCTGAAATATGAGCTAATTAAAAATGAAGAAACATCTTGAAGACAAAAATCAAGATTACTGCTGTGGCTAAAGGAGGGCGATAGAAACACCAAGTTCTTTCACAAAATGGCAAATGCACACGAGATACAACACATCGACCAACTTTTAATTTAGGGGGAACTAGATAGTGGATTATTACAAAAAGCTGTACTCTGAAACCACAAGATGGAAACCTGCCTATTTGTTCACAAATTGTCCCAGGTTAAAAGAGAAGGAAAAAGAGTAACTACAAGGAAACTTTGGGAAAGTGAAGATTTGAGGTGCCTAAATTATGTGCTATTGACAAGCACCTGGTCCAGATGGCTTTAGCATGTGATTTTTCTTAAAATGTTGGGAGGTGTTGAAGCAGGACATCATGATGGCCTTTCAGAATTTCTATGAACAAGAAATGTTTGAAAGAAGCCTTAATGCCACATTCATAACTCTCATCCCAAAGAAGAAAGGAGCCAAAGGGTTGGGAGATTTCAAGGCCTATTAGCTTGATAGGCAGCATTTACAAATTATTTGCCAGAGTGTTGACAGAAAGGCAGAAAGGTATGGGCCAAACTTGTTGATTCACAACAAATGGCCTTCATTAAAGGTACACAAACCATGGATGTTGTTCTAATTGTCAATGAAGCCATAGATTGAAGAATGAAGCAAAAGAAGCTTGGAATTCTAGGTAAGTTAGACATGGAGAAGGCATTCTGGATTCAATAAACAATAATGGGTTTTGGACAGAAATGGATCCAATGGATTAAACATTGCATCTCAACTGTGAGATTATTTGTGCTCATCAATGGCTCACCAGCAGATTTTCTGAGATTTCCACAATGCAGGTTTCATTTCTATTTTCTCAAAATAATGTTATCCCAAATCTCAAGTGATTTATGCATTGATCCCAGGGGTAGTCCAAGTAAGAAAATGGGCCACCTTTATACCCCACATCCCAAAATGTTGGTCAGCATTTGGATTTGTGTAACATCCTTGATAGGATAGATGTTACTTTTCCTCCAATTTACTTTTAGTTCTGATATTGCTTCAAAATACTAACATCATTTTTAGATAGCTAATCTGCTCAGGGTGGCATCATAAAAGACTATTGTTTCATCTGCATATAGAAGGTGGCGAATTTCCCATGCTTCATCTGCCCTGTTTCCAATCTTAAAGCCTTGTAACCAAGTGCTCTGGGTGGCAATCTTCATCATTCAATGGAATCCTTCCATGGCTATTATAAAAAGGAAATGGCTATTATAAAAAGGAAACAAGACAGAGGATCTCTCTATCTTAGCCTCCTCTCTACCGGAAAAAAATCAACTGGTTCTCCATTGACAAAAATTGAGAACCTAGTGGTTTTAATGCAAAAACTAATCCAGCTTCGCTATTTGTTTCCAAATCCCAATTGCCTAAGAATGAGTAGGAAATTCCAATTGATGTGGTCAAAAGCCTTCTCAATATCCAGTTTACACATTACCCAGGCTTTATGTCCCTTAGTCTGGTCTCAACACACTCACTTGATATCAAGGCAACATCCATAATTTGCCTTCCTTTAAAAGTTGAGATGGCGGAGTTGGTCTAAGTTGCCAGATTAAGGTTATGGTCCGAAAGGGCGTGGGTTCAAATCCCACTCTCAACACATTTCAATTTTTTGGTTACCTTCCGTAGCACGGTGGCTAAAACGCAGATAGACTACGTACTCTTGCGAAAGGGAGATAGAGGCCTTTGTAAGAATTGCAAGGTTATTTCGAGCGAGAACCTCAATACCCAACATAAGCTTTTGGTGATGGACTTAGAGATAGTTTGAGGCAGGAAGAAGAGGAATTTTTATGTCCGGCCAAGGATTAAATGGGATGCCTTGACCCCTGCACTCTCTCGGGATTTGGGGGAGAAGCTGATGGAGTTGGGGGCTTGGAGGATTACTGGGCATGCAAATAGCATGTGGGAGAAGACAGCTAGTTGCATTAGAGAGACAGCTAAAGTGGTGCTTGGGGTGTCGAGGGGCAAGTTCGGTGGCCGTCGAGGGGATTGGTGGTGGAATGGAGAAGTTCAAGGCAAAGTGGACACTAAGAAGGCAACCTATGCTACTTGGATGGAATGCAGAGAGGAGGAAGAATAAGGAGATCTATAAGGCGGCTAGGACAGCGGCTAAGTTAGCGGTCACTAAAGCTAAGACAGCAGCCTTTGAAAAACTCTATGCGGCACTAGGGGACAAAGGTGGCGATAAGAAACTTTAAAGGCTTGCAAAGACGCGGGACAGGAAGGCCCCAAACCTAGATCAAGTGAAGTGCATCAAGGATGAAAATGTCCATTTTCGAGAACCAATTTGGATTCATGCCAGGGAGATCTACTACAGAAGCCATCCATCTAGTGAGGAGATTGATGGAGAAATACCGAGAAAAGAAGCTGGACTTGCATATGCTGTTTATTGACATTGAGAAGGCCTACGACAAAGTTTCGAGGGAAGTCCTTTGGAGGTGCTTGGAGGCTAGAGGTGTACCGGTGGCTTACATTAGGGCGATAAAGGACATATATGACGGAGCTAAAACGCGGGTTAGAACGGTAGGAGGAGACTCGGAGCATTTCCATGTGGAAATGAGGTTGCACCAAGGATCAACCCTTAGTCTATTCCCTTTTTTCGTGGTGATGGATGTATTAATGCAGTGCATCCAAGATAAAGTGCCTTGGTGTATGTTATTTACAGATGACATAGTACTGATTGATGAGATGCGTAGCGGAGTGAATGATAGGTTGGAGGTGTGGAGACAAACTCTGGAAGCCAAAGGGTTTAAGTTGAGCAGGACCAAAACGGAGTATTTGGAGTGCAAATTCAGTGAGGGGTTACAGGAGGAAGGAGTGGAAGTGCAGTTGGACACACACGTTCTCCCTACGAGGGGCAATTTCAAATATCTTGGCTTTATTCTCCAGGGTGGTGAAGACATCGACGGTGATGTCAGTCATCGTGTTGGTGCGCCGTGGATGAAGTGAAGGCTTGCCTCCGGAGCTTGTGTGATAAAAAGATACCCCTGAAACTTAAAGGTAAGTTTTATAGTGTGGTGGTTAGACCAACGTTGTTATATGGGTCAGAGTGATGACCAGTCAAAAACTCTCATGTTCAGAAGATGCATGTCACAGAAATAAGGATGTTGAGATGGATGTGTGGGCGTACTATGTGTGATAGAATTAGGAATGAGTCCATTCGAGATAAGGTAGGAGTAACCTCCGTGGTGGACAAGATGAGGGAAGCAAGATTGAGATGGTTTGGACATGTGATGAGGTGAGGTTCAAACGCTCCAATGAGGAGGTGCAAGAGGTTGGATATAGTGGGTATGAAGAAGGGTAGAGGTAGGTCGAAGAAGTATTGGGGAGATGTGATTAGACAGGACATAGCGCATATTCAAGTTACCGAGGACATGACTTTAGATAGAGTGATATGGAGGACGCACATTAGAGTAGAAGGTTAGTCGAATAGGAGTGTTGTCGTGCATTAGTCGTAGTATGGTAGCATAGGGTTTAGCCCTAGATATCTATCTTTATTGTCGTTTATTGTATTTTAATTATCGCACTATTTTGTGGCTGATTATTGTTTTTATGGTAGATGTTGTACTGTTCCATGTTGCCATATCATCTTCGATGTGTTCCTCTTTTTTGTACCTGGATTTGCTACACTAGAGCCGAGGGTCTTTCGAAAACGGCCTCTCTACCTCCCCGAGGTAGTGGTAAGGTCTGGGTACACTTCACCCTCCCCAGACCTCACTTGTGGGATTTTACTGGGTATGTTGTTGTATTAATGGGTGTTGATCAGCTTGTCTATGACCTTCCGTTTTCCAGCCAACAATTCAACTATGAACTTGTACATTCAAGAAATGAGGCAAATGGGCTTAAAGTCTCAATTCAATAGCTCATATTCTCTTTGTAGCATTGAAGCTCTTCTCAAAAATCTGTTGAGAGTGAAAGTCCTAGAGGGATGCTCTTGGATAGTTGCATATAGGTATCTCTGTTAACTACATCCGCCGTCACAACCACATCCGCTTTCAGCCATCGACGACTGCAACAACCTCCTGTCGCCGGCGGACAACCACTCCGGCCACTCACCGTTATCCTCAATTAACTTGTGGTTATTTGTTGTGCTGGATAATTTCATCTTCTTCGACCCTCTTTACTTTCCGGCGCCGATAACCAACTTCAGCCATCTGTAAACCGCCGAAATAGTATTTTCCAGTGGGTTTTCCAACCATCTTCTCCGGCCATCTTTACGGATCTGTACGGTAAGGCTCAGATTATCTGACCAGAAAAGCGTCCTCCAGCGAGCAGATCTGTGCTCCTCCTTCTTCTCTCTTCTCTCTTTTCTTTTCTTTCTAACCCCTTTCAGCTACAACAAGTTCGGCACATCTTCTCCGGCAGCTCGCGGCGTACATTTTCCGACGACCAATTTTAGGGGTGGTAGCAACAGTAGGTAGAGGTGACGGCAGCAAAATTTCGACGACCAATTTCTACACCAACTTGCCGGAATCCGACGAACCGATCAAGAAAAAATCCTCACTCCACATTCTCTCCGGATCAGGTGCACTCATTTCATACCTCTAGTTATCTTGTCTAGGTTTCTTGACTATTGGAGACTGATACATTCGATCTTGTTCGATATTTGTATTTCTTTCATACCTTCTCTTAGTTTCTTGTCTTGACTATTCTTATGGACTTACTATTTTCTTGGGGTAGTTTAGTTCTTGTTATTGACTGTTGTTTACTAAACTTGCGTTTTAATATATTGGTTTATTGTCTTTGGAGTAACTGGTAAAGTTGCTACCATATGACCAGGAGGCCACGGGTTCAAGCCTTGGAAACAGCCTCTGGCAGAAATGCAAGGTAAGGCTGCGTACAATACACCCTTGTGGTGGGGCCCTTCCTCAGACAACGCACATAGCGGTAGTTTTAGTGCACCAGGCTGCCCTTTTTTATTTGTCTTTGGCATACGCTGTTGATTCTTGATTCTTTCCTGTAAAATTTATTGCTTTTGGCATACGTTGTTGATTCGTGCTTCTTTCCGTAGATTCATTACTGACTCCACTCGTTATTTTCATTGTCTTTTTAGCCTTACCTATTTGCTCGACTTCTTATTTTCTTATCTTATTAAGTAGTGGTTGTGATGGTCGATGGTAGACTAGGGTCATGTCATAGGTCAGGGTCAGGGTTAGGACCAAGGTCTAGGGTGAGGTCGGGATCAGAGGCTAATTTAGGGTCGGGTCTAGGGTCGAGTTCGGAGTTGGGGACGAGGGGTAGCAGAGGTAAGTGGGATAAAGGAGCCTCTAGGTTGAGAGATGGCTCTTGGAACATAAGGACTTTTCAAGGGAAGTCCATAGAGCTCGTGAAAATTCTTAGGAAGAGGACGATTAGTATAGCTTGTGTCCAGGAGCCCAAATGGGTAGGTTTGAAGGCGAGGGATGTGGATGGGTATAAGTTGTGGTACTCAGGTAGCGTGAGGCATAAATGGGGTAGGTATCTTAGTAGATGAAGAGCTTAAGGGGCAGATAGTGGAGGTTAAGCGGGTCAACGATAGGTTGATGTCGATTAAGTTAGTCATTGAAGGGTCTACGTTGAACGTTATTAGTGCCTACGCGCCGCAAGCGGGCTTGGACGAGTACAAAAATTTGTCTGCTCTTTTATGCACATCTATGGTTATATCCTCTTCTCTAAGTGTAAGACCCTCCAAATAGAGGAGGGTCTATCAGCTCCAAGTCATTTATACAGTTATAAAATCAGTCATAGCTCCAATGATTCTTTTGCAATTAGTACTCTTCAACGGAAATTCGGTGACATTGAAGTCACCACAAACTACCCAAGGGCATCACAGGTTCGTCTTATTACAGACGGTTCCCACCACAACTCCTCTCTCTCCCTCACATCACATTCGACATAGAAAGCAAAAAGGTACCAACTCAGGTCTTGGTAGATCCCAAAGAATTCATAAGTGAGAATCTAGTTTCCACTATCTATGAGCACTCCATTCCACACTCTCTTGTCCCATAGAACAATTATCCCTCCACTTCTTCCTATAGAGTCCATCCAAACCCCTCATATCCATCTGTTTCCCCATAGTTGTTGACAATAATTTCCTATTGTCCCCCATAGTTGTCTCTACAAACACATATATGTCAGCTCCCCATTGTTGCACCAATGATTTTATTTGTCTCCTTTTGTTCTCCAAGTTCAACCCGCTCACATACCATGATAAAATTTTCACCTTCATGGTTACATAAAGTTGTGATTTTTCCCTTACTTCTTGATTCGTTCCTTGGTACCCTATCCTTATATTTTATGTCAAAGATCAGATTTCTTATGAGTTCTTTTGGTACCTGCTAATTGGTGCTGCTTGGTTCATTTGATCGTGACAAGTTTTCACTTCCCCCTTTTCTTGATCAAGCTTCGTAAATAGAATCTCTGTTTCTTTTTCATGGCCATTGGACAAAACCCCAAATTACTTGCTTAGTTTGATAATGTTGTTTTGAACCCATGTTGTCGATCTGACCTTGACCTCACTGTCTCACTATTGCATTTGCTGGATAGGATTGAATGGGATGTGGTCCTTACAAGCCACCAACTAAATTTCTATATTTTCCCCTGTGTTTTCCTACTACTCTCCCAGTGACAAAGGTAAAGGGCATATGAAAGATTCAATTTTACTGGTTCATCGAGACGATCATCTTCCTTATTCGAAGTTGCGCAAATGTTGAAAGTAATCTTCTCCAATTCCATGAAAAAATCAATTCCACTATGTGTTCAAAGAAAGTTTAGGTGTGCTGAAAATTGTCGTTAACAAAAGGCTCTTGGGCATTTCTTTTTTGGCTAATTCTTGGTCTTAATTAAGAGGACCAATATTGCACCCTTAGAAGAAAGCCAAAACATATTTTTTAAAATTCTGGTATACCCCCATTTTAAAAGTCTCGTGCTCTAGATGAGATCCCCTTTCACCATAGGGTTGACCTTGGAGCACGTTAACACAACCCTTCTTTCGTTTTTGTGTCACATTTCTTTCCATCTTACGCTGCCAAGATAGGTTGTACATCTCCTCGAAAAAACTCCTTCTCTCACTCTCCCTGAACTACTCTCTCCCTTCTCCAGTTTCCGGTGAGTCACCAAGCCTATAACCATATTGGGAGTGTGAATGTCAAGTCACTATTGGCGCTGTCAATAGATGCCAAAATCTTCTCCAGTGGTCCTTTGACGCGAACTCTGGCCCATCTCAAATGATTCTTCAGCTTGGATGGATTTCTCTTTCGTCTCGAATCACCCACCACACCTTTCTCCAATCTTCTTCAAAATGGATTTGACCAAAGGTAAGTGGTAACCCAATCATACGGATCTAGAACAAACTGAAGCTTGTATGGCTTGGGAAACTTCCCGTTGTTGGTGACCACCACTAAAGTTCTAGCTATCTGTTCTACCTCCTCCAATCCCCTATTAAACATGCTTTGCCGTTGCTCTGGATCGAAATTCAAAGAGGAACTGGAAGCCATTCATGTCATAGACTAGGATTCTCTGAGCACCCTTCCAGGTTATTTTGGGCTCATCTCCTAACATCATTGCAAGTTGGAGTGTCTTCCTCACCAGAAAACTTCTCAACCAAGCATCTACCCTGAAGGTCCTTGTCATCAAAATTTGGATGTGCATAGATGGAACTAACCTCGTTCATTATCGGCTCTCTCCGAGTCCATTTGTTCTTGTCTAGTGTTTCTTTGCAACTTCTCTCCCCTACCATCGATATAGCATTTGTATGCCCAAGATATTCTTTGAGATTTTGTGTTATTAGATTCCTATTAATGAAGCTCTCTATCTTTGTTACCAATATATTCCATCCCTCATTAAATGAGATTTATCTAACGTTTTAGAAAGAGACCTGCTAAGTAGGTGTGTGGTTGGGGGGTTTTGTAATCATGGAATCGGAATTCCCACTTGCTCTGGTTTCAGGAGGTGGATCGGCAACAAATGCAATCATATAATTGGGATTCAAATTTATGGAATGTATGGTTCTCAACTTTTTTTTTAGTTACCAACAAGGAAAATGACGGAACACACTATGTTAGGGGTGGGGAAATGAAGGCAGGCAACATGGTATCTCAAATGGTGGTCTCGAACCGGAGGGTGTTTGTCGGCATGGAAGAAACGAGACTGGTTCTGGATCAGAGACATCGATCTTCCTCTTTATCGGTGGTCTCACAATATTATGAATGAAATTGTCGATTTTTGTGGTACCTAACTGGAAACCGAGGAGGAAACCAACCTCAAAACTCATTTGATGAGGGCTCAGATCAAGATAAAGGGTTCTCTGGATGAGATCCCTAAATTTGTTTAAATAGAATATGTGGGTTTTGTGTATCAAGAGCCCTATTTGGTGTGAATTGCCGGCGGTCTTGCAATGGACATTGGCAGATATGAAGACAGTGGGGAAGGTACGTCTAAAACCTATGAACAAGCAGAAGCTACACAGCCTACTTGTATCGATGGGATAGAGCACGTAGGCCAAGCAGTGGGGGTTTTAAAAGTGTGCTAGCCTTTACATTAGCTCAACAAGATCGTACCAAAATTGGGCGTACCAATTCTTACTTCTCATTTGTTTCCCCATCCTATGGTTATCTAGAGAAAAGAGTATACATATCCAGCATCAATTAATTAATATATATAAAGTTGTACATTTCTAGCCATGGCTACAAGCTTCAAAGGACGGGAAAAGAAAAAACAAGAAAAAGGAGAGATTCTCAGGATTGAATCAGAAGTGTACCGAACGCAATGGTGGCAGCCGTGACGGTATCGCGACAGAGGCGGAGAGGGACAATTGTGCAAAGCTTGAGGACCATGGCTGGGTCGTCGGAGCTGGCTATTGTGGCTGCCGCTGCTCCGCCACCAAGGGCGGTGGTGGCCACTAACAGCTTGGTTGTGGCGCGCCACAGGGACCTGCCAGCCATTTTTTTTTCCCACTCCTCTTCGAGGACTTCGACGAAGAAAGTTATGTTAACCAGAACAATATTCTATTTCCAACATTAGCCCCGCTATTTTTCCGCTTTTTGTCCTTCGCGGTTTAATGCCCACTCAACCGCCTCGCCTCCCCGTCCACGTTTTCTCTTCTTTCTAGTCTACTTTTTTCTGTCTTATTTTCGAACCTATTGTGTGTGTTATTTTTGAGATTTTTATCCGCCATATCACTTGCCTTAAATTTATAATTAAAAGTAGCTCATATTTTTTACCTTGTCTAGTTATAAGTTTATTTTATATATAATTAATTAACTAGTATTATTTGGTTCGTACTAAGCTCAGGCCCAAACTATCGTTAAATATAAATTTGTAGATTTTAAGGGGAAAAAAAATCCTACCCTTTTTTTTTCGTAATATCAATTGGACACTTTTTAAGGACTTCTATAATATCAAAGTACAAACAAATGCATGCATAAAGTTCTAATTTCTATCTTACTAAAAACTTTTGAGATTATAATCTTCGATGATTTAAAATTGAGTTTTATCATAAACAGTTTTGAGATCAAATTGTATTTTCTTAACCACAACTTTTCTCAAAGCTTTTCCAGAATATATAGAGAGAGAGATAGATCGATATATATATATATATATATGAAAATAATATTTTATTGCTCATCTTTTAATATAGTCATTTAATAGGTTAATTTTTTGTTAGAAGTGTGTACACATAAAATTAGATTAATTAATTATTGTATTGTGCAATTCATTTTTGATTGAAATGGAAGGACTATAATTTATATTTTTGACATCTTTTAAAAGTATTTAACAATGATATAAGTTAATTATGTTTATTCTTTTAATTTAAACCTTAATACTACCTTAAGTGAAATTTTTGTTAACTACTTATGTTTGGTTGCATTTACGACATAAAATAACAGGAGAAAACAAAAGAAAATAAACTTTATATTTGATCTATGAATAAAAAATAGCAAATGATAAACTATAAATAACATCTAAAAAAAAACTATAAATAACATCAAAAAATAATAAATAATTTTATAAGAACAATATATTTTAATTCAATAACTAAGCGTATATTAACATAGAACATGAATGTCAAGAGAATTATTTATGTTTCTATAATAGTGGGATCACTGTCACCTTTTTCATGACCTCATCATTTTTAATGGCATGTAAAAATTTCCTAAAATCTATCAAAATATATGAGGATTTGCAAAATATAAAAAACTTCAATTAAGGATAAGAATTATGGGGTCCACACTCTACTTATCATGTCATGATAAAAAAAAAATTAAATATCAAAAAAGCCTCTGTGAGGACTACAAAAGTTGGCCCATGTTATGTCCTTGCCTAAACTACATTAACATTTATTGTTGTAAATTTTATTTTGTTTTTTGTTACTTTGCTTTTTTCTTAATTATTTTTGTAATATTATATTAGTTAAAGGTAGTTCGATAATTTTTCATATTTCTAAAATATTAAATCATATATACGTTTCAATTTTTTTTCTATTTTCTTTTTTAGTTCGTCTCAGGAAGAATGTCTTTCCCTTCTTGGGAACTGTTTAAGACTATAAGATATTTTGGTCATTTCTGTTAGGACTACCGATACTACAAGTTATCAAGGATAACAATTCAAATAATTGTAGACCACTCCACCGTGTCTTTGAATCCCTTTTCCTTAGCCGTCAGTTTTCAAATTTGAAGTAAAATTTCTTGAAATTCCAACCCACGGGCTAGCACAATAGGATTGTGGTCAGAGCGCAATTGTGGATGAACACTTTGATTGATTTACCAAAAACTCTTATCCCATTGAGTAGAGTACAAAAATTTGTCCGCTCTTTTATGCACATCTATGGTTATCTCCTCTTCTCTAAGTGTAAGACCCTCCAAATAAATGAGGGTCTATCAGTTCCAAGTCATTTATACAGTTATAAAATCAGTCATAGCTCCAATGATTCTTTTGCAATTAGTACTCTTCAACGGAAATTCGGTGACACTGAAGGCACCACAAACTACCCAAGGGCCATCACAGGTTTCTCTTATTACAGACGGTTCCCACCACAACTCCTCTCTCCATCACATCACATTCGACATAGAAAGCAAAAAGGTACCAACTCAGGTCTTGGTTGATCCCAAAAAATTCATAAGTGAGAATCTAGTTTCTATTATCTATGAGCACTTCATTTCACACTCTCTTGTCCCATAGAACAATTATCCCTCCACTTCTTTCTATAGAGTCTATCCAAACCCCTTTTATCCATCTGTTTCCCTATAGTTATTGAAAATAATTTCCTATTGTCCCCCATAGTTGTCTCTACAAACACATATATGTCAGCTCCCCATTGTTGTATCAGTGATTTTATTTCTCCTTTTGTTGTCCACGTTCAACCCCCTCACATACCATGATAAAATTTTCACCTTCATGGTTACATATAAGTTGTAATTTACCCCTTACTTCTTGATTCGTTCCTTGGTACCCCATCCTTATATTTTAAGTCAAAGATCAGATTTCTTATGTAATGACCCTCCAGGTCATTTTCTCAATTTCGTGTATTCCGGCATTTTGAGCCTTCCCACAGTGGCTACATGTCATTTATGACTTGCCGGAACTGTTGGTTCTTTTGGAGCTTTCTCTATTAAGAAATTGATCTCGGATCAAAATTCCTAGTAGATGATCTCAGATGGAAATTTGGACAGTGTCATCAGCTCCAGAACGTTGATTTTAGACTAGGGGAACCCTTGGTTTAGGTCCCGAGGCTTTCGGACTCATTTTGGGCTATTGGGTGGATTTTATGAAAAATGGAACTATAAGTATAGGACCCACCTTTTGTTGAAACGATCTCGGATGAAAGTTTTGATAGTTTTGTTGAGTCCGAAATGTCGATTTTGGGTTAGTAGCTTAGTTAGTTTGGGTTTCGAGCCTTTATATTTCGTTTTGAGCGTTTAGGCGAAAATTAGTTAAAATAACCTAAAAGGGGTCCCAGGGGTTAATTTATTGTAAATGACCTTTTTTCATAAATCCGATGATTCCATTGGATCTGTAACATGTTTTATGATCAATTTACACTATTGGTTCATGTTCATAGGGTTCCAGATGAGTTCCGAGGGTCAAAAACAAGTTTTGAAAGTTGATGGTGCTGGTATGGCCGCTTTAGCGGCCGTTGACCATTTGACCGACCACTAAAGTGACCATTTGACCGCTTTAGCGGTACTTTTACCCTCTGATCAGGCCACTTTAGTGGTCAAAGTACCACTTTAGCAGCCATCACTGAGTATAAGACCCAAACCAAATCCATTTCATATTTTTGACATTTCGCGAGCTAGGAAGCTCCATTTTAGGCGATTCTCGATGCGTTAGACTTGTATGATCATTGTATATGTAATTTTACCTTCACTTATCCCATTTTCCAAGAATATACATTTCGTTTTTCTTGATTTCCGACTAAAATTGTGATTTAAGAACCCTTTTTTCGCCATTGTTGGAGCGTGGGGAAGTGTGGGGAATCATTCTTGAGGCTAAGATAAGTTGTTTTGATGTCCCTTTATCATTCCCATTATTTTTTCTCATAGAATTTCACTCTTTTCCTTGTTAATTCTTAGAATTTAGGTCATGGAAATCCATAACTTTGGGGGTTGATTTGGGCCCCGATTTGTGTCCCATTTGTGCTCAACTTTTGAGCACACATTCCTTGTCCTTCGAGGGACCTCGTGACGGATTCAATTTTTGAATTCTGTTAGCGGACCCCATGGGCCCATTATTGACCTGATTTTGGGTCCGGAGTATTATATTGCAATATGGGTATCGTTATACTCGTAATGACGTGTAAATGATTATTTTGATAGTGTGACATTGATTCGGGATCGTGGAGCAAGGACAGGAGAATTGTAGACTATTCAAGAATTACGCTTCGGCATCGAGGTAGGCTTCGGTCTACTTTCCTCTATGAGATTGTGTATAGTATAGATTGCATGCTAGGCAGGGATTATAGGATATGATTATGACTAGTAAATCATGACTTAGCCTATTTAGGGAATTCGGGGTATAAGTGTGACCCGAACCTTAGCATTGGTTGCTGAACGGAGTAGATGTATTATGATGGTTATTGAAAGTCCTGTATCGGGACCAGGTAGTGTATATGGATTTTCTGAATCTCCTAGGGGGCCCCTTCGTCTGAGGGCCGTCGTGTCGGAGAAGCTTGGTCACCGTAGGTCCTACCTTTGCAAGCTAGATGAGCTGGAGGAGGTGTATTCACTTGGTACGATATGGTTTGAGATTGCGGAACCGGTTCGAGTCCGGTTTCCCCAATATGGTTATGACATTTCGGTTTATGTTGCATTAATCCATTCATATGCATTGCCTATCACCAGTATAGTTGTTTGGAACCTGTATCTATCGGTCTTATAGGGGGCTATATAGGTACGGGTTATGGTTGCTATTTGTTGAGTGTTTCTGTGAACCTTCTGGGCTTATGGGGATCCGGTTAGGTACTTGTTTGCCCGGACTAGCCGGTTACTTTATTATTAGTTATTATGGTTAGTTCGTGGCAGGATGATTGTGGATTGCTACCCGAGTTGAAGGTACGTTTCTGATTCCTTTACTCTTGTAGTGAGTTACGTTATGGTTTGGTTATCTCATATTTAGTCATGCCTGGTTAGGGATCCTGGTTATGCTAGAGTTAACTTTCCTACTTGATTATGGCCCTTGAGATGTTAGGTTATGTATATATATATATACATATATATTAGATAAAATAACTAATCTTAAAAACTTAGAATACCTATATTTATAAATAATACCTGAAAGAAAATATAAACGTCTAAAAGATAACTCATTAATTAGGTGTAATTTTAGTAACGGAGAGCATAGTTTACATAATGAAGACGCTCATTTAAATAGTACAACAGATCTATTAATTAATTTAGGAGAAAACATTCACAAAGACACTATGGCAATATTAGAAGCTTTACGAGACTTACAAACAAAACAGATCAAAGTTCTTAATAAAATAGAAGAAAATCTAGACTATATTAAAGAACATCAAACTACTCTAGAAGCAAGACAATTCTAATATTATAATCAACAACCCCAAGAAAATTTTCAATTAATCCAAAAAGGCTTACATAAAATAGGACACACGATAGAACAAATTAAAACTATAATTCTTTCATGAACAATCAGCTTTATAAAGAAGTAATTAAGCAAGGAGAATTAATTAGCCCTAACCCAGAAGATCTAAGTGATCACATTCCCCAAAGTAAAACAGACCAGATAATTATTAAACAGAATAATACTATAATACTTTTATTACTAGAAATTAATAAAAACCTCGAAAAATTAATAGAAGGAAAAAATAGCAATAATACAAAAGATAATAGTGTAGAAGAAATCAATAAAAATATAGAAAAACTAGTTAAAACAAAGACTCCTCAAGTCCCAGAACATACAATAAACGAATTAGTAGATCAATTAAAAAGAATAGAAGTAACCCCAAACAAAGAAAAAGTACAAATAATTAAGAAACCAAAATCATGGACCTTTTTTCAAATAGGAGAACAAACCAAGAAAGACCAAGACATAGTTTCACCCAAAACCGACTAGGTAATAATATGTTATCCACTTTAATGAACAATTCAAGACAAACCCTTAACCAACAGATAGATGAAGTAATAGACATAGATAAGGACATCAAAAATTTTCAACAAAATAAGTTAAAATTATTAAATCCTAAAGTATTATATAATACAGAAATTTTTTCGCAAAAAGCTCAATTATATAGACATTATAGAGAAGAACAAATGAGTATTACAGGAGACAATAAAGGAACTCTTAATTTAATAAGCCAAGAATCCCTGCAAGAAATAACAAGAACTAACATAAATCTAATGCACAGGGGTTTAATAGTTATAGGATTAAAAAGTTTAACTAGGAAAAATCTAGGAACCAAAGTATCAATAACCATTTATGATGATAGATGGTCAGACCCAAAAAGATCTATTATAGGATTAACGGAAGTAGACATGACTAACAAAGGCGGAATTTTTTATTGTAGTCCAGACTTTATGATAAACTTCATAGAATTTGGAAAATATGTAAAATTAGGAATACAGACTAAAGGCTATGAAGATATGAATAACGGTAATAACCTTTTAGTATGTTTAGGATTTATAGAAAAGTTAGCCACTAATAGTAGTACTAGATTTAAACTCAGAGTAGAAGACGTAGTAAGTCTAATGGGAAATAAATGAATAAAACTAATGAAACCTTTAAAAATAGACCCAGAGCAATATGCAGGTTTAGAATGGAATTTAGAAAATTCTAAAGAACAAAAAACGCTAAAACCAAATGACCATTTAATGTATACAAATAACAAAGGACAAACTTCAATAAGATTTACAGACTATAGTAAAACAAATAAAAAAGAATTAGATGACGAAATTGAAGAAGAAGAAAGAACAGAATACATGAATGAAGAAATTTGTTTAGAAGAAGTTGAAGACCTGAAGTAGAAAAAACAATAAGAAAAGCTAGAGAAATATATAACTTAAATAATAAAAAATGTTTTAGGTGTACCGGATGTGTAAACAAGGAAATTTAGACATTTTTGATATAACCGAACATTTTAGACAATGTACTCTAAGAACAGATAATTTAGAATATAGAGACATTAATGAAGAAGAAACAACCAGAAGTGTTAAAGAATTCATGGAATAAGTCTCGACAAGTTCGAGTCCATTCCAACGAACCTCTCAAATACATAAAGTAGAAACTAGTACAAGTAATATACCAAGACATAGAGTATATAGAATAAACCCAAAAATAGAAACAGAAAGTGTAAGACCAATAGGAAAAAGAATGCCAATAGAAGTGTCACGCCCCGAATCCCATCGAGACATGATTGGCACCCGTAGCCGATAAGGCCCGAGAGAACCAACCTTTGCCTATGCTCAATCATATGCATATAATATTCATAACCACCATTGCATAATATTACGAAATACGAATAAAGGAGAACATGGGACATATTTAGGCATACATATGAAACTTGGCCGTTGAGGCCATCCAATCAAAACAACATGTGTCTTTTACACTATTACACCCACATCGGTCTACAAAAGCCTCTAACAAGAGCATTGACCAAAATGAACCATAAGTCGGGACAAGTCCCCGCTTTACACATTATGTACAATACCAAAACATATATACATTCTGACTCGGAGAAGCCCCGAATGAGCTGGAGCTCACCAAAGAACCGCTAACACTGGCAATCTACTGAGGAGGCCTACTGGGACCTGCGCCTGCAGCAAGTAAGGTAAATTCCCCGAGAGGGGTCAGTACGAAATAAGTACTGAGTATGCAAGGCTCAGATGAAACTATACAACACATGAATATTTCAATGAATATGTCAATGAACTCAAAACATATGAATAATCACTGTGAATAAGGCACCATGTTACGTTTTGGAAACCATGTGGATTGCTTTCATCATTTTCATTACTTTCTTTATCTCAATGCTCACATGTCATTACATATCACAATGTACCCGGGCCCCGACTGATCAGTGGGTCTTTCATATCATCATATAGGGATCAAGTCGAGCTAGGCTTATGCCCCTAGACTTGCCACCCTTGGGATCGAGTCGAGCTAGGCTTACGCCCCTAGACTTGCCACCCATAAATCCAAATCTCGGGATCGAGTCGAGCTAGGCTTATGCCCCTAGACTTGCCACCCGTACTTGATCATTGACCACATTTGCATTACTTTGTTCATTACTTTGAGATTGATACTTTGATAGTCAACGTCACTTTGGAACTTTTGAACATCACATTGTTGGAAACTTTGAATCATTGACCAATGAGTAAGAAAGAGACATATGAATAAATATCAATGAGAAATATAACATTACTAGCACCATGATACCATTGGAACCATTGGGCAATAATCCATGAACAAGAGACACAAGTATAGGCACTTTGAGCTTTCGGAACATTAACCATGAATATGAGACATGAGATTCACAAATGATCCATGAGTAGAAAATATATGACAATGGCTAGTGATATACGGATACCGGATACCTTAGCACATTTCGGGATAGGACTAGTGACATGTCAATGTGAACACTATTTGCCGCAGAAAGATACGGACAAAGTAACCTTACATACCTTGGATTCGCAATACGAATATACAACTTTAGATGCGTATACAATAAGCCCGCTCCTTCTTTATGTGTCACTCTACAAATATATAACGAAATTCACATTAACCACCAATTACTTCACAAATGCATACCATGTCAATGAATTACATGTTTGGCTTTAAACATGTCATTTCCCCTTGACAAAACCATTGATCATACTATTATTCCAAAAATTCCATAATATTTCCAACATTGACCAATACATAAAAATCAACACATTTCACCACAATACTTCTCCTTTACACTTTCTTATCCTTAACACATCCCAAATAAGCCATCAAAGCACCTTTATTCAACTCATAACACATATCGGCCAAAATCCCATAATTTCCACTTTTTGACAAGAACAAATTTAATGCCAAAAATAACACCATACATGTTCATATTTTGTCCATACCATGCTTTTTCATCAAAGGCACAAGGCCTAATTTAAGTTCAATTCACCAAGATAGTATATCTTACACCAAAAGCAAAATACACTATTCATCACTTTGCCAACACCACTAGCATAATATACATAATCTCTCATGCATATAATATGTTAATCCATGAGGAGAAATACTTACCAAGGCTTGGAATATGTTGATCTTGTCCAAGGAGTCCAAAGGGATTATTTGCCTTAGGGTTTGGAAAAGAGAGAAATGTTTTAAGAAAATATCCAAAAGTTATGAGAGCTTTTGATAATAAAATCTGATGTTGGGGACTTTATATAGACCCAAGGTCATTCTTAGTTCCATGTGGCATTAAGGGATATGTTCAATTGGTCAATTATTGCAAGAATGGGTCATTTCCTCTTTGGGCCAAGTCTTTTAATCCTATTTGGGCCTAATTTTGGGCCCAATAATACATATCCATGCAACCCAAAGATTTCATGTATTATTCACCATATATCTCATGTTTACATATTTCTATAATGTTACAACAACATCCTCTTAAAAGATTCTCATTCGTCGCCTCGATCGCAAAAATTGGAATTCTAGTCACCCTTGGCTTCATTGAACATTTTGGATCACTATTCACATTTTATGATTTGATCATGTAGGAGTATGTAGGAGTGTATTGAAGTGTTTGAAGCTTTAACAACGCTCAATTAACTCCAAAGAACCAAAAGAAACCATCGAGAAATCGTCGTAGAATTGCATTACGAAACGACGCCGGAAAGGGCATACTTTTGTGCCTTGCGCCACACCCCCCTGAAACAGGGTAGTGGCGCAAGTTTTGGGCCTTCTCTGAATTTTCTGCAGGCTGGTGGCTTGCGCCACACCCCTGAAACAGGGTAGTGGCGCAAGTGTCAGCATTTTGCTGAAATTTTCGGCCACTAATCCGACGTTTACGTATCGTCCAATCCTTTATCCAAACACTACAAAATACTTACTTAGTGATCTTAACCATCAAGTAAACATGACTTAAAGTCACCAAATGAGGTTAGAATGTATACGAGTTCTTGCCCAAATGCTCCACGAAATCACAACACACCTCCTACGACGATCTAATCGCACATGTTACGTCCGATATCAGATGTTTCACCAATGACACTATAAAACACATATGCATGGCATCTCAACACCTATGTAGATATGATCCCAAGGTATCAAGTGAGGTTATAAAGTACGGGGTGTTACAAGAAGAACCCATTAAACTCCAAGAGGGAGGAAGCAATGGAAAAGTACTTAATTTAGCAGCTCATGATCCATAAGCGTGGAATACAGTAATAGATTTATGGAAAGGATTAGTGGTAGCAGACTATATTAAAACATATAACGAAACTGATGCAGAAACAATGTATAGATACATGGAGACTTTTTTAGGAGAATCTATCAAAGCATTAGAGGAAGCATATAAATCAGAATTTTCACAAGAATTTAAAACTTTAGTAGATATGGGACCAAATCCCTACAATTTCACAAATAAGATACATAGTCTAATCACATGAGAAGGCCCAAATAGTGGTTTATTAGTACTAAAAAGAAAAATCTTAATAAAACTAGAACAATTAAGCATAAGTAGTTGGCATCATATAAAACCTTTTCTAACAGACTATTTTTATTATTGCGCTATAAGTGGCAACTCTTTTGACCAAACCTTAGGAAATAAACTTTTTAATAAATTATCAGGACCATTAGAAAGAGAAATAGAAGAAAGAGGGGATAAACGGGAAGGAGTAATACAGAATCCAAACGCAAGATGGTCAATAGGACATAAAGTACAACATATAATAGACATACTACAAGAAAAATGTACTAATATACAAATACAAAAGCAATTAAAGAAAGGAGAAACTAATTTTTGTAAAAAAATATACACTACCCAAAGTTATGATGAGAATTATCGGAAGCGAAGAAATTATAAAAAGAATTATAAAAAGCCTTATAAAAGAAATGATTGTCGAAGAAAGAATTATTATTTAAGAAAATCTTCAGCTAGAAAGCCTTACTTAAGTAAAGATAAACATGTTAGAAAATACAAGAATTATAGAAGTTATAAAAATACTTTAGTTCACTTGTGGAAGTACAAACCATTTAGCGAATACTTGTCCTAAAAGAAACAATACCAGAACCAGAAATTCCCAGTTAATAGAAGACTTTCAAGAAACACTAATAAATGGAGATGAATATATGTCAGACAATGAAAGTATATATTCTATAGTAAGTATAGATATAAATGAAGAACATAATTCTTCTGATTCAGAAGAAGACTCGAGTTTAGATAATCTACAAGACTTAATGTAACACCCCGTACATTTTCGAACCTAATTGATTACCGTAACATTTATGGAATTATTTAAACATGAGATGGGGGTATTAGACATTAAATTTAGTGGGATGAATTATTCTTGTGATTATGGGCTCAAATGAGGCCCAAAAATTAACAAGAAAGACATGGCCCAAAAGGGGAAATGACCCATTCATCCTTTGACCAAGTAAACATGATATTTATTGATTAAAAGTAGATAAGGATGACCATCAAGGGACTATATAAGGAAACAAAAATTAGATTTTTAATCACAAAAACACACTTGCCAATTCTAGAGTTTTCCAAGATATTTCTCTCCTCTCAAACCCTAAGCTAACATTCTCTTGGACCAGATCATCTCTTTGCAAGCTTTGGTAAGTGTTTATTCTTATGGTTTAATATATTATATGAATGAGAGGGTGTATAAATCATGTTGTTTATGTTGACAAAGTGTTGAGCAGTCCACTATGTGTGAACCAATCTACTTTTGCTTAATCGGTAAAGGGTTTTGTCTTATAAACTTGAAAGGAGACTTGTGGTTTTGAAGGAAGTGAATTTGATGGAATAAATGTCAAAATGTAAGATGTGGTTATGTCCCTAACTTGCTTCCTCTTTGTGTATAACTTGTGGGATTGTTGTTATGAAATTGTGCATGGAACCGTTGGCGTATTGAAAGGAGAAAATAGTTTTGGTGATGCTCATGTGCATTTTGAAACTATGGTTGATCATTTGCATCAAAGTTTACCTAAATTATGAAAAGAGAAGCTTACTTATGGTCATGGACCATTTGTTACAAAAAAGGACCCCAAAGAGATCCATTTTGGCCGAACCGGGCATCCGCCCTTGCGGATGGGGCACCTGCGGGCGCAAATGACAATGCAGGTGACCCTGGACAGGGCCAGATGGGCACCTGTGGCCGCATATCATCCACTTGAGGGTGCAGGTGTCTCCACAGACCATTCCAGAATTTCATTTTGTTTGTTTTTGCTTCTCTTTGACCCCCCAAGGTCCCTATACCCTTCTTGGATGCAATCATCAACTTATGACACCATTTGAATGGCCCTAAGGAGTGTTTCAAAGGCATTTTGAATTGTATCAATTATGAATTATTGTTTTATGTGTTATGGTGAAAGGTATTGAGATGACTTGATGGAGTAAATGTGACGTGGTGTTAATAAGGAAGTGTAAAGTATAAACTTGGTGTGAAATGTTATTGGTTTATGATGTCTTGGTTGATGTGTGGCATGATGTGGTGGTGTTGGTATGGTATGAAGGGTGAAATGACGTTATATGGCACTCATGTAGCTCATTGTCGTCTTATGCACTTGTAATGTAGTTAGTTGTTAACGTGAGCTCCGTTATGTGCTTGTGTTGTAGAGTAACACGTAAGGAAGGAGCTGAATTATTGTATTCATATATAGGATTGTGTATTCATAGTGGGAGGATAAAGTATGTAAGTTTACTCTTTCCGTATCCGTGGCAGCATCTATTGTTCTCATTGTTACCTACTTGTTTCCATTTCGAAATGTTTCAAAGTATCTCATTTCAGGTTTGATGTATGTTGTTATTCACATGTCTCTTATTTATTGACTAATATTCCAAAGCTCCAATAATGTTATAACCACCAAAGTATCAATCTCACAAAAGAAAGGAAAGAAGTAATGCATAGTTGTTTCTTTGAGACCAAGTGGTAGCTCAAAGGGGAGAAAGCCTAGCTAGAGACGATCCCGAGATTATTGGATTACGAGTGGTAGCTCAAAGGGGCGAAAGCCTAGCTAGAGATGATCCCTATTGGTTATTGATTTATGGGTGGTAGCTCAAAGGGGCATAAGCCTAGCGAGAGACGATCCCAATGTTATGTTATGTTATGACCCACTGATTAGTTGGGGCCGGGCACGATAAGATATGATGATAATGATATGAACGTAAAAGCAAAAGAAAGAAAAGAAAGTAATGTACATGGTTCCACACATACTGAACGGTGGTTTATCTATATTGTCTATTCACTTATTTTTGATTCCATTGAAGTACTTATGTATCATGCAGTTTCTCATAGCCTTACATACTCAGTACATTCATTCGTATTGACGTCTCTTGGGGGACCTACCTTACTTGCTGCAGGCACAGGTGCTAGTAGACCTCCACATTAGGATACGGGTCATCTGCAGACTGTTGGTGAGATCCAGGTTGATTCGGGGCTTTCCGAGTCACATGTGTACATTTGTTTTAGTGCTATGTAAATATTGTATAAAGAGGGGACTTGTCCCGATGTTAGGTTGGTTATGTATCTGTTAGAGGCTTTATAGACGTTGTGGGACAAATGAAGGAATGTATGCTTTTGACGTGGTGTCCCTAACGGCCAAGTTTCATATCTATTGAATGTTTCTCCATGACTTCCGCCATTGGTATCTTGCATCTATATGTGATAGAGTGTTGTTCATTTAGTGACATGCATATAAATGTACATGGACATAGGTTGGTTCTCTCCGGGGCCTTAACGGCTTCGGGTGCCAGTCTGCCTCAATGAGATTTGAGGCGTGATACTTAATGAATTTCTCCTTAGTAAATATTAAAGAAGAATGTATACACAATTTTGAAAAACATCAAGGATCAGACAATATTCAATGTTATATATGTCATTGGTATCCAAGTAAGACCCGAAGGGCAAAATGTAAATTCTTTTATATAAAAGGATGTATACCCTGTGTAGAAGAATCCATAGGGAAAAGTAGCATACAAACAGAACAAATAAAACAAGATACTAGTAACCAACAGGAAGGTAAACACGATAGTTTAAATAACAATATAAACAGGTTAGAAGATAGAATAAGAATTATAGAAGAAAGATTTAAACTTGTAGAAAAGGGTCAAAACGTCATAATAGATCAGGACACAGAAGAAACAGAATTAATAAATGAAAATTTTGAAGGATTAATATGTAATGAAAACAAAAAGTTAAGTACAATTAAAGTAATGACAAAAATAAAAATTCAAGATTATGAAATAGAAATATTAGGAGTAGTAGACTCTGAATGTACACAATGTATAATTAATCAGAACATTTTACCCAGACATCTCATTAAAGAATTTAGAAAGCCACAAATATCCATGCAAATGGATGGAACTCATAATACTTACAAATACTATACAAAAAATTCAGTAATTAGTTTTAGTAACACCTGTAATAATTACAAAATAGTATATAAATTAGACCAGATATGGGTAAGAGAATTAAATATACGAGTAGATTTTATAATAGGACTAGACTTCATGCTAAGAAACAATGGAGGATGTTTCCTTACAAGAGACGGAGTAGTTTTAACAAAAAATATTACAATAACCCCAGCATTTTTTGGGGAAAATGTAGTAAGAAATACAAAGATAACTAAAGACTCTAACATTAAACCATCAGCAGAAGTATGCGATAAGGGTAGGGATTGTACCTGTAAAACCAAAGAAAGTTTAATATCAAAAATAGTAGAAGAATGAATGGACGAAGAGATAGAAAAGAATTATAATTTAATAGACACAAATATTGAAAATTATAATTTCTAAAGAAGTTTCCAGCAAATAGGAACAATAAAAAATCAGGAAGATCTGCGAAAAATAATACAGACCTTAGACAAACTAGAAATAATAGGAGAAAAACCCCTAGAAAATTGGGGAGCAAATCAATTAGAATGTAAATTAGAAATTATAAATTCAGAATATCTTGTAAAGACAGCAGCAATAGAAGCAACCAATGAAGACTTAAAAGACTTTGAAATACAAATCAAAGAATTATTAGGATTAGGAGTAATAAGAAGATCCACATTAAGACATAGGTCTACAGCTTTTATGGTAAGAAATCATAGTGAAATAGTTAGAGGAAAGGCTAGAATGGTAATAAATTATAAAAAACTAAATGATAATACAGTAATGGATGCATATAAATTACCAGACAAGACAAGATTAATAAATAGAATTCAAGGAAGAAAGCTTTTTCGTAAATTTGATTGTAAATCAGGATATTGACAGGTTAAAATGTATAAAGACAGTATAGAATGGACAACCTTTACTTGTCCAAAAGGGCACTTCGAATGGTTGGTAATGCCATTTGGCCTAAAAACAGCCCCTCCGATTTTTCAAAGAAAAATGGATAATATATTTAGAGATTATAAAGAATTTATTTTAGTATAGATAGATGATATATGGGTTTTCAGTAATAGTATGAAAGAACCTTTAGAACATTTACAGACAGTCTTTCAATTATTTCTAGATAATGGTTTGATTATAAGCAAAAAGAAAATGGAGTTATGTAAGCAATACATTAATTTCTTAGGAATAACTATAGGAGAAGGAAAAATTAAATTACAACCTCACATAGCGACAAAGGCTTTAGAAATGCCAGATAAATTAGATCAAACAAAAGATTTACAAAATTTTTTAGGAATTCTAAATTATGCTAGACCTTTTATTAAAAATTTAGAAAAAGTAGCCGGACCACTTTATGCTAAGACAGGCATAAAAGGACAAAAGTCTTTCAATACAGAAGATATTAAACTAGTACAAAAATTAAAAGAAATGGTAGAAAACAATCCAGACTTAGCCTTACCACTAGAAACAGTTTATTTGATCATAGAAACAGACGGAAGTTTTGAAGGTTGGTGAGCTATTTTAAAAGCAAAAAAGAATAAATATAGTGATAAAAAAGACGAAAGAATCTGTGCCTATCAAAGTGGGCAATATCGAGAAAAAATCAACTAAATTAGTATAGATGTAGAAATTTTAGCAATTATTTATGGATTAAATAGTTTTAAAATATATATATTAAATAAACCCAAAATTTTAGTAAGAACTTACTGTGAGGCAATAGTTAAATTCCATGAAAAAATAAGTGAGAAAAATAGTAGTAAAAGAAGATGGCTTAATTTTATAGATGCTACTTCAATTTATAATATTAGATTAGAACACATTAAGGGCAAAAAGAATAAACTTGCAGATAAATTTAGTAGATTAATTATCCAAACTACTAATTAGTTTTCTTTGCAGCATGAGTACAGACAAAGGGAAAGCTAAGGCTTTCACTTCAGACGCTAATGCAGACAGATATTTACAGACATTATTAGGAAATATCCATTTCAGGCCACAGACAATGCTGAATGTACCTCAACAAGTAATGGATCAGACTATTGAAAGAATTTATTTCAGAAAGCAAAACTTGATTTGCTATCCCGAGTCCAACTTCAGTTTTAAACTAAAGACCGACACTAGAGTAGACAAAAATCAAAAATGCTTATTAGACAATTTATGGATTGCATTCAATAAGACTCCAAGGGATGTCAGCTATTTTCTAGCTGTGATGAATTCCCTTAGCCAGTATTTTACAGACAAAAATTTAAATAACAAGTTTAAGTTTTATGTGGTAATACAGGGAAGAATGCCAGGAATATTTCAGACATGGATTCAGGTAATAGATTCGATTTTAGACTTCAGAGACCCCCTTTACAAAGGTTTTAATAATTTTACTGAAGCATTAGACAATGCAAGAGGAAAATTAGGACTAAAAAACCCAGTTAATTTCCCCCAATATAATATTCAGAGAGACACCAATAAGATTATATTTTGTGACCATTGCAATTCCATGATCGAAGGATTCAAGATATTGAATCTAAAAAACAAACAGTTAGAAAAAGAAAAAGAACAGCTATTACAACAAAACCAGATTTTACAAGAAAGACTTTGAGTTTTATATTTTGAAATGAGCCAAATGCAAGAACCAATACAAAACTCCAAACCCTTTCATCAGACACAAGTACCAGTACCACCACCTCCACAGACTCCACAAAAGTGTTCTCCATCTCTACAAAAAATGGATCAGATGGGTGTGTATTCCCCAGTGAATACAAATAAACCTACTACATCGGGTAAAGATGTGGCTAGTCCAGCTCATACGGTAGCTTATAAAGACGAGTCAAATTCGTTAAAGGCTGACACTTTGCCAAAAAGTGTAAGCAGACTCTCGACCAGTTTTAACTTGGAAGAGACTTCAGGATCAAGAACAAGACTCAAAAGAAAGAGAAAAATAAATACAAGAAAAATAGAAAATATTGTTGAGAATACTTTAAGAAGACTGTTAATTGAAACAAAAGAAGAGACAAAAGGGATAATAAATCCCAAGCCTAAATAGGAGAATACTTTGTAAACTTCGAAAAGACAAAATTCGGACTCAGACTATGACCCTACCTTAGAACAATTCGCACAAGATCCTAATGAAGACGAAGACTCAGGTATGAGTTTTGATTCAGAAGCACCGCATAACCTAGACACTATCTGTTAATGAGCTAAGCAGTGATCTCAGCAGACTCAATAATCGTAAGCAATGACAATTGCTAATAGACAGAGACAGAAGAAAAGAAAGTGACAGAAAGATAGAAAAAAGAAAAAGAAGAAACGAAAGTGACAGAAGGATAGAAAGAAGAAAAGAAGAAAAGAAAGCGACAACAGAGGAGGAAAATTCATCAAAATGCATGTGATGGTGGCCCCAGGCTGAGTCAGACGATTCCTTCGCAAAATTGAATTTCAAATTGAAGTCCGGAGACTTCTATAAATATGTATCATTTTACTTCACAAAGAGCATCGAGCAATCGATCATTAGCATTTGAATATAAAATATTCAAATAATAGAGTGAGAATTTTAAAAAAAAGAGTGTTTGTAAAAAAAAGTGAGTTTTTATTTTCAGGTCACTTAGGAGCAACACCGGGGACTCTCGAAAAGAAAACCTCTATCCGCTCTACACCATGTAAGCAGGTTATGCTTATTACTAGAACTATGTATTAACTCCCATGTTTGTACAGTATCTTCTATAAAATATGTTCATATTATCATGTTGTTATGATTATCATGTTCATATTATCATGTTATTATGTATAACCTATCTAAACTAATCATCCAGGTCTATCCTTAGTATATGGTTAGTCTCTTAAATGCTTAAGAAACTCCGATGGATTAATAGGTAAATTCCTAGGAATTTGAGAGTCCGATATGGCCTGGGAGCCGCAGGACAGTATGTTTCCGGGGTGCAGTTAAAGAAACAGTCCTTAAGTAAAAGTTTAAGAGAAAGAGATGAACAGGGCAAGACTATGGATAGGCTAAGTTAGGCTAATATATATATATATATATATAAAGTTTAAATTCTGGGAGTAAAATACATAAGAAACTAGTAATACATCCTGCGAACAAGGGTAGAAATAGAAAGAGAAAGTACCGAGTCGAATTTTACACACATGGAATCACCCCAACCTTATAGTGTTATATTGAATAAACTCATTGAAATAACCCCCTATTTTATATATATATATATATATGGTGTTACTGTTTATCCCTCTTTTCTTTGCCTATTCATATCGTATATGTATCTTTTGGCATTATATACTACAATATATATTTCTTTCACTCTTTATTTGTATATTGGCTAGTGATATACGATATTTTACCTTAGGCCCTGGTTGTTGTCAGAATAGGATAGTTGATTCTTATTGCTCCATTAACATTATTATGCTTAGTTCTTGGATAGTTGCCCGTTGTTTATATTCATGCATTACATGTTATTTATGCTTGCATTATTTCTGGAGCTCAATCGGCCGTTGCCTACTGAGTACCACGTGTTTGGTACTCATACTACACTTTTGTAGCCTGCAGGTTATAGTATGAGTTATCACCGTTGGTGTGTGTATCGTGCGGAGCAGCTATGGATCGAAGATTTGGGGTGAGCTCCTGATGTTTTGGAGTATCCCTATCCTCTCTCTTATTATTAGATTGTTCTCTATGCTGTGTCAGAGACGACTTGTATATATACAGTTTTCCTATATTTCATTTGTACTCTTGTTGTATTAGAAGCTCTTGTACTGGCTCCACCAGGTTTTGGGGTTATATTAACCTTGCTATTGTATTTATTCCATTGTTTCCTTTATTTTTATCAGTAGTCCATTACTAGTTGTTTTGAACTACGGGTTGGTTTATCTACTGGTGGGTTGTAGTAGATGCTATCATAACCTAAGAAATTAGGTCATGACAAATTAGTATCAAAGCCTAGGCTCATCGATGTTGTTGGTACAAGTGCTAAGTGTTTAGTAGAGTCTTGCGAATCGGTGCAGAGACGTCTGTATCCTATCTTCGGGAGGCTACAAGGCATTCTTCAAAAATTCTATTCTTGACTCTCTGTCGTGTGTCCGTACTTCTATAAGCCTCTAAGTGCTTCTTTTGACTCCATTATCTTCCAGATGGATTGTATGAGGTTGTCGATAGATGCGGACGTGGCTTACGCACGTACTACCAGAGTTTTAGCTCAGCATCGAGCCAAAGGGCTAGAGATTGATATCGAGGACATTCAGCGTCAGCCAGAGGGTCTGGGGTCAACTCAGGTTTTGATAGAGTTTGTGACTGCCTCAGCTATTTAGGGTTCGGTGTTAGGGGTTCCGAGTCTATTTCTAGATACCTCCCAACTGGAGGTAATGTTGGGTCCATCGAGTAGTTCTCAGACCAAAGTTGGATTTTGTTGGTGTTCAACAGGGTTCTCTGTCTATTTCAGAGTATGAGATTGGGTTTCTTGAGTGGGCTAGACATACTCCTATGTTATTTCCTACTGAGCATGAGATGGTGCAGAGATTTATCAGAGGGTTAACTTTACCACTCCGTTTGGCATCGAAATATTTGATAGTAGCTGGGTCTTCTTTCTCTGAGGTTGTTGATCATGCGAGGGCTACAAAGAGGGCTTGCTTTGAGGCATATAAAGGTGGCAGTATGAGGCCATGTCAGCAGTTCAGTGTTAGGGGTATTTCGTTTGGAGGTCAAAATTTTTCCAGCAGAGGTCAACACCATTTGCAGCCTATTAGACCTATACAGGTAGCACCTCAGCTTATGGATAGCTCTCAGGTAGATCATGGTGGTATTAGTGGACAGAGTTCTGGTAAAACATCATGGAGTATTCGCCTTAGGTCTTCAGGCCGTGGCGACCATTTTGGATTAGTAGGCTCAGTGCACCTGAGAGTTCTAGGAGCATGTTTTGATTATGCCGAGATTGGTCATTGGTTTAGAGAGTGCCCCAAGCGAGGTTCAGTTAGCTAGTTGGGGTTAGCTCATGTTTCCTACCAGGTTAGAGCTTCAGGGGTTTGTTATGACTGCAGAGAGACCAGTTATTGGTCCAGAGAGTGTCCCCTACGTGGGATCATTAGTCATTCAGATCATCCAAATCAGTCTCACAGTGTGGTGACACCTTCAGTTAGAGGTAGTGCACCTAGTGCCTCAGTTGATCATTTAGATGCTCAGTCCGAGTTCGAACATGCTTAGATTCATACTTCTTCGGGTGCACCAAAGTTATGATTTTGGATTTCGACTATGATAGGTGCGCCTTTGATTCTCTGCCTTTAGTTACTATTTGAGTTATGTTGGGATTTTCAGACCCATCGATGGTTATATGCCTTGACACTTCTATATTGACTGTTATATGACTTGGTGTTTTCATAGTGATTGATGTATGCCATTGTGTAGGTTTATGCATTTATGACTACCTCCGTAGATGATTCTTTAGTAGTGGATCGAGTGGATCAGTGTGGTATTGTCCTTGGGGTATAGCAGTCGGGTTAAAGTCTCATTTTCTTGCATTCCGATCTTGTTATGGCCTTAGAGTGGTACTTGTTGTTGAATTTTTATTTTTGTACCACCTGCATCTTATGCTATTGTTATTATGTTCATTGGTTTGACCTTTACTGATTCTTAGTTGATAGACGGCTAAACTAGCATTATCTAGTTAGCGTTTTCCCTTCCTTGCGATTCTTATTTCGTTGGATTTGATGGCTACCTCGGTTGGTTTGTCTTCCCTTTCTATTAACAAGGTTGGCTGTTGATCAGATTATGAGAATGAAGGTAAGTTTGACCTTCCAGGTCTTTGTTATGATTTTAGCATTGGTAGCTTCTTCTATAGACCGTTTCTTTTGGTGATGCATTTGGGATCTGTCTTTTGGATTGGGATATTTCATCACCCGATAATGGTCTTGACCTTGATGTTGATTTTGAGTTGGGGTTGGCGATTCGATTCTATCACCCATTTTTGAGATTGAGAGGTCTGAGTCTTACTTTCTGATTTGTTGGATTCGTCTCCTGGTGATCGTCTTGATCTTGGGTTTGGTATGGAGTTGGATACTCCGTTCTTCCTGTGCTATAGTCTATGATTCAACCGAGTTAAAGCTGATATAATTGGGAGAATTTAGTTGTTCGGTCTTATATGACTTCGCAGAGTGCTTCTGCTTGATGATTTGCACCTATGGATATTCGTTGCCATGGATTGAGTAGTGGTTGACCAAATCCATGCTGAAGTTGAATTTTACCGAGTTGGAGTAAATGGTTGATTTCGAAAATTCCCATTTAGACATTTGTTCGGCCTGATATAGTTTTGTAGATTGCTTCTACTCAGTGGTATGCTCTTGGTTACTAGTTGTTGGTTACCAAAGTAGGCATCTTTGGGAGTCACTATTTGTTTCCGTTGATTGGCTAGTGGATTTGGCCAGATACCAGTTGGATTGTACAGTCCGAGTTGCTTGAGTTTTGGCTCTCACTAGTATTGTTTACAGTCTTGGCGAGTTCTTGCTTAGGCCTTGTTGCTTGCCTTTCTATCATGTTGTCTTCCCTAGTTGGGATTATGTTCTTCAGCGACATTTCAGTTTCAGCCTTGCGGAGATTATTGGGCATGGGCTTGATTTCTGGTAATGAGGTCGGTTTGAGTATTTGGCCTTTGTAAAGGCTTGTTAGCTCTAGTTATGGTTCTTGACCTTATTGGTATGGTGGCTTGAATGTTAAAATGGGTTTTGGAGTTTGGATGTTTACTCGTCAACAGGATCGATTTAGGCAGTTGAGAGGGAGCATTTCAGCTTCAGTGTTGGGGTTTTAGCTTGGGATTGTATGACTTAGTTGCATCCCCATTTCAAGGTTTTTCTCCAGTCGGGCATTCATTTATAGGCTAGCTAAGCCTACTCTTACCTACCGATTTGGTTCTCTTCAGTCCAGATAGTCCGTTGGCACAACATTGGTTTTTACTACTTCCGACTATGGTTATTCTATTTTGGTCATAATTCTGGACTGCCTACTCAACAGAGGTAGTATGCTCAAGTTGGATTTAACATGATTCCACCCACAGTCGATGGGGCATTCTGGAGTGGATCGTTCAGCTTCATTGGTTTGTGCCTCGGACTCACGACTATCAGTTTTGAGGGTCATCCAGACTAGTTGTAGCTTTGGCTTAAGAGTGCAGACTTTGGTCACCTCTATTGTGTGTCCTGGTAGCACTTTATGGGATTATTTCTTGTGCTTGCTATTATGGATTTTTCGTAAGTCAGCTTAGGCCTTTCGAGGTTAGTATGTTGTGAATGCGCGGACAGGACTCAGATGATAGCTTGTATGGCTCGGAGTAAGTAGCTGGTTTAGAAAGGCAAAAGAAGGTTAGATTTGGAATTGGAGTTGGTTGAATGATTCATGCCTTGGTTTGCCTTAGGATTGGTTGAGTTACTGCCTGGTTAGGCTTGTATTGGTGTGTTGTCAGCATGTTGTGTTCTGGATTTGTGTGCATCAGTCGTTCTCAATTCAGTTGGAGGCCAGTTGATTCTTGAGGTTGAGTTTTTGTTATTTCAAAAGCGAAGTAAGGAAGTAGGCTGAAAAAGGGATACCTTTGGAAAAATCCCTTGGAAGCATTGTCTCTTCTTTGAGGTTGTCTGGGGAGTCATGTTTGGGGCATGCGGGCCCAATATCTCGTCTTTCAGAGCTGGCAATTGTGGTTGCCGCTGCGCCACAGCGACCTTCCAAACATTTTTTTCCCACTCTTCTTCGGGGACTTCGCCGAAGTATGTTATGTTAACCAGAATAATATTCTATTTCCAACATTAGCCCTACTATTTTTAAGCTTTTTGTCCTTCGCGGTTTAATGCCCACTCAACTGCCTCACTTCTCCGTCCACGTTGTCTTTTTCTTTTTCTTTTTTTATTATCACAAAAATTTTATTTGATAACCCCGTCCATGTTTTCTCTTCTTTCTCGTCTACTTTTTTCTGTCTTATTTTTGAACCTATTGTGTTTGTTATTTTTGAGAGTTTTATCCGCCATATCACTTGGCTTAAATTTATAATTAAAAGTGGCTCATATAATTTGACATTGTCTAGTTATACTAGAGGGTACGACCCGTGTCAGCACGGGCCCAACGTGAAGTTTATTTTGAGTACTTTAAAATTGAGTAAACTCTAATGCAACATACAAATAATCGTGTTCGAAACAACAAAAATTCCTTTTCACTTCCATAACTCCAGGCTAAGATAGTCTTGATGAAGCTACTTAGAACAAAAGGTGTAAGAGCTCGAGCTACTACTTCGGACTTAGACGTTCTGACTTTGTGATATCACGATACATGCTACACCGGCAAGTGCAATTTCAGGTCCCTATTTCCTAGTTCCAGATTCGCCTGAAATTTTTTTCTCTGCCATGTCCCCTTCATCTTGTTGAAACTATCACTTTGTTTTGATATGTCATGACCAAGAACACAGACAACTCAAAAGATTAAAGAAAGGTCAGACGATGAGATTGTAAATGGAACTTACAACAATTTATTATATTTAGCTTTCAAAAACACAGTTGTGCATGAAAATTGTACATACTAGAAGACAATTGTTGCAAGCATATTGGTCAGTTATACAAGAATCAATAAGATTCTCGTTGGATAATTCTATAGAAAATGACAAAAAAGTTACAAGCTGAAAGTTGCAATAGTAAATTCCTGTAAACCAAATTGGTAAACAGGATCTGTATATTATAGATAATTTATTATAATATTCACGCTAATGGCTTAATGCTTCTAGTAGCAAATAAAAGTTGTCCAATACAACGCACACCGAAAATGGGTCAAAATGAAAGTCTCCTCCCAACCTTGTGTAGAAACAAAAGAGAAATTTTCACCACTACCTGCAATATTTGATGCAACAATATGCAAACCAATGGTGCCGCACTTTCGAGATGCCACCTTGAAATATCAAAAAGTCTTTTCAATTCCATTTGACTCGGGGCATCAAGGACTCTCCAACAAAAACCACATCTTTTTTGTCGTCGATAAGTTCTTCCTCAGTGCCCTACTATTCATAAGAAATACTGATTGTTAAGAGACTGCTTTATGAATACCTGGTGAGGCCCCAACCGACATTTTTGCTTCTTTCTGTGGCATTTTTCAAGCTAGCATCCGTTTCAACATATCATCTCACTTGATTCCAAAAAATATAATGTTCTTAATTAACCATAATGCTCGATGACCAAATTATCACAAATACAGAATATAGAAATCTTGACATACTTGGAAACCAAAGGTAGCGAAGCACCAAGAGTCTAAGATAAGGGAGTGTGAAACAGAGAAAACAAAGCCATAATTGATTAATTTCCTTCAAACTTTTCACATTTCATATTAACGTCATATTGAATCAGCTACAACCAAAATTGTCCATATTCAGTTCTTGTTCACATATATGAGAATGTTTTTTGCTCCTGCTAAAAAACAATAATAAAAATGCAGTATATTGAGGAAAAATTTAATTGCAGTCGACTATATAAAAAAAAGTCGATAGATTTTAAGAGTCAAGAGATGGAACCTAGATAAAAGTTTCTTCCCCATTGATTTGGATCCATGTCAGCAAGGAAATAGTTTATTTAATGAGTTAAAATCACAGCTGGTGGTCTGTTAGTTTCTAGGGGCATAAGTGAGCCATTAGTTTAACGGTGGGGGTGATTTTGATACGAAAATTAAACGGAGGGTATAATTTATCCATTTTCAATAGTTAAGGGGTAATTTTGACCCTTTTCCGATTTAAAAGTACAAAACATCAAATGATGAGTTATTTTCAACTACTTCTAGAAAAGGCAGAAGAGAAATTTGAGGTGATGACATCCATAAAAGAATATTAAAGCTAAAAAGAGAAGCAACAATGAAATAAAAGGAAATTACCTGGTAGTCATCTACCAGCCACATGATATTCTCCTTGTTCATGCTCCTTTTGTAGGGTTCTTGAGTTCCTGCTCTCCTGTAGCAAGTTCAGGATAAGTATTTGGCAGTGCTTTCTTATGATTTTAACGTAGACGAGGTTGTATATGGTGGCCATACACGTTGGGGGAGGTTTGGCAGCCCATGAAGCAAAAGCCTCGTTGGCTGCCCCCTTTTGTTGTAATATTATGTAATTGAACATGCTCTACATAGCCCCTAGCATCATCAAACTATTTGAATAGAAAGTGCAGCACAACTAACCACAACATTAGGCTGCTTATTCACATTATAAACCTTGGTATCCTTTATTTAAAGACATACACTTCTAGGGAGGAAGGGTAAGAGATGGAAAAGAAAGAAATACAGGTATATGTCCTCGTTTGCACCAATGATGATCATATACAACTTTTGATGATCCCATTCAATAGGTATACATATTTGGTTTGACTTGAGTTGCTAAAATCACATAAGGGTAACTTATTGTCCACAAAAAAACAAAGAGATGGAATACATGAAACGTTATCAAATTTTTATGTCGTCATTTTCTCATATTTCTTCTTTAAGCATTATATGGTCAGTGTTTAAGTTATGATGGGATGCTTATGTAAGAGCCCTATATGGTATTAAGGGATGTAGAACTAAGAAGTTTTCTTTGTTAGGTAAGTTGTTGCTAATTGCTATTGTAATTAACAAAAGGAAGCATATGAAAAAGTGTGAACCTCTTAAAGAAGTCATTAACTTTATTAAGGATATGAGGGATCCCCTTTCATAAAGTATAACTAAATAAGGAGTTGTACATGGCCACTAATGATTCCTTATATGACTCTAGCATTCCTAAGTCTAATAGATGCCATTAAATGTTCGAAATAGAAAGAATACTAACGGCAGAAGCAAAATTTGATTGTAGAAAATGTTTAAACACTCCTTTTGCTTATTTATTCTAAACCTTTTGTCGATAAAGCCGGATCAAGTAGCTACCGACACTTCATTCAAACATCACGTCAACTTGCTTTATTTTAACAAAGTGGCCAAACTTCTTAGCCTCCAATTATCAACAGATGTCCACTTGATAGAAGGGGGTTTTCATCAAAGGTTGAACTGAAACGACATTTAAAGATTTTAAAACCTAAGAACGAATTTAATGGAACAAAATAAATCCTAGTAACATATATATATGAATTGATTCTTATCAGTGGCTAAGAGATCAATCGTACAGATTAAATAGCAATAATTACAACTTACCCACTGTAATATAATCCCACAAATGGGATTTGGGGAGAGATTGATCAAAAGGAAGAAATTTGTATATAATAGAAGTTGCCAAGCTAATCAAGAGAAAGATTATTTTGACTGGGATAAACAAATTTAATTTTGATAAGAGAAACATTACCTGATTATTGGGGTATATATAACCACATGAACACAGAGCCATCATGCAAAAACTGCAATCACAAAGAAGGAAAAACAGGAAAGAACAATGGCACTATCAGTATCAATGAATTGCGTTTATATCACACGAATAATCTAAATCATAGAAGCACCCAATGAAAAAACAGAACTTTTTTCGTTACAAAAACCGAAAAAAAACTTAAATTAGGTTTCACAAAAATTGACTTAAAAAACTAAACTTAGTTGAACCCAAATATAACCTAAGCTAAATCAACAATTAACGGAGGTTTTGTATTGATTCTTTTTTTCTTTCTGAAATTCAACAATTGATGGCAATTAACCCCAAAAGGTTTAGTTGAAGAACATCATAAATTTCAAGAAAATGGGAATCCTACTCTTCTACTGTAAAAAAAAAAGAAAAAAATTGAAACTTTTTTTCTTTTTGCGCCAAATCTATTGATATGCAGATAGAAGACGAAAGCTCCAAGTTTTGGGGCTACCAGGTCTGTTATCACTTCAAATTTGTAGATTCAGCAAAGAAATTTCTTATAGTCCAAAACAAATTGCTACAGATCTTATAACTCAATCAACTGTAGGTTAATTAGACACAAGAATCGAATTGGCCCTTCTTCTATTAGAAAATAAAAATTCTCGAAGATTGATAGAAACCCAAAACATAACCTAAAAATATAACCCAATAACAAAAAAAAATGGAACATAAGATGATATAATCTTAGTTGTAGTAACATATGCTATGGTGAAGAGGCAAAGATATCTTTCCTCTACTTTCTTTTTCTTGCACATTCATTACACACATAAACAGAAGAGAGAAGAAAAGAGATCGACATCGAAACTTACGTATCTATTTCCAAGCTTGTAAGTGTCTACTCAAAAACAGAATACAAGACACGTGGAGTAAACCAACATGCAATGCAGCACATGAAATGACCAAAACACCCTTACTATGAAATTAAATGACACCTAGCACACATGTCGAATCTCCCTCTTCTAATATATAGAAAAGTTTATTTTATATATAATGAATTAACTAGTGTTATTTTGTCCGTGCTAAGCTCGGTCCCTAACTAACGTTAAAAATAAATTTGTAGATTTTTTTTTAAAAAAAATCTCTCCCTTTTTTTTTGTAATATCAACTTGACACTTTTTAAGGACTTCTATAATATTAAAGTACAAACAAATGCATGCATATAGTTCTTCTAATTTCTATCTTACTAAATTTTTTTGAGATTATAATCTTCGATGATTTAAAATTGAGCTTTATCATAAACTGTTTTTAGATCAAATTGTATTTTCTTAATTACAACTTTTCTCAAAGCTTTTCCAGAATATATATATATATATATATATATGAAAATAATATTTTATTGCTCATCTTTTTATATAGTCATTTAATAGGTTGATTTTTTTTTAAAAGTGCGTACACTTAAAATTAGATTAATTAATTATTGTATTGTGAAATTCATTTTTGATTGAGATTGAAGGACTATAATTTATAATTTTTAACAATGATATAAGTTAATTATTTTTATTTTTTTAATTTAAACCTTAATACTTCCTTAAGTGAAATTTTTGTTAATTACTTATGTTTGACAACATTTCCGACATAAAATTACAGGAGAAAACAAAAAAAATAAGCTTTACATTTAATCGATGAGTAAAAATTTAAAATAGCAAATGATAAACTATTAATGACATCGGTAAAAAAACCCTATAAATACCATCAAAAAATAATAAATAATTTTATAAGAACAATATATTTTAATTCAATAATTAAGCGTATATTAGCATAGAAAATGAATGTCAAGATAATTATTTATGTTTCTATAATAGTGGGATCACTGTCACTTTTTTTATGACATCATCATTTTTAATGGCATGTAAAAATTTCCTAAAATCTATCAAAATATATGAGGACTTACAAATTATAGAAAACTTCAATGAAGGATAAGAATTATGGGTTCCACACTCTACTTATCATGTCATGATAAAAAAAATTTAAAAATACCAAAAAAGCCTTTGTGAGGACTGCAAAAGTTGGTCCATGCTAAGTCCGTGTTCAAACTACATTAACATTTATAGTTGTAAATTTTATTTTGTTTTTTGTTACTTTGCTTTTTTTAAAATTATTTTTGTAATATTATATTAGTTAAAGGTAGTTCGATAATTTTTTAATATTTCTAAAATATTTAATTATATATATGTTTCAATTTTTTTTCTATTTTCTTTTTTAGTCCGTTTTAGAAAGAATGTCTCTTTCCCTTCTTGGGAACTGTTTAAGACTACAAGATATTTTGGTCTTTTTTGTTGGGACTAAAGATACTACAAGTTATCAAGGATAACAATTCAAATGACTGTAGATATTTGAATTTCTGGATAAGATCTTATAACTGGCATGGATAAGATTTTGTAACTGTTCTCGTATCCTGTATCCATTTATATGAGGGATAAACGAATGAAATAAACAGTTCAGTTTTTAATTTTATTCTCTTGTCAAAATTCTAACATGGTATCAGAGCATTGATCCAAGTTCATTTTTGTTTCTACTAAATCAATGGCTTTTTTCGGAACAAACAATATGACACATACCTCTGGAAAATCACTGGTTGCAATCAATGGTATCCAACTTCCGTTGAAGCTTTCAACTCAAAATTACTCTACATAGCGTGCTCAGATTACTCATCTTCTTCGAGGACACAACCTTATGGGTTATGTCACTGACACTATGTAACATCCCATACATTTCAGCACGTATACGACTAAGATAACATCAATGAAGGTATTTAAACTTGAGAAGTAAGGTGGGTTTTTTAGCTTAAAGTTTAGAGGTGAGAATTAAGTTTAAGTAAAAGGATTAAGATTTGAAAAATGAGATAAAATAAATGAGGTGCTTGCTTGAATAAATTAAGCTAGTAGGTGACAAGTAGGTGCATCACTTACTTAGACTATTTGACCAACATAAGAGAGAAAGTAGTTGCATCACCTACTTAAGGTAAATGGACCTTTTGACCAGCTTAATAGAGAAAGTAGGTTTGACTAGCTTAAAGAACCAAGTAGGTACATCACCTACTTGGACTTTTTGACCAAAAAGAAATATCTGGTCCAAATTAAATAGAGTGAGGCTGTCATGAAGGGTCTTTTATGGACCAAGATAAGTTCATTTCACTATTATTTCATTTGGAAAAAATCAGATTTCTCTCAAACTCCTTTCAACCAAAAATAGCTGCCTAATTTTCTCCTATGGTTCTTGAAGAAACCCTCCTCATTTCTAGCCAAGGTAAGTAAATATAACTATGGTTTTGATTTAACTCTATCATGGGAAGTGATGGAAATCAAGTTCTTTTTGTTTGAAGTGTAGGACAACTCCTTTTTGCCAAGCTTGGCAGTCCACTTCTTTTTAAAATCTCTAAGAAATTTTCAGTAGTATTTGGTTCAACTTGAAGGGACGCTTAGAGTCTTGATGGAGTACAATTTAAGAAAGTAAATTTCAGAAATAAAAGTAAGGTTATTGTCCATTTTCCTCCATCTTTATGTATAGGTATGGATAGATGATTTTTATGTATTATTGTTAAGAACTCACGTGATGGTGATCGGAAGCCGTGAGTTCAATAAATTATATTGTGTTGAAGTATTTTGGGATTGTTTAGGAGCTGTCTATATATGTTGTTGTTGGGAGGTAGTGGGTGAACTTATAGAATGGTTATGTAATGACCATCCAAGTCATTTTCTTGATTTCTGCATGATTACAACATTTTGATCCTTCCCACAGTGGCTACAGGTCAATTATGACTTATCGATACTGTCGGTTTGGTTATCTGACAGTTCGTTTGGATTTTAGGCTCAATTCCCTATTTTGGAGATTTCGCTATTAAGGAATTGATCTCGGACCAAAGCTCCTAGTAAGCAACCTCAGATGGAAATTCTAACAGCGCCATCAGCTCTGAAACGTTGATTTTAGGCCAGGTGGACCCTCGGTTCAGGTCCCGAGGCTTCTGGACTCATTATGGGATATTGGGTAGATTTGATGAAAAATAAAAATATGGGTGTAGGGCCCACATTTAATCAAAACAATCTTAGGTGAAAGTTTCGATGGTGCCATTGAGTTTAGAATATCGAATTTGGTATGGTAGCATAGTTCGTTTGAGCGCACGGGGTTTCAAATAAATCCCAAGCACCCGGTCGGAGTCCATTTGGACTTAGTAAAATATGGTGGCTAAGCTGCTGGTGCAGTCGCTTAGGCGATATCCACTTTAGAGGTTTGGTGTCGCTTAATTGATACTTGACTGCCCAGATGATCATCGCTTTAACAATCCATGCCTGCTTAAGCGGACGTTGCTTTAGCGACCAGGGTGTCGCTTAAGCGAATTCGGCCTCTCCTGACCCATCGCTTTAGTGATCAATCATCGCTTAAGCGACCCAGTAGTCACTTAAGCGGCGACTGCTGGTGGATAAATTCCCTTCTTCACCCAATTTTCCCTCATTTTCTTTAGGGACTTTTCTCCATTTTTGGAGCTTAAAGTGTGGGAGATCATCCATTGGAGCTAAGGTAAGCTAGTTCAACACTCCTTGGTCATTTTCCATTACTTTCCCCTTCAAATTCCAACCATTTTCATTGTAAATTCCTAGAATTTAGGTCTTAAATTCTCCAACTTTGTGGGCTAATTTACGGCCCGATTTGTGATCCATTTGTGCTCAACTTTTGAGCATGCATTCCTTGTCCTTCGAGAGACCTCGTAACGGATTCAATTTTGGAATTCCATTAGCGGGTCCCATGGGCCCATTTTTTACCAGGTTTTGGGCCCGAAGTTTTGTATTACAATATGGGTATTGTTTTACTCGTAATAATATATAGGTTATTATTTTGATAGTTTGATGTTGATTTAGGATTGTGGAGCACAGACGAGCGATTTATGGATGATTAAAGGTTGCGGTTCGGCTTCTAGGTAGGCTTCGGTCTACTTTTCTCTATGAGATTATGTATTGCATAGATTGCATATTAGGTAGGGATTATAGGATCGGGTTATGAATAGTAAATTATGACTTAGTATATTTAGGGAACTTGGGACAAAAATGTGATCTGAATCCTAGACTAGGATACCCATTAGAACCATATTATCCTTGTTTATAGACTTGTTAACCACAGATTGATGTTAATGATCCTCTAGTATAAGACTCACCATATTACTTAGCGAATTATATAGTAGTTCCCCAGATTTTGATGATATTATTATACTAGTTATGTACTGTTGGGCCCGAGGCAGTGGTTACGATACCAGTTGGACTCCAGGTGAGTATTTTACCCTTAAAGATGGCATGATTCTAGTATATCGACGCTTAGATGCTTATGGTTGTATTGTTTGTATACTGGTGATGGCATGCATACTTTAGGGCACATTTATGCTCACTTAGTGGTATAATTCCGACCAAAACCTTGATTTTACTACTGTTTGCAAAATAGAGGTTTATTTGTCACGCCTCGAATTCCAACAGGCGGACTGGCACCCAAAGCCGTTAAGGCCCGAGAGAACCAATCTTCATTCATGTACACCCATATGCATGTCACTAAATGAACAACACTCTATCACATATAGATAGAAGATGCTAACGGCGGAAGTCATGGAAAATGTATGATATATCTATGAAACTTGGCTGTTAGGGCCACCACGTCAAAGGCATACATTCCTTACATTTCCTTCATTTGTCCCACAACATCTACAAAGCCTCTACAGATACATAGACATAACCAACCTAAAGTCGTGACAAGTCCCTGCTTTATACAATATTTATACAATGCCAAAACAAATGTACATAGTGACTCGAAAAGCCCAGAACTGATCTGAAGCTCACCAATAATCCTTAGGTGACCCGCAACCTACTGTAGAGGTCTACTAGCACCTGTGCCTACAACAAGTAAGGTAAGTCCCCCAAGGGACGTCAGTACGAAGAATGTACTGAGTATGTAAGGCTGTAAGAAACTGCATGATACATAAGTACTTCAATGGAATCAAATACAAGTGAGTAATCAATATGGATGAACCACCATTCTGTATATATGTGGAACCATGTACATTATGTTCATTACTTTCTTTGCTTTTACATTCATTCATCGTCATTCATTACTTTGCTTCATCCTTCTTTGCATTAAGAAACTGTAATGCATATGATAAAATAATGACCAGCTGATCAGTGGTAAAAGAGGATGACCCGTGCTAGGTATTTTAACCCCTGGGATGCAGTCCTCATACATACACAAATCGGGATCGACCTATGCTAGGCTTTTCTTTCACCCCTGGGATGCCACCCGTAATTATTGGGATCGACCCATGCTAGGTATTTTAACCCTTGGGATACCACCCATGATATTGGGATTGACCCATGCTAGGTGTTCCTTCCACCCCTGGGATGCCACCCAAGAATAAATAGATTCTCTTTACATCATTTCTTTCTTTGAGATAGTTCTTTTGATGGTCATAACATTATTAGAGCTTTGGAACTTCTGTCAATGATTAAAAGGCATGTGAATAATAACATATGATAACCTAAAATGAGATACTTTGAGACATTTTGAAACGAGAACAAGTTGGTAACCATGAGAACAAAAGATGCTGCCAAAGGATACAGAAAGAGTAACTTTACATACCTTATCTTCCAAATATGAATACACAACCCCATATGTGAATACAACAATACAAATCCTTCCTTACGTGATACTCTACAAAACAAGTACATAACGGGGCTCACGTTAACAACTAACTACTTTCATACATTGACCAAGACATCATAAACCAATAGCATTTCACACCAAGTTTATCCTTTACACTTCCTTATTAACACTACGTCAGAATTACTCCATCAAGTCATCTCAATACCTTTCATAATAACATATTAACAACAATCCATAATTGATATAATCTAACATGCCTCCGAACAACCCCTTAAAGCCATTCAAAAGGTACCATAAGTTGATAATTGCATCCAAAAAGGGTATAGGGGCCTTCGGGGGTCACAGAGAAGCAAAAACAAACAAAATTTTGGACTGGGCTGTGGATCCACCTGCGCCTGCAGGTGGATGATATGCGGCGGTAGGTAACCATCTGGCCCTGTCCAGGGCCATATGCGTTGGCATCTGCGCCCGCAGGTGCCCCGTCCGCGAGGGCGGCTGCCCGTTTCAACCTCCAGGGGTTATTTTAGGGTCCTTTTTTGAAATAAATGGTCCATGGACATAATTAAGCTTCTCTTTTCATATTTTAGGTCAACTTGGATTTCAACGAACAATCATGGTTTCACAACACACATGAACATCACCAAAGCTACATTTTTCCTTTCAATACGTCACCAATCCCATGCACAATTTCGCAACAACAATTCCAAATGTTATACACAAAGAGAAAGCAAGTTAAGGACATAACAACATCTTACATGTTTCTATTTAATCCATCAAGTCCACTTCCTTCAATACCACAAGTCCACTTTCAAGTTTATAAGGCAAAACCCTTTACCGACAAGCAAACATAGACTGTTTCACACATAGTGAACTTATCCACACTTTTTCAACATAACCAACATGATTTATACACCCTATCATGCATATAATATATTAAACCATAAGAGTAAACACTTACCAAAGCTTGCAAAAGAGTGGTCTTGTCCAAAGAGATAGTTGCTTAGGGTTTGTTGGAGAAGAGAAATATTTTAGAAAAATCTAGAAATGGAATGAGTGTTGTAATGAATAAAAGTCTGATTTTTTGTGCCTTTATATAGTCCCTCAATACATCCTTATCGAAACATTAAATGTGATTTATTTGGTCAATGGTAGAATGGATCATTTTCTCCCTTTGGGCCACGTCTTATGACTTAATTTTGGGCCTTTATTGAGCCCATTAGCACATGTTAATTCAGCCCACTAAAATTAATGTGGGTTACACCAACCATCTAATGTTTAAATAATTCCATAAATGTTACGGTAATCAATTAGGTTCGAAAATGTATGGGGTGTTACATCCTTCCCCCCTTAGAAATCTTCGTCCTCGAATGTTAGTGACATTATCCAATTTAAACAAATACAAGTCTAGGATCATACTTCATGTTATCACATATATACATAATTCTCATAGATACTTACTTGTTATTGATCCAATTCCGCGTCGTGCACTTGTTCTTCCGTTTGAAATAGATGAGGGTACTTAGACTTCATCTTGTCCTCGGCTTCCCATGTGATTTCTTCTACTTGCTGATTTCTCCAAAGCACTTTTACGAAAGTTACTTCTTTATTCCATAATCTCTTCACTTGATGATCCAGAATAACAATAGGCATCTCTTCATAGGTGAGATCCTCCGTAACTTGTACATCTTCCATGTGAGCAATACGAGATGGATCTCTTATGTACTTTCGAAGCATCGAAACATGAAATACTGGATGAAATGTGGAGAGTTCTTGGGGTAGTGCTAATTCATATGCAACTTGCCCAAATCTTCGAATAATTTCATATGGCCCTATATAATGTGGACTCAGCTTTCCTTTCTTTCCAAATCTCATTACCCCTTTCATCGGTGACACCTTCAAGAATACCCAATCACCTATGACAAATTCTAGCCCTCTTCTTCTAACACCAACATATGACTTGTGTCGACTTTGGGCCGTTTGTAGCCGCTGTTGAATCACTTTAACTTTCTCCATAGCTTTTTGAACAAGATCTGGCCCAAGTAAAGCAGTTTCACCCGCTTCAAACCATCCAATTGGTGATCTACACTTCCTTCCATATAAACCTTCATAAGGTGCCATTTTGATACTTGAATGATAACTATTATTGTAGGCAAATTCAATAAGAGGTAGATGATCATCCCAACTACCTTTAAAGTCCAACATGCAAGCTCGTAGCATATCTTCAAGTGTTTGGTTAGTACGTTCTGCTTGTCCATCTGTCTGAGGTTGAAAAGTCGTACTCAAACTCACTTGGGTTCCTAAACTCCTCTGAATAGATCTCCAAAAATGTGCAGTAAATTAAGCACCCTTGTCTGATATAATCGAGATTGGAATCCCGTGTAATAATCGCACTATCTCTTTAACATACAACCATGCATAATCTTCAGCTGTATAAGTGGTCTTGACTGGTAAGAAATGAGCTGCCTTGGTAGGCCTGACAACTATTACCCATATGGAATCAAATTTCCGCAGTGTACGAGGCAAACCTGTGATGAAATCCATGCTAATCATGTCCCATTTCCAGACTGGAAGATTGATACATTGCATATAACCTCTAGGTTTCTGATGCTCTACTTTTACTTGTTGATAATTTGGACATTGAGCTACGAATTCTGCAACGTTCTTCTTCATGTTTCCCCACCAATACATTTCTTTCAAATCATGGTACATTTTGGTGTCTCCCGGATGAATAGAATACCATGAATTATGTGCCTCTGTCATAATTCATTTCCTTAGTTCATCTACATCCGGTACACACAATCTTCCTTGGCACTGAAGTACTCCCTCTTGCGTAAGATCAAATGCCTTTGTCAGACCCTGTTGTACATTTTTTTCAGCTGAAATAACATAGGATCCGCATGCTGCTTATCTTTCACTTCAGCTATTAATAAAGATTCTGCCGCATTTTGCACAATAACCCCTTCATCTGAAGATTCAAGAAGACGAACTCCCTAGATGGCTAGTTGATGTAGATCCTTGACTAGGTCTTGCTTTTTCGTCAACTGGCCACTAGTGCCTCCTATTTCCTTGCGGCTTAATGCATCGGCTACCACATTTGCTTTTCTCGGATGATATAGGATATCAATATCATAGTCTTTCAATAGTTCAAGCCCCCTCCGCTGCCTCATATTTAAATTCTTCTTCTTAAAGATATATTGCAAACTCTTATGATCGGTGTAGATGGCAACATGAACTCCATACAAATAATGGCGCCATATCTTTAAGGCAAATATCACAGCTGCTAGCTCAAGGTCATGCGTGGGATAATTCCTCTCATGTGGCCTCAACTGTCTTGAAGCATAAGCTATTACTTTACCATGCTGCATCAATACACATCCCAAGCCGATTCCTGAAGCATCTCAATAGAGTGCATACCCTTATGTACCTTCTGGAAGTACCAACACAGGTGTAGAAGTTAACTTATATTTCAGCTCTTGGAAAGTTTTCTCACATGCATCATTCCACTGAAACTTGATTGCCTTGTGTGTTAGCTTTGTTAAAGGCACTGCAATGGAGGAAAACCCTTCAATAAACCTTCTATAATAACTGGCCAATCCAATAAAACTACGAATCTCGATAGGCATCATAGGTCTTGGCCAATTCTTCACCGCTTCTATCTTTTGCATATCAACTCTTATCCCTTCATCTGACACAATGTGACCCAAGAATGCTACATATTTTAGCCAAAATTCACATTTAGAGAACTTGGCATATAACTTACGATCACGGAGAATCTGTAACACCTGTCGTAAGTGTTTGGCATGGTCTTCTTCTGATCTTGAATAAATCAGAATATCATTTATAAACACGATCACGAACACATCTAAAAATGGCTTGAACACCCTATTCATCAAATCCATAAAAACTGTTGGTTCATTCGTTAGCCCAAATGACATAACTAAAAATTCATAATGACCATACCGTGTTCGGAAAGCTGTCTTCGGTATATCTTTTCCTCTAACCCTTACCTGATGATATCCCAATCTTAGGTCAACTTTGAAAAACATTTGGCACCTTGTAATTGGTCAAACAAATCATCAATTTTGGGGAGGGAATATTTATTCTTGATCGTTACATTGTTCAATTGCCGATAGTCAATACACATTCTCAATGTTCCATCTTTCTTTCGTACAAATAACACTGGCACACCCCAAGGGGACATACTAGGCCTTATGAATCCCTTTTCCAACAAATCTTTTAAATGCTCCTTTAATTCCCATAACTCTGCTGGGGCCATTCTATATGGAGGAATCGAGATAGGCTGAGTTCCTAGCATCACATCAATACCAAACTCTACCCGCTCTGGAGGCAAACCTGGAAGATCTTCAGAAAATACATCAAGGAATTCATTTACCATCGGAACCTATTGAAGAGTCGGTGGCTTCACATTGGTATCATGCACTCTTACTAGATGGAATATGTAACCCTTGGATATCATTTTCCTTGCTTTAAGATAAGAAATAAATTTTCCTCTCGGTGCCCCCATATTATCCTTCCATTCAAGAACATTCTTTGGTGGAAAATGAAAATGTACCTTCTTAGCTCGGCAATCTACAGTGGCATAACAAGAAGCCAACCAATCCATACCCATTATAACATCAAAATCCATCATTTCCATCTCAATAAGGTCAGCCAGCGTATCATGATCACACAGAGTTACTACACAATTACGATATACTCTTTTTGCAATAATAGATTCACCAACTGGTGTAGATACTTCAATTAGCATAACTAATAATTCTGGTGTTCTTTCAAATTTTGCGGCAATCAATGGAGTAACATATGATAGGGTAGAGCTCTGATCAATCGTGTATATACATTATATGAAAAGACAGATAATGTACCTGTACCCACATCAGGAGAAGCCTCTAAATTCTGTCGATCCGCTAGAGCATAAGTACGGTTCTGTACTCCACTAGAACTAGCTGCTCCTCTAGCACCTCTACCACGTCCAGTAGACTACGCTCCTCTACCTAGGGAAGGAACCAATGATGATGATGCAACAGTTGATCCTGTAGGTCGTGCTATACCACCCGTGCCCCTCTGTAGACACTCTCTCATCATGTGCCCCGACATACCGCACCAAAAGTAACCAGTCATTCCCAATCGGCATGTACCTAAATGAAACCTTCTGCAGTGCTAACACGGCTGACGAGAAAATCCTTCTATCTATGAACCTTGAATTCCACTACTCTGCCCAAAATGGATGCCTCTAAACCCCCGAAATTGAGATGAAGTACCTGCTGTAGGGGAAGAAAATGATTGTCTAGGCGGTGTAGGAAAAATCTGAGGCCTAGATTCTCCTTGGGACGCCATGGACTGTCCCATAGGTCTAGCCTTCTTTGACGTCCCTCTTTTAAATTCGTACGCCCTTCTTTTTTGCCTCTGATCCTTCATATTTTGTGCAAAAGCCTGAATTCTGTCTATATCCATATCTCTGTTCAAAGCAACAATGGTGCAGTCCCTCACCAAATATGGCTCCAATCTATCCACCTATCGATGGACTCTGTCGTCCATAGTGGCTACCACATTCGGAGCATACCTAGCCAAAGAGTTAAACTGAAGACTGTACTCACTGAAACTCATATTCCCTTGACGAAGATTTAAAAACTGGTCTGCACGAGCCTTTCAGATCTCATAGGGAAGATAGTGATCAATGAATGTCATATTGAATTCCTCCCAACTAGCTGGAGTCGCATCGATACCCCTAGATCGTTTCCAATCTTCGTGACATAATATAGCCTCGTCTTTTAGTCTATATGCTGTGAGCTCCACCGTTTCTACACCAGTCACATGCATAACATCTAGAGCACTTTGAATTTGGTCTACGAAGTCCTGTGGGTCTGCATTCAGATCTGACCCAGTGAATGTGGAAGGTTCTAATTTCAGAAAATCCTGTGTCCTTCGACTAGCTGCCCTAGCCTCACTGTCATTACTTGTCATTGGGCCAACTTGTCCTTGATTCTGTGCGGCAACTATACGTGTCAAACTTTGCACCGTATTTCTTAGATCCTTCTCAGTAGCATTAACAGGTGGTTCGACAGGTTCTTCTCTCCTTCTCGGCTCTTCTGGAGCTGGAAAAGTAGAAGAAGCCTGCAATGCAAACTCAGTGTCAGCCCCACCTTGACTAGATTGGTCCGGTGGTGATTTACTAGTTCCTTCTCCTGCAAGCATATCTACCTGCTTACTTTTGCCCCTACCTCGTCTTGTAATCGACATTTTACTATAACAAAGAAAACCAATTTCAATGGTCAGATATAATTCCACCAACAACATTGGCTCTATTGGACGATCTAGAAATGAAGAAAAGAAACAACTCCTATATGTCCCGTAGCCTCCTACTTATAAATGGTGCACAACATATCCATAAGCAAGACTCCACTTAGACACGACTTTGTAAACACCCTAGGACGACCTGCTTTGATATCACTTTTGTCACGACTCAAATTCCAACGAGGCGGACTGGCATCCGAAGCCTTTAAGGCCTGAGAGAACCAATCTTCATTCATGTACACCCATATGTATGTCACTAAATGAACAACACTCTATCACATATTGATACAAGATGCTAATGGCGGAAGTCATGGAAAACGTATGATATATATATGAAACTTGGCCGTTAGGGCCACCATGTCAAAGGCATACATTCCTTACATTTCCTTCATTTGTCCCACAACATCTACAAAGCCTCTACAGATACATAGATATAATCAATCGAAAGCCGGGACAAGTCCCCGCTTTATACAATATTTATACAATACTAAAGCAAATGTACATAGTGACTCGAAAATCCCCAAACTGATCTAGAGCTCACCAATAATCCTTAGGTGACCCGCAACCTACTGTGGAGGTCTACTAGCACCTATGCATGCAGCAAGTAAGGTAAGTCCCCCAAGGGACGTCAGTACGAAGAATATACTGAGTATATAAGGCTGTAAGAAACTGTATGATACATAAGTACTTCAATGGAATCAAATACAAATGAGTAATCAATATGGATGAACCACCATTTTGTATATATGTGGAACTATGTACATTATGTTCATTACTTTCTTTGACTTTACATTCATTCATCATCATTCATTAATCGCGGTCTTATACAGGGAACGCCCCCATGCGCTCTCTATGAGGGTCTGCCCGCAGGCCATATGGGTCGTATATCGGCTCGAGTCAGGGGAACTAGTACATGACATTCCAGCTGACTCCAAATAGAAATGATGCCATAAGGGTGGGTACGCCACAATGTTTGGGCTCACTATAATGGTCTGGTCTCAATCCTGTGCACAGAATCACGTCGCGCATGTGTGCCAAGTAAAACCTAATACCCTCCCTCGATAATGGCAAGCTTTTATCTTATAACGCCTTATAGGCCTATACAAGTATATTAGGATAAATACTATTTAGCCATTCAAGTAGCGCTTTTCATATACAACTAACTTCTTTAATAACATCGAGCTATTTAAACGCTAGTTCTTCATATCATTACACAACTATATCGCTATGTGATCCTATATACTAATGCAATTATACTATGGCCATTTATTCTAATATATAACATATGATATGTGTACCAAATGAATTCTAAACATTTCTAATGAATACAAATACAATCATGTATAACCCTATAGATATTTGACTTGACAAGAGTAATATGAATTCTGTGACTCCAATAAATAGACACATGAGGGGTGGAGATAGTAATCTCAAATGGAAAGGCATATGAATACGATGGCCACATTAGGCATATAGTGATGTGTTAGACGTATAGAAAGTGGAAGGTTTGTTCACACATATCAAGTAGACTATATCGACTCTTTTAGGAGAAACAAGTGACTGTGGATCGTACTTTAACGACGAAGAAGGGTTTTAAATTTACGTACCTTGATTCTGGGTTCCACAATATGCAACGGGCTGCCTTTTACCTTACAGTAGGAAATCTCGAGGACTTCATAGGTAAAGTAGATTTGCGGGGTTCCAAAAGACTCCAAAGATTCAATCTACAAAGCCATAATTTGTTCACGTCATATTCGACTATGAAATTAGATAGTCGAATCACTACGACATTTTGTCGAACACCTAGTGGACATAAAGCTCCACAACCTTCAACAATGGAGCTTAAACAACCAACAACCCTTATCCTTAATGAAGAAAATTCTACAATCATATTTTATATATAGAACAACTTACTTCACTGCCAACGAGTTAATAGTCCACCCCAATACATAATCCTATCAATAGCAATACCCTAAAACTTCACTTTTATCACAATTTCATATTTTTCCCCCTTTCAAGAATCCTAATTAACAAGACCCATTTCGGAAACTAGTGCAAAATTCAATTCAAATGATAATTACTACCTTCTCCTATATTCCAAATATGCATTTCATAACAATATTCAAGTGTAGGGTAGAGAAATTACCTAATTAAAATGAATTCCCAATTTCTTGTGATACCATTGAAGGAAGAAAACATACAGTACTACTCATTTTCGGTAGCAAGAGAAACAATCCATGTCAAAGTTCCTTAATAATAGCTAGAAGAGAGTAGAGGAGAGGGAAAATTGTGGAAGAGGAGAGTTGAGGGTCAAGAAGTAGTACTGTGCGTACCAGAGAGAATAAGAGCAAAAGCTCTTGATTTTCTTTTCAGTTTATACCCCTGACCCTTCTCCCGTCTTTCGTATCCCTTTTTCCCCACTTAATTTTAAAAATTAAAATATATATAAAAAATGGGCCCCACTAGTTCACTCTACTTAATATAAAAGCTCCATATAATATACAAGTATTATAATTCTACTTAAAATATATACACCACTGAACTTTTATAGATTAAAAGTTACACTCGTTTAAAGTGACAAAACAAATTCAAAATCTTTTCTGAGGTGTCACAATCTCCCCCACTTAGGATCATTTTCCCTCGAATGATGCTTGTAAATCGTCCAAGACACCCATGAGATCACCTACTCTACCACCATTTCATTTTTCCCATCATAAGGCCTTAAAATTTGGCTAACTTTCTAAATTTTTAAAAATTTCATCAGAGTTTCCTCTGTAAATAGGCCTATCGGGAACCTATCAACTAACCCAAATACCTACAAATACACTTCACAGAGCATCACAACAAATACAATGTTCATCAAGTAATACACGGGGCTCCATTTGGCCTTATAGTCGAATTATAGCTTCAACCAGTACTGTAACTTACCTTATATCATGCATCTTGAAGCTGCATATATATAGGTCTCTAGAATCATAGGTACACTTTATGTACCCCAATCCTAGGGCTAAACTTAACGTTTTGAAGCTGAACAAATAGTTAAAGCTTTCAAAATGCAAAAAAAAAAAAAAGTTTTCTTAAAGGCTCACGGTCTACACAAATTATATGAACTCCATTCAATAGCACAATTCCTAAGTTCTTCAAAACCTGTAGCAAAATAATAGATAAGTGGGAAAAAAAACCCAACAAGATATCGAAAAGCATATAACCATCAAACCACTATTAGTCAGAGAACCCTATTAGGTTCATTTACACAGGCATAGTATTTCAAAGTAAGCTTCTCAAAGCTGTCATGAAAAGTTAAAGAAATAAGTCTCTTAATTGTACAGGAAATCAAGACTACTAGGTGTCTTGTTTGTGTAACTATGACATGTGATTTAGGTTGAGCACAAATTTTTCAAATTAGATAACCAGCTCTGCCCACACTCAAAAGACCAAATGATGAAATTAAATTACAATCCAGATATACCCACAATCAAAGACTGAAAAATAAAATAAAATTTCAAAAACCAATATTAGAGTGTAGGCATGTTACAATACAAAAAGTGTAAGCCTTTAAGAACTAGAATTATCTATCCATACTTAGTAGGCCTACATGGAGGTATACAATATCTAAACATAAATCAAATCATACAAAAAGTATAATATGTAAGTAAATAAGCACGACGGGCATGTAATCATGCAAACATATGAGCCATATAAGAGGGCTTTAGCCCATGAACATGTAAATCTAATAGGGTGTATCGCTTATAAACTAGAGAAGAATATAACATGTAGTCTATAAGAGGGTAAGCTGCGAACATCTATAGTAGATGAACTTGTAAACTATAAAGATAGCATGTGAACAAATGGACAATAAAACAGACAACATGTAAACAGATTAGTTATGGCATAAAATCTATCATATAATCATATAAGCAGGTAGGCTATAAAATTAGGTAATACATGGGATTTTAACTCAAAGAGACAAATAATATATAAATAACCTAATTGTGATATACAAGCACATAGATATAAAGGCACCTAAGAACATGATTTATAAAATTGTGGAAGTACGTAGCGTGTAGGTGAGGAAACTTGGCTACATACATGAATGTGAAATTTGCATTAGCGCTAATATCAAGCATCTTGGTGGATACCATATAGGGATGGAGGAGGCTAAGTGAATAAATACCACCATTTTCTAAATAAATGGTAGAGCGATGAAACCAACTGAAGCAAACAGAGGTTCCAATCAACACAAAATTCATTTTAGAGAAAGATCATACTTTAAAGGTATGTATCACATACATCCATGTTCTTATTTTAGCTCTTAACTTTCAAACTATTGGGATTCTAACATATTTGACAATTGAACAAATACTGCTTTTTTTTTTCCTTCAATTTGCTAATGAATCCAATGGATCCATATTGATGTCCTTGTTTGTGTCTGAGGCGATGAAAGAATCAGTAGATGCAACCTGTCAGCTACATTATAATGGTTTCCAAAGTAAAGGACAAAATCGTACGCCATTTTTAGCTTTTACTCGTTAAATCTCACTCTATAATACTTATTATGAACACTTGTCATGCACATTGTCTACAAATCACTTAAATAGAAATTCGTTCGAATTAGATAAACCTTATAAGCAAGCAAACGTATATTATGTGAGCAAATAAACTTTTGAAATATCTAAATAGGTGATCGTGAGACGTATAATATTAAAACAACTATACCATCAATAAGGTGACGTATAAGCGTATAACTCATAAAGTCTATAATCTATAGATCATAAGTTTTGATGCGTATAACATATAGACCAGTGGACTATGACGTGACATTTTTCATATAACCAAATAGACAAACATCCTACGAGAATACTCAATTCTTAAATCTTAAAATTGTGTAAACATATAGCATGCAATTAACTTGGTTATAGCGTATGAACATATGAACTATAACCTCTAAAAAAATATCCTTAAAACCTATAAACTATTAAACAATTGTTATATGAGCAGTTTAATTTTAACATTCTAATCATATGAACTTTCAAAATGTATGCTATTTAAACAAATAAGCTACTGGGCATATAACGTAAAAATGAGTGACCTATTATGTCAATAACATGAAATTAAATAACCTATGACATATGAAAGAAAATATTCTTTGATGCGTATGTACATAACATATTATCAAACATTTCGCGAAACAAATAACATATTGACAAATAATTTGTAAAACACCTAATCATGTAAGTCGACATATAACATATAAGCACCTTCATTACCAAATAAGTAACGTATAACCAAGAACAAATAGCCTATAAGCAGATTATCTAGGATACAAATAACATGTAAACAAATAATTCGTGAAACATTTACTATGAATGAATATTTTATAAAACATATCGTGTATGAGCACACTTTTTACAAAACATGTAGCATATAAACAAATTTTTTATATAGCATATAGCTTAATGAAACATGATCTAGAGTATGCTTATCATATACAAACAATGATTCATATAACATATAACCTATACACAAATGATCTATGATACATATAACATATGGGTAATTTATCCCTAAAGGGTACATAACCTTATAAACTAATAAACTTATGAAAACAAGTATCATGTTAACAATTAGGCTACAGGACATGTAACACATACAACTCTACAAGCAAGTAACTATAAGATTTACATTTATGGATTCATGACAAATTAACACGGAAGGTATCTAGAAACCACATCTATACCAATACCAATTCTCGTAATACGACATCACTAGCCGTTAAAATCATATAATCATTCCTCTATAACGTCCTCTAATCCTCATAAAAGTCGTACTCTAACTGGGAGCTCTATTTCTTATGTACACATAGTCTAAGTTATTCAGATAACTTTTGCATATACCTTAAATATTACAACTGTCTCCTTATATACAAAATTATTGATATTATATTTTTCGCTAATCTGAACACTCCAATAAATCCTAACTTATGTCTAAACCCTCGATATTTCTTAACCCTAATCTTTGGTCACGTATGAATACCCTTCTTAACTCTAACATAAATCATAATGAGGCATACATATACCAATACCTATATTCCAATAAGTCTATTGAAACACTTATGCTCGAGTCTGCTACTATCCATGGGTTACGCAGGTCACTGCCTAATCAAGGTACTCTAATGCACATAATTTATAGAAATCATCTATGTTATTACTTGAAAATAATTTCTGATAAAATATCTAGGCCTTGTCGGCACACTAAGGATATCTCTGATCAACACTGGTGATGCATATTTACTTAACAATACAAGCCACTATTACATCTTCAAGTTATAAGGAGCCTATTTGACCACCCCTATTTTAAGGGTAATCATAATCTTAAAAATTTTGATCATTCACCAAAGAAGCATCAAACATCCTTTATAGGCTTCAATTGCATAAGCACTGGAAGGATCCTGCAGAAAGGCTTTCGGACTTATCGAGCCTTCTCAGGCTCAAGTACAAGCCTTTATGTGACTAGTGATTATGAGTTGGAAACTTCCTATTGGGTAATACTAGAATTTGGCCTTTTCGCTTGATTTAACGTAACCTTAAATCTATATGACAATTGAGCAGAATATGGATCAGAAATAACTTTTAATGACTTAGCTTTGTCGCATGGTCTAGATCATAATATAAGGTCAAAATTCCTAAATGCCCACGCAGCCCCTCCATTATAAATGTGGTGCACAACACATTCATAAGTGAGGTTCTACTAGACACGGCTTTGTAGACTCCCTAAGACAACTGAACCTAGGCTTGGATACCAAGTTTATCACGCCCCAGATCGGAAGGGGTGGACAAGGGTCCATATGAACACTTACTATGCAAGTGACCTGCATTAAGCAGATGAGCCACCATTCATAAGACAATTACAAGAATGGTATATACGTAGCACTAGCCAAATGGCCGCACTAATACAGTATACGACTGGAGTTATGATTACATACGATAGCTTTACATTATCTACAAAGCCTCTAATAGAATTTGTTACTATACAACATCAAATAATCAGGACAAGACCTAACATACCTAAGCTACAACTATAAATGACTTAAAGATTGTTAGACATCTATTAGACCCAGATGATAGAAGAGCTCACCAACTGTTCTGCTGAATCGAAACGAGCGCCTAACATAGAAGTCTGCTATCTGGTGTACCTGATCCTGTATATACAAAGATGTGGCGCCCCTAAATGAAGGGACGTCAGTACATATACAATATGTACTAGTACGTAAAGCAGACTGAATAATAAGTAGACGTATAAGGACGTTCAATGAATTGAATAACAACATGAGCAACTATGGACAACTGAATACCAGAAACTCCTGTGTGTAACTATAACTTATGAGTGTACAAGTGATTAATACAATATAAATTATAACCTATTCATTTGCCTTATTAACTCGTCATATAACATCTTATGAGTAATTCATCATTATGCAGTGCCTAATAGTTTGTGTAGGTGATGTCCTACCTTTAATTCAAATAATCATATGATGGCCTACCCAAGGCAATTTGTGTCAAGTGGAAGACATATGTTGCTCCAAAATTCATCGCTATGAATTTATACGTGTAACTGTAATCGCGGTCTTATACAAGGTACGCCCCCATAGGCTCACTATGAGGGTCTGCCCGCAGGCTATATGTGTCGTATATTGGCTCGAGTCAGGTGAACCAGTACAAGACATTCCAACTAACTCCAAATACAAATGATGCCACAAGGGCGGGTACGCCACAATGTTTGGGCTCACTATAATGGTCTGGTCTCAATCCTGTGCACAGAATCACGTCGCACATGTGCGCCAAGTAAAACCTAATACCCCCCCTCGATAATGGCAAGCTTTTAGCTTGTAACGCCTTATAGGCCTATACAAGTATATTAGGATAAATACTAGTTAGCCATTCAAGTAGCGCTTTTCATATACAACTAACTTCTTTAATAGCATCGAGCTATTTAAACGCTAGTTCTTCATATCATTACATAACTATATCGCTATGTGATCCTATATACTAGTGCAATTATACTATGGCCATTTATTCTAATATATAACTTATGATATACGTACCAAATGAATTCTAAGAGTTTCTAATGAATACAAATACAATTATGTATAACCCTATAGATACTTGACTTGACAAGAGTAATATGAATTCTGTGACTCCAATAAATAGACACATGAGGGGTGGAGATAGTAATCTCAAATGGAAAGGCATACGAATACGATGGCCACATTAGGCATATAGTGATGTGTTAGACGTACAGAAAGTGGAAGGTTTGTTCACACATATCAAGTAGACTATATCGACTCTTTTAGGAGAAACAAGTGACTGTGGATCGTGCTTTAACGACGAAGAAGGATTTTAGCTTTACGTACCTTGATTCTGGGTTCCACAATATACAACGGGCTGCCCTTTTACCTGATAGTAGGAAATCTCGAGGACTTCATAGGTAAAGTAGACGTGCGGGTTCCAAAAGACTCCAAAGATTCAATCTACATAGCCATAATTTGTTCACGTCATATTCGACTATGAAATTAGATAATTGAATCACTACGACATTTTGTCGAACACCTAGTGAACATAAAGCTCCACAACCTTCAACAATGGAGCTTAAACAACCAACAACCCTTATCCTTAATGAAGAAAATTCTACAATCATATTTTATATATAGAACAACTTACTTCACTGCCAACGAGTTAATAGTCCACCCCAATACATAATCCTATCAATAGCAATACCCCAAAACTTCACTTTTATCACAAGTTCATATTTTTCCCCCTTTCAAGAATCCTAATTTACAAGACCCATTTCGGAAACTAGTGCAAAATTCAATTCAAATGATAATTACTACCTTCTCCTATATTCCAAATATGCATTTCATAACAATATTCAAGTGTAGGGTAGAGAAATTACCTAATTAAAATGAATTCCCAATTTCTTGTGACACTATTGAAGGAAGAAAACATACAGTACTACTCATTTTTGGTAGCAAGAGAAATAATCCATGTCAAAGTTCCTTAATAATAGCTAGAAGAGAGTAGAGGAGAAGGAAAATTGTGGAAGAGGAGAATTGAGGGTCAAGAAGTAGTATTGTGCGTACCAGAGAGAATAAGAGCAAAAGCTCTTGATTTTCTTTTAAGTTTATACCCCTGACCCTTCTCCCGTCATTCTTATCCCTTTTTCCCCACTTAATTTTAAAAAATAAAATATATAAAAAAAATGGGCCCCACTAGTTCACTCTACTTAATATAAAAGCTCCATATAATATACAAGTATTATAATTCTACTTAAAATATATACACCACTGAACTTTTATAGATTAAAAGTTACACTCGTTTAAAGTGACAAAACAAATTCAAAATCTTTTTCTGAGGTGTCACAATCTGGCCTTGTCCAGGGCCACCTGTGTTGGCATCTGCGCCTGCAGGTGCCCTGTCCGCGAGGGCGGGTGCCCGTTTCAGCCTCCAGGGGTCATTTTAGGGTACTTTTTTGCAATAAATGGTCCATGGCCATACTTAAGCTTCTCTTTTCATATTTTAGGTCAACTTGGATGCCAATGAAGAATTATGGTTTCACAACAGACATGAACATCACCAAACCTACATTTTTCCTTTCAATACGTTGCCAATCCCATGCACAATTTTGCAACAACAATTCCTAATGTTATACACAAAGAGAAAGAAAGTTAAGGACATAACCACATCTTACATGTTGCTATTTAATCCATCAAGTCCACTTCCTTCAAGACCACAAGTCCACTTTCAAGTTTATAAGGCGAAACCCTTTACCGATTAAGCAAACATATACTGTTTCACACATAGTGAACTTCTCCAGACTTTGTCAACATAACCAACATGATTTATACACCCTCTTATGCATATAATATATTAAACCATAAGAGTAAACACTTACCAAAGCTTGCAAAAGAGTGATCTTGTCCAAAGAGATAGTTGTTTAGGGTTTGTGGGAGAAGAGAAATATTTTAGAAAAATCTAGAAATGGCATGTGTGTTGTAATGAATAAAAATCTGTTTTTTTGTGCCTTTATATAGTCCCTCAAGTCATCCTTATCCAAACATTAAATGTGTTTTACTTGGTCAATGGTAGAATGGATCATTTTCTCCCTTTGGGTCATGTCTTGTGACTTAATTTTGGGCCTTTATTAAGCCCATTAGCACATGTTAATTCAGCCCACTAAAATTAATGTGGGTTACACCAATCATATCATGTTTAAATAATTCCATAAATGTTACGGTAATCAATTAGGTTCGAAAATGTATGGGGTGTTACATTATTCCCACTTTTCACTTTTAAAACAGATTCTTTTACAACGAGAATCATACCACCTTATTTAATGAATTATGAGCTTTGGAACTAAAAATTTTGTTTTGGAAATTAGACCAAGTTGATTCTGGTCCATTATTAATCCACTCTTTTACCACTACTACTTACTTCGGTCGAGAGAGATTCTGACCCTTTCTACGCTATTATGTCAATTTAGTCCTGAATTTGATCCCGAGCAATGAATTATAGACTTACACTCTTTTAGTCACGGTTCAAGTCCGTGCACTTATTATACTTATATATTTCTCCGGTACTAGACGGAGTAGATTGATTATGATGATTATTGGAAGTCCTAGTTTGAGATCAGGCAGTGTATACGGATATCTCGAGTCCTCTAGGGGCCCCTTCATCCGTGAACCACAGTGCCATAGATGGATGGTCGTCATAGGTCCTGCCTTTGCGATCTACTGAGCTGGAGGATGTATATATACTTGTTACGTTATGGCACTTGGATTGGACATGGTATTTCTGATTTATGTTGCATTCATTCATCCTTATGCATCGCCTATCACTAGTATAATTGTTTGGCGCTTATATCTATCAGTCCTATGGGAGGATGTATAGGTATAAACTATGGTTGCTATTTGCTGAGTGTTTGCTTGAACCTTCCGAGCTTATTGCAGCTCGGTTAGGTTATTGTTTTTCCAGACTAGCCGGTTACTTTATTATTGGTTATCATGGCTAGTTCATGGCAGAATGATTATGGACTAGTACCTGAGATTGTCGGTACATTTCTAGTTCCCTTTTCTTTCTCATGGTAAGATATGTTACTGTTAGATTATCTCATGTTTAGGCATCATTTGGTTAGAGGCCCTGATTATGCTAGTATTAACTTTCTACTTGGTTAAGGTTCCTTGGGGTGCTAGGGTAGCTCTCTTATGTTATCACCTTTGTTTTTAGTCTTATATATATATATATATGGAATTATCGTATATCCCTCTCTTTCCTTATCCATTCATATTGTATATGTATCATTTAGCATTGTATTACTACTATATATCCTTCTTTCACTCTTCATTTGTATACTGGCTAGTGATATACGGTATTGCACTATAGTCCCGGTACACTGTTAGAATATGATATTTTATCCTAGTTTCTCCCTTGGCATTATCATGCTTAGTTCCTTGGATAGTTGCCTATAGGTTATATTCCTGCTTTATATGTTATTTATGCTGCATTATCTTTGGAGCTTAGTTGGCCGATGCCTACTGAGTACAACGTATTTGGTACTCATACTACACTTCTGCAGCTTGCAGTTCATAGCACGAGTTCTCGCCTTGACGTGTACATCATGCGGAGTAGCTTTGGACCGAAGATTTAAGGTGAGCTCCTGACTTTCGGAGTACTCCTATTCTCCCTCATATTGCTAGTTTGATCTCTATTTTGCATTTCATAGACGACTTGTACTTGTATTTATTCTTTATTTCACTTTGTACTTTTGTTGTATTAGAAGCTCTTGTACTGACTTCACCAGGTCTTGGGGTTACTTTATATATATTAGTCTCTTTATCATATTTATTCCGCTGCTTTCTTTAATTTCTCTTGATAGTTTGTTACTAGATGTTTCGAATTATGGGTTGGATTACCTATTGGTGGGTTATAGTAAGTGCCATCATTACTTGAGAAATTGGGTCGTGATAGGTTAAGTGGAGTTATATTAAAGTATAAAAGAAGTGGGTGGTGATACACCAAGTGTTTTAAGGTCTGGATAGTCTTATTGCCCGTCAATTGTTTGGCTACTGTTTCACAAGGATTACATTGTGATTAGTTGCTAATATTAGCTTCATTATGTACTCGTATTGTAGATTAACGCCTTAAAGGAAAAAAGGCTAATTTGTTGTAATATTTGGGTTGTGCAGCAAGGTATGTAAGGCTATTCTATTTTGTATTGTCTTATACTTGTGTACCAACAATGTGAGCTTCCTAAACGAGTTTCATGATAAAAGAAACATTGTGATGGTGTATTCATATTGTAGTTAATGGCCCTTTTCCTTACTGCCCGTGGTCTAAAAAATATGTCAAAGTGTCACATGTTTTTCTTATTTGAGTCAATAAGATCCTAGATTACACATGTTAAGAGTGTTCATATGTTGGACATACAATCTGTCCATATACTGCCAAATTGCTTCAAGTGTCTAATTGATCATATACTTCATTTGACTCATATGCTCACATGTTCCTTTCTTTGGATATCACTCCCATCGTGTTAGGATATAAGGTGACCTTATAGAGTCCTTACTTGTTCAACTATACAACTTATATATCCTTAATTGGAATGTGAATTTGTTCCTAATCAGAATCTGCCCATGTACCTCAGTAGTTCCCATGTTCACGTACCCTTTTAATTATTATTACCTAGTAAGTATTTATTGTACAGTCTGAACCTCTTTATTTGAGGAGTTACATGTCTCCACTTGGTATGCACATATTCCCCCATTTGAACCATCTAAAGTTCTAGACTTGAATCTACCACAATTATTATATGCTCTGTAAGATCACTTGAATCTGCCACAATTGCTGTGTGTTATCTAAGATCACTTGCTCACTAGTTATACATCTTAATGGATCATTTGTTACATGTCCTCGTGTCCTTACTTGTCACTTGTCTTTATGGCTCATTTGTGAATATGTTTTATGCCCAGTGATGAGGTTCATTGTGTCATATAAGTTCCTAAGTATTACAACATCGATGGTACATTATTTCTTATATCATTGTTACTGCCTCAATCATATTGTTCTCATGTCTTCTTATACTGGTCCATAGCTCCAAAGCTCAATAACTTTATGACCACCAAAAGAACAATTTAAAAGATTAAAAAAACAAGGTAATGTGAATCTATGTAATTATGGCTGGTAGCGCAGGGGGCCAAGTGCCTATCATGGGCCAATCCCAAAAGCAAATTTGAATATATATGGGTGGAATCTCAGGGGTAAAAGCCTAGCATGGGCTGATCCCTATTGATATATTTATGGGTGGTAGCTCAGGGGTTATAATACCTAGCATAGGCTGATCCCAATCTATGTATTTATGGGTGGTATCCCAGGGTTTATAATACCTAGCATGGGTCGATCCCGATTTGTATATTTATGAGGACCGTATCCCAGGGTTAAGATGCCTAGCATGGGTCATCCTCTTCTACCACTGATAAGCTGGTTATTTATATCACATGCCTTACAAAGTTAATAACACAAAGAAGAGTAAAGCAAAATAGAGAATGTAATGTACATGATTCTACAAGTATAAGCAAAGGCGGTCTTCAATCATTATCTATATATTTGTTCCTAGTTTTATTTGAGCTCTTGTTTCACATATGGTTACTTTATGCCTTACATATTTAGTATATTCTTTCGTATTGACATCCCTCATGGGGGACACTATGTTTCATTCTGCAGGTATAGGTATTCCAGCTAATAGATCTCCCTAATAGAAGTACAGGATACTCAACGGCTTTTGGTGAGCTCCAGGTTGATTCGGGGATTTGTCGAGTCTTTAGGATGTATTTGATATTGTATTATAGCTAAGGGTATGGCGGGGTCCTATACCAACTTAAGCTAAGTTGTCTATCTTTTAGAGGCTTTGTAGACTATTGTTAAAGTAAAGCACAATTGTGTCTTATTTTCTAGCAATTAAGGCTTCAACGGCCAAGCTATGTATATCCATTATGGGTCTATCTATGTTGGTCTTTTATTAAGGAGTCTTACCTATACTTGTCAAAACCTTATAATTATCACAGTTACATGCATGGTAAGTACAAGGTATAAGTTGGTTCTCTCGAGCTTTTAAGGCATCAGGTGTCTGTCCATCTCAATGGGTTTGAGGCGTGACACACTATTACTCCTCCTCCTACACTTATTGAAAAAGAAGGCAACAGTGTCTCCAACCCAGATTATGAGCTTTGGGAATGTCAAGATCAACTAATCCTTGTTGCTATCATTGCTTAGATTTCTTTCTCAGTTATGAACACTATTGCAGATGCTAAAACCTCAGCAGATGAATGGAATAAACTTCGTATAGCCTTTGCCAATAAATCGACTACATGAATTTTGTCTCTTTGAAAAAAACTCTCACTCACCAAGCGTGATTCTTGCCCAGTTGTTGAATATCTTCAGATTGTTAAATCAATTGTGGAAGAACTTTCCCTGTGTGGAGTCCTGTAACTGATGTTGATCTTGTTGTTCACATCTTAGGTTGAATTGGTTCTGAATTTTATGATATTGTTGCGGTAATCCATGCCTGAGATACCGTCATCTCATTTGATGAACTCCAGGATAAATTGCTTGCCCGTGAATTGTATCTCAAGCAGATTGACCCCAACTTTGATCCAACCCCTGTGACAGCAAATCATGTTCGTAACGAAAATTCTAGCAGGCCATCCTATCACTCGAAGTAAGGTAATTAATATAAACCTTCCACTCATTCTCAGTCTGCTAACAATGGTTTCCAGTTTTCAGAAAATTCTTCAATCTTTGGTAATAATGCATCAAACCATCAGTCTTCTGGATCGTTATCCCAGTGCCGAAATTCCAACTCTCAACCAAAAGTGAATGTCAGTTTTGTGAAAAATATGGTCACCATGTTAAGAAGTGTTTCAGGGTTAGAGACTATTTTCGAGATCTATTTCACAAAATCCACAGGCTCACCACTCCACAACTAACTCCAATTCAGATGCTCGTTCGCTTTTTGATACTGGCACTTCTCATCATATCACCAATGACTTGAAGGATCTCTCTCTCCATGTGCCATATGATGGTAATGATGAGTTGGAACTCATAGATGGTTCAGGTTTGTCGATTTCACATGTTGGTTCTGGCATTGTGTATTTACCATCCAAAAAATGTCGTCTAACTAATATTCTCTATGTCCCATCTGCCCAAACAAATCTTATTTTTGTTTCTCAATTTTGTGATTCAAATGAAGTGTCAATTGAATTCTTTTTTGATTGTTTTCTTATCAAGGATCTATTCACGGGGGATATTTTATCTGAGGACAAATTGACCAATTTATTTACACACTCAACTCTTCAATGAAACCCGCTTGCTTCAATGTTCATCATTCCTCAATTGCTTGGCATCAACGTCTTGGACACCCAAACTCCAAAATGTTTAATTTTATTTTATCTAGATTTAATTTACCTATTTCTTTTGTAAAGGAGATTATCTGTCATCCTTGCAAGTGTAATAAAAGCCAACATTTATTTTGTGGCTCTTTAACTCTTTCAAGCTCTAAATCTCTTAAACTTTTGTATTCTGATTTATGGGGTCCTTGTAATGCCCTCAAAATTCATACATGTATGTTAGGGGAATTCTATGTGTTTAGGGGTCATATAATGAGGTCATTTGACCCTTATAGAGGCAGGAAAACATTTGGGATGAGTTTGGGGTCAAAAAAGGACATCATGGGGGTGAAAAAGAAGGCCGAACGTCGAGCATGGGGGCCTCCGCTTTAGGCCCAGTGTCGCGGAGTATTTTAAAATTCACTATTATTTTGCTTGTGCTTTGGGCAGAACCGCACGCAGGCCTCCTCTGCTCGTTGGGAAGTGCTACACACAACCCCCTCCTGTGCTTTGGGGTGCGCGGAGCGCCCGACACACCTGCACCTATAATTTGTTTATATTTTTCTTTTATCATTTAAGGGTAAAACCATCCTTTCACCCCATACAACTCCCCCAATACATTCTTAAACACCCCAAAACGTCCCATTTCACTCTTAAAAAAATCAAAACACAAACCCTTCCCTCTCCCAAAGCTCAAGAAAACAACGAAAGGGGAAATTTCAATTCCCAAAATCCAAGGCCCCAAGAACCAAGCTTTCTTCAGAATTCTTCTAACTCAAGTATGTGAGGGTTCATCAATGGGTTTGTTTCACCCGTTGAGTCCCTAAGTGAACTTAAATTCCTCAATTTAATCTTATTATTCAAGTTAGGGTTTTCATGAAAATTTGGGGTTTTGATGTTTTTCAAATTTCTTAGCATGAGTGATCTTTGAAATCATGTTTCCCTTGAAGATTCTTTGATATTATGGAGTTATTATTGTAAACCCTAATTATGTTGATAAATTTGTGAAATTAGGGTGTATTCATGGAAATTCATGGTTTATTCACATTGTATACATTGTCATGAGTAGTTGTTTTGGCGGGTTATGAACACCTGATGACCTAAGTTCTCATGCATTGATGATTGCACAACTATTCATTTAGTGTCACATATTTTTAGGATTCTTTCAGATGAAGTGTTTATATTTCAGTCTCAGAATTCAGTATTTATGAGCTTACCAGTTATTCAGTATAAATTCAGTTGGGAGCAACACTTAGCACCGAGAGGACATAGGGATGAAGGCTCTTCCGTCAGTTAGGTTGAGACCTTTAGTAGAAGTCCCTAAGTCCCAAAATTACGTGCCACCATAGGTTTTAAAGGGTTTTCCGTCAGACAGGTTGACTCCTTAGTTCTTTGGACATTGGATTAGTGGATCGACACTAGCCAGTGTTCGTACCCTTGGCACGGTACTGAACACCCATCCAACTAGGGTTACTAGTTGGGCCCTGTTTTGCTCAGATAGGGTATGTCAGTTAAAAGTAGCTCCCACAATTCAATCTCAGTTATTGCATGACCTCGTAGTTAGTTATCTAGCTTAGTATTATTAGTTACATGTTACATTTACTTGGTCATTGCATCAGTGATATTATTCAGTTTTCATACTCAAGTTTATCTTTCCTTGATCGGTATGTTCAGTTTCATATAGCATAAGGCTTACCTCACATGCTCAGTACATTCAAAGTACTAACCGTATACTTCTTTGTGCTATATATATCATAATATAGGTTCAAACGTTCAGCATCCAGACTGCGATTAACCCAGTTTTGCAATATCTCAGCAATAGAGTTGGTGAGTCCTCATCATTGGAGGGCTAGTTTAGTACTTTTAATTCATCCTTTATTTCAATTTCAGACAGTTAGAGTAAGCTGGGGGCTAGTCCCAACAACTCATCTTAGTAGAGGCTTTCAGATAGATAGACTTATGTTTTCAGGTTTTGGTTGTGTTAGATGCTTTCGGTATTAACTTAGAATTGGATTTACAGTTTATTTATTTTTAGATGATTCAGACTTTCAGTTTCTACTTATTATTACTTAGTTGTTATGATATCTTATTGTCATGCCAGGCCGTGGGTTAGCTTGGGGTCACTTGTGGCCTTAAGCACTGTGTTACGACTAGGGGGTAGTCTCGGGTCGTGATATTCCTGCTCCTGTGCAATCAATCAATGGTTTTTGCTATTATATAATTTTTGTGGATCATTTCACCAAGTATATATGGTTCTACCCACTGAAGGTAAAATTTTAGGTTTACACTATTTTTTTGACATTTCAAAAATTTGTTGAGAACACCTTTAATGTTAAAATTTAGTCCATCTACATTGACGAGGGAGTCGAATACATTGCTCTTAAAAAGTACTTTCAATATTGTGGCATTAATCATCTTTAAAAACCTCCACATACTCCCCAACATAATAGGACTGCCGTCTCTATAGTCACCTAGTAAAAACGGGTCTCACCTTATTACATACCACTTCACTTCCTAAATCTTTTTGGTCATTTGCATTTCATACATCAGATTATTTAATTAACCGATTACCCACACCTCTTCTTAAATTTTCCTCACCTTACCAAAAGTTATTTGATAAATCTCCTGATTATAACTCCTTGAAAGTATTTGGCTATCTCTGTTACCCCTGTTTCAGACTATTTGCCAAATCAAAATTTGATCTAAAATCAGTCCATTGCATATTTCTTGGATATTCACTCACCTAAAGTGCGTATATTTGCTATGATTTCAAATCTGATCAATTCCTTTGCCATGTCATACTTAATAAAAATAGTTTTCCTTTCAATCTCAAAATCGTCCAGAGTCCTTATCCTCTTCTACTTGGTTTGATATTCCTTCAACTAATTCTCAACATATCATAATTCATTTTAATTCTACTTGTAACACCCCGTACAATCCCAACTCTAATTTAATTGATTGGTGACCTAGGATATAATTATAAACCTTAGCTACGCAAGCACTAAGTACGCGTGTTGCATTGGTTTTGGATAGAACAATTGATATCGTACTAGTCAATGTGACTAGACTCTTGAAGGAGGAGTTTGGAACTGTCTGGAACATTTGTGGGGTTAAAAACGAGGCTTGAAAGACCTCCAAACAAAGGATATTAAAGGTAAGAAGTAAGTTAAAGAATAGAACTTGAAGTATATAGCCGAATCCACAAAGAAAAGTCGAAGAAATGAAAAATTAAAAAAAAAAAAAATTGGCAGTGGGGCGCGCCCAGGGGCGTGCCAGGCCGCTCTGGGCTGAAATTTTCAGCCCAGAGGCAGCACTGGGGCGCGCCAAGCGGCGTGCCGGGGTGGTTTTCGCCAAAATTTTTCTTCGACTATTATGATGCGTATAAGACCTAGAAGTCATGGTATCATTACCCCATCATAGTATGAATATTCTTAAGCGCGTTTAGCATCTGAATTATGGCTAATGCTGCGTCACAAGTATTTTAACAAAATTATGTTCAAAGAAGCCATAAGCGAATAGAATTTCTATTTTTGTGATTAAGGCTACGAGCGGTAATCTCATAAGTGAATATTGTAGTGACCATTATGGAAATAATTAAACATGAGATATATGATGGATTACACATTGGTTTTAATGGGCTAAGATAATATGTGCTAATGGGCCAATTTGAGGCCCAAAATGTAGCCAAAAGGCATGGCCTAATGGGTCAAAAGACCCATTCTTCCATTGACTAAGTGCACACACAAGTAATATTGGATAAGAATGGACACAAGGCCTATATAAAGGGGGAAAATTTCATTAGACACACACATAACATTCTCTCATTTTCTAGAATATTCAAGAGAACTCTTTGCGGCTCTTCAAACCCTAAGGCACTCTTTGGACAAGATCATCTTCTTCCAAGCTTGGGTAAGTGATTATTCTTGTACTTTAACATATTATGAGCATGAGAGATTATGTAGATCATGTTGGTTATGCTTAGAAGTGTTGGACATGGCACTTTTGGTTTTTGTTAAAAAGATGTGTTATTCATGAGATTGTAACTTGAAATATGACTTGTGGTTTTGATGAAAGAACATGGTATGGATGAAATATCAACATGTATGGTGTGATTATGTTATTAAACTTGTTATTTTCTATAAGTGTAAATTATGGGATTTTGGCCGAAATGTGATATGAGGTGTATTAAGGTGACTTGGTGGATTAATTGTGATATGGTGTTCATGAGAAAGTGTAAAGGAGAAACTTTGTGGTGAAACGCTATTGGTATGTGATGTTGTGGTCAATGTATAGAATGTTATGGTATTGTTGGCATGAAAAGGCCATGAATGGTATTTTAAAGAGTGAAATAATGTTATAGGGGACTCATGTAACTCATGGTCGTCTTATACACTTGGAATGTAGCTTGTGGTCAATGTAAGGCATGAATGGGGTATTGTTGGTATGACAATACCGTAAATGGTATTGTAGAGAAGGAAATGACATTTTAAATATAAACATGTAACTCATTGTTGTCATATGCATTTGTAAGGTAGTTGGTGGTTAATGTTGGTTCCGTTATGTACTTGTGATGTAGAGTGAAACGTAAGGAAGGAGAGAAATTGTTGTGCTCACATATTGGATTGTGTATTTACATTGGGAAGATAAGGTATGTAAGGTTACTCTTTCCGCATTCTTCTACAACATGTTGTTCACATTGACATTGAGCTTGTTCGATTCCGAGAGGTTTTGACGTATATCAATTCAGGTTGACATATATTGTTATTCATATGTGTCCTACTCTTAGATGGATTATGATTCCTTTATCTCTTATTGATTGATTGAAGTTCCAAAGACTGTTATAACGTTGTAATTCTAAAAGAACTATCTCAAAGAGGGTAAGATGTAAAGAGAATCTATTTATTCTTAAAAAGCATTCTCCAATAATGTCATGTTCCAAAGTCCAATATTATTATGAATATCTTGGTACCAATCTCATAAGAGTAGTGAAGGAGGTAAAGTGCGAGCTAATATATCTATTCCTCACAAGTGAGCGTATCACTCTCTTGAAAGTAAGGAAGTGAAGTAAGGCATAGATGTGTGTTTTCAATATTATCACGATCCTTAATGTATCAACCTCACACAAGTTAAAGTATCAATCTCTCATAAGTGTGAATGTATTAATCTCTCATGAGTAAGAGTATCAATCTCATAAAGTAGAGGAGTGAAGTATTATATATATAAGTGTGTACCTAAATTAATGTCATGATCATTAATGTATCACTCTCCTAACTATGTAAAGGAAATAATATTGTAAATAAGTAATGCACATATGGTTACTTTTATGTTTCATTGAGTAGGGATGACAATCTAAAGGGTATAAGTTCGAGATGGTATAATCCCAATATTATGCTATGGTATTATATTATTATCCACCTATAAGGTGATGAGCGGTATTATATTATTATCCACCTACAAGGTGATGAGCGGTATTATATTATTATCCACCTATAAGGTGATGAGCGGTGTTATATTATTATCCACCTATAAGGTGATGAGCGGTACTATATTATAACCCACCTAGAAGGTGATGATCGGTATTGTATTAAGACCCACATAACGAAGATAGTTGTAAAAGAAATTAGAGTATATCCCTTGCATGAACTTAAAACTGAAGGTTAGTATGAGACTGATGATGATAAGGATGGATGATCAAGTAATGAAAATAATAGAAGTAATAAACATGGTTCCACATATTCAGAACGAAGATCTATCCATATCGATTATTCTTTCACGCTTACTTTCTTGGAAGTACTTATGCATTATAAAATTTCATATGGCCTTACATACTCAGTACTTTCTTCGTACTGACCCCTCTTGGGGGACTTACCTTACTTGCTGCAGGCACAGGTGCTAGTAGACCTCCTCAGTAGGCTACGAGATATCCGCAGATTGTTGGTGAGCTCCAGTTGGTTCGGGGCTTTTTTGAGTCATTGTGCATATTGGTCTGATATTGTATATGAGTATAGAGCGGGGTGTTGTCCCGACTCTCGGTTGTCATAGTTATGTATCTATAGAGGCTTTGTAGACTTATGTAGGAAGCTGAATGTAAGATATGTACGTTCATTTTGACGTGATGGCCCTAATAGCCAAGTTTTATATATTGCATATGTTGCCATGATTTTTGCCATTGATATTTAATTACATGGAACAAAATAGCATTCATACGTAAATATGCATATAAGAGTACATGAGCGAAGATTGGTTCTCTCGGGCCTTATCGGCTTCGGATGCCAGTCCGACTCAATGGGATTTGGGGCGTGACACTACTCTTGTCCTACAAACTTCTCCTAATCTACTCCCATCAATTTCTAATTTATCTCCCTCATCAATATCTTCACAAGAAGGGTTGACTTCTCAAATTACAGTTTCTCCTAACTCTCAACCTTCAACGTCATCTTTCTCAACACATAATCAACATTCCATGGTTACCATGCCTAAAAATAATGTATTCAAACCCAAAATCATTCACCAAGTCACTAAACATCTATTGCCTGAAATACTAGAACCAACAAATGTTACTCAAGCTCTCTCATTCTCAGTGGCGGTTTGTGATGTCAGAGCAGTTTACTGCTTTACTAAAGAATAGTACTTGAGACCTTGTTCTCATGAATCTCACCAAAATTTGGTTAGCTGTAAGTGGATTTTTAGGCTTAAGAAAAATACAGATGACTCTATTTAGCGGTAGAAGGCCCGTTTAGTTGTAAAAGGGTTCAATCAGAGTTCGAGAATTGATTTTAGTTACACCTTCAGTCCTGTGGTAAACCAATTACAATTTGAATTATCCTCATATTGGTTGTCACTAATTCATGGTTAGTGCTTCAGCTTGATGTTAACAATGCCTTCCTACATGGTCCTCTACAGGAAGACGTTTGTATGAAACCACCTCTTAGTTTTATGGATCCTACTGTAACACCCCGTACCTTACCGACCCTACTTTCCAACCTTGAACCATGTTTACCCTAGGTTCGAGAGCACTAAGTACGTATTTTGTATTGTTATTGATTGGACATTTGATATTGTGCTAGTAAATGTGAGTAGACCTTTGTAGGAGGTGTCTGTGACTTTGTGGAGTATTTGTGGGGTGAAAAGTGAGGTTTAACGGACATCCAAGCAAAGGATCTTAAATATAAGAGGCAAGCAAAAGATTTGAACTTGAAAGATCCAACTAAATCCGTAAACAAAAGTTGAAATCTGAAATTTTGAGTGGGACACTCCAGGTGGCATGCCAGGCCGCTTTGGCCTGATTTTTTTGTGGCACAGGCAGCAAGGGGGCGCACCAGGCAGCGTTCCAAGCCGCCCCTGAACACCATTTCCAGAGCTGAAATTTTTCTAAGTCCTTAGGGCGCCCGGGAGCATGCTGGGGTGTTTTTTGCCAAATTTCTTCGATGATTATTAGTCTATAAAGAGGACTCTTGGGTTATGGTATCATTATTCCATCGTAGTAGGAATACTCTTGAGCGAGTTTGGCATCCGAGTTGGGGTTACTTCTTCGTCACAAGTATTTGAGCAAATTATGTTCAATTAAGCCATGAGTGACTAGAATTTCTTATTTTGAGATTGAGGCTACGAACATGAATTTCGTGAGTGAATATTGTCGTGAAATTTATGGAATTATTTAAACATGAGATATATGGTAGATCATACATTGAATTTGGTGGGCTAAGCTAACATGTGTAATTGGGCTCAATTTAAGGCCCAAAATGAAGCCAAAATGCATGGCCCAAAGGGCAAATGACCCATTCTTCCACTTTGACCAAGTAAACATGGAATTTAATGCCCAAGGATTGGCGAAGGATGACTTGAGGGCTATATAAAGGCCAAAAATCAGATTTTTATTCCAAAAACCACACATGCCTTTCTAGACATTTTCTAAAAGATATTTTTCATATCTTTCAAACCCTAAACCATTTTCTTTGGACACTTTGGACAAGATCATCACTTTTCAAGCTTTGGTAAGTGCCTACTCTTATGGATTAATTTATTCTATGCTTAAGATGGTGTGTATATCATGATGGTTATGTTGGCAAGGTGTTAAGTAGTGCACTTTTGCTTTTTGCTAAAAGATGTATCATCCTTGTGATTTAAACTTGAAAGGAGACTTGAGGTTTTGATGAAAGTAAATGGCGTGAATGAAATATCAACATGTATGGTGTGGTTGTGTTCATTAATTTCTTATTTTTCTAAGAGTATAAATTGTGGGATTGTTGTCGATATGTCGTTATGAAGTGTATTGAGGTGACTTGATGGAGTAATTGTGACATTGTGTTAATGAGGAAGCGTAAAGGATGAACTTGGTGTGAAATGCTATCGGTTTGTGATATTTTGGTCAATGTATGGCATGTTGGGGTATTGTTGGTATGACAATGCCGTGAATGGTATTGTAAAGGGGGAAATGACATTTTAAGGCAAACATGTAACTCATTGTCGTTTTATGCACTCATAAGGTAGTTGATTGTTAACGTGAGCTCCGTTATGTACTTGTGTTGTAGAGTGAAACGTAAGGAAGGAGCTGGACTGTTGTATTCACGTATAGGATTGTGTATTCATAGTGAGAAGACAAGGTATGTGAGGTTACTCTTACCATGTCCTTCTGCAACACATATTGTTCACATTGCCATTGTACTTGTTTCAATTCCGAAATGTTCTAAGGTATCTCATTTCAGGTTGTCATCTATTGTTAAGTCACATGTTCCTCATTCATTAGTCATTTGTTGTTCGTGTGTTGCATAATTGTGGACATGGTTCCAAAGTTCCAATAATGTTATGTCCCAAAGTTCCAATAATGTTATGACTATCATTGTGTCAATCGCTCAAAAGTAAAGAAATGAAGTAATGCATAGTTGTTGGTTACAAGAGTACGGGTGGTAGCTCTAGAGGCATAAGCCTAGCTCGAGCCGATCCCGAGATTATTGGATCAGGGGGTAGCCCTAGAAGCATAAGCCTAGCTCGGGCCAAACCTGACAGGGGGTAGCTCTAGAGGTAAGAACCTAACTCGAGCCGAACCTGATATATTGGTTTATGGGTGACAGCTCTAGAGGTAATAACCTAGCTCGAGCCGATCCCAGCATAACGTTATGTTATGTTAAGACCCACTGATCAGTTGGGGCCCGGGTACGATATGATATAAGTGATGATGAATAAACAATAGAAGCGAAGAAAATAATGAATGTAAGGTACATGGTTCCATATATGCAGAACGATGGTTTATCCACATTGACTATTCTCTTAAATTGGATTCCATTGAAGTTCTTATGTATTGATGCAGTTTCTTTTAGCCTTACATACTCAGTACATTCTTCGTACTGACGTCCCTTGGGGGACTTACCTTACTTGCTACAGGCACAGGTGCTCATAGACCCCTACAGTAGATTGTGGATCATTTGCCTATCATTGGTGAGCTCCAGTTGGTTCGGGGCTTTTCGAGTCACATATGTATATTTGTTTTGGTATTGTAAGGTTGTATAAAGCGGGGACTTATCCCGACTGTAGGTTGGTTATGTACATGTATCTGTAGAGGCTTTGTAGACGTATGTGGGAATATGAATGTAAGCGATGTATGTCCATTGTGACTTGGTGGCCCTAACGGCCAAGTTTCTTATATGTATATATCACATGTTTCCATGACTTCCGCTATTGGCATCTTATATCTCTATACGTGATGGTGATGTTTCTTGAATGACATGCATATGAATGGACATGGATGAAGATTGGTTCTCTCAGGCCTTATCGGCTTCGGGTGCCAGTCCGCCTCGTTAGAATTCGAGGCGTGACACCTACCAAACCTACTCATGTTTGCAAGTTAGTAAAGGCTATCTATGGCCTTAGACAGACACTCCGGGCCTGGTACCAAGCATTAAGATCATTCACTCTGAAATATGGCTTTCAAGCATCTCATAGTGATCACTCCCTTTTTATTTTTAGGCAAGGTTCTATGCGTTTCTACTTTCTGGCATATGTTGATGATTTAATTGTGACAAGCAACAATTCAGGTTTTATTTCTCAATTCATCCACACTTTGGGAACTCAATTTTCCTAAAAGATCCAACAAATCTATCTTTTTTCCTTGGAATTGATGTGCGGAACTTAAGGACTTTTTCTCTCTCAACACTATTATGTTCACAAACTTCTTCAACTTGATCACATGGATGGTGCTAAGGAGTTCACCACACCTATGTCAATGGGCTCTCCTTTAATCAAGTCTTCTCCTAATGCAAAGGTCACTGATCCTACTGAGTATCGTCAGTTGGTTGGCGGGCTATAGTATTTAAGTCTAACTAGACCTGATGTGGCCTTCCCTCTTAATAAACTTTCTCAGTTTATGCATTGTCCGGGAAACTCTCACTGGCAAGCTCTCAAACATTTATTGCGATACCTTAAGTCCACAATCCATTTCGGTATCAACATTACTCCTCAGTCTCAGCCAGTTTTTCATACTTACTCTGATGCAGATTGGGTAGGTGATCTGTCAGATAGAACTTCTACTTGTGGGTATTTATTATACTTCAGAAAAATTCCAATCATTTGGAGCTCGAAGAAACAAAGAACAGTGGCATGTTCAAGTACTGAAGCTGCATATAGAGCGGTTGCTTCAATTGTTGCGGAAGTTCAATTGGTTATATCTCTTCTGGTGAACTTGGACATCCAGTTCCCCTACCAACAATATATTGTGATAATATATCCACCATGTATACATGTCAAAATCTAGTACTTCACTCCAAAATGAAACATCTGGAAATTAATGTTCAATTTGTACGTGACTTAGTTCAACGTTGGGATCTTCATGTGTCGTATGTTTCATCCAAATACCAGCTTGCTGATTTTCTTACAAATCCCTTATCCAAACAACTGTTCATCTTGAATTGGTCCAAGATTGGAATCGAAGATGGATCCTCAATCTTGCGGGGGAGTGTTAAGACTACAGATACTACAAGTTATCAAGGATAACAATTCAAATAACTGTAGATAGTTGAATTTCTGGATAAGATCTTGTAACTGTCATGGATAAGATTTTATAACTGTTCTCATATCCTGTATCTATTTATATGAGGGATAAACAAATGAAATAAAAAGTTTAGTTCTGGATTTTATTCTCTTGTCGAAATTCTAACACTTTCTACATATCTTTAGTTTAAGACCACAAAATTCAAAAATCTTGATTACTTTTTAAAATTTCGTGCTAAGTCAAAATCAGACAAATAAATTGAAATAGAGGAGGTAAAAGTTTTTTATAAATTTAAAAAATAGCAATTTTCTTAGAGTATAATTTAGAATTTTTTTTCAAATAAATGCATGCACTAAAACTCTCTCCTTTTTATTTTACCGAAAGCTTTTAAATTCAAGTATTTAACGATCTGAATTGATTTTTGCCTTATGTTGAATTACTTCATTATTTTTTTCTCAATTAAACTTATATTGGCTAATGCATTTTAAAAAACAAAGTACACTATTTAAATAATATAAAAAATATTTGATCCTATAAATTATTGTATGATCACATCAATAAAATTAATTTATAAATAAACATAGTATTTAAATTAAATAATTAAAAATCTAATTCCACAAAATACTTTTGTAGATATTCCTTTAATGGGTGAAATCTTACGATTATTAAAGCTTCAATTAGGGGTAAAATGGACAAAAGATGTTTCTAGTGAGGACCAAAAAAAAATTAGGTGTTCTCTTTTATTATTATTTCCACATAAAAGAAGACAATAAATTTTTGAATTAATTTAATTTGGTCAGATAAATAAGCCCATATAATGATTTAAATTTACCAAAATAGATGAGAAATTCACAAACTAATTAAAGCTTCTTTTAGGGGTAAAATGGACAAAAAATATTCATGTGAGGACTACCAAAATTGGAGATCCTCCCTTATGTATAGTTATAACTAGTTCCTTGTGGCCCGTGCTAAACCCGAGCCCAAATTCAAGATATAAAAATAGTATGCAATTTTATCAAATAAGTATAATTTGTTTCACATTTTTCAACTGTATAATTAATTTAATTTTATTGAATCCTATCTTGTCTATAAGTTATTTATTAACGTTTTGTATTTGACCCGTGCTAAGCTCAAATTCAAAACTAACATAAGTGGTAAGCTCGAATTCAAAACTAACATAAAAAGTTAATTTATAATAACTTTTTTTTGTAACATTAAGTTATTAAAAGAGTAGTTCGACATTTCATGTAAATTCCTACAAATTAAATAAGTGTATAAAAGTATTTCAAAGTTAAAGAAGAATATTTTTGTATTTCAATCAAATGCATAATATAAAGCTTTTTTTTAAATTTCATCGAATGTTTTTGAGAATATAGCATCCACTAATTCAATCGAGCTTATTCGTATGTTAGATAAATTTCACTCATTTCTTTTTGAATTAAATCAGTGTTGGCTAACCGACTATTGCAAATGATATTTGAGTTTTCAAAGACTATTGACATGATTTTCAACTTCAAGCAAAACACTTAGAAATTATGATTTATTAGTAGTGGACAAGTGATGCTATAATGTGCGATGAAACTGTGTGTAATGACCCTCAAGGTTATTTTCTGTATTTCTACACTATTTCAGTGTTTAGAGCTTTCCTATAGCTGCTCCAAGTCATTTATGACTTGTTGAAGCTGACAGTTTGATTACCGAGCAATTCGTTTGGTTTTTAGAGCCAATTCCTTATTTTGAAGTCTTCGCTGTTAAAAATTGGGTATCAGGCCAAAACTTTAAGTAAACATCCTTGTATTCCAATTCTAACAATTTCGTTAGCTCCGTAACATTGATTTTAGGCTGGGGGACCCTTTGATACAACAAAGAAGATGCAGAAGACTTTAAAGAAACAAGAAAACAAAGAAACAAGATAAACAAATATAAAAGGGATAGAAAGGTAGAACAAAAGTGGAATCAAAGGAAACCAATTCTATAAAAAGAAAAGACCTCCTTCAAATATCCAAATAAGCACCTAAACCTATGAGAAGGACCTCAAGTGAATTAGATTCCCAAGCAACCCTCCTTTCTAAACTTGAAACAATCAAAAGCTTCAACAAGCTCTCAAACTCTCAAAAGAGTATTTAATATTCAATATTCATCAAGATAATCTAACCCTAAAATGAGTTATCCCCCCTTATTTATAGCCTACACTAATAATTAAAAAAATACCCTTAATAAAATAAGGGTAATCTTTATCATGAGGCTTGAATATCAAGAATAGCCACTTTACGTCTATAGCCTCTTTCTCCCCTTTTCGGCTTTCTTTCTTGTACTTTCACTTTAGCATATTCTTGAGCTTCAACTCTTCATTCCATGATATTGATGAGGTTCAACTTGCACCATTCTCCCTTTCTTGAAAAGGATTCATCCTCGAATCCAAACCTAGCAAAACCATAAGGAAGACAAACAAGAACAAGGTCCTCATAGCATGAGGATTAGCACAAGGATTAATTAATTCACGAACATGCCAAGGATGCACAAACTTGTTATATAACCAAACATCAACTAGTCTCATGAAGAATAAATCTTCACATGTAGCACAAAGTACTTGACTAGTCCAAGGATCAATAAATAAGGATATCATCAAGGAACCAATAGGTTTGAAACACCAACTAGGTACGCACACATTGGTTCGATACACAAAGCACAAACGATCTTCTATTTCAAGACAAAACCATTTTTGAGATGGATCCATGGCCAACTCCCACATATGCAAAGTGTCACCGGGGTCAAAAGGAAAGATTACCCATGCATCTTAATCAAGAAAACAACCATTTGCCCCAAATAAACTGCTACCAACATACAACATACCCTCCCCACAAGAATGGGCATCATCATATGCAAATAGATAGTAAAGAAAGGTATCATGCAAAATAACTTCATCTAAGGTGTCCTCACATGTAAGATCACTAGAAGACTCAAGAATATCAAGTATACTATCAAGAATTGGAACACTCAAAGAAAAAGTAACAATTGATGAACACACATCACCTTCCTTCTTAACATCCCATAGTGGGTTATCATACAAAGTATAGCTCTCATGAAGAGCTACATTACAATCACTATTCACACTACTAGGCACCAAACTAGGAGGGATCTCATCATCATCAAATAAGACATTATACTTAAAGTGAGAAGAATCAATGAAATATGGAGTATTAAAGCATGTAATCTCATTCTCAAAAAGACAAATGTCATCTTTTAAGGCGGTTTCAAGCACATGAGTTCTATGAGCAAAACAAGCAATAGGATCTTCTATAAGAGATATGCTCAAAGAATCACTTCTTTTCAAATGACCAACTTTATCAATTACATCACTAATTTGAGGCTCAATAATCAAATCACAATATCCCTCAATTAGTGAAGTAGAATCACAAACAAGTTGATCAACATAAATTTCACATGATAATATTCCATCAAGCAAATCACAAGTACCAACACTAGGCGGACACAAATTGATCTTGCAAGAAAAATCAATTCAGTCATCAATAGGATCAACTAGTGTATGAACACTCTCAACAAATACATTATCATTATGTTGCAAGGAATCATTAAGCTCACACGAAGACAAGCAATCACTCGCACTTTGTTCATTGGTAAATTTTAAAGTGTCAAATTTAGCTATTTTACCTTGAAGCTCACAAGAAAGATCCTCTTTGCCTTGTATTCGTCCATTTGCCATGTTTGTACCTATACAAGAGTCCTTACAAAGAGAAGGAATGCCTAAAGTTCCTTGATGAGTATTAGGAAAAGTAGGTGGAAAGTGAAGTTGCAATCGATTTATTCTAGTACTCAATCAATCCAATCGTCCTTCCATTCGGGTAGAGAGAGTAGTGAACAAGTTTAACAATTCACCCAAAGTGGATTCCCCGGTGGGAACTTGGCTTTCCTTTTCATGACCCACCATTGGTACCTATTGAAGTCACTCTACCAAATCAAGCAAACAAATTAGGTTAGTTTAAAAAAAAAAAACTCACAATCACCCAGGAAATCACACCTTTGTTTGCCTCACAAATTGCTTCGGCCAATGATTGTATCTTGTTTAGTCCGATGAGTTGCAAGGTTCCAATCTCTGCTTAAGGTCAAGAATGGATTCTTTTTGACTCGAGAAAGAAATTTCAAAAGCTAAGGACGAGAACCAATAAGTTTTCAAGGGAAAATAAAGAAGAAAAGCTAAAATAAAGTAGCACGAAAAAAATCGGAGTCAAGAACAAAGTAACAAAAGTAGAAGAAATTACTTATTGTTACTTAGTATGAAGGATCAAAGAAGAGGATTTGATGTTTAAAACTAGTTAAAAAGTGATTAAATATGTTAATTACTTGTTAAATAGTTGAGGGATCGAAAGAGAAAGAGAACAAAAAAAGAATTACGAAATTTGGACACTTAGAAAATTTTTGACGCCTTAAAGAAGTTCATCATTTTAAAGGATTTGATTTGATGATTAAAACTAGTTAACAAGTGATTAAATATGTTAATTACTTGTTAAATAGTTGAGAAATCAAAAGAGAAAAAGAACAAAAAAAAAATCACGAAATTCAGACACTTAGAAAATTTTTTAGGTAAAAAAAACTTTAGGACCCAAAAAAAACTAAGTGTTGAAAACCTGATTTTTGCTCACTCTCTGAAACTGCTGTGCACGCGCCACATGGCGAGTGGGACTGCTATTAGTGTGCTGATTGGGCAGTTGACTGCTGATTGGCCATTGACTGCAGACGTGGCAGTTGACTGATGACGTGGCAATTTTGATTTTTAAAATTTTTTTTTCAATTTTTTTTTCGATTAATTGCCACTTGGACCCACAAACATCTTTGATCAACTTTGACTTGAAAATTTTGGATCACAGTATACTCTTTCTATCTTCTTCTTTAAGAACAAGATGAAGATGCTCAAGAACACAAGAAAAAACTCAATCTTCAAATACTCCTAACTTCTTCATTTTTGGTCCAAATTCAATTAAATTTTCGCCCACGTGCTCCTTTTAACGCCACTAACAATCCCCAATAATTTTTAGCTCTCAACTTCAAACCAAAAATAAACCCACTTTTCAAGTTTCAAAAACTTAAAAGCTTAAAAATTCTTTAATGGTAACTTCAGTTCTACAACTTCGATTTGAATGAAATTTGAAATCTAGACTCAAAAAACACTAGGGAATCAAGATCTAGTGTCAAAAATAACAAATCAAAACAAAAAAAATTCCAGTTTTTTTTTTTTTTTTTTGATTTTTGGATAATTTTTTTTTTTTTTTGAATAGATCAATATCCCAAGATTAAGATTTCTGAAAACAAATCTTAACCTAGTATCTGATACCAAATGATACAAGAAAGAAGATGCGGAAGACTTTAAAGAAACAAGGAAACAAAGAAACAAGACAAACAAAGATAAAAGGGATAGAAAGGTAGACACAAAAATTGAATCAAAGGCAACCAATTCTATAAAAAGAAAAGACCTCCTTCAAATATCCAAATAATCACCTAAACCTATGAGAAATAGCTCAAGGGAATTAGATTCCCAAGCAACCCTCCTTTCTAAATTTGAAACAATCAAAAGCTTCAACAAGCTCTCAAACTCTCAAAAAAGTATTTAATATTCAATATTCATCAAGATAATCTAACCCTAAAATGAGTTATTCCCCCTTATTTATAGCCTACACTAATAATTAAAAAAATATCCTTAATGAAATAGGGTTAATCTTTAGCATGAGGCTTGAATATCAAGAATAGCCACTTTACGTCTATAGCCTCTTTCTCCCCTTTTCGCCTTTCTTTCTTGTACTTACACTTTAGCATATTCTCGAGCTTCAACTCTTCATTCCATGATATTGATGAGGCTCGGCTTGCACCACCCTTGGTTCGGGTACAGAGGCTTTCGGGCTTGTTTTGGGCTATTGGGTAAATTTTGGTTAAAAATGACCCTTAGGTGTAGGACCCACATTTTATCGAAACAACCTCGATTGGGAATTTAGATAACTCCATTGAGATCGGAATGTCAAATTTGATAGGATAGCATAGTTCGTTTGCGTTCATGGGATTCCGAACGAATTTTGAGGATTCAATCACAAACTTGGCAAAATGCCAAGTTTGTTGGTGCAACCATGTTTTGGCCTTTGCGTTCGCGAGGGTTGGTCGCTTTCACAAACGTCAAGGAAACTTGGGCTTCGCATTCGCGAGCTATCCTTGGCATTCACGAGCAGGCCTTCGCGTTCGTGAAGGGTGAGCTGGCCGACCGATCCAAGCTTTCTCCTTAGTGTTCGTGGTAGACTGTCCGTGTTCGTGAAGGGTTGGACATGTTGTGATCGTGATGAGGTCCCCGCGTTTATGAAGGAGGGACCCCTAGTAGCATTTAATGTTGTGGAACCCGATCCTCAACCATTTTTCTTAAGTCCTAACTTCATTAAAACCCTAGAGAGCATGTAGAGAGTGAAGTTTAATCATTGGGTGTTCGGGGTGAGTTGGAGATGCTATTTAGGTCATTTTCTCATCGATATTTCCGTAAGTTTTCGTCTAATTTCTTGATTTATTTCTCGGTTTAACTTTAAATCCATAGTTACTTTATGGGCTAATTTAGGGCTCATTTGTGCTCAGATTTTACCCATTTTTTAGAATAAATAATCCTTGAGCTTAGAGGGACGTGTTAGTGGTTTCAAATTTGTGATTCCACAAGCGGACCCCATATGGGATTTTTAGCTCAATTTCGGACCCAGAGCAATTATATGGAAAATGGGTATCGTTATTCTTGTGTTAATGCGTAGATTACTATTTTGATAGTGTGGCAGTGCTCGGAGGCTTCTCGAAAGGGAAAAGCTCCGATTTAGTGGACTTCTCGAGCTTTCGGCGGCGTCCAGGTAGGATAGGCTTACTTGCATCATATTTGAGCTTTATTATGGTATTAGTATAGTATTATGCTAGATTTGGGTGGGAATTTACGGCTTGGTTGCATGTTTAGCGACTTTTGGATTGTTTTGCCGATTAAAGAGCCGTTTTAGATAGAATTTGACTCATTCTTCCTCCCTTGAGTTAGATTATACCTTAATACTAGTTTCGACCTATTTGATACCTTGAAATAGGAGTTTAAATCCTTAGTCTAGTTTTGGGTAGAACTTGCCTTAGTATGGACTTTCAGGATTAGCAGCGGGGCCCGTCGGCACTCTTTTAGGTCAAATATCTAATCTAGCTCCTTGTAGACCTAGGAGGCCTTCTTTCGCCGTCTTATATAAAATCTTGAACCTAAGGATGATTTGGACATCTTTTCGACCTTCGGCTAGATTTGATATTTGGTATTTACTTTCTAGTTCCGGTTCAAATTCGACATTTACTATTAACATGTGGTACTTTATGTTGGTAAAATGATACTAAAGTTTCGGTTTAAGTCTGACATTTATGGTTCAAAGGGATCCTCATGTATGGTTTTAGTGGTCAGTTACTTATGTTTATCATTGTCGGTAAATCCTTCTTGATTGTATCCATCGGGCTTATGGGGGCTCGGTTGGGTTTTCTCTCTCTTGTTTGTGTATTTTGGGCTTATGGGGCCCCAGTTAGGCCATAGTTAGATCATATTTATTTCAAACTATTTATCCTGTTATTTATCATTCTCGTCAGTTTAGGAGCATCATTTCAGGTTTGGTCCTTTATCCCTGACTTCAGTTTATATTCTCGCATCTTATTATACGTTTATTATAATTTAGCTTAGTCGGCCGATGATGTCTATTGATTACCCATTGTTTTGGTACTCATACTACACTTCTGCATATTTGTTTGATGTAGATTTGAGTATGAGTCACCGCCACTGACGTTCTATTTCAGCTTGCTTTTGGGATTCGGAGGTAGGGTGAGCTTTCAGAGCTGGAGCTGATCTTCTCTCCTTCTACTACTTTTGGACAACCTTTACTCGTCGAGACTACCTATATATTGGATACTATTTAGTGCTCCTATTCTTTTGGATTTAGTGGCTCTTGTACCGACCGTACTAGGTCGTGGGATATTTTTTTGCATACTTTCTCTCTCTCTTTTGATATTTGTATTGTTGCTCTTATATTTTATCGCCTATAATTCTATTGCATGCTTACTTTCGGTATTTATTATACCTTCCACCAACTATCCCATTACTTGCCGTTTCGGGCTACGGTTTGGCTTACCTACGGGTGGGTTAAAGTAGGTGCCATCATGACTCGTAAAATTGGGTCGTGACACTGTGCATCACAAAGCAATAATTTGTTGACAAAGCTAATCATTTTATTTACAATTTCTCTTCTTAAAAGTCTTGAACATCTTAAAAGTTTTCTTATTTACTAAATTCTGATAGCAATTGAAGTAATATTCAACTAAACAAAGGAAAACATAAAAGAGGAATAAAATAAAATTTTAAAGTTGGACAATAACACATGTCACTTGTTAAAGAACACAAACTCTATAAAATTGATAAAAATAACTTTGTGAAGACTACAAAAACTTCACATCCTCCCTATATATAGTAATAATAATAATAATAATAATAATAATAATAATAATAATAATAATAATAATAATAATAATAATAATAATAATAGTAATAATAATAATAATAATATTTTGAACCCTTAAATTTAATAACTAAGTCTTTATTGAGATAAAAACTAAATGACAAGATAATTTCTTGCATGCTATAACAAAATTTTGAGAAAAAAAATATAATTTGAAATAAGTTAAATAGCATTTTCACTTAAACAAAAGACTCAAATAAATATGAGTGCGCTTGTGGGGCCCCAATCACCTTTTTCATTATATCATCAGTAGTCAACATAACCGCGCTTCGCGCGATCATAAAGGAGACAATAAAATTTTAAGATATAAAAGATAAAGTTTCATATATATATATATATATACATATAAAATCCTATTAGCTTCACAGCTCTTCTATTGTCTATTCTTAGATTTATTTTGTTTAAACTAAAAAGTAATAAAGATTATTATTGCCTACTGATTCATAATGCACTTGACTAATTTTTAGATAAGATCATGTAACAAAATAATTAAATAAGAAGGAATCCAACTAATTTCATTGAAATTATTGTAAGGAAATGATTATCATTTATTCATTTTTTTGTTTTCCATTTGATGTTCAGTGCTCATATTAGTACCCTATTAAATTGTATTCATGTTGAAACGATTTTCATACTTAAGGCTCAAACGTGAAACCCTTGATTAAGGAAGAAAGAGTATTTACCGTTCCACCATAACTCTTATAAATAATTTTCATCAATTCTACAACTTATTTCACGCAACATCTGTTGTTAAGTACCATCATTGAGGATAATTAAAAATAATAAAAATATATAGATCAAAATATGTGTAAAAGCATTACCCAAAATTCATGAAAATTTTCTATAAATATATATTTCGTTAACTTAATCAAAACTGAAAAGATTTGCTTAAATGTCCAGAGAAACATAATTATAATACGAAAAACATTTTCCATATTTGGCTTATAGAAACTGTTATAATTTCTTCTTGGCATATCTTGCCTTAGCCTTCATCATACCAGAAAATTTCTTGGCTCTATTCTTCCTCTCCTTCATCTACTTTTTGGACTTCTCAAAAATATGAAATCAATACATAGGTTTTTGAGCTCTCGTCGAAATCTATTCCCACAAGCCAATCACCATTCAAGAGTCTTGGTTTTCAAGTCAAACTAAAACATAATACTACATCAAATATAACTAATACTACTACTTGAAAATAATACTACATCAAATATAATTCATTTCTACAGCAAAGGAATAAGTCTCATGAGAAAAAATTTATGATTTTATATAGGCAAAATTGAAGGAATACCATAAGGTGTCTTAAATTTCTAATTAATTATTAGAGTTTATGAATACAAAAAGCACGAGAGTTACTAAACTCAATTATACTTTCATAACTTTCTCATTTTTTGGGGATTAATCCATGAAATAATGATGGATGAGTATTTCATACGTTAACCTCTCCACATATCAATTCCTACATTAGAAGATATATAATGATGTGAAATAAGTACCACTAAACAAAATAATTAGTGTAATTGTTTTTAGGGGATTTTAATAAGGAATATGAAAGATTTCAATAATAATAATTGGAGTTAATTCCCTAAATTGTCACTGAACTTGTGCAAACATCCCACTAAAGTCACTTTTGTTTTTTTAGGACAATAATGTCATTGAATTATGCATATCTTTCCAAAATAAGGTGAAACTAAGAAATAGTTAAAGAATTGTTTGGAAAGCCACAAGAGAATTGGAATTGGATGTAGTTATATAGTTTAAAATGGCATGTAATATGAAATAACAAGTCAATACTCCTAAAGAAAATAAAATTGAAACATAAATTCAAAAATAAAAAATAAAATTAAAAAAAACATAGTACTCTTTTTATATTTTTTCTTTTTGAAATTTTTACTTTTTTTAATTTTACATCATTTATCTTTCATCTCTTTTCTTCTCATTTTCCAACCTTTACTTCTTATGATTCAATATAATTGCTCGTATTTTTATGTTCTTCATTTAGCAATTAGCACGTAACTGCATTATTATTTTAGTGTTTCAATTAAAGTAAAATTTCATTATTGAATGAGATTATAGACTTATGTTTCTTTCCTTTTGAATTATATTTACTTAGGTTATGGTGAAACTTATTTTATTTTATGTTGGAATTTGATATAATATTAAGTTTTTTTGAATGTTGAATTTATGTTCCAATTTATTTGCTTTAGTGATATTGACTTGTTATTTCATATTGCATGCCATTTCAAACTATGTAACTACATCCAATTCCAATTCTCTTGTGGCTTTTCATACATGCCTTTCGCTATTTCTTAGTTTCACCTTATTTTAGAAAGATATACATAGTTCAATGACAATATTGTTCTAAAAAATATAAAAGCGACTTTAGTGGGATATTTGTACAAGTTCAGTGATAATTTAGGGAATTAACTCTAATAATTGAGACCATTTAGGCTTTATTGCACATAGTTCAGTTGCTGCTATGTGGGCTTTATTGCAAAGGATATTTTACTTCCTGGGACTTTTTTAATCCATTTAATTAATAGATTATATAGATGAAATGAAAGAAAAAAATTCAAAACAAGGAGAAAAAAGATAAATATGAATGGAGGCCATAGAAAGGTGCCACTTCACTTTGTCTATGACCTTCCTTTATATTATATATAGATTCTTAGCAGGGGCGGATTTACATGGAGCCAAGGGGGTTCATCTTCAAAAAAATTACATTGTATATATAGGATAAAATTTTGTCTACTTATGTGTATATCTTTAATGTTGAAACCCCTTAGCACAAGCCAAAGGCATAGCTCAGTGGCAAAGGGGGTTCAAAATTTCGTTCTAGCTGCCTCGATTTCGCATGTTCGACTCCTGCTAACAGCTTTTTTTGCTTTCAATATTTTAGTTTTAGGTTTTTTTTTAAAAAATAAATGCAATTTCGAGTCCGACGTTGTCGTTTTCACTAATTTAAATCCCTAATTACATAAAAGTCAAAGAATAAAGAAAACCCTTTGCTTAGTTCAACGATTTACAATCTCCAAATTTCTCTCTTTTTTTTCTTCACTCTCACTCTTGGTCTCCCTCTCTTCTTTCACTTCAAGATCTTACTTCTTGTTCACTTGTTGTTGCTGCCTGCTATTCGTAGCTATTGCTACTGATTGAACTTCACAATTTTTTGTTCATGGCTTCGTCAGTAAGTTCTTGCCTCTTGCTTTGTTTTTTTTTTCATTTTTTTCTAGAAATTCATGTACTTTGATTTCAGTATTTGTTATTTATATGTTTAGAAGCTCTTTATTTGACTGATTGAACTTGAACATACACCCCTCTCTTCACAATTTTTTTTTCATATGCAAATTTAAACTTGATTACTGCTATCTTTTTTCATAATCTAAAATTGGGGAAAAAGAGAAATGTATATTAATAATCAAGCAAAGAATACTTTGGATTTTAGAGAATAAGAAACATAATCCATTGCTAAACAGAAGGCAATAGGTATAAAATTCAAACAAATATTTTGTGTAAACTGTTTAGCCTTACTTGTATAATTCTTTTAAGTGACAAACTTGGTATTATTCTTCTAACTGACAAACTGTTTAGCCTCACTTGTATAATTCTCATAAGTGACAATCTTTTTAACCTCACTTGTTTAGCCTCATTCGCTGTAAACTGTTTCGATTCCTCACTTGTATAATTTCCTAAGTTCTTACCTTACGATTCAGTCTCAACATTCGGTGAAGAAGTGTTTTACCAAAGTCCCAAAATCAAGTTTAGTCTCTCATAATCATAGTCAATCTAATCAAGAAGGAAATGCCAACCATTCAGAAGTACCATTACATTCTTCTCAAGAATTTGATTTAAGTTCCTTAAAGTTTGATCCAGGTGTAAGAACCCTAATATTAGAGAGTCCTCCAAATCATCGTGATCTTATTAGAAGACCATACCTTTTGAATGGTCCTTGTCAACCTCATCATTAGGTGCATGAATATCCTCAAACAAATATTTCTGGATCAATACGTTGTTTTAATCATGAATGATTTGATGATGTATATCACGATTGGTTGGAGTACAGTGTTAGTAAAGATGCGGTTTATTATTTGTATTATTTTCTTTTTAAAGACCATAATATTCATCAACGTGGAGGTGAAGTATTTTTAACTACTGGGTTTAAGAGTTGGCATAAAAAGATTAGTCTTGGGAAACATATTGGTCTACCAAATAGCATACATAATTAGTCAAAGAAGAAATGTCAAGATTTATTACGTCAAAAATAGTCCATTCAATTTTCATTTGGGAAGCAATCTAATCAACTTAAGCATGGATATCGAATTTGGTTAAGTGCATTGATTGATGTAGTAAGACTTCTCATAACTCAGGGATTTACATTTCGAGGTCATGATGAATCTAAATCATCACTTAATAGAGGTAACTTTCTTCAAATTCTCTCATGGTATGTAAAAAAGTGTGATAACATTCATGATTATGTACTAGAACATGCTCCTCAAAATGATCAAATGACTTCTCCAATGATTCAGAAAGATATTGTGACTGCATGCAAGATAGAGACAGTTAAAGCTATTCTTGATGAATTAAATGGTGACTATTTTGCCTTACTAGTTAATGAATCTTTTGATGTGTCACGTAAGGAGAAAATGGCTATTATTTTGTGATATATCAATAGACTAGGATTTGTGATGGAGCGACTTATTGACATTGTCCATGTTAAAGATATTAGTGTTTTATCTTTAAAGAGGGCAATTGTTAATTTACGTGCTCAACATTCCTTAAGTCTATCATATGTGCGCGGACAATGTTACGATGGGGAAAGCAATATGCAATGCGAGATTAATGGTATTAAAATGTTAATTAGGCAAGAAAGTAGATCGGCTCATTCCATCCATTGTTTTGCTCATCAACTTCAACTAACTCTTGTTGGGGTCTCTAAAAAGGGTATTGAAGTGGGAAAACTTGTAGTGTTGGTCTCAAATATTTTTAATATGTTGGGATCTTCTTTTAAGCGTATGGACGAACTTCGAGATTCTCAAAAAGAAAAAATTCAAGAGGCATTAGATATGGGTGAACTTATAACCGGTAGGGGCTTGAATCAAAAACTTGGTTTTTTTAGAGCTTGTGATACTCGTTGGGGATCTTATTACAAATCTTTTAGCAATTTCATTCTTATGATTGCCTCTATTCTTGATATTCTTGAATCACTTGTTCTTGATGCACGAAATATGGATGAAAGAGCTAAGGCAATGGAACATCTCGAAGCTTGTCGAACATTTGAGTTTGTATTCATGTTGCATTTGATGAGAGATGTTTTGGCAATAACAAACGAACTTAATAAATGCTTACAAAAAAAGAAGCAAGATGTTGCAAACGCCATGGTACTTGTTGAAGTATCAAAGAGAATGTTGCAAGTTTTAAGGGATGATGGATGGGATTCTCTTATTGATAAGTTATCTATATTTTGTGGAAAACATGACAAATTGATACCTAACTTTAAGGAATCATATGTTAGATCTTTAAGATTCCGACGAAGACTTGCTGACTATACGGTCTTACATCATTATTGTGCTGAAGTTTCTTGTAATATTATTGATTGACACAAGAACTCAATGATTGTTTTGATAAGGTGGTGAGTGATTTGCTTCATGAAATTGCTTATATGAATCCAATTAACTCATTTTCAAGTTTTGACATCAAAAAGATAATGAAAATGGCTCAATTATATCCAGATGACTTTGATGAATTTGATATGGGCACTCTTGAGAATCAACTTGCAAGTTACATTGTTGATGTTCGTGATGTTGATGAAAGGTTCTCCAATTTAAATGGGCTTTGTGATATTTCCAAAAGATTAGTTATGACAAAGAAACATCCAAATTATCCTTTGGTATTCATCTTAGTGAAGCTTGCTCTACTTCTACTAGTTTCCACTACATCAGTTGAAAGAGCTTTTTCGGCAATGAAGTTTATCAAGAATGACTCGCGGAGTCAAATGAGTGATGATTTTTTTAGCGGTTGCTTGGTACCTTATTTAGAAAAAGATGTATTTGATAATATTTCTAATGATACTATTTTTGAGACATTTCAAGCTATGAAACCTCGTAGAGTACAATTGTAATAATGTAGTTGCATTTTCAATAGTAAAATTATGTTTTGATAGGCTTTTTCACTTGTTTGATTTTTTTTAATTTTTAAATCCCCCTTGAATGTACATTAATCTCCGTTCTTAATTGATATCCATAATATGATTTGTTATCTTACCATGCAGTCTTGTAATATTAGGTATCTCAATCTCTGGAGTTTGGAATGCACCGTGCTTTTCTTCTAGTTGATGATACTAGTGATACTTTATTTTGCTTTGATAATTGTGTTGTGCAGGGATATAGACTTCTATTTAAAGCACTATTGTTCTTGTGCAGGGATATGGTGTCACGACCTAATTTTCCAGGTCATGATGGCACCTACTATAACCCACTAGTAGGTAAGCCAACCCGTAGTCCGAAACGACTAGTAACGGACTACCAAGAGAAATAAAGAAAACTGTGGAATAGATATAATAAAAAGACTAATATAGTCCTAAAACCTGGTAGAGCCAGTACAAGAACTTCTAATACAACAGGAGTACAAGTGAAGTGCAGCAAAAGTATATATATACAAGCCATCTCTGATACAACATAGAGAATAGTCTAACAATAAGAGGGAAAGTAGGGATACTCCAAAACGCCAGGAGATCACCCCAAAGCTCCCATACATAACTGCTCCGCACGATACACACATGAACGACGATAACTCGTACTATAACCTGCAGGATGCAGAAGTGTAGTATGAGTACCAAACACGTGGTACTCAGTAGGTATCAGGCAACTGAGCTCCAGAAATAATGTAAGCATAAAATGACATGTAAGGCAAAAATATAACTACAGACAACTATCTAAGGAACTAGGCGTAATAATGCTAATGGAGAAAGAAGGATAACCACCCTATCCTGAAAGTACTCAGGAAATAAAGCACAATACCGTATATCACTAGTCAATATACCAATGAAGTGTGAAAGAAGTATATATAGTAGTATACAAGGCCAAAGAATACATATACAATTGGAGTGGACAAAAAAGAGAGGGATATACGGAAATTCCATATATATATATATACACACATATATATAGGACTAACTCAAAGGTAATAACCTGAGGGAGTCAACCCAACATCTCGAGGTCTATAACCAAGTAAGGGAGATAATACCACCATGATCAAGGCCTCCAACCAATGTGTGACTAAACATGAGACAACCTACCAATAACATATTCTATCATGATAAGGAAATAAGATACGTACTGACAACCTCGGGTACCAGTCCATAACCAACCTGCCATGAACTAACCATGATAACAAACAGTAAATTAATCGGCTAGTCCCGACAAAAAATACCTAACCGGTCCCCCATAAGCCCGGAAGGTTCACGAAATCACTCAGCAAACAGCTACCATAACCTGTACCTATATAGCCCACCATAAGACCGATAGATATAGGTGTCGAACAAACATACTGGTGATAGGCGATGCATATGAATGAATGAATGCAACATAAACTGATAATGCCCTTACCAATCCGAGTGCCATAAAATACAAAATGTATACACCTCTTCTAGCTCAGTAGCTCGCAAAGGTAGGACCTAAGACTACCATCCTTCTCCGACACTGTGGCTCATAGACGAAGGGGCCCCTAGGGAATTCGGAATATCCGTATACACTGCCTGGCCCCAAACCAGGACTTTTAATAATTATCATAATCCATCTACTCTGTCCAGTATCGGAGATATATATATATATGTACATATGTAATGAGTGCACGTACTCGAACCGTGACTAAAAGAGTTTACATTGTATAATAAGTGCACAGACTCAAACAGTGACCAAAAAAGTGTACATCTATAAGCCATTGTCCTAGATCAAGTTTGGGACTAAATCATCATAATAATGTAGAAAGTGTCTAAATAGCCTTCTTTTCATCTCTCTCTTCGATCTCCTCCCTCAACCGCCGAAGCCCCGACTAGCGACCACCACACCACCCTCTGTTCCACCGCCGTACAGAACACCATATCTATAAACCTAAACTCAAATCCTCCACCTCTATCTAACCACTTCATCTCCACCAAAACCTTCTTCCACCGCCACAATGATCTTAGGTGTATTTGTACTCCTAAGTGTCATTATCTATACACTTTTAGCTTAGTTTAGAGGATAACTTGAGGTGATTGAGCTATAAAGAGTATATATGTGTATTTGAGTGTTAAATTACATGTTCATAGTGTTTAAAGTGCATTAAAACCAAGTCAAGAGTCAAAATGATCAATTAGAACTTAGACGAGGAAACTAGTGTCGCTTGCTTGAGCTATGCTTGTTCTAGTGTACTTTGATTGGTTCTATTGTGTTGTATGGACTTATGTGTTGAGATGTTGTAGGGGACCATTAGAGGAGCTATTTAATCTGAATCAAGCCTACATCCAATACACAAGACGTTCGAGATCAAGGGACAGGAGTACGAGAAGTATGAACGTGTAACACCCCATACGTTCCTAACCCCACTTGACGATATTAAATAATATGTACTTAGGTCTCGAGAGCTATAAGTATGCATTTGGTAATGTGATTGGTGAGATAATTGAATTTGGCTCTTGTTATGTGATTAAACTTACATAGAAGGTGTTTTGCAATTTTCATTGTGCATTTGTGGGGTTCAAAATGAGGCTAAGAGGACCTCAAAACAAAGTGTATTAAGGTTAAGAAGTAAGTTAAAGGATAGGACTTGATAAGTTAAAGGATCGAACCCTCAAAGAAAAGTCGAAAAAATGAAATTTTTGAAAAATTTTAAGGAGGGGCGCGTTTGGGACAGTGCCACGCCACTCTGGGCTAAAATTTTTAGCCTAGAGGCAGTAATTTGGCACCCCCAGGGGCGTGCCACCTTGGGTTTTTCACTTTTTCAAAAGTTGGAAATTTCTAAGTCCCAAGGGTATCCGGGGACATACCGAGCCGATTTTTACCACGTTTCTTATACAACCACGAGTATATACATGAAATGAATGACATATTACATTGGTATAATAAAATTACTCGAGAACGAATTTGGGGTCAAAATGACAGTTTTGCCCTTAAGGTCAAAATAAGCCAAACGTGGCTAGAATCACTTGTTTTTGGGATTGAAGCTACGGATATGAATATCATGAGTGGGAATATTATTGTAATACGTATAAGACGAGAAATTATTGATTTTATTGGGTTAAGTGATTTGGGCTCAATAAAAGCCCAAAATAGGATAAAAGACATGGGTCACATGACCCAATCTTCTATTGACTTGGTCAATTGAAGCATTAAATATCAAGGATGACTAAGGATGGACCCAAGGACTATAAATAGACCCAAAAATCAGATTTTATTCACTTAAACTCTCATGTTCTTTTAGACTTTTTCTCCAACCTTCTACAATATTCTCTTAGACCCTAAAGAACTCAAAGGTAATTTTTGAGCAAGATCCTCACTTTTCAAGCTTGGGTAAGTGAATATTGTTATGGATCAATATATTATATGCATGAAAGAGTATGTAAATCATATTGGTTGTGCTTGGAAATGTTGAACATGGTATTTTGTTCTTTTATAATAGATTTGTGATTCATGGGATTCAAGCTTGAATTAGGACTTGTGCCTTTGATGAAAGATCATGGTATGGATAAAATATGAACGTGTATGGTGTCATTTTGTTATAAGACTTGTTATTTTTCTATAAGTGCAAATTGTGGTATTTTGACCAATTTGTGCTATGAAGTGTATTAAGGTGAATTGATGGAATATTTGTGATGTGGTGTGGATAAGAATGTGTAAAGGGGAAGTGTTGTGGTGAAATGTATTGATTATCATGTATTGGTCAATGTTGGGAATATTGGAGGATTTTTGTAATAATGATTCTATCAATGGTTTTGTCAAGGGGAAATGACATGTTTCAAGGCAAACATGTACCCTATTGATGTTATATGCATTTGTAAAGTAGTCGTTGGTTAATGTGAATTCCGTTATGTATTTGTGTTGTAGAGTGACACATAAAGAAGGAGCGGGACTATTGTATGCACATCTAGGATTGTATATCCATATTATCCATATTGAGAGTACAAGGTATGTAAGGTTACTCTGTCCGTATCTTTTTGCGGCAAATAGTATCCACATTGCTATTTCACTAGTCCTATCCCAAAATGTGCTAAGGTATCCTATATCCGTTTATCAATAGTCATTGTCATATATTTCCTACTCATGGATCATTTGTGAGTCTCATGTCTCATAATCATGGTTAATGTTCCAAAAGCTCAAATAAGGTTATGTTCCAATGTTCCACTAGTGATATTACTTATGCCTCTTGTTCATAGATTATTGTCCCATGGTTCCCATAGTGTTATGTTTCTAATAAGGTTATGTTGCCAAGTTATTCACATGTCTCTCACTCATTGGTTAATGGTTCAAAGTTTCCAACAATGTTATGTTCCAAAGTTCAAAGTGATGTTATGACTATCAAATATCAATCTCAAAGTAAAGATCAAAGTAATGCAAATGTGGTCAATGATCAAGTATGGGTGGCAAGTCTAGGGGCGTAAGCCTAGCTCGACGCGATCCCGATGTATTGATTTATGGGTGGCAAGTCTTGGGGCGTAAGCCTAGCTCGACTCGATCCCGATGTATTGATTTATGGGTGGCAAGTCTAGGGGCACAAGCCTAGCTCGACTCGATCCCGATGCATTGATTTATGGGTGGCAAGTCTTAGGGGCATAAGCCTAGCTTGACCTAATCCCAACATGATGATATGTTATGAAAAGACCCACTGATCAGTCGGGGCCTGGGTACATTGTGACATATGTATTGACAAGTGAGCATTGAATGTAAAGAAAGTAATGAAAGTAATCAAAGCAATTCACATGGCTGCCCAAAATGCAAAATGGTGACTTATCTACATTGATTATTCATATGTTGTGAGTTCATTGAAATATTCATGTATTGTACAATTTCATCTGAGCCTTGCATACTCAGTACTTATTTCGTACTGACCCCTTTTGGGGAATTTACCTTACTTGCTGCAGGTGCAGGTACCAGTAGGCCTCCCCAGTAGATTGCCAGTGTTAGCGGTTCTTTGGTGAGCTCCAGCTAATTCGGGGCTTCTCCGAGTCAGAGTATATATATGTTTTGGTGCTGTACATATTGTGTAAAGCGAGGGACTTGCCCCGACTTATGGTTCAGTTTGGTCAATGCTCTTGTTAGAGGCTTTTGTAGACGGATGTGGGTGTATCAGTGTAAAAGACATATGTTGTTTTGACTGGATGGCCTCAACGGCCAAGTTTCATATGTATGTATAAATATGTCCCATGTTTTCCTTTATTTGTCTTTCATGTTCTTACGCAATGGTGGTTATGATTATGATATGCATATGATTAAACATAGGCAAAGGTTGGTTCTCTCGGGCCTTATCGGCTACGGGTGCCAATCATGTCTCGATGGGATTCGGGGCGTGACAGAATGCAACCCTCTATGGCTTGGAGTAGGGTGTGCGCCGCAACCTCCATGGCATGGAATGGGGTGTACGTCGCACCCTCTATAGCACATGAGAAGGTGTGCAATATGGCCGCACCTAGTTACTTCAAGAACCCGTGTACCTCACCTCCACTTAGGAGCTATGGAGGGTGCGATGCACCACCCCCGAATCCTACCCAAAGTTGGTTTTTTAGCTTGTTTTAAGTGGGGGCAAAGTTGTAAATGCATGGGATTCGATTGGAGCACCTTATGGAAGACCTAAAGCACTATAAAATGAGTACTTAGCCACAATTATTCACATATTTTTTAAATCTTCTACCTTACACACGATTTGGAGAGAACACAAGGCATTAAGGAGCTCAAATTAGGGTTCTTTCTTCCTTTACTTTTCTTTCTTGTAATTTTGATTGATGAAATCTTTTATGGAGATTGTTTGTATGAATATGAGTGGCTAAAAAACATTATTATAGGGTTTAGGCTAAGAACATGATTTCTTAATTATGGTTTTATAGTTGATTTATATGTTTATCAAGTCATATGATTATTCTTGCATTCTTGTTTTATTATTCTAAAGCGTCATGAACTTTAGGATAAATCTTAGTCTCAAAACGAATTGACCATAGGAGTGGAGAGAGGGAATGAAGAATGTAAGGAGTGTGGATCATGTATTTAATGACTATATATTGATTGTTGAAGAATGATTTACGGTTAGGATAGCAACATACCTAAACGCCCCACTTGGTTAATGAAACAAGAAGATAGTTTAATGCATCTGAATTAAAGACTAATATCACCACTCAACGATGTAATTATGAGATTAATTTGGGTAGAATACTTAGAGGATGACCATTCCCAAGTTGAATATCAACCCCGTAGATCAATAATCACGATAGACACTAACACCGACTACAAACCATAGTTAGGCATGAATGTGAAGTAAACGCCTCAACCCTGGAACTCTCCATATATTATTTATAATCCAATTTACTTATCGTTTTTATTTCTATTCTGTAGTTATAAAAACAAACTAAATCTCTCTTGGTTACAAATTGCACTTGTTTAACTTGAATAGTAACGCTTGAATTAGATCGCTTGTTAAACACAAGTCCTTGTGGGATTGATATTTGACTCACGAAGAGCCACTGTATTATTTGAATGACAACGTACACTTGCGTGTACGCTTGGCAGCGACAGGTTTTTAGCACCGTTGCTGGGGACTTGAAAATTAGCAACCTTCTAATTTTCAGTTTTACTATTTTGTTTGATAAGTGCTAACAACTTGGTCTTAACTACTGAATTTGCAGGTGCAAGTTTGAATATTAAGTAAGCTGGCACGGGAGAGGGAATTGGTTGAACCATATTCCGAACCTAAGCGGCGCTTACACCAATTGAGGAGAGAAACAACACTTCTTTATCAAATCCCGCAAGTTCAAAGGACGAGACAATTCCTGCAGCAATGGGTGATGAACAACCACCTCGCAGGATAGTGTGTGATGTGGCAATCCTTCTCGCAACTAATGTGATCTCCTGTATTCAAAAGTCGGACACAGGGGGCAGATTTGAGCTGAAGCAGAACATGCTGCAATTGTTGCACACAAACGGGCAGTTTACAGGCCTATCACATGAGGATTAAGCCTGTCAACGGACCGGGTCTGATCCGTTCTGGTCCAGTTTAGGTAATGGACCCGGTAACGATCCGGCCCGGTACCGTTAGACCAGTTAATGTCTGAGACTCGGCATTCTGGTATCCGATCCCGGTGCGAAACGTCCATTGTGGACCGGTTGACCCATTACCGATTTAACCAATTTTGGTCTGGTCCCAGTCCGGTTACCGATCGGATTTTTGAATTTTTTTTTTAAAATAGCCGTTGGCAGTCGTGGAGGGGCCCACCAACAACTATTTTGCCTATATACCCTCCCAAAACACCCCCCACCCTCCCAAAACACCCCTCTACCCCCCTTAACTATTTTTCACTATAAATACCTTCATATATCCATTATTTTTCGCACAAATCTTCATATAATGTCTTTATCATTCCCTAAAAATCTTTTTATTATTCTCTTAATATTCTATAATTGTGGTATTAACTAATTGGAGTTGGTGATTTTTTGAAGATATTCCAAGCTTCAATTATCATCTTTCAATTCCAATTTTCGACATTTGGTATACTTCTGCTTTTACTCAGACGTTCGATACATTCATTCCAACTTTAATCTCTCTATCTGTTTACTTTAATCTATATATTTTTATTTTTAAATATCTATATTTGTTTACTTTCATTATTTTTTTTGTTATAATATTTACATTGTTTTTTTTTTAATATTTTAGTTATATTTAAATTTAATTATGGACGCCAATAAAAAAAGGAGTGGTAAAACATCGATGCTTCGTAGGTTTTTTGTAAGGGTGAAAAAAATAGTGCTACTACTTCATTACCTTCTAAATTTTTAAATGATTTTAATGAAACTTCTATATCACAAACAAATGGTTATGATATTCACCCCAGTGCACAATTAGACCATGAGACCCTAAGTAGACGTTATGATATTTGTGATGAAGAATTACTGGAAGAAGATGATATAGAATAACAAGAGTTAGGTGAGACCCCTACCCCTCTAGTCCAGTTACGGAATTACCGGAACAAGATGATAAAGTTTTGCATTAATTTACTAGGACCAAAGGGACCGAACGTCCTAAAAGGTCTATAGTTTGGAAATTTATGGTGCATGATAGGGAGAAAAATACCACTACTTGCAATAGATTTCAGAAAGTTATGAAACATTTGACCGGGGGAAACAATGGCGGGACAGGATTGCTAAGTAAGCATTTGAGAAAATGTAGTAAATAATTTATTCATCTAGAATAGGAGGTTAAGGCCAAAAAAATGGTACACTACTTTCGAAAGAATCTGTAGGAGGTAATATGGTTCTGACTCGTTTAAACATGTCTAACCGGCTGGTGTAATGATGATGGTTCAAAAAATTTATAGAAACTTAGAAATTGGTCCTAATGAAGAGCCATCGGTTGAAACTTGTTGTACTAATATAGTTCCTAACTCTAGGAGCTTGTATAACATGTATAAAGTTATGGAACAAAATATTCCGTCGGCCGAACCTTCTTCATCTAGGCCTAGATATGATGCTTTAGATGATGAAATGGGGGAAGAACTTGGTCTTCAATATTCTAGCAGAAATAATTTTGATTCATATCTTTCTCAGAATCGGGATAATATTAGAGATGCGAATGGACAACAACAACTTTTAGCGTGGTGGAAGACCCGTGTCAGACAATTTCCAAGGCTTTCAAAGGTGGTTCGAGATGTGCTAGCAAGTCAGGCCTCTTCAGTTGCTTTGGAGAAAGTGTTTAGCTCAGAAAGATTTATTATTGGAGATCATCGATATTCAATAGCAAAGGATAGTTTGGAGATTTTAGTTTTATTTAGAGATTGGATCAATGCCGAACGAAGAAATTTTGGGCTCCCAAAATTAACGGCACAAATCGAAGATGAAATAGATGAAGTATTTGAGGAAGACAGTGATGATGGAATGGAAGCAATGGATGTACAAGGACGAAGACCGATTTCGGAAAATATGTCCACCGACGAAATAGCTAAATTACAACATGAATATTTTGGACATTATAGATATTAGTAAGATATTAGAGATCTAATTCAAATAGAACCCTTCCTAGAAGGTGGCTAGATTCTCTTCTAGTATTTGTAATACATTTACAATGTCCGAGATTTGAATAAATATATAGGCTATTCGCCTTAGTTTCATTTTAAAGTTTGTCTTTTATTTAATGCAATAAATTTTATAAACTAATTAGTTAAAATTTTGTTAAAACTATAAATTTAATCTAAATTAAAAGTTTGAAAAAGAGTTTGAAAAAGTTTGAAAAAAGGATTGAAGAAGTTTGAAAAAAAGTTTGAAAAATTTTATAACTTATTTTTAGTTTTAAAAATTGTTTTTAGAACTTTTAAAAAATGTTTTTTTATAAGTTATATAATTTTTTTTAAAAATAAAATAAAAAATTCAGTAGACCCGGTGGACCGATCCCGTCCGACTCGATTCCACACCGGTTACCAACGGACTGGGTTGGAACCGCTAAAATTTTTTGTAGACTCGCTACCGATAGACCCGATTCCGGTATGAATCCCGATTTGGGGAGGACCGAAACAGAATCGGCAATGGTAAAACCCGATCCGACAGGTTTGGAACCGATCCGTTGCCAGGCTTAATGAGGATCCACAAGTTCATCTACAAAAAATTTTGGAGATCAGTGATACTTTTATTCTCGCTGGAGTCTCCACAAACTATGTGAGGCTCACACTTTTCCCATTCTCACTGTTGGGAGAAGCGAAAAAATGGTTGAAGGAAGAACTTTCAAACTCAATCACAACTTAGGATGAGTTAGAAAAGAAGTTCCTCATTTGATTCTTCCCATCAGGGAAAACTGCAAGGTTAAGGAGTGAGATTCTAAGTTTCAAGCAAAAGCCAGACGAGAATCTCTATCATGCATGGGAAAGATTCAAGCCATTTCTCAGAGATTGCCCACATCACCAACAAACCAATGAGGTACTGGCTCATACTTTCATTGAAGGCCTTGACCACAATACAAAAATTTTGCTAGATTCAACTGCAGGTGGTCAAGCATTGGAGAAAACTTATAATGAGCTATACACTCTCCTTAATAGAATTACACAAGGTAATTCAGACTGGAATGGTGATATGCCTAGAATCATGGTGAAGAAGCCTGCAGGTATGATTGAGGTAGATGGTGTCACAGCATTAGCCGCACAATTGGCCAGTTTTCAAAATCAGATGATGGCCCAGTTCAGCAAGTTGAGTGTGGTCCAATCTCAAACACAAGTTAATGCAGTTCAACATGTTCAGACGTGGTGTGAAACTTGTGGTTATAATGGTCACTCTTCAGACTTGTGTGCGGAAAATCCAGAGTCTGTAAATTTTATGGGTAATACGCAGAGAGGCAATCAAACTTATGGTAATGCCTACAACCGAAATTGGCAGATTCAGCCAACTTATGGTAATCACTCATGGGGCACTAATCAGGCACAACCTCAATAATTTTAGTAGAAACAAGGTATTCAAAATAACACCCAGGCCAATAACATTGAAGAGACTTTGAAAAGGATCATGGCCACCCAACAACAAATGGCTGCAGATATCAAAAATCAGCAACTTACCTAAAAAAAATTGGAGATACAAATGGGTCAGTTAGCTCAAGCACAGAATTTAAAACCTCTAGAGGGTTTGCCTAGTGATACAGAAAATCCAAAGAAAGTGATGGCTATCACATTAACGAGTGGTAGAGATTTGGGTGATGCACATCAAAAGAAAAATCACGAGGTGGAAGCTGAATTGCTCACACCCAAGCAGACAAACAAACAAGTTGAGTCTGAAGTTGCCAATGAAAAGGAGAAGTCTGAGTACCCAAAGGAGAAGCCATTTGAGCAACCTCGCAACATACCACCACCACCTTTCCCTCAAAATTTCAATAAAGAAAAAGAATATGCTTGTTTCAAGAAGTTCTTTGACACGTTCAGAGAGCTTCACATTAACCTTCCTCTAGTAGATATGTTGCAGGGGATGCCAAAGTATGATAAATACTTGAAAGATATAGAGATGATAAAAGAAGGCTTGGTGATATTGAAACTGTGGCACTTACTGAAGAGTGCAGTTCGGTGGTCATGAGCAAGATGCCCCAAAAGCTCAAGGACCCTGGGAGTTTCACCCTTCCCATACAAATTGGTGAAAGTGATGTCGTCCACGCCTTGAGTAATTTGGGGGCAAGCATCAATGTGATACCCCTTTTATTTTTTAAGACTCTTGGTTTGGGGAAGCCAAGGCCTTCTGCGGTGATCCTACAAATGACAGACAAAACTAGAGTGGGGCTCGAAGGAATCATTGAAGACGTTCTCATTAAGGATGGTAAGTTTATTATTCTTGCTGATTTTATTGTTCTTTACTGTGATGCAGATAACAGGGTACCAATCATTTTGAGGTGCCCATTCTTGGCCACTGGTGGAGCATTGATCGATGTGAGAGAAGGCACGCTCAAGATGAGATTGAATGATGAAGAGGTGGTATTTAGAGTGTACAAAGCACTTAACACACCCTCACACTATAGAGATCTATGCATGATCACAGCTATGGAAGTGGATGAGTGTGGGGTGGAAGAGTGCAAACCACCAATTACTTCTTCAGACTCTGTCATAGAGTTGCCCAAGTTGACAAATAAGCCTGAACCCAAAAAACTTAAATGGGATGCTGAAAAGGTAGGTGTAAGAAAAGTTGCAAACCTCGATCATGAGAACTTGAGAGGTCAGAAAAAAAGGAGAAGATGGGCTCCAAGTAGGAGAAAGAGGAAGAGAGAATGTGGATGACGAAGTTGTGAAGTGAGTCGTGCGCGACAATAAATCAGAGGTTGGTTGGGAGGCAACCCAAGGTAAGTTAGTTAATTTTTTTTTTCTTTAGTATCACCTTTTTTTTTTTTTTTTTTTTTTTGAGTTGACACGTTGAGGGGAAGTCTGAGTACTCGAGATCTTAGCTAAGGAGCATGGAAAAAACTGAGTGTGGGGTCCCTTAGAACTCCTTGATGAATATGATGATATTGGCTATGCCTAGAGGCCTCAGGGAGTATTTTCGTCCTTACTTTTAATTTATACTTTGGGGACAAAGTGTGATTTTAAGTGTGGGGTGGGAAAATCTTCTGATTTGTTTAGGGTGGAGTGTGCTATAGGGGTCTTTTGGTTATTTACTTTTTTCTTATGTTGTTGAAAATTTGAAAAATACAAAAAGATTTTCTTTTAGTAATTTTTAGTTTTATTTAGGAGCACACTTCATCCATCCATCGATTTTCTTTTTGGTTCTTTTTCGAGGGGAAGCCCTTTGAACCTAGTATCCTTTTTGATTTTTAGGAATAATTTTTATATTTTAGAGATGCTTTTGTTAGAATGCTACACATGATTACTTGATTCAAGTTGGTGTTAAATTCTATGGCATGATGTGAAAATTGAATGACTACTGTGAGACACCTAGGCTCATTTGTTTGACTCTTGTATGATGTTGGCTTAATATTGAATTCTTGCTATTGCTTGGTTGAGAGTCTAGAGGGATCCTTCTTTATTTGAACATGTGCCATGTGTGAGTGAGATTTTTGATATATTCCATGTTGCATATTGATGTCTAGAACTTGCTCGGTTTGTTTGCAAAGCTAAATAAAGAATCTTGAGTTTAGGAGATGATATAGGCATTTCTTTGATAGCCATATTTTATACCCACTTTATCTAACCTTTTTGTATGATCCTAGTTAGCCCCATTGAGCCTTTAGCCTATTCTTTGGTAGCCTTATATGTAGCTTATTCCCTTTCTTTCAATTGACCGTAATTTGATCCAAAACTCCTAAGCGCTTTAGTTGAGAAATTAAGATGTTAAGGAGTGTAAAAATTGAAGAAGGAAAAAGTGAAATTGACATCCCAAGTGAATAGCTTTTGGTGTTTTGAAAAAGTTATATGTTATTGGTTGGGAGTAATGTAATGAAAAGAAAAATTGATCAAAAGTGAATCATGTGTTGATAGCAAATACTCCCTGCTAAAGATGTGTACACTAGCTTAAAGAGATGGGACAAAACAAAAGAAAGTTGGGAAGATGATAGTGGTGTAAAATAGGTTGGTTGGAGATGAGTTTAGTGGAAATTGTGATGTATTAAATAGCTTAGGGAAGATGGTCACTATTCTTGACCAAGTAGTTTCTACCCGTCCCTTAGCCTACATTACAACCCTCAAAGTCCTACTTGATCTTGAGCATTGACATTCTGATATTAGTGGAGTACTACAATAAGGGCAAGCTTATGGTTAATCTTATGTGACGTGTGAATTCTTTGTGAGAGTGAGCGAAATTTAATTCTTACACCCATTCTTGTGATAAATTGCATACCCGTGAGTAAATGTGGGTAACTCTCTTATGGTGAGGGAGCATGTTTGATGATATACAGGTGACTTATATGATCTCTTTGTTGAGTAATGTGCATGAGTTTTCTAATTTGTTAGAGAGTCAATTCTTGAGGCTAGGAGGTTTCAAAGTAGTATTCATGTGTTTCGAAGTTGTACTATGACATGTCGAATGAAGAACTTGCTATTCATGTGGTCTATGTAATTCTAGTTTGAGCGTCTTAGTTTTAGTAATATTGTTAGAGTCCTACTTGATGGTGATTAATGTAAACAGTTGTTCGAGGACAAACAAGGCTTTAAGTGTGGGGTGGTGATCTTAGGCGTACTTGTACTCCTAAGTGTCATTATCTATGCGCTTTTAGCTTAGTTTGGAGAATAACTTGAGGTGATTATTGAGATATAAAGAGTATATATGTGTATTTGTATGTTAAAGTACATGTTCATAGTGTTTAAAGTGCATTCAAACCAAGTCAAGAGTCAAAATGATCAATTAGAACTTAGACGAGGAAACTAGTATCGCTAGCTTGAACTATGCTTATTCTAGTGTACTTTGATTGGTTCTATTGTGTTTTATGGACTTATGGTTGTGTTGAGATGTTGTAGGGGACCATTGGAGGAGCTATGGAAGCTGAATCAAGCCTACAACCAATACACAAAAGGTTCGAGATCAAGGGATAAGAGTACGAGAAGTATGAACGCAACCCTCCATGGCATGGATTGGGGTGTGCGCCGCACCCTCCATAGAACATGAGAAGGTGTGCACTGTACCTATGGACTCACCTAGTTACTGCAAGCATCCGTGATCAAGGGTACGCCACTGTGGGATCAATATTAAGCTCACAAAGAGCTACTGTATTATTTGCACGACGACGTACACTTGTGTGTACTCTTGGGAGAGACACGCAACTCTGACCCCATGGCTGGTGAAACACTAAGACGCCGTTGCCGCCATTTCATTCCCTCATCCAGCCGGTGAACTCCCTTGGTCTCTCTTCTCTTGTTCGCTGTCTCTTTGCCGGTACATCCTCGCTGGAGTTGATCACCAGCGAGGGTTCGATGAACCCCACTTCGATTGTTGACGGGTTTTTTATTTTGATTTGGTTGCTTTGCTTGCAGATTACCCCAAAACAGGTTCTTAGATTTAAAAGTAGTGATGTTTGGGATGTGATTTTGACTTGATTGTTTCGATTTCATTCTTATTAACACTTTTAGATTATCATATGTGAAAAGCCCCAAATTCTATCAACTTTGTGCTAACCCTAATTTCGTAATTTGAAATTGGATAGCTTTAGTATTTGTATGTCATTAACAATCAATCTTGCTTTCCTTAAAATAATTCTGATTATGGTGTAGTGTGGGATTTGCTACTGATTTGTGAAAACGTATATTAACCCATGTTGGACTCTTTTGGTAAAAAATTTGATTTCTATTGATTTCAGTATATTTTTCTTCTTTAATTAATTGTGATTGCTTGAGTATCCGATTATATGTGGCAAGTCTTGGTCATCCAGTATCCTTAGTTTTATTTATTCACTCCTTTTTTGATTCAAAAAATATTCTTACCCTATTATTTATTATAAATGGAAATTCTTTTGTATTGTATTGATTTAGCCCTGTTGTTTAAGGAAAATGAATTCCTGTAATTGATTAGTCGAATATTCTTCCTTTCTTTTAATAATTGACTCCCTCCTATATAAACTAGTTCCCTTATCTTATATTGGATGCTTTCAAGCACTGCTCTCTCTTCTATACTAAAAAATATTTTAAGTTTTACTTGCTTCTTTTCTCATCCTGTTTGAACTGTGGAAGTTTGGTTCTCAACCTCTTCTTGCTTCACTATTGTGGGATGAGTTAAAAGTATTATTACTTCTTTTTGGTTTTGCTGCTAACCGGTAAGTCCCAATCGACACATCTTCCATTTTCTATGTGGTTGTTTTCTTCTGGCTTGAACTTAGAAAACATGCCTCTGGGATCTAATCCAAACTAATTGTTTTGTTTAAATTTACCTATATCTCTGCTTATGCTTTTACCTATGTCTCTGTTTCTATGTTTCTTTGGTTATCGGTGCATCCGAATTCTCTACGCTTGTTCGGGTACTTTGTGTGGGTTTAGCAGGACATTAGAAGGTGAACTTTTGGACAAGATGAAGAATTTCTCATGATTTGGGGATTTGTTTTAGGGTTGTCCAACTCATCCCTCTCTGTGTTGTTTTCATTCTTTGGTCTGTAATAACTTTGTACATTTATTAATGTAATGAAATTATAGGAACTACTTTGGATGGGTGGGTGGGGATTCTATGATTTGAATATTTTATCACCTAGACACCATGCCTACAGGATTATTTAACACATGTCACTATGTAATTAATACTATTTTATCACTTAGGCAACACAATCTAGGATTATTTCAATGTGTTAATTAATTTGTTTTATCACAGAGAAATCATGTTTTTAGGATTTTTAATCAACTTTCAACATATTAAATTAATTTCGATCATGTCAATTTAATTCATAGCATGTTTAATTAATTTTCGGCATATTATGACTAATTTTCAACAATTGTTAGTTAATTTTCAGCATATTACAAACTATTTTTTAGCATCTTAAATTAATTGTTAAATAATTTTCAGTATATTAAAATAATGTCCAGCATGTTTTACAATTAATTTCCAGCATTTAATTAATTTTTCTATAACTTAAATCAATTTCCAGCACTCTTAATTAATTTTCAGTATTTAAAACTAAGTTTCTGCACTTTTAATCAATTTTTCTGCAACTTAGATCAATTTTTCTGCACTTTTAAATCAAGTTTCTGCACTTTTAATCAATTTTTCTGCAACTAAAATCAATCTTCCTGCACTCTTTAATCAATTTTTCTGCAACTTAAATCAATTTTCCTACACTTTTAAATCAAGTTTCTGCAGTTTTAATCAACTTTTCTGCAACTTAAATCAATTTTCAGCACTCTTAAATTAATTTCCAGTATTTTGAATTAATTTTCAGCACTTTTAATTAACTTTCAGCATTTTAATTGACCTTCAACATTCTTAATTTAATATCTAACGCATTAAATTAATTTTCGACGCCTTGATTAATGCTCCTCGCCTAGAAATCATGCCTATAGGTTTCAATTACGTAAAAAATGAATAAATTGTCCTTTTTAAGCATGCTAATCACCTAATCAACTTTAATTAATCAAGAGGCTTCTATGAAACCATTATGTTGTAACACTCCGTACCTTCCCGACCCTACTTGACGACGTTGAACAATGTTCACTTAGGTGTTGAGAGCCATAAGTATGTAATTTGTAATGATTTTGATGAGATAATTGATGTTGGCTTTCGTACATGTGATTAGACCTTCGTAGGAGGTGTTTTGTGACTTTGTGGAGCATTTGTGGGGTTAAAAACGAGGCTTGGAGGGCCTTCCAACAAAGGATATTAAAGGTAAGAAGTAAGTTAAAGAATAGAACTTGAAGTATCTAACCGAATCCGCAAAGAAAAGTCGAAGAAACGAAAAATTTAAAAAAATAGGAGTGGGGCGCGCCCAGGGGTGTGCCAGGCCACTCTGGGCTAAAATTTTTAGCCCACAGGCAGCAAGGTGGCGTGCCCAAGGGCGTGCCAGGCTGCTTGTGCGCACCTTTCAAAAGTTGGAAATTTTTCTAAGTCCCAAGGGTGCCCGGGGATGTACCGGGCCGCGTTTTGCCACATTTCTTCTACAACCACGAGCATATACATGGAATGATTGAAGTATTATATTGGTATTCCAATTTGGGTAAAATTATTCGTGGACGAATTTAGCATCCAAATGACGTTTTTACCCTTTCGGTCAAAATAAGTCATACGTGGGTAGAATCACTTGTTTGTGGGATTGAGGCTACGAATATGAATCGCGTGAGTGGGAATATTGTTGTAACACGTATGAAATGATTTAACCATGAGAAATCATTGATTTATTGGGTTAAGTGAATTGGGCTCAATAAAAGGCCCAAAATAAGGGAAAGACATGGCCAAAATGGGTCAAATGACCCATTCTTCGCTTGACCTTCTAGACATAACATTAAATGCCAAGAAATGGCTAAGCATGACTTGAGGTCTTATATAAAGGGCCAAAAATCAGATTTTTTATCACACAAAAGTCTCATGCCAAATCTAGAAATTTCCCAAAGCCTTTTCTCTCAACTTCAAACCCTAAGAACCCTAAGTCATCTCTTGGAGCAAGATCATCATTTTTCAAGCTTGGATAAGTGATTATTCTTATGGTTTAAAATATTATATGTATGATATATTATGTAAATCATGTTGGTTATGCTTGGAAGTGTTGAACATGACACTTTGTGTTTTTGTAAAAGATGTGTCATCTATGGAATTTAAACTTGAAAGATGACTTGTGGTTTTGATGAAAGAGCATGGTATGGATGAAATATCAACATATATGGTGTGATTATGTTATTAAACTTGTTATTTTTCTATAAGTGTAAATTATGGGATTTTGGCCGATATGTTGTTGTGAGGTGTATTGAGGTGATTTGATGGAATAATTGTGATGTTGTGATGATGGAGAGTGGAAAGTATGAACTTGGTGTGACATGCTATTGGTTATCATGTATTGGTCAATGTATGGAATATTGTGAGATTATTGGTATGATAATTTCATAAATGGTATTGTCAAGGGGGAAATGACATTTTGAGGCCATTGTGTAACTCATTATCATTATATGCATTTGTAAGGTAGTTGGTGGTTAATGTAAACTCCGCTATGTATTTGTGTTGTAGAGTGAAACATAAGGGAGGATCTGGACTATTGTGTTCATATATAGGCTTGTGTATTCATACTTGGAAGTGAAGGTATGTAAGGTTACTCTTTTCGTATCCTTCTGCAACATATTATTCACATTGAAATTGGGCTTGTTCTATTCCGAGAGGTTTTGAAGTATATCAATTCAGGTTGACATATATTGTTATTCGTATGTGTCCTATTCTTAGATGAATTATGATTCACTTATCTCTTATTCATTGACTGAAGTTCCAAAGATGTCATAACGTGGTAATTTCTAAAAGAACTATCTCAAAGAGAGTAAGATGTAAGAGAATCTATTTATTCTTGAATAGCATTTTCCAATCATGTCGTGTTCCAAAGTCTTATAATATGATGATTATCAAAGTACCAATCTCATAAGAGTAATGAAGGAAGTAATGTGCGAGTTAATATATCTATCCCTCCCAAATAAAAGTATCAATCTCTTGAAAGTAAAGAAATGAGGTAAAGCATATATGTGTGTGTTTCACATAATATCACGATCCTCAATGTATCATAAAAGTATAAATCTCTCCCAAGTAACCCACCAATAGAATGGATGTATGTTAATCCACCAATAGAGTGGATGTATGTTAACCCACCAATAGAGTGGGTGTATGTTAACCCACCAATAGAGTGGATGTATGTTATAAGCCCACCAATAGAGTGGATGTATGTTATTAACCCACCAATAGAGTGGATGTATGTTAAGAATCTCTCGAATAGAAAGAACCTCTTGAATAGAAAGAATCTCTTGAATAGAAGAATCTCGTGAATAAAGACAATCTCTTGGAGGTAATTCTCTTGAGTGAAGGTGTTTAGGAAAGATGTTATATGAATAATAGGGATATGAGTGAATGATCTAAAATAACAAATAACAGAAGCAAGGTACATATTTCCACACATATAAAATGATGGTTTATCCACATTGACTATTCTCTCATAATTTATTCCCATTGACTATTTCTCTTATATTGACTCCATTATTGTTATTATGTATGATGAAATTCTTATGGCCTTACATACTCAGTACATTCTTCGTACTGACCCCTCTTGGGGGACTTACTTTAATTGTTGCAGGCGCAGGTGCTAGTAGACCTCCTCAGTAGGCTGTGGATCATTTGCAGATCTTTGGTGAGCTCCAGTTGGTTCGGGGCTTTTCGAGTCACAGTTGTATAGTTGTTTTGATGTTGTAAATGTTGTATCAAGCGGGGACTTGTCCAGACTTTAAGTTGGTCTTGAAGATGCATCTGTTAGAGGCTTTTGTAGACATGTGTGGGTATATGAATGTAAGGTGTACGTTCATTTCAACTTGGTGGCCCCAACGACCAAGTTTTATATATATATGGCATATGTTTCCATGTCCATGACTTCCGCATAGTTGCATGAGGTATAATAAGATTCATACGAGGTTATGCATACGAATGTTCATGAGCAAAGATTGGTTCTCTCGGGCCATATCGGTTTCGGGTGCCAGTCCGCCTCAATGGGATTTGGGGCGTGACATATGTGTTACTTGTAAGTCCTATGTGTTTTGTTTGACGCGAATCCCGAGTCTAATTAGGTAACCTAGGCGTTCTTTTGTCTAGATCCAAATCCAAAATAGCAAGTCCAATGCCTTTTGGACATTAAGTTGGGACAGGTAGGCATTTTAGGGAACGTTAGTTTTATCATTTTCTACAGAACACTTTTTAGGTTTAATAACCAATTAGGTGGGGTAGGTAGATAGTCGAAAATGATGGACGTTTCCTCGAGCAGAATTTGACAATGCGATATGCGACATTGTCACCCGTTAATAAGCCGGGCGCTATTCCGAATAGGCTAAAATTAACTCCTTGTCTAAAAGCTTTTTTAAATCGGTTTTATTTATTTTATTTTGAATATTAATTATCTGGGGTAGTTTAGGTTCGTTATTATTTAAATAAATCTTTCGACTATATAAATTGTGTCCTTCTCTCTTCTTGCTTATCTAAAATTTTTATTTTCCTTTTCATATATGCTTTCCCTAATTTGTATTACTTAGATCTATATTAATTAGATAAATAATTATTTTTCCTGTTCAAAAGCCTAGTTAAACGTTAAGTTAATTAATTGTCCTTTGCTTATCACATAGATCCCACGTAATATATTCGTCCGGGATCCATATTTGTGGACCTCAAAAGGTGCTTAACACCTTTCTTTCGAAGTAACTTGAACCCTTACCCAAATTTCTGGTGAGGTAGATTAATTGAATAATTCATAATTAGTTTAGAATGGTACCCTAACGCACCTTAATTCGTTAGGTGGCGACTCTTCTCTTTTAAACCATCCTAAAAAGAGTTGTCACGTTGAATCACGCTTTTCGCGAGAAAAATGGGGTGCAACATGGCGACTCTGCTAGGGATACTTAGGTTATAACCATTACGAATTTGTGTGTTATGTGGAATTTTAAAAATTTATTTATGTCTTTCTTTTATTATTAATTTCTTTCTTCTTTTTCTTTGTTTGTTGATTTATATGCCTAGCATCTTTTGATTCATTTTTGAATTATTTGTCTTATCATATTTAATTGTTTGTTATCGTAAATAATTTGCATGCTATATCCATTTCCTCATTCCCATTATATTGTTGCCTTAAATTAATTATTTTTTTCTTCCATGGCAATCCCCCTCTTTTTCCCTTTTTATTTATGTACATGGTATCTCTCTAAATTATGCATTTGTCATTTTGCTCTATTTTATCATCTTATTGTTATGTTCAACATGCTATTATTTTCATTATTTGCTATGTGTTACCGCTTTATATATAACTGGCATACCGTTCATATTTTCCCCCACTTGGGAACTTCACACTTTCACACACTATTCACTATACTCGGATGTTGTGCCTTTGCACTTCTCCAAATTCTCTTTAAATACCCAATTTAGAGAGTTGGCATAGACGTGGGTGAGCCGATAGTTTTGCTACCATGTGACCACATGCCTCCTCACATAGATTATCCTCAGTATGTGTCTATCCAAATCTTAGAAAAACTTAGGATAGCACTGTATCCACCCTTCGTGTCTAAGTCATGCATGCATTAGCCATAGGTGGTTCAGTCCTTGGGCCTAACCAACAAAATTAGTAACTACCATCTCGTCAATGGGTACCCATCACCCATAGACAAAATACATCTTACGTGTTATGTGGTCATGATAAATTAATCCAAGCCAATTTATGACAAATGGAGTTTCAAAAATTTTGTTTATTGTCTTATTTTCAGATTTGCCATGGAAGACATGCCTGTTTTTGAGAATACCCTAATGGTTGTGGGAGTTTCCCACAATTAAGGAGGTGGTGGGATCAGAAATGATCATGGTAAAGAAATCCGTCGGTCTTTGGGATTTTTGACCTCTCTAATTTATATGGGCCCTGACTGTTATATGATCAAGGCCCTTTTGAAGTTTTGGGATCCTGATCGAGTGATTTTTAAATTCAAGGATTTTGAGCTAACACCCACTATTGAAGAAATTAGAGGATTTACTGGCCTTCGATACAAGGAGAGAGGGATGGTTTTCCCGCATCGACAATCTGGAAAGAGTTTTTTTGCATCATCTTGGGTTGAAAAACAACCCCAAATTAGTTTGCTTGGATTCAAAATGGGTTTCTTTGGATTTTTTATATGAGCGTTTTGGTCGCAGGGATGGGCATAAAATCTTCCAAAAGGAGTTCTCTTGCTCTGCTGAAAAGTAAAAAAAGAAGCGTCTGGATGCTTTTTCTATTGCTCTGCTAGGTACTTTAGTATTCCCGAGGGATCTTGGAAAAATTAATACCAACATTGGCTCTGTGGTTCAAACTCTATCTCGTGGTATCAACAATGTGGATATGACTTTGGTACCAATGATCCTCGCTGAGATCTTCAGAGCATTATCCAAATGTATCATAGGAAGACGGTTCTTTGAGGGGTGCAACCTCTCACTGCAGTGGGCTGTGGAACATTTCTATAAGCGGCCAAATATTTAATGGGATGGGTAACAACATCAATACTCATTCAAAGAGGATGGAGCAATTCGGTGCTCCTGTGGGTACAGAAGACTGGTACATGTACATGAAGGAACTTTCAGGTTGTCAAATTCAATGGAAGTACTCATAGTTTCCCACTTCTGTTGTTGTTATTAGAGGGCGAGAGCTTTATTACTTTGAGCTCATTGGCCTAAAGGGACTCCATCCTTATGCTCCCATACGAGTGCTTCGTCAGTTTGGCCGAACTCAAATCATACCACTATGCTCACACATGAGCAGATTCGAGTCTGATTTTGGGCCAAGCTACGAGATTCCTAGGGTAAATGAGATACTTAAACAATGGAGGGAATTGTTGACCATTAGTGTGTATGGTGAGCAAGCCTATTGCACTCTGGAGTATTATGTATGGCTTTTGGAAGATGTCGAGGATATGGAGCTTAGCAAACAAAAGCAAGCTCATGGGTTTGAAGATGTGGAAGAGACCATCTAGGCTCAAAATTTGCTGAATCAGCATTATGTCGTCTCACCAGAGATGTTGCTACAAATTGTTCCAGGTTCCTTTGGCAACCACCATTAAAACATTATAATATTAGGATATTCCCTTTTTGTTATCCCTGTTTCCCTTAGTTTCATTTGTGTTTTGTTTCTGCAAAAGATTGTAATAGTTTTGAACTATTAATTTAAAAAAGTAGTTTTTTTTTCAATATTCTCAAACTCGAAACTCCGATTTGTGTCTAATACGGCTTTGATTGATCATCATCAACTACAAAATTTGTTGTGTCTTAGGCCTACCTCTGGTTCAACAAGGCTCCTTGCATTATTTTTTTTTGCAAATCAATGTGTTTATTCTAACATTATGTCTCACTTTGCTAACTTTGTTTGTCTTTGATTTTGTTTCATTTTTCGCCCCTTTCCCTAAGGTTGATTTGTGTACTCTGGCTTATCAAACACGGTCAAAAGTGTAACACCCCGTACCTTCCCAACCCTACTTGACGACATTGAACAATGGTTACTTAGGTGTTGAGATGCCATGAGTATGTAATTTGTAATGTTAGTGATGAGAAAAAGTGAAATTTGGCCTTGTACATGTGATTAAACTTGCATAGGAGGTGTTTTGCGATTTTCATGGAGCATTTGTGGGGTTCAAAATGAGGCTAAGAGGACCTCCAAACTAAGGATATTAAGGGTAAGAAGTAAGTTAAAGAATAGGACTTGAAGTATCTAACCGAATCCGCAAAGAAAAGTCGAAGAAACGAAAAATTAAAAAAAAATATAGGTGGGGCACGCCCAGGGGCGTGCCAGGCCGCTCTGGGCTGAAATTTTCAGCCCAGAGGCAGCACTGGGGCGCGCCAAGCGGCGTGCCGGGGTGGTTTTCGCCAAAATTTTTCTTCGACTATTATGATGTGTATAAGACCTATAAGTCATGGTATCATTAACCCATCATAGTATGACCATTCTTAAGCGCGTTTAGCATCTGAATTATGGTTAATGATGCGTCACAAATATTTTAACAAATTATGTTCAAAGAAGCCATAAACGACTAGAATTTCTATTTTTCCGATTGAGGCTACGAGCGGGGATCTCGTAAGTGAATATTGTCGTGATGATTATGGAAATAATTAAACATGAGATATATGATGGATTACACATGGATGTTAGTGGGTTAAGATGATATGGGTTATTGGGCCTAAATTGAGACCCAAAGGTTGCCAAAATGCATGGCCCAATGGGTCAAAAGACCCATTCTTCCATTGACTAAGTGCACACACAAATAATATTGGATAAGAATGGACACAAGGCCTATAAAAAGGGGGAAAAATCAGATTTTATTTCATTAGACACACACATCACATTCTCTTATTTTCTAGAATTTTCAAGAGAACTCTTGGTGGCTCTTCAAACCCTAAGGCACTCTTTGGACAAGATCACCATCTTCCAAGATTAGGTAAGTGATTATTATTGTACTTTAACATATTATGAGCATGAGAGATTATGTAAATCATGTTGGTTATGCTTGGAAGTGTTGGACATGGCACTTTTGGTTTTTGTTAAAAAGATGTGTTATCCATGAGATTGTAACTTTGAAATATGACTTGTGATTTTGATGAAAGTGCATGGTATGGATGAAATATCAACATATATGGTGTGATTATGGTTCTAAACTTGTTATTTTTCCATAAGTGTAAATTATGGGATTTTGGCCGATTTGTTGTTGTGAGGTGTATTGAAGTGATTTGATGGAATAATTGTGATGTTATGATGATGGAGAGTGGAAGGTATGAACTTGGTGTGGCATGCTGTTGGTTATCATGTATTGGTCAATGTATCGAATATTGTGGGATTATTGGTATAATAATTTCATGAATGGTATTGTCAAGGGGGAAATGACATGTTAAAGCCAAACATGTAACTCGTTGTTATTATATGCCATTGTAAGGTAGTTGGTGGTTAATGTTGGTTCCGTTATGTACTTGTGATGTAGAGTGAAACATAAGGAAGGAGCGGGACTATTGTATGCACATTTAATATTGTAGATTCATATTGAGAATACAAGGTATGTAAGGTTCCTCTTTCCGTATCCTTCTGCAGCATATAGTATACACCTTGTTATGGTACCTACTCATTCCCGAAATGTCCTAAGGCATCTCATTTCATGTTATCATCTAGTGTTGATCATATATATCTTATTCTTGATCTATTGTCATTCATGTATAACATACTTATAGACATGATTCCAAGTTCTAATAATGTTGTGTTCCAAAGCTTTCAATAATGTTACAATTATCAAAAGTATCAATCTCATGAAGTGAAGGATAACGAAATGCATATATGTGTGCTTCCAAAAATGTCATGATTCTCACTTTATCAATCTCACACAAGTAAAAGTATCAATCTCTCATAAGTGAATGTGTTAATCTTTCACAAGTAAAGGTACCAATCTTGTAAAAATTAAAGAACGAAGTAAGGCATTATGAGTGTATCCATGGGGTGGAAGAACACACCTTCATGATGATGATCCCAATATTATGAGTGTATCCATGGGATGAAATAAACACCTTCATGATGATATCCATGGGGTGAAAGAAACACCTTCATGATGACTATCCCAACATTATGGGTGTATCCATGGGGTGAAATGAACACCTTCATGACGATATTATTTTCCCACTGATCAGCTTTGGGCCCGTGTATATGAGTGGAAGGATGAGTAATGAGCGAAGGAGTGAGTGACTGATAAAGGAAATGAACATAAAGGCAAGTAATATAACGAGAGTAATATATATATAAACATATATATAGTTCCAAACATACGGATTGATGTTTTATCCATATTGGGTATTGCCTTATACTTGATTTCATTAAGGCACTTACATATTATGCAGTATCTTATAGCCTTACATACTTAGTACATTCTTCGTACTGACCCCCTCAGGGGACTTACCTTACATGTTGCAGGTGTAGCCATTAGTAGACCTCCTCAGTAGGCTACGAGATATCAGCAGAGTATTGGTGAGCTCCAGTTGGTTCGGGGCTTTCCGAATTGCTATGTACATTTGTTTTGGCATTATAAATGTTGTGTATAGAGCGGGGTGTTGTCCTGACTTTAGGTTGGTTATAGTTATGTATCTGTAGAGGCTTTGTAGACGAATGTGGGAAGATAAATGGAAGTAATATATGTCTATGTTGACTCGATGGCCCTAACGGCCAAGTTTCTTATGTGTATATATCACTTATTTCCATAACTTCCGCTATTGACATTTTATACCTTGATGAGATAGTGCTGCTTATTGAGTGATATGCGTACGAGGACACTAGAATAAAGATTGGTTCTCTCGGGCCTTATCGGCTTCGGGTGCCAGTCTGCCTCAATGGGATTTGGGGCGTGACAAAAAGGGGCTCCCCCTCTTCCTCCTCCTCCTCTTCCTACAAGGCTAGGTCATAAAGGTAAAGAGAATAATCAAGCCAAGCACTTTAATCCTAACAATGTTTGCGCATATTATTCTAGGATGAGGGGTCATACTATAGAAATATGTTACACTTTGAAGGATAAAATTTAGATGCCGATCGACACTTAGGCCATTCAGTTGAGAGATCTAACGTCGAATGTCACCAACAATCCACTATCGGACTATCAAGTGAACATGCTCGATGTTAATGAAATGGTGGACATGGAGAATTCCATTTATTTCATTGAGAAGGAGAAGGATACACCCAAATAGGCACCTTTTGAAGTTGAGGTAGAAATGCCTAAGCCTCCTTTTACGGTCATTAGATCCTCTCCAGTTGTTTATAATTCCCATGCAGTCTCTTAGAATTACTAGCAGAATACTTCAGGAAAACAAAGGTGGTTGAAGCAGATGTTGCCCAAGGGGTCATCAAATTAGGAAGAGTATATACACCCAAAAAACTGACCCAAGGGAACTCTAGCAGAGGTAAGAAGTTTGTTGTGGAGATAGAAGAAAATGGCATCTGGTAGAAGGTGTAAGGCAAGAATTACTCTGTGGTAGAACAACTGAACAAGACTCTGGCTCAAATATCTATCCTGACGTTGTTGCACACTTCTGAGCATCATAAAAAATCTTTTATGAGGGTCCTAAGTGAAGCCTATGTTTCGGCCTCCATAACAGGAGGAGAAATGGTCCACATGGTCGGGCAGGTGTTTGAGGCATACAAGATATCCTTTCACGAGGATGAGCTGCCACCTGAAGGAAGGTCGAACAAAAAGGCTCTGCATGTCACAATTCAATATGAAGAAAGAGTGATCTCCCGAGTGTTGATTGATCCAGGTTCAGGGTTATATATCTATCCTTTGGGTACTCTGACAAGGTTGGAAGTTGATCTGGCTAAGATTCAAACCTAGAAGATGAGCGTGAAGGTGTTCGAGCTCTCAGAGAGATACCATTAGAGAAATTACGTTGAACATGGTGATGGGTCCTGTCACTTTTCCTATAACATTCCAAGTAATGGACATTCCTGCTTCATATAACTTGTTGCTTAGACGACCATGGATTCACATGGATGGTGCGGTACCCTCTATGCTACACCAATATTTTAAGTTTGAGTATGACCAGCAAGATGTGGTAATATATGGGGGAAAAGGCCACCCCATATACGCCATAGAAAGTCTCGATGGGGAGATGTTTCATACATTGGAATTGGTTGGAAACATCAAAGAAGAGTCATGCTAGAAGGATAAGGGCAAGAAAATATTACTCGAGTTTGGAGATGAACCAGGTAAGGGTCTTGGAGTCGGATTACAGGGGATAGTTGAACCCATACAACCTTTTATGAAGAATGACACTTTCAGGTTAGGCTACGTGGACGAGGGTCATGCACTTGATTCCTCGCTGTCATTGTACCAAATTTTCCACTCTACCAGGTTTCTTGATGATGATGAAGACGAAGTACTGGAAGGTCTGAAGAATTTATTTCTAACGGAATCAGAGAAAGAAGGTTGCAATGTCATCATCAGCAAAGAGAGAGGAACCCCTAATCACAACACTGGACAAAAGGCTACACTCAGCAATTGGACTGCCAATCCATGCAGGCCTCGCCGGGCACTTGGGTAGAGCTGGAAGATTTTGACTTTTTTATTATTTAAAATAAATAGACTCAATTTTGAGCTAGTTTACATCTTTTCAGCTTTTATTTCCTTTCGATTTGATGTTATGTTTGGAAACATTTAGTAGCATTTTAATTAATAAAATTTTCTTTCCAGTTTATTAATATTCTTTATGTCTATTTCTTTAAGCAAAATCACTTTTAAAAATGTTGAATCTGAGATTGTGACACATAATGAGACTATACAACATAATATAAGTGAAATAGAAGAGGTGGAAGAAAGCGAATTGCCTGAGGAATTCGTTAGTAGGGTTAAGGATTTTGAAGACAAGCCCAAGGCGAACTTAGTAGAGTTGGAAGTAATAAACATAGAGGATTCAGAAACTATAAAAGAAACCCGGGTAAGCATCTATTTACCTAAGGATGAGAAAGATAAGTATGTTCAATTCTTGAAAAATCATCCCAACGTTTTTTCTTGGTGTTATGCTGACATAATAGGGCTAAGCACCTCAATAGTAGCCCACAGGTTGCCCACTGATCCCTCCTGTCCCCCTGTCAAGCAAAAGCTTAAAAAATACAAACCTGATCTAAGCTTGAAAATCAAGGAAGAGATCTCGAAGCAAATTGAGACCGGTATCCTTCAAGTAACCAAGTATCCAACTTGGTTAGCCAATGTTGTGCTAGTTCCTAAGAAAGATGGAAAGATTATAGTTTGTGTAGATTACAGGGATCTCAATAAAGCCATCCCTAAGGATGATTTTCCACTCCCGAACATACATATTTTGATCGATAATTATGCCAAGCATAAAACTCAGTCATGTGTAGATTGCTTTGCTGGTTATCATCAGATTAAGATGCATAAAGATGATGCTAAGAAAATTGCCTTCATCATTCCTTAGGGAGTCTACTGCTATAAGTTCATGCCATTCGGGTTGAAGAATGCTGGAGCTACATACATGAGGGCCATAACTGCTCTATTCCATGACATGATCCATAAGGAAATTGAGGTTTATGTGGATGCCATCATCATCAAGTCAAAAAAGGGTACAAGTCACTTGGTCGATCTAGAGAAGTTCTTTAACAGATTGAAGAAGTTTAATTTAAAGTTGAATCCTGCGAAATGTGTCTTCGGGTTCCCTACTAGAAAATTGTTAGGCTTCATTGTTAGTCGTCGAGGTATAGAATTGGATCCAACTAAGATCAAAACTATTCAGGATCTTCCACAGTAAGAAAGATGTGATGAGTTTCTTGGGCCGCCTTAACTATATCAGCCGCTTCATAGCTCAATCCACTATTATTTGTGAGCTAATTTTCAAGTTGTTAAGGAAGCACACTACTATAAAATGGACTACAGAGTGTCAGCAGGCATTCGACAAAATCAGGGATTATTTGTCGAATCCTCCTATTCTAGTTCCTCCTAAACCTCGTAGGCCTTTATTATTATATTTATCTATGATGGATAATGCTTTTGGTTGTATTCTTTGGCAACATGACAAAACAGGCAGGAAGGAGCAAGCGATTTATTACATGTGTAAGAACTTCACATCATATGACGCCCGGTATTCTTTACTGGAGTGCACGTGTTGTGCTTTGACCTGGGTATCTTAGAAATTAAGGCACTATCTCTCGGCACATACAACCTACCTGATCACCAGAATGGATCCTTTGAAGTACATATTTCATAAACCAATGCCTACTGGGAAGCTAGCTAAATGAAAAGTATTATTGAGCGAGTTTGGCATAGTCTATGTCACGCAGAAGGCTGTCAAGACATAAGCAATAGCCAATCATTTGGCCGATAATCCTTTGGATGAAGAGTATAAGCCATTGAAGACTTACTTTACTGATGAAGAAGTGGAATTCGTGGGGGAAGACATCTCCGAAGAATATGATGGTTGGAGGTTATTTTTTGATGGAGCTGCAAATTTCAAAGGAGTAGGTATTAGAGCTATTCTGATTTCGGAGGCTGCCCACCATTATCCTGTGTCAACCAAACTCAAATTTCCTTGCACCAACAACATGGCTGAATATGAAGCTTGTATTTTGGGGCTTCGGTTGGTAATTTATTCGAATGTCCAAGAAATATTGGTGATTAGAGAATCAGACTTATTGATTCATCAAGTACGAGGTGAGTGGGCCATCAAAAATACAAAGCTCTTGCTATACTCAGATTGTATACATGAGTTGCACAAGAGGTTTCATAAGATAGAGTTTTAGCACATCCTGAGAATCCAGAATGAGTTTGCAGATACTTTGGCAACTTTGTCATCCATGATTTAGCAGCCAGACAAGAATTATAGTGATCCTATTCCCATCCACATACAAAAGCAGCCCGCATATTGCTTTTATGTCGAAGAGGAACTGGATGGAAAGCTATGGTATAATGATTACAGGGATACATGAAGAATTGAGATTATCTAGAGAATGTGATAAGTGTCCAGAAGCGCACCATTCGAAGGCTAGCCAATCAATTCATTTTAAGTGGAGAAATCCTGTATAGGAGGACTCCCAATTTGGGGTTGTTAAGGTGCGTCAAAGCCAGAGAAGCATCCATACTGATTGAAGAGGTACATGCTGGAATATGTGGTCCACATATGAATGGATTTACATTGGCAAAGAAGATACTGAGATTAGGTTACTTTTGGCTAACTATGGAGACAGACTACATTCGCTATGTGCAGAAATGCCATCAATGCCAAACTCATGCTGATATGATTCGAGTTCCTCCCAACGAACTTCATGTCACTAGCTCACCTTGGCTTTTTGCAGCATGGGGAATGGATGTCATTGGCCCTATTAAACCGGCCGCGTCCAATATACACAGGTTTATTCTTGTTGCAATTGATTATTTCACTAATTGGGTTGAAGCCACTTCTCATAAGTCGGTCACAAAGAAGGTCGTAGATGATTTTGTTTGAAATCACCTTATTTGTTGATTTCGGGTCCCCAAGGCTATCATCACAGATAATGGTACCAACCTCAACAGTGATTTGATGAGAACAACATGTGAGAAATTTAAGATCAAGCATCAAAATTCCACAGCATATAGACCATAAATGAATGGACCAGTAGAGGTTGTGAATAAGAACATCAAGAGAATACTGCGCAAGATGATTGATAATTATAAGTATTGACATGAAAAGTTACCTTTTCCATTGCTAGGATATCGCACTACCATCAGAACTTCTACGGGAGCCATGCCTTATCTTCTGGTTTATGGTAGTGAAGCAGTGATACCTGCTGAGGTAGAAATACCCTCTCTCAGAATCATTCAGGAGGCAAAATTGAGCGACACTGAATAGATACAAAATAGATTCAAGCAATTGGCACTCATTGACGGAAGGAGGATAAATGCAGTCTGTCACGGTCAACTCTATCAGAATAGAATGACCAAAGCTTGCAACAAGGTTAAACCAAGACACTTCTCACTCGGGCAGTTAGTTCTGAAGAGGATTTCTCCTTACCAAGATGAAGCAAAAGGCAAATTCTCACCGAATTGAAAAGGTCCTTATGTGGTTCATCGAGTTTTGCCAGGAGGAGCACTTATACTTGTAGAAATGGATGGAAAAGTTTGGTCCAAGCCTATCAATTCAGATGCTGTTAAGAGATAATATATTTATGCTTTATTTCATGCCTTCTTACCTTATAATGGAACTACGTTTGACCTGATTTTCATTTAAGAGGGATACGTAGGCGCTCCTTTGGAGTTCGGTCCTATCATGATAAAATTCTCCTATTTCCCCTTATAAGCATGTAACTGGGGCAGAATTTTTGAGAAGAATGTCAAAAATTCCATTGGATAGCATTTGCGCAACTATGATACAAGGGTAGAATTTTTGAGGCAATCTCAAAAAAATTCACGGCAAGCAGCCTTCACCACCTACCGAAGCAGTCAAAATCTACACTGGGGTAGAAATTTTTAAAGATAAAAAATTTCTAGACAAAGAGATATTTGCTTATAAGAAGTTGCGTTGTCTCAAAACGTGTCATAGTCAATGATTCAATAATATTTTAAATAACATTTTTTCACTTTTCATATTCAAAGAGCAAACATTTTCATAACATGATTTTTAAACTTGTTTTATTTTTTACCCAAGTGAAAGCCCAGACGAAGCTTATAATCGGTCCACAATATCAAGCAAAGAGGAAGCACGCCAGTCATAGCAGGGGAACAAATCAACCTACAAACTTATAATTTTTCTGTGAGTGTAGTATAACAGGTACGATTGCAGGAACTACTCTACTTTCAACCTGGGAAAACAAATAAGGTACTCAATCTTCTCATCTATATTGCATGGATCCTGCAAGAGTCTGTAACACCCCGTACCTTACTAACCCTATTTGACGACATTAAATAATGTTTACTTAGGTGTCACGAGCTATAAGTATGTATTTGGTAATGTTAGTGATGGAGAAATTGAAATTTGGCCCTTGTATATGTGATTAAACTTGCATAAAAGGTGTTTTGCGATTTTCATGGCGCATTTGTGGGGTTAAAAAAAATGAGGCTAAGAGGACCTCTAAACAAAGTATATTGAGGCCAAGAAGTAAGTTAAAGAATAGGACTTGAAGTATCTAACCAAACCCGCGAAAAATTAAGGAGGGGCGCGCCCAAGGGCGTGCCACGCCGCTCTGGGCTAAAATTTTTAGTCCAGAGGCAGCAAGGGGGCGCGCCAGGCAGCGTGCCGGGCTGCTTGTGCGCACCTTTCAAAAGTTGGAATTTTTCTTAAGTTCCAAGGGTGCCCGGGGACGTACCGGACCGATTTTTGCCACGTTTCTTCTACAACCATGAGAATATACATGAAATTAGTGAAATATTATATTGGTATGATACAATTACCCGAGGACGAATTTGGTGTCAAAATGACGATTTTACCCCTATAGCCAAAATGGGTCATACGTGGCTAGAATCGCTTGTTTTTGGGATTGAGGCTACAAATATAAATCCCGTGAGTGGGAATATTGTTGTAACGCATATGAAATGAATTAAACATGAGAAATTATGGATTTTGTTGGATTAAGTGAATTGGGCCCAAAAAGGACCCAAAATGTGAAAAAAAACATGAAAGGCCCAATGGGTCAAAATGACCCATTCTTGCCTTGACTTGTCAATGATGGACTTAATGGCTAAGGATGACTTTAAAAGGTTATAAAAGGTGGCCAAAAATCAGATTTTAATTCATTGTACACACACATGCTTTTCTCTCATTTTCTAGAATTCTCAAGAACACTTTTTTGGTGCTCTTCAAACCCTAAGGCATTTTTGGGCAAGATCATCCTTTTTCAAGCTTGGGTAAGTGCTTATTCTTGTATTTTAACATATTATAAGCATGATAGATTATGTATATCATGTTGGTTATGCTTGGGAGTGTTGGACATGGCACTTTTGGTTTTGTGAAAAAGATGTGCAATCCATGGAATTGTAACTTGAATTATGACTTGTGCCTTTGATGAAAAAGCATGGTATGGACAAAATATAAACATGTATGGTGTTATTTTTGGTATTAAACTTGTTATTGTCTATAAGTGGAAATTGTGGGATTTTGACCGATATGTGTTATGAGTTGTATTAAGGTAAGTTGATGGATTAATTGTGATGTGGTATGGATAAGAAAGTGTAAAGGAGAAGTGTTGTGGAGAAATGTGTCAATTATCATGTATTGGTCAATGTTGGGAATATTATGGAATTTTTGGAATAATACTTTTATCAATGGTTTTGTCAAGGGGAAATGACATGTTAAAGCTAAACATGTGACTAATTATTATTTTATGCCATTATAAGGTAATTGGTGGTTAATGTTGGTTTCGTTATGAACTTGTGTTGTAGAGCAAAACACAAGAACGGAGAGGGACTATTGTATGCGCATCTAAGATTGTGTATTCGTATTAAGAATACAAGGTATGTAAGGTTATTCTTCTATATCCTTTTGTAGCATGTGGTGTTCACATTGTCATTTGATTCCGAAGTGCTCATTGTCCTAAAGTGTGGGTTCTATAGTATTCCAACTAAGGTTGATATATATTGTTATTCATATGAGTTTTCCTCTTAGACGAATTATGACCCACTTAGTTCTTATTTATGGACGGAAGTTCTTAAGTTGTCATATGTTGTAAAGCCTAAGAGAACTACCTCAACAAGAGTAGTGAGGTAAAGAGGACTTGTTGAGTTTGAATAGCATTATTCCAATCATGCCATGAACCAAAGTTCCAATAGAGTTATACACATGTCTCATATTCATGATTAATGTTCCAAAAGCCTAATAAGGTTATGTTCCACGGTTCCCATGGTGGTTATACTCATGTCCCTTGTTCATGGATTATGGTCCAATGGTTTTAATAGTGTTATGTTGCTATAATGTTATGTTTCTCACAATGTTTATTCACATACCTCTCACCCATTGGTTAATGATCCAAAGCTTCAAGGAAAGTTGTCATAAAGTTGAAATCTCTAAAGGACCTATTTTCAAGAGAATAATAACATAAGAGAATCTATTTAATCTTGGATGGCATTTTCCAATCATGTCTTGTTCCAAAATCCGATAGTATGATGATTAGCCATGTACCAATCTTGCATAAGTAAAAGTACCAATCTCATAAGGGTGATAAGAGAGGTGATGTGCAAGTTAGTATAATTATCCCTCATAAGTGAAGATGTGAATCTTATGAAGTGAAGTGAAGTGATATGTGTATACAAATGTGAGCTTTAGTGTCATGATCTCTAATGGATCACTCTCTCTCATAGCTATGTCAAAGAAATAAGATTGTGAAGAAATAATGCACAAATGGTTACTTTATGTTATGGTTCATTGAAAATGGATGAAAAATCAAAAGGGTATATATTATAGCCCACTAAATGTGGATGTCCGGTATTATATATATATATATATTATAGCCCACTAAATGTGGATGTCCGGTATTATAATTATATATGATAGCCCACTAAATGTGGATGTCCGGTATTATATATATATATATTATAGCCCACTAAATGTGGATGTCCGGTATTATAATTATATATGATAGCCCACTAAATGTGGATGTCCGGTATTATATTTATATATTATAGCCCACTAAAGGTGGATGTCCGGTATTATATTTATATATTATAGCCCACTAAATGTGGATGTCCGGTATTATATTTATATATGATAGCCCACTAAATGTGGATGTCCGGTATTATACTTATATATGATAGCCCACTAAATGTGGATGTCCGGTATTATATTTATATATGATAGCCCACTAAATGTGGATGTCCGGTATTATAATTATATATGATAGCCCACTAAAGGTGGATGTCCGGTATTACATTTATATCTTATAGCCTACCAAGGGTGGAGGCCCGGTACTAACTAATTGAGTGCACAGTAATGAAAATAGTTGTAAAGAGATGAGAATATATGCCTCACGTGCATAGATGTAAATAAACATGAAGATAGTTATAAGAAAGTGATAATGATGCGACTGATTGATCAAGTATTGAGACTAATAGAAGTAATGAACCTGGTTCCACATATTTTTATACGAAGGTATATCCATATTGATTATTCTCTTACGCTTAATTTCTTGGAAGTACTTATGTGCTATTTTAGTTTCATCTGGCCTTACATACTCAGTACTTTATTCGTACTGACCCCTTTTGGGGAACTTACCTTACATGCTGCAGGCACAGGTGTTAGTAGATCTCTGCAGTAGGTGGCGAGATATCCGCAGATTATTGGTGAGCTCTAGTTGCTTCGGGGCTTCCCAAGTCACATGTGTTCATTAGGTTTTAGCATTTTGTAAGTATTGTATAGACATGGTCATGTATCTATTAGAGGCTTTGTAGACATATATGGGGTATCGTGAAAGTAAAAGATGTACGTTCATTTTGACGAGATGGCCCTAGCGGCCAAGTTTCATAGATTGCACGTATTGCCATGCCTTTCGCTACCTATATTTAACTACATGAGATAAAATGATATGCATACGCGAACATACATATGAGAGTACATGAGCAAAGATTGGTTCTCTCGGGCCTTATCGGCTTCGGGTGCCAATCACGCCTCGTTGGAAGTCGGGGCGTGACAGAGTCTATATTGCATGGCTCCCTCAAGAGTCCACACCACAGTGCATCCGCAGAAATCTACATTTCACGGCTCCCACAAGAGTCTACATTACATGGCTCTCGTAAGAGTCCACACCGTAGTGCATCTGCAGAAATCTACATTGCACGGCTCCCGCAAGAGTCTACATTACATGGCTCCTGCAAGAGTCCACACTGCGGTGCATCCATGGAAATCTACATTGCATGACTCCCACAAGAGTCTACATTGCATGGCTCCCGCAAGAGTCCACACCGCAGTGCATCCGCAGAAATGTACGTTACACGGCACCCCCAAGAATATACATTGCATGGCTCCCGTAAGAGTCCACATCGAAGTGCATCAGCGGAAATCTACATTGCAGGGCTTCCGCAAGAGTCTACTTATAGAATCCGCATCACGCACACAAATTGCATCAAGACCAAGCTACTCAAGACAAATACACTTTCTTTAAACATCATATAATTATGCTAAGGCGTCATAGTTCAGGGGCATCATTTTCATGGCCTGCAGACATTATATCATTAAGGATTTACTTTCTGCTTATCATGCTCCGAAGGCATCATGGTCTAAAGGTGTCATTTTTCGTGATCTACGAACATTATTTCATGACCTTAGGATTTACTTTTGCTTATCATGGCCCTAAGACATCATCTTTGTTATCTTAAAGCAAATGGTCATGGTCTAAATGGGAAATTACATCATGTTTAAATATTTACAACAATTACTTATCATTTATTCACATGCTCTAACCATTTTATCTAGTTATACTAGAAAGTGCGCAGGTAACGAAGGAATAACGAATTAAGAATGGGAGTAACTCTCAATTCTATTTTTGAGACACAATTCTAATTATCCCTCCGTCACTCTAATGTAGCTTGAAACACACTCACCTTTCATTCTCACACTTCTCATTAAACTACTGTTTTGAATTCTACCCACTCCAATCTCATCGACTCATACTACCTTTACTGTTGCTCGTATACCGTATCTTGAACATTCTTTAGGAATATCGTTCGCTCCTAAATCTAGAACTACACATGGCCTGATTCTTGTGAACACGAGATATGTAGGCGACTTAAAGCCAAAGTCTCGGCCACACCATTTTAATAAACATCTTTTGCTTTTCGATTCCAGCAAACCATCATATCGGTCAGACAAAATTGGCTACTATGTTAATGTTCGTTGCTCGGCAATTCTTCCATCATTCCCAAGCAACGAAGGGGAAGCTATTGACACTCAATTTTGACCTCTTGACATTTTATCCAGGCTTCTATTTTACCAAAATTTTATTAGCTTCAAATTTCTAATATTTATTTAGTTATTATCAAATGAATCCTGACGTTTTGTTTTCACGATTTTGGAACATGCAATTTATTTTATCATATAATTTTACATTTTTTATATTATATATAATTTATTAATTTAAATATAATCTTATATAATTTAGTTAATAGTTATTAAATTATTTCTGCAAATATGCGTACTCATAATTTACAAACACATAGTCTATTATTATTATTATTATTATTATTATTATTATTATTATTATTATTATTACTATTATAGCATTTCTTAAAATTCATATTCATAATTTATAGGCGCCTAATTTATTATTATTATCGTCGATTTCAAATAATATATTATGTGTCATTAATTTTGTTTTATTCATAATTACTCGATGAATAATGATTTTATGACATTGATTAATTTTTTTAGTATTTTATTTTATATTTATTGATTTATTACTATATTTATTAAATAACAGTCTAATTCAATTCAATTTTCCCTAATTTATTTAAATTCTAGCCAATTCATACCCAATTGTGTGTCAATTTTAACCCAAATGGAATTCCCCAATTCAAACCCAATTTTTGACCCATAACCCTACCCATCTCTAATTTTAATCTCAATCATCCATGTCTTTGATCCAACGGCTGAGATTGGTGTATCTTTTTATTTCCTTTTTAATCATATACCCCAAACCTTAATTCACTTCTACCCCACAGCTGCAATTCTCTCTCTCTCTTACCCTATTTTCTCTCTCCTCGCCATCTCTCTCTCTCCGGCGAGCCTCTATCGGGAAACAACCACCGAAAAAACCCACGGCTCTCACCATCTCTGGTGAGAGCATCACCGCGAGCCGCCACCAATCCACCAGCAAAACCCACCCCTACCGCCTCTTTTTCCTCTTTCTCTTCGATCTCCTCCCTCAACCGTCGAAACCCCGACCAGCGACCACCACACTACCCTCTGCTTTATTACCATCTAGACCACCATCTCTCTAAACCCACACTCAAATCCTCCACCTCTAGCCGACTACTTTATCTCCACCCAAACCTTCTGCCACCGCCATAACTCAGACCCCATGGCCGGTGAAACACCAAGAAGACATTACCACCATTTCTTCCCCTCCTCCAGCTGGTGAAATCCCTCAATCTCTCTCCTCTTGTTAGCTGTGTCTTTGCCGGTACATCCTCACCGGAGTTGATGATCGATGAGGGTTCGATGAACCCTACTTTGATTGTTGACTGATTTTTGGTTTCAATTTGGTTGCTTTACTTGCAGATTACCCCGAAATAGGTTCTTAGATTTAAAATTCGTAATGTTTGGGATGTGATTTTAACTTGATTGTTTCGATTTCATGCTTATTAACACTTTTAGATTATCATATGTTAAAAGCCCCCAAATTCTATCAACTTTGTGCTAACCCTAATTTCGTAAATTGGGAATGACTTATGCAAATTCATAAACCTGTCTTACTTGTGAATAAATGATTTGATTCCATGGCTAATGTTTGTTTCTTTGTTGAAATTTGAGAGTTTTAGTATTTGTATGTCATTAACAATCAATCTTGCTTTCTTTAAAATAATTCTGATTATGGTGTAGTGTGGGATTTGCTACTGATTTGTGAAAACGTATATTAACCAATGCTGGACTCTTTTGGTAAAATTTTTGATTTCTATTGATTTCAGTGTATTTTCCTTCTTTAATTAATTGTTATTGCTCGAGTAGCTGATTATATATGGCAAGTCTTGGTCATCCAGTATCCTTATTTTATTTATTCGCACCTTTTTTGATTCAAAAAATATTCTTACCCTATTATTTATGGTAAAAGGAGATTCTTTTTTATTGTATTGATTTAGCCCTGATGTTTAAGGAAAATGAATTCCTGTAATTGATTAGCCGAATATTCTTCCTTTATTTTAATAATTGACTCCCTCCTATATAAACCAGTTCCCTTCTCTCATATTGGACGCTTTCAAGCACTGCTCTATCTTCTATACTAAAAAATATTTTAAGTTTTACTTGCTGCTTTTCTCATCCTGTTTGAACTGTGGAAATTTAGTTCTCAACCTCTTGCTGAGTTAAAAGTATTATTACTTCTTTCTGGTTTTGCTGCTAACTAGTTAGTCCCGATCTACACATCTTTCATTTTTTATGTGGTTGTTTCCTTCTGGCTTGAACTTAGAAAACATGCCTATAGGATCTAATCCAAACTGATTGTTTTGTTTCAAAATTTACCTATGTCTTTTTTTTTTTCTATGTTTTTCTGGTTATGGTCATGCCTCGGTGCATCCTAATTCTCTACGCTTGTTCGGGTACTTTGTTTGCGTTTAACAGGACATTAGAAGGTGAACGTTCAGACAAGATGAAGAGTTGCCCGGGATTTGGGGATTTGTTTAAGGGCTGTACGACTCATCCCTCTCTATTTTGTTTTCATACTTTGGTCTGTAATAACTTTGTGCATTTATTGATGTAATGAAATTATGGAGACTGCTTAGGGGAGGGGGGCCGGGGGGGGGGGGCAGGAATTCTATGATTTGAATATTTTATCACCTAGACACCATGCCTACAGGATTATTTAACACATGTCAATATGTAATTAATACTATTTTATCACTTAGGCAACACAGTCTAGAATTTTTTCAACATGTTAATTAATTTATTTTATCACATAGAAATCATGTTTTTTTAGGATTTTTAATCACTTTTCAACATATTAAATTAATTTCGATCATGTCAATTTAATTCATAGCATGTTTAATAAATTTCGGCATATTATGACTAATTTTCAGCAATTATGTTAATTTTCAGCATATTAAAAACTATTTTTTAGCATCTTAAATTAATTGTTTTTAGTATATTAAAATAATGTCCAGCATGTTTTACAATTAATTTCTAGCATTTAATTAATTTTTCTATAACTTAAATCAATTTCCAGCCCTCTTAATTAATTTTCAGTATTTTAAAATTAAGTTTCTGCACTTTTAATCAATTTTTCTGCAACTTAAATCAATTTTCCTGCATTTTTAAATCAATCTTCCTGCACTTTTAATCAATTTTTCTGCAACTTAAATCAATTTTCCTGCACTTTTAAATCAAGTTTCTACACTTTTAATCAATTTTTCTGCAACTTAAATCAATCTTCTTGCACTCTTAAATCAATTTCCAGCACTCTTAAATTAATTTCCAGTATTTTGAATTAATTTTTAGCACTTTTAATTAACTTTCAACATTTTAATTGACCTTCAGTATACTTAATTTAATATCTAACGCATTAAATTATTCCGGCGCCTTGATTAATGCTCCTCGCCTAAAAATCATGCCTATAGGTTTCAATTACGTAAAAAATGAATAAATTGTCCTTTTTAAGCTTGCTAATCAACTTTAATCAATCAAGAGGCTTCTATGAAACCATTATGTGTTACTTGTAAGTCCTATGTGTTTTGCGTGATGCGAATCCCGAGTCTAATTAGGTAACCTAGGTGTTCTTTGTCTAGACCCAAATCTAAAATAGCAAGTCCAACGCCTCTTGGACATTAAGTTGGGACGGGTAGGCATTTTAGGGAATGTTAGTTTTGTCATTTTATATAGAACATTTTTTAGGTTTAATAACCAATAAGGTAGGGTGGGTAGATAGTCGAAAATGATGGAAGTTGCCCCGAGCAGAATTCAACAATGTGATATGCGACATTGTCACCCGTTAATAAGCCGGACGCTGATCCGAATAGGCTAAAATTAACTCCTTGTCTAAAAGCTTTTCTAAATCGGCTTTCTTTATTTTATTTTGAATGTTAATTATCTAGGGTAGTTTAGGTTCGTTATTATTTAAATAAATCTTTCGGCTATATAAATTGTGTCCTTCTCTCTTCTTGCTTATCTAATATTTTTATTTTCCTTTTCATATATGTTTTCCCTAATTTTTATTACTTAGGTCTATATTAATTAGATAAATAATTGTTTTTCCTGTTCAAAAGCCTAGTTAAACGTTAAGTGAATTAACTGACCTTTGCTTATCACATAGATCCCCACGTAATGTATGAGTTCGGCCAAAAACCACATTTGTGGACCTCGAAAGGTGCCTAACACCTTCCTTTCGAGGTAAGTTGAACCCTTACCCGAATTTCTGGTGACGTAGATTAATTAAATAATTCATAATTAGTTTAGAATGATGCACTAACACACCTTAATTCATTAGGTAGCGACTCTTTTTATTAAAGGAAGTGTACAACACTTGCCTAACTTTAATATATATCTATATATCCTTTAACAAGCATTTAATGCTAACATGAAGTTTCAAACTTCTTATGTCCTATTTTATCACTTTCTAAAAAATGTTTGACATTCTCCATCTTAAGGTGCAACGTTCTCCCTCCTAGATTCTACAATTCTCATATGCATATAGACATAAATGTTCATGTTACATAAACGAGTGTTAGCAAGTGTTTCAATTGGTTTTGAACTTGACTACTGAAAAGAAAACTAATTATCTACATCAAGTTATTCAAGCTCGGGTTCTAGTGGGAAAGTGTTTGTGGACATGTAATCGTCATTATTTCGATAGGTTTTGTCGTTTTTACGGTAGTTTTCCTATACATTGGTATTTTTGGTATTGTTGGTACTGTTTGAGAGCTGATTTAAGCTCAAATGAAGCAGTGCTAGTTATGACTATTGGTCATGAGGTAGTTTGGGACGTTATGGCTGTTTCGATTTCACAAGCGGGCCCCATGTGGACTGTTTGGACATTTTCCGAAGTAATGCAATATGTGTATCAATAGTCATGTTTTGACATGTAGTTTATTATTTTGGTAGCTTGGCAGCAGTCAGAGGCCTATCAGAAGAGGAAGGCTCCTGTATAGCTGGTTTTTTTGCCAGACATTCGGGACCCGATAGTGGACCCCGTTACCCTTTTAGTCGACTTGTCAGAACTTTGACATCTTTGGGCTTAGTTAAGCCCTAGTGTGACCTGTTAGGCTTGTGACGGGATTGAGTCACCTCGATTATACCCGATTGGCCTTTTTAGCCTTTTAGTCCTTGGTAGCACCGCACTTGATCAAGATTGCTGGCCTTGGCTTAGAATTGGGACCCTCCTTACCATGAGCTACTCTAGACACCTGACTTAGATATTGCATGAAAGTAAACTATGGACCTAGGAGGACCCGATACTTACCTTATAGCAGATGATGGGTTAGCTCCTTTACCTATACTTCGACTTCGGCCTTGGACTAACATATTCCCCGTTTATTGGTTATGATGTGACATTTGGCTCTGTTCTGGTTACTGGCTATGATGATTTCCGATTTGAGTCCAGCTATTGATATAGGTATGATGGTTTTGGTTATTGACTATTGGGTGTTTCGGTTCGAGTCTGGCCCCGGATTGTGGTACACTATGAGTTTTGGTACTGGGTACCGTGATTATGATACTGTTATTCTATGAGTTCCTATTCGAGTTTGGTAGATATTATATATATGTGGCCTATTTTTATTACCCAGTGTGTCCGGTTCAATTCTGGCATCTGGCTTCTTGTTATTACCCATTGGTGCCGGTTCAAGCCCGGTGCACCCCTGTTGGCTATTGTGGTTACTGGATTCTGGTATAGCTTTGAGGAATTGGTGACTATACATTTACTATTCTTATGTGTCCCACCCGATTTATGGGGGCCAGGCTGGGTAGTTGTCTTCTTACGTGTGCCTATCAGGTTTATGGGGCCCAGATAGGTTATGTTTGACTTGTGTACTTACTTACTCATTTATTTACTCGTTATTCGGTATCATATTTATTTAAATCCTGGGTATATCTATACGCCTAGACAGTTACTTATGTACTTATTACTTATACCCCAGACTTAGAATGCCCCCCTGAACTTTAGCCTGTTTATATTACATTGAGCTCAGTCGGCCGATGATGCCTACTGAGTACTCGTTGCCCGGTACTCATTATGCACTTTTGCATCTTTTTCCCCGATGCAGATCTAGGCACCAGTGATGTGATCCTTCTTTCTTAGCACTGACTCCGGAGCAGGGTGAGCTTACTAACGTTCGAGGTAGATCCTACTCCATCTCTACTGTATAGTCTTTTGCACTCGAGACTATGGTACTTGTTGTATATAATTGATTTCTGTATTGTACTTTAGGTATGTCTAGTAGTGGCTCTTGTACCGACCTCACCAGGTCTTAGAAAGGGTTCTGGACTTTATATACTTTCCTCTTCCTTCTTAGTCTTGGTATGTATATATATTTTGATTATGTTTTTATATTTCTATCATGTTTAATAGTATGGTTCCTTCCACCTTATCTCTATTCTTTTGAGATTCCGCCCGTTAGTTCTTCGCTTGTCGCTCTGGCCTAGGGTTTGGCTTGCCTATTGGTGGGTTACGGTAGGCGCCATCATGACTCAAATGGTGGGTCGTGTCATTATACTAAAGGATCCATAATGCCAATCTATGACTAAGCAAGCCTATAATCAAGGATAGTAGGATTCTAAGGCCATAACAGGTATCTTATGCTAAGGTTTGGGTTACATTTCTATCCCAAATTCTCCAAATATACTAAGTCATGATATACTAGTCATAATCCCATCCAATTATCCCTACCTAGCATGCAATCTATGCAATACACAATCTTATAGAGAAAAATAGACCGAAGCCTACCTCGATGCCGAACCGCAAATCTTGAATCATCTAAAAATCACTCGTCTTTAATCGACAATCTCAAAAATGACGTTAAACTATCAAAATAATAATCTATGCATTATTACGAGTAAAACAACCCCCATATTGCAATATAAAGCTCTGGGCCTAAAATTGGATAAAAAAAGGGCCCATGGGGCCCGGTAATGGAATTCCACAATTGAATCTGTCATGAGGTCCCTCGAAGGATAAGGAATGTGTGCTCGAATTTGAGCACAAACGGAGCGTAAATCGAGGCTCAAATCAGCCCGAAAAGTTAAGGGTTTTGAAACTAATTTCGAGTAATTAATCAAGGAAAAGAACGGAATTTGATGGGGAAAAACAATGGGAAATGATCAAGAGGTGTTGAATTAGCTTACCTTAACCTCAATGGATGATTTTCCACAATTTCCCACACTCCAAGCTCCAACAATGGCGGAAAAAAGGTTTTGAATTACAATTTTAGTTGAAGATCATGAACAATGAAATGGGTATTCTTGGAAAATTAGAAATATGAAGTTATAATCATATAGAAAATGATTATACAAGAAAATGCATCAAGAATCATCAAAATCGGAGCTTTCTAGCTCCCAAAATGTCAAAAATACGAAATGGGTTTGGTTTGGGTCTTATACTCATCGATGGCCGCTAAAGCGATACTTTGACCGCTAAAGCGGACTGGTCAAAGGTTCAAAGTACAGCTAAAGTGTTTAGATGGTCGCTTTAGCGGTCGATCAAACAGTCAACGGCCGCTAAAGCGGCCACACTAGTACCAACAACTTTCAAAACTTGTTTTTGACCCTCAAAACTCATCTAGAACCCTATGAACATGAATCAATAGTGTAAATTGATCATAAAACAAATTTGGGAACCAATGGAATCATCGGATTTATGAAAAAGGTCGCTTACAATAAATTAACCCCCAGGACCCTATTAGGCTATTTTAACTAATTTTCGTCTAAACACTCAAAATTGAAATATAAAGGCTCAGGACCCAAACTAACTATGCTACTAACCAAAAATGGACATTCCAAACTCAACGGAGACCTCAAAATTTCCATCCGAGGTCTTTTCGATAAAAAGTGGGCCCCACACCCAATGAGCCATTTTTACCAATTTTCGACCAATAGCCCAAAACGAGTCCGAAAGCCTCGGGACCTGAACCAAGGGTCACCTAGCTTAAAATCAACGTTCTAGAGCTGATGGCGCTATTGGAATTTTTATTCGAGATTGTTTACTAGGAGTTTTGGTTCGAGACCAATTCCTTATCAACGAAAGCTCTAAATAGGGAAATGAGCCAAAAACCCAAACGAACTGTTCGATAACCGAACAAACAGTTCTGACAAGTCATAAATGACCTGTAGCTACTATGGGAAGTCTCGAAACTCAAAAATGCACAAAAATCAAGAAAATGACCTAGAGGGTCATTACAATATCTACTGCTAAAAGGACTTTCATCCTCTAAAGTCAATGGATAGAAAGAGCCCGAAAGCTCGAGAGGACGAGGTATTGGGGCTGCATGCTTCGAGCAAGGCTCGCCAGATAACCTCTAAGGCAAACCAACTCTTGCAAGGGATTTCACCAAAGGTATCCCTTTATCAACCAACTTATTTACTTCACTTTCAAAAATTGCCCAAAACTCATCCTCAACAACCAACTACTCTAACTGAACTGAGAACTAATGATGCACGCAAATCCAAACTACAACAAGCTAGCAACACAACGAAACAAGAACGACCAAACAAATACTTAACAAGCTAAAGGAAATCCAAGGCATGAATTATGCAACCAATTCCAATTCCCAAATCTAACCTTCTTTAGCCTTTCCAATCCTGCTACCTACTTTGAACCACATAAAATATCATCCGAGTCCTGTCCATAAAAGCATTTCACACTTACCTTAAAGGACTGAAGCTGATCTACTGAAAATCCATAATGGCAAGCATAAGAATAAGCCCATAAGGTGCTACCTGGACATATAAATGGAGATGACGAAAGCCTGTTATCTCTAGCCAAAGCTATAACTGGTCCAAATGACCCTTGAAACTGGTAGTCAGGAGTCCGAAGCACAACCTCTAAAAATTAAACGATCCACTCCAGGATGCCCTACTGACTGTGGGTGAAACCATGCTAAGTCCAACTAAAATACACTTCCCCACTAAGTAGGCCTACAAAATTTCTGAAGAAAATTGAGAATGGAGGCCAACTGCAGTAGCAACCAATACCATATGCCGATGGACCAACCTCCGAGCATCTATCAAGCATAATCTATTTAAACTAAAGGGAACCAAACCGGCAGGTAAAGAGTTGGCTTAGTTAGCCTATAAACTGAGTCTCAACTAACCAAATTTCAAATTAGAGGCTACAACCAAGCTCTACACCCCATAGCTGAAATCCCAACACCGGAGCTGAACTACTCGATCTCAACTATCCGAACTGATCCTGTTGACGAGCAAGCATCCACATACTGAAATCCATCACACTCCCAAGCCACCATTCAAGGAGTCAAAAATCACAACTGGGGTCAATAAATCTTCAAGAAGATCCGATCCCATATATATATATATATATATATATCGTACCACCTTATTTACTGGACTATGAGCTTTTGAAACTAAAAGTGATGTTTTGGAAATAGACCGAGATTGAATCCGGTCCATGGTTCACTCACTCTTTTACCACTACTATTTACTAAGTCAAATAGTAAACCTTATACTATAGGATCCATAATGCCAATCTATGACTAAACAAGCCTATAATCAAGATAGTAGGATTCTAAGGCCATAACAGGTATCCTATGCTAAGGTTTGGGTCACATTTCTATCCCAAATTCCTCAAATATACTAAGTCATGATATACTAGTCATAATCCGATCCGATGATCCCTACCTAGCATGCAATCTATGCAATACACAATCTTATAGAGAAAAGTAGACCGAAGCCTACCTCGATGCCGAACCGTAAATCTTGAATCATCCACAAATCACTAATCTTTGATCCACTATCTCGTAAATGATGTCAAACTATCAAAATAATAATCTACGCGTTATGAAGAGTAAAACAACACCCATATTGTAATATAAAACTCCCGGCCTAAAATTGGGTCAAAAATGGGCCCATGGGGCCCACTAATGGAATCCCACAATTGAATCCTTTACGAGGTCCCTCGAAGGAAAAGGAATGTGTGCTCGATATTTGAGCACAAACAAAGCGTAAATCGGGGCTCAAATCAGCTCGAAAAGTTAAGGGATTCGAAACTAATTTCTAGGAATTAAACAAGGAAAAGAACAGAATTTGATGGGGAAAAACAATGGGAAATGATTAATAGTGTTGAATTAGCTTTCCTTAGCCTCAATGAATGATTTCCCATGCTCCAAACTCCAACAATGGCGGAAAAATGATTTTGAATTACAATTTTAGTTGAAGATCAAAAAAAATGAAATGGTTATTCTTGGAAAATTAGAAATATGAAGTTATAATCATATATACAATGATTATACGAGAAAAACGCATCGAGAATCATCAATATCGGAGCTTCCTATCTTTCAAAAATGTCAAAAATACGAAATGGGTTTGGTTTGGGTCTTATACTCAGCGGTGGCCACTAAAAGCGACACTTTCACTACTAAAGCGACCTGGTAAAAGGGTAAAAGTACCACCAAATCATTCAAATGGTCGCTTTAGCGGTCGGTCAAATGGTCAACGGCCGCTAAACAAGCCACACCAGTACTAGCAGATTCCAAAACTTATTTTTGACTATCGAAACTCATCCGAAACGCTATGAACATGGATCAGTAGTGCAAATTGAACATTAAACATGTTTTGGAACCAATGGAATCGTCGAATTTACAAAAAAAATGTATTTTACAATAAATTAACCCCCGGGACCTCTATTAGGCTATTTTAACTAATTTTTGTCTAAACACTCAAAACAAAATATAAAGGCTCAAGACCCAAACTAACTGTGCTACTAACCCAAAATCAATATTAAGGACTCAAAAGAACCATCTAAATTTCCATCTGATGTTGTTTCGATAAAAAAATAGGCCCCCACACCTAATGAGCCATTTTTACCAATTTTTGACCAATAGTCCAAAATGAGTTCGGAAGCCTCGGGACCTGAACCAAGGGTTCTCCTAGCCGAAAATCAATGTTCTAGAGCTTATAGTGTTGTTGGAATTCTCATTTGAGATCGTTTACTATTAGTTTTTATCTGAGACCAAATCCTTAACAACGAAAGCTCCAAAACAGAAAAATGAGCAAAAATCCCAAATGAACTTTTCGATAACCAAAACGACAGTTATGACAAGTCATAAATGACCTGTATTTAGTATGGTAAGGATCAAAACCTAGAAACACACGAAAATCAAGAATATGACCTGGAGGGTCATTACATATAGACTTCTATTCGAAGCACTGTTGTTCTTCACTTGTTTGATGATTTTAGTTTTTTAGAAGTACAAGGAAGATTCTCATATAAATATTTCTTATTGACAAGCTTTTTTTCCAAACTAATATAGTACCGACAGACTCTCGCTATTCAGAAATTGAGTTAAGGCTAAAGAAAACTATAATATGCAGTGAAGTGAAGAATTCTTATTTTGAAAAGCAAGAATGGTGTAAGATAATAAGGAATGTGGATATGGATTCAACCATTATGCAAAATAAGAGGTAAACATTTCTTGTTGTGTAAATATTTCATCTTGCGTTGGTGTATTTGGTTCATTCTTGATGGTTTAGGATAACTTTTTGATGATCTTGATGGTATCAACTAAAGGAAATGCTGGTTTGTGGTTTCCTTCAGTGTGACCTTGCATTAACAGATATGTTGATTGGATTTAGCCTGGAAACTCCTTGAGTTTTCTCTCCATTGGTTAATAATTTGCTTAAGTAGCTTCTTGATGTTTTGTTGTTCGTGTTAAGGTAAAGTTGAACTTTATATAGTTCATTCTTATTTGATCCAACCCACTTCTTTGTGGATATTATTAGCGTGCTTACTTATGTCGAAGTTGAACCCCCTTGATGGAAATCCTGCCTCCGCCACTGATTCTTAGTGGCATATAAAAGTTCTTAAAATTCTTAAAATTTACCAAACTGTGTGAAGACTACAAAGTCATAAAGCTTTATTCAAGGATAAAAATAGACAAAAAAAATTTATGTGAGGACTACAAACAATGGGGATTCTCCCTTATAAATAGTATCATGAGGACCATGCTAAGCCCGAGCCCAAACTCAAGATTTTAAAATAATAATTTTAATTAAAAAATATAATATACATATTTTTTACTTTATAATTTATATAATCTAATGGCATGTTAAACATGTCTTGCTGATAGGTTTTCATAATTATTAAAGTTCTTAATCACATACATGGATAATTATAAATAAGACAATTATTTGTGAGGAACAAAGTATTACCGGAGAATTAGAATACATCAAAGGGCTACAAGTAATTTGATATTTTATAAAATAACATGGTGGTCGGAGAAGAAATTTGGCAAAAAGAAGCCTGGCACGCTTCCTGGCGCTCCCCTCTGCTGTCCATGCCATCAAAATTTCTGTCAAAAGCGGCCCGGCACGCTGCCTGGCGCGCCTGACACTTAAACTCTGATTTTCTTCCTTTCTTCGACTTTTCTTTGCTGATTTGGTTGGATTCTTCAAGTTCAAATCTTTAGCTTGCCTCTTATCTTTAAGATCCTTTGCTTGGAAGTCATTCAAGCCTCACTTTTTACTCCAAAAATGCTCCATAAAGTCGTAAACTCCTCGTACAAGGGTCTAATCACATTTATTTGCACAATATCAAATATTCCATCAAAAACCATACAACATACGTACTTATTTCTCTCAAAACTAAGGTAAACATAGTTCAAAGTTGGCAATAAGGCATAAAAATACGCCCTAGATCACCAATCAAGTAGGGTCGAAAATGTACGGGGTGTTACATTTTAGGCCACTTTACCAAAGTGTCTAGGATATGCAATCAAATAACACTTATAATAAGATGAGCATATAAATCAAATAACCAATAATTATTCCATATATACACCACCGAAGTATCCCACCATCATATAGCTAAAGGGAGGGTGCTACCCTAGGATAATCATCTTAAAGAAGTGGTATGCTAACTAATAGGCCCCAAGGAACCCGACCTAAGGCAAGAAACTAACCCAAACCTAAACTAAGACACCCAATAATGGTCCCTAACGCTACCAAGCATGCTAAACTAGCCCAAGCAGAGAAGCGAATACCTAAAATAAGGATTTATGATATAATTCTACTCTAAAGCCCTTAAGAAAGTGATTAAGTAATAAATACCTAAGCAAAGCGTATCCAAGCCACAATTTCCCCCCGATAATTAGCAAATTATCATACAAATACCTTAAAGAATCCAAGTCTAAGAGTAGGTAAGCCGTAACCTACTTGGTGGCCAAACAATGCTATCACAAACACCTAAACCAGAGATTTTCCCTTTCAATAAGCCTCCTACTGCTGCCGCGCTACCAAAAGAAATAATCTATACATCAATACTGTCACGCCTCAAATTCCAACGGGCGGACTGGCACCCGAAGCCGTTAAGCCCCGAGAGAACCAATCTTCATTCATGTACACTCATATGCATGTCACTAAATGGACAACACTCTATCACATGTAGCTACAAGATGCCAATGGTGATAGTCATGGAGAACATATGATATATATGAAACTTGGCCGTTAGGGCCATCAAGTCAAAAGCATACATTCCTTGCATTTTCTTCGTTTTTCCCACAACGTCTATAAAGCCTCTAATAGATACATAACCCAAGCCTACAGTCGAGACACGTCCCCGCTTTATACAACATTTATACAATATCAAAACAAATGTACACATGCAACTCAAAAAGCCCCAAACCGAACTGGAGCTTACCAACAGTCTGCAGATGACCTGTACTCTACTGTGGAGGTCTAGTAGCACCTGTGCCTGCAACAAGTAAGGTAAGTCCCCCAAGGGACATCAGTACGAAGAATGTACTGAGTATGTAAGGCTATAAGAAACTGCATGATACATAAGTACTTCAATGGAATCAAAACAAGTGAGTAGTCAATATGGATAAACCACCATTCTATATATGTGGAACCATATACATTACATTCATTACTTTCGTTGCTTTTACGATCATCATCATTATCATTCATTACTTCAACCTTCTTTGCATTAAGAAATTATAAAGCATGTGATAAACAAGTGACCAACTGATCAGTGGTAAAAGAGGATGACCCATGCTAGGTATTTTAACCCCTGGGATGCGGTCCTCATACATACACAAATAAGGATTGACGCATGCTAGGCTTTTCTTTCACCCCTAGGATGCCACCTGTGATTATTGGGATCGACCCATGCTAGGTATTTTAACCCCCGGGATACCACCCATGATATTGGGATTGACAATTCTAGGTGTTTCTTCCACCCCTGGGATGCCACCCAAGAATAAACAGATTCTCTTTACATCATTACTTTCTTTGAGATAGTTCTTTTGGTAGTCATAACATTATGGGAGCTTTGGAATTTTAGTCAATGAATAAAAGACATGTGAATAAAAACATATGATAACCTGACATGAGATACTTTGAGACATTTTGAAATGAGAACAAGTCGGTAACAATGAGAACAAGAGATGCTACCAAAGGACATGGAAAGAGTAAACTTACATACCTTATCTTCCAGATATGAATACACAACCCTATATGTGAATACAACAATCCATCTCCTTCCTTACATGTTACTCTATAACATAAGTACATAACGGAGCTCACGTTAACAACTAACTACATTACAAGTGCATAAAACGATAATGAGCTACTTGACTGCTATATAGCGTCATTTCATCCTTCTACAATACAACTCACTGCATTACCATACCAACAATACCACCACATTCCATACATTGACTAAGACATCATAAAGAAATAACATTTCACACCAAGTTTATCCTTTACACTTCCTCATTAACAGTACGTCACAATTACTCCATCAAGTCATCTAATATCTTTCACAATAATACATTAACAACAATCCATAATTTATATAATCCAACATGCCTCCGAACGACCCCTTAAAGCCATTCAAAAGGTACCATAAGTTGATAATTGCATCCAAAAAGGGTATAGGGGTCTTGGGGGGGAGGGGGGGTCAAAGAGAAGCAAAAACAAACAAATGAAATTCTGGACTGGGATGTGGAGCCACCTACTCCCGCAGGTGGATGATATGCGGCCTTAGGTGACCATCTGGCCCTGTCCAGGGCCACCTGCGACCGCAGGTGCCCCGTCCGCGAGGGCGGGTGCCCGTTTCAGTCTCCAGGGGTCATTTTAGGGTCCTTTTTTGCAATAAATGGTCCATGGACATAATTATGCTTCTCTTTTAATATTTTAGGTCAACTTGGATGCCAATGAACAATCATGGTTTCACAACAAACATGAACATCACCAAAACTACATTTTCCTTTCAATACGTCACCAATCACATGCACAATTTTACAACAACAATTCCAAATGTTATACACAAAGAGAAAGCAAGTTAAGGATATAAATACATCTTACATGTTGATATTAAATCCATAAAATTCACTTCCTTCAAGATCACAAGTCCACTGTCAAGTTTATAAGGCAAAACCCTTTACCAATTAAGCAAACATAAACTGTTTCACACATAGTGACCTGCCCAACACTTTGTCAACATAACCAACAAGATTTATACACCCTCTCATGCATATAATATATTAAACCATAAGAGTAAACACTTACCAAAGCTTGCAAAAGGGTGATCTTATCCAAAGAGATAGTTGCTTAGGGTTTGTGAGATGAGAGAATGTTGTGGAAAAATCTAGAAATGGCATGTGTGTTGTAATGAATAAAAATCTCATTTTTTTACCTTTATATAGTGTCTCAAGGTCATCCTTAGCCAAACACTTAGTCATAAATGTTATATTTACTTGGTCAATGGTAGAATGGATCATTTTCTCCATTTGGGCCATGTCTTCTGAATTAATTTTGGGCCTTTATTGGGCCCATTAATTCAGCCCACTAAAATTAATGTGGATTGTACCAACCATCTCATGTTTAAATAATTTCATAAATGTTACGGTAATCAATTAGGTTCGAAAATGTACGGGGTGTTACATATACGAGAAGAATGATACCCATATTATACATTTATGCTCCAGATCAAAAATCAAGTTAAAAATCACCTATAGGGTTCGCTTACAGAATTTGGAAATTAAACCCGTAATTGTGTCCCTCGTGGGACAAGGTTATCATGCTCAAAATTTGAGCATGACCAGCCCCCAAAATCGAGCTCAAACCAGCCCCACAAGTCCAAAGAAAATCAAGAATTAAACTAGAGAATTAACGGAATTAAGGCCGAAAACTGACGAATTAAAGACGAGAAATCGATCAAAGGACAAGAACCAACGACCCTAAACTTTAATGGATGATCCTACAATAGTTCTTGAGCTTAGAGCTCCTAGATATGGAGGAAAATGGAGTTAGAAATGATTTAAAACAAAATGGAGAAGAAAGTATATAAACTCGAATACCACCACTTAAGCGGTGGCATGGACACATAAGCGGCATCTCTTAAGCGAAAAAGCCTTTGCATAAGTAGAGGTCATTATATATGTGTGCCTCTACTTAAGTGGCTCTTTATCCGCTCAAGCGGCTCCGCAAAAACGAAAGGAGCTCCACTAAAGCAGAAGGAGCCGACATCTGCCACCTCTGCATAAGTGGCTCCATCTAAGTGACTGCACCAACACAAAAACACTAATAAAATTTGCTAAGTTTGGAATTCTCCGAACGGATCCTCGAGATTTGTTTGAAACACCGTGCACTCAAACAAAATATGCTACCCCAAAAAAATATGCTACCCCTATAGAAAACAACATTTCGAACTTAATGAAATCAATGAAATTCCCAACAAAGGTCGTTTCGATTAAAAATGGTTCCCATACCCAACCTTCCATGTTAACCAAAAACCAACTGATAGCCCAAAATGAGTCTGGAAGCCTTGGGACCTGAACCAAAGGTTCTCCTGGACCAAAATCTACATTATGGAGCTAATGGAACCCTTAAAATTCTCAACCGAGGTCGTTTACTTAATGTTTTGGCCGAAGACCAATTTCTCAACTTTAAAAGCTCCAAAACAAAGAAACTAACATAAAAATCAAAAGAACTGCCCGAGAACCGAACTACCAGTCCCAGCAAGTCATAAATGACTTGGGGAAGCTACAGGAAAGCTCTAAATGTAGAAAATGCACAAAAGGGAGGAAAATGACCTAGAGGGTCATTACAACATCCACTATTAAAAGGGCTTTCATTCTCGAAAGTCAAGAGTCAAGAAGTACCTGAAGGCTCTAATAGGTGAGTATACTGGGTTCGCATGTCGTGATTGGTCTCCTCGGTAGCCTCCTCAATAGTGTGGTCTCTCTGTTGAACCTATACCACTGGAATCTCCCTAGATTACAACCGTCTGACATCTCTAGCTAAAATAACAACCGACTCCTCCTCGAAAGTTAACCTATCATCCAACTGAATCAAATCCCATTGGAGCATGTGAGACTTATTTGGAATATAAAGCCGATGCATTAATACATGGAAGACAAGATGAATGTCAGAAAATGTTGGAGGCATGGCTAACTCATATGCTACATCCCCAACTTATTGTAGAATTTCAAATGGCCCAATATATTTGGGACTGATCTTTCCCTTTCTTCCGAACCTCATCACACCTTTCATGGGCAACACTCAAAGAAACACACGGTCGCCAACTCCAAACTCTAATACTCGAAGCCTGTAGTTAGCGTTACTCTTCTGCCTACTCTGAACTACCCAGAGTCTATCCTAAATCACCCAAGATCTGTCCAATGACTCTCACAATAAATCAGTACTCCATGTCCTAGCCTAAAATGCAACAAATCACCCGATTGGAGATCTACTTCGCCTACCATACAACATCTTAAATGAAGCTATCTGGATACTTGAATGATAGTTGTTATTATAAGCAAACTCCGCCAAGTCTAGAAACTAGTCCCACTAACCTTTAAAGTTTATAACATATGCCTGAAGCATGTCCTCCAGAACCTAAATAGTTTGCTCAGACTGACCATCACTTTGGGGATGAAAACAAAGGCTAAGATCAACTTGGGTACCCAACTCTTCTTGAAAAACTCTATAAAAGTTAAAGGTGAACTGGGAACATCTATTAGAATAATGGGCACTAGCACCTTGTGAAGATGAACCACCTCCCAAACATAGATCCAAGCTAGTCTCTCGGTATTGTAGGAAGACTGAATGAGTAGAAAGTAAGTTGACTTGGTCAACCAATCAATTATGACCTAAATGCTATCAGAACCTCAAGAAGTGTGCTACAAACCAATCATGAAATCTATAGTAATGTGCTCCCACTTCCACTCTGGAATGGGTAGTCTCTGAAGCAAACTATCAGGTCTCAGGTGCTCAAACTTCACCTGATGATAACACTAACACCGAGATATAAGCCTGCTATATCCCTCTTCAACCAGCAACACCAGTAATGTTGTCTCAGATACCTATATATCTTAGCTGCACCAGGATGAATGGAATATATTGAACAATGATCCTCCTGCGATGTCAACTGAATTAAATCAATGACCCTTGAAATGCAAATACGACCCTCAAATCTCAAAACACCCTCTGGGTCCAAGGTTTCTTTCCTGGACTTAACCCTCACACCTGATCTTGAATGCCACACAATCGACTATACTCAAACTGCCCTCTTGAATCTGCTCCAACAAAGTTGACTGATCCACAACATAGTAAGAATCCTCTTGGGATCAGAAATATCAAGTCGAACAAGCCTATTGGCTAAAGACTAGATGTCCAAGGACAACAATTGCTTCAAAACTAAAGGAAAGCCAAACTCCCCATACTCACCGCCTTCCAAATCAAGGCATTTGCTACCACACTTGCCTTGCCTGGATGGTATAGAATAAAAAATGTCACAATCCTTTAGTAACTCTAGCCACCTGTGGTTTATTGAATTAAAATCCTTCTGATTCAGTATGTACTGTATTCTATAATGATTGGGGAATATCTCGCAATGAACACTATAATGGTAATGCCTACAAATCTTAAGCATAAAGACTACTACTGCCCACTCCAAGACATGGGTGCAGTAGTTGCACTGGTGCACTTTCAGCTATATAGAAGCATATGCTATCACTCAACCCTACTGCATTAGAACATAACCCAAACCAACACCTGAAGCATCGCAATAAACTGAAAACCCCAGGTCCTCAACTAGAAGAGTCAAAATTAGTATTGAAGTTCATGAACTGAGTCAGGCCCTATCAAAGTAGTTTCACCAACCTCAATCATCCAATAGGAGATCTATACCTCCTACCATAAAGTGTCTCAAATAGATCCATCTGAATGATGGAGTGGAAACTATTGTTATAATCAAACTCAATGAGAGGTAAGTGATCATCCCAATTACCTTTAAAGTTAATCACACAAGCTCTTAACATATCCTCTAAGGTTTGGATAGTCCGCTCTACCTAACTATCTATCTATGGGTAAAAAGTTGTGTTGAGATGAACTTGGGTACCGAGACTCTTCTAAAAAGACTTCCAAAACTGCGAAGTAAACTGAGTACCCCTATTTGAGATAATAGACGTAGGAACTCCATACAACCTGATTAACTCTCAAATGTAAAGTCTAGCATAATCCTCCACTAAATCTATAGTATTAACTGGTAGAAAATATACTGACATAGTCATCTAGTCTACAATAACCCATATCAAAACATAATGTCAGCGCGTATGAGGTAACCCTATAATAAAGTACATATTTATCTCTTTCCACTTCCTAGTAGGAATGTTGATATTCTGAGTCATACCTTTCTGTATCTGGTGCTCAACTTTAACCTACTTGTAATTCAGATACTTAGTTACAAACTCTACGATATCCCTCTTCATAACATCCACTAATAGACTTTCAATAGATTATGGTACATCTTGGCGGTACTTGGGTAAACAGAATACCGATAACCGTGAGCTTTTGTCAGCATCTGCTATCTCAAATCATCAATATCAGAAACACATAAGTGACCTTAATAATGAAGTACACCATCTCACCATTGGGAGAAAACCTCCAATTTCTAATTTTGGACTGCTTTCTTCAACTTAAGCAAAATAGGATCACTATCCCGCTTCGCCTTTACCTCGATTACTAATGAAAATTCTGAACCATAACACTATCTTTGGATGAATTAACAAGACAAACTCCCAATCGAGCAAGTATATGAACATCATGAACTATTTCCTTCTGTTCATCCTCTACATGAGTAACACTAACCATAGAAATTTTGCTAAGAGCATCAAGCACTACATTAGCTTTACACGAATGGTACAAAACACTCATGTCATAATCTTTCAACAACTCTAGCCATCTCCTCTGAAAAAGTTTTAGATGCTTCTAATTAAACACATTCTAAAGGCTTTTATGATCCGTAAACACATCCACATGAACTCTATAGAAATAGTGCCTCCAAATCTTTAAGGCAAAGACTACTGCTGCCAACTCAAGGTCATGAGTCGGGTAATTCTTCTCATAAACTTTGAGTTGTCTAGAAGCATAAGCTATAACAATACTGTGCTGCATCAACACACACCCAAGGGCAACTCTAAAAGTATCACAATAAACAACAAACCCATCTGGATCTTCTGGTAGAGTCAAAACTGAAGTAAAAGTAAGTCGAGTCTTCAACTCCTGAAAACTCTTCTAGAGAGCATCAATCCACTGAAACTTGACTCTTCTAAGTAAATCTGGGCATAGGAGAAGAAACAAATGAAAAACCTTCAACAAAATTTCTATAGTAACTGGTTAAACCCAAGAAACTCCAAATGTCTGATGGAGAGATGGGTCTAGGCCAGTTCTTAACTGCTTTGGTCTTTTAAGGATCTACCTAAATTCCCTCACTGGAAATGATATGGCCAAGGAATGCCACTGATTTCAACCAAAATTCAGACTTTCTGAACTTAGCAAATAACTGACAATCCTTAAGAGTCTGCAAAACAATCTTCCAATAGTCTACATATGTTCCTCCTGACTCTGAGAATAAACGAGGATGTCATCTAAGAAGACAATGATAAACTTGTCCAAACACTATTTAAACACGTTGTTCATCAAGTCCATAAAAGCTGTAGGAGCATTTGTTAGTCCAAAAGATATAATAAAAAATTCATAGTGACCATATCAAGTTTTGAAGGTTGTCTTTGAAATGTCACCTTCTCTGACTCTGAGCTGATGATAGCTGGATCTAAAGTTTATATTTGAGAAACAACTAGCATCCTGAAGCTAGTCAAATAAGTCATTAATTCTAGGAATGGGATGCTTATTCTTGATTGAAACTTTGTTCAACTGATGGTAATTGATGCATATTCTAAGAGAACCACTTTCTTACGCATGAAAAGAACTGGAGAACCTTATGAAGAGATGTTGGGTCTGATGAAACCTTTGTCTAAGAGGTCCTTCAACTGATCTTTCAATTCCTTTCACTAAGCTAGAGACATTTTGTAAGGAGGAATTGAGATAGGTTGGGTATTTAGAAAAAGGTCTTTTCTAAATTTGATCTCCCGCTCAGGAGGGACTCCGGGCAGATCTTCAAGAAATACTTTTGGGTACTCATTAACAATTAGAACTGACTGAAGGGTTGGGGTTTTGGACATAGAATCCTTAACTCTTACTAAATGGTAGATACAACACTTAGAGATCATCTTTTAGGCCTTAAGGTAAGAGACAAACCGACCAATAAGCACTGAGGTACTACCCTTTCATTCTATGACTGGTTCATTAGGAAACTAAAACTTAATGACTCCGATTCTGCGGTTGACTGAGGCATAACAGGAGTGTAACCAATCCATCCCAAGAATAATATCAAAATTAGTCATGTTTAACTCTACTAGATCAACTGTGGTGATTTTCTAAAAAACTGAGACTAGGTAATTTTTGTATACCTACTTGGCTATAAATGAGTTACCAACAGCAGTAGAATTTGATAAAGGTTCTGAAAGGGTTTTGGTACTGACACTAAAATCTACTGTAATATAAGAAGTCATGAAGGAGAGTGTGGCTCCTGGATCTAGAAATGCATACACATCTATATGAAAGACTCGTAACATACCAGTGACTACGTTTGGCGAGCTCTCCTGATCCTGATGAGAAGACAAAGCATAGAAGTGATTCTAACATTGACCATCGCATGCACTATTAGAAGCACCCTACTAAGCTAAACGACCTGAATAGGCTGCTGAAGTAGTAGACTGAGCCCCATTACTTCCATCTCCACGTCCAGCTAAGGGATAATTCTTAAACAACCCTCCTTGCCATCAAGGCACTCACCTGGATGGTTCTTACCACACTTAAGACATGTTGGAAAAGTACGACTGCCTGTGGCACTGTCCTGAAACTTAGAGCCTGATGCCCTATTCTTCTAACCATGATGAGGATTAGGGGATAGAGCACTAGCTGAAGAAGGTGCTAGAACTGAAGATTTTTTCTGAAATTGAGAGCGATTAGCACCGCCCAACCTCTGCTGAGAATAATCAAAATTATCTATTCTTTCCCTCTTATTATCCATCTCTTTCTCTTTTATCTTCTCTTCCTCTAATGTTGGTCATGAGTCATATGTCTAGAGATGTTCATTTCTCCAATAAGCATAGCGGTTCTGCACTCCTTGACCAGTAACCCCGAGACATCAAAAATGAACTTGCTCATTCGAGCCTTTCGCTCAACAACTATCTCTGAAGCATACCTGGAGAGCTGGGTAAATATCAAAGAGTACTCCTTAACGAACACAACTCATTGGGAAAGAATATGTCTCACAAAGTAGTCACAAACTCATCCCAATCAACTGGCATGTATCCACACGTTGGCTATCTTTTCATTGCTTAAACCATAACAGATCCACCCCTTTCAACTTATAGGAGGCCAAGTTTGCACTCTCAATTGGTTTAATACCCATGATCTGAGTGATCTTCTGAACCTCATCTATAAAGTCTTATGGATCATCATCCACCTTCGATCCACAAAACTCAGGAGGGTTCATCCGAGTGAAGTCCTGGACTCTAATAGTTGCTGCATTCCCATTTGAGTTTGCTGGTGCAGCTACTTACTGATTGACATGGTTGGTCATGGCTTGGGCAAGTATCTGAAATTTTTTCCTAATTCATCATGAGTGACTTGCTCATTCAGGGGATCTGCTGGTGCTGGTTGATTTCTATTCCTTCTTCCATTATCTCTTCTAGGAGGCATATTCTATAAATTCTTAGAGCATGAATTATAAGGATAAATAGAGTTACACTATATCACATGATATAAACATAAAAAAGTAAAGTTTTTCTTAAAACATTTTGCAGCCTCCTCTCATAAGTGTGGCGCTCTTCACATCCCTAAAAGAGACTCTACTTAACATGGCTTTTAGGAACCTTAGGACACATTAAATTTGATACTCTGCTACCAAGTTTGTCACAACCCGAGTCTACACGTTATTCAAGACATGATGCTTAGAACCACAAGTGGTCCCAAGCTAATCCTTGGCGTAACATAACTAAGCATAATATACGAAATCTAAGCAGAAGTTGTAATGTAATCATAAGATAAGTTCTAGACCCTCTTGGAAAAGTCTTAATGAATAAGTACCAAGCCCGAAGGGCTAAGAAAACCATAATCTATTATCTGAAAGCCTCTAAATTAGATAACATAACTTGCCAGGATAAGGCCCCCAACTACCCATAACAACGAAGTCTAAAATGAAAGAGAAAAGAGGAAACTAAACTAAGTCCCCAAATGAGGAGGACTCACTAACTATTCAACTCTGAGTTGGCAAACAACTAGCCATATGCATGAGAGTGAGCACCTGAATCTATATCACATGAAAAATATAGGCAAAAGAGTATGAAATCAGGTACGTTTAAATGTACTGAGTATTTAAGGTTTAAACTAAATGACATAAAGTATATAACCTTAACATGATTTAAAAGAAATGAAAAAAGCTGTAGATTCATAAAGATTCATATCACTAAAGGTTAGACAGTTTAAAGACTAAAGTGAGGACCTTTCTGAAATACAATGCATGTTAAAATCATATCATACAAAAACGTATAAGGATCATATCATGAAATCTGTAAAAGTGAAGTTAAATCTTTTGGATGAGAGTTTCTTATAATCAAGATAAATCATGTGAGCATCATGGAGTCCAGTGTTCATACACCCACACTGAAAAAGGTTGTTCTAATCTGCCAAAGTTAGACTATAAACATAAGAATCCTGAAAGTGCGCCTAAAAATGGGAAAACCTACGGTGGCACGTAGTTATAGAACTTAAGTTTATTTGAAACCTTGTTCTCTCAGTGCTAAATACTACTCCTAAGACATACTAATTCTCAGATCATATCATGTGACATATGTGGATGTCAAAACTGTTCATAAATCATAATGGCATATCGGGATGTCATACTGTTCATGAACCTTACTATTTATGAGAAAACTATTCATAATCATTGATGGCATATCTGGATGTCATACTAATCATGAACCTTACTTTTGTGAGAAAAATGTTCATAAGCATTGATGGTATATTTGGATGTCATACTAATCATAAATCATATTAGACATATCTAAATGTCATAATGTTCATAAATCTTACTGCAGTGAGCCTAAGCTCCATATCATATCATAAACCATATGCTAAAAATCATGTATTTAAATGCATATCTCTTTAATATAGAGTTCATAGTTCATAAGAAACCTTAATGCATAAATCATAGTTTAGATAGAAATTATAAGTTTGTATGGAAACCTTGTTCATAATATCATAGAAACTCTAAAATTCAATCTTGAGATTTAAAATTTCAAGAATAATATATAAAAATCATGTGAAGAATCAAAGTTCAACAAATGTAAATGAAATATTCATAAAAATCATAATAATGTTTAAAAGCACGAAGAAACCATGAAATATACTTCGTAAAATATAAAATTGAAAGTGGGTTTATAACCCTAACCATAGTCTTAAATTTATGAAAACTAGAAGTTTTGGATATGAGGATGAAAGGGAATCCTCATTGAAGTTCTACATACCTGAATTTAAAGTTCTCAAGAAGAAGCATAAATGAGGTATATAGGACTTGATCTGATCAAGGATGTCGACCTGGCCTCAATATTAGCCAACACTCCACCCCTTTCAGACACCCCAAACTGCATAACCCGCATTACTAGAGTTTGAATTTCTCTAGCTAAGTGATGCTTTGTTACTTTCAAATAGGCCAAACTTCCCATAGTTAAAGATTTTCTACTCAATTCATCTGCCACCACATTAGCCTTTCCTAGATGATATTGAATGGTATCATTGTAATCCTTTAGTAACTCCATCTATGATGTTTGTCTCAAATTTAATCCCCATAAGTAAATACATGTTGTAAGGTGTGATGGTCTGTGAAAACCTCACACTTGACACTATATAACTAGTGTCTCCATATTTTGAGTGCAAAAACCACTGCTGCCAGCTCCAAGCCATGAGTTGGATAATTTATCTCATGGACCTTTAGTTGCTTTGAAGCATAGGCTATCACATTATTATCTTGCATTAACACATTAACAAAGCCAGAATGAAAAGCATCACAAAATATTATGAAATCCTTACCTTCAACGGGCAAAGCAAGGATAAGAGATATGGTCAAAAGAGATTTGATTTTTTGAAATCTCTCTTCATACTTGTTAGACCAAATGAACGGTACCTCCTTATGAGTTATTTTCGTCAAGTGAGTAGCAATAGAAGCAGAACTACGATAGCGACTTGCCACTAGCTATAGTGGGGTAGGTGAGGTAGTGAGTTTGACCGCTTCCCAGTTTTACCCAATTTTGTAACACACCCCCAGATTTCAACCTCCCAAATTGTAACAACCCTTTCCATCATTATGGTATAGTCTAGTGTGCCAAAATTAGAGTTAAGATTCTTCCCGAATAAAGTGTTAAAAATTTTAGGTTAGGCTAGTCTTGGATGAAATCCAAGTATGGTGTGGTATAGATTAATTTGGTAACGGATAGGTTGGTGGTTATATGATTTCAGACCATATTTTAATATATAAGAAGTTAAGGAGTTCATAGAAACTTTCAGAAGTGGATTCGGGTTAGTAGAACTCTGGATATCGCGTATGATGTAAAAGGATTAGTATGGGATGTCAATAACTTGAAGTGTGCTATAAAATTAGAATTTTTTTGGGATTTTCAGACTTTCTTCTTCCACCTAGGCCGCTATCTCGGGAGGCAGGCCTCTATTAGTAACCTGCTATAGTAGAAATATTCCTTCTATAGCGGGAGTTAGCTTTGGTCAATCCAGCCATAGAAGGCGAATCCCTCTATAATGACGCTGCTATAGCAGGAATCGGACCACTATTGTCACGACCTGAATTCCCATTCGGGCCGGACTGGCACCCGAAGCCGATATGGACCGAGAGAACCAATCTTTGCTCATGAACCTTCGTATACGTATTCTCGTATGAATCTTATTATACCTCATGCAACTGTGCGGAAGACATGAATCATGGAAACATATGCCATATATATATATATATATATATATATAAATAAATAAAACTTGGCCGTTGGGGCCATTACGTCGAACTGACCATACATATCTTACATTCGTATACCCACATATGTCTACAAAAGCCTCTACCAGATGTATCAACAAGGTCAACTTAAAGTCGAGACAAGTCCCCTCTTTATACAATATTTACAATACAATGTCAAAACAAATATACAACTATGACCTAGAAAGCTAGAACCAAGTGGAGCTCACCAAAACTCTGCAAATGATCCACAGTCTACTGAGGAGGTCTACTAATGCCTGAACCTGCAACATGTAAGGTAAGTCCCCCGAGGGGATCAGTACGAAGAATGTACTGAGTATGGAAGGCTTATAAGAAATAGCATCAAACATGAGAATATCAATAGAATGAAATATGAAAGAATAGTCAATGTGTATAAACCATCATTTTATATAATATCTTTTATAATTACTCCCTTTCAAGGGAAATTACCTTTACTCAAGAGACTTGCCTCCAATAGATTCTTCTATATGTAACAGATTCTCTCTTGCTTCTATGTTCATTACCACTATTGTTCAACTACTTAGTTAGTAGGTTGTAAAAGAATAATACTCATCCATACACATCCACTCTTGTGGTGGGGTAATAATATAACATACATCTACTCTATTAATGTACATCCACGCTGTTGGTGGTTTAACCTACATCCACTCTTATGGTGGGTTAGCATACATCCACTCTATGGTGGGTTAGCGTACATCCACTCTCATGGTGGGTAAACATACATACATCCACTCTCATGGTGGGTTACATACATCCACTCTCATGGTGGGTTACCATACATACACTCTCATTGTGGGTTAGCGTACATCCACTCTCATGGTGGGTTAACATACATACATCCACTCTCATGGTGGGTTAACATATATCCACTCTCATGGTGGGTTAATATACATCCACTCTCATGGTGGGTTACCATACATGCACTCTCATAGTGGGTTGACATACATCCACTCTCATGGTGGGTTAACATACATCCACTCTCATGGTGGGTTCTTACTTTGGGAGAGATTGATTCATTCACTTATAAGAGATTGATATATTGAAGATCATAACACTATTTGCAACACACAAATATGCTTTACCTCACTCCTATACTTCATGAGATTAACACCTTAACTTGTGAGGGATAGATATATTAGCTCGCACTTTACCTCCTTCACTATTCTTATGAGATTGGTACAAAGATATTCATAATATTATTGGACTTTGGAACATGACATGATTGGAAAATGCTATTCAAGAATAAATAGATTCTTCTTACATCTTACTCTCCTTGAGATAGTTCTTTTAGAATTTACAACGTTATGACAACTTTGGAATTTCAGTCAATGAATAAAAGATAAGTGAAACATAATTCATCTAAGAATAGGACACATATAAATAACAATATACGTCAACCTGAATTGCTATACTTCAAAGCCCCTCAGAATTGAAACAAGCCCAATGTCAATATGAACAATATGTTGCAGAAGAATACGGAAAGCGTAACCTTACATACCTTGTATTATCAATATGATTCCACAATCTTAAGTGTGCATACAATAGTCCCGCTCCTTCCTTATGTTTCACTCTAAAACACAAGTACATAACGGAACCAACATTAACCACCAACTACCTTACAATGGCATATAACGACAATAAGTTACATGTTTGGCTTTAACATGACATTTCCCCCTTGACAATACCATTGATGAAATCATCATACCAATAATCCCACAATATTCCATACATTTACCAATACATGATAACCAATAGCATGTCACACCAAGTTCATACTTTACACTTCTCCATCACCACCACATCACAATTATTCCATCAATTTACTTTAATACACCTCACAACAACAAATCGGCCAAAATCCCATAATTTAAACTTATAACAAAATAAAAAGTTTAATAACATAATCACACCATACATGTTGATATTTCATCCATACCATGCTCTTTCATCAAAACCACAAGTCATATTTCAAGTTTAAATTCCATAGATGGCATATCTTTTACAAAAACACAAAGTGCCATATTCAACACTTCCAAGCATAACCAACATGATTTACATAATCTCCCATGCATATAATATATTAATCCATAAGAATAATCACTTACCTAAGCTTGAAAATTGATGATCTTGCTCCAAGAAGTGCCTTAGGGTTTTGAGAGCCAAAGAAGCTTTCTTGAGAATTCTAGAAAAAAATATAGAAAAGCATGTGTATTTTATGGGTTAAAATCTGATTTTTGTGCCCCTTTTATAGAGACTTGAAGAACTCTTTATCCACCTTGCTCAATTATTAATTAGTCAAAGGAAGAATGGGTCATTTGACCCATTCTTGGCCCATGGCTTTTGCCTCATTTTGGGCCTCTTTTGAGCCCAATTTACTTAACCCAATAAAATCAATAATTTCTCATGTTTAATTCATTTTATACGCGTTACGACAATATTCCCACTCACGTAATTCATACTCGTAGCCTCAATTCCAAAAACAAGCAATTCTAGCCACTATGGCTTATTTTGACTACAAGGGTAAAATCGTCATTTCGATGCCAAATTCATTCTCGAGTAATTTCATCATACCATTATAATACTTCACTCATTCCATGTATATGCTCATGGTTGTAAAAGAAACATGGCAAAAATTGGCCCGGTACGTCCCCGGGCACCCTTGGGACTTAGAAAATTTCCAACTTTCTAAAAATGGGAAAAACCACCCTGGCACGCCCTTGGGCGCGCCAGATTGCTGCCTCTGGACTAAAAATTTTAGCCCAGAGCGGCGTGGCACGCCCCACTCCAATTTTTTTGAAAATTTCATTTTTCGACTTTTCTTCGCGGGTTTGGTTAGATACTTCTAGTCCTATTCTTTAACTTACTTATTACCTTTAATATACTTTGTTTAGAGGCCCTCCAAGACTCGTTTTTACCCCACAAATGCTCCACGAAAATCACAAAACACCTCCTACGAAGGGCTAATCACATGTACGAGGCTAAATTTCAATTTTCTCATCACTAACATTACAAATTACATACTCATGGCATCTCGACACCTAAGTAATCATTGTTCAACGTCATTACATAGGGTTGGGAGTATATGGGGTGTTACATTCTCCCTCCCTTAGAAACATTCATCCTTGAATGTTAACGATGTCGCTTCAATTACAACAAATGCATCTCTATATTAGCAGGTGTACGTATAAACACTTAAGGCTCATGGATATTTGCTTGTTATAGGTCTACTTCCACACTTTGAACTTTTTCTTCCATTTGAAACAATATGGGTACGTCAATTTCATCATTCCTTTTTTTTTTCCAACTTCCCATGCGATCTCCTCGACTTGTTGATTTCCCTAAAGAACTTTTTCAGAAAGTAGTCTTTATTCATTAACCTTCACACTTGATGGTTTAGAATAGCAATAGATATATTTTCCTAGTGAGATCCCCCGAACTTTGTATATTTCCAATGGGAACAATATGAAAGGAAACTCTTATACACTTTCAACAATTTCACATGGCATGTTGTGTAGGGTCAATTTTTCCCTTCTTTCTGAATTCCATTATACCTTTCATGAGTAACGATTTTAATAGTACTTAATCATCTATACTCACAAACATCTACTATACCATTATGAGATGTGCCTTTCACTATACTCAATTTACCGATAGATAGAGATATTTCCATTGACTTAACTAATAACCCCAGTGTCCCATTAGATTAGTAATAGTCGATGAAGTAATATACGATAGAGTAGAGCTCAGTTCAATTAATAAATATACATCACATAAAAATATGGTATTATACCTACATACATGTACCTTCATCAGGAGATGCCTCCGCATCCGACCGGTCCACTAAAGCATAGGTGCGATTCTGAGTTCCACTAGAACTGGCTGCTCCTCTGGCACCTCTACCACGACCAGTAGGTTGTGTCACACTATCCGTGGGCCTCTGTGGGCACTCTCTCATCATGTGTCCTGACCTACTACACACAAAGCAAACATTCGTATCAAACCGGCATTCGCTTGCATGAAATCTCCCACAGCACTGGCACAGCTGACGAGAAAATCTGGTTGCCTGTGATCCATGAATTCCACTACTCTGTTCAGATCGACCACCTCTAGACCCTTGGAATTGAGAATGAGAACCAGCTGTGGAATAAGAGGATGAGGGTCTAGGCGGTAATATTCGAGATTCAGATTCTCCTGGGGACACCATAGACTGCCCCATAAGTCTAGCCCTTTTTGATGGTTCTTCCTCAGATTTCTGCGTCTTTCTTCTTTGCCTTTGGTCCTCCATTTTTTGTGAAAGGCTTGTATTCTAGCTATATCCATATCTCGATTTAAGGCAGCAATAGTGCAGTCTCATACCAAATAAGGCTCCAATCTGTCCACATATCGATGGACTCTATCTTCCATGGTGGCTACTACATTTGGAGCATATCTAGCCAAGGAATTAAACTGCAAACTGTATTCTCTAACACTCATATTTCCTTGACACAAATTTAGAAATTGGTCTGCACGTGCTTCCCGAATCTCATATGGGAGGTAATGATCAAGGAATGCCAATTTAAATTCTTCCCAACCAGCTGGGAGTGCATCAATACCCCTTGATCTTTTCCATTCCTCATACCACAAGATAGCCTCGCCCTTCAGTCTATAAGCTGCTAGCTCAACCGTTTCTACACCTGTTACGTGCATCACCTCTAGTGCTATTTGAACTTGGGTCCACGAAATCCTGTGGATCTTCTTTCGGATCGGACCCTGTGAATATGGGAGGGTCTAATTTTAGAAAGTCCTGTGTACGCCGACTAGCTGCTCTAGCCGCGTCATCTTTATTTACCATTGGACCAGTTCGTCCCTGGGTTTGTGCAACCACTAACTGTGTAAACATATGTACGGTATTTCTTAAATCTTGATCCGTGGCATTCATTGGTGGTTCTGTTGGTACTTCTCTTCCTCTTGGCTCTTCTGGAGCTGGAAAGGTAGAAGAAGACCGCGATGCAATTTCAGCGTCAGCTCCACCTTGAATAACTTGGTCAGGTGGTAATCTACTCATTCCTTCTTCAGCAGGCATATCTACCTGTTTCCCTTTACCTCTACCTCTTCTCGTGATTGGCATGTTTACTATACCAAAGAAAAACAATCACCATGGTCAGATACAATTCAACTTACAACACTGGCTCTATTGCATGATCTAGAATGAAGAAAATAAAGAACATCCTAAATGTCCCGTAGCCTCCTACTTATAAATGTGGTGCACAACACATTGATAAGTAAGTCTCTATTCAGACACGGCTTTGTAGACACCCTTAGAACGACTTGCTCTGATACCACTTTTGTCAAGACCCAAAATCCCATTCAGGCATGACTGGCACCCGAAGCCGATATGGCCCGAGAGAACCAATCTTTGCTCATGAACCTTCGTATACGTATTCTCGTATGAATCTTATTATACCTTATGCAACTGTGCGGAAGAAATGAATCATGGAAACATATGCCATATATATATATACATAAATAAAACTTGGCCGTTGGGGCCATTACGTCGATCTGACCGTACATATCTTATATTCATATACCCACATATGTCTACAAAATCCTCTACCAGATGTATCAACAAGGTCAACTTAAAGTCGAGACAAGTCCCCTCTTTATACAATATTTACAATGTCAAAACAAATATACAACTATGACCTAGAAAGCTCCGAACCAAGTGGAGCTCACCAAAACTCTGCAAATGATCCACAATCTGCTGAGGAGTTCTACTAATGCCTGCACCTGCAACATGTAAGGTAAGTCCCTCGAGGGTGTCAGTACGAAGAATGTACTGAGTATGTAAGGCTTATAAGAAATAGAATCATACATGAGAATATCAATAGAATGAAATATGAAAGAATAGTCAATGTGGATAAACCATCATTTTATATAATATCTTTTATAATTACTCTCCTTCAAGGGAAATTACCTTCACTCAAGAGACTTGCCTCCAATAGATTCTTCTATATGCAACAGATTCTTTCTTGCTTCTATGTTCATTACCACTATTGTTCATCTACTTGGTTAGTAGGTTGTAAAAGAATAACACTCATCCATATACATCCACTCTTGTGGTGGGGTAATAATATAACATACATCTACTCTATTAACGTACATCCACGCTATTGGTGGTTTAACCTACATCCACTCTTATGGTGGGTTAGCATACATCCACTCTATGGTGGGTTAGCGTACATCCACTCTCATGGTGGGTTAACATACATACATCCACTCTCATGGTGGGTTAACATATATCCACTCTCATGGTGGGTTAATATACATCCACTCTCATGGTGGGTTACCATACATGCACTCTCATAGTGGGTTGACATACATCCACTCACATAGTGGGTTAACATACATCCACTCTCATGGTGGGTTCTTACTTTGGGAGAGATTGATTCATTCACTTATAAGAGATTGATATATTGAAGATCATAACACTATTTGCAACACACAAATATGCTTTACCTCACTCCTATACTTCATGAGATTAACACCTTAACTTGTGAGGGATAGATATATTAGCTCGCACTTTACCTCCTTCACTATTCTTATGAGATTGGTACAAAGATATTCATAATATTATTGGACTTTGGAACATGACATGATTGGAAAATGCTATTCAAGAATAAATAGATTCTTCTTACATCTTACTCTCCTTGAGATAGTTCTTTTAGAATTTTCAACGTTATGACAACTTTGGAATTTCAGTCAATGAATAAAAGATAAGTGAAACATAATTCATCTAAGAATAGGACACATATGAATAACAATATACGTCAACTTGAATTGCTATACTTCAAAGCACCTCAGAATTGAAACAAGCCCAATGTCACTATGAACAATATGTTGCAGAAGAATACGGAAAGAGTAACCTTACAAACCTTGTATTATCAATATGATTCTACAATCTTAAGTGTGCATACAATAGTCCCGCTCCTTCCTTATGTTTCACTCTACAACACAAGTACAGAACGGAACCAACATTAACCACCAACTATCTTACAATGGCATATAACGACAATAAGTTACATGTTTGGCTTTAACATGACATTTCCCCCTTGACAATACCATTGATGAAATCATCATACCAATAATCCCACAATATTCCATACATTTACCAATACATGATAACCAATAACATGTCACACCAAGTTCATACTTTACACTTCTTCATCACCACCACATCACAATTATTCCATCAATTTACTTCAATACACCTCACAACAATAAATCGGCCAAAATCCCATAATTTAAACTTATAACAAAATAAAAAGTTTAATAACATAATCACACCATACATGTTGATATTTCATCCATACCATGCTCTTTCATCAAAACCACAAGTCATATTTCAAGTTTAAATTCCATAGATGGCACATCTTTTACAAAAGCACAAAGTGCCATATTCAACACTTCCAAGCATAACCAACATGATTTACATAATCTCCCATGCATATAATATATTAATCCATAAGAATAATCACTTACCTAAGCTTGAAAATTGATGATCTTGCTCCAAGAAGTGCCTTAGGGTTTTGAGAGCCAAAGAAGCTTTCTTGAGAATTCTAGAAAAAAAGATAGAAAAGCATGTGTATTTTGTGGGTTAAAATCTGATTTTTGTGCCCCTTTTATAGAGCCTTGAAGAAATCTTTATCCACCTTGCTCAATTATTAATTAGTCAAAGGAAGAATGGGTCATTTGACCCATTCTTGGCCCATGGCTTTTGCGTCATTTTGGGCCTCTTTTGAGCCCAATTTTACTTAACCCAATAAAATTAATAATTTCTCATGTTTAATTCATTTCATACGTGTTACGACAATATTCCCACTCACGTAATTCATACTCGTAGCCTCAATTCCAAAAATAAGCAATTCTAGCCACTATGGCTTATTTTGACTACAAGGGTAAAATCGTTATTTTGATGTCAAATTTGTTCTCGAGTAATTTCATCATACCATTATAATACTTCACTCATTCCATGTATATGTTCATTGTTGTAAAAGAAACGTGGCAAAAATCGGTCGGGTACGTCCTCGGGCACCCTTGGGACATAGAAAAATTCCAACTTTCGAAAAATGGGAAAAACCACCCTGGCTCACCCTTGGGCGCACCATCTTGATGCCTCTGTACTAAAAATTTTATCCAGAGAAGCGTGGTACGCCCTCTGGCGCGCCCCACTCCAATGTTTTTGAAAATTTCATTTTTTGACTTTTCTTCGCGGGTTTGGTTAGATACTTCAAGTCCTATTCTTTAACTTACTTATTACCTCTAATATACTTTATTTAGAGGCCCTCCAAGCCTCATTTTTAACCCCACAAATTCTCCACGAAAATCACAAAACACCTCCTACGAAGGGCTAATCACATGTACGAGGCCAAATTTCAATTTTCTCATCACTAACATTACAAATTACATACTCATGGCATCTCGACACCTAAGTAACCATTGTTCAACGTCATCACATAGGTTTGGGAGTATACGGTGTGTTACAACTATAGTGGGATACATGCTATTAAATGCAAAAATAGACGTAAAACAATATTTTCATTCCAATGTCGTTCAAAAGCTGGGAAAAGAGAGTTAGGACGAATTCCACCTATTTTCAACCTAAATCCTTCGTTGAGGTAAGTAAATCCCCCTCCCCTGTTTAACTAGTTTTTAAAAGATTAATCCTTAAAATCACTAGGTTTTGAGTATGGAGGGGGATTTAACTTGACCTAGGCTGATTTTCTAGTGTAATTTAGTGAAATCAAGGTGAAATCCTTGTGTTTTAGTTAAGGGTGGATAAATTACGGCTATATGTTTAGAGTTCATCTTTATAAACATGAATTTTATAGAATTAAGGTGGGATGAAGGTAGGAAAAACCCTAGAATGAGGGATGATCATGATTTTGGCCTTGGGGTTTTGGGATTAGGTTATATCCTCATAATTGTCAGGTCATTGTTTGAATGTTGGTTATAGTATTGTTCCTAGACCACAACTAAGTAAAAATTCCAAGAAAAGGAAAAACTCAAGTTTAATAGAGCAAGTGCAAGGCTTAGATTGAGGTAGGTGATGGTTGAATTATAGTTGAGACTCAATTTAGTTTATATATGCATGTTAACTATTTCTTTGTCTTCTTGCTGCAATACATGATATGCATATCAACTTGTTGGATAGTATTACAAGTTTTTTAATCACCTAAAATGAGATTGTGTAAAGGACTTGTTTGAAATGCAAGTGTGGTTGTATTATCTCATATTGTGATTGTATATGTTGTAATGGATTTATATTGTGAGATGAACCGGTAAATGTCATCGATTGTGACATGGATTTATATTGTGAGATGAACCAATAAAGGTCATCATCACGGGATTGGTAGAATTCAGGGGGTATAAGGGTGGTGACGTTAGAATAAGGGTGGTATAATATTGTTTTGGCATAAGGCTAGTAGATACTAGATTTCTGGTTTATTTTGGTACATAGACTGAGCTCGTCCCCTATAGGTCATAGATAGTGGGCAACCATAAGACCCATAGCATGTGTGTATAAGGTATTGGTGAGTTTGATGATTCCATGAGTGGACCGAGTTATGTGGTTGTTGATATTTTGGATTTCTTGAGTGAACCGATTAATGATATGATTGTTATTTGGATCTATGAGTGGTTGGGGATATTAATATACTTGAATTGTGTAACTACTTGTTGAAGTTTAATGCGAAGATAATGGTGGCAAGCTTGAGTTAATTGTTGTTAGTTATGGTATTGACTTGGTGGATTGTTTGTATTGTATTATACTTGTCTGATTTACTTGGCTATTGTCAAGAAAAGACTAAGTGAAGGTATAAATGCTAAGTGTTACATGGTTGTACTTGATTACAAATTATTGGTTATGTGTTTATATTTATTATTTTGAGTTGGCCGATGACTCTACCAGTATATAGTGGTTTTATACTGATTCTACCTGTGCTATTCTTTTTGTTGAGTACAAAGCATATTCTAGCTGCTTCAATGAGACCTTAGCTTTAACAAGTGACTGGTTCGACTCAAGGGTGAGCTACATTATCCGGGCAACCATGAGTCCTTACACTTATTGTTATTGTTATTGTCCATTCATTTCAGACACAAACATTCTCCTTATGTTAGTTTCCTGAGTTGTACTCGTAGTTTGACATTATTAGATGTTTTGGTACAATGACTTTCAGTTTCTGGGGGTATTTTAGATATTTGAGATTTTTCGTACTTATTTACTTATTAGAATTATTCCAGATAAATGGTTGTTAATGGAATTGCTATTTCTCTCTTAAAAATATGTTAAGTACTGGAGTTGGACAATTCAGGTTAGATGGTTCTCCCATAGAAAGGGTAGTGAGGGTGCCACTCGTGACGGGATTGGGTCGTGACACGAACTAACCCCTTTATGTCAAATGCTATATTGGGAGTTCTACTAACCTAAATTCAGTTTTGAAAGTTTCTACGAACTCCTTAACCTCCTAGCTAACACATTATGATCTTAAATCATGGACTCACTAACCTATCCATTACCAGATTTATCTAGACCAGACCACACCTGAAATTTATCCAAGACTAGCCTAGCCTAAAATTTCAACACTTCATTCGAAGAGAATTTTAACCCAAATATTTACATGCTAAGCTATACCGTAATGATGGAAAGGGTCGTTACACTATCAAAATAAGAACCTACTAGTTAAGTTGAGAATAACAACACCCACATCACAATCTTATCCTTCAAGCAAAAAGTCGGATTGGAAATTACCCATATGGCCCACTTACTAAATTCGAAAGTTGAACCCGCAATTATGTTTATCGTAGGACAAGGAAGATATGCTCAAAAATTTAGCAATATTAGAGATTAAATTGGGGCTCAAAACAACCCACAAAATTAAAGAAAATCAAGACTCAAAACTAAGAATTTACACGGAATTAGAATGGGATATGATGGAACAAGTAATGGGAAATGGTCATGGGAGGTGCAATTATCATACCTAAGCTTAACTTGATGATTTCTCCCAACTTTTAGGGTCAAAAATGGTGGAAAAGGACTAAGAAAATGATTTCAAAACGGAACCTTCTAGGCGCACGCAAAACCTCTATCGCGCATTCAGAGGTCCACCAACGCAACCTTTCGTGCATGAGACCAACTCACCACACATGTGAAAAACAATCTTTGGGCTGTCTAGACCGACCTTCTTCATGTATGCGGGGGTAGGCTGCACACGTGCCTGGCAATTTTGCCCTGCACCAGCTACTGCAATATCAGCAAAACTTCTCAAAAATGACTCTGAACGAGTCCTCGAGATTCGTTCGAAACCCCATGCATGCAAACAAAATATGCTATCCTATCAAAAATTACATTCTGGACTCAACAGAATCAACGAAATTCCCATGAGAGGTCATTTTGAGGAAATGTGGATCCCAGGCCCATTCTTTCTATTTTAACCAAAAACTATCCAATAGCCCAAAATGAGTCTGGAAGCCTCGAGACTCGAGCCAAAGGTCCCCCTAGTCCAAAATCCACATTCTAGAGATAACGAAATTGTTAGAATCCTCATCCGAGGCTGTGTGCTAGAAGTTTTGACATAAGTCAAAGTTCTCAACTTCAAAAGCTCCAAAACGGAGAAATTAACTTAAAACTCAAATGAACTGCCCGAAAATCGAATCTACTATCCCAACAAGTCATAAATAACTTGTAGCAGCTATAAGAAAACTTGAAATGCAGAAAATGTACGAAAACAGAGAAAATAACTTAGAGGGCCATTGTCACGACCCGAAATCCCATTCGGGTCGGACTGGCACACGAAGCCGATATGGACCGAGAGAACCAATCTTTGCTCATGAACATTCATTTGGATCTCCTCGAATGGACCTTATTATACCTCATGCAACTATGCGGAAGTCATGGATATGGAAACATATGCCATATATATATATATATATATATATATATATATATAAAACTTGGCCGTTGGGGCCATCACGTCAAAACTGAACATACATATCTTACATTCTGTTCCCACATAAGTCTACAGAGCCTCTACAGATACATGACTATGACAATCCTAGAGTCGGGACAACACCCCGCTCTATACTTATACAATACCAAAATAAATGTACATAGCAACTCAGAAAGCCCTGAACCAACTGGTGCTCACCAAAAGTCCGCAGAGATACGCAACCTACAGTGGAGGTCTACTAGTACCTGCGCCTGCAGTAAGTAAGGTAAGCCCCCAGGAGGGGTCAGTACGGATAATGTACTGAGTATGTAAGGCCAAATGAAACTGTCACAAATACGTCAATAGAACCAAAATGTAATAGGATAGTCAATATGAATAACCCAACGATCTGTATATGTGGGACCATGTAGCTTACATAAATTAAGTTCTTCTCTTTATTATTTATTCCTCATCGCTCATATCATATCGTACCCGGGCCCCAACTGATCAGTGGGTCTTAACATAACATAACGTTATGTTGGGATCGACTCGAGCTAGGTATTTGCCTCTAGAGCTACCACCCATAAATCAATATATATTGGGATCGGCTCGAGCTAGGCTTATGCCTCTAGAGCTGCCACCCATACTAACATATCAAGTTTGGCTCGAGCTAGGTTAGTACCTCTAGAGCTGCCCCCTGTCAGGATCGGTCCGAGCTAGGCTTATGCCTCTAGGACTGCCCCCTGGTCCAATAATATCGGGATCGGCTTGAGCTAGGCATTTTGCCCCCAAAGCTACCACCATACTCAATCATTAACCGCCAACAAATATGAATTACTTTATTTCTTACTTTTGAGAGATGTACTTGCGAGGAATTGATTCATCCTCTTATGAGAGAGTGATACAATCAATTATGAGAGATTAACATATATATATATATAGTCACAACGTTATTGGAGTCTTAAGAACATAACATTATTGGGACTTTTGGAACATGTCCATAATTATGCAACTCATGAACAACCATGACTAATGAATGAGGAATATGTGACTTAACAATAGATAATATTATTGAAACCATTAGACATAAGTAAAGTAACAAGAGGTATGTGTATAACCACTATTGGCACTTTGGAACATAACCTTTTTGGGCTTTTGGGACATTGACCAACGAATAGGAGACATACAGTTCACAATTGATCAATGAGTAGGAAATATGTGATAATAACCATTGCTAACTGGATATAGGACACCTTAGCACATTTCGGGATGATACAAAAGTAATGTCAATGTGAATACTATTTGTCGCAGAAAGATACGGACAGAGTAACCTTACATACCTTATATTCTCAATACAAATATACAATCCTAGATGTGCATACAATAGTCCCTCTCCTTCTTTATGTGTCACTCTACAACACAAATACATAACGGAATTCACATTAACCACCAAATACCTTACCAATGCATATAACGTCAATGAGTTACATGTTTGCCTTTAAACATGCCATTTCCCCTTGACAAAACCATTGATAAAATTATTATTCCAAAAATCCCACAATATTCCCAACATTGACCAATACATTATATTCAATACATTTCACCACAACACTTCTCCTTTACACTTTCTTATCCACACCACATCACAATTAATCCATCAAATTACCTTAATACACCTCATAGCACATATTTGCCAAAATCCCACAATTTACACTTATAGAAAAATAAAAAGTTTAATAACAAAATCACACCATACATGTTCATATTTTATCCATACCATGCTCTTTCATCAAAGTCACAAGTCATAATTCAAGCTTGAAGCTCATGGATATCACATCTTTTACCAAAAACACAAAGCACCATATTCAACACTTCCAAGCATGAACAACATGATTTACATAATCTACCATGCATATAATATATTAAAGTACAAGAATAATCACTTACCCAAGCTTGGAAGATGACGATCTTGCTCCAAAAGTTGGTTTAGGGTTCTTAGGGTTTGAGAGAAAAATGATTGAAAAAAATATCTAAAAGGCATGAGATTTCCAAATGACCAAAAATCAGATTTTTGGACCTTTACATAGGCCCTTCAATCCATACTTATCCACTCTATGGCATTACATGTGGTGTTCTAGAAGGTCAAGGCAAGAATGGGTCTTTTGACCCATTTTGGCCCATGCCTTCTTTTCATTTTTGGGCCCTTTTTGGCCCAATTCACTTAATCCAATAAAATCAATAATTTCTCATATTTAAATAATATCATACATGTTACAATAATATTCCCACTCATGCTATTCATATCCATAGCCTCAATCCCAAAAACAAGCGATTCTAGCCACGTATGGCTTATTTTGACCACAAGGGTAAAATCGTCATTTTGATGCCAAATTCATTCTCGAGTAATTTTATCATACCAATATAATAATTTACTCATTTCATGTATATGATCATGATTTTAGAAGAAACGTGGCAAAAATTGGCTCGGTACGTTCCCGGGTACCTTTGTGACTTAAGAAAATTTCCAACTTTCGAAAAATGGAAAACCAGCCTGGAACGCCCTTGGGCGCACCAGCTTGATGCCTATGGGCTAAAAATTTTGGCCCAGAGCGGCCTGGCATGCCCTCTGGCGCGCCTGTGCCTTAGTTTTTCCGAAAATTTCATTTTTTGACTTTTCTTCGCGGGTTTGGTTAGATACTTCAAGTCCTATTCTTTAACTTACTTCTTACCCTTAATACACTTTGTTTAGAGGTCCTCTTAGCCTCATTTTGAACCCCACCAGTGCTCTACAAAAATCACAAAACACTTCCTATGAAAGGCTAACCACATGTACGAGGCCAAATTTCAATTTTTTTTCATCATTAACATTACCAAATACATACTTATAGGTCTCGACACCTAAGTAAACATTATTGAATGTCGTCAAGTAGGGTTGGAAAGGTACGGGGTGTTACAGTCATTACACATATTTATAGATTTTTATTTAATTTCATTAACGATATAAATAAATCATTCTTTCATAAATTTGTCAAAAAATGTAATGCATTTTTTTATGATTATTATTTTATTATAAGCATTAAGTATGTATATTTGTTTGCACATGCATGCATGTGTGTATGTTTATGGTTTAGTCTCTCTTATTTTTTATTATTTATATAGATAAGTAAGTTTTTATTGTCATTAATGAAATATTCTGAATTATAATTTAAAATTTATGTACAATAGATTCATTTTAGGAATTTATTATAAAATATACCTCTATTTTTATTAATTATTTTTATATCACCCACATTAGAATATGTATAAAATTATTATTACCTGTTATTTCCATTTGTATATATAAATTTTAGAATTTTGATTATTATTAATAAAAATATTTTTCTAATTCTGCTCATTTATTATATTTAGAACGTCATTACTTATTTGGCCACTCATGTTCTATTCTTATTATTTATTTTAATGAAATTGACCACAAGGTGTCCTTATTTATAAAACACAAAAACAATATGTAAAAAACAAAATCCGGCCCAAATGGCCCAATCCAAAACAAAAAACAATAGCAAAAAACCAAAAAACTGGCTAATAGCTAAAAAAGAGAAAAATCAAAATAGGAAACTAAATAGACAAAGCTAAGAAGCCTCTAGAGTTTCAAACCGTATCTCCACCAAATCGCCACCAAAGCTCGACGTTGAATCATTAGAAAGAGACGACCTTCACACCTCTAGAGTGATGATGTGCTTGTAGATCCCAACAGAAGAGAAAATCTTAGTGTTTAGCCGAGATGAGCTTCTACTTCATCAAAATCTTTGGGAATAAACCATTATTAGCAACCTCAAAAAGCTCTCAATAGGTGTTATGGCTTATCGTTCACAAATCGGAAATTCTTCCATCATTTGAGCCAAGTATCATCCCAAAACTCAGCCTCGCAGGTAAATTTTTTCCAATATGCTATAGATCTATGCTCACTTTAACCTTTGTTGCAATCTCTTTTCGACCCCCCTGCCTATGTATTCCATCTTGCAGAATGAGCTTCGAGGAAGTTAATACCACACATCAAGATGGAACTATAAGTAAAGGAGCTAAAAGTTCATGCGATTATGACTTATGGTAAAACATTTATTGCCTTCTCCTTTCTGCTTGTTAATCTGGTGCTCGTTCCTTGGTTGGTTTGAATCTGAAATTTGGCATTTGTTGTTGATCCAGATTTGTTAGTCTTTGTGCTTCCTTTGGTGTTTCTTGAATATTGTTGTAATTTATTAACCCTGCAAAATTGAACTCACTATTAGTAAAAAAAATTGTAACTTTATTCCCATCTCTCAACATATATGTTATTTTGTGTTCTCCTCTTGACCTCCAAAGATTGATTATTCCTATTTCCATTCTTATATTCCAAGGTGTCTCCCATTCACCTTTTAACACCTTCTACAAAGTTAAAGAATCAGCTTCCATCTCTACTGGTATCAAATTGTATCTGATTCAAAACTCTAATTCATCCCCCAATGCCACTGTTTTAGCTACAATATTGGTAGTGTCCGAAATTCTGTTGGCCCTTGCATGTTTAAAAATCCCACCATCATTCCTCATACAAAAACCTATTGATCTAGGACCAGGGTTTCCTTTAGAAGCTCCATTAGAATTACATTTGGGCCAACCTTGTGCAGGAACTTCCCACTTTACCACCTTGAAAATAATCTGAGGCCTGTGATTTTCAAGGTATTGTACCATTTGAGGCCGCTCTTTAGGTAAATATTGCATCCATGAATATCTACTTCTTGCCAATATGTAGAAATTATGATTTATCTCCTGTATCACCTTTTGTCTTGTCATAAATCCCCAATAAACAATTATGTTCCTCGTTTTCCATATTTGCCAGAAAATGATAGCTGGAGTAGCCTGGAATAAAGGTTTAAGTTTAACCCCACAATCTGCATTGCATAACTCAGCTATAGCTTGATTCACCTGGATAAATGGTCCTAAAATTCCTACTGCCCTAGTGAAAGTTCTCCAGTTATCATTTGCAACCTGCCCTGTTAGGAAAAGATGTGTGATAGTTTTTTCACGAATCGAATTCCAAAGGGGCGGACTGGCACCCGAAGCCGATAAGGTCCGAGAGAACCAATCTTTACTCATTTCCATTCATATGCATGCCATAAGAAACATCAGCACCACGTAAGGAGATAAAATTCTAATAGCGGAAATCATGAAGCATGTGATACATACATACGTGAAACTTGGCCGTTAGGGCCATCAAGTCAAAATGGACATATTTATCTTACATTCATATACCCACATATGTCTACAAAAGCCTCTAACAGAAGCACATACATAACCATCCTAAATTAGGGACAAGTCCCCGCTTTACACAATATTTACATTACTAAAACCAATGTACAACTGTGACTCGGAAAGACCCGAACTAACTAGAGCTCACCAAAGATCAGTAGAAGACCCGCAACTTACTGTGGAGGTCTACTAGTACCTGTGCCTGCAGCAAGTAAGGTAAGTCCCACAAAGGACGTCAGTAAGAAGAATGTACTGAGTATGTAAAGCCATAAGAAACTATATGATACATAAATACTTCAATGGAATCAATATAAGTGAATAACCAATATGGATAAGTCACCATTCTATATGTATGGAAATATGTACATTACGTGGATTACTTTATTTACTTTTACGCTCATTCATTCGTTCATCACTCACTACTCATCCTTTCATTCTTACAATGCCCGGGCCCCAAGCTGATCAGTGGGTAATTAACAGTTTTCGAGATCGACCCATGCTAGGCTCTTTTTTTGCCACTGGGATACCACCCGTGGTAGCGGGATTGACCCATTCTAGGTGTTATTTTCACCCCTGGTATACCACCTGAGATATTGGGATCGACCCATGCTAGGTATTTTAATCCCTGGGATACCACCCAAGAATAGAGACTTCATTACCTCACTTCTTAGTCTTTGAAATAGTTCATTCGATGATCAAGTCATTATTGGAACTTTTGAATATAACATTATTGGAACTTCGGAACCATGTCCACAATTAGGTGACACATGAATAACAATATATCAAGAATAAAGTATAGATGATTAAGATGATAACCTGAAATGAGATACCTTTGAACATTTCGAAAATGAGTAAGTATAATAACAAGGTGAATACTACATGCTGCAGAAGGATATGGAAAGAGTAACCTTACATAACTTCAATTCCAAGTATGAATAAACAAGCCTATATATGAACACAATAGTCCATCTCCTTCCTTACGTTTCACTCTATAATACAAGTACATAACAGAGCTTACTTCAACAACTAGTTACCGTACAAGTGTACAAGACGACAATGAGCTATATGACTGCCATATAACGTCATTTTTCCTTTTATAATACAATCCATTGAATTATCATAACAACAACACCATAACATTCCACACATTGACCAAGACATCATAAACCAATAGCATTTCACACCACGTTTACCCTTTACGTTTCCTCATTACCATTCCGTCACATTTACTCCATCAAATTGCCTCATAACAACATATGAACAACAATACATAATTAATATAATCCAACATGCTTCCATATGACCCCTTAAATTCATTAAAAAGGTATCATAAGTTGATAATTACATCCAAAAAGGGTATAGGGGCCTTCAGGGATCAAAGAGAGACAAAACCATACAAAATGACATTCTGGGGTGACCTGCGAAACCACCTGTGCCCACAGGTGGCTGACATGCATATTCAGGTAACCCTTGGCAGTGTCCAGGGGCACCTGCATTGGTATCTGCGCCCGCAGGTGCCTTCGTCTGCGGGGGCGGATGCCCAAATCGGCCAAAAAAGGGTCTCTTTTGGGTCCTTTTGTGTAATAAATGGTCCAAGGCCATAAATAAGATTTTATTTACATATTTTTTGTCACTTGGATGCCAAAAAACACCCATGGTTTCACAACACACTTGAACATCACCAAAACCACACTTTTCCTTCACTACACCACCAAGTCCATGCACAATTTTATAATAACAATTCCAAACATTATGTACAAGGATAAAACAAGTTAAGGCTATAATCACATATCACATGTCAATATTGAATTCATCAAGTTCACTTCCTTCAAGACCACAAGTCCCTTTTCAAGTTTATAAGGTCAAAACCCTTTTCCGATTGCAAAAAAAGATAATTTTACACATAGTGAACTGTCCAACATTGTGTCAACATAAACAAAATGATTTATGCACCACTTTAAGCATATAATATAGTAAACCATGAGAATAAATACTTACTAAAGCTTTCAAGATGATGATCTTGGCCAACAAGTAGTTGCCTTAGGGTTTGTGGGAGAAGAGAAAGATTTCGAAAAATCTAGAAAATGGCATGTGTGCTTTTATGAATAAAAATCTGATTTTTCTTGACTTATAGAGTCCCTTCATAATCATTCTTAGCCATACATTTAATGTGTTTACTTGGTCAATGGAAGAATTGGTCAATTTCCATTTTGGGCCATGTCTTTTTATGATTTTTGGGCCTCATTTGAGCCCAATGGCACATGATTCACTTAAGCCCAACAAATTAATGCATAAATTCACCAACTCTCTCATGTTTAAATGATTCTATAAATTTTAGGGTAGTCTCATGGGTTTCGGGAATGTACGGGGTGCTACATTCTTCCCCCCGTAGAAACATTCATCCTAGAATGTTAGTGGCATCATTCAATTTAAACAAATGCAAGTCTAGGAGCATTCTTCATGTTATCATATATATAATTAATACTTATAAATACTTACTTGTCATTGTTCCGATCTCGTATCTTGAACTTTTTCTTTCCTTTGAAACAAATGAGGGTACTTGGATTTCATCATTTCTTCAGCTTCCCAGGTGATCTCTTCTACTTGTTGATTTCTCCAGAGTACCTTTACGGACACTACGTCTTTATTCCTTAACCTCTTCATTTGCCTATCCAGAATAGCAACAATTATCTCTTCATAGGTAAGATCCTCTGTAACTTGTACATCATCAATGCGAGCAAAATGAGATGGATCTCCTATGCACTTCTGAAGCATCAAAACATGAAATACCAGATGAACCGTGGAGAGTTCTTGGGGTAGTGCCAACTCATACGTAACTTTCCCAAATCTTCTAATAATTTCATATGGGCCTATATAACGTGGACTCAATTTTTCTTTCTTTCCGAACCGCATTACCCCTTTCATTGGTGACACCTTCAAAAATACCCAATCACTTATGGCGAATATGAGCCCTCTTCTTCTAACATCAACATATGACTTGTGTCCACTTTGGTCCATTTGTAGCCGCTGTTGGATCGCTTTAACTTTCTCCATAGCCTGATGAACATGATCTGGCCCAAGTAAAGCAGTTTCGCCTGCTTCAAACCATCCGATTGGTGATCTAAATTTCCTTCCATACAAAGCTTCTTAAGGTGCCATTTTAATACTTGAATGATAGTTATTTTTGTACGCAAATTCAATAAGAGGCAAATGGTCATCCTAATTGCCTTGGAAATCTAACGTGCAAGCTCGTAGCATATCTTCAAGCGTTTGGATAGTACGTTCTGCTTGTCCATCTGTTTGAGGATGGAAAGCCGTACTCAAATTCACTTGTGTACCCAAACTCTGCTGAAAAGATCTCAAAAAATATATAGTAAATTGTGCTCCTCTATTTGATATAATGGAGATCGGAATCCCATGGAATCGTAGTATCTCTTTCACATACAATCTTGCATAATCTTCAGCTGTATAGGTGGTCTTGACTGGTAGGAAATGCTCTGACTTGGTAAGCTCTGATACCACTATTTTCACAACCCGAATTCCAACGGGGCGGACTGGCACCCGAATCCGATAAGGCCTGAGAGAACAAATCTTTACTCATGTCCATTCATATGCATGCCATAAGAAATATCACCACCACGTAAGGATATAAAATGCTAATAGCAAAAATCATGGAACATGTGATACATACATACGTGAAACTTGGACGTTAGGGCCATCAAGTCAAAATGGACATATCTCTCTTACATTTATATACCCACATCTGTCTACAAAAGCCTCTAACAGAAGCACATACATAACCATCCTAAATTAGGGACAAGTCCCCGCTTTACACAATATTTACAATACCAAAACCAATGTACAACTGTGACTCGAAAAGCCCCGAACCAACTGGATCTCACCAAAGATCAGTAGATGACCCGCAGCTTACTGTGGAGGTCTACTAGTACCTGTGCCTGCATCAAGTAAGGTAAGTCCCACAAGGGACGTCATTACGATGAATGTACTGAGTATGTAAGGCCATAAGAAACTATTTGATACATAAATACTTCAATGGAATCAATATAAGTGAATAACTAATAAGGATAAGTCACCATTCTATATGTATGGAAATATGTACATTACGTGGATTACTTTCCTTAATTTTACGCTCATTAATTCGTTCGTCACTCACTTCTTCATTCACTACTCATCCTTCCATTCTTACAATGCCCGGGCCCCAAGCAGATCAGTGGGTAATCAACAGTTTTTGGGATCGACCCATGCTAGGCTCTTCTTTTGCCCCTGGGATACCACCCGTGGTAGTGGTATTGACCCACGATAGGTGTTCTTTTAACCCCTGGGGTACCACCTGAGATATTGGGATCGACCCATGCTAGGTATTTTAACCCCTGGGATACCACCCAAGAATAGAGACTTCATTACCTCACTTCTTAGTTATTGAAATAGTTCATTCGATGATCAAGTCATTATTGGAACTTTTGAATATAACATTATTGGAACTTCGGAACCATGTCCACAATTAGGTGACACATGAATAACAATAGATCAATAATAAAGTATAGATGATTAACAATAGATGATAACCTGAAATGAGATACCTTTGAACATTTCGGAAATGAGTAAGTACAATAACAAGATGAAGAGTAACCTTACATACCTTCAATTCCAAGTATGAATACACAAGCCTATATATGAACACAATAGTCCATCTCCTTCCTTACGTTTCACTCTACAATACAAGTACATAACGGAGCTTACGTCAACAACTAGTTACCGTACAATTGTACAAGACGACAATGAGCTATATGACTGCCATATAACGTCATTTTTCCTTTTATAATACAATCCACTGAATTATCATACCAACAACAACATAACATTCCACACATTGACCAAGACATCATAAACCAATAGCATTTCACACCACGTTTCCTCATTACCATTCTGTCATATTTACTCCATCAAATTGCCTCATAACAACATATGAACAACAACCCATAATTAATACAATCCAACATGCTTCCATACAACCCCTTAAAGTCATTAAAAAGGTATCATAAGTTGATAATTACATCCAAAAAGGGTATAGGGGCCTTCGGGGATCAAAGAGAGACAAAACCATACAAAATGACATTCTGGGGTGACCTGCGAAGCCACCTGCGCTCACAGGTGGATGAAATATGTCTGCAGGTAACCCTTGGCAGTGTCCAGGGGCACCTGCATTGGCATCTGCGCCCGCAGGTGCCTTCGTCTGTGGGGGCGGATGCCCAAATCGGCCAAAAAGGGTCTCTTTTGGGTTCTTTTGTGTAATAAATGGTCCAAGGCCGTAAATAAGATTTTATTTACATATGTTTGGTCACTTGGATGCCAAAAAACACCCATGGTTTCACAACACACATGAACATCACCAAAACCACACTTTTCCTTCACTACACTACCAAGTCCATGCACAATTTTACAATAGCAATTCCAAACATTATGTACAAGGATAAAACAAGTTAAGGCTATAATCACATCTCGCATGTAAATATTTAATTCATCAAGTTCAATTCCTTCAATACGACAAGTCCCTTTTCAAGTTTATAAGGTCAAAACCCTTTTTCGATTGCAAAAATAGATAATTTTACACATAGTGAACGGTCCAACACTGTGTCAACATAACCAACATGATTTATGCACCACCTTAAGCATATAATATAGTAAACCATGAGATTAAATACTTTTAAAAGCTTGCAAGATGATGATCTTGGCCATTAAGTAGTTGTCTTAGGGTTTGTGGGAGAAAGGAAATATTTGGAAAAATCTAGAAAATGGCATGTGTGCTTTTATGAATAAAAATCTGATTTTTCTTGACTTATAGAGTCCCTTCCTAATCATCCTTAGCCACACATTTAATGTGTTTACTTGGTCAATGTAAGAATGGGTCAAATTCCATTTTGGGCCATGTCTTTTTATGATTTTTGGGCCTCATTTGAGCCCAATGGCACATGATTCACTTAAGCCCAACAAATTAATGCATAAATTCACCAACTCTCTCATGATTAAATGATTCTACAAATGTTATGGTAGTCTCATGGGTTCGGGAATGTACGGGGTGTTACATTCTTCCCCTCTTAGAAACATTCGTCCTTGAATGTTAGTGGCATCATTCAATTTAAACAAATGCAAGTCTAGGAGCATTATTCATGTTATCATATATATACTTAATGCTTATAAATACTTACTTGTTATTGTTCCGATCTCGTAGCTTGACCTTTTTCTTTCCTTTGAAACAAATGAGGGTACTTGGATTTTATCATTTCTTCAGATTCCCAGGTGATCTCTTCTACTTGTTGATTTCTCCAGAGTACCTTTACGGACGCTACGTCTTTATTCCTTAACCTCTTCATTTGCCTATCCAGAATAGAAACAGGTATCTCTTCATAGGTAAGATCCTCTGTAACTTGTACATCGTCAATGGGAGCAAAATGAGATGGATCTCCTATGCAATTCCGAAGCATCGAAACATGAAATACCGAATGAACCGTGGAGAGTTCTTGGGGTAGTGCCAACTCATACGTAACTTTCCCAAATCTTCTAATAATTTCATATGGGCCTATATAACGTGGACTCAATTTTCCTTTCTTTCCGAACCGCATTACCCCTTTCATTGGTGACACCTTCAAAAATACCCAATCACTTATGGCGAATTTGAGCCCTCTTCTTCTAACATCAGCATATGACTTGTGTTGACTTTGGGCCATTTGTAACCGTTGTTGGATCGCTTTAACTTTCTCCATAGCCTGATGAACATGATCTAGCCCAAGTAAAGCAGTTTCGCCTGCTTCAAACCATCCGATTGGTGATCTACATTTCCTTCCATACGAAGCTTCTTAAGGTGCCATTTTAATACTTGAATGATAGTTATTTTTGTACGCAAATTCAATAAGAGGCAAATGGTCATCCTAATTGCCTTGGAAATCTAACGTGCAACCTCGTAGCATATCTTCAAGCGTTTGGATAGTACGTTCTGCTTGTCCATCTGTTTGAGGATGGAAAGTCGTACGCAAATTCCCTTGTGTACCCAAACTCTGCTGAAAAGATCTCCAAAAATGTGCAGTAAATTATGCTCCTCTATCTGATATAATGGAGATCGGAATCCCATGAAATTGTACTATCTGTTTCATATACAATCTTGCATAATCTTCAGCTGTATAGGTGGTCTTGACTGGTAGGAAATGATCTGACTTGGTAAGCCTGTAAACTATAACCCATATAGAATCAAATTTCCACAATGTACGAGGCAAACCTGTGATGAAATCCATATTAATCATATCCCATTTCCAGACTGGAAGATTGATACATTGCATGTAACCTCCTGGTTTCTGATGCTCTACCTTTACTTGTTGACAATTTGGGCATTGAGCGACAAATTTTGCAATGTTCTTCTTCATATTTCCCCACCAATACACTTCTTTCAAATCATGGTACATTTTGGTAGCTCCCCGGATGAATAGAATATCGTGAATGATGCGCCTCTGCCATAATTTGTCTCCTCAGCTCATCTACATCCGATACACATAATCTACCTTGGCATTGAAGCACCCCTTCTTGTGTAAGATCAAAGACCTTAGTCATCCCCTGTTTTACATTTTCCTTTAGCTGCAATAACATAGGATCCGCAAACTACTTATCTTTCACCTCAACTATCAATAAAGATTCAGCTGTATTTTTTACAATAACCCCTTCATCTGAGGATTCGAGAAGACGAACCCCCAAGCTGGATAATTGATGTAGATCTTTGACTAAATCTTGATTTTTTGTCAAGTGGCCTCTAGTGCCTCCTATTGCCTTGTGGTTCAATGCATCAGCTACCACATTTGCTTTTCCTAGATGATATAGAATATCAATATCATAATCTTTCAATAGCTCAAGCCACCTTCGTTGCCTCAAATTGAGTTCCTTCTGCTTAAAGATATACTGTAAACTTTTGTGATCAGTATAGATGTCAACATAAACTCCATACAAATAATGATGCCATATCTTTAAAGCAAATACCACCACTGCTAATTCAAGATCATGCGTGGAATAGTTTCTCTCATGTGGCCGCAACTGTCATGAGGCATATGCTATTACATTACCGTGCTGTATCAATACACACCCTAGGCCAATTTTGAAAGCATCACAATATACTGCCTAACCTTCGGTGCCTTTCGAAAGTACTAACACCGGTGTAGAAGTCAATTTATCTTTTAGCTATTGAAAACTTTTCTCACATGCATCATTGCATTGAAATTTGACTGCCTTGTGTGTAAGCTTCGTTAAAAGTGCAGCAATGGAAGAAAACCCTTCAACAAATCTTCGATAATAACCTACCAACCCCAGGAAGCTACGAATTTTCGTGGGCGTCGTAGGCCTTGGCCAATTTTTCACCGCCTCAATCTTTTGTGTATCAACTCGAATTCCTTCATCTGACACAATGTGACCCAAGAATGATACGAATTTCAACCAAAATTCACATTTAGAGAACTTTGCATACAACTTAAGCTCACGGAGAATTTGTAACACCTGCCGTAAGTGCTTAGCATGGCCCTCTTGTGACTTCGAATAAACCAGGATGTCATCTATAAATACCATCATGAACACGTTTAGAAATGGCTTAAACACCCTATTCATCAAATCCATGAACACAACTGGTGCATTTGTTAGTCCAAATGACATAACTAAAAATTCATAATGGCCATACCGTGTTCGGAAGGCTATTTTGGGTACATCTTTTTCCCTAACTTTGACTTGATGGTAGCCCGACCTCAAGTTAATCTTCAAAAAACATATAGCACCCTGTAACTGATCAAACAAATCATCAATTCGAGGGAGGGGATATTTTTTTTTGATCATTACCTTATTCAATTGCCGATAGTCAATGCACATTCTCAATGTGCCATCTTTCTTCTATACAAATAATACCGATGCACCTCACGGGGACATACTAGGCCTGATGAAGCCCTTGTCCAGCAAATCTTTCAATTTCTCCTTCAATTCATGCAATTCTGCTAGGGAATAGAGATAGGCTGAGTGCCTGAAATCACATCAATACCAAATTCTATTTCCCGTTCTGGGCGCAAACCTGTAAGATCTTCTGGAAATACATCAAGATATTCATTGACCACTGGAACCGACTGAGGAGTTGGTGGTTCCACCTCAGTATCTTTCACTCGTACTAAGTGACATATGTAACCCTTAGCAATCATTTTCCTGGCTTTCAGATAGGAAATAAATTTTCCTGTTGGTGCCCCTACATCACCCTTCCATTAAAGAACATTCGCTTGTGGAAAATGAAAATGTACTTTCTTAGCTTGGCAATCTATTATGGCATAACAAGGAGCCAACCAATCCATGCCCATTATGACATCAAAATCCACCATGTCCAGTTCAATAAGATCGGCCAGTGTATCATAACCACACACAGTTACCACACAATTACGAAATACTCTTTTTGCAACAATATAGTCACCAACTGGTGTAGATACTTCAATTGACTTAGTTAATAGTTCCGGTGTTCTTTCAAATTTCGCAGCAATCAATGGAGTAACATATGACAATGTAGAACCTAGATCAATCAATGCATATACATTATATGAAAATATGGATAATGTACCTGTGACGACATTAGGAGAAGCCTCCGAATTCTGCTGGTCCACTAGAGCATAAGTACGATTCTGAGTTCCACTGCAACTGGCTGCTCTTCTGGAACCTCTACCACGACCCGCAGGCTGTACACCTCTGCTTAGAGGAGGAACTGATGATGATGATGCAATAGTTGATCCCGCAGGTCGCGCCACATTACCTAAGCCTCTTCGTGGGCAGTCTCTCATCATATGCCCCATCATACCACACCAAAAGCAAACATTTGTCCCAAGTCAAAACCGTCCACAGTGCTGACATGGCTGACGAGAAAATCCAGCGGTCTGCAAACCTCGAATCCCACTACTCTGCTCAACATTGCTTCCTCTAAACCCTCGGAATTGAGCTTGAGTGCATGCTGTGGAATAAGAGAATGACGGTCTAGGCGGTCTAGGAAACATCCGAGGTCTAGATTCTCTTTGGGACACCATAGAATGTCCCATAGGTCTAGCTCTTTTGGACTGTCCTCGTTCAGATTCATGTACTCTTTTTCTTTGCCTTTGGTCCTCCATCTTTTGTGCGAAGACCTGAATTCTAGCTATATCCATATCTCGATTTAAAGCAGCAATAGTGCAGTCTCTTACCAAATATGGCTCCAATCTGTCCATATATCAATGTACTCTGTCTGTCATTGTGGCCACTACATTCAGAGCATATCGAGCCAAAGAATTAAATTGCAGACTGTATTCTCTGACACTCAGATTCCCTTGACGAAGATTCAAGAATTGATCCGCACGAGCCTATCGAATCTCATAAGAAAGGTAGTGATCAAGGAGTACCGCTTTGAATTCTTCCCAATTAGGTGGATTTGCACCGATACCACGAGATTTCTTCCAATCTTCATACCACAATATCGCCTCTCCTTTCAATCTATATGCATTAAGTTCAACTGTTTCCACCCCAATCACATGCATAACATCTAAAGCCCTTTGAATTTGATCTATAAAGTCTTGTGGATCTTCATTCAGATCTGAACCAGTGAATGTGGGAGGGTCTAATTTCAGAAAATCCTATGTCCGTCGACTAGATGCCCTAGCCGCACCATCATCAGTTGTTGTTGGACCAGCTCATCCTTGAATTTGTGCAGCGTCCATCTGAGATAATATTTGCACTGCATTTCTTAGATCTTGCCCAGTAGCATTAACAGGTGCTTCTGCAGGTTCTTCTCTCCTTCTCGGCTCTTCTGGAGCTAGAAAAGTAGAAGAATCCCGCGATGCAAACTCAACATCAACCCCACCTTGACTAGCTTGGTCAGGTGGTGATCTACTGGTTCCTTCTTCGGAAAGTATATCTACTTGCTTACCTTTACCTCTACCTCGTCTTGTAATCGACATTTTACTATACAAAAGAAAACCAAGTCCAATGGTTAGCTATGATTCCACTACAATATTGGCTCTAATGCATGATCTAAGAATTGAAGAACAGAAACAACTCCTAAATTTCATGTAGCCTCCTAATTATAAATGTGATCCACGACACATCGATAAGTTAGACTCTACTCAGACACAGCTTCGTAGACACCCTTAGAATGACCTGCTCTGATACCACTATTTTCACAACCCAAATTCCAACGGGGCGGAATGGCACCCGAAACAGATAAGGCCTGAGAGAACAAATCTTTACTCATGTCCATTCATATGCATGCCATAAGAAACATCACCACCACGTAAGGATATAAAATGCTAATAGCGGAAATCATGGAGCATGTGATACATACATACGTGAAACTTGGCCGTTAGGGCCATCAAGTCAAAATGGACATATCTCTCTTACATTCATATACTCACATATGTCTATAAAAGCCTCTAACAGAAGCACATACATAACCATCCTAAATTTGAGACAAGTCCCCTTTTTACACAACATTTACAATACCAAAACCAATGTAAAACTGTGACTCGAAAAGCCCCGAACCAACTGGAGCTCACCAAAGATCAGTAGATGACCCGCAGCTTACTGTGGAGGTCTACTAGTACCTGTGTCTGCACCAAGTAAGGTAATTCCCACAAGGGACGTCAGTACGAAGAATGTACTGAGTATGTAAGGCCATAAGAAACTATCTGATACATAAATACTTCAAATGAATTAATATAAGTGAATAACTAATATGGATAAGTCACCATTCTATATGTATGAAAATATGTACATTACGTGGATTACTTTCTTTACTTTTACTCTTATTCATTCGTTTATCACTCACTTTTTCATTCACTACTCATCCTTCCATTCTTACCATGCTCGGGCCCCAAGCTGATCAGTGGGTAATCAACAGTTTTCGGGATCGACCCATGCTAGGCTCTTCTTTTGCCCTTGGGATACCACCTATGGTAGTGGGATTGACCCATGCTAGGTGTTCTTTTCACCCCTAGGATACCACCCGAGATATTGGGATCGACCCATTCTAGGTATTTTAACCCCTGGGATACCACCCAAGAATAGAGACTTCATTACCTCTCTTCTTAGTCTTTGAAATAGTTCATTCGATGATCAAGTCATTAATGGAACTTTTGAATATAACATTAATGGAACTTTGGAACCATGTCCACAATTAGGTGACACATGAATAAAAATAGATCAATAATAAAGTATAGATGATTAACAATAGATGATAACCTAAAATGAGATACCTTTGAACATTTCGGAAATGAGTAAGTACAATAACAAGGTGAACACTACATGCTGAAGAAGCATACGGAAAGAGTAACCTTACATACCTTCAATTCCAAGTATGAATACACAAGCCTATATATGAACACAATATTCCATCTCCTTCCTTACGTTTCACTCTACAATACAAGTACATAAGAGAGCTTACGTCACCAACTAGTTACTGTACAAGTGTACAAGACGACAATGAGCTATATGACTGCCATATAACGTCATTTTTCCCTTTATAATACAATCCACTGAATTATCATACCAACAACACCATAACATTCCACACATTGACCAAGACATCATAAACCAATAGCATTTCACACCATATTTACCCTTCACGTTTCCTCATTACCATTCCGTCATATTTACTCCATCAAATTGCCTCATAACAACATATGAACAACAACCCATAATTAATATAATATAACATGCTTCCATACGACCCCTTAAAGTCATTAAAAAGGTATCATAAGTTGATAATTACATCCAAAAAGGGTATAGGGGCCTTCGGGGATCAAAGAGAGACAAAACCATACAAAATGACATTCTGGGGTGACCTGTGAAGAGCAGGTGGCTGACATGAATCTGAAGGTAACCTTTGGCAGTGTCCAGGGGCACCTGCATTGGCATCTGCGCCCGCAGGTGCCTTCGTCTGCGGGGGCGGATGCCCAAATCGGCCAAAAAAGGTCTCTTTGGGGTTCTTTTGTGTAATAAATGATCCAAGGCCATAAATAAGCTTTTATTTACATATTTTTGGTCACTTGGATGCCAAAAAACACCCATGGTTTCACAACACACATGAACATCACCAAAACCACACTTTTCCTTCACTACACCACCAAGTCCATGCACAATTTTACAATAACAATTCCAAACATTATGTAAAAGGATAAAAAAAGTTAAGGCTATAATAACATCTCACATGTCAATATTGAATTCATCAAGTTCAATTCCTTCAAGACCACAAGTCCCTTTTCAAGTTTATAAGGTCAAAACCCTTTTTCGGTTGCAAAAATCGATAATTTTACACATAGTGAACGGTCCAAAACTGTGTCAACATAACCAACATGATTTATGCACCACCTTAAGAATATAATATAGTAAACCATGAGAATAAATACTTACCAAAGCTTTAAAAATGATGATCTTGGCCAACAAGTAGTTGCCTTAGGGTTTGTGGGAGAAAGGAAATATTTGGAAAAATCTAGAAAATGGCATGTGTTCTTTTATGAATAAAAATCTTATTTTTCTTGACTTATGTATTCCCTTCCTAATCATCATTAGCCACACATTTAATGTGTTTACTTGGTCAATGGAAGAATGGGTCAAATTCCATTTTGGGCCATGTCTTTTTATGATTTTTGGGCCTCATTTGAGCCCAATGGCACATGATTCACTTAAGCCCAACAAATTAATGCATAAATTCACAAACTCTCTCATGTTTAAACAATTCTATAAATTTTAAGGTAGTCTTATGGGTTCGGGAATGTACGGGGTGTTACATTCTTCCCTCCTTAGAAACATTCGTCCTCGAATGTTAGTGGCATCATTCAATTTAAACAAATGCAAGTCTAGGAACATTCTTCATGTTATCATATATATATATACTTAATGCTTATAAATACTAACTTGTCATTGTTACGATCTCGTATGTTGAACTTTTTCTTTCCTTTGAAAAAATGAGGGTACTTGGATTTCATCATTTCTTCAGCTTCCCAGGTGATCTCTTCTACTTGTTGATTTCTCCAAAGTACCTTTACGGATGCTACGTCTTTATTCCTTAACCTCTTCATTTGCTTATCCAGAACAGCAACAGGTATCTTTTCATAGGTAAGATCCTTTGTAACTTGTACATCATCAATGGGAGCAAAATGATATGGATCTCCTATGCAATTTCGAAGCATCGAAACATGAAATACCGGATGAACCGTGAAGAGTTCTTGGGGTAGTTCCAACTCATACGCAACTTGCCCAAATCTTCTAATAATTTCATATGGGCCTATATAACGTGGACTCAATTTTCCTTTCTTTTCAAACCGCATTACCCCTTTCCTTGGTGGCACCTTCAAAAATACCCAATCACTTATGGCGAATTTGAGCCCTCTTCTTCTAACATCAGCATATGACTTGTGTTGACTTTGGGCCATTTGTAACCGTTGTTGGATTGCTTTAACTTTCTACATAGCCTGATGAACACGATCTAGCCCAAGTAAAGCAGTTTCGCCTGCTTCAAACCATCCGATTGGTGATCTACATTTCCTTCCATACGAAGCTTCTTAAGGTGCCATTTTAATACTTGAATGATAGTTATTTTTGTACGCAAATTCAATAAGAGGCAAATGGTCATCCTAATTGCCTTGGAAATCTAACGTGCAAGCTCGTAGCATATCTTCAAGCGTTTGGATAGTACGTTCTGCTTGTGCATCTGTCTGAGGATGGAAAGTCGTACGCAAATTCCCTTGTGTACCCAAACTCTGCTGAAAAGATCTCCAAAAATGTGCAGTAAATTATGCTCCTCTATCTGATATAATGGAGATCAGAATCCCATGAAATTGTACTATCTGTTTCATATACAATCTTGCATAATCTTCAGCTGTATAGGTGGTCTTGACTGGTAGGAAATGATCTGACTTGGTAAGCTTGTAAAATATAACCCATATAGAATCAAATTTCCACAATGTACGAGGTAAACCTGTGATGAAATCCATATTAATCATATCCCATTTCCAGACTGGAAGATTGATACATTGCATGTAACCTCCTGGTTTCTGATGCTCTACCTTTACTTGTTGACAATTTGGGCATTGAGCGACAAATTCTGCAATGTTCTTCTTCATATTTCCCCACCAATACACTTCTTTCAAATCATGGTACATTTTGGTAGCTCCCGGATGAATAGAATATCGTGAATGATGCGCCTCTGCCATAATTTGTCTCCTCAGCTCATCTACATCCGATACACATAATCTACCTTGGCATTGAAGCACCCCTTCTTGTGTAAGATCAAAGACCTTAGTCATCCCCTGTTTTACATTTTCCTTTAGCTGCAATAACATAGGATCAAATCCATTAACAGAGCTTGTGCATTTGTTAGTCCAAATAACATAACTAAAAATTCATAATGGCCATACCGTGTTCGGAAGGCTATTTTGGGTAGATATTTTTCTCTAACTCTGACTTAATGGTAGCCCGACCTCAAGTCAATCTTTGAAAAACATGTAGCACCCTGTAACTGATCAAACAAATCGTCAATTCGAGGGAGGGGATATTTGTTTTTGATCATTACCTTATTCAATTGCCGATAGTCAATGCACATTCTCAATGTGCCATCTTTCTTCCGTACAAATAATACCGGTGCACCCCATGGGGACATACTAGGCCTGATGAAGCCCTTGTCCAGCAAATCTTTCAATTGCTCCTTCAATTCACGCAATTCTGCTGGGGAATAGAGATAGGCTGAGTGCCTGGAATCACATCAATACCAAATTCTATTTCCCGTTCTGGGGGCAAACCTGTAAGATCTTCTGGAAATACATCAAGATATACATTGACCACTGGAACCGACTGAGGAGTTGGTGGTTCCACCTCAGTATCTTTCACTCGTACTAAGTGACATATGTAACCCTTAGCAATCATTTTCCTGGCTTTCAGATAGGAAATAAATTTTCCTGTTGGTTCCCCTACATCACCCTTCCATTCAAAAACATTCGCTTGTGGAAAATGAAAATGTACTTTCTTAGCTCGGCAATCTATTGTGGCATAACAAGAAGCCAACCAATCCATGCCCATTATGACATCAAAATCAACCATGTCCAGTTTAATAAGAATGGCCAGTGTATCATAACCACACACAGTTACCACACAATTACGATATACTCTTTTTGCAACAATATAGTCACCAACTGGTGTAGATACTTCAATTGACTTAGTTAATAGTTTCGATGTTCTTTCAAATTTCACAGCAATCAATGGAGTAACATATGACAATGTAGAACCTGGATCAATCAATGCATATACATTATATAAAAATATGGATAATGTACCTGTGACGACATCAGGAGAAGCCTCCGAATTCTACCGGTCCACTAGAGCATAAGTACGATTCTGAGTTCCACTAGAACTGGATGCTCCTCTGGCACCTCTACCATGACCCGCAGGCTGTACACCTCTGCCTAGGGGAGGAACCGATGATGATGATGCAATGGTTGATCCCACATGTCGCGCCACATTACCCAAGCCTCTTCGTGGGCAGTCTCTCATCATATGCCCCGTCATACCGCACCAAAAGCAAACATTTGTCCCAAGCTGGAATTCACCTAAATAAAACCGTCCACAGTGCTGACATGGCTGATGAGAAAATCCAGCAGTCTGCGAACCTCGAATCCCACTACTCTGCCCAATATTGCTACCTCTAAACCCTCGAAATTGAGCTTGAGTGCCTGCTGTGGAATAAGAGAATGACGGTCTAGGCAGTCTAGGAAACATCCGAGGTCTAGATTCTCTTTGGGACACCATAGAATGTCCCATAGGTCTAGCTCTTTTGGACTGTCCTCGTTCAGACTCATGTACTCTTTTTCTTTACCTTTCGTTCTCCATCTTCTGTGCGAAGGCCTGAATTCTAGCTATATCCATATCTCGATTTAAAGCAACAATAGTGCAGTCTCTTTCCAAATATAGCTCTAATTTGTCCACATATCGATGTACTCTATCTGTCATTGTGGCCACTACATTCAAAGCATATCGAGCTAAAGAATTAAATTGTAGACTGTATTCTCTGACACTCAAATTCCCTTGACGAAGATTCAAGAATTGATCCGCACGAGCCTCTCGGATCTCTTAAGAAAGGTAGTGATTAAGGGGTGCCGCTTTGAATTCTTCCCAATTAGGTGGATTTGCACCGATACCACGATATTTCTTCCAATCTTCATACCACAATATCGCCTCTCCTTTCAATCTATATGCATTAAGTTCAACTGTTTCCACCCCAGTCACACGCATAACATCTAAAGCCCTTTGAATTTGATCTATAAAGTCTTGCGTATCTTCATTCAGATCTAAACTAGTGAATGTGGGAGGTGGTCTAATTTCAGAAAATCCTGTGTCCGTCGACTAGCAGCCCTAGCCGCACCATCATCAGTTGTTGTTGGACCAGCTCATCCTTGACTTTGTGCAGCGACTATCTGAGTCAACATTTGCACTGCATTTATGAGATCTTGCTCAGTAGCATTAACAGGTGCTTCTGCAGGTTCTTCTCTCCTTCTCAGTTCTTCTGGAGCTGGAAAAGTAGAAAAAGCCCGCGATGCAAACTCAGCGTCAACCCCACCTTGACTAGCTTGGTCAGGTGGTGATCTACTGGTTCCTTCTTCGGAAAGTATATCTACTTGATTACCTTTACCTCTACCTCGTCTTGTAATCGACATTTTACAATACAAAAGAAAACCAAGTCCAATGGTTAGATATGATTCCATTACAATATTGGCTCTAATGCACGATCTAAGAATTGAAGAACAGAAATAAGTCCTAAATGTCTCGTAGCCTCCTAAATATAAATGTGATACACAACACATCGATAAGTCAGACTCTACTCAGAAACGGCTTCGTAGACACCCTTAGAACGACCTGCTCTGATACCACTATTTTCACAACCCGAATTCCAATGGGGCAGACTGGCACCCGAAGCCGATAAGGCCCGAGAGAACCAATCTTTACTCATGTCCATTGATATGCATGCCATAAGAAACATCACCACCACGTAAGGATATAAAATGCTAATAGCGAAAATCATGGAACATGTGATACATACATACGTGAAACTTGGTCGTTAGGGCCATCAAGTCAAAATGGATATATCTCTCTTACATTCATATACCCACATATGTCTACAAAAGCCTCTAACAGAAGCACATACATAACCATCCTAAATTTGGGACAAGTCCCCGCTTTACACAACATTTACAATACCAAAACCAATGTACAACTGTGACTCGAAAAGCCCCGAACCAACTGGAGCTCACCAAAGATCAGTAAATGACCCACAACTTACTGTGGAGGCCTACTAGTACCTGTGCCTGCACCAAGTAAGGTAAGTACCACAAGGGACGTCAGTAAGAAGAATGTACTGAGTATGTAAGGCCATAAGAAACTATCTGATACATAAATACTTCAATGGAATCAATATAAGTGAATAACTAATATGGATAAGTCACGATTCTATATGTATGGAAATATGTACATTACTTGGATTACTTTCTTTACTTTTACGCTCATTCATTCGTTCATCACTCACTTCTTCATTCACTACTCATCCTTCCATTCTTACAATGCCCGGGCCCCAAGCTGATCAGTGGGTAATCAACAGTTTTCGGGATCGACCTATGCTAGGATCTTCTTTTGCCCCTAGGATACCACCCGTGGTAGTGGGATTGACCCATGCTAGGTGTTCTTTTCACCCCAGGGATACCACCCGAGATATTGGGATCGACCCATTCTAGGTATTTTAACCCCTGGGATACCACCCAAGAATAGAGACTTTATTACCTCACTTCTTAGTCTTTGAAATAGTTCATTCGATGATCAAGTCATTAATGGAACTTTTGAATATAACATTATTGGAACTTTGGAACCATGTCCACAATTAGGTGACACATGAATAACAATAGATCAATAATAAAGTATAGATGATTAACAATAGATGATAACCTGAAATGCGATACCTTTGAACATTTCGGAAATAAGTAAGTACAATAACAAGGTGAATACTACATGCTACAGAAGCATACAAAAAGAGTAACCGTACATACCTTCAATTCCAAGTATGAATACACAAGACTATATATGAACACAATAGTCCATCTCCTTCCTTACATTTCACTCTACAATACAAGTACATAACGGAGCTTACGTCAACAACTAGTTACCGTACAAGTGTACAAGACGACAATGAGCTATATGACTTCCATATAACGTCATTTTTCCCTTTATAATACAATCCACTGCATTATCATACCAACAACACCATAAAATTCCACACATTGACTAAGACATCATAAACCAATAGCATTTCACACCACGTTTACCCTTTACGTTTCCTCATTACCATTCCGTCACATTTACTCCATCAAATTGCCTCATAACAACATATGAAAAACAACCCATAATTAATATAATCCAACATGCTTCCATACGACCCCTTAAAGTCATTAAAAAGGTATCATAAGTTGATAATTACATCCAAAAAGGGTATAGGGGCCTTCGGGGATCAAAAAGAGACAAAACCATACAAAATGACATTCTGGGGTGACTTGCGAAGCCACCTGCGCCCACAGGTGGCTGACATGCATCCACAGGTGACCCTTGGCAGTGTCCAAGGGCACCTGCATTGGCATCTACGCCTGCATGTGCCTTCGTCTGCGGGGGTGGATGCCCAAGTCGGCCAAAAAGGGTCTCTTTTGGGTCCTTTTGTGTAATAAATGGTCCAAGGCCATAAATAAGATTTTATTTACATATTTTTGGTCACTTGTATGCCAAAAAACACCCATGGTTTCACAACACACATGAACATCACCAAGTCCATGCACAATTTTACAATAACAATTCCAAACATTATGTACAAGGATAAAACAATTTAAGGCTATAATAACATCTCACATGTAAATATTGAATTCATCAAGTTCACTTCCTTCAAGACCACAAGTCCCTTTTCAAGTTTATAAGGTCAAAACCCTTTTTCGATTGCAAAAATAGACAGTTTTACACATAGTGAACTGTCCAACACTGTGTCAACATAACCAACATGATTTATGCACCAAATTAAGCATATCATATAGTAAACTATGAGAATAAATACTTACCAAAGCTTTCAAGATGATGATCTTGGCCAACAAGTAGTTGCCTTAGGGTTTGTGGGAGAAAGGAAATATTTGGAAAAATCTAGAAAATGGCATGTGTGCTTTTATGAATAAAAATCTGATTTTTCTTGACTTATATAGTCCCTTCCTAATCATCCTTAGCCACACATTTAATGTGTTTACTTGGTCAATGGAAGAATGGGTCAAATTCCATTTTAGGCCATGTCTTTTTGTGATTTTTGGGCCCAATGGCACATGATTCACTTAAGCCCAACAAAATAATGCATAAATTCGCCAACTCTCTCATGTTTAAATGATTCTATAAATTTTAAGGTGGTCTCATGGGTTTGGGAATGTACGGGGTGTTACAAGTTTTTTGTTGAGGCTGATCACAACATTTACAGATAGATACTATAGGTGCATCCAACTAGCTACTACATCTTCCACAAGTAGCTTAAGTTTTCAAAACCTCCACAAAAATAGAGAAATTTTGAAAGAAAGTCCTTTGATCCACATTCTGTTCCAGAATCACATCACCTGTTGTTTTTGCCTTAACTTCTCCCTTTCAGTTTTCATGGTGAAAATTCCAGCACTTGTGTGTCACACCCCAAATCCCAACGAGGCGTGATTGGCACCCGAAGCCGGTATGGCCCGAGAGAACCAATCTTTGCTTATGAACACTCGCATGCATTCCTCATATGGGCCTTATGAAACCCCATGCAACTATGCAAAAGTCATTGATATGGAAACGATTATGGAAACATATGCCATATATATATATATATATATATATCAACTTGACCGTTGGGGACAAAAAACCAAAATGATCATACATATCTTACATTCTGTTCCCACATAAGTCTACAAAGCCTATACAGATACATGACTATGACAATCCTAGAGTCGGGACAACACCCCGCTCTATACGCATATACAATACCAAAATGAATGTACATAGCAACTAAGAAAGCCCCGAACTAACTGGAGCTCACCAAAAGTCGGCAAAAGATCCGAAACCTACAGTAGAGGCCTACTAGTACCTGCGCCTGCAGCAAGTAAGTTAAATCCCCCAAGAGGGGTCAGTACGGAGAATGTACTGAGTATGTAAGGCCAGATGAAACTTGTAATAAATACATCAATAGAATCAAAATGTAATAGGATAGGCAACATGAACAACTCATCGATTTACATATGTGGAACAATGTAGCTTACATAAATTAAGTTCTTCTCTTTATGATTTATTCCTCATCGCTTATATCATAATGTACCCGGTCCCCGACTGATCAGTGGGTCTTAACATCACATCATGTGATGTTGGAATCGGGTCGAGCTAGGCTTATGCCCTTAGACCTGCCACCTATAAATCAATACATCGGGATCGAGTCGAGCTAGGCTTATGCCCCTAGACTTGCCACCCATAAATCAACACATCGGGATTAAGTCGAGCTAGGCTTATGCCCCTAGACTTTACACCCATAAATCAACACATCGGGATCGAGTCGAGCTAGGCTTATGCCCCTAGACTTGCCACCCATAAATCATAACCAATAAAAAATGTGTATTACTTTATTCTTACTTTTGATAGATTGATACTTATGAGGAATTGATTCATCCTCTTATGACTGAGTGATACAATCAGTAATGAGAGATTAACGTATGTACATAGCCACAACATTCTTGGAAACTCAAGAACACAACATGATTGGGACTTTTGGAACATGTCCATGATTATGTAACCCATGAACCACAATAACTCATGAATGAGGAGTATAGGACTCAACAATAGATAACATTATTGGAATCATTAGACACAAGTCAATGAACAAGAGGTATGTGTATAGCCGCTATTGGCACTTTGGGACATAACCTTTTTGGGCTTTTGGAACATTGACTAACGAATATGAGACATACAATTCCCAAGTGATCAATGAGTAGGGAATATGTGATAATAACCATTTCTAACCGTATATAGAATACCTTAGCACATTTCGGGGTAAGACTAGTGAAATAGCAATGTGGATACTATTTGCCGCAGAAAGATACGGACAGAGTAACCTTACATACCTTGTATTCTCAATACCAACACACAATCTTAAATGCGCATACAATAGTTTCGCTCCTTCCTTATGTTCCACTCTACAACACAAATAAACAACGGATCCAACATTAACCACCAACTACTTTATAATGCATATTATAAGTATAATTCTCATGTTTGCCTGGAAACATGCCATGTCCCGCTTGACACAACCATTCATGAAAGTATTATTCCAAAAATCCCACAATATTCTCAACATTGACCAACACATGATAATCAATATCATGTCATGCCAAGTTCACACTTCCCACTCTCCATCATCACAACATCATAATTATGCCATCAATTTCCTTCAATACACCTCACAACAACAAATCGGCCAAAATCCCATAATTACACTTATATGAAAATAACATATTTAACTACAAAATAACACCATACATGTTCATATTTTATCCATACCATGCTCTTTCATTAATACATCAAGTCTCTTTTCACTTTCAAATCACAAAGATGACACATCTTCCACCAAAGGCAAAACTACACCATTCACCCCTTGCCAACATAACTATCAAGATATACATAATCTATCATGCATATAATATGTTAATCCATGAGTATAATTACTTACCAAGGCTTGGAATATGATGATCTTGCTTCAAGAGTTGCCTTTGAGCTTCTAGGGTTTAAGAGAAAATATGTTGAAAAATAGACCAAAAGGTATGAGCTTCCAAATGACCAAAAAATCAGATTTTTGGTCCCTTTTATAAGCATTTATGTCCATCCTTAGCCACTTCTAAAGCATTAAATTCTTGGTCTAGAAGGTCTTGAAAGAATGGGTCATTTGACCCATTTTGGGCCATGCATTCTTTTCATTTTTGGGTCCTTTTTGGGCCCAATTCACTTAACCCAGTAAAATCAATAATTTATCGTGTTCAAGTCATCTCATACGTGTTACAACAATATTCCCACTCATGTTATTCATATCCGTAGCCTCGATCCCAAGAACAAGCGATTCTAGCCACGTATGGCCTATTTTGCCTAAAAGGGTAAAATCGTCATTTTGATCCCAAATTCATTCTCGAGTAATTTTATCATACCAATATAATATTTGACTCATTTCATACATGTTTTATAATATACGTGGCAAAAATCGGCTCGATACGTCCCCGGATACCCTTGGGACTTAGAAATTTCCAACTTTCGAAAAAGTGAAAAACCCAACTTACTGCCTCTGGGCTAAAAATTTTAGCCCAGAGAGGCGTGGAACGGTCCCAAACGTTCCCCTCCTTAAAATTTTTTCAAAAATTGCATTTTTCGACTTCTCTTCGCGGGTTTGGTTAGATACTTCAAGTCCTATTCTTTAACTCACTTCTTAACCTTAATATCCTTTGTTTAGAGGTCCTCTTAACCTCGTTTTGAACCCCACAACTGTCCCATGAAAATCACGAAACACTTACACAAAGGCCAAATTCAATTTTTCTCATCCTTAGCATTACAAAATACACACGTATGGCTCTCGACACCTAAATAATCATTGTTCAATGTCGTCAAGTAGGGTTGGGAAGGTACGAGGTGTTAAATTATTCCCCCCTTAGGAACATTCATCCTCGAATGTTAGTAACATTGTCTCATGTACATCCTATGCATCTCTCTCTTAGCATATATACACATATACACTCAATACTTATACATACTTTCTTGTTATTGTTCTAACTCCATACCTTGAACTTTCTCCCGTGGTTACTTTGACTTTATTCTTTCTTTGACTCCCTACGTGATTTGGTTTCTCCATCGTACCTTTACCAAAGCTACTCTATTTTTTTTTCCACTCATCCATATAGCAGGGCAATATATATCCCTTCATAGGGGACATCCCGCATAACTTGTACATTTTAGCAAATAATGAATCTCAGCATACGACCTATATTAGCCTGCCGTTGCTGTCTTACCATCTTAACCTTCTCCGTAGCGTGGTGAACAAAATCTAGCCCCAAATAAGGCAATTCCACTCGGTTTAACTCACCCAATTGATGATTTACACTTTCTTCTGTATAAACCCTCGCAGATACCATGATGATACTTGAACAATAGCTATCATGATAAGCATATTCAATAAAGGGTAAATGATCATCCCAACTACCGTTTAAGTCTGTCGCACAGACTCGTAGTATACTGTCAAATGTTTGGATAGTCTACTCTATTTGCCCTGTCATATGAGGGTGAAAAGTTACACTCAAATTCACATATGTGACAACTTCCAAAACTATGTAGTAAATTGAGCATTTCAGAACTCCGTATAGTTGTACTTCCTCTTTAATAACTAACCTCGCATATTCGTCAACCATGTAAGTGGTCTTGAAAGGCAACATGTGTTATGTAGGTAAACCTGTCAACTAGCTCTCATGTGGAATCAAAATTCCCAAAATATGTATAAGGCAACCCTTATGTGTATGAGGCAAACTTGCAATAAAACCCATGGCAACCATGTCTTATTTTAACCTGGACAACATATACATGGCATATAACCTCCAGGTTTTCTGATGCTCTGCTATTACCTATTGATAATTCGGTCAAGGAGTTACACTTGCTTGTTCTTTTTCTTTATATTGCCTAGCCAATGTCTTCTTACCAAACCATGGTACGTTTTTGTTTCTCTCCCAATGACAATAGAATTCTGTGAATGATGTTCTTCGGTTCTACTTCATTTCCCTCGTGCGTAAGGTCAACTCTCATCGACCCTTGTGGTACGTTCTTTTTGCCGAACTAAAAATAAGATTCGCATATTGCTTTTCCTTCACCTCTACGAATAAGGACTTTACCGCATTTTGTGCTATAACCCTTTGATCTGGAGTTTCTCGTAAGATGCACTACCAAACTGCTTAATTAATATGTGTCCCCACTATACCTTGTGTCCCCATGGACCGACCATCAGTACTTCCTAATGTTTTATGGCCTAATGCATTGACCACTGCATTTGCTTTTCTCGAATGCGATCTCAGTATCTTATCTTAATCTCTTAATAATTTCAGTCGTCTTCCCTACCTCAAATTTGAGTCCCTCTGTTTAAAGCATATGCAAGCTCCTATGATCAATAGTCATATCTCAATATGAACCCTAAGTAGTAGTGTCATATTTTCATATCTTTCAACTAAATACCACACCTGTTTCCTCAAGATCATGTATGTTTCTCTCTCATATGGCCACACTGCCGTGAGGCATACGTTGTTATCCTATCATGCTGCATTAACACATATCCCAGGTCAACCCTGGAAGCATCACAATACATTGCAGAACCTTTGTGCCTTCGAGAAATAGAAAACTGGTGTAGAAGCTAATTTACCTTCTAACTCTTTGAAACCATCACTCCGCTAAAACTGAGTTACTTTGTATATTAGCGCTGGTAAGGGTCCAGGGATAGAAGAAACTCCTTTAGTCATTCTCCTCGATCACCAACCAACCCAAGGAAACGAAGAATCTTTGTAGCATCGCAGGCCATAGCCAATTTTTGTTTTTCACTGTTTCTATCTTTAGTGTATCGACCTTCATTCTGTCATCCTATACAATGTGACCCTAAGACGTTATGGATTTTATCCAAAATTCATACTTGGAGAACTTTGCATTCCACTGACGATCCCATCTTGTAACACTTGCCGTACATAATTGACATGGTCCTCTCGTGATCTTGATTAAACCAGAATATCAACCATGAACACGGTTACAAATACATCGAACAATAGTTTGCACACCCTATTCATCCGCTCCAGAACAGCAGCTGGTACATTTGTTAGTCCCAATGACACAACTTAAGAACCATTACAGTCAGAACGTGGTCGCAAGTCTGTCTTGGGTATATCTTTGTTTCTAACTCTGACTTGGTGATAACCCGAGCCCAAGTTACTTTTGTTTTCGAAACATTTGGTGCAAGAATGAGTGAATACAATCCTTTTGATAAAAAGGAACAAAACCTTGGCACCCTGTAACTGATCAACCAATCGTCAATTCTTAGGAGGGGATATTTGTTCTTAATCGATACTTTACACAACTGCTAATAGTCAATGCACGTTCTCAAGTCTCATTTCATTTTTTATTGTTTTTTTTTTCCCACATTCACATAGATGCGCTATTCCTATAGCGTTACTGGGGCCATGGTATATAGAAGAAGAGAGATAAGCGGAGGGTCTGAAATCACGTCAATATTAAGCTCTACTTCCTGTTTCGGGGGTAAGCCTGGAAATTCATCAGGCATATATCAAGAGAGTCATTTGACCACCGGAACCTATTGAGGACTTGGTGGTTTCGCATCAATCGCTCGCTCTCGGATTAACTGGCATACATACCCCTTGGCTATCAATTTCATCACTTTACAATAGACAATAAAATGTTTCCTTGGTGCCCCCACATTACTCTTCCACTCAGGAACATGTTCGTATGGATAGTGAAAATATACCTTGGCAAGTCACCGTGGTATAACAAGAAACTAACTAATTCATTCCCATGATCACATGAACATCCACCGTTTGCAATTCATAATATTAGACAATGTAGTATAACCCCACGTCGTTACCACATAATCATGACACATTCTGTTAGCCACAATAATTTCCCCTTTTGGTGTAGAGTTGTTTCAAATGGATGAACTAAAACTTCTACTATCCTTTCACAAAGTTTCTTTTTTTTTTTTTTTTTTTTTCAACAATCAATGGAATAACATAGGATAGGGTAAATCCCCAAATCAATCAATGTAAATATGTTAAGAACTAAACACAGATCATATACCTGCTGCATCATCAGGAGAAGTCTCAAATTTCTGCCGATCCACCACGGCGTAGGTGCTGCCCTGGATGTTACTAGAACTAGCTTCTCCTCTAGCACCCTTGGCATGACCAGTAGCTTGTGCACCTCTACCTAGAGGAGGCACATATGATGTCGATGCGAAGGTTGGTCCCGTGGGTTGTGCCATGCAGCCTGTGTTCCTTCGTGTACACCCCCTTGCCACATGCCCTGGCATGCCACAATAATAGCAAACATTTTGTCCAAATCGACATTCGCCTGCATGAAACCTCCCGCAGCGCTGGCACAACCGATAATGAAACCTCGAGCGGTTCATACTGTCTTGTGCTTGGTACCCCACTGTACGTAAACCCTGAATTACCTCCTTGCCCACACTGGTTGCTTTAAAACCCTTGGAATAGAGGAGGAGTAATTGTGGTGGTATGGGGAAACGATGGCCTAAGTGGTTTGTGAAAAGTCCTATGCCCAAATCCTCCTTGGGGGGCCATGTTTTGTCCCATGGGTTTAGCCTTTTTTGGTAATCTTTCTTCCACTTCTTTCATCCTCTCTCTCTGCCTCTGTCCCCCCTTCTGCTGCACACGAGCTTGTCTTTGAGCTTATGCAGCAACCACACAGGTCAATATTTGTACTGCACTCATTAAATCCTTCTCAATAGTATTAACGGGCAGTTCCGAAGATACTTCTCTTCTTCTCAGCTCCTCCGTAACGGGGAAAGTGGATGAAGCCCGTGATGCAAAGTCAGTATCAACTCCACCTTGACTAACTTGGTCAGGTGGTGGTCTACTCAATCCCTCTCCGGTAAGCGTAACAACCTGCTTACCCTTGCCTTTATCTTTCTTGTCATCGGCAGTTTCGCCAGTTTCTATATCAAAGAAAACCAATCACCGTGGTCAGATATAATCTAACTTACAATACTGGCTCTACTGCACGATCTAGGAATGAAGAAAAGGAACAACATCCTAAATGTCCCATAGCCTCCTACTTATAAATGTGGTGCATAACACATCGATAAGTAAGACTCTACTCAGACACGGCTTTGTAGACACCCTTAGAACGAACTGCTCTGATACCACTTTTGTCACACCCCGAATCCCAACGAGGCGTGATTGGCACCCGAAGACGGTATGGCCCGAGAGAACCAATCTTTGCTTATGAACACTCGCATGCATTCCTCATATGGGCCTTATGAAACCCCATGCAACTATGCAAAAGTCATGGATATGGAAACGGTTATGGAAACATATGCCATATATATATATATATATCAACTTGACCGTTGGGGCCAACAAACCAAAATGAGCATACATACCTTACATTCTGTTCCCACATAAGTCTACAAAGCCTCTACAGATACATGACTATGACAATCCTAAAGTCGGGACAACACCCCGCTCTATACGCATATACAATACCAAAATGAATGTACATAGCAACTAAGAAAGCCCCGAACTAACTAGAGCTCACCAAAAGTCGGCAAAAGATCCGAAACCTACAGTAGAGGCCTACTAGTACCTGCGCCTGCAGTAAGGTAAATCCCCCGAGAGGGGTCAGTACGGAGAATGTACTGAGTATGTAAGGCCAGATGAAACTTGTCATAAATACATCAATAGAATCAAAATGTAATAGGATAGGCAACATGAACAACTCATCGATTTGTATATGTGGAAAAATGTAGCTTACATAAATTAAGTTCTTCTCTTTATGATTTATTCCTCATCGCTCATATCATAATGTACCCGGGCCCCGACTGATCAGTGGGTCTTAACATCACATCATGTGATGTTGGGATCGGGTCAAGCTAGGCTTATGCCCCTAGACCTGCCACCCATAAATCAATACATCGGGATCGAGTCGAGCAAGGTTTATGCCCCTAGACTTGCAACCCATAAATCAACACATCGGTATCGAGTCGAGCTAGGCTTATGCCCCTAGACTTGCCACCCATAAATCAACACATCGGGATCGAGTCGAGCTAGGCTTATGCCCCTAGACTTGCCACCCATAAATCATAACCAACAACAAATGTGTATTACTTTATTCTTACTTTTGATAGATTGATACTTATGAGGAATTGATTCATCCTCTTATGAGAGAGTGATACAATCAGTGATGAGAGATTAACGTATGTACATAGCCACAACATTCTTGGAAACTCAAGAACACAACATGATTGGGACTTTTGGAACATGTCCATGATTATGTAACCCATGAACCACAATAACTCATGAATGAGGAGTATAGGACTCAACAATAGATAACATTATTGGAATCATTAGACACAAGTCAATGAACAAGAGGTATGTGTATAGCCACTATTGGCACTTTGGGACATAACCTTTTTGGGCTTTTGGAACATTGACTAACGAATATGAGACATACAATTCCCAAGTGATCAATGAGTAAGGAATATGTGATAATAACCATTTCTAATCGTATATAGAATACCTTAGCACATTTCGGGGTAAGACTAGTGAAATAGCAATGTGGATACTATTTGCCGCAGAAAGATACGGACAGAGTAACCTTACATACCTTGTATTCTCAATACCAACACACAATCTTAAATGCGCATACAATAGTTCCGCTCCTTCCTTATGTTCCACTCTACAACACAAATACACAACGGAGCCAACATTAACCACCAACTACTTTATAATGCATATAATAAGTATAATTCTCATGTTTGCCTTTAAACATGCCATGTCCCGCTTGACACAACCATTCATGAAAGTATTATTCCAAAAATCCCACAATATTCCCAACATTGACCAACACATTATAATCAATATCATTTCATGCCAAGTTCACACTTACCACTCTCCATCATCACAACATCATAATTATGCCATCAATTTCCTTCAATACACCTCCCAACAACAAATCGGCCAAAATCCCATAATTTACACTTATATAAAAATAACATATTTCACTACAAAATAACACCATACATGTTCATATTTTATCCATACCATGCTCTTTCATTAATATATCAAGTCTCTTTTCACTTTCAAATCACAAAGATGACACATCTTCCACCAAAGGCAAAACTACACCATTCACCCCTTGCCAACATAACTATCAAGATATACATAATATATCATGCATATAATATGTTAATACATGAGTATAATTACTTACCAAGGCTTGGAATATGATGAACTTGCTTCAAGAGTTGCCTTTGAGCTTCTAGGGTTTAAGAGAAAATATGTTGAAAAATAGACCAAAAGGCATGAGCTTCCAAATGACCAAAAAATCAGATTTTTGGTCCCTTTTATAAGTATTTATGTCCATACTTAGCCACTTCTAAAGCATTAAATGCTTGGTCTAGAAGGTCTTGAAAGAATGGGTCATTTGACCCATTTTGGGGCATGCATTCTTTTCATTTTTGGGTCCTTTTTGGGCCCAATTCACTTAACCCAGTAAATCAATAATTTCTCGTGTTCAAGTTATCTCATACGTGTTACAACAATATTCCCACTCATGTTATTCATATCCGTAGCCTCGATCCCAAGAACAAGCGATTCTAGCCACGTATGGCTTATTTTGTCCAAAAGGGTAAAATCGTCATTTTGACCTAAAATTCATTCTCGAGTAATTTTATAATACCAATATAATATTTGACTCATTCCATACATGTTTTAGAAGAGACTTGGAAAAAATCGGCTCGGTATGTCCTCGGATACCCTTGGGACTTAGAAATTTCCAACTTTCAAAAAAGTGAAAAACCCGAGGTGGCACGCCCCTGGGCGCGCCAACTTACTACCTATGGGCTAAAAATTTTAGCCCAGAGCGGCATGGCACGGTCCCAAATGTGCCCCTCCTTAAAATTTTTAAAAAATTGTATTTTTCGACTTCTCTTCGCGGGTTTAGTTAGATACTTCAAGTCCTATTCTTTAACTCACTTCTTAACCTTAATATCCTTTGTTTAGAGGTCCTATTAAACTCATTTTGAACCCCACAACTGTCCCATTAAAATCATGAAACACTTCCTCAAAGGTTTAATCCCATATACGAGGCCAAATTCAATTTTTCTCATCCTTTGCATTACAAAATACACACGTATGGCTCTCGACACCTAAATAATCATTGTTCAATGTCGTCAAGTAGGGTTGGGAAGGTACGAGGTGTTACATTGTGGGCATCCACCAGGCTATGTCATTCAAATCAGATTCACCATTCAACTTAATGTTGTTTTTGATATGAGTTGTAATTTTCTGTGGAAAATGTTGTTGAATTCCTTCAGGATTCCATTCACCTTCTTGCATGAAAAAAAATAAGGTCTTCAATACCTCTATCATAGTTGAAATCAGTATCCATGACCTTAAACAAAGGGCCTAGATTGGTCCAATTTTCATTCCACACACTAGCATTTCCACTCCTAGGTTCCCACCAAATATCTTTCTCCACCTAATCTCTAGCTTCTAGCATGAATTTCTACAGTTGAGAACCACTTCTCCATTATACCAAAGATGGATTAAATTTTTTGCAATACTTGATCCACATGAAATTGGACCATAGAGTATTAGTAGTCCTAAGTTTCCACCATAATTTTGCAAAAAGTACCCTAGAAATATCAAAAAGAGATTTGAAATCCAATCCACCTTCTTACCTAGGATAACATAGTTTAGACCAAGCTACCCAATGTTTACATCTGTCCTTCTCCTTATTACTCTAAAAATATATTGCAAAGATTTTATGGAGTTCATTTAAAGTGTATTTAATGGGAGCCTAGGCTGAAAAAAGGTATGTAGGCATACTCTGTTACACATTTTTGATTAGAACATCCTTACCTCCAAAAGATAATAACTTGCTTTTTCAATTCTATAACTTACTCTTGACCTTCTTTATTAGCTCATTGTAGTAAATCTTCTTCTTTCTGGAATGAAAAATGAGGCATCCCAGATAGATGAATAAAAATACCCCTCTCCATACCAGTGTTCTGACTTACTTCTTGAACCAAATTTGCAACAGCCCTTTGATACATATAAAAAGCACTCATGTTCATGTTGATCAATTGTCCTGACATCTCTTCATATTTCTTCAAAATGTCCATTATTAGACCAATATAATACCTATCAGCTGATGTGAAAATAATGGTATCATCTGCATAAGCAAGATGATTCAAATTTTGACACTATCTAGGAATACCATATCCTTTGTACAGTCCATCATCATACATTGAATTTCTTGAGAGCACCTCAACAACCATTACAAACAAAGCAGGGGAGAGTGGATCACCTTGTTTCACCCCTATAGTAGAATGAAAAAAATCCTTGGCTTTGACCATTAAACAATACTGAGTACCAGTTATTAGTAAGAAGCCTCCAAATCTGATCTATAAAGATCTCATTGAATCCCATTTTCCTAATTACTTTAGTTAAATATAATCAAGACACTGTCATATGCCTTAGTCATATCTAACTTAATCACCACATTAGCTGGTTTCCCCCTTTTCCTTATGTCAATCACCATTTCCTAAGTTAACAAGACATTCTCAATAATACATCTTTCTTGCACAAAGCCTGCTTGGTTCTAAGAGATTAGTTTAGGTAGCACCCCTTCTAGTTTTCCATGAATATCTCTGGAAATTATTTTATTGATGAAATTGCTGAGGCTAATGGGTCTAAGGTCTGAGAATGTCTGGACTATTTTCTTTTTTGGAAAAAGCACAAGATTGGTATGGGTGATTGATTTTTGTAAGGTATCACCATCAAAAAATGCCTTCATCACTTATAAAAATCTTGTCCTATTAAATCCCAAGTTGTTTGAAAGAATTTTCCAGTTAGACCGTCAGGTCCACTAGTACTAGACCTATCTAACAAGAACACTTATTGTTTTACCTCTTCCAGTGTAGGAACTTCAATTAATTTTTGATTTTGCTCTAGAGTGACCAAGGCTGGGACATGCTCTAGTAATAAAAAAATCAGTTCCCTCTGCCCCTTGGGAAAACTGATTGTGATAAAATTCTACAGCCTCTCTTGCCATCATATCCTCATTCTCCAACCATATTCCTTCTGAATTTTGAATCTTCTTGTTGAGAAGTTTTTTTCTTCTACCATTTACAAGATTATGGAAAAACCTTGTATTTTTATCTCCTCTTGTAAACCAAGTAACTCCTGCTTTCTGCCTCCAAAATTCCTCCTCAAAGTGTATATAGTTCTTCATTTTTTCTTGTGCTTGTTGAAGTACCATTCTATTTTCAGCATTGGGCTGTTCTTGAAAGAGTTGCTCCTTTATTTTCACCAATTCTTCACTTATTACTAGCTGCTTGAATATGTCACCATATGTATCCCTACTCCAGTGTAAAAGAGATTGTTTAATCTGTTTTAATTTCTGCTTAAAGATTATAAAAGGATGTCCCTCACAATCTGCAACCCAGTTTTGTTCCACAATGGATTTAAACTCTTCATGCTCAACCCAAAATTTCAAAAACTTAAAAGGCTTCTGAATTAGTTGAGTAGATTCTCCCATGGTAATAAATAAAGGTGCATGACCTGATCCAGTTCTAGCCAAATGCTCTACTTCCATTAGCCCAAACTTATCCTGAAATACACTATTTACAAAAATTATGTCTAGCCTCTCAAAAATGCACTCCTCATCAATCCTTTCATTCCACCATGTGAAAGGATTTACTTTAAAGCCTGCATCTAATAAATCTGAACAATTAACACAAAATGTAAAATCTTCACTGTCCTGAAGTAACACTAGTAGACCTCCAATTTTCTCTTCATGATTTAGGACTACATTAAAATCACAACCAACTAGCCATGGAGATGTAACGAAATTGGCTAATTGGTATATACTATTCCAAAGTTGTGTACTCTCAACAACATTACATTTTGTATAAACAAGGGTAGTCATGATATCTTCACTTTGATTCTGCACACATACTTTTCCTCACAAAAAATCAAATCTTCCTATTTGTATTTACACCATCAACATGCATTCCTAACCTCCTTTTGTACCTATTAATATGTCTATCTTGTTGAAAAGGTTTTATCAATGCAATAAAATAAAACTTATGATATGTGTTAACATCTGTAGTCTGGGAAATGTTGGATGGGTATTAACTGATATGATATTCTAGATAAAGGCCTTTAACATCATGTAATACTGAGTTTAGAAGCTGCTTCTATTGTTAACTTCCCTGTAAGATGTTTTTGTTCTGACTCTTTTTGCTTCTTTCCTTTCCTTCCCCTCTTAACAGTGGACTTTGGAGATACATCAGCTTCTTTACTTATCTTCTCATTGATGATATCCATGTTTTCATATATATCTTCCTACATTGATTCATTTTATATTTCTTGTTTAACCGTAGGTATCTGAATGTTTGAATAGATTGTATGTAATGATTTGTTTGGAGATAATCTTCTTAAAGGTAACACATCCTGCTCCCCTATAGATATTAAAGCCATATCATTATCTTTCTTCTCTGGAAAGTTGTGAACTATAATTTCTTCTTCCCTTTCCTCCCTATTGCGTCCATTGCCACCATTCTGACTATCTACTATATCCACATCTTTGTTTTTCTTCCCTACTTCTGTAAATTCATTATCCTTCTTTGTCTGTTGGCATGTGTTTTCCCCATCAACCTTATTATTCTCCATTTGGGCATTCTGTACAATCCTCATTATATCTTGCTGCAATTCATTCACAAAAAATTACTTCTTCCTATTCTTCCTTCTCTATTTCAACTCTATCACCCCATTTGTTACTGTAAAAAGACTTCATGATCCACCTCTTTGTTGTATCAGAACATGCTCCCCTGTGATTGGTCGTGTTGCTTCCTTGTTGTAATCTTTTTGCTGCATTCTTGTCACCTCTTTCCTCAACCAACACATCAAACTTGTTGTTTATTGTAATGGTTTCTTTATTTGTACTTGCAGGCCTCTCATGTTCCTTTGTAGGTGAGGCAGTGCTACTCACTAAAGCCTAAGTATTTGGATCTCCCACTACCTTCCCACTTGCAAGAATCATTGGAGGATATATGTTGTTAATGTTTCCTGTTAGGATGTCCTGATCAGGCCGCTGATGTTGTTCTTTCTGTTGGGGAATAAATTCTCCTTCTTCCACTTTAATATTTTCTATATTATGTTTTACCTTTCTACAAACCTCCTCATTATGGCCTTGTAATTTACATACTTCACAGTATTTGGGTAAAGCATCATAGTGAACTCTAACATGAACTGTATGTTCTGCTCTTGTGGCTTCATCCACTCTGATCATGCGTACAGTCTTTGGTATGTTGGATGCTAAATCCAATTGCACTTCTACCCTTGCACAATTGGGCCTATTTTTATTAATGGTGGCCAGATCCAATTGTAAGGGTTTGCGCACTACAGTTGACAGTGAAAACATTTCCTTTTTGACAAAGAAAGTTGGCAATAGGTTTGGGAAGGAAATCCATGCCACTGCTTTTGTGGTTTCCTCATCCACTCTAAAATCAGCATCGTATATGGCGGGGCTCATTTGATATTCCCAACCATCTCTCCCTTTAATAGAATGAACATTCATTCCCCTCAAATTAATAAAATCCTCTCGCAAAGAGCATCTAATGAGAATAAGTTTATGTCTTAATAGACCTATCTAAACATCTCCCTTAATCCCATACTGTGTTGGAATATTCTTCCTTAAATCGTCTAGTTCAGGCCAACCATATGAGAAGTTACCAACTACTGCATATTGAAGGTCTTCAAACTTGTTCATTCTCTGTACTTCTACTTCTGTTCATCTTACTGCAGGTATTCCATTCTCCATTGTAACAGGCTTTAAAGGAATTGGCTCAACGTCAGTTTTTTCCTTAAGGAAAAGGTCATTTATGGTAATGGGTTTAAGAAAATTTCCAAAATCCATAGTAGAAGATCTCAAATTTATCTCATTAGGAGTCGAGGAAGGGTAGATAAGAGGTGGGAATTATGAAGAATAAGGTAAAGAGGTTGGTCCAGTCACCGTATGTGACTGGCCGGAGGCCGTGGGGGCCATCAAGGCTAGGTAGAGAAGGTCATCGAAGAGAGAGAAGAGAGAATTTTCTGAGTGTTCCCTCCACTCACGTTCTATTTTTTCCACTTCTCTTTCAATTTTACTTTAAAAAAATCTAGAATAAAAGAGGATAAAAAGTCGGTTATTTGTTTTACCAAAACTTCAAAAGTCGCTTATTATAAATTTCCTGTAATTGATAGGAAAAGAGGAAAAAAAGGTTAAAAACCTATAGTTTGATAAGGTAGGTTGCATTTCTTATATTCAAGATTTTGGTTATTTGGTTATAAAGATGGCTTTCTCTATAAGATTTTGCTTTTGGGGCTTTCTTTATTTTCAAGTTCATTATTTCCTATGGGAGTAGATGTCGCTGGTAATTCTACGAGTATAAATATTTAACTTTATGATATCTAACTTTTTGATTTTGTTGTTTAATCGAACTGATTATTGGCTCAATTATTCAGGTTTTAATAGTGGCCCTTCACGGTCCAGGTTTCAATCTATTCTATTTTTAATCCTTGATATAAAAAGAATCAACTCTTAGGAGAGTTGAACACATCCAATGGAGATCAATATAAAATTAACAAATATATGATGTTTTCGGATGCTCCAAAATAGCAAAGACACAATCTTCTTTTTTTCAATAATTTAATGGAGAAATTGATGATTGACATCCATATTACGTATCGGTGGGTAGAAAAATTTCATCATATGCCTTCTTCCTCCTCCACTCAACGATAATTCATATTACTGTTGGATTTCTTTAGTTTTTCTTTACGTGTTTATAACTAGGTAATGTTCATCTATTCTTTATTTTTTTTAATAAGTCCAACATTATTTTGGAATATTATCTTCCTGTACAGCACCCGTTAGTAATAAGATGTAGGTATTTAATTACTCTTCATGTTTTCTTACTTTGTATTTATATTATATATTGTTGTATGTTCTATGCATAGTTGTAAAAGTTTGTGTGCTATTTATTATTGTTATCTTAAATTTAAAAGTGATTTGGAATAATCGTGCAACGCACGTACATATAAACTAGTATATCCAAATAATGTTTCTCACTTCGCATTTTCTTCTCAAAAATAATATTTTATTTTTCTATTGATAACTTGCTACATAAATTATAAAATGAAAACAATAATATTATTGTAAAGAAGTAAAAAACATAAGAGTTAAGTACAATAATGGCCATCTGATGAAAACTATTGCCAACCAAATGGCGAAGAAATATTTTATGCCAATGTATAGCCATTTGTCTATCTATTTTGCGGGATCTTTTCTTCTTTTTTTTTTCTAAATCTTTTTTGCAGTTTTGTTTTTTCAAAAACCTTTTATACTACTCTTTTTTTTTGCATTACTTTTTTTTTTTTTGAATAATTAAATACAATTTTGTAGTTATTTTTTTATTTTTCAAGTAATATGATAGAGATAGTTAGAATAAAAAAAAGTTAATCACTGTAATTCTTCAAACCCATTTTTTTGTATAATTCATGTGTAATAAATGTATAATCAACATATATTCAATATATGAAATATACACACTAATTATATATATATATATATTATAGAATATATACATTCATCATACACTTTGTGTATACATTTTTATACAATATATGTACACAATACCCATTGTATATATTTTATAGTAAAGTTTATTGATACATTTTATATTCACTTTTTATACAATATATATATACACATCAAATATATTGTTATATAACAGTAGACTTTTCATATACACTTCATATTTATTTTTCATACAATGTATATGCATATTATATACATTTATATCCATAGATTTTTCATATACATTTTATATTCACTTTTCATACAATATATATTCATTTTTACACATGAAAGGGATAGGCGAGAGAGAGTTTGGCAATAGATTGTCATTATTTTGAGTCGGAAGTATATGTAGGAGCGTATGTAGATCAAAGTTGGATTATTTAAATTTCTAATGATCATACCATGTTTTTTTCATAAAAATACAAGAACAACAACAACAACAACAACATACCTAGTGAAATCCTACAAGTGAGGTCTAGGGATGGTAAAAGTATATGCAAACCTTACCACTACCTCGAAGAGGTAGAGAAGCTATTTTTGAAAGACTCTCGGCTCAAGTGCAACAAATCCAGGTACAAAAAAGGAAACAATGAAGAAAATATAGCAACTGTCATGCCCCGAATCCCATCGGGACGGATTGGCACTCGGAGCCGACAAGGCCCGAGAGAACCAAGCTTTGCCTCTATTCAATCATATGCATGCCATAAGAAACCCATAATCACATAATAGCTTTAGACACCAACAATGGAATTCATGGAACATGATATATATATATATATATACACATATGCGAAACTTGGCTGTTGAGGCCACCAAGTCAAAAATGACATATACCTTTTACATTTATACACCCACATCCGTCTACAAAAACCTCTAACAAATGCATTGACCAAAATGAACTAAAAGTCGGGACAAGTCCCCGGTTTATACAACATGTACAACACCAAAACATATGTACAACAGTGACTCGGAGAAGCCCCGAACTAACTGGAGCTCACCAAAGATCTGTAGCAACTGGCAACCTACTGTGGAGGCCTACTAGTACCTGCGCCTGCAGAAAGTAAGGTAAATTCCCCAAGAGGGGTCAGTACAAAGAATGTACTGAGTATGTAAGGCCATATGAAACTTGTAAGATATGTAAATATGTCAAAGAACTCAAGTTCAAATGCATAACCAATATAGATGAGTCACAATGTAGATGAGTCACTATTCTGTACTTTGGAAACTATGTATTTTGCTTTCATTACTTTCTTTGTATCTTTGCTTCTATTATTATTCATCTTTGACTGTGACCTGTGATACCCGAGCCCCGACTGAACAGTGGGATTTAAACATAACATAGCGTTATGTTGGGATCGGCTCGAGCTAGGCTTATGACCCTAGAGCTGCCACCCTATGAATCAATGTATATATCGGGATCGGCTTGAGCTAGGTTAGTACCTCTAGAGCTGCCACCCATACAACATTTCAAGTTCGGCTAGAGCTAGGTTATTGCCTCTAGAGCTGACCCCTGTCAGGATCGATCCGAGCTAGGCTTATGCCCCTAGGAATGCCCCTGATTTGGGATCGACTTGAGCTAGGCATTTCGCCCCCAAAGCTGCCACCCGTACTTGATCATTAACCACATATGCATTACTTCATTCATTACTTTGAGATTGATACCATGAAAGTAATAACTTTACTTGAAACTTTGGATCATTAACCAATGAGTGAGAGACATGTGAATAACTTGGCAACATAACATTATTAGAACCATAACACGATGGGAACCATTGGACAATAATCCATGAACAAGAGACATAAGTATAATCACTATTGGAACATTGGAACATAACCTTATTTGAGCTTTTGGAACATTAACCATGAATATGAGACATGAGATTCACAAATGATCAATGAGTAGGAAATATATGACAATGACCATGGATAACCGGATATGGGATACCTTATCACATTTCGGGATGGAACAAGCGTAATGTCAATGTGAATACTATTTGCCGCAGAAAGATCCGAATAGAGTAACCTTACATACCTTGTACTCTCAATACGGATATACAATCTTAGATGTGCACACAATAGTCCCGCTCCTTCTTTATGTGTCACTCTACAACACAAATACATAACGGAATTTACATTAACCACCAACTACTTTACAAATGCATATAACGTCAATGAGTTACATGTTTGCCTTTAAACATGCCATTTCCCTTTGACAAAACCATTGATGAAATTATTATTCCAAAAATCCCCCAATATTCCCAACATTAGCCAATACATGATAATCAATACATTTCACCACAACACTTCTCCTTTACACTTTCTTATCCACACCACATCACAAATAATCCTTCAAATTACTTTAATACACCTCATAGCACATATCGGCCAAAATCCCACAATTTACACTTATAGAAAAATAACAAGTTAAATAACAAAATCACACCATACATGTCCATATTTTATCCATACCATGCTCTTTCATTAAAGGCACAAGTCATAATTCAAGCTTGAATCTCATGGATCACAAATCTTATATAAAAACACAATTTACCATGTCCAAAACTTCCTGTAACACACCGTACTTTATAACCTCACTTGATACCTTGGGGTCATATCTACATAGGTATTGAGATGCCATACATATGTGTTTTATAGTGTTATTGGTGAAACATTTGATATCGGACATAACATGTGCGATTAGATCGTCGTAGGAGGTGTGTTGTGATTTCGTGGAGCATTTGGGCAAGAACTCGTACACATTCTAACCTCATTTGGTGACTTTAAGTCATGTTTACTTGATGGTTAAGATCACTTTCTTGAAACTGGACCCTCCTATATTCACAGGGGCAGATCCAAAAGCAGATCCACAGGACTTCGTGGATCAAATTTAGAGGGCATTGGAAGTTATGCATGTGACAGGGGTAGAGACAGTTGAACTTGCTGCGTACAGGTTGAACGGAGAGGCAAAATTGTGGTATGAGGATTGGAAGAAATCCCGTGACATTGGTGCAGATCCACCTACTTGGGAAGAGTTTAAAGTGGCTTTCCTTGATCATTACTTGCCCTATGAGATCCGTGAGGCACGTGTGGATCAATTCCTAAATCTCCGTCAAGGGAATTTGAGCGTCAGAGAATATAGCTTGCAATTTAATTCCTTGGCTCGATATGCTCCAAATGTTGTGGCTACGATGACAGACAGGGTCCATAGATACGTGGACAGACTAGAGCCATATTTGGTAAGAGATTGCACTATTGCGGCCTTGAATAGGGACATGGACATTGCTTGCATACAAGCCTTCGCCCAGAAAATGGAGGATCAGAGACAGAGACGCAGGGTACATGAATTTGATAGGGGACAGTCCAAAAGGGCTAGACCTGTGGGACCACCTATGATGTCCCAAGGAGGATCTAGGCCCCGCATGTTTCCTAGACATCCTAGACCGTCGTTCTCTTATTCCACAGGTGGTGCTTATTCGCAGTCTCGAGGGTTTCGAGGTGGTTCAGCTGGACAGAGTAGTGGGGGTCATGGATCACAGTCAGCAGGTTTTTCTCGTCAGCAGTGTCAGCACTGCGGGCGTATGCACACCGGTCCATGTCGGACAGGGACGAATGCCTGCTTTTGGTGTGGTATACCGGGACATATAGCGAGAGAATGTCCACAGCGGAGCATGGGTGGTATAGCACGACCAGCTGGGTCGGCGGTTGCGTCTTCAGCATCGGTTCCTTCACAGGGCCGAGGGGTGCAGCCTATTGGTCGAGGTAGAGGTGCCAGAGGAGCAGCCAGTACGAGCGGGGTCCAGAATCGCACTTATGCTTTGGTGGACCGCCAGAATTCAGAGGCTTCCCCAGATGTTGTCACAGGTACATTATCCATATTCTCACATAATGTATATGCACTAATTGACCCAGGTTCTACATTTTCCTATGTTACTCCATTGGTTGCTGCGAAATTTGCAAAGGCACCGGAATTATTAATTAAGTCAATTGAAGTATCTACACCGGTTGGTGAATATATTGTTGCAAAGAGAGTATATCGTAACTGTGTGGTAATAGTGTGTGGACATGATACGTTGGCCGATCTTATTGAACTTGACATGGTGGATTTTGATGTCATAATGGGGATGGATTGGTTGGCTTCTTGTTATGCTACGGTAGATTGCCGGGCCAAGAAGGTGCAATTTTGTTTTCCACAAGAAAATGTTCTTGAATGGCAGGGTAATGTAGGGGCACCACGAGGGAGATTTATTTCCTATTTGAAAGCCAGAAAAATGATTGCCAAGGGATACATATGTCATTTGGTACAAGTGAAAGATAATGATGTGGAACCATTAACTCCACAGTCAGTACCGGTAGTCAATGAATTTCTTGATGTATTCCCAGAGGATCTTCCAGGTTTACCCCCAGAACGAGAAGTGGAATTCGGCATTGATGTGATTCCAGGCACTCAGCCTATTTCGATTCCTCCATATAGAATGGCTCCAGCAGAACTGCGTGAATTGAAGGAGCAGTTGAAAGATTTGCTGGATAAAGGCTTCATTAGGCCTAGTATGTCCCCGTGGGGTGCACCGGTATTATTTGTGCGAAAGAAAGATGGCACCTTGAGAATGTGCATCGACTATCGTCAACTGAATAAAGTAACGATCAAGAACAAATATCCCCTCCCTCGTATTGATGATTTGTTTGATCAGTTACAGGGTGCCAGGTGTTTTTCAAAAATTGACTTGAGGTCGGGTTACCATCAGGTCAGAGTTAGAGAGGAGGATGTACCCAAGACAGCTTTTCGAACACGGTATGGCCATTATGAATTTTTAGTTATGTCATTTGGACTAACAAATGCACCGGCTGTGTTTATGGATTTGATGAACAGGGTGTTTAAGCCATTCCTAGACGTGTTCGTGACAGTATTTATAGATGACATCCTTGTTTATTCAAGATCACCAGAAGACCATGCTTATCACTTACGGCAAGTGTTGCAAATTCTCCGTGAGCATAAGTTGTATGCAAAATTCTCCAAATGTGAGTTTTGGTTGAAATCAGTCGCGTTCTTGGGTCACATTGTATCAGATGAAGGCATACAGGTTGATACCCAAAAGATTGAAGCAGTGAAGAATTGGCCAAGACCTACGACACCCACAGAGATTCACAGTTTTCTGGGTTTGGCAGGTTATTACCGAAGATTTGTAGAAGGTTTTGCTTCTATTGCGGCACCATTGACAAAGTTAACTCACAAGGCAATTAAATTTCAATGGAATGATGCATGTGAAAGAGGGTTTCAAAACCTGAAAGATAAGTTGACTTCCACACCAGTGTTAGTACTTCCTGAAGGTACAGAGGGCTATGCAGTGTATTGTGATGCTTCCGGGATTGGTCTCGGATGTGTGTTGATGCAGCATGGTAGGGTGATAGCATATGCCTCACGACAGTTGCGGCCACATGAGAAAAACTATCCCACACATGATCTTGAATTGGCAGCGGTAGTTTTTGCTTTAAAGATATGGCGTCATTATTTATATGGGGTTCATGTTGACATCTATACGGATCACAAAAGCTTGCAATATCTTTTTAAGAAGAAGGAACTCAATTTAAAGCAACGAAGGTGGTTAGAGCTTTTAAAAGATTATGACATTGATATTCTTTATTACCCAGGCAAAGCAAATGTCTTAGCTGATGCATTGAGCCGTAAGGTAGTCGAAAGCACTAGTGGTCAGTTGAATGAAAAGCGTGAGATAATCAAAGATTTGAATCAATTAGCCAGTTTGGGAGTTCGCCTTATTGAAACTTCAGATGATAGAGTTATGGTGCAGAATGCAGCAGAATCCTCCTTGATAGCTGAAGTGAAAGAGAAACAGTATGCGGATTCTATTTTATTACAGCTAAAGGAGAATGTGCAGCAGAATTTGACCAAGGCATTTGATATTACATCGAAAAGGGTGCTTCAATGTCAAGGGAGACTATGTGTACCGGACGTAGATGAACTGAGGACACGAATAATGACAGAGGCGCACCATTCACGCTATTCCATTCATCCGGGTGCTACTAAAATGTACCATGACTTGAAAGAAGTGTATTGGTGGAGCAACATGAAAAAGAACATTGCAGAATTTGTCGCGCAATGCCCAAATTGCCAACAAGTTAAAGTGGAACATCAGAAACCGGGAGGTTACATGCAATGTATCAATCTTCCAGTCTGGAAGTGGGATATGATTAATATGGATTTCATTACGGGTTTGCCTCGTACATTGCGGAAGTTTGATTCCATATGGGTCATAGTGGACCGACTTACTAAATCAGTGCATTTTCTACCGGTCAAGACGACCTATACGGCTGAGGATTATGCAAAGTTGTATGTAAAGGAGATAGTACGATTGCATGGTATTCCACTTTCTATTATATCAGACAGAGGAGCACAGTTCACAGCACACTTTTGGAAATCTTTTCAGCGGAGTTTGGGTACTCAGGTGAATTTGAGTACGGCTTTCTATCCTCAGACTGATGGACAAGCTGAATGTACTATTTAGACACTTGAAGATATGCTACGAGCATGTACGTTGGATTTTCAAGGTAGTTGGGATGACCATTTGCCTCTTATTGAATTTGCATATAACAATAGCTATCATTCAAGTATTAAAATGGCACCTTATGAAGCCTTGTATGGAAGAAAATGTAGATCACCAATTGGGTGGTTTGAAGCAGGAGAAACTGCTTTACTTGGGCCAGATATTGTTCACCAAGCCATGGAGAAAGTTAAAGTTATCCAACAACGGTTACAAACGGCTCAAAGTCGTCACAAGTCATATGCCGATGTGAGAAGAAGAGGGCTTGAATTTGCCATAGGTGATTGGGTATATTTAAAGGTGTCACCAATGAAAGGGGTAATGCGGTTCGGAAAGAAAGGAAAATTGAGTCCACGTTACATAGTCCCATATGAAATTATTAGAAGATTTGGGCAAGTTGCGTATGAGTTGGCACTACCCCAGGACCTTTCGTCAGTCCATCCGGTATTTCATGTGTCGATGCTCCAAAAATGCATAGGAGATCCGTCTCGTATTGTTCCCGTAGAGGATGTTCAAGTTACAAAGGATCTCACTTATGAAGAGGTGCCCATTGCTATCCTAGATTGACAAGTAAAGAGATTGAGAAATAAAGACATCGCATCCGTAAAAGTCCTTTGGAGAAACCAACAAGTAGAGGAGATCACATGGGAAGCGGAAGAATTGATGAAATCCAAGTATCCACACTTATTCCAAATGGACCAAGAAGTTCACAGTGCGGAGGTGGAACAATAACAAGTAAGTATTTAAAAGCATTATGTGAATGTGTATAGGTATGTTAAAGTAAAGATGTATTTGTTGTATATAAGACACTGTTGTTAACATTCGAGGACGAATGTTTCTAAGGGGGGAAGAATGTAACACACCGTACTTTATAACCTCACTTGATACCTTGGGATCATATCTACATAGGTGTTGAGATGCCATGCATATGTGTTTTATAGTGTTATTGGTGAAACATTTGATATCGGACGTAACATGTGCGATTAGATCGTCGTAGGAGGTGTGTTGTGATTTCGTGGAGCATTTGGGCAAGAACTCGTACACATTATAACCTCATTTGGTGACTTTAAGTCATGTTTACTTGATGGTTAAGATCACTAAGTAAGTATTTTGTAGTGTTTGGATAAAGGATTGGACGATACGTAAACGTTGGATTAGTGGCCGGAAATTTCAGCAAAATGCTGAAACTTGCGCCACTACCCTATTTCAGGGGTGTGGCACAAGCCACAAGCCTGCATAAACTTCAGAGCAGTCCCAATTCTTGCGCCACTACCCTGTTTCAGGGGGTGTGGCGCAAGGAACAAAAACTATGCCTTTCCGGCGTCGTTTCGTAATGCAATTCTACGACGATTCCTAGATGGTTTCTTTTGATTCTTTGGAGTTATTTGAGCATTGTTAAAGATTAAAACACCTCAATACACTCCTACATACTCCTACATGATCAAATCACGAAAGGTGAATAGTGATCCAAAATGACCAATGAAACCAAGGGCGACTAGAATGTCTATTTTTGCGATCGAAAGGACGAATGAGAATCTTTTAAGGGAATATTGTCGTGACCTTATGGAATTATATAAACATGAGAGATATGGTGAATAATGCATGAAACTTGTTGGGTTAAATGGATATGTCTTCTTGGGCCAAATTAAGGCCCAAAAGTGGAAGAAATCCATGGCCCAAATGGGTCAAAAGACCCATTCTTCCATTTGACCTTCTAGACATATTATTAAATGCCAAGAATTGGATAAGGACAACATGAGAGGCCTATATAAAGGGTCAAATCAGATTTTTATTAACAAAACCTCTCATGCCTTCAAAACATTTTTCTCAACATTTCTCATTTCCAAACCCTAAAGCAAAATAATTCCTTGGGACTCCTTGGACAAGATCAACATATTTCAAGACTTGGTAAGTATTTATTTTTATGTATTAATATCTTATATGCATAAAATAATATGTATATCATGTTGGTTGTGCTTGGAAAAGTTGGTCATGGTACTTGGTGATTTTGTATGAGATTTGTGGTATATGGAATTCAAGTGTGAATTAGGCCTTGTGCCTTTGATGAAAAAGCATGGTATGGACAAAATATGAACATGTATGGTGTTATTTTGGGCATTACACTTGTTCTTGTCTAAAAGTGGGAATTTTGGGATTTTGGCCGATATGTGTTATGAGTTGAATTAAGGTGCTTTGATGGAGTATTTGTGATGTGTTATGGATAAGAAAGTGTAAAGGAGAAGTATTGTGGTGAAATGTATTGATTTTCATGTATTGGTCAATGTTGGGAATATTATGGAATTTTGGAATAATAGTATGATTAATGGTTTTGTCAAGGGGAAATGACATGTTTAAAGCCAAACATGTAATTCATTGACATGGTATGCATTTGTAAAGTAATTGGTGGTTAATGTGAATTTCGTTATGTATTTGTAGAGTGACACATAAAGAAGAAAGAAGGAGAGGGATTATTGTCTACGCATCTAAGGTTGTAGATTCATATTGCGAATCCAAGGTATGCAAGGTTATTTTGTCCGTATCTTTCTACGGCCAATAGTGTTCACATTGACATTTCTTTAGTTCTATTCCGAAATGTACTAAGGTATCCCATATGCCTTTATCTATGATCATTGTTATATATTTCCTACTCATTGATCAATTGTGAATCTCATTTCTCATATTCATGGTTAATGTTCCGAAAGTTCAAATAAAGTTACGTACCAATATTCCAATAGTGCCTATACTTGTGTCTCTTCTTCATGGATTATTGTCCAATGGTTCCAATGGTATCATGGTGCTAGTAATGTTATATTTCTCATTGATATTTATTCATATGTCCTTCACTTCTTATTGGTCAATGATTCAAAGTTTCCAACAATGTTGTGTTCCAAAGTTCCAAAGTGATGTTTTAACTATCAAAGTATCAATCTCAAAGTAATGAGCAAAGTAATGCAAATGTGGTCAATGATCAAGTACGGGTGGCAAGTCTAGGGGCGTAAGCCTAGCTCGACTCGATCCCGAGATATGGATTTATGGGTGGCAAGTCTAGGGACGTAAGCCTAGCTCGACTCGATCCCGAGGGTGGCAAGTCTAGGGGCATAAGCCTAGCTCGACTCGATCCCTATATGATGATATGAAAGACCCACTGATCAGTCGGGGCCCGGGTACATTATGCTATGTAATGACATGTGATCATTGAGACAAAGAAAGTAATGAAAAGAATGAAAGCAATCCACATGGTTTCCAAAACGTAACATGGTGCTTTATTCACATTGATTATTCACATGTTTTGAGTTCATTGACATATTCATTGAAATATTCATGTGTTGTATAGTTTCATCCGAGCCTTGCATACTCAGTACTTATTTCGTACTGACCCCTCTCGGGGAATTTACCTTACTTGCTGCAGGCGCAGGTCCCAGTAGGCCTCCTTAGTAGACTGCCAGTGTTAGCGGTTCTTTGGTGAGCTCCAGCTCATTTGGGGCTTCTCCTAGTCAGAGTGTATATATGTTTTGGTATTGTACATAATGTGTAAAGCGGGGAACTGTCCCGACTTATGGTTCATTTTGGTCAATGCTCTTGTTAGAGGCTTTTGTAGACTGATGTGGGTGTATCAATGTAAAAGACATATGAAGTTATGTTTTGATTTACTCAACGGCCAAGTTTCTCAAATGTGTATATATATGCTATGATTTCCAATATCCATGATTTCCAAAACTAATGGTTCATGTTCTTAGGTGATAGTGAGGTTTCCTATGGCATGCATATGAAGGTATAGAAGCATAGCTTGGTTCTCTCGGGCCTTATCAGCTTCGGGTGTCAATCATGCCTCGTTGGGATTTGGGGCGTGACACTTCCAAGCATAACCAACATGATTTACATACTCTCCCATGCATCTAATATATTAATCCATAACAATAATCATTTACCCAAGCTTGAAAAGTGATGATCTTGCTCCAAAAATTGACTTTGAGTTCTTAGGGTTTGAAGAAAATATCTTGTATATTTGTCTAAAAGGAATGAGACTTTGCAATCAATAAAAATCAGATTTATTTCACTTTATATAGGCACTCAATTCCATCCTTAGCCACTCTTTAACATTTAATGTGGTGTTCTAGAAGGTCAAGGCAAGAATGGGTCTTTTGACCCATTCTTGTCCCATGTTTTCTTTCACATTTTGGGCCCTTTTTGAGCCCAATTCACTTAACCCAACAAAATTAATAATTTCTCATGTTTAAATCATCTCATACGTGTTACAACAATATTACCACTCACGCTATTCATATCCGTAGCCTCAATCCCAAAAACAAGTGATTCTAGCCACGTATGACCTATTTTAACCAAAAGGGTAAAACTGTCATTTTGATGCCAAATTCGTCCTCGAGTAATTTTATCATACCAATATAATAATTTAATCATTTCATGTATATACTCATGGTTGTATAAGAAACGTGGCAAAACTCGGCTCGGTACGTCCCCGGGTACCCTTGGGACTTAGGAAAATTTCCAACTTTGAAAAAGTGGCAAAACCAGTGTGGCACGCCCTTGGGTGCCCCAGCTTGCCACCTATGGGCACAAAAATTTGGCCCAAAGCGGCGTGGCACGCCCTCTGGCACACCCCACCCTTAGATTTTTTGAAAATTTCATTTTTCAACTTTTCTTCGCCGGTTTGGTTGGATACTTCAAGTCCTATTCTTTAACTTACTTCTTAACCTAAATATACTTTGTTTAGAGGTATTATTAGCCTCGTTTTGAAACCCACAACTGCTCTACGAAAATCCCAAAACACCTCCTACGAAGGGCTAATCACATATATAAGGCCAAATTTCAATTTTCTCGTTCATAACATTACCAAATACATACGTATGGCTCTCGACACCTAAGTAAACATTATTTAATGTCGTCAAGTAGGGTTGGGAAGGTACAGAGTGTTACATTCTTCCCTCCTTAGTAACATTCATCCTCGAATGTTAATAGTATTGTTTCAATTACGACTAATGCATCTCTATACTAGCATCTATATACATAACCACTTAAGGCTCATGGATACTTACTTTTTATTGCTCCACTCCCGCGCTTTGAACTTCTTGATCCATTTGAAATAGGTGGGGATACTTGGCTTTCATCATTTCTTCCTCTTCCCATGTGATCTCCTCTACTTGTTGATTTCTCCAAAGGACTTTTACGGAAGCTATGTCTTTATTCCTCAATCTTTTTACTTGTCGATCTAAAATAGCAATGGGTACCTCTTCATAAGTAAGATCCTCTATAATTTGAACATCTTCAATGGGAACAATACGAGATGGATCTCCTATGTATTTTCGAAGCATTGAAACATGAAATACCGGATGGACTGAGGAAAGTTCTTGAGGTAGTGCTAATTCATAGGCAACTTGCCCAAATCTTCTAATAACTTCATATGGGACTATATAACGTGGACTCAATTTCCCTTTCTTTTTGAACCGCATTACCCCTTTCATCGGTAACACCTTTAAAAACACCCAATCACCTATGGCGAATTCAATCCCTCTTCTTCTAACATTGGCATATGACTTGTGGCGACTTTGGGCCGTTTGTAACCGCTATTGGATCACTTTAACTTTATCCATAGCCCAATGAACAATATCTGGCCCAAGTAAAGCAGTTTCACCCACTTCAAACCATCCAATTGGTGATCTACATTTCCTTCCGTACAAGGCTTCATAAGGTGCCATTTTTATACTTGAATGATAGTTATTGTTGTAAGCAAATTCAATAAGAGGAAAATGGTCATCCCAACTGCCTTGAAAATCTAACGTACACGCTCATAGCATATCTTCAAGTGTCTGAATAGTACGTTCTGCTTGTCCATCAGTCTGAGGATAGAAAGCCGTACTCAAATTCATTCGTGTACCCAAACTCTGCTGGAAGATTTCCAAAAGTGCGCTGTGAACTGTGCTCCTCTGTCTGATATAATGGAAAGTGGAATACCATGCAATTGTACTATCTCTTTCACATACAATCTTGCATAATCCTCAGCTGTATAGGTGGTCTTGACTGGTAGAAAATGCGCTGATTTGGTAAGCCTGTACACTATAACCCATATAGGATCAAATTTTCATAATGTACGAGGCAAACCTGTAGTAAAATCCATGTTAATCATATCCCATTTCCAGACTGAAAGATTGATACATTGCATGTAACCTCCTGGTTTCTGATGCTCTACTTTCACTTGTTGACAATTTGGGCATTGAGCGACAAACTCTGCAATGTTTTTTTTCATATTTCCCCACCAATACACTTCTTTTAAATCATGGTACATTTTAGTAGCACCCAGATGAATAGAATAGCACGAACGATGCGCCTCTGTCATAATTCGTTTCCTTAGCTCATCTACATCCGGTATACATAATCTCCCTTGATATTGAAGTACCCCTTCTTGTGTAAGATCAAATGCCTTTGTCAAATTTTGCTGTACATTTTCCTTTAGCTGCAACAACATAGAATCTACAAACTGCTTCTCTTTCACTTCAGCTACTAAGGAGGATTCCGCTGCATTCTGCACAATAACTCCATCATCTGAGGATTCAATAAGGTGAACTCCCAAGCTGGCTAATTGATGTAGATCTCTGATTATCTCTTGATTCACAGTCAACTGGACATTAGTACTTTCTACTACCTTGCAGCTCCATGCATCATCTACTACATTTGCTTTGCCTGGATGATAAAAAATATCAATATCATAGTCTTTTAAGAGCTCTAACCACCTTCGTTGCCTCAGATTGAGTTCCTTCTACTTAAAAAGCTATTGCAAAGTTTTGTGGTCCATATAGATATCAACATGGACTCCATACAAATAATGACGCCATATTTTTAAAGCAAAAACTACCGCTGCCAATTCAAGATCATGTGTGGGGTAATTTTTCTCATGTGGCCGCAACTGTCGTGAGGCATATGCTATAACATTATCATGTTGCATCAACACACATTCGAGGCAAACCACGAAAGCATCACAATACACTACATAACCTTTGGTACCTTCGGGAAGCACTAAAATTGGTGTGGAGGTTAATTTATCTTTCAACTTTTGGAAGCTTTTCTCACATGCATCATTCCACTAAAATTTTACTGCCTTATGTGTAAGCTTTGTTAACGGTGAAGCAATGGACGAAAAACCTTCCACAAATCTTTTGTAATAACCTGCCAGCCAAGAAAACTACGAATCTCTGTGGGTGTTGTAGGTCTTGGCCAATTTTTCACTGCTTCAATATTTTGTGTATCAACCTGTATCCCTTCATCTGACACAATGTGACCCAAGAATGCAACTGATTTTAACCAAAACTCACATTTGGAGAACTTGCCATACAACTTACGCTCACGGAGAATCTGCAACACTTTCCGTAAGTGATTAGGATGGTCCTCCGGTGATCTTCAATAAACTAGGATGTCATCTATAAATACCGTGACGAACACGTCCAGAAATGGCTTAAACACCCTATTCATCAAATCCATGAACACAACTGGAGCATTTGTTAGTCCAAATGACATAACTAAAAATTCATAATGGCCATACCGTGTTCGGAAAGCTGTCTTGGGTACATATTCTTCTCTAACTCTGACTTGATGGTAACCCGACCTCAATTTGATCTTTGAAAAAGACTTGGCGACCTGTAACTGATCAAACAAATCATCAATTCGAGGGAGGGGATATTTGTTCTTGATCGTTACCTTATTCAATTGTCAATAGTTGATGCACATTCTCAATGTGCCATCTTTATTCCGTACAAATAATATCGGTGCACCCCACGGGGACATACTAGGAATAATGAAGCCCTTGACCAGTAAATCTTTCAATTGCGCCTTCGATTCACGCAATTCTACTGGAGCCATTCTATATGGAGGAATAGAAATAGGCTGAGTGCCTGGGATCACATCAATGCCAAATTCTACTTCCCGTTCTGGGGGTAAGCCTGGAGGATCCTCTAGGAACACATCTAGAAATTCATTGACCACTGGAACCGACTGCGGAGTTAGTGGTTCCACTTCAGTATCTTTCACCCGTACTAAATGACATATATAACCCTTAGCAATCATTTTTCTGGCTTTCAGATAGGAAATAAATCTTCCTCGTGGTGCCCTTACATTACCCTGCCATTCAAGAACATTTTCTTGCGAAACACCAAATTCCACCTTCTTGGCCCGGCAATCTACCGTGGCATAACAAGAGGTCAACCAATCCATCCCCATGATCACATCAAAATCCACCATGTCTAATTCAATGAGATCGGCCAACGTATCATGACTACACACAGTTACCACACAATTTCGATATACTCTCTTTTCAATAATATATTCACCAACCGGTGTAGACACCTTAATTGATTTAATTAATAATTCTGGTGCCTTTGCAAATTTCGCAGTAACCAATGGAGTAACATAGGAAAATTTAGAACCGAGGTCAATCAATGCATATACATTATATGAGAATATGGATAATGTACCTGTGACAACATCAGGGGAAGCCTCTGAATTCTGTCGGTCCACTAAAGCATAAGTGCGATTCTAGACCCCACTAGTACTAGCTGCTCCTCTGGCACCCCTACCACGGCCAACAGACTGGACACCTCGGCCCAATGAAGGAACCGATGTTGACGACCCAACGGCCGATCCTGCCAGTCGTGCTACACCACCCATACTCCTCTGGGGACACTCTCTCATCATGTGTCCTGTCATGCCGCACCAGAAACAAGCATTTTTCCCTACTCTACATGTACCTGCATGAATACGCCCGCAGTGCTGACACTGATGACGAGGAAAAACTACTGCCTGTGATCCATGACCTCCACTACTCTGCCCTACTGGACCACCCCTAAACCCTTGAAACTGAGAATGAACACCTTCTGTGGAATGATATAATGAGGGTCTAGGTGGTCTCGAAAACATACTAGGCCTAGGTACTCCTTGAGACATCGCAGATGATCCCATAGGTCTAGCCCTTTTGGACTGTCCTCTTTCAAATTCATGTACCCTTCGTATCTGTCTTTGATCTTCCATTTTCTGGGCAAAGGCTTGTATTCTATCTATGTCTATGTCTTTTTTTAAGGCAGCAATGGTGCAATCCCTTACCAAATATGGCTCTAGTCTGTGCACGTATTTATGGACTTTGTCTGTCATTGTAGCCACAACATTTGGCGCATATCGAGCCAAGGTATTAAATTGCAAACTGTATTCCCTAACGCTCAGATTTCCCTGACGGAGATTTAAGAACTGATCCGCACGTGCCTCACGGATCTCATAAGGAAGGTAATGATCAAGGAAGGCCACTTTAAACTCTTCCCAATTAGGTGGATTCGCACCAATATCACGAGATTTCTTCCAATCCTCGTACTACAATATCGCCTCTCCTTTCAGCCTGTACGCAGCAAGTTCAACTGTTTCTACCCCTGTCATGTGCATAACTTCCAAAGCCCTCTGAATTTGATCCACGAATTTCTGTGGATCTGCTTTTGGATCTGACCCAATGAATATAGGAGGGTCCAATTTTAGGAAATCTTGTGTTCTGCGACTCGCCACTCTAGCCGCATCATCATCATGTGTCATTGGACCAGCTCATCCTTGACTCTGAACTGCCACTAACCGTATCAACATATGAACTGCATTTCTAAGATCTTGATCTATGGCATTCATTTGTGGTTCTATGGGTACTTCTCTACCAACTGGCTCCTCCGGAGCTGGAAAAGTAGACGAAGACCGCAATGAAATTTCAGCATTTGCTCCACCTTGAATAGCTTGGTCAGGTAGTAGTATACTCATTCCTTCTTCATCAAGCACATCTACCTGCTTCCCTTTACCTTTACCTCTTCTCATGATTGGCATTTTGACTATACCAAAGAAAAACAATTACCATGATCAGATTCAATTCAACTTACAACACTGGCTCTATTGCACGATCTAGAAGTGAAAAGAAGAAACATCATCCTAAATGTCCCGTAGCCTCCTACTTATAAATGTGGTGCACAACACATCGATAAGTAAAATTCTACTCAGACACGGCTTTGTAGACACCCTTAGAACGACCTGCTCTGATACCACTTTTGTCAAGCCCCGAATCCCATCTGGACGGATTGGCACTCGGAGCCGACAAGGCCTAAGAGAACCAAACTTTGCCTCTATTCAATCATATGCATGCCATAAGAAACCCATAATCACATAATAGCTTTAGATACCAACAATGGAATTCATGGAACATGATATATATATATATATATGCGAAACTTGGCCGTTGAGGCCACCAAGTCAAAAACGACATATACCTTTTACATTTATACACCTACATCCGTCTACAAAACCCTCTAACAAATGCATTGACCAAAATAAACTAAAAGTCGAGACAAGTCCCCACTTTATACAACATGTACAACACCAAAACATATGTACAACTGTGACTTGGAGAAGCCCCGAACTAACTGGAGCTCACCAAAGATCTGCAACAACTGGCAACCTACTGTGGAGGCCTACTAGTACCTGCGCCTGCAACAAGTAAGGTAAATTCCCCAAGAGGGGTCAGTACGAAGAATGTACTGAGTATATAAGGCCATATGAAACTTGTAAGATATGTAAATATGTCAAAGAACTCAAGTTCAAATGCATAACCAATATAGATGAGTCACTATTTTGTACTTTGGAAACCATGTATTTTGCTTTCATTACTTTCTTTGTATCTTTGCTTCTATGATTATTCATCTTTGACTGTGACCTGTGATACCCGAGCCCCGACTGAACAGTGGTTTTTAAACATAACATAGCGTTATGTTGGGATCGGCTCGAGCTAGGCTTATGACCCTAGAGCTGCCACCCTATGAATCAATGTATATATCGGCTCGGTACATTCCCAGGTACCCTTGGGACCTAGGAAAATTTCCAACTTTGAAAAAGTGGCAAAACCAGCATGGTACACCCTTAGGCGCGCCAGCTTGCTGCCTCTAGGCACAAAAATTTGGCCCAAAGAGGCGTGGCACGCCCTCTGGCGCACCCCACCCTTAGACTTTTTGAACATTTCATTTTTCAACTTTTCTTCGCCGGTTTGGTTGGATACTTCAAGTCCTATTCTTTAACTTACTTCTTAACCTAAATATACTTTGTTTAGAGGTCTTCTTAGTCTCGTTTTGAAACCCACAACTGCTCCACGAAAATCACAAAACACCTCCTACGAAGGGCTAATCACATATATGAGGCCAAATTTCAATTTTCTCGTTCATAACATTACCAAATACATACGTATGGCTCTCGACACCTAAGTAAACATTATTTAATGTCGTCAAGTAGGGTTGGGAAGGTATGGGGTGTTACAACAACAAACAAGAGAACAGTTCAAAGTCTACAAGAGAGCAACAAATTAGTGCGTTAGTTAAACACCTTAAACAATAGACTATGATAGATATTACAAGTAGGGATCAGCTCCACCTCAATACCTACAGCTAAGTCCTAAACTGTCATACCACAGTTAATAGACAACAAACACCTACAAGCATAAACCCTCGAAAAGCAAGATACTCTCCTACCTAGCTAACCTTGTACTCTAATATGTGTTCTCCACACCCTCCTATCTAAGGTCATGTCCTCAATAATCTGAAGTTGCATCATGTTATGTCTAATAACCTCTTCCCAATACTTCTTTGGCCTACCTCTACCTCTTCTTGTACCTACTACATCCAACCTTTTGCACCTATTGGGGCATTTGTACCTCGCCTCTTCATAAATTCAAACCACCACAATCTCGCTTTCCTCATCTTGTCTACCATGAGGCCATTCCCATCTTATCTCAAATAACCTCATTCCTAATCCTATCACACCTAGTATGCCCAAATATCAACATCATAATCTCCACAACATGTATCTTCTGAATGTGAGAGATTTTTATTGACCAAAACTCCACGCCTGATACAAACCAAAATAAGGAATGCAAAATAAACACGAAAACTAAAAGAAACGATAGAATTGAATTATGGAAAATTAAAGGATAGAAGATAGAGATACATAAATAGCCATGAATAGCTAAATAAAAAGGAAACCAATGGGTGTTTCAAACCCAAAGACCTCCCTTGTTGATTACCATTAAGCACCTAACTCTTAAAATGACCGAAAGGGAATCTTAACGCCCTTGCAACCACCGTTTCTAATCAAAATTAACAAAAACCTTTTCAAGCTCTCATACTCTCTCAAGAGTCACATAATATCAATAGTCATAAAAAATGTAAGCAAATTAAATGTCTAAAGCACCTATTTTATAGTTATTGCCTTTGCACAAATAACCTATTACAAAAATAGCCCAAAAATGGTTATTTCAAAAATAACCCACAAGGGCTTGATTTATTCCTTGTGCCATGGCTTCCCTTGGCTCCAAGCTATCTTCCAAACATGATATTACTCATTTGAGATCTTAAAAGGGGTCTTCTAAACATGTCCTTGTATTCTTGAGATGATTATGGCTTGGATCCCTTTGTGATGACCTTGAAATATAGGCCTTGCAAGGTTGTCGCTGATTTGTCTTGTATCATCCTCCCTTTCTTGAAAAAGATTCGACCTCGAATACAAACCTTGTAAAACCATAGGGAAGACAAACAACAACCATACCCTCAAGGCATGAGGGTTAGTGTTAGCAAAATAAATCCTATCATCATGTCAAGGTTGCACACACTTAACATATAACCAAGGGTCCTTTGTGTTTAACATGAAAAACTTATTAAAAAGGTTACAAAGGAACCAGCTACGAGAAATACCACGAAATAAAGAAACCAAAAAGGTTATAATGGCATCAACAAACCAAAAAAGTAAGATCACATTCATTTTAGGATCTATAAGACACAATTGTTTCATTATTTCCCCAAGAAACCACATCAAAAGTGGTACCACCAATGGTTCAAAAATCCACAAGAGTTTTCCATGATCAAAGATGGGAAAGACCAATATTGCATTCTCACTCAAACAAGTGGACCAACCAAAGGGCTCCCAACCTCCAAAGAAAATAATTCCAAAACTAGCATAGACATCATTATAGGCAAAGAGGTAGTATAGAAAGGAATCAAGCATAAAAGTCTCATCCAAGGTATTTCCATCTATAATAATGCCACTATGCTCAAAAAATTAAGCAAATAATACACTCAAGGATGGAGTCAAAACATTTAGGCACACAATACTCTTCCCTTCTAAGCAATTCATGCTAACATAAGATATTGATTCAACATGTTTATGAATAACATCATATACAAAAAGGTAATAGAGAAAGGTTCTAAGGACACTATTCTCATCTAAGGTGCTCTCACCATTGGAGTCATGCTAGTAGGGAAAATAGAGAACCTATTATACACCAAACCAAATCAAAATAAGTGGTTCTCCTAAGAAGTTTGGTTCCCTCTATTAATGATGTTAGGCATGCTCCCAAGAGTCCTATTTGACACTTCAAATTGTCCAACTCTATGAAGATGACAAGAATACTTTACCAACTATGAACTCTCCCACAGACAAGTAATCAACTTGGCATCCACAAGTTGTGGTCCACATAACTTAATCACAAGTGTATCAAACAAAGATGCAAGTATATAAGCAACACCCAAGGTAGGCAATGACAAATTTTCCCTAAAGGTTATAAGGGCGATACCACCTATAAGTAGTGGTTCATCCAATGCAAACACATTTTGCTTGTCGTCTTAACCAAGCACTAAGTAGGGTGTCTTACAACCACCACAGTCCAATTGGTCATCAGGGTCAAATAGATAGAGTGGTCATAGATATGGGTCTAGACAACACTCATTCTCCCCAAAGGTATCACCAATACAAAAAGATATACTTTTCAAGCAAGCATAAGCATTGCCAAAGGTAAGTAGAGAGTAAAGAAAGGTGTCATACAAATTAATTTTATCTAAGGTGTCCTCAAGGGATGATCACTACTATGCTCAAGAACAATTTCAAGAGCATGCTTAAGAATTGGAACACTTAAAGAACAAGAAATAATTAGGAAACAAAGACCACCTTCCATTTCTTTATAATCCTACCCTATAAGAGTACTCTCATATTCCAAAAAGAGATTTCCATCTTTAAGAGGAATGTTGTCACACCATAGTGGGTTGTTCTATAGAGTATAGCTCTTAAGAAGAACTACATCACTAACATGATCCACACATTAGGTAATTCACGAGGAGTGATTTCATTATCCTCAAATAAGATGTTGTACTTAAAGAGAGAAGGATTAATCCAATAAGAAGAATTAGAACATGTAAGTTCACTCTCAATAAGACAATTATCATTTTTCGAAGAAGTTTCAAACACACGATCATCCCGATGAACCAATCAAGTAATAGGACCTTCATCAAAAAGCATGCTCAAAGGGTCACTCCTTTTCAAGTGATCAACATTTTTCACGTCATTACTAACTTGAGGTTCACTAATTACATCACAAATACCCTCAAGATAATGTACTACCATTCAAAGCACATGTTTCAACACTAGGTGGACACAAACCAACCTTGCTAGAAGAGTCAAGTTGATCATTAATAGGAACAACTAATGTATCCATATTATCAACATGCACATTACCAACACATGGTAAAGAAGCATTAGATTCACATAAAGATAAGTTATCACTTACACTCAATTAGCTACTAGCCACACAATGATCTTTCACATTTACTAAAGTGCAAGAGTTAGCTATGTTACCTTATAGCTCATGAGAATACTCTTATTTACATTGGGGTGAAACTCCTTTACAAGCTTTGGAAACATTTTGGATTGCCCTTAACACATATTCAAGGGTAATCTCTTTTGTGGGTGCTTGTGCTCCTCCACTTTCCATGCTTGTACCTACATAAGAATCCTTACCAAGAGAAGGACAAACAACAAGGTTAGATTGGGTTTGTGGTAACCCCCTCACTTCACTCCTTACAACCTCTCTTTTTTCCACTCTTGGGTTACCACTTTGTACTTCCTTACTTCTCTCAATCTTTCGTCTCTCATTTTTATAGGATTTAGAGTAAGGACCCTACTTTCTTTGAGGATTGGGAAGGGTAGGTGGAAAGATATGATTTCCCTATTAGTCCACTACAATCTTGGGACAATTTTTTTCATTCGGAACCCTATGTCTTTCAAACTAATTGGCACCCAAACATAGTTGACCAAAATCCAAGGGCAATACATCACACCAAACCTCCTCATAATACCCATTTTAGGTGAAGGAAACCATCAAAATATTGGTAACTTCATAGCCCTCCATGGTATATGGATGATGCTTTTACACTTGGGGTATCTTCAGCTACTTCACCGTAGAAGGAGAGATGTAGTTGGCATAGCACCAATAGTCGAGAATAAGATTGAATCCCATAGTCCTATAAATTTCCACCTTTTCTTTGAGAACCGGTCTTCTCAGATCAATATTAAAAATCTTCATGTATCCTTCTGATACATAATTGGATTTTAAGACCCTCTTCAAAGCTCTCAATATATGAGTGGGCCTTCTTAAAAGTTCCCACCAACTCAATGCTAGACCTCGAAGGTGTTTAGTGGCATATGTGGCTTGCTCGACTTCACTCATATCATAATCATAAAAAAACCTATCTTTTTGTCATTACCAATAAAGGAAAGCCTCGGGATCACATTCTCCTTTAAACATAGGAAGAGGGGCTCTAGGGAGATTATAATTTCTAAAATATCCTCCATATCCACCTTGGTCTCTACCTCTCAACGTTTGAGCACTAGAACAAGAAGGATAAGATGTAGTACCCCTTGACATTGGAGATACACAGTTTCTTCTTCCCTTTGGATGACTTCTACTTGAACTAGCATAACCACTTGCACCTCTTTGACTAGGACAAAAGGTACTACAAGACCAAGAATACGAATCTTTGCATGCCTCATGAACATTCCCACCATGATTCTTATAAGGTTCATAGGAGGAGGTATTATACCTTTCATCATCTTTATTATCAGAGTGGGAAGTGTAAAACTCTTCACATGCTTCATCATTATCATAAAAACTATCATAATGCTTTTCATACTCTCTATACTCACTATAAGAGCAGAATCACCATTTGCCTCAGATTCTTCTTCATAATAGTAGTTTTCATGCCCACATGGCTCTTGATCATGGTTATTTTCATAGCCTCCATAATCACCATCTCCATCATAGCCATAACCTTCATCACTACAATCATAGTCTCCTATGTTGTAGTCACATCTATTCGAGGCTACCGACGACATACTTCGTTATAGCTCCTTTGTACCTACAAAATGAGCAAACAAGGTTAGTAGTAAAATCTCTTCACCAACACTCATAAGATTCTCACCTTTGAATGCCTCACAATTGGATCAGCTAGTATTGAAGATTGCTTATACTTTCGTGGTTCACAAGGTGTCGATTGCTACTCTTGGCCTGTGTGGATTCTTGTTTAAAGAAAGACAAATGACTCAATTATAAACTAACAAACTTGAATCAAGAAATAACTATGAAATAAAACTATAAAATCACCCAAAGAAAATAGAATAAGAAAGAACAGACTCAAGAACTAGCATTCACAAGTATGAACAAGTACTAAATGCTCACTAGTTATGGAAAATTAAGAACGAAATGTGAAAATCAGACAAAATTAAAAATTCTGGGGTCAATTTGGGTGATCACTTGAAATAAGCTATAAATGACCCAAAGAGCCCATGGCATCAATATGAAACAACAAAATTTAAAAATTTATGGACTTTTTTTCCCTTACCTCATCTCAAAGGTGATGGGCCTTCAAGGAGGTGATGGGTCATCAGCCTTTTCATCAAGTCTAGATAGAATAGGTTTCAATCTATCCTTGTATGATGACTTGACTTGATGATTCATCAAGTGTGTGATGACTCGTCACATTGATCCATCACAACTCTACAGAATAATGTCCAAGCTACTCCTCTTTGATGAGTTAGTTGGTGGTTTGTCAGTGTGGTGGTGTTTCGCCAATGCTTCCATCAACCTTAACCAGAATAGGTGTCAAGTTATCTTGGGGTGACTACTTGGCTTGAATGTTCCTCAAGTGGGTGGTGGTTCGTCATAAGCTTCCGTCACTCCTACACAAAAGGATGTCTAAGAGTGTTTCTTGTGGTGGATTGGATGATGGTTCATCAAGGCCTTGACGATTAGTCAAGCAAACCATCAAGCCTGGACAAATGCAAAATTCTTAGCATCCAAAATTGCACTCCCTGTGGGCCCCTTTTGTATTTTTTTCTTATCTTTCCCCTTCTGGAATATTCTCTTTATGTACTAACACTTATCCTTTCTTCTTTTAGTTCTTTCTTGGATCTAACAATACCTTCTTGATGAATCTTCTTCTTGAAGATTTAAATGTCCTCAAGAGCACCAAGAAAAATATAAAGATCTAAATTTCATAACTGTAATGACCCTCCAGGTCATTTTCTTGGGTTTCATGCATTTTTGCCATTTTGTACCTTCTTTGTAACACCCTGTACGTTCCCAACCCTACTTGACGACATTAAATAATATGTACGTAGGTATCGAGAGCTATGAGTATGCATTTGGTAAGGCTATTGATGAGATAATTGAATTTTGGCTCTTGTTATGTGGTTAAACTTGCATGGAAGGTGTTTTAAAATTTTCATTGTGCATTTGTGGGGTTCAAAATGAGGCTAAGAAGACCTCTAAACAAATTATAATAAGGTTAAGAAGTGAGTTAAAGAATAGGACTTGAAGTATCTAACCAAACCCGCGAAGAGAAGTCGAAAAATGGAATTTTCGGAAAAAAATGAAAGAGGGGCGCGTTTGGCACCGTGACACACCGCTCTGGGCTAAAATTTTTAGCCCAGAGGCAGTATGTTGGCGCGCCCAGGAGCGTGCCACCTTGGGTTTTCCACTTTTTCGAAAGTTGGAAATTTCTAAGTCCCAAGGGTATCCGGGGACGTACCGAGCCAATTTTTGCTACGTTTCTTATACAAACAAGAGTATATACATGAAATGAATGACATATTACATTGGTATGATAAAATTACTCGAGAACGAATTTGGGATCAAAATGACAGTTTTGCCCCTAAGGTCAAAATAAGCCAAACATGGCTAGAATCACTTGTTTTTGGGATCGAGGCTACGGATATGAATATTATGAGTGGGAATATTATTGTAATACGTATAAAGATGAGAAATTATTGATTTTATTGGGTTAAGTGATTTGGGCTCAATAAAAGCCCAAAATGGGATAAAAGACATGGGTCACATGACCCAATCTTCTATTGACTTGGTCAATTAAGGCATTAAATATCAAGAAAGGCTAAGGATGACCCAAGGACTATAAATAGACCCACAAAATCAGATTTTTATTCATTTAACCTCTCATGCTTTCTAGACATTTTCTCAAACATTCTACACTATTCTATCAAGAACCCTAAAGACTCAAAAGGCAATTTTGGAGCAAAATCATCCCTTTACAAGTTTGGGTAAGTGAATATTATTATGGATTCATATATTATATGCATGAAAGAGTATGTAAATCATGTTGGTTGTGCTTGGAAATGTTGGATATGGTATTTTGTGCTTTTGTATAAGATGTGTGATCCATGGGGTTTGAACTTGAATTAGGACTTGTGCCTTTGATGAAAAATCATGGTATGGATAAAATATGAACATCTATGGAGTTATTTTTGTTGTTAAAATTGTTCTTGTCTATAAGTGTAAATTGTGGAAATTTGGCCGATATGTGCTATGAAGTGTATTAAGGTGAATTGATAGATTGTTTGTGATGTGGTATGGATAAGGAGGTGTAAAAGAGATTTGTTATGGTGAAATGCAATGATTATTATGTATTGGTCAATGTTGAGAATATTGGAGGATTTTTGGAATAATGATGCTATCAATGGTTTTGTCAAGGGGAAATGACATGTTTTAAAGCAAATATGTACCCCATTGATGTTATATGCATTTGTGAAGTAGTTGTGGTTAATGTGAATTCCGTTATGTATTTGTGTTGTAGAGTGACACATAAAGAAGGAGCGGGACTATTGTATGCACATCTAGGATTGTACATCCGTATTGAGAGTACAAGGTATGTAAGGTTACTCTGTCCGTATCTTTTTGCAGCCAAACGTACCCACATTGCAATTTCACTAGTCTTACCTCGAAATGTGCTAAGGTATCCTATATCCATTTATCAATAGTCATTGTCATATATTTCCTACTCATGGATCATTTGTGAGTCTCATGTCTCATAAGCATGGTTAATGTTCCCATGGTGTTATGATTCTAATAATGTTATGTTGCCAAGTTATTCACATGTCTCTCACTCATTGGTTAATGGTGCAAAGTTTCCAATAATGTTATGTTCCAAAGTTCAAAGTGATGTTATGACTATCAAATAGCAATCTCAAAGTAAAGATCAAAGTAATGCAAATGTGTTCAATGATCAAGTATGGGTGGCAAGTCTAGCGGCATAAGCCTAGCTCGACTCGATCCCGATGTGTTGATTTATGGGTGGCAAGTCTAGGGGTGTAAGCCTAGCTCGAATCGATCCCGATGTGTTGATTTATGGGTGGCAAGTCTAGGGGCGCAAGCCTAGCTCGACTCGATCCCGATGTATTGATTTATGGGTGGCAAGTCTAGGGGCATAAGCTTAGCTCAACTCGATCCCTATGCATTGATATATGGATGGCAGGTCTTAGGGGCATAAGCCTAGCTCGACCCGATCCCAACATGACGATAAGTTATGGAAAGACCCACTGATCAGTAGGGGCCCGGGTACATTGTGACACATGTATTGACAAGCAAGTATTAAATGTAAAGAAAGTAATGAAAGTAATGGAAGCAAATTCTCATGGTTCCCAAAATGTAACATGGTGACTTATTCACATTGTCTAGTCAATTGTATTGAGTTCATTGGTATGTTCATGTGTTTCTAAGTTTCATTTGAGCCTTACATACTCAGTACTTATTTCGTACTGACCCCTCTCGGGGAATTTACCTTACTTGCTGCAGGCGCAGGTCCTAGTAGGCCTCCTCAGTAGATTGCCAGTGTTAGCGGTTCCTTTGTGAGCTCCAGTTAATTCGGGGTTTCTCCGAGTCAGAGTAGATATATGTTTTGATGATGTACATGTTGTATAAAGCGGGGACTTGTCCCGACTTTTGGTTTGTAATGGTCAATGCTCTTGTTAGAGGCTTTTGTAGATGGATGTGGGTGTATCAGTGTAAAAGACATATGTTGTTTTGACTGGATGGCCTCAACGGCCAAGTTTCATATGTATGTAGAAATATGTCCCATGTTTTCCTTTATTCGTCTTTCATGTTCTTACACAATGGTGGTTATGATTATGATATGCGTTTGATTGAACATAGGCAAAGGTTGGTTCTCTCGGGCCTTATCGACTACGGGTGCCAATCATGTCTCGATGGGATTCGGGGCGTGACATTCTTATAGTGGCTATAAGTCATTTATAACTTGTCATGACCGTCATTTTGGTTCTCGGGAAGTTCATTTGAGTTTTAAGCCTATTTCCTTATTTTGAAGCTTTTAAAGTTGAGAAATTGGTCTTGCACCAAAACTTCTAGTAAATGGCCTCGGATAAGAATTTTGACAATGCCATTAGCTCTGTAACATGGGTTTTAGGCTAGAAAGACTCTTAGTTCGGGTTTTGAGGATAGCAGACTTAGTTTGTCCTATTGGATAGGTTTTGATGAAAAATGGAATATTGAGTGTGGGACCCACTTTTTATTGAAATGACCTTGATTGCAAATTTTAATGGTTCCTTTGAATCTGGAATGTCAAATTTAGTATGGTAGCATAGTTCGTTTGCATGCACGGTGATCTGAATGAATATCGAGCACCCAATCGGAGTTCTTAGGATTTGGAGATTTTACTGGTTGTTGATACTAGTGCAACCGCTTTAGCGGTGGTCTCTTAAGAGACCTTGAGCCACTTTAGCGGCATTATCTACCAGTTGAGGGTTGCTTTAGCTGACGTCGTATTATAGACCGGGGGTCGCTTTAGCTACCCGTGGCCCCTCCTTACCCGCCGCTTTAGCAATCACTGCTGGGTCAATATATTCTCATTCTTTATAATTTTTTCTCGAGTTTCTTAACCCTTTTCCGCTATTTTTGAGACCTAGGAGCTCAATGGAGTGTGGGAATCATTCAAATGGAGTTAGGAATGTTTAGAGGACGTAGAGGTGATCATTTTTCATTAATTTCTTGCTAAATTTTCATCCTAATTCCTCCGGTTAATTATTGTTTAGCCTCTTATTTTCTTTAGCTCTTGGGGCTGATTTGAGCCCCAATTGAGACTTTATTTGTGCTCAAATTTCGAGCATGCATTGTTTGTCCTTCGAGGGACCTCGTGACGAATTCAATTTTGGAATTCCATTTGCAGGCCCTACGAGCCTATTATTAACCTGATTTTTAGCCTAAACTTTTATATTGTAATATGGGTCTCGTTTTACTCAAACTAATATGTAGATTATGATTTTGATAGTATGACATCGATCATAGTTCTTAGACTGAAGAGGAAAAGTTCGTGGATGGTTTGAGATTGTTGTTCGACTACGAGGCATGCTTCAGTCTACTCTTCTCTATGAGATTATGAGGCTTCAATCTACTCTTCTCTATGAGATTATGTATCGAATTTATTGCATGCTAGGTGGGGGTTATAAGATAGTGTAGGAGGTGGGGTAGTACTTATCTATTTTGATGATATTTCTCGATTAAATTCACCTGGTAGAATGATGCCTCTCATTGATCCCACTTCTGACTTTCTACATATACATATATACTTTTATTGTTATGTATATTACATTGTTGGGACCGAGGCATTGGTTACAAAACCATGAATACCAGGTTAGTTATCTATGCTTTAAAGGAGTTGTGGCTTAGTTTATAGATGCTTAGGCACTTACGTTTGCTTTGTTGGATACTGGTGATGGCATGCATACATTATCTGTATTCTCATGCTTAATTTAGCCGGTTAAGTCCCCTTTTGGCAGAATTCAGGACTGTCTTACCTTAGGTTAGTATATGGTCTGCCTTTGGGATTAGTCTTAGCTCTTTTAGTGCCTTGGGATGGGATTGAGAAATCTTAGCCTAGGTTCGGGTAGGTGCCTGCCTTAGGTTGGGTTATCAGGGTCCGATAGTAGGCTTCTTTGTCCTTTTTCGATAGTATGCTTTGAATGACTCTCCTTTAGGCTTATATGGGATTATGAATGTTTCTTTAGGCTATTACCTTAGGTATGGGATGACTTAGTCTTGATAGCATTCCTATTTAGATTTTACCCTTGGGGAGGGCAGTAACTGACCTTTGACCACACCTCTTTGATCTAGTAATTGGAATCCACTTGGACTTAGAGGACTTAACTATGTGAGACTGAATTTTTATGAATAAATGGGTTGGTGATGGGCTTAGGACCCCTGTATTACCACAAGGTATGTCATGCTTATGAGTTTTGGTTTGAATTCGGCATCTGTTTATGGTTACTACTTGGGAGTTCTGGCCTGTTGTTATTATCCTCTGATTCTGGTCTAAATCTGGCTATTGGATCATCTGGCCTCTTGCTATTCGCCATTGGTTTTGATTCGAATTCGATTCTTGTTATTTCTACTATTATGGATATGGATTATGGAAGTCCTAGTTAAGGACCAGGCAGTGTATACGGATATCCCGAGTCCCCTATGGGTCTTGACAGTTTGGTATCAGAGCCTAGGTTCACTAGTGTTGTTGGTATAAGAGCAAGTGCATAGTAGAGTCTTGCGGATCGGTACAGAGACATCTGTATCCTATCTTTGGGAGGCTATAGGGCATTCTTAGTAAATCCCAATTCTTGACTCCTTATCATGTGTTCATACTTCTATAAACCTCTAAGTACTTCTTTTAGCTCCACTCCTTCTCAGATGGATAACACGAGATTGTCGACAGATGAAGATGAGAATTCTACGCGTTTTTCTAAAGTTTTAGTTCAAAGTCAGACCAGAGAGTTTGAGCTTGATATTGGGGATTTTCAGTATCAGCCAGAGGATCTGGGGTCAGCCCAGGCTCTGGCAGAGTTTGTGACCTCCTCAGCTTTTTAGGATACCGTGTTAGGGATTCTGAGTCTTTTCATGGATACTTCACAGTCAGTGGTGGTGCCTGGTACATCGAGTGGTTCTCAGGCCAGAGTTAGATTTGTTGGTGTTCACTAGGGTTTTTATCAGTTTCCGAGTATAAGATAGGGTTTCTCGAGTGGGCCAGGCATACTCTTATGTTATTTTCTACAAAGTATGAGATGGTGCATGAATTTATCAGAGGATTAACTTTACCATTTTGCTTGGCATCAAAGCATTTAATAGCAGCTGGATCTACTTTCCTTCAAGTTATTGATCATACGAGGACTACAGAGAGTGCATGTCTTGAGATATATGGAGGTAGCAGTAAGAGGTCATGTCAGCAGCAATACAGTTTTAATGGTACTTCACATGGAGGTAAGGATCCTCCCAACAGGGTTCAGTATCACTTGCAGTCTATCAGGTCTGTACGGGTAGCACCTTGAAGTACAGGTAGCTCTCAGATAGGTCGTGGTAGTCACAGTGGATAGAGTTTTGGTCAAACACTATGGGGTGTTTGATCTAGGTCATTAGGCCATGATAGCTGTTCTGGATAAACATTTACAGTGTATCAGAGAGTTACATGGGTATGTTTTGATTGTGGTGAAATTGATCATTAGTCTAGGGAGTGCCCCAAGCGTGAGTTGGTCAGCCAATTGGGGTCAGCTCATGTTTCTCGCTAAGTTAGAGCTTCAGAGGTTTGTTATAATTACATAGAGATCGGTCATTGGTCTAAAGAGTATCCCGACGAGGGATTGTTATTCAGTCAGCACAGTCAAATCAGTCTCATAGGGTTGCAACACCTTCAGTTAGAGGCAATGCTTTTGGTATTTTAGTTGATTGTTTAAACAATCAGTCCAGGCTTATAAGTATTCAGATTCATACTTCTTCGTGCATGTTAGGGACTATGGCTTTGCATTCCATCATTATAGGTGCACTTTTGATTTATTATCCTTTAGTTTCTATTTGAATTGAGTTGGGGTTTTCATACCCATCAGTGATTATATGCCTTGATATCACTATATTGATTGTTGTATGTCGTTGTGTAGATTTATGCACATATGACTACCCCCGTAGATATTTTATTTTAGTAGTGAATCGGTATTGGGGTGTAGCGCTTGGGTTAATCCTATTTTCTTTGGCATATTGGCCTTGTTATGATCTTAGAGTGGCACTGGTTGTTTTTTATTTTTATACCACATGCACTTTATAATGATGTTACTATTGTTACTGTTGTTATTTTAGTTGCTATTGATTCTTACTTGATAGACGGCTAGACTAGCATTATCTAGTTAGTACCTCCTTTCTTGCGATTCTTATTCGCTGGCTTAGATGGCTACCTTGGTCGGTTGGTTTTCCTTTCTGTTAGTGAGGATAGATTGGTTGTTGAGAGGGTTGTGGGGAAGAAGGTTTCACCTTCCATGATTTGTTGTGATTTTAGCATTTGCCATTCCTATTCTATAGCCCATTCCTAAGGTTAGGAAGTTGAGATATGTTATTTTGATTGCCTGGTTCATCACCTAATAGTAGCCTTGATCTTGGTGTTGGTGTTGAGTTGGGTACTCTGTTCTTTCTTCGATGTGGTCTATGGTCCAGTTGGTTTGAAGTTAGTTTAAATAGCTAAATTTAGAAATTTCTCATTTCGGTATTTGTTCAGCCTAATATGACTTCATGGGATGCTTCTGCTTGGTGATATGTTCTTGTGTATTAGTTGTCGATAACCAAAGTGGATGCCTTTTGGGAGTGAGTATTCATTTCCATAGATTGAGTATTAGTTTGACCAGATTCAGGCTAAGATCATATTTTTTTGAGTTGTTTAAGATTTGGTTACCATTAGTACTTTTTACAGCCTTGGTGAGTTCTTAGTTATGCCTTGATGTGTTATACCCTCAGTGGATGAGGATTTGATTGCTCGTATCCTTACCCTGTGGTCTTCCTCTGTTGTGATTATATTCTTCAGGAAAATTTCAGTTTCAGCCCTTGCGAGAACCGTTGTGTATATGCTTAGTTTCCAAAAATGAGATTGTTTTGGGTATATGATATCCGTGAAGACTTTTTGACTCCAGTTTTTGATTTTGAATCTTTCAAATGACGGCTTAAAAGTTGCGATAGATTTTGGAGTATGGATGCTTACTCATCAACATGATTGATTTGGATAGTTGAGGTCGAGTTGTTCAGCTCCGGTGATAAGATTATAGCTACGGATTGTGTAACTTGGTTGTAGCCCCTGTTTCAAAGGTTGATTCAATTTACCCTTCGCCGACAGGTTGATTAGGCCTATTCTTCATATATTGGCTCAATTTTCTTTAGTTCAGGAAGATTGTCTTATATAGATGTTCGAGAGATGGTTCATCGGTACATAGTGCTGGTTTCTACTGCTTTTGGCCTTGGTTCTAGTTTGCATCAAAAATTTTATATGTCTACTCAGTGGGAGAAGTGTATTCCAGTTGGTCTTAGCATGGTTTCACCCACAATTAGTGGGGCATTATGAAGTGGATCATTCAATTTTGAGAAGATTGTACTTTAGACTCATGACTATTGGTTTTGAGGGTCATCCGGACCAGTTAGTAGCTTTGGTAGAGATAGCAGACATTGGTCACCACCATTTGAGTATTCAGGTAGAACCTTATGGTTTTTGTTCTTTTGCTAGTCTGCATGGTTTTTTGGTCGAGCAGCTCCAGCGAGGTTAGGGTGGTATGGTTGTGCGGGCAGGACTCGGATGATGCTGGAGAGATTTTTTGTAGTTCAGAGAAGACATTAGGTTTGGAAAGGCAAGAGAATGTTATATTTGGAGTTTGGACTCGTATTAATATGTAGATTATGATTTTGATAACACAACATCATTCAGAGATAGTGGAGTGAAGAGGAGCAGTTCGTGGACTGTTCGAAACTATGAGGTAGGCTTCAGTCTACTCTTCTCTATGAGATTATGTATCATATTGATTGCATGCTAGGTGGGGGTTATAAGATAGGGTTAGGGCTAGTTGTATTATAATTTAGCCTATGTAGGGAATTTAGTATAGAATTGTAAATTTAGCCTTGGCATAGAATACCCACCATAGCTTTAGCATACTGTTAAGCCTGAATATTTATGTTCATGACCTTAGGTTGACACTGGTAATCCTTAGTGTAGGAGTTGGGGTAGTACTTATCCATTTTGATGATATTTCTGGATTAAATTCACCTGGTAGAATGATGCCTCTTGTTGATCTACATACTCTTATATACTCTTATTGTTCTGTATATTACATTGTTGGGCCCGAGGCCTTGGTTACGAGACCATGGAAACCAAGTTAGTTCTCTATGCTTTACAAGAGTTGTGGCTTAGTTTATAGATGCTTAGGCGCTTACATTTGTTTTGTTTGGATACTGGTGATGGAATGCATACAATATCTACATTCTCACTCTTATTTTAGCCTGTTAAATCCCCTTTTGGCTGAATTCAGGCCCATCTTACCTTAGGTTGCTATATTGTCCGCCTTTAGGATTATTCTTAGCTCTTATAGTTCCTTGGGACAGGATTGAGAAACCTTAGCTTAGGTTTGGGTAGGTGCTTTCCTTAGGTTGGGTTATCAGGATCCAATAGTGGACCTCTTTGCCCATTTTAGATAGTATGCTTTGAATGAATCTCCTTTAGGCTTCGATGGGATTACGATTGCTTCCTTAGGATATTACCTCGGGTCTGGCTTGACTTAGACTTGATAGCATGCCTATTTATCTTCTTTACCCTCGGGGAGGGCAGAAACTGGCCTTTGACCACACCTCTTTGATCTAGTAATTGGAATCCGCCTTGCCTTAGAGGACTTAACTTCCCGAGACTGAATTTTTATGAATAAATGGGTTGGTGATGGGCTTAGGACCCCTAGATTACCGCTAGTTATATCATGCTTATGAGTTCTAGTTCAAGTTGGGCATTTGTTTATGGTTACGACTTGGGAGTTCTGGACTATTATTATTATCCACAGGTTCCATTCTGAATTTGGCTATCATTATTATACAGTGATGGATCATCTGTCCTCTTTTTATTAGCTACTAGTTTCGGTTTGAATTCGATTTTCATTTTTGCTAATGTTATAGATATGGATTATGAAAGTCCAGGTTCGGGACCAGGCAGTGTATACGGATATCTCGAGTCCCCTATGGGCTCTTTCGTCCGATGAGCCATAGTACCGGAGAAGGATGGTTACTGTAGGTCATGCCTTTGCGAGCTACTGATCTAGAGGAGGTGTATACACTTGTGTTAGCTATGGTACTTAGTTTATCTTGCATCATCTAGTTCTTTTCATGACTTTCATACATTTGCATGCTTCTCCTATAACCAGTATAATTGTTTGGCTCTTGTATCTATCGATCTTATGGCGACTGTATAGGTACAGGTTATGGTTGTTGTTTGCTAAGTGTTTGTTTGTGCCTTCTGGGATTATGGGGCCCCGATTAGGTAACTGTTTGTCTGGGCTAACCGGTTACATTATTGTTTGGATATTATTACATAATTCGTGGTAGGCTAGTTATGGATTGGTATCCGAGATTATAGGTATGCTTCCGAGTTCCTTTCCTCTTCATTATGTTGAGCTTTATTATTAGTCGACTGCATTATGATTGTCCCTATTTCAGTTAGAGTCTATGACTGTGCTAGAGTTAGTTTCCTTAATGTTTATGATCCTTGTGATATTTAGGCTGTTAGACCAGCTCCCTCAGGTTAGCACTTTCATGTTTAGCTATTTTTATGATATATGGCCGATTTCCGTTGTAATATTATTAGAAATATATACCTTTTTCTTCGTATTACTATTATATAGCTCTTGTATATCTATTCCTTCGTACTATTATTGTATATGTCTTCCTTCAAACTACTATAGTATATTGTTCAACTAATTATTATAAAGCGCCGTCGTTCCTAATTACTAATGGAGTATAGTAGGTTACTTGTACCTCTCTGTTTCCCTTATTGCATTTCATTTCTTAGATAGTTACCATTTATGTATATTCCTTCTTTACATGTTATTTATACTTGCATTATCTTTGGAGCTTAGTCGGTCGATGCCTACTGAGTACCTCGTGTTTGGTACTCATACTACACTTCTGCATCTAGCAGATCATAGTACGAGTTCTCGCCGCTAACGTGTGCATCATGCAGAGCTGTCATGGATCTGAGACTTGGGGTGAGCTCATGACGGCCGGAGTTATTCCTGCTCTCCCTCAGTTGTTGGACTGATCTTTATTTGGCATTTTGAAGAGAGTTCTGTATATATGTTTTGTGCTTACCTTGTACTCTTGTTTTATTAGAAGCTCTAGTACTGACTTCACCAGGTTTTGGGATTACTTATCTATATTAGTCTGTTTATTGGACTCATTTTCCGCTATTTTCTTCTTTTCCTTCTTTTCTCTTGATAGTCTGTTACTCGTTGTTCCAAATTATGGGTTGGCTCACCTACTGGTGGGTTATGGTAGGTTCCACCTGAGAAATTGGTTCGTGATAATAACTCTCTCATTTTAGCTCAAAATTCCATGAAATTTGAAACCCAAACTCCCCACGCTATGGAGAATAAACCCCAATAACTTTGAAGTCTCGATTTCAACCCAATAATCTCAGATCTAAGAACCTATTTCTATTTTCTTCAAACTTCAAACTCAAAAATTGTGGATCCTTCAATACTACTCCAATCTAGCTCAAATCTTGGATCTAAACTCAAATAGTACTAGAGAACATTATTCTAGCACTAGAAACTCAACAAAACACAAAATTCAAAACTCCAAATTTTAAAAATCCTCAAAAATGTTTTTCACACTTGTTTTGTGGTAACAAACCCAAGACTAGAATCATTGGAATGATCTTAATGTCGGCTTTGATACCAAATGATATAAACCAAAATTCGAAACACAAAATAAACACGAAAACTAGAAGAAATGATAGAATTGAAATACGAAAAATTAAAGGATAGAAGATAGAGATAGATAGATAGACACAAGTAGATAAAGAAAAGGAAAACCAATGGGTGTTTCAAATCCAAAGACCTCCCTTGTTGATTACCAACAAGCACCTAACTCTTACGATGACCGAAAGGAAATTGTAACACCCTTGCAACCACTGTTTCTAATCAATAATCAATAAAAGTCTTTCCAAGCTCTCATGCTCTCTCAAGAGTCTCATAATATCAATAGTCATAAAAATGTAAGTAAATGAAATGGCTAAGGAACCTATTTATAGTTATTGTGTTTGCACAAATAATCTATTATAAAAATAATCCAAAAGAGGCTATTTCAGAAATAACCCACATGAGCTTGATTTATTCCTTGTCCCATGGCTTCCCTCGGCTCCAAGCTATCTTCCAAATATGATATTTCTCATTCTAGATCTTAAAAAGGATCCTCCAAACATTTCCTTGTGTCCTTGAGATGATCATTGCTTGGATCCCTTTGTGTTGACCTTAAAATATAGGCCTTGAAAGCTTGTCGATGATTTGGCTTATATCAACCCCATACAACAATGTCGATCTAACCACCTTTCTATGAAACTTATCTTTAAGTTTTGATGGTATCTATTTATCACATAAGACTCCGGAGGCAAGTCTCCATTTCATCATGCGCACCATATAAGAATAAAATGGATATTTAAAAAGTTAATTAGGATAAAGAAGGAAAAATACCTATTGTTCAAATTTGAAGGTGAGTTTGATTTTTAAAATAAAATTAAAGGTAAGGGGTGTATGGAATAATGAAATTTCATCCTACATCGTAGAAAAAAATTATTCAAATAAAATCCCCATTCAAAACCAATAATAAGATCACTGTTCACCAAATCCTCCATTAAAAAATCTGAAAAATCTTGATGGTTTGAATTGGGTAACAAAGCTATATTTGAGGACACTTCATGAACCACTCTTTCAGGTCAGGTCAGTTTCTCCTGTGAAGATGTAAAATTTCATATGGGTATTCGAGTTTTATAAATTTATTTTTATTTGAAAGATTAATTGTGTGCAAAATGCATGGAGTTCTTAATCAATATTTCCTAGGTGTCGTCTGAATTATGATTTGATGGAGGGACCAAGTAGGAATATTGTGTTTTGTATTTGTAGGCATAACTCATATATTTTTTCCCATTCAGATTTCATTTTAAAGTTTTGTGAAGTGGAATTATAGAGAGTTTTCCTTCAACTATTGCAGAAATTAGGAGGTCTTTATTATCCATATGTTGCAGACATTATCGAGAAAAACTACATGCTGTAACTCATAGTTTGTCCTTTTTTTTGTTTCTTTTCAATAGTCAGCTAATGATCTTTATTAAAATGTATTTTATCTTATTTTAATGAAGAATATTTGGGGATTTATAGGGTGATTGGATTGACTTATTTTAAGTGTTTATGACTTTTAAGCTCTTTTAAATTTTATTTTTTGGGGCTGTTTGGAAAAGACAAAAAGTGTTTTTCAGCACTTCCTTTTAGACAAAAAAGGTTTTAAAAAATAAACTTAGAGTCAAAAGTTTGATATTCCCAACTTATTAATTTTAGCTTTTATCTTATAAACTACTTTAAAAAAGACAATCCAAACACTCCTTTAGATTACTTTCTGGTGTAGTTTCTGAAGTAGAATTTTTTATTTTTTAAAAAAAGAGTTAATCTATAGCAGTTCAAGTCTAAAATTGGTAAATATTACCATCCAAAAGAAAAGGGTACTAAAGTAATGGAGTTGTGTGATGATATAGATTAGTCATTGCGAGTAATAAACCCATGGGAGGATGTCTAATATTGTACTTCTAGTTTTATTTAGCTTTTTCTCCTGAATCAATCATGAATTTAAGTTGTTTTGAAGCATCATTTTCTAGCTTCTGAGCATTCAAGTCCCATACCAATAATTATGAGATAGAACTGAGTGTAACAATCTTATATTCCATGTGGTTTTTATAAGCAGCCCTCCAAGATAATTGACTTTGAACAAAAATATATGATGTCTTTGTTTGATCTAGTTTGATGTATTCAAAATCATGAGTTAGTTAATTTTGTTTGCATTGCCGTGATATGATTCCCCTGAAATCCACTTTGCAAAAGTTAAACAAAAACATTACGTAGAACTTCCCAGTTAGTTCACACAATTCAAAATTAAAATTTCTGCTTTTATAGTTGAAAAGTCTACTTTCCTTTCGCCTATCAGTTTGAAATTCTCAGTTTATTCATAAAATTCTAGGCTTATTACCTGAAGTTGTTTCCATTTTTCTTCCAAAAAGTTTAACCAATCAATTTTATGTAGGAAGTTATTGCCTATACGTATTTGGTGAAGCAGTGAACTATTTAAGTTGTAATTTGAACTTGTAATTGTAGAACTTTGTGGTTATCAATTACAAAAAAAAATTCATGTTGTGAACTGTTATTCTGGTGAATGGGCTATCAATGAATGGTTATTATATTGAATGAACATTAAATATGGTTAGGCAGAATGCTTTCTCCTTGATGTATCATTACTGGTTGTTGTATGTACCTATGGTTATGATGTAGAGTTTTCCTAAATTATTATTCTATTGGACCTGGTGCGTGGAAGATCTTACGAGCTGAGAGGCATGAAAAAAAGAAAAAGTGGAGACAGTACCAAAAAGGAGTGAACAAAATATTCAGTACAATAATGACCATTGAATCAAGAATGGTAATCTAGGCTGCTAGCTATATTCTAGACCATATATAGATTACTGGAGTATATTAAAATGCAACTAAGACAGGCTTCATAAATCCTTTGGTATAGTGTAATATATGTCAAAAGTAGTCAGCCTCATTGTCGTACAGAGGATGCATATAAGCTTAACACCATGATAAGAATCAAAGACAAGGGAATGAAAATAAGAAAAAAAGGATATGTGGGTTCTCAACAAGAATTGAAATTATGGGCAACAAGGGGCTAAAATCCTCATCTCCCAATTAATTTCAATACTAATTAATAAACTCTACTCAATCAAACAAAAGAAACCAAATGATTTACTATAAATGGGTGACACTTTGATTAATCAAGCAGAAAAAGTTAACTAATAATTCTAAGAGTTCATCACTAGTCACTCACTAATCCTTAAGGGATTACACTAATCACTAAAGTAGCAACTACAAGTTTGATAATCTCAATATTCAATATAAGCTAAAGTCTTCAAAAATGAGAAAGACTACTATTTATACTAAGGGAAATAAGAAGACATTAGCTTTTACAATTTTGCCCTTAATGAGATAAGGGCCTTATTTGGTTGTCTTCTTTTGTGAATTCTTGAAATCTTGAATTTAAGACATGGCCATTTGCACACATGACCTCTTTCCATCTTCATCTTCACTTTGATGGACCTCCCACACATTGTATGACTTACCTTGGTATCCTTCAAGCTCCTCTAAAGCTTTATTTTTCATGAACATCACTTGTAAGTCTTGGAGATCTTTTGTTTGACTACGTGTGAAGGGCCTTGAAGGGTAATCCATTCCATCCATGCTATCCATGCTAGTGTCATCCTCCCCTTCTTGAAAAATATTCATCCTCAAATCCAAAGGCTCACCTACAACACAAGGATATAGATCACTAACATTGAAAACATTATGAACATTATACTCACTCGGCAAGTTGATCATGTATGTATTGTCATTGATCTGCTTGATTGCTTTGAAGGGTCCATCTCCTCTTAGGCTTAGTTTCATTTTTGAATTTGTGGGAACCTCTTCTTTCAGAAATGAACCCACACCCAATCTTCTGGATTGAAGATCATCTCTTTCCTCCTAGGATTCTTTCGAATGGCCACCTTTGAATTGTTCTTTTCAATGGCCTCTTTTACCTTGGAATTAATGTTCATCATCTCTCTTACCTTTTGCTTAGCATCGAGGCTCACAAAAATATGGCTAGACAAAGGAGTCATGGTTAATGGAAACAAAAGCTTAAAGCCATAATATGCTTCAATGGGGACATTCCAATAGAAGAATGGAAAGACCGATTATATGCAAATTAAATCAAGGGTAAACGGTCTTTCCAAGTAGTTGGGGTACCCCTAATTATACATCTAAGCATTATTCCAAGAGTCTGATTGAATATTTTGGTTTGTCCATCCATTTGGGGATGGCAAGAAGTATACGCCAAAGACTTCCAAAAATGGCTAAGAAATTTAAAATTCCTATCACCAACAATAGTTTGAGGATTTTAAGCACATTGATGACAAACAAGGATACAACATGAGAAGCATTGTCACATTTATGGCATGGAATGAAATGAGTCATTTTAGAAAATCGATCCACTACTACAAATATGTTATAATTTCCTCTCTTAGTCCTAGGAAGTCTTAACACAAAATCCATAGAAATGTCCATCCATGGATCACTCGGAGTAGGAAGAGGAGTATACATACCTTGGGGTCGAGTCGTGGATTTGTCTTGCTTACATTTGAGGCATTGTCAATAAATCTGCTCCACATCATGCTTCATCTTGGGCCAATAGAATTGCTCTTTAAGAATGTCAAGTGTTTTAGGCACTCCAAAGTGCCCTATCAAACCACCACTATGAGCCTCTTTAATTAACAACTTTCTCCATGAACTCATAGGCACATAAGCTCTCCCATCCTTAAACAAGAACCCATCAACCAATTGAAACCTATCAACCTGTTTACCTTGACTAAGATTATCAAAAGTTTCTTTGAAGTTGGAATCCATAGAATAGAACCACTTTAATCCTTCAAATCCCATAATTCTAGAAGCCAAGGTATTGACCAACACAAACCTTCTTGATAGAACATCCACCACCACATTCTCCTTGCCTTGCTTGTAGTTGATCACATATGGAAAAGACTCAAAAAATTCAACCCATTTAGCGTTGTCACTTGTTCAACTTGGATTGACCCTTAATATGCTTCAAGGACTCATGATCGGTCCTTATCACAAACTCTTTGTGCCATAAGTAGTGTTGCCAATAAGCTAATACCCACACAAGTGCATACAATTCCTTGTCATAAGTTGAGTACTTGAGATTTGCACCCTTTAGCTTTTTCTCTAAAGTAAGCTAATAGTGTCCCTTCTTACATAAATACATCATCTATACTAACACCCAAAGTATCACATTCAATATCAAAGGCCTTATCAAAGTTGGGTAGTTGGAGCAAGGGTGAAGAACTCAACATCAATTTTAAGGCTTGAAAGGACTTCTCTTGTTCTTCTCCCCACACAAAAGGTACATCTTTCTTGATCAATTTGGTCAAAGGAGAAGCAATTGAACTAAATCCCTTCACAAATCACCAGTAAAAGCTTTCTAACCCATGAAAATGGTTTAGCTCGATTGTATTAGTTGGGGTCGGTCAAGTCTTGATGGACTCTACCTTTTCTTCATCAACCTTTATACCATTTGTACTAACCACAAAACCCAAGAACATGACCTTCTCAACACAAAATGAACATTTCTTGAGATTAGCAAAGAGTCGCCCTTGAAGTAGCACATCAAACACTTATTTCAAATGGGACACATGCTTCTCAATTATCTTGCTATGCATAGGTATATCATCAAAATACACCACCATAAACTTGTTGATTAAAGGTTTGAGGACATGGTTCATCAACCTCATAAAAGTGTTTGGGGCATTTTTCAACCCAAATGGCATCACAAGCCATTCATATAACTCGAACTTTGTCTTAAAAGCCGTCTTTCACTCATCACCTAGTTTTATGTGAATTTGATGATACCCACTTCGAAGGTCAATATTTGAGAACACACTTGAGCCATATAACTCATCCAACATGTCACCAAGTCTAGGAATTGGATGCCTATACTTGACCATAATCTTATTCACGTCTCTATAATCAATGTACATCCTCCAAGTACCATCCTCTTTAGGAACAAGGATCACTGGTATGGCATAAGGACATAGGCTATTTTTGATCAACCCCTTTTCAAGAAGATCTTCCACTTGCCTTTGTAGCTCTTTGGTCTCTTCCGGATTACTCATATAGGTCGGGTGATTAGGAATTTATAAACTCGGTACAAAATCTATTTGGTGCTCAGTTCCCCTCAGGGGTGGTAATACCTTGGGCATCTCCTCCGAAAATAGCTCATCATAGTCCTACAAAAGAGAATAAACAATACTGGGCAAAGTGCTAGTATCTTGGTTATCATGCAATAAAAGATAGGTGTTGACAAGGAACACTAGAAATTATTACTCATCCACACCCTTTAAACACTTGCTTGGGTTTTCTATCATGCACATGTTCTTCTTATTTCTAGCCAAGTCACTTCCCTCTTTTGGAACATTGGTGGAACTTTCACCTTCACTCTTCACCTCTTCCACCCTTATCCTCTCCCGAAGCTCCTTCATAGCCTGATAGTCCTTACTTGATATGGAGTGAGAGGTGCAAGTACATACTTCTTACCTTCAATCATAAAAGTGTATTTGTTGGACCTTCCATGGTGAACAACATCTCTATCAAATTGGTATGGCCTCCCCAACAATATATGACAAGCCAACGTAGGTATAACATCATAAACCAATTCATCATTATACTTGCCCACACCAAACCAAATACTTTCTTGCTTGAGGAACTTCATCTCTCCACTCTCATTGAGCCATTGTAGCTTGTAAAGGTTGGAATATTTTATTGTTAGTATTTGCATGTGCTCCACCAAGGAACTACTCACTATATTAGTGCAACTTACATTATCAATAATCAAAGAACACACCTTATCTTGGATTTCACACATAATATGAAAAAGATTCTCCCTTTGATCAAGTTTTTCTTGGGCAAAATCTCCCATAATTCTTCTCACAACACATGAAAGATTGGTATTCACCTTTAAATCATCTTTATCATCAAGCAAAGGTTTCCCTTTATCAATAAAGCAGTAAAATTTACCCTCTCATCAAACCTTTCTTCTTCATCCCCTGAAGCATCTCCCTCTCTCACTTCTATCTCCCTCCTCCTCACTCTTTTCATCACCCTCTTCTTCCTCCTCGATTCTATATTCATCCAGATGAGTAGTAATTGTTCTCCTATTAGGACACTCACAAGCAATATATCCCCTTCCTTGACATCTAAAGTATTAAATTATAGAGGGTCGAGGAAAGCTAGGCTTAACATAGTTACTTCCTTATGGTTTCTCACTTGCCTTGGATTTGTAATCAAGCTTGACTTAAGTAGCTTGATCATCACCCTTAGGTTGCTCCCTAGAAGATGTCACCTTCCAATTATCTCTACTCTTGTCCCATGTGAGCAAGTCCTTGAGCTTCCAAAAGCTTGACTCACACTCAATAGACCACTGAAAGGAACCTTCTTCCTGGTCAATCTAGTCATAGGTGCTGCAATAGAAGCAAAACCCTCAATAAACCGCCTGTAGTAATCATCTAAACCAATAAAACTACAAACTTTGGTTGGAGATGTAGGTCTGGCCAATCACAAATAGCCTCAATCTTCGCTGGATCTACCATAATCCCATCCCTAGACACCACATGCCCTAGGAATGTAACAAAATAGAGCCAAAACTTCCACTTTGAGAACTTGGCAAAAAGCCTATGATCTCTCAAAGTCTGGAGCACAATCCTCAAATGCATCTCGTGCTCCTCCCCACTCCTCGAATACACAAGGATTTCATTAATGAAGACAATCACAAAGGAGTCCAAATATGGCCTGAAAACGTGGTTCATTAAATCCATGAACGCTGCTGGTCATAGCAAGTCCTGAAGGCCGTCTTAGGGATTTCCGCAGCCTGAATCGTTAACTAATGGTAACCAAATCACAAGTCAATCTTAGAAAACACTGCTGCTCCCTGAAGCTAGTCGAGCAAATCATCAATATGAGGCATATGATACTTATTCTTCACTGTCACCTTATTCAGCTGCCTATAGTCAATACACATACATATAAAACCATCATTTTTCTTCACGAATAAGACAGGAGCACCCCAAGGCAATACACTCGACCTAATGAAACCCTTCCCCAAAAGATCTTGAAGTTGAGAGTTCAGGTCCTTAAGCTCTGCAGGAGCCATAATATAAAGTGCCATAGAAATAGGTCAGGTTTTGGGCTCGAGATTAATAGAAAACTCAATAAAACGCTTAGGAATATGGCTAGGTATATCGGTAGGAAAGACATCAGAAAAGTCTCAGACTATAAGAATAGAATCAAGTAAAGGGCTCTACATACTAACATCATGAATATAAGAAAGATAAGACTCCCAACATCTCGATATCCGTCTCCTAGCCCAAATATAAGAAATAATCCCTGTTGGCGTGCAGCTAAAAGAACCCTGTCACATGACCGGAGGAATGCCAGATATGGCCAATGTAACAGTCTTAGAAAAATAATCCAAAATTGCATAATAAGGGGATAACTAGTCCATGACGAAAATCACATAAAAATCCACCATATCTAACACAATGAGATCATCCTGAGAATCAAACTAATGGATGGTCACGACACAAGATCTATAAACCCGGTCCACTACTAAAAAATCACCCATGGGAGTAGATACATGCAATGGCACAGATAAAAGCTCCCAAGACAACTCTAACCATGGTGCACAATAAGCAGACACATAAGATTAAGTGGATCCCAGATCAAAAAAAGTCATAGTTGGTTGATGACACACTAAACTCGTACCTGTAATAATAGCATCCGAAGACTCTACCTCCGATCTACCAGGTACGACATATAATTGACCTCGTCCACCCCTCGACTAGGTACCTGACCGACCACTTGTCCTACCTGATTGAGGACCTCCTTAAGAACCCTGAGGACCACCCCTGCGACCCTGAGCACCACCTTTAGCTGGAGGCTGCACTGATCTGATTGGCTGAACACTCTGCGCTGTAGGCACAACCATCCCGCACTGGGGACACTCTCTGGAGTAATGACCAATAACCCCACAATCATAGCAAGCCCCTGGCACTCCGCCCTATCCAGAAGATCCGGCTGATCTGGAATAGCCACTATGACTAAAAGACCCATAATATGCACCCCTCGAAGGTTGGCCAGTGCTTTGGCCACTGCGCTCACTGTAGCTGGGCTGACCCTCATCAGAAACCTAAAGTGCTACTTGGATGGGTCTACTAGACTGACCCTGGTGCGGATAAGATTGAAGTGGAGGGTACCTACCCTATGAACCTCTACCTCTAAATCGTGAGTGGCTCTGACTCCCACTGAAACTACCCTACTGACACGGCCTCTTGTCGCTGCCCCCTTAGGCCTTACGATGTATGTCCTTCATAATCTGGCTATGATCAGAACCATCAACAAAATACCTGTCAGCGAAAACTAAACTCTGAGTAGCCATACAAAGAAGAAGTCTCAGTCCCCTGACAAAACACCAAACCCACTCATACTCGGTAGGTAAGATCGCAGTAGTATGTCTGGCCAATTCATGAAACCGTGCCTCATACTCAAAAACCAACATAAAACCCTACTGCAGGCCAATAAACTGGTCTCTCAAGCGCTCACAAAGACTATGAGGCATATACTTCTCTAAGAAAGCCTCGAAGAACTAAGTCCATGTCATAGGGGGAGATCCAACTTGCCTAGAATCAAGTTAACCTCTCCACCAATGTCTGGCTGCCAAGTTCAATGAAAAGGTAGTCTAGTCTACCCCACGCACCTTTAACAGGCCTAAATTAAGGAGCCTATCCTCGCATATAATCAAGAACTAAAATGCATCCTCTCCCGGAGCCCCTGAAAATCTAGGTGGAGTCAATATCAGAAATCTATGTAACACCTTCTGCTCCTCTACAAATATAGCTAGATGGGAAGCTGTCGGTCGAACAACTACCGATGCTAGAGGGATCTTAACTCTGGGAGCCGCAGCTACAGGTTGCACCTCTGTATCTATACTACTCTGATCCACAGACTGTGCACCATCAGACGGTGCACCACCAAATAATCCCAATAACTAGACCAAGGCATCTCTGAGTAATGAAGAAGAAATAAACCTCGATGGATCCTGGGCTACCCCTTTTCCCACCAATGGCTGGGGTGGCAAAACCTTTGGAGCTACCTCTTCCTCGGGAACAATAACTAGATCTGGTGAAGGTTCCCTATCCTGACCCCTAGCCGGGGCTACAACTCTAGCCAGGTCTTGACCTCTGTCGGGTGCCCTAGCCGCAGACTCAGGATCCTTTCTTCGATCATCGTAATGCGCGTTCTAACTATCTGCGAAAGAGTGAAATAATGAGAACTTTTAGAAACCAACATAGACTCTATGCATAAAATTGAATAAAGAAAGTGAGATTTTCCTAAGAATGTCTTATAGCCTCCTGAAGATAAGATACAGACGTCATCGTTCTAATCCGTGGGACTCTACTAGACACTTGCTCTTATACCAACAATACCAGTGAACCTAACTCTGATACCAATTTATCACGACCCAATTTATGAGTTATGATGGCACCTACTCGACCCGGCAGTAGGTCAGCCAAACTATAGCCTGGAACGACAAGTAATGGGCTAATTTATGGAAAGTAACATAAATACCAGAAGGCAAGCATACAATAAGATTGTAAGTAAGAGAAGTAATGTAATAGTAAAGCATTCCAAGGGAGAGAGAGAGAAAAAAATAATATCCCACGACCTAATAAGGCCGGTACAAAAGACATTAAATACAAAAAAGAGTTACAAACAGTATTAATATACAGAAAGTCTCGGCAACTAAAGACTGTGAAAAAGTAAGAAAGGGAGAAAGAATCAGCTCCGGCTCTGAAAGCTTACCCTAGCTATGAGTCCCGAGAGCAAGATGGATAGAACGTCAACGGCGGTAGCTAGTACTCGAATCTACATCAGAAAAGATGTAGAAGTGTAGTATGAGTACCAAAACAATAGGTACTCAGTAGACATCATCAGCCAATTAAGCTAAATCATAATAAAAGCATAATAAAGTGCGAGACTGTAAACTAAAGCTAGGGATAAAGGGGTAAACCTAAAATAGTACTCTGGCTGATATATAATAAATATCAAGGTAAATAATATCAAAAAGAATACGAACTAACTACAACCTAACTAGGCCCCCATAAACCCAGAAGGCGCAAATAAGAAATAATTAACCCAAATGAGCCCCCATAAGCCAGATGGATACAATCAAGAGAAGAACCAATGACAATAATATGAGATGAGTAACCCACGACTGAAACTATTATTGTGAATCCCTTCGTACCATAAACGCCAGACTCGAATCGGTTCCTTAACCCCATAAGTAACAATAAACGTCGAACTCAAACCAGTAATATAGTATCATCTATGTTAGACTCGAACCGGTAATATAGTATCATAAGTGAATAGTAAATACCAAACTCAAACCGATCTTATAGTAAATACATGATATCAAATCTAATCACAGACTAGAAGGATGTCCAAATCAGCCTAAAGCTCAAGAATATAAGTAAGGATTATGAAAGGAATCCTACTAGGTCTACAAGGAGCTAATTAGGATATTTGACCTAATAGAGACTAACCCCGAAAGTCCATACTAAGGAAAATTCTACTCAAAACTAGAATAAGGATTCGAGGTTCTTTTACAAGGTATTAATTATGTATAGATAAACCCTATGACGACAAATTAATTTGAGGAGATGATGAATAGGTCAATTACTACCTAAAAACGGCTCTCTAATCGGCTAATTATTCCAAATTACACTATACATATGACCAAGCCATAAATTTCAACCCAAATCTAGCATAATACTATACTAATATCATAATAAAGCTCAATCTATGAGTAAGGTAAACCTAGCCTACCTGAACGTCGATGAATGCCCGAGAAAGTCTATTAAATCAGAGCTTTTCCCTTTTGAGAAGCCTCCCCATGATGCCACACTATCAAAATAATTATATACACATTAATATGAGAATAACAATACCCATATTACATATAAATGCTCCAGGTCCAAAATTGAGCTAAAAATCCTATGTGGGGCCCGCTTACAGATTTACAACTTTGAAACTGTCAAAATGTCCCTCTAAACTCAAGGATCATTTACATCACAAATGAGTGAAATTCGAGCACAAACGAACTTTAAATTGACTCACAAAGTAAACTTGGGATTTAAGTTTAAAATGGAGAATTAGTTAGGAATTCAATGGAGACTTACAGAAATAGCAAAGAGGAAGTGACCACACTATCGTCTCCAACTCACCAGGAATACCCAATGATCAAATACCACCTTTCACACTCTCACTAGGGTTTGATGGACTTGGGACTTGTAAAAATGAGAGAGAAAATTCGGTTACCCCCATTAATAGCAGCGGTAGCTGCTTTAGCAGTCACAGTTAAAGCGGTAATATACCACTAAAGCGGTCCACCCATGATTGGACCCTACAGCTAAAGTGGTCACACGTCGCTTAAGCGACGACAACTAAAGCAATAATCGGGTCGCCTTAGTGACATTGGGGGACACCTGGGCTTCCTCTAAAGTAGTCCATTGGCCTCTTTAGTGACCTCCGCTTTAGCGATCAAATGGCCGCTTAAGCGGTCACACTAGCTGATGCCTGCACCAGTACTTAGCAAAATTTGTTAAGACCCTATCCGAACCTCGAGATCCATTTGGAACCCTACAAATGCAAACGAACTATGCTACCCTACTAAATTTGACATTTTGGGCTCAACGACGCTATCAAAATTTCCATCTGAGATCATTTTGATCAAATATGGGTCCCACACCCAATGACCATTTTAACCAACTTCCACCCAATAGCCCAAAATGAGTCTGAAAGTCACGACACCTTAACCAATGGTCCCCTTAGCCTAAAATCAATGTTATAAATCTAATGAAACTGTTGAAATTGGCATATGAGGCTGTATACCTAATGTTTAGGCCTGATACCCAAACCTTAACAACAAGAACTTCAAAATGGAGAATTGGCTCTAAAAACCAAATGAACTACCCGTTAACCAAACTATCGGCTCTAGCAAGTCATAAATGACTTGGTGCGGTTATAAGAAAGCTCTAAATGTTGAAATAGTGCGGAAATGCAGAGAATGACCTAGAGGGTCATTACACCTATCATGATCATTCTTCTCCCTAAACCTATCTCCTCTATTTTCCATCCTATCACCTTTATATCCCATTCTATATCTTTTATTTCTTATCTTATATCCTCTATTCCCATAGTCTTGGCCTTCCATGCCTTCGTCCTAACTCAAGTTCTGAGACCGAACTCCTTCCCTTGGCACTTTATATCCATCCCTACCTCTATGCTCCCAAAACTCATCATTGTTGACCTCATCACACATTTCATCATAAAGAGGATTTTGGTATTGGTAGTCTTGGTAGGGTGTTTGTGGTGCGTTTCATGGAGGTGATATATAGGAACCATGTAAAGATACATTTGATTTGTTTCGGAGTGGAATTTGATGTGGAACTTGGTTTGCCACAAAAGGACGTTCCTCTCATGGAGGGTGATATGATTGTTAATTTGGATGTGGTATAGCTTGTCTTGGATGGTTTGGAGGGTTGTTCTTTGGGGGGGTAGGTTGTTGGTATTTTCGTGTTTGATTTGGTGGAGGGTAACATAGGTTTGGAACTTATCCTAGAGGAATGGTGGTGGATTGCACCGACACCCTCTCATTTCCTCATTTCCATCCAATTGAAGTGCTCTCCCTCTATTCTCACTCTGTACCCAGGATAACCTTTCTTTCATACCTCCTAACCATCCATTCATTTCCATACTCATTTTCGTTATTTGTTTGGAGAGGTTGTTGATAACCTCCATGATATTCTCTGAGCTCTCCCTAATTGGGCATATATTATACATGATACCAACAAAACTCAACAAATGAATTTAGCAGTAAAAGCCCCACATCACTCGTGTGTAAACTCTCAACTCACCTTCTGTGGCATCATCTCAAAGTTGGTAGTGAACTAGCTCTGCTCAATTAATTCAAGGTCACCTATTCTTTATGGTGGAGTGGATTCTTGTGACTCTTGAAAGAAGGATGACTCAAATAAAACTAAAAGGACTTGAATTAAGAAGTTTATCTACGAATTAAGATGAGAAAAGTAGAAGAAAAGAAGCACGAACAAATTCGGACTCAAAAAACTAACAAAAGTAGGTGAAATTACTTATTGTTACTTAATTTAAAGAATCAAAGATATGATTTGATTTTTAGAAACTAATTAACAACTAATTAAAAATGTTAATTAGTTGCTAAATAGTAGAGATATGGAAGAAAAATGAGTGTAAAAGAAGAAGTAGGAAGTTTGGACACTTAGTTTTTTAGGGTCCCAAATTTTTTTTTCTATGTATAAAAACCTGTAGGAACTCACTCTCTAAAGTTGTCCATCACACACCTGATAGGTGGTTGGTATTGGAATGGTTGGTTGTTGTTGACGCGGCTGTCCCACGTGGCTGTTGTGTTGGTTTTGACTTGTTGACCTACTGACGTGGCAACAGATGTGGCGATCCATATGGAATTTAATATTTATTAAAAAATTACTACAAATGGACCCACAAACACTTTACCAACTTGACTTGAGAAACTTTGGATCAAATATACCTTTTTCTTCTTTTTTCTTCAGGAACAATTTGAAGACCACCAAGAATACCAAGAATACACACCAATCCCCAACACCTTCAAATCAACTCAGAATTGGCTAAAAATTTAGGATTAGCTTCCCTACGATCTAGGAAACAAACCCCAATGGTTTTTAAGCTTCAATTCCTCCTCAATCAAGAAATCCACTTTCAAAGTTTGTAAAGTTTAAAAGATCCAAAATCCTTTAATAGCAACTTCTTTTTTACAACTCCAAATCGCACGAAATTCAAAATCTAGAATCAAATGACACTAGGGAACACAAATCTAGTGTCAAAAATAACAAATCAAAACAAAAATATTTCTGGATTTTTTAGATTTTTTAAAAGATGAAAATCTCAAGATTTAGATTTGTGAAAACAAACCTAAACCTAGGCTCTTGATACCAAAATAATAAGAATCAAATACAAGGGAATGGAAAGAATAAAAAAAAGAATATGTGGGTTATCAACAAGAATTGAAATTATGGGAAACAAGGGGCTAAAACCCTCACCTCCCAATTGATTCCAACATTAATTAATAAACCCTACTCAATCAAATAAAGGAAACCAAATGATTTACCAAAAATAGGTAACACTTTGATTAATCCAACAAAAGAAGTTAACTAACAATTCCAAGAGTTCACCACTAATCACTCACTAATCCTTAAGATATTACACTAATCACTAAAGTAGCAACTACAAGTTTGATAACTTCAATATTCAACATAAGCTAAAGTCTTCAAAAATGAGAAAGACTATTATTTATACTAAGGGAAATAAGAAGACATTAGCTTTTACAATTTTTCCCTTAATGAGACAAAGGCCTTGTTTGGTTGCCTTCTTTTGTGAATTCTTGAAATCTTGAATTTAAGAGATGGACATTTTCACACATGACCTCTTTCCTCCCTCCTCTTCACTTTTATGGACCTTCCACACATTGTATGCCTTCCCTTGGTATCATTCAAGCTCCTCTAAAGCTTTCTTTTTCATGAACATCACTTGTTGGTCTTGGAGACCTTTTGCTTGACAAAGTGTGAATAGCCTTGAAGGATAATCCATTCCATCCATGCTATCCATGATATTATCATACCAGGCAGAAAAATACATTGAAATGCACCAATAAAATACATATAAATTGTTTACAAAGCAAAATGTTAAAAATGAGTAGTAATAGAACTTCTACTTTACACTTCTAAGCAAAGATGCTAGAGAAAATGAAACACAAACTTTACCTCAATAACCATCACTTCAAACACTAGCCACTTGAATCACCCACTGGGTACAACTCACTAAGAGTTATTCCAGCCTGCACATAAAAAATGGCTAATACTTGATCAGTAATGCCATCTTGTAATATCACTGACCCAAAATAAAATAAGAGCAGCATCAAATATGACCATGTTTAATTTCCATAATATTAAATGAGATAAAGGTATTATCTCATCCTGTTTTTGTGCCTTAAAATTGTTGTGGAGGTGTCTTACACAGAATCTACGGCTGTCAAATGGCATAACCTCACTAAATACTTCAGTTAGACCTTTTTCCTTGTCAGACATAAAATTCCTGAAGAAAATTAAACAAAGATTACTTGAGTTCTTTGTATTTCTAAATGTTTTTTTTTACTACAGAGAAGGTGTAATTTATACACCTTGGTAGCAATTAGATCGGAGTGTAGAGTACTATACATAATCTATATACAATTCAACTAAGATACAACTGCATACCACCTCTTAGAGTCTCAAAGACTTACATGTCTTATTGCTTCCAAGTCCTTATATATATATCAACCCCCCTCAAGCTTGGAGGTCGAGAAATCCATAACTCCAAGCTTGGACCCCAAAAATCTAAATTGTATTTTAGTTAAGGGCTTGGTGAGGATGTCAGCAACTTGGTGTGAGGAGGGAAAAAATTTAGTAAGTATAGCACCTTGCACAACCTTTTTCTGCACAAAATGATAGTCAAGATTGACTTGCTTAGTGTGAGCATAGAGGACTAGATTAATTGTGAGATAAAGAGCACTTATGTTGTCTGTGAAGAGGACTAGAAGATAGAGAAAAGAAATTCCAATGTCATGAAAAATGTATGTAATCTAAGTGACTTCAGCTACCAATGATGCAAGGGGCCTGTATTCTACCTCGGTGCTGAACTTTTCCACTATGTGCTACTTCTTGGAGGAATAAGAGATATAATTTGAGTCAAGAAAGACACATATACTGGTTGTAGAATGTCGAATAAGAGGGAATCCTTCCCAGTCTATATCGAAGAATCCAATAAGGCGCAAATAACATTTAAAAGTAAGTCGAAGACCAAGCTCAATGGTTCTAGCAATGTATCATAAAATCCTCTTTACGCTAATCCAATAATGCTCTATTAGATTTTGTATGAACTAGAAGGGAAGGAAAGAAGGTTAATCTGCATGGGCTATTTCTGGACGTGTCAGAGTTAAATACTGAAGAGCACTAATGATACTTCAATATTCAGAAGGATCAACATATTTTTTGGATACATGAACTTTGTGAAGACCATGTTTTTGGGGTAGAGGTGTCTGAACTACCCTGGAATCAATCATGTGTGTGTGCTTAATGATGTCACGAGCATAATTCTTTTTGCTAAGAAATAATCCATCTTTGTTTTCAGTAACTTCGATGCCGAGAAAATAATAAAGGTCATCGAAGTCCTTCATTGTGAAGGTGGATTTTGATGATACTTTCAGTCTTGTTGTTAAGGATTTAAAACCCACTACGTACCCCCAAGCCACCCTACAAAAGGATTTAAAACCAAGCTACAAGCAGATGGTACTATTGAATGCTTGGGGTACGCAGTGGGTTAGCATTTGACTGAACAGTGGCTTCTGCAGATGCAATGTTCAAAGGATATAGAAACTATCATTGGCTTTGGTAGATACAATGTTTAATGGAGACAGTGAACTTTTGTTTGGGCTTTCATCAGCATTAATCATAGGCAAATTTTGATCTAGAAACTATTTGTAGGATGTGAAGTTGTATGTACTGAATTCTGCATTTAACGAAGAACTAAAGGATACAAATGGTAAGTTATTTTAATCTAAAACAACATGTCGTGAAATGTAAACCTTTCGAGATGAAAAGTGATAACATTTGTATCCTTTATGAAGAAGACTGTAGTATGAACACACAAAGAAATGTTTTAGGCTGAAATTTATCCTTGTTGTATACTTTCAAGTAGGGAAATACATTTGCACCCAAAAACGTTCTTAGTGTTATAGTTAGGCTCTTGCCCGTACAACTTGGAGAATGGTGAGTCCATACTCAGGTTCGAAGTAGGCATTTGATTAATCAAAAACGCAGTTGTCATAAATGCTTCAACCCAAAGAAATATAGGTAACTTTTTATTGAAAAGGAGAGTTAGACCAGTTTCAACAATATATCTTTGTTTTATTTCAGCCATGCCATTTTGTTTTGAGTATAAGGGCTAGAGATATCTATCTTCTAATACCATACTGATCAAAATAGTGAATTAACTCCAATCTATTAAATTTTCCTTCTCCATCACATTGAAAAACCTTGATTTTAGTTTAAAACTAATTTTCGACTAGCTTGTGGAAGTTCACAAAGGTAGTAAAAAAGTTTGATTTCTTCTTTAGTGAATAAATCCAAGTGAACCTTATGAAGTCGTCAACAAAAATAAAATAGTATCAAACTCCTAGAGGAGATGCTATTGGGGTTAGTCCCTATAAATCACAATGTACTTTGGCTAAGGGAATAACTTCTCTTTTATTTGATACTTTGAAAGGTAGCATACAACGTTTACCCATTTGACAACTAGTACACATAGATAAATTTTTATTCCAACCACTAACATTAATAAACTTATTCTTATGTAAATAACTAAGAATTCTTGTGTATGGATGTCCTAGTCGTTAGTTCCAAATGGTGTTTGAACTCCTGCCAGACTTTGTAGCCATCAATGCATCATGTAGATTGCCTCCAAAATTATACAAGTCATCACATTTATTCCCTTTTGCTTGAATGTTTCTTATGTTCTTGTCCTTAACAATAAAACATTCATCAGTAAACTTCAAAGAACATTCATTATATTTAATGAATTTTCTCATAGAAATCAGATTCTTCTTGAGACCAGGGACAGAAAAAACATTATTTTAGTACTGGTTCTTTCCAATATTCTTATCTCCTATGTGTGTAATGTCGAGTTTATCACTATTACCTACAATTACAAAATCAATTCCTTTAAAAAGAGATGGGTTTTTGAGAATACATGCAGATTACACCATATGGTTGGTAGCACCTGAATCCATGTATAAATATTGTCACTTTGTTCACTAAAGGACATAGTTGCAAGGGCATGTGTAATTTCTTATTGTGCTTGATAGGAATAATCCCACCTATAGAAACAAGTTAATGATGTATGATTATTTCATCTACAGATTTGGCATGGATTAGACTTTGATGCCTTGTTTTGTTGATTAATCACATTATTCATTCCATCATGTATAATTTTCTACCATAGCCTCATCCTTTTTGTTGTCCTCTAGCTCGGATGGAGTATCCACGACCCCTTTCTTAAGCCTGTTGTGCAACAAAAACCATGTTTGTGTCAAGATGAGTTTGTGCTGATTGCTCATGTCACGCCTCAAATCCTATTGGGGCGGACAGGCACCCATAACCGTAAAGGCCCGAGAGCACCAACCCATAACCTTGTACTTACCATGCATTGCCATAAAATTTCAAAGATGCTGCCAAACATGGATATTAAGATTTAATTAAAATAAACCACGTAGTCAAGCCCAAAATTACATATACATAATTGGCCGTTGGGGCCACAATGACTGGAAGACAAGGCGTAACCACACTTCACATTACCGTCTACAAAGACTCTAAAAGAGATATAAACTTAGTTAAGGTCGGGACAAGTCCCCGCCTTACACTTAGCTACTATACAATACCAAAACATATATAATAGACTCAGAAAGCCCCGAATCAACCTAGAGCTCACCAATAGCCGCTGGATATCCTGTGCTCCTACTGGAGGGGTCTACTAGCTGAAGCATCTATGCCTGCAGCATGAAATGCAGGTCCCGCATAAGGGACGTCAGTACGAAAGAATGTACTGAATATGTAAGGCTGAAAGTAACTATACATAACATAAGAGCTCAAATGAAATCAGGTACAAGTGTATAGATAGTGCTAATAGACCACCTTACATATACTTGTGGAATCGTGTACATTACATTCCTTTCTTTACTTTATAATATTGTAAGTCATGTGATACAAATGCCCAAGTGATCAGTGGTAAATACCCAAGTTGGGATCGGCCCATGCTAGGCTTACGTCCCTGATCTGCCCCCCATATGTAAAGAGATCAGGATCGGCACATGCTAGGCTTTTTCCCCTAAGCTACCACCCATACATAACCAGATTGCGTTCTTAGTTTATCACTTTTGAGATTGTTACTTTGGTGGTCATGACATTATTGAGCCTTGGGACAATAGTCCACCAGTAAGAGATGTGTCACACCTCGAATCCATCGAAACATGATTGGCATCCGTAGCCGATAAGGCCCGAGAGAACCAAACTGTACTTATGTTCATTCATATGCATGCCATCAGAAACACCCTTATCACGTAGGAGCTTATAATGCTAACAACGAAATTTATGGAACATGTGACATATAAACATATATGAAACTTGGTCGTTGAGGCCATCAAGTCAAAAACGACATGTACCTTTTACATTTATACACCCACATCCGTCTACAAAAGCCTCTAACAAGTGCATTGACCAAAATGAACTAAAAGTCGGGACAAGTCCCCGCTTTATACAACATGTACAATACCAAAACATATGTACAACTGTGACTCGAAGAAGCCCCGAACTAACTGGAGCTTACCAATGATCTTCAAAGACTGGCAACCTACTGTGGAGGCCTACTAGTACCTGCGCCTGCAGCAAGTAAGGTAAATCCCCCAAGAGGGGTCAGTACGAAGAATGTACTGAGTATGTAAGGCTCAAATGAAACAGTATGATATGTGAATATGCCAATGAAATCAAATTCAAATGCATAACCAATATGGATAAGTCACTATACAGAACTTTGGAAACTATGTATATTGCTTTCTTTACTTTCTTGGTTTCTTTGATTCTATGATTATTCATCTTTGCCTGTGACCTGTGATACCTGGGCCCCGAATGAACAGTGAAATTAACATAACATAACGTTATGTTGGGATCGGCTCGAGCTAGGCTTATGCCCCTAGAGCTGCCACCCTATGAATTAATATATATCGGGATTGGCTCGAGCTAGGTTATTACCCCTAGAGCTGCCACCCATCAATCAACTTATCAGGTTCGGCTCGAGCTAGGTTTTTACCTCTAGAGCTACCCCTGTCAGTATTGGTCTGAGCTAGTCTTATGCCTCTAGGACTGACCCCTGATCCAACAATCTCGGGATCGGCTTGAGCTAGGCATTGTGCCCCCAAAGCTACCACCCATACTTGATCATTGACCACATATAAGCATTACTTTATTCATTACTTTGAGATTGATACAATGATAGTCATAACTTTGTTTAAAGCTTTGGATCATTAACCAATGAGTGAAAGACATATGAATAAACATTTTTGGAAACATAGTCTTATTGGAACATAACACTATTATAGCCATTGGACAATAATCAATGAACAAGATACATGAGCATAACCACTATTGGATCATTGGAACACAATCTTATTGGGTTTTGGAACACTATCAATGAATATGAGACATGAGATTCACAATTGATCAGTGAATAGGAAACATGTGATAATAGCCATTGATAACCGGGAATAGGATACCTTAGCACATTTCGGAAGAGGACAAGTGTAACGTCAATGTGAATTCTATATGCTGCAGAAAGATGCGTACCAAGTAACCTTACATACCTTCACTTCCAAGTATGAATACACAAGCCTATGTATGAACACAATAGTCCAGCTTCTTCTTTACGTCTTACTCTGCAATACAAGTATATATCGGAGCTTACATTAGCAACTAGTTACTATACAGGCGTACAAGACGACAATGAACTATATGACTGCCGTATAACGACATATCATACCTTACAATACAATCCAGTACATTATCATATCAACAACACCATAACATTACGCACATTGATCAAGAGATCATACATCGATAGCATTTCATATCATACTTACCCCTTACGCTTTTCTCTTTATCATTCCGTCACAATTACTCCTTCATAACAACATATGAACGGCCATACATACTTAATATATTCCAACACACCTCCATACAACACTTTAAAGTCATTACAAGGACATCACAAGTTGATAATTACATCCAAAATGGGTATAGGGGTCTTCAGAGACCAAGACGATGCGAAAACATACAAAGCCATACCTGGGGATGACCTGCAAAGCCAAATACACCTGCAGGTGGATGAGGTGTGATCACAGGTGGCTGGTGGCAGATGCCAGTGGCACCTGCGTTGGCATCTGCCCCCGCAGGTGCCCTCGTCTGCGGGGGCGGATGCCCGTTTCGGTCCGAAATGGTTTCTTTTGGGTCTTTTAATGAAATGAATGGTACATGATCATAAAAAAACTTATTTTTACATATTTTTTATCATATTGAATACCAACATTCAGCCATGGTCTCACAACACACATAACAACACCCAAAACTACATTTTACGGTCAATATGTCACCAAAACCATAACCAATTTCACAATAGCAATTCCAAACATTATACTCAAGGATAAAACAAAAGTAAGACTATAAAAATATCTAACATGTCAATATTTAATCCATCAAGTTCACTTCCTTCAAGATCACAAGTCCATATTCAAGTTCACAAGATAAAACCATTCTCCGATTGTAAAAATAGACAGTTTTACGCATAGCACACTGTCCAACACTTTGCCAACACAACCAACATGATTTATACACCATATTAAACATATTATATAATGAACCATGAGAATAAATACTTACCAAAGAGTGATCTTGTCCCAAAGAGATGAGAGCTTAGGGTTTGTATTTTTAGAGAAAAATATGGAAAATGCTAAAAAGGGCATGTGTGTTGTATGGAATAAAAATCTGATTTGTTGGCTTATATAGTCCATTTATAATGATACTTATCCAAACACTTGGTGGGTTTACTTGGTCAATGGATGACTTAGGCAAGAATGGGTCAAATTCCCACTTGGGCCATGTCTTTCTATGGTTTTTGGGCTTCATTTAAGGCCCAATTGTACAAGACTTTTAAATGCCCACAATTTAATACATAATTCATCAAATCTCTCATGTTTTAATATTTTAATAAATGTTACGGTAGTCAGCTAGACTCTGAAACGTACGGGGTGTTACATTCTTCCCCCCTTAGAAACATTCGTCCTCAAATGTTAGTGTTATCATTTTAAAGTAACCAATTACAAGTTTAGGAGCATTCTTCATGTCATCATATAGAGATATACTCAAAGCTTATAAATACTTACTTGTCATTCTTACTTTTGGAACAAATGAGGGTACTTGGATTTCATCATTTCTTCAGCTTCCCATGTGACCTCTTCTATTTGCTGATTTCTCCAAAGTACTTTTACGGAAGCTATGTCTTTATTTTTGAACCTCTTCACTTGTCTATCCAGAATGGCAATAGGTATATCCTCATAGGTAAGATCATCTATAACCTGTACATCATCAATAGGAGTAAAACGAGATGGATCTCCTATGCATTTTTGAAGCATTGAAACATGAAATACTGGATGAACTATGGAGAGTTCTTGGGGCAGTGCCCACTCATACGCAACTTGACCAAATCTTCTAACAATTTCATATGGGCCTATATACTGTGGACTCAATTTTCCTTTCTTTCCAAATCGCATTACCCCTTTCATCGGTGACACCTTTAAGAATACCCAATCACCTATAGGGAATTAAAGCCCTCTTCTTCTAACATCACCATAGGACTTGTGTCGACTCTGGGCCGTTTGTAATCTCTTTTGAATCACTTTAACTTTCTCCATAGCCTGATGAACAAGGTCTAGCCCAAGTAAAGCAGTTTCACCTGGTTCAAACCATCCGATTGGTGATCTACATTTTCTTCCATACAAAGCTTCATAAGGTGCCATTTTAACACTTGAGTGATAACTATTGTAGTAAGCAAATTCAATAAGAGTCAAATGGTCATCCCAACTGCCTTGAAAATCTAACGTGCATGCTCGTAGCATATCTTCAAGTGTCTGAATAGTACGTTCTGCTTGCCCATCAGTTTGAGGATGGAAAGTCGTACTCAAATTCACCTATGTGCCCAAACTCTACTGAAAAGATCTCCAAAAGTGCACTGTGAACTGTGCTCCTCTATCTGATATAATGGAAAGTGGAATACCATGTAACCGCACTATCTCTTTAACATATAATATTTCATAATCTTCAGCTGTATAGGTGGTCCTGACTGGTAGGAAGTGCGCTGAATTAGTAAGCCTGTCCACTATAACCTATATAGAATCAAATTTCCGCAGTGTGCGAGGCAAACCTGTGGTAAAATCCATAATAATCATATCCCATTTCCATACTGGAAGATTGATACATTGCATATAACCTCCTGGTTTCTGATGCTCCACCTTTACTTGTTGACAATTCGGGCATTGAGCGATAAATTCTGCAATATTATTCTTCATGTTTCCCCACCAATACACTTCTTTCAAATCATGGTACATTTTAGTAGCACCCGGATGAATAGAATAGTGCGAATGATGCGCCTCAGCCATAATTCGTTTCCTCAGCTCATCTACCTCTGGGACACATAATCTACCTTGGTATTGAAGCACCCCTTCTTGTGTAAGATCAAATGCCTTTGTCAAATTCTATTGTACATTTTCCTTTAGCTACAATAACATAGGATCTGCAAACTGCTTCTCTTTCACTTCAGCTATCAAAAAAGATTCAACTGCATTTTGTACAATAACCCCTTCATCTGAGGATTCAAGAAGACGAACCCCCAAACTGGCTAATTGATGTAGGTCCTTGATTATCTCTTTCTTTTCTGTCAATTGGCCACTAGTGCTTTCTATTACCTTGCGGCTCAATGCATCTGTTACTACATTTGCTTTTCCTAGATGATAAAGAATGTCAATATCATAGTCTTTTAAGATCTCTAACCACCTCCATTGCCTCAAATTGAGTTCTTTTTGCTTAAAGATATATTGTAAACTTTTGTGATCAGTATAGATATCAACATGAACTCCATACAAATAATGACGCCATATCTTTAAAGTAAAAACCACTACTGCTAATTCAAGATCATGTGTGGGATAGTTTCTCTCGTGTGGCTGTAACTGTCGTGAGGCATATGCTATGACATTACCGTGCTGATTCAATACACATCCGAGGCCAACCCCGAAAGCATCACAATACACTGCATAACCTTTGGTACCTTCAGGAAGTACTAAAACTGGTGTGGTGGTTAATTTATCTTTTAACTTTTGGAAGTTTTTCTCACACGCATCATTCCACTGAAATTTAACTGCTTTATGTGTAAGCTTTGTTAACAGTGCAGAAATAGAGGAAAAACGTTCCACAAATCTTCGGTAATAACCTACCAGTCCAAGAAAACTATGAATTTCTGTGGGTGTCGTAGGTCTTGGCCAATTCTTCACTGCTTCAATCTTCTGTGTATCAACCTGTATCCCTTCATCTGATACAATGTGACCCAAGAATGCAATGGAGTTTAACCAAAACTCACACTTTAAGAACTTTGCATACAATTTACATTCGCGGAGAATCTGTAACACCTGCCATAAATGATTAGCATGGTCCTCTGGTGATCTTGACTAAACTAGAATATTGTCTATAAATACCGCGACGAACACGTCCAGGAATGGCTTAAACACCCTATTCATCAAATCCATGAACACAGCCGGTGCATTTGTTAGTCCAAATGACATAACTAAGAATTCATAATGGCCATACCGTGTTTGGAAAGCCGTCTTGGGTACATCTCCTTCTTTAACTCGGACTTGATGGTAACCCGACCTCAAGTCGATCTTTGAAAAACACTTAGCACCCTGTAACTGATCAAATCATCAATGCGAGGGAGGGGATATTTGTTCTTGATCATTACCTTATTAAATTGTCGATAGTCGATGCACATTCTCAACGTGCCATCTTTCTTCTGTACAAATAATACCGGTGCACCCCATGGGGATATACTAGGCCTGATGAAGCCTTTGTCCAGCAAATCTTTCAATTGCTCCTTCAATTCACGCAATTCTGCTGGAGTCATTCTATATGGAGGAATAGAAATAGGCTGAGTGCCTGGAATCACATTAATGCCAAATTCTACTTCCCATTCTGGGGGTAAGCCTGGAAGATCCTCCGGAAATACATCTAGAAATTCATTCACCACTGGAACCGACTGCGGAGTTAGTGGTTCTACTTCAATATCTTTCACCCGTACTAAATGACATATGTAGCCCTTAGCAATCATTTTCCTGGCTTTTAGGTAGGAAATAAATCTTCCTCGTGGTGCCCCTACATCACCCTTCCATTCAAGAACATTCATTTGTGGGAAATGAAAATGTACCTTCTTAGCCCGGCAATCTACCGTGGCATAACAAGAAGCCAACCAATCCATCCCCATTATCACATCAAAATCCACCATTTCCAATTCAATTAGGTCGGCCAATGTATCATGACAACACACAGTTACCATACAATTTCGATATACTCTTTTTGCAATAATACATTTACCAACCAGTGTAGAGACTTCAATTGCTTTAATTAATAATTCTGGTGCCTTTGCAAATTTTGCAGCAATCAATGGAGTTACATAGGACAATGTAGAACCGCGTTCAATTAATGCATATACATTAGATGAGAAAATGGATAATGTACCTGTGACAACATCAGGAGAAACCTCAGAATTTTGTCGGTCCACCAAAGCATAAGTGCGATTCTGGACCCCACTAGTATTGGCTGCTCCTCTGGCACCTCTACCCGACCAACAGACTGCACACCTCAGCCCAAAGAAGGAGCCGGTGCTGATGACGCAATGTTCGATCCTGCCGATCGTGCTATACCACCCATGCTCCTCTAGGGACACTCTTTCATCATGTGCCCCGTCATACCGCACCAGAAACAAGCATTTGTCCCCACTCTGCATGTACCTGCATGAATACCTCCGCAGTGCTGACACTGCTGACGAGGAAAACCTGTCGCCTGTGATCCGTGAACTTCACTACTCTGCCCAGATGAACCACCTCTAAACCCTCAAAACTGAGAGTGAGAACCCGCTGTGGAATGAGAAAACGATGGTCTAGGTGGTCTAGGAAACATATGGGGCCTAGATCCTCCTTGGGACATCATAGATGGTCCCATAGGTCTAGCCCTTTTTGATTATCCCCTGTCAAATTCATGTGCCCTTCTTCTCTGTCTTTGATCTTCCATTTTTTGGGCGAAGGCTTGTATTCTAGCTATGTCCATGTCCTTGTTCAAGGCAGCAATGGTGCAATCCCTTACCAAATATGGTTCTAATCTGTCCACGTATCGATGGACTCTATCTGTCATTATAGCCACCACATTTGGAGCATATCGAGCCAAGGAATTAAATTGCAAACTATATTCTCTGACACTCAAATTTCCTTGACGGAGGTTTAGAAATTGATCCACACGAGCCTCACGGATCTCATAGGGAAGGTAATGGTCAAGAAAAGCCGCTTTGAATTCTTCCCAATTTGGTGGATTTGCACCAATATCACGAGATTTCTTCCAATTCTCGTACCACAATATCACCTCCCCTTTTAATCTATACGCAGCAAGTTCAATTGTTTCTACCCCTGTCACGTTCATAACTTCCAAAGCCCTCTGAATTTGATCCACGAAGTCTTGTAGATCTTCTTTCAAATCTGACCCAGTGAATATAGGAGGGTCTAGTTTCAGGAAATCCTGTGTTCTGCGACTCACCACTCTAGCCGCATCATCTTCATTTGTCATTGGACCAGTTCGTCCTTGTGCCGCCACTAACTGTGTCAACATATGTACTGCATTTCTAAGGTCCTGATCTTTGGCGTTCATTGGTGGTTAAGCGGGTACTTCTCTACCAACTGGCTCTTTCGGAGCTGGATAAGTAGAAGAAGACCGCGATGAAATTTCAGTATTTGCTCCACCGCAGGCATGTCTACCTGCTTGCCTTTACCTCTACCTCTTCTTGTCATTGGCATTGTTACTAAACCAGAGAAAAACAATTACCATGGTCAGATATAATTCAACTTACAACACTGGCTCTATTGCACGATCTAGAAATGAAGAAGAGAAACAACATCCTAAATGTCCCGTAGCCTCCTACTTATAAATGTGGTGCACAACACATCGATTAGTAAGACTCTACTCAGACACGTCTTCGTAGACACCCTTAGAACGACCTTCTCTGATACAACTTTTTTCACACCCCGAATCCCATCGAGACGTGATTGGAACCCGTACCCGATAAGGCCTGAGAGAACCAAACTGTACTTATGTTCATTCATATGCATGCCATCAGAAACACCTTTATCACGTAGGAGCTTATAATGCTAACAACGAAATTCATGGAACATGTGACATATAAACAAATATGAAACTTGGCCTTTGAGGCCATCAAGTCAAAAATGACATGTACCTTTTACATTTATACACCCACATCCATCTATAAAAGCCTCTAACAAGTGCATTGACCAAAATAAACTAAAAGTCGGGACAAGACCCCGCTTTATACAACATGTACAACACCAAAACATATGTACAACTGCGACTCAGAGAAGCCCCAAACTAACTGGAGCTCACCAATGATCTTCAAAGACTGGCAACCTACTGTGGAGGCCTACTAGTACATGCGCCTGCAGCAAGTAAGGTAAATCCCCCAAGAGGGGTCAGTACGAAGAATGTACTGAGTATGTAAGGCTCAAATAAAACTGTATGATATGTGAATATGCCAATGAAATCAAATTCAAATGCATAACCAATATGGATAAGTCACTATACAGAACTTTGGAAACCATGTATATTGCTTTCTTTACTTTCTTGGTTTCTTTGATTCTATGATTATTCATCTTTGCCTGTGACCTGTGATACCTGGGCCCCGAATGAACAGTGGTTTTAACATAACATAACATTATGTTGGTATCGGCTTGAGCTAGGCTTATGCCCCTAGAGCTGCCACCCTATGAATCAATATATATCGGGATTGGCTCGAGCTAGGTTATTACCCCTAGAGCTGCCACCCATCAATCAACTTATCAGGTTCGGCTCGAGCTAGATTTTTACCTCAAGAGCTACCCCCTGTCAGGATCGGTCCGAGCTAGGCTTATGCCTCTAGGAATGCCCCTTGATCCATCAATCTCGGGATCGGCTTGAGTTAGGCGTTGTGCCCCCAAAGCTACCACGCATACTTGATCATTGACCACATATAAGCATTACTTTATTCATTACTTTGAGATTGATACAATGATAGTCATGACTTTGTTTGAAGCTTTGGATCATTAACCAATGAGTGAAAGACATATGAATAAACATTTTTGGAAACATAGTCTTATTGGAACATAACACTATTATAGCCATTGGACAATAATCAATGAACAAGATATATGAGCATAACCACTATTGGAACATTGGAACACAATCTTATTGAGATTTAGGAACACTATCAATGAATATGAGACATGAGATTCACAATTGATCAATGAATAGGAAACATGTGATAATAGCCGTTGATAACCGGGAATAGGATATCTTAGCACATTTCAGAATAGGAAAAGTGTAACGTCAATGTGAATTCTATATGCTGCAGAAAGATACGTACCAAGTAACCTTACATACCTTCACTTCCAAGTATGAATACACAAGCCTATGTATGAACGCAACAGTCCAGCTTTTTCTTTACGTCTTACTCTACAATACAAGTACATATCAGAGCTTACATTAGCAACTAGTTACTATACAGGTGTACAAGGCGACAATGAACTATACGACTGCCGTATAATGTCATATAATCCCTTACAATACAATCTAGTGCATTATCATATAAACAACACCATAACATCACGCACCTTGACCAAGAGATCATACATCGATAGCATTTCACACCATACTTACCCCTTACGCTTTTCTCTTTATCATTCTGTCACAATTAATCCTTCATAACAATATATGAACAACCACACATACTTAATATAGTCCAACACACCTCCATACGACACTTTAAAGTCATTACAACGACATCACAAGTTGATAATTACATCCAAAATGGGTATAGGGGTCTTCGGGGACCAAGACGATGCGAAAACATACAAAGCCATACCTGGGGCTGACCTGCGAAGCCACCTGCGCCCACAGGTGGATGAGGTGCTCCCACAGGTGGCTGGTGGAAGATTCCAGTGGCACCAGCGTTGGCATCTGGGCCCGCAGGTGCCCTCGTCTGCGGGGGTGGATGCCCGTTTTGGTCTGAAATGGTTTCTTTTGGGTCTTTTAATGCAATGAGTGGTCCATGATCATAACCAAACTTATTTTGACATATTTTTTATCATCTTGAATACCAACATTCATCCATGGTCTCACAACACACATAACAACACCTAAAACTACACTTTACGGTCAATATGTCACCAAAACCATAACCAATTTCACAATAGCAATTCCAAACATTATACTCAAGTATAAAACAAAGTAATACTATAATCATATATCACATGTCAATATTTAATCCATCAAGTTCACTTCCTTCAAGATCACAAGTCCATATTCAAGTTCACAAGACAAAACCATTCTCCGATTGCAAAAATAGACAGTTTTACGCATAGCACACTGTCCAACACTTTGCCAACACAACCAACATATAGTAACCATGCGCATTAACTCTTTACAATCTTATACCATTTACATAGTTATGAGAGTGACATGTTAAAGGTCATGACATTAAAGCACACACTTATATAAACATCTCACTTCACTCCTTTCCTTAATGAGATTGACATCTTTACTTATGAGGAATAATTATACTAACTTTCACATCACCTCTCTTATTACTCTTATAAGATTGGTACTTTTACTTATGAAAGATTGGTACAAGGATAATCATCATACTATAAGACTTTGGAACATGACATGATTGGAAAAATGCTTCTCAAGAATAAATAAATTCTCTTACATCCTACTCTCTTTGAGATATTTCTTTTAGAAATTACAACGTCATGACAACTTTGGAACTACCATCAATGAATAAAAGATAAGTGAATCATCATTCATCTAAGAATAGTACACATATGAATAACAATATACGTCAACCTGAATTGATATACTTCAAGCCTCTCAGAATTGAAACATGTCCAATGTCAATGTGAACAATATGTCGCAGAAGGTTACGAAAAAAGGAACCTTACATACCTTGTATTCTCAATACGATTCTACAATCTTAAATGTGCATACAATAGGCCCGCTCCGTCCTTATGTTTCACTCTACAACACAAGTACATAACGGAACCAACATTAACCACCAATTACCTTACAATGACATATAATAACAATGAGTCACATGTTTGGCTTTAAAATGTCATTTCTTTCTCTACAATACCATTTACGGCATGGTCATATCAATAATACCACAACATGCCCAACATTGACCAAAATATCATAAACCACTAGTATGTCACACCAAGTTCATACTTTCCACTCTCCATCATCTCAACATCATAATTATACCATCAATTTACTTCAATACACCTCACAACAACAAATCGGCCAAAATCCCATAATTTACACTTATATGAAAATAACAAGTTTAATAACATAATCACCCCATATGTGTTGTTATTTCATCCATACCATGCTCTTTCATCAAAATCACAAGTCATATTTCAAGTGTAAATCCCATGGATAACACATCTTTCACAAAAACACAAAGTGCCATATCCAACACTTCCAAGCATAACCAATATGATTTACATACTCTCCCATGCATATAATATATTATTCCATAAGAATAATCACTTTCCTAAGCTTGAGAAAGGATGATCTTGCTCCAAGAAGTGCCTTAGGGTTTTGAGAGCCAAAGAAGCTTTCTTGAGAATTCTAGAAAAAAGATAGAAAAGCATGCGTATTTCTTGGGTTAAAATCTGATTTTGTGACCCTTTTATAGATACTTGAAGTCCTCTTTAGCCACCTTACTCAATTATTGATTAGTCAAAGGAAGAATGGGTCATTTGACCCATTTTTGGCCCATGTCTTTTGCCTCATTTTGGGCCTCTTTTGAGCCCAATTCACTTAACCCAATAAAATCAACAATTTCTCATGTTTAACTCATTTCATACACGATACGATGATATTCACACTCACTGGATTTATACTCGTGGCCTCAATCCCCAAAACAAGCAATTCTAGCCACGTATGGCCTATTTTGACCAAAAGGGTAAAATTGTCATTTTGATGCCAAATTCGTTGATGGGTAATTTCATCATACCAATATAATACATTACTCATTCCATGTATATGCTCATGGTTGTAAAATAAACATGACAAAAATTGGCCCGATACGTCCCCGGGCACCCTTGGGACTTAAGAAAATTTCCAACTTTTGAAAAATTTGCAAAACCACCCTGGCACGCCCTTGGGCGCGCCAGCTTCCTGCCTATGGGCTAAAAATTTTGTCCCATAGCGGCATGGCACGCCCTCTGGCGCGCCCCACCCTTAAATTTTCTGAAAATTTTGTTTTTTGACTTTTCTTCGCGGGTTTGGTTAGATACTTCAAGTCCTATTCTTTCACTAACTTATTACCTTTAATATCCTTTGTTTAGAGGCCCTCCAAGCCTTGTTTTTTTTTTAACCCCACAAATGCTCCATGAAAATCACAAAACACCTTCTACGAAGGGCTAATCACATGTACGAGGCCAAAGTTCAATTTTCTCATCACTAACATTACAAATTACATGCTCATGGAATCTCGACACCTAAGTAACCATTGTTCAACATCATCACATAGGGTTGGAAAGGTACGGGGTGTTACATTCTCCCCCCCTTAGAAACATTCATCCTCGAATGTTAACGATGTCGCTTCAATTACAATAATTGCATCTCGATAATAGCATACGTAGACATAGACACTTAATAGTAAAAGATACTTACTTAGCATCAGTCCACTTCCACATTTTGAACCTTTTCTTCCATTTGAAACAACTATGGGTACGTCGATTTCATCCTTTTTTTTTTGTTTTTCCAACTTCCCATGCGATCTCCTCGACTTGTTGATTTCCCCAAAGAACTTTTTAAGAAAGTACGTCTTTATTTATTAACCTTCATACTTGACGGTTTAGAATAGCAATAGATATCTTTTCCTAGTGATATACCCCGAACTTTGTATATTTCCAATGGGAACAATATGAAGGGAAACTCTTATACACTTTCAACAATTTCACATGGCACGTTGTAGCTTGACTAGCTTGGTCGGGTGGTGATTTACTCATTCCCTCATCGGCAGGCACATCTACCTGCTTACCTTTGCCTCTACCTCTTCTTGTAATTGGCATTTTACTATACCAAAGAAAAACAATCACCATGCTCAGATGCAATTCAACTTACAACACTGGCTATATTGCACGATCTAGAAGTGAAGAAAAGAAACAACATCCTAAATTCCCCATAGCCTCATGATCATAAATGTGGTGCACAACACATCCATGAACAAGACTCTACTCAGACACGGCTTTGTAGACACCCTGAGAACGACCTGCTCTGATACCACTTTTGTCACGACCCAAAATCCCATTTGAGCCAGACGGGCACCCGAAGCCGATATGGCTCGAGAGAACCAATCTTTGCTCATGAACCTTCGTATGTATATCCTCGTACGAATCTTATTATACCTTGTGCAACTATGCGGAAAACATGAACATGGAACATATGCTATATAGATATTTATGAAACTTGGTTGGTGGGGCCATCAAGTCAAAACGGACATTTGTCTCTTACATCCATATACCCACATATGTCTACAAAAGCCTCTAACAGATGCATTTACAAGACCAACTAACAGTCGGGACAAGTCCCCGCTTTATACAACATTTATAACATCAAAACAAATATACAACTATGACTCAGGAGGCTCGAACCAACTGGAGCTCACCAAAACTCTACAAATGAGCCACAGTCTACGGAGGAGGTCTACTAATGCCTGCACCTACAACATGTAAGGTAAGTCCCCCCGAGGGGGTCAGTATGAATAATGTACTGAGTATGTAAGGCTCATAAGAAATATCATCATACATAAGAATGTCAATAGAATAAAATATGAGAGAATAGTCAATGTGGATAAACCATCATTTTAGATAATATCTTTTATAATTTCTCTACTTCAAGGGAAATTACCTTCACTCAAGAGATTTGCCTCCAATAGATTCTTTCATGCTTCTATGCTCATTACCACTATTATTCATCTACTTGGTTGGTATGTTGTAAAAGAATAACATTCATCTACACATCCACTTTAGTGGTGGAGTAACAATATAACATACATCTATTCTATCGGTGGTTTAATAATATAACGTACATCCACTGTATTAACGTACATCCACTCTATTGGTGGTTTAACCTACATCCACTCTCATGGTGGGTTAGCATACATCCACTCTATGGTGGGTTAACATACATCCACTCTCATGGTGGGTTAACATACATCCACTCTCATGGTGGGTTAGCATACATCCATTCTATGGTGGGTTAACGTACATCCACTCTCATGGTGGATTAACATACATACACTCTCATGGTGGGTTAACATATACACATATTTATTCACTTCTTATTTGGGAGAGATTGATTTAATCACTTATAAGGGATTGATATATTGAAGATCATGACACTATTTGAACACACAAAAATGCTTTACCTCACTCTTATACTTCATGAGATTAACACCTTAACTTGTGAGGGATAGATATATTAGCTCGCATTTTACCTCCTTCACTACTCTTATGAGACCTTATATAAGTAAGTATATGATATCGGACCTCCACCTTTGTTGGGCTATTATAAATAACAAAGCATAATATTGGGATTAATCCATATTGAACTTATACCCTCTAGAATGTGATCCATACTCACTGAAACATATAGTAACCATGCGCATTACCTCTTTACAATCTTATACCATTTACATAGTTATGAGAGTGACATGTTAAAGATCATGAAATTAAAGCACACACTTATATAAACATCTCACTTCACTCATTTCCTTCATGAGATTGACATCTTCACTTATGAAGAATAATTATACTAACTTGAAGAATAATTATACTAACTTGCACATCACCTCTCTTATTACTCTTATATGATTGGTACTTTTACTTATGAAAGATTGGTACAAGGATAATCATCATACTATAAGACTTTGGAACATGACATAATTGGAAAAATGCTTCTCAAGAATAAATAGATTCTCTTACATCCTACTCTCTTTGAGATGGTTCTTTTAGAAATTACAATGTCATGACAACTTTGGAACTTCCGTCAATGAATAAAAGATAAGTGAATCATCATTCATCTAAGAATAGTACACATATGAATAACAATACACGTCAACCTGAATTGATATACTTCAAGCCTCTCAGAATTGAAACATGTCCAATGTCAATGTGAACAATATGTCGCAGGAGGATACGGAAAAAGGAACCTTACATACCTTGTATTCTCAATACGATTCTACAATATTAAGTGTGCATACAATAGGCCCGCTCCATCCTTATGTTTCACTCTACAACACAAGTACATAATGGAACCAACATTAACCACCAATTACCTTACAATGGCATATAATAACAATGAGTCACATGTTTGGCTTTAAAATGTCATTTCTTTCTCTACAATACCATTTACGACATGGTCATATCAATAATACCACAACATGCCCAACATTGACCAAAATATCATAAACCACTAGTATGTCACACCAAGTTCATACTTTCCACTCTCCATCATCTCAATATCATAATTATACCATCAATTTACTTCAATACACCTCACAACAACAAATCGGCCAAAATCCCATAATTTACACTTATATGAAAATAACAAGTTTAATAACATAATCACCCCATATATGTTGTTATTTCATCCATACCATGCTCTTTCATCAAAATCACAAGTCATATTTCAAGTGTAAATACCATGGATAACACATCTTTCACAAAAACACAAAGTGCCATATCCAACACTTCCAAGCATAAAAAATATGATTTACATACTCTCCCATGCATATAATATATTATTCCATAAGAATAATCACTTACCTAAGCTTGAGAAAGGATGATCTTGCTCCAAGAAGTGCCTTAGGCTTTTGAGATCCAAAGAAGCTTTCTTGAGAATTCTAGAAAAAAGATAGAAAAGCATGTGTATTTTGTGGGTTAAAATCTGATTTTGTGCCCCTTTTATAGATACTTGAAGTCCTATTTAGTCACCTTTCTCAAATATTGATTAGTCAAAGGAAGAATGGGTCATTTGACCCATTCTTGGCCCATGTCTTTTGCCTCATTTTGGGCCTCTTTTGAGCCCAATTCACTTAACCCAATAAAATCAACAATTTCTCATGTTTAACTCATTTCATATGCGATAAGATGATATTCCCACTCACGGGATTTATACTCGTGACCTCAATCCCAAAAACAAGCAATTCTAGCCACGTATGGCCTATTTTGACCAACTGGGTAAAATTGTCATTTTGATGCCAAATTCGTTGATGGGTAATTTCATCATACCAATATAATACATTACTCATTCCATGTATATGATCATGGTTGTAAAAGAAATGTGGAAAAAATCGGCCCAGTACGTCCCCGGGCACCCTTGGGACTTAAGAAAATTTCCAACTTTCGAAAAATGGGCAAAACCACCCTGGCACTCCCTTGGGCACGCCATATTGCTGCCTATGGGATAAAAATTTTGGCCCGGATCGGCCTGGCACGCCCCACCCTTAAATTTTTTGAAAATTTTGTTTTTCGACTTTTTTTCGTGGGTTTGGTTAGATACTTCAAGTCCTATTCTTTCACTTACTTATTACCTTTAATATCCTTTGTTTAGAGGCCATCCAAGCCTCATTTATTTTTAACCCCACAAATGCTCCACGAAAATCACAAAACACCTCCTACGATGGGCTAATCACATGTACGAGGCCAAAGTTCAATTTTCTCATCACTAACATTACAAATTACATACTCATGGCATCTCGACACCTAAGTAACCATTGTTAAACGTCATCACATAGGGTTGGGAAGGTACGGGGTGTTACAGTGTCTTTATAGTATAGGTGCTTGTTTTGATTCTTAATAAGAGGTCTTGGTTTTAGTATATCCATGATTGCCTATTACATCTCTTGCTTGTATCTTATTTCTGTCTTTTATCTTAGTTTCTTGTTCTTAGTGTTAGGGTTCTCGATTTTTTGTTTTGATTATCCTTGTTTATTTCTTATTCCACATTTTCTTTATTGAATCACTATGGATATATCCATGATTTGTTGGTCTATTTTGCTTTGCAGTTTCTAGATTTTAGTTATTTTTCTAATAGCCAGTTTTAAAAGGTTTCTTTGTTGAGTAGCTAGTATAAGATGACTAGTCTAGTTATTACAATGTATTAGCAATTAGCAATTCCTCTGCTTGAACTTTGACCAGTTCTTTTATTTGATGAGAAGCAGGACTATTTCATGGCATCTTCCTCTCTTGTATAGCACTACAGTGGTAGAACAGAATTAGGAACGAAGGATGCTCTCAGGTTCTGCTTAACTTATATTTCTCCTTATCCATCTTTATACATGCACCTTTTCTTATAGGGCTGAACACCAAGGGTGTATTTGTATTGTGGGGTGTATCAGTGTTGTGAGAAATATAAGAGAAGAATATTATTGAATCATTGTAACTACATTATTACATTGACACCCTATTTATAGACACTACATTTCAATCTTTTTTCAAGTAGGACACTACGTTATAATTCTTTTCCAAGTAGGATTCTATATATTATTCCTTCACTCATATTCTAACACTCCCCCTCAAGCTGGTGCATACAAGTCATAAGTATCAAGATTGTTATAGATGTAATTAATACGAGGACTGTTGAGGGAATCAATGAAGATATCTGTGAATTGATTACTCAACTTCACAAATTTTGTAACAATATCTCCAGAGAGTATCTTTTCTCTAACAAAGTGACAATCAATCTCAATATGGTTAGTCCTCTCGTAACTTGGGTAATCAGTGATTTGGAATCTTTGCCCATCTCATAACAAAGTGATGTTTGATTTTTTTATCTCCTCATTAACTTAATCATAGGACTAAAACAAAAATCAATGATGAACATTTGCAGAAATTGTATTGAAACCACTAGAAAAATCGAGAGAGGTCTGAAAGATCTCACCAAAAAACTAACAAAGGTCGTCGGATTAGGGTTCCGGTGATCTAGATTTAAAATATAACTAATGAAAAGGCTTACAAGGATGGGGTGAACCTATCAAAAAAAGAATTGCTCAAAAAACTGGTTGAAAGAAGCATGGAATTGCCAGAAAGTACTGAAGCCTGGATTATTAGATTTAACTATTGAAAAGTGGCCAAAATTAGAGAAAATTATATGGGTAGGGTCGGAATGATGGCTTGAACCTACTTGTCATGACTCGAAATCCCATTCCAGCCGGACTGACACCCAAAGCCGATATAGCCCGAGAGAACCAATCTTTGCTCATGAACATTCGTATGCATGCCCTCGTATGAACCTTATTATACCTCATGTAACTATGCGGAAGTCATGAACATGGAAACATATGTTTTATATATATTTAGGAAACTTGGCCGTTGGGGCCATCAAGTCAAAACGGACATTCGTCTTTTACACATTTGTCGCTTACATCCATATACCCACATATGTCTACAAAAGCCTCTAACATATGCATCACTAAGACCAACTTAAAGTCAGGACAAGTCCCCGTTTTACACAACATATACAACATCAAAACAAATATACAATTATGACTCAGAAAGCTCCGAACCAACTGGAGCTCACCAAAAATCTGCAATTGATCCACAACCTACTGAGGAGGTCTACTAATGCCTGCACCTGCAACATGTAAGGTAAGTCCCCCGAGGGGGGTCAGTACGAAGAATGTACTGAGTATGTAAGGCTGAATGAGACTGTATAATACGTCAATACTTCAATGGAATCAATTATAAGTAAAGAACCAATATGGATAAGTCATCACTCTATATGTATGGAAATATGTACATTAGATGGATTACTTCTTTAATTCTTACGCTCACTCGTCCCCGTCATCACTCACTTCTTCATCTACTGCTCATCCTTCCATTCTCACAAAGCCCAGACCCCAAGCTGATAAGTGGGAAAATAATATCGTCATGAAGGTGTTCATTTCACCCCATGGATACACCCATAATGATGGGATGGTCATCATGAAGGTGTTTCCTTCACCCCATGGATATCATCATGAAGGTGTCTATTTCACCCCATGGATACACTCATAACACCTTACTTCATTCTTTAACTTTTACAAGATTAGTACCTTTACTTGTGAGAGATTGATACGCTCACTCATGAGAGATTAATACATTTACTTATGAGAGATTGATACTTTTGATAATTGTAACATTATTGGAATTTGGAACATTAACCAAAGAACATGAGTAATGTGAAACACAATTCATGTAGGAATAAGGAACATGTGAGTAACAATAATTAATAACCGAAAATGGGATACCTTTGAAAATTTTGGAATAGGATAGGTATAATGTCAATGTGACTAATATGTGCTGCAGAAAAATACGGAAAGAGTAACCTTACATACCTTGTATTCTCAATATGATTCTACAATCTTAAATGGGCATAAAATAGTCCTGCTCCCTCCTTGTGTCTTACTCTACAACACAAATACATAACGGAATTTACATTAACTACCAACTACCTTACAAATGTATATGACGTCAATGAATTACATGTTTGCCTTTAAATATGTCGTTTCCCCCTTGACAATACCATTGAAGAAATTATCATACCAATAATTTCACAATATTCCCAATATTGACCAAAATATCATAAACCACTAGAATGTCACACCAAGTTCATACTTTCCACTCTCCATCATCTCAACATCATAATTATACCATCAATATACTTCAATACACCTCACAACAACAAATCGGCCAAATTCCCATAATTTACACTTATATGAAAATAACAAGTTTAATAACATAATCACCCCATATATGTTGTTATTTCATCCATACCATGCTCTTTCATCAAAATCACAAGTCATATTTCAAGTGTAAATCCCATGGATAACACATCTTTCACAAAAACACAAAGTGCCATATCCAACACTTCCAAGCATAACCAATATGATTTACATACTCTCCCATGCATATAATATATTATTCCATAAGAATAATCACTTACCTAAGCTTGAGAAAGGATGATCTTGCTCCAAGAAGTGCCTTAGGGTTTTGAGAGCCAAAGAGGTGTTCTTGGGAATTTTCTAGAAAAAGATAGAAAAGCATGTGTGTTTCTCATGAATAAAATCAGATTTTTGCCTATTTATATAGGCCCTCAATTTCCATCCTTAGCCACTCTTATGGCATTAAATGTTGTGTCTAGAAGGTCAAGGCAAGAATGGGTCATTTGAACCATTTTTGGCCCATGTCTTCTTTTCATTTTGGGCCCTTTTTTAGCCCAATTCACTCAACCCAATAAAATCAATAATTTCTCATGTTTAAATCATTTCATACACGTTATGAAAATATTCCCACTCACGGGATTCATACTCGTAGCCTCAATTCCAAAAACAAGCAATTCTAGCCACGTATGGCTTATTTTGACCATAAGGGTAAAATCGTCATTTTGACACTAAATTCGTTCACGAGTAATTTTATCATATCAATATAATACTTCACTCATTCCATGTATATTCTCATGGTTGTAAAAGAAACGTGGTAAAAATCGGCCCGGTACATCCCCGGGCACCCTTGGGACTTAGAAAATTTCAAACTTTTAAAAAAATGGGCAAAACCACCCTGGCACGTCCTTGGGCATGCCAGCTTGCTGCCTCTGGGCTAAAATTTTTGGCCCAGAGCGGCCTATCACGCCCTCTGGTGTGCCCCACCCTTAAATTTTTTGAAAATTTCATTTTTCGACTTTTCTTCGCCGGTTTGGTTAGATACTTCAAGTCCTATTCTTTCACTTACTTATTACCTTTCATATCCTTTGTTTAGAGTCCCTACAAGCCTCATTTTTAACCCCACAAATGCTCCACGAAAATCACAAAACACCTCCTATGAAGGGCTAATCGCATGTACGAGGCCAAATTTTAATTTTCTCATCATTAACATTACCAAATACTTACTTATAGCTCTCGAAACTTAAGTAAACATGATTCAACATCGTCAATTAGGGTTGGGAAGGTACGGGGTGTTACATTCTTCCCCCCTTAGAAACATTCATCCTCGAATGTTAGTAACATTATTTCACTGCAACAACTTGAGTCGAAGTGAATCCTCCACATTATCACATACACACGTAATACTTGTAAAGACTTACTTATTATTCCAATTCCGTAGCTTGAAACCGCCCCCCCCCCCCTTTTTTTTTCTCTCTTTTTTTTTTCTTCCATGTACAACAATTACGAGTACTTTAGACTTCATTAGTTCTTCGGTTTTCCTTGTGATTTCTTCTACATGCTAATTTTGCCAATAGTGCCTTTACGGAGGCTACTTCTGCATCTCTCAATTCCTTCACTTAGTGATCTAGAATCACAATAGGTAACAATAGGTACCTTTTCATGTGTAAGATCCTACGTGACTTATAGATCTCCACTAGGACCAATACGGGATAGTCTCCTATACACTTTCAAAGCATCGAATAGGAAATACTGAATGAACTGTGAAGAGTTCTTGGACTAGTGCTGCTAGATACGCAAATTGCCCAAGTCTTGGACAATTTCCCTTTCTTTCGAAATCTCATTATTTTTTCTTCTCTTTTTTTTTTTCATTGGTGACACTGTCACAAATACCTAATCATCTATGGTACATTTTAATTCCATTCTTCTAATATCGGCATGTGATCTGTATCGGCTCTGGGTCATTTGTAGCTACTATTATCTCACTTTCACTTTCTCTATAGCTTGATGAACAAAAGCTGACCTGAGCAAAGCAAATTTCATCAGCTGTAACCCATCCAATTAGTGATCTATATTTCCCTTTGATAACGCTCAAATACACCCCAGAATAGAATGTAAGCAATCGTTAGCAATATAATTACCCAACTTAGAGTCGGGGTCGAATCCACGAGGAATGAATGCAATAGCTTTCACCTCTAAGTGTCAGAAGCAACTAGTGCTCACACGTGATGCTATAAGAATAATACATAAAAGTAAATGGGGGTTTTATTGTCTGTTAATTTGTAACTTTTTAGACTTTTATAACTCAGGACACAACAATTCGAGAATTGAGTAGAGGAGTTGAAACCAAGAGTATAACGAGACTTGGGGTTATGCCATCGTAAGAGTAAATCTGTGTATGGGTGCATTGAATATTTGACTATAGCTAGCTAAGAGTTATGGGTAGGTTAGATTACAGGTGCTTAGTGTCGATTTGTCAATCACACACCAGGGTTTCACGATTGGGTTCTTTCGAACACCTCAAAAGTGCAGCTTATGCAACCAATCCATGACCTCAATTAACATCCTTACGTCTAAGAGATGCTATTAAATGAAACACATCAAGTTATTGTTCAAACCCATTCCTCACTCATATCCCCTTTGTCAAGGATGATAAGAGTTCTATAAGTAATTAGAGTTTGCAACCTCTAATTTAAATGAAAACATGGAATGAGATTAAAACCCATAGCAAATATCTAACAATACTCAATCAAATGAAACCCATACACTTATCACACCTTATTCGGGCATAACCCCAAGTAGAAAAATTAGCTACTCATAGAAGAAGATAGAAGATAATTACCAAAGTTCTCTTCCCAAACTTCCATGGAATTCAATTCCTTACAAGAGTTTTTATTTGGAATTAATGCAAAAATCTAAGAATATAGCTTGTTTCTCTCTTTAGGGTTTACTCCTCTCTTTTCTCTCCCTCAGAATGTCCAAAAAGAAATCCTCTTAGAACTGGAAAAATTACATTTTATAGCCAAAGAAATCGCGTCCAGACAAATGACAAAAGTGCCCCTGCCTAGCCATCTGCGCCAGCGCAGACGGGTGACCTGCGCGCTCAGGAGGCTGGCGCAGATGAAGCTGCCTTGCGCTGCCTAGTCTCTTCAATTGGCCACCTGCGTGCGCATCTCCTAGCCTGCGTGCGCAGGAGGCTAGAGCAGATGGCACTGCATTATGCTGCTCCACTCCTAAGCCAGCTACCTGCGTGCGCATCTCCTGACCTGCGTGCGCAGGTGGTTGTTAATCTCCCAAGGTGTTAAATCCAGCATCTTTTCTTCACTTTTCGAACTCCCATTGACTCGTATGATTAGCTCGGGCTTGAGTTCATCCATTACCTGCATACAAGAGCCATATAACCTGAAATTTATATCGAATCAATGCGAATTCCAAGATAATCCAAGCTCAAGTGTATTAAGAATCGGGTAAAATATCGACTTATCAACTTCCCCAAACTTAAACTATTGCTTGTCCTCAAGTAATCAAAAACACCTACAGGACAAAGAAAAAGAATGCTCTTAACAATGAACAACCACAAGGGACATCATTAAACCTTTAAACCTATAAAATTCAATCAGTTCCTCCAATAAGTCATGACAAACAAGCAAAACATGCTTTATTTTTCACAACTCAATCCTCATTAACCAGGAGGCAAATTCCTCACACAATTCATTTTCAGGTTGGGCTGCTTCTCAAGATGTGACACAAGATTCTTCAGAGCTTTTCTCATCTCCAAATTGCAAATTGTCTTGCTCATTTTCCCAAATTGAAGGTGGGACATCACTCTCTCTTTCAAGATATCATTGCCTCTCACTTGAAAAAGTTCTCCCCACTCCCACATGGTAATGTGATTCAGTGGGGGGGGGGGGAGGGGGGGTAAGGATAGAATGAACTCTCTCTCTCACTCTCACAAAGAAGTTCAAGTACCACACGTAGAACCATAGGCTTGCCCTTTGTGTCATTCGCCACTAAGGGGGATCAACAAGGTTTTAAGTCACCAAGGACTTGCGGGCAATGACGAAGGTTTGGTTAAGGGTAAAGGTTTATGGATCAATTGACTAGAAGATTTCTCTAGACACCATCGCCTTAACATTTCTTAGGCCCACTTTGTTCAAGCACTCCACCTCATTCACCTTTGAGTTGCCTTGTCTTTGCTATTCTTCTCTCTTCTTTTCTCTTTTTGTATATATAGCCTTCCCACCGAAATTCCCTCTTCATTTGCTTTTGAGGCCCTTTCATTCATTTATTAGCAACTCCTGCCTCTCCATTATATTTCTTTACTCATTTGCTTATGCAACAACCAAGCATACACCTCTTCTTTTTTTACAAATTTATACATCTCCCTTTTTTACTTAACTTTTAACTTCCATCTCAACCATTTTCACAATCATGCTTCTCCGAGCTCAGGCCTTTACTTAAATTGGTTCACATTAAGAATCATGCGATGTGTTTCCAGAGATTGAGTGATAGACAAGAAAAAGGTTTGTCGAAAACGAAGGTGGGGTGTCATAGTATGGTCATATCCAAGAAAAAAGTAGTGAAAGGCTCAATTAGGTTAACTAGGGATAACTGTCAAGGTGGAAATTTAGGTCGAGTGGTGGACAAAATGGCCTCGGGTCATCCTCCAAACCAAGTTAGGTCCCAAATTTTGCCTTGAATACACGCGGGGCAAGTTCTAGACTATCATGTGTGCACAAGAACTAATCAACAATCTCACCACACTAGGCACTTTTTCTTTAAAATAGAGAGCTAGTCTTTCCCCCCAACTTTGAGCAAATGAACTTGACAACCTACTCTAAGTCAGAAACTTAAGAAGCATGAGCCAAAAACTGAATTAACAGGTCACACACAAGAGGAGACTTGGACTTACTTTGCTCTTTTCTTTTCTAAAACAAAATCATTTTTATTTTGTTATTTTTATTTTTTGTTTGTTTGTTTGCCATGACAATTTTAGAGGGACCTATGAATCTCTTCAATTTCCCCAAACTTACATTAGGACTAGCATGCAAAAAGAACCCGGCAAGGGCACTATCCATATCACAACTTCACAAAGATGGGGCAATATTCGAATCAACAAAAATGTCCCGGCAAGGGCAATATCCGAATCAAAACTCCTAACCAAATGGAACCCAAATAGAATTATGAATTAATATTACAAACCATAAAGTACCAATGAATGAATTTGCCTACACCCCCCCCCCTAAAAAGTTTTGCATTGTCCCCAATGCAATCAATATAAGACAAAAAGGAAATGGGTGAAAGACAAAACTCCCTGAGGCACACTAGGCGCTCGGATCGGTATCATGAGATGGCTGTGCTGATGCTGGGTCTGTAATAGAAGGAGCCTCGTCAGACTGGGCTCCTGTATGACTCACTAAAAAAGGCCGAGAGCTAGGGCCAGCACCAACAGCCTGTGCCTGGAGCTCCTCAATAGACTTTCTTTTGGCCAATTCTACCTGCTGATCCTCAGAGAGCCCCGTGCCAAACTCGATCTCTGTCTCTTCCCCCACAGGAGAATACCCAAACAAGTCCGCAAATGGAAGGATGGGGCCAGTCTCTGCAGGTGGGATAGTGAACTGGGTATCATCGATAGAGATGGAGGGCTGCATCAACTGCATCTCATCACGCAGACTTGTAAGATCAGTACTGAGTGCAGTCACTGCCTCACTCTCCTCCCGGGCCTCAACCGCGGATAATATCCGCTCATAGTCTATCATCTGAGCACGTAAAGGTCCAAGGCTCCGCTCAATAGCCACCTGAATGAAGTGAGGAATATCGGCCACCAAACGGGAAATAGAACTGTCATTTGCCAAAGTCATGGCTGCAACCTTAGCAAATGTCAATGTAGAAGACCGAGGAGGTTGTGCTAACTGTGTAGTGTGTGCTGGAGGCGGTGCTGGAGGGAGATCACGATCTAAAGGTATGTCACCAGGTGCTGACACATGAGAAGTCATAGGAGAGGTGCTAGCAGTGGGCTCCTCTCGCATGGACGAACCGGAATCCTCCCCAAACTTCCTCTTTAAACCTACAGGATTATCGTCATCCTGGCTGGTACGAATATCAATGACACCCATGCATTTGATTTTTGTGTCAATCTTTGGGAAGAAAGAAACCTTGTGGACTGCACATAAAGCCGATATAAGAGCAGGAAAAGGTAGTAGCGTGCCCACTTGCTTGGATCGAAACTTTATCACTTCAGTAATGATCTCTCCCGGGTTGACAGTCACCCCATCCATAATACAACCCACAAGAATAGCCCTTTCAAGAGTGACATCTTGATCATTTCTGGAAGGAAGCAACCGATTTCCTACAAAGCCGAGCCAATGCTTGGCTTGAATAGAAAGATCTCGCCTTTTGATTTGGCCAACCCCATTTGCCCATAGCGGAAGACCTTTAGCAATTATCTTGGAAAGCCATGGAAAATGAGCGCGCCCTTCAAGCATTCGCCTCTTGCACTCAACCCCCGGAGCACAATCACGACCAAAGTATAGCTTATTAATGTCAGAAGCGGAGCACGGAACTTCCACTCCTCTAACAAGTACACTCTGAAGGCAAGGTTGGTCTGCCACTGATGGTTTGTACTTTTGTTGGTTGTGCCGCATGACGTATGAAGCATAAAATTCCTTTACAAGTTAAGGAAAATAAAAGGACGGGGGCGAGTCCGGATCAATGTCTGTGAATATTTCCCAAGAAAACTTGGTGACCTGGCTGATAATATCAGGGAAGTGTTCACGAAAATCCTTCACATTAAACAGTTTCTCTGGATTGAAACCCCTAGTAGACACCCAGTCATTGTAAAGGTTATGCATTTCTGCGTTGTCAAATCTGAGTTTATCAACATCTTTGGCCAGCTCCCTTGAGATGTCAAGTGTGTATTGCACATCAGGGGTATTGGAGTGTCCTTGTTGCGGGGGAGCTTTTCTTTGCGAAGTAGTGGCAATGGCCTTGCCCTTGTCCTTGTGATGATCTTTCTTTGCTCCTCGTGGCATTGATTTCCTTAGAGACATCCCCTACAAAGAACCAAGAAACAAAACAAACCATACAAACAAAAGGTAAAACATGTTTTTGGATTTTCAATAAGTAAAAGAAATGAAAACTATGTTAACTAATGTGAATGCAAAGCAAAATTCTGTATGACATCACCTAGGAGTATATTTGGAGCACTATATCTCAAACACAATCCATCATAACCTGAAGGAGAACAAAAACGACGTTTTACCCTTAAGAATGGTGTCACCTAATCTATCATAGGGTAAAGCATGCATTTATGTTATGAACAAGTATGCGCACCAACTCAATTTATCAACAAGGAACACCCATTGTACCTTATAAAGTGAAGAAATATAGCAAGAATTATGGCCTCCTAAAAATCATGTAAATTACACATCTTCTCTATACTAGTGCAACACATCATTTGGAGATGGAATAAAGCTCATGGTAAGTTCACAGAGCCATGTGAAGTTCACTTAAATTATGCACAAGAGAAAAGACAAGGGAATACTCATGTTGGAATTTCATCAAACATATGGTGTGCATACAATTTTGGGTACTCAAGAATTCCCCATTTGAATATGGAGCATCACCCCCAACTCAATCAAACCACAACAACAACAATACTACACCATAGGGAGTCCACATGACTCCATGAATCACCAAAAACTAGCACAAAGCATGAGTTTCCTTATGTATTGAAAAACTTCTTATAAAATATAAACCAAAGGAACATACCAATCTTTTAAGAGAAGAAGTGGAGGAGTGGAGTCATGTGGAGAGTGAAGGGGAGAAGAGGGCACGAGCAACCTTTAACCGATCAAAGACTCGGCCCTTTTTTTTTTTTTCCTTTTGAGTGTGTTGAGATTAGAAGATAGTGGGTTTGGGTATGGGTTTTGTTTTAAAGAAGTTAAATAAAGAAAAGGGTCAACCCGACCAACCCATTTTAAAAAAATTTCGGAGGTACCTCACCTGCGCCCCACCATGCGTACGCATGTGGGGAGATGCGCACGCAGGTGTGCACCCTTACCTGGGCAGTGTACCTGGCGTGTTGGGGAAAATCTGTAGCCACCTGCGGAGGTTCACCTGCGCACGCATGTGCCTGGGCTGCGCACGCAGGTGAGGAACTTGGCTTTGAAGGAGGCTTTAGGCAGTGCCTCCTGCGTTGCTAGCCTGCGCACGCATGTGCCTGGGCTGCGCACGCAGGTGGCTTCTTGCCCCTGGCAGAATGTTGCTTTCCACCTGCTAGCCTTATGCGTCCCAACATGCGTGGGCAGGTGGGCAGGTGGGCATATACGCTAGCAGGTGATTAATTTAGCTCAAGACAGTACCCAAGCTCCCACACTTAGCATTATTCACCTGCATTCACCAAAATAACTAAGAATTAGCAATCAAACAAACTTAAAATGACTATAAATAACCTAGGGTTGCCTCCCAAGAAGCTCCTTGGTTATCGTCGTGGCTCGACGTTGTTCATCACCAAGCATCCTTAAAACGGAGCAACTCAACTTTAGCCGCTCTCGGTCCACTCTCGTAAAAATGTTTTAATCTTTGCCCATTCACCATGAACCTCCTTTGCTCATGGTCCTCGAGTCCAATAGCACCACTAGGAAAGACATTAGCTACTACAAAAGGGCCAGACCACTTGGATTTTAGCTTCCCCCCAAAGAGTTTTAGCCTCGAATTGAAGAGTAGCACTTTATCACCTGCATGGAACTCTCTTTTTAAGATCTTGGCATCGTGCCATTTCTTCATTTTCTCCTTGTATAAGGCTGAGCTCTCATACGCCTTAAGTCGGAACTCATCCAACTCATGAAGTTGATCTACTCTTGATTTCGAGGCATCCACCCAATCCATGTTCAATTTCCGCAAGGCCCACAAAGCTTTGTGCTCCAACTCAATCGAGAGATGACAAGCTTTTCCAAACACTAGCTGATAGGGCGACATGCCAATAGGAGTTTTGAATGCAGTCTTATATGCCCACAGGGCATCATCAAGTTGCCTTGCCCAATTTGTACGCCCAACATTTACGGTCTTCTCCAAGATAGATTTGATCTCCCGATTGGACACCTCCACTTGACCACTCGTTTGAGGATGATATGGAGTCGCCACCTTATACCGCACCCCATATTTTTCAAGCAATGCTTCAAATAGCCGATTACAAAAATATGACCCTCCGTCACTAATGATAGCTCGAGGAGTTCCAAACCTGGTGAAAATGCATTTTTTTAGGAAGAGAGTCACACTTTTACCTTCATTGGTTGGTAAGGCAATGGCCTCAACCCACTTGGACAAGTGGTCAACGGCCACCAAGATATACTTGTTACCATATGAGCTCACAAATGGACCCATAAAATCAAGGCCCCATGCATCAAATAGCTCCACCTCAAGATTGGGTCTTAAAGGCATTTCATGCCTCCTTGAGATACCACCATGCTTTTGACATTGAGTGCAAGTCTTTACTAATTCATGAGCATCACGGTGAATGGTAGGCCAATAATATCCACACTGAAGGACTTTTGCTGCGGTCCTCACACCACCATGGTGGCCACCAAAAGGAGAAGAATGGCATGCTCCAAGAATGGCTTTTGTCTCCTCATCCATGACACAGCGCCGTATGATTCCATCTGCACATTCCCTAAAAAGATAGGGCTCATCCCAGAAATACCGCTTCACATCATGGAGGAATCTTTTCCTTTGATAGTAACTCAGGTCATCCGGAAGGAGTCCACTCACTATATAATTTGCAAAATCAGCATACCATGGTAGACTGCTCTCTTTCAAACTCATGAAAAGTTCATCCGGGAATGTATCATCGAGATCAATATCCCCCCAACTATTCACTTTTGTTTCAAGACGTGAAAGATGGTCAGCTACTTGGTTTTCACACCCTTTTCGATCCTTCACTTCGAAATCAAATTCCTGTAGTAGTAGAATCCATCTTATTAATCGGGGCTTTGCTTCTTTCTTCGCCATTAAATAATGGAGAGCGGCATGATCAGTGTGCACAATGACTTTTGTGCCTAACAAGTAAGCACGAAATTTCTCAAACCCATACACCACGGCTAGCAATTCTTGTTCTGTAACGGAGTAGTTCTTTTGAGCATCATTTAGGGACTTGATAGCATAGTAGATGGGATGAAAAAGTTTCGCTTTTCGTTGGCCAAGCACAGCTCCCAATGCCATCCCACTAGCATCACACATGAGTTCAAATGGTTGTGACCAATTTGGGGTCACGATAATTGGGGCCGAAGCAAGCTTCTCTTTAAGGAAATTGAATGCCTTCAAGCACTCTTCATTAAAATCAAAGGTGACCTCCCTCTCAAGGAGTTTGTACATTGGATGAGCAATTTTAGAGAAATCTTTAATAAACCTCCTATAAAAACCCGCATGGCCAAGGAAACTCCGGACTCCTTTGATAGATATTGGAGGTGGTAGCTTAGCAATGACTTCCACCTTGGCTTGATCGACTTGGATTCCTCTGCCTGATATTTTGTGTCCAAGAACAATCCCCTCCTTAACCATAAAGTGGCACTTCTCCCAATTCAACACAAGATTATTCGCCACACATCTCTCAAGCACCTTCTCCAAGTGTTCAAGGCAATTTTCAAATGTATCACCAACCACTGAAAAATCATCCATAAATACCTCCATAGAACTCTCTACCATGTCAGAAAATATAGAAAGCATACACCGCTGAAAAGTGGCCCGTGCATTACATAGCCCAAAAGGCATGCGCCTGAAGGCAAAAGTTCCATAGGGACAAGTGAAAGTTTTTTTTTCTTGATCTTCGGGAGCTATGGAGATTTGGTTATAGCCTGAATATCCGTCGAGGAAGCAATACCAACCCCTACCCGCCAACCTATCAAGCATTTGATCCATGAAGGGCATGGGGAAGTGATCCTTCTCAGTCCATGAATTCAACTTTCTATAGTCAATGCACACTCTCCAACCTGTGACCGAACGGACTGGTATGAGATCATTATTCTTGTTTGGGACTACCGTGATACCACCTTTCTTTGGGACACACTGAATTGGACTCACCCAAGTGCTATCCGTGATAGGATAAACTACACCCGCGTCAAGCCACTTGATGATTTCCTTCTTCACAACTTCTTGCATTGGGGGATTTAACCTTCTTTGGTGTTCTACACTTGCTACAAACTCGGGTTCAAGCTTGATCTTATGAGTGCATATGCCAGGTGGAATCCCAATAATATCCGCTATAGTCCATCCAAGTGCCCGAATATAACGACTCACCGCTGATTTCAACACCTCAATTTGCCTAGATGACAAATCACTTGCAATAATGATGGGTAGGGTCTCCCCTTCCCCCAAGAACACATACCGGAGATGAGGTGGCAATGGCTTGAGCTCGACTTGTGGTGGATCTTCAATTGAAGGCTTCGCGGGAGGAGTTTCTCGATTTTTCAAGTCAAGATCCAGCTTACAAGGATTTTTTGGGTAAAACCCAAAACCTTTCAATGATGCAACTTCTTCTTCATATATTTTATTCCCTTCACTTTCAAGATTACACAAAATTCCCACCAAAGGCTCTCTAACAAATTCAGCCTCCATAGTGTTAGCCACTACATCATCAACCACATCGATTACGGAGACAACTTGTAAATCCATAGGTTGTTTCATGGACTTGCAGACATTGAATGACACCTCTTCATTGTTTACTCGGAATTTCATTTCACCGCATTCAACATCAACTAAAGCTCGGCCGGTAGCCAAAAATGGCCTACCAAGAATAATGGGGACTTCATGGTCACTTTCACAGTCCAAGATCACAAAATCAGCCTGAAAAATGAAACGATCCACCTTCACAAGTACATCACACAACACACCCACGGGTCTTTTAATAGAGCGGTCGGACATCAATAGCCTCATTGTTGTTGGTGTTGGAGCTCCCAAACCTAAGTTTTGAAATACGGCTAGTGGCATCAAATTAATACTTGCCCCAAGATCACATAAGGCTTTACCAAATTGATACACCCCAATAGTACATGGGATATTGAATGCCCCCGGATCATCCTTCTTCACAACCATCGTACTAGACATTATAGCACTACAGTTATGCGTAACTTCAATTGTTTCGAAGTCCATGACTCGCTTCTTTGTTACCAATTCTTTCATAAACTTAGCATACCCGGGCATCTCTTGCAGGGCTTCCAACAATGGTATATTTACCGAAAGGTTGCTAAATTTAGAAAGAAATTTCTTGAATTTCAAATCATCCTCTTTCTTCTTGAACCTTTGTGGTAATGGAGGAGGGATTTTAACTTGTGGCTTAGAAACAACCGAGTTTTCATTCGGTTTTGCATTACCACCATCAACCACTTATGGGCTTACTTCTTTTGCTTCCATCTTTTCTGACCCGTCAACACCTTGCTCTTGTGACATTTGAGTTTCATCTTTTGCCCTATCAAGCCAAGTTCTTGATTTGCTCACTTGGTCCCTCACACCCTTATCACAAAGGTTGTCATCAAGATTTTCAACATCATTTCCAAGGCTTCTCCCACTCCTAGTAACAATGGCCATGACATGGGAGTCATTTTTGGGATTCGCCACCGTGTCACTAAGGAGGCCCCCTCTTTGTCTCGCATTCATTTGAGAGGAGAGTTGACCCATTTGGGTTTCAAGTTGTTTTATCGAAGCCGAGTGTGAGGTGATAGTTTGGTTGAGATACGACAAATCCCCTTTCATTTCCCTTAACATCTTATCGCTTCCTTCAACTCCCATGAGGATACGAGCAAGCCACATCTTCATTCTTATACTTCTCTGGATCAACAGAGGTTGCTTCCTTACCCTTGGACCTATCATGTGGAGGAACGCACCTATCATAGTCCCGGTTTGCATCTCACCAATCACGGTCTCTATCTTTATCTCTCCAATCTCGATCTCTATCACGATCCTTCCACTCACAATTTTTCCAATCGCGGTCTTTATCCATCTAACCTTGATTCCCGCCCTTCCTTTGGTAGGTGGGGCGGGAACCCCCCACTTGATTTGACATAAATCGGATTTCCTCATCAAGAGTTTCAGCTTCATCATCATCGTGGCTCTTAGCATCCTTGGAGGCGACAGCGTTAACCACCTTTGGTGTTGAACCCATTACATGTTTAGTGAGGAGTTCCAGTTGTGTCATCATCTTAGCCATACTTTCGTCTCTCTCCTCATCTTTCTTTCTTTGTTCGTGGCTTACAAAAGATGCGGAGGGAGCCCCCACAGCCACCTCGAAATCTCTTGTATACCAACCCCGACTTTGTTTGGTAACTTGGTCCAATATTGTCGATGCAACACCATAAGTTTGTTTCACCAATGACCCTCCAGCTGCATTATCCGCAACAGTTTTGTTCAAATGATCTAATGCTCGATAAAATATTTGAAGGAGCATCTTATCCGGAACTTCATGAGTTGGGCATTGCATCAATTTTGTGTTAAACCTTTGCCATGCCTCATGTAAAGGTTCACCATTCAATTGACGGAAGTTAATAATCTCATCTCTTAATTGTAACATCCTGGATGGTGGAAAGAACCGATCCAAGAATGCTTCCGTCAATTCCGCCCATGTGGTGATTGAACCCGCGGGCAATTATCTCAACCACAATGCAGCCTCGCCCGTTAGTGAGAAGGGGAAGAGCCTCAATCGGATAGACTCTTGTGATATGTGGGCGATATCAAATGGCATGCACACCTCAATGAAATTTGTCAAGTGAAGATTTGCATCTTCATGGGCTTGACCCCCATATAACCCCTTCATTTGAAGGAGGTGAAGCATCACACTAGTGACGTGGAACACTCCATTGCCTTCCGCGGGTGGGATGCGGATGGCACTCGCTCTCCCGGCATCTCCCAAATGATCTTCATCTGCAAAATTTCTGTCAAATAAAGCGGTATGGCTACCATGTTGACTCATTGAATCGTGAAGACTTTGGTCGCCACCTATGAAGAACAAAAACAACAAATAAAGTAAACTTACACCATGGTAAACACAAGTAACTTAAAACACTAAAAGAAATGAACGCTACGTTTCATTCCCCGGCAATGGCGCCATTTTTTATAACGCTCAAATACACCCCAGAATAGAATGTAAGCAATCGTTAGCAATATAATTACCCAACTTAGAGTCGGGGTCGAATCCACGAGGAATGAATGCAATAGATTTCACCTCTAAGTGTCAGAAGCAACTAGTGCTCACACGTGATGCTATAAGAATAATACATAAAAGTAAATGGGGGTTTTATTGTCTGTTAATTTGTAACTTTTTAGACTTTTATAACTCAGGACACAACAATTCGAGAATTGAGTAGAGGAGTTAAAACCAAGAGTATAACGAGACTTGGGGTTATGCCATCGTAAGAGTGAATCTGTGTATGGGTGCATTGAATATTTGACTATAGCTAGCTAAGAGTTATGGGTAGGTTAGATTACAGGTGCTTAGTGTTGATTTGTCAATCACACACCAGGGTTTCACGATTGGGTTCTTTCGAACACCTCAAAAGTGCAGCTTATGCAACCAATCCATGACCTCAATTAACATCCTTACGTCTAAGAGATGCTATTAAATGAAACACATCAAGTTATTGTTCAAACCCATTCCTCACTCATATCCCCTTTGTCAAGGATGATAAGAGTTCTATAAGTGATTAGAGTTTGCAACCTCTAATTTAAATGAAAACATGGAATGAGATTAAAACCCATAGCAAATATCTAACAATACTCAATCAAACGAAACCCATACACTTATCACACCTTATTCGGGCATAACCCCAAGTAGAAAAATTAGCTACTCATAGAAGAAGATAGAAGATAATTACCAAAGTTCTCTTCCCAAACTTCCATGGAATTCAATTCCTTACAAGAGTTTTTATTTGGAATTAATGCAAAAATCTAAGAATATAGCTTGTTTCTCTCTTTAGGGTTTACTCCTCTCTTTTCTCTCCCTCAGAATGTCCAAAAAGAAATCCTCTTAGAACTGGAAAAATTACATTTTATAGCCAAAGAAATCGCGTCCAGACAAATGACAAAAGTGCCCCTGCCTAGCCATCTGCGCCAGCGCAGACGGGTGACCTGCGCGCGCAGGAGGCTGGCGCAGATGAAGCTGCCTTTCGCTGCCTAGTCCCTTCAATTGGCCACCTGCGTGCGCATCTCCTAGCCTGCGTGCGCAGGAGGCTAGAGCAGATGGCACTGCATTGTGCTGCTCCACTCCTAAGCCAGCTACCTGCGTGCGCATCTCCTGACCTGCGTGCGCAGGTGGTTGTTAATCTCCCAGGGTGTTAAATCCAGCATCTTTTCTTCACTTTTCGAACTCCCATTGACTCGTATGGTTAGCTCGGGCTCGAGTTCATCCATTACCTGCATACAAGAGCCATATAACCTGAAATTTATATCGAATCAATGCGAATTCCAAGATAATCCAAGCTCAAGTGTATTAAGAATCGGGTAAAATATCGACTTATCACCCTTCATATAAAGCTTCGTAAGGTACTTTTTGATACTTTTATTGTAAGCAATTTTAATAAACGTGTTCATCCTAATCACCTTTAAAGTCCAATGTACAAACTCGTGGCATATCTTCAATTATTCATATAATCCATTCTGGTTGTCCATCCATCTGAGGATGACAGCCGTACGTACATCCACCTGTTTATCCATGCGTTACTGAAAAGACTTCCAACACTGTACAATACAGTGAGCTCTCCTATATAATATAAAAGTGAGTAGGATCACATGTAATCTTACTGTTCAGCTATATCGATGGTCCTCACTGGTAGGACATACGCAGACTTGGTAAGCCTGTTAACTCTTAACTATATGAAATCAACCTTCGCAGTGTACGAGGCAACCCTGTGATTAAATCCATGTTATTCATGTTCCACTTCCAAATTGGAAGGGTAATACATTGCATAAACATACAGATTTCTGATTCCATACTGTTAATTAGTGACCGCTTGGACATTGAGCTACAAGTTCTACAATGGGCTTTTCATGTAACCTTACCAAGGCATCTCTACTAAACCATGGTACATTTCGGTTGCTTCTAAATAAATACAATATTCTGAACGAGGTCCCTCTGGCATAATTCCTTTCCTTAACTCATCTCTACCCGGTACGCACAATCTATATTGGCGTTAAAGTTCTCCCTTTTTACATAAGATCAGATAGTTTTGTCAGGCCCTGTTATACATTCTCTTTCGGTTGCGATAACATAGAACCCGCATACTACTTTTCTTTTGTTTCAGCTACAAATAAAGGCTTTGTTGCAATTTACTCTATACTTCTTCCGTCCGGAGTTTCAAGAAAACGAACTCCCAACCCGGCTAATTGAGGTAAGTCCTTGACCATTTGTTTTGTTTTTGGTCAACTAGCTACTAGTGTTTCCTCTTGTGTTGTGACTTAACACATCAGCTATTACACCTGCTTTTCCCAGAAGGGATATCAGTATCATAGTCTGTTAATAGGTTCAACCATTTCTGCTGTCTCAAATTTAGGTCCTGTTGATTAAGGATATTTTACAAACTCTGATGATCAGTATATATGTCAATATGAACCCTACATAAATAATGGCGCTATACACTTTTGAAAATAACCATCATGACTGCTAGCTCAAATCATATGTTAGTTAATGGTCTTCATATGGACACAACTATCGTGAGGCATATGCTATCACTTTTAACCAAAATTCATGCTTAGAAAACTTTGCGTCCCACTTATAGTGCAAAAAATTTGTAACACCTATCGTACGTGATTAGCAGGGTTCGCTTGTGATTCAGAAAAACTCATATATCATCTACGACCACCGTCACAAATACATTTATGAATGGCTTGAACGCTCTGCTCATCCAACTCATAAGTCTACTGGTGCATTCGTTAGCCCATTTGTTATAACTAAGAAATCATAGTGACCATCCTGTGCTCGGCAAGCTGCCTTGAGCATACCTTTGTCTTTAACCCCTACTCAATAACGACTCGCTCTCAAGTCAGTCTTTGAGAAATCTTTGGTACCCTATAATTGGTCCATTAACTTGTAAGTTCCGGGAAGGACATATTTATTTTTAATTTTCACCCTCTTCAGTTGTCGATAATCAGTACACGTTCTCAATATGCCATTTTTCTTTTGTACGATTAATACTGATAATCCCAAAGGAATATACTAGGCCTTGTGATCCCTTGTCCAACAAGTCCTTTAATTATTCCTATATCTCCCACAATTCTGCTGGAGTCATTTTATACGGAGGAACGGGGGAATAGGGATAGGCAGAATGCCTGGAATCACATCACTATCATGCTCTACTTTTTGTTTCAGGAGATACATCCAGCAATTCCTTTACTACTGGAATCGATCGAAGTGTTGGTACCCTCACGTCGGTATCTCGTACTCTTACTAGGTGACAAAGATACCCCTTGAATATCATTTCTTTTACCTTGCTATAGGAAATGAATTTTTCCTTCGGTGCTCCCACATTACCCGTCCATGCAGGAACATTCTTTTATGGAAAATTGAAAATGTAACCCCTTAGCTCGGCAATCTGCTGCGGCATAACAAGAAGTCAACCAATCTATACCCATAATAACCTCAAAGTTTACCATTTCCAGTTCAGTAAGCTCAATTAGTGTGTCATACCCATAACCGATTACTATACAATTATGATATACTCTTTTAGCTATCATAGATTCTTAACTAGTGTAGATACTTCAGGCAGCTTACCTAATAATTCTCATGTTTATTAAAAAAAAATAGGGAAGAACGTATCACAATGTAAAACCCGGGTCAATCAATGAGAATATATTATGTGAAAAGACAGACAATGTACCTGTCACTATATCAGGAAAAGCCTCGGAGTCCCGCCGGCCCGCTACGGCATAGGTACGGTCCTGAGTTCCACTCGAGCTAGCTACCCCTCTAACATATTTGTCATGGTCAGCAAGTTGTGCACCTCTACCTAGAGGAGGCACCAATGATGTCGGTGCAACGGTTGGTCCCGTCGGTCGTGCCATGCCACCCATGTTCTTTCATGGACACCCTCTTACCTTGTGCCCTGGCATGCCACAATAATAGCAAACATTCGTTCTAACACGGCATTCACCTGCATGAAATTTCCTGCAGCGCTGACATAGCTGACGAAAAGACCCTAGTGGGTTCACATCTCTGGGGGCTTGATATCCCACTGTCTGGAAATCCTGAGTCTCACTCATTTGCCCAAACAGATTACTTTTGAACCTTGGAGTAGAGGGGGAGCAATTGTTGTAGGATAAGGAAATGATGGCTTAGACATTCTATGAGAACGCTGAGGCCTAAATCCTCCTTGGGATGCCATGAACTGTCCCGTGGGTTTCGCTCTCTTTGACAATTCTCCTTCCAATTCTTGCATCCTTTTCTTCTACCTCTGTTCCTCCATTTGCTGCGCAAGAACTTGTCTTTGAGCTTGTGCAACAACTACACAGGTTAATATTTGCACCTCACCCATTAAATCCTGCTCAATAGTATTCACGGCCAGTTCCAAAGATAGTTCTCTCCTACTCGGCTCTTCCGGAGCTGGAAAATTAGAGGAGGCCCACGATGCAATTTCAGCATTTACTCTAACTTGACTAACTTGATCAGGTGGTAATCTACTCATTCCTTCTCCAGCAGGCATATCTACCTGCTTACCTTTGCCTCTACCTCTTCTTGTGATTGGTATTTTACTATACCAAAGAAAAATAATTACCATGGTCAGGCACAATTCAACTTACATACAATACTGGCTCTATTGCATGATCTAGAAGTGAAGAAAAGAAACAACATCCTAAATGTCCCGTAGCCTCCTCCTTTATAAATGTGGTGCACAACACATCGATAAGTAAGACTCTACTGAGACATGGCTTAGTAGACACCCTTAGAACGACCTGTTCTGATACCATTTTTGTCACGACCCGAAATCCCATTCGGGTTGGACTGGCACCCAAAGTCGATATAGCTCGAGATAACCAATCTTTGCTCATGAACATTCGTATGCATGCCCTCGTATGAACCTTATTATACCTCATGTAACTATGCGGAAGTCATGAACATGGAAATATATGTTATATATATATATAGGAAACTTGGCCGTTGGGGCCATCAAGTCAAAACGGACATTCGTCTTTTACGCATTTGTCGCTTACATCCATATACCCACATATGTCTACAAAAGGCTCTAACAGATGCATCACTAAGACTAACTTAAAGTCGGGCCAAGTCCCCGCTTTACACAACATATACAACATCAAAACAAATATACAATTATGACTCAGAAAGCTCCGAACCAACTGGAGCTCACCAAAAATCTGCAATTGATCCACAACCTACTGAGGAGGTCTACTAATGCCTGCACCTGTAATATGTAAGATAAGTCCCCCGAGGGGGGTCAGTATGAAGAATGTACTGAGTATGTAAGGCTGAATGAGAATGTATAATACGTCAATACTTCAATGGAATCAATTATAAGTAAAGAACCAATATGGATAAGTCATCACTCTATATGTATGGAAATATGTACATTAGATGGATTACTTCTTTTATTCTTACGCTCACTCATCCCCGTTATCACTCACTTCTTCATCTACTGCTCATACTTCCATTCTCACAAAGCCCGAGCCCCAACCTGATCAGTGGGAAAATAATATCGTCATGAAGGTGTTTATTTCACCCCATGGATACACCCATAATGATGGTATGGTCATCATGAAGGTGTTTCTTTCACCCCATGGATATCATCATGAAGGTATCTATTTCACCCCATGGATACACTCATAATATTGGGATCGTCATCATGAAGGTGTGTTCTTTCACCCCATGGATAAACTCATAACACCTTACTTCATTCTTTAACTTTTACAAGATTAGTACCTTTACTTATGAGAGATTGATACGCTCACTCATGAGAGATTAATACATTTACTTATGAGAGATTGATACTTTTGATAATTGTAACATTATTGGAATTTGGAACATTAACCAAAGAACATGAGTCATGTGAAACACAATTCATGTAGGAATAAGGAACATGTGAGTAAAAATAATTAATAATCGGAAATGGGATACCTTTGAACATTTCGGAATAGGATACGCATAATGTCAATGTGACTAATATGTGCTGCAGAAAAATACGGAAAGAGTAACCTTACATACCTTGTATTCTCAATATGATTCTACAATCTTAAATGGGCATAAAATAGTCCTGCTCCCTCCTTGTGTCTTACTCTATAAAACAAATACATAACGGAATTTACATTAACCACCAACTACCTTACAAATGCATATGACGTCAATGAATTACATGTTTGCCTTTAAAAATGTCATTTCCCCCTTGACAATACCATTGAAGAAATTATCATACCAATAATTTCACAATATTCCCAATATTGACCAAAATATCATAAACCAGTAGCATGTCACACCAAGTTCATACTTTCCACTCTCCATCATCTCAACATCATAATTATACCATCAATTTACTTCAATACACCTCACAACAACAAATCAGCCAAAATCCCATAATTTACACTTATATGAAAATAACAAGTTTAATAACATAATCACCCCATATATGTTGTTATTTCATCCATACCATGCTCTTTCATCAAAATCACAAGTCATATTTCAAGTGTAAATCCCATGGATAACACATCTTTCACAAAAACACAAAGTGTCATATCCAACACTTCCAACCATAACCAATATGATTTACATACTATACCATGCATATAATACATTATTACATAATAATAATCACTTACCTAATCTTGAGAAAGGTTGATTTTGCTCCAAGAAGTGCCTTAGGTTTTTGAGAGCCAAAGAGGTGTTCTTGGGAATTTTCTAGAAAAAGAGAGAAAAGCATGTGTGTTTCTCATGAATAAAATCAGATTTTTGCCTATTTATATAGGCCCTCAATTTCCATCCTTAGACACTCTTATGGCATTTAATGCTGTGTCTAGAAGGTCAAGGCAAGAATGAGTCATTTGAACCATTTTTGGCCCATGTCTTCTTTTCATTTTGGGCCCTTTTTGAGCCCAATTCACTCAACCCAATAAAATCAATAATTTCTCATGTTTAAATCATTTCATACATGTTACTAAAATATTCCCCTCACGGGATTCATACTCATAGCCTCAATTCCAAAAACAAGCAATTCTAGCCACGTATGGCTTACTTTGACCATAAGGATAAAATTGTCATTTTGACACCAAATTCGTTCATGAGTAATTTTATCATACCAATATAATATCCAAGGGTCAGAGGGTATTGAGAAGTAGGTAGAGAAGTAAGGAAATATCCCTACTTCACTCATTCCATGTATATGCTCATGGTTGTAAAAGAAACGTGGTAAAAATCGGCCTGGTACATCCCCGGGCACCCTTGGGACTTAGAAAAATTCCAAATTTTAAAAAAATGGGCAAAACCACCCTGGCACGCCCTTGGGCATGCCATATTTCTGCCTCTGGGTTAAAAATTTTGGCCCAGAGCGGCCTGGCACGCCCTCTGGCGCGCCCCACCCTTAAATTTTTTGAAAATTTTGTTTTTTCGACTTTTCTTCGCCTGTTTGGTTAGATACTTCAAGTCCTATTATTTCACTTACTTATTACCTTTCATATACTTTGTTTAGAGTCCCTCCAAGTCTCATTTTTAACCCTACAAATGCTCCACAAAAATCACAAAACACCTCCTATGAAGGGCTAATCGCATGTACGTGGCCAAATTTCAATTTTCTTATCATTAACATTACCAAATACATACTTATAGCTCTCGACACTTAAGTAAACATGATTCAATGTCTTCAAGTAGGGTTGGGAAGGTACGGGTTGTTACACTACTGAAACTATGTAAATCAGATCTGAGGAGTCACCAAAAAGATGCATGGAACTATGTAAATAAGATCTGAAGAGTCACTGAAAAGATGCATGGTGTTACACTACTCAGATATGAGAAAGTAATCTGAAAAGATGCACGGTGCTACGTAACTCAAAGATGAAAAAGTAGTCACTAGAAAGATGCATGGTGCTACGCAAATCATATATGAGAAAGTAGTCATTGGAAAAAAAGCATGGTGCTACGCAAATCAGATATGAGAAAGTAGTCACTGAAAATATGTATGATGAGTGCACCGGTACTAGAAGCTCTTTGATTCTCTACGAAGATCGTAGAGGCTCTGATACCATGTGAGAAATAAAAGAGAAGAATATTATTGGATTGTTGTAACTACATTATTAAATTGAGACCTTATTTATAGATACTACATTGGGTGAGTTAGCTTTTGGGGTGTGAGTTAGACCCAAGACCTAATTTTACATGGTATCAAAGTCGGGCCCATCCTAATCTTGTTCGCCTATGTTGGTCCCCCATAGTGTCCATGCTGTGGTTAACAAGAGGTCTGGGCGTGCGGGGGAGTGTTAAGAGTCCCACATAAAAAAAGGGATGGGTAGTTGGTCTCCTTATATGGACTTGGATAATCCTCCCCTTATGAGCTAGCTTTTGGGGTTGAGTTAAGCCCAAGATTCATTATTTAAGTGTATTAGCAAGTTATACAAGTACCATCTCATCCAGAGACTAATAGATTTTAGGTTAAACATATATGGGGTATTTTCCTCAGTACAGTGCGCAAAAGATCTTTGGATTTCTATCAAAACTAAATGAGAAATGTCTGTGTTGCGTACGCAGCATAGACCCAACAATTTAAATATTTTTTTATGTTTTTGATACGATCTCACAAACACGTAAATGATGTTTAATTCAATAGCCACATAACATTACGTTATACAAACCAAAAATAATTTTATCATACAGATTCGAAAAAAAGAATTTCACACTCGTGCATTTAGTATGTTGTACTCCAAATTACATCCACGAAGATATCCATACAACATGAATTTATAGGCACACTTATGTTGTGGATGCTATTTTGGAAAGAGTCTCATCTTCAAATGATCTACAATAATTTAAGTATGAGACATATTAGGCCAAAGGATCTATGTTAAGAAAGAAAAAGAAACAACAACTACTTCGTAACAAAGATGAGTTCTACAAGATGTTGAGTTTTACTCATTATCAAAGTTGTATTACAACTTAAATATCATTTGATACATATGAGAAATATAAGTCAGAGATGATTTATCATAAATAAGTGTAAGCAAGTAAAATAATTCCACTCCATCACATATGCTTATACACAATCTATATGGAACCTTTCCTTAGTATCTAACTTTTCTTGACTTTCTCTCATTTCACACCATCCCTTTCTTCTCTCTATTGCCACCAATAGTGACAGATCTAGGATTTATTTTCGATTCATGGGTGCTCACTTTTTTTAATATAAAGTTGCTACAAATTAAATAGATTAAATGCAGATCCTTTTTCAACAGTGTACTGCACCTTCCCAAAATTTAAAAGAGAAATTGAGCTAAAAGTTAAGTGGATAGAAATTTTATCTTAAAGCTGGATTTTTTTCCTGTTTAATCCCAATTACGTTGTGGCCTTATTCTTTTACCAATTTTTCTACATTCAATCAACACACACAAAAAATCTTCATATTTACATTTCTAATAGATCAAAGCTGTTGGCTAATTTTTACATATTTTTAATGCATTTTAGCACTCCACTTTCACAGCTTAAATCCAAAAAGCGGGGAGTAAAATTTTGAACAACCAAACTTTCGATTAATTGCTTTGTGACTTAAACAAAGTAATCATCTCAAGGAGTACTTTGCTTAAAAGTATGGCCCTCCAAGTTTATATATAGTCACTATGACCTCTAGAGGTGTATCGTAGTCTTCTAAAAGTTTATATTCTGCTCATCTCAAAATATTTAACGTTCTTATTAAAAATATGTCAAAATACTTATCATATTTACTAAAAATATGTCTCAAAATACCTAGCTAGATTCTAGATCTAATTGGTGGTAAAATCATCCTAAATATTAAGATGTTCCAAGGTGAAAACATTGTTAATTTACCCATTGAAAGAGCCACAACAGAATCAGATTTTCCAAATATTGAAGAAAGATTAATTTTTCAAGTAATAGCGAGAAAAGAAACAGTGGCTCTAGGAAAATCCTTGTCTTCAAGGAAGTTAATAAAAAAATACGTCTTTCCATGAACACTAACAAAAAGAATCAAATCTGGCGAGAAATTCAATTTTGTAAATTATTGCAAAAATTCACCATTGCTTCGACGAAGACATCCAAGTCTAATACTACCTGACTGGCTAACCCCAAAAATTTAGATCATATACCCAAAAAACCCTCTAAAAGCCAAAGAAAGGGAATCGTAAACACATAATTAACAAATAAAAAAGGATTTGGGAATGAAATAGAAAGATGGGCATACCTGAAGTTGGAACATCAATTCTAAGATGTACTCTTTCCTTATTCATATCCATGGAATATAATAACAAGGCTTCTTTGTTTATTAAGAACATACTGATATCTCCAATTTAGAATCTAAATGTCAAAATTATAAGACTGAGAAAATACAATCATAATTTAGTGACAAAAATAAACAACTAAAAAAAAGATTGACTATGCAATTACGTCGTAAAGCCAGATTCTCAGAGTATGTCGAAAGAGCATGACTACAGAGATAAAATTAAAGTGTGTTTTCTGAAAAAAAAAAAAAAAAAAAGATGTTTCTAGAGTGGTGACTGTGATGTTGTGTTGTGGGATGACCTTGCTTGAACACGTAATTTAATGGTACAACACCTAGAAGGGAAATATCAAAACTACCTTTACTTTTCACTTTAAATAGAACTAAGCATACATGTTGATACCCTCAGCCTTACCCACACTTCTACTATAGTAGTATGCAATCATCATATTGAAAGATCTTCCCATTTGTATACAAACAAAGAAATAATTGTAAGCCTAGTGTACATGCCATTATGATATTTGCTTTTTTGAAGAGTTGTTATTCAGCAGCTAAAATTTATTCAATGTTCCCAAATATCTACTTCTTTCAATTTCAAAGGCCCTGCTTGTTTAATATTTTGTTTGAGTGGAATAAGAGTACATAACATTATGTCAGTTAATGTCGCTATTTACTTAGTCTTATCCATAGTTCTATTTTTTTAAGTATTCAAAATAGGAACACAGATTCAACCAAGAATAATAGACATTCTTAGAAGTCAAGGTAAGTGAAAGTTTATATTATATGGGAATTCTTTGAACTTATAGTGTAATGATCCAAAATATCGTTAAGCTGAATTAGGAGGTGAAATTTGCACCTAAACTCCCCTCAGCTAAATTTTGAAGAATTCAGGTCTAGTCTAGTTTTGGCTTAAATTTGAGGGTGTGATAGTTGAATGAAATTTAGTATTGATATAATTGGTAATAGCTGGGTTTGATATAATAGTTGGATAGCCAATGAGTATAGACAGCCATAGAAACTTTCGGCACCTGAAATAGAGTTATAGAACTCAGGTTATAGCATTTATCGTAGAGGAGTTGGTTCGCATTATCAAAATTCATGGTGTATTGTAAAATGAGGAAAACTGAGAAGAGGTCTCAATTTTTTGGCTTGAACACTGCAGCAGAAAAAGTAACTGCTACAACGGTACCACTACAGCAGTTAGGGGAACCGCAATAGCGGCCTCCAGTAGAAATGGCGCGAACCGCTGCAGTGAAAATTTAACCGCTATAATGGTACCACTACAGCGGTAACGCGTAGTAAAATTTTCAATTTTGAAACACAAAAAATATTTTCATTTCCCACTTTTTAAAAAACACAATAAAGCTCTTGGGAAAGGCAATATTTAGAGGGATTTTGAGGTTTTTCATCCTTGGAGGTAAGTAATTATGTTCTAGACTTAAATTTACTTTGTTTAACCTTAGAAAATGAATTGATGGGGGAAATTGGGCATTAACTCAAGTTCATGGAAATTGATGAAAAATAGTGGAAATGTGAATAAATTCAGCATATAATGATCCTAGTGTTAGAAAACACTAATGGAACTAGAATTTTGATTGTTTATGCTAATTCAAATAGTGTTCATGAAGTTTAAATGAAAAGAAAACCCTAAGATGATGAAATAGGGTAAGTTTATGGCTAAAATCGGTGGCTTTTGATCCCTAGTAGTTAAAAGAGGATGAATTAGTGTAATGTATGTATATTCTTGTGGTTGTACAGATCAAGAACGAATTGAATGAGAACGAAAAGGGGAAAATGTGGCTTAAAGGTGACTTTGACCAAAGGAGTTGAGGTAGGCTATGGTTTTGTGCAGCACTTAGACTTTCTTGGCTTTGTGCTTCTTTGTGATTTAAACATCTATGATTGCCTTCTAGCATGACTTATGACTTGATGTCTGCATTGCATTTTCATTGCATTGTGATGAGGTGTTGAGATAATGGGTTGGGTACCACGTCAGTACAAAATGATATATTGTCATGATGGGTCGGGTACCACGCCGGTACAATATGATATGTTATGATAATGGGTCAGGTACCACATCGATACATTATGATATTGATGATGAGGATGAGAAGGCAAGAAATAATGTGCACATTTTGCATACATGAACTCATTCATATGCATTATGTGCTATATTGATAAACATATATGATGATAAATGGTTAATGAAAATGATTAAGTATTAAAGCCTGTGAAAGTGAACTTGTGAGTTGTAATTATATGATGATTCATGATGTATTTGTCTAATTGATATCATTGGCTATGAGTGTTATTATGATCGGTTTTATACTTGTTTGACTTGCTTACTTGTACATTGTTAAGTTAGTCGACCTATGATGCTTACCAGTACTTGTTGATGTACTGATGTTACTTGTACTCTTCTTTTTATTGAGTGCAGAACATCTTCTAGTAATTGACATGCGACCTTGGCTCTAGCTAGTGACTCAGACTTGATTTCGAGGGTGAGCACCATGTACGGGCAACCTTCAGATATTTTTATGATGTTTATGTCATTTGATCTAGGACTAAGACAATTTTATTTTTTTGTTTTGTTTTGGATATTCGTGTTGATTTCAGACTTAGTTGTTCTTTTTCGATGTTCTTGTACGATGACTTTAGGTCCCGGGGATTGTAATAAATAGGGGTTTTTGCACTCCATTCATTTTATGGATGATGATATCATTTGATTAAGATGCTTGCTTAAAAAAAACCTTTCTGAATCAAATTAATATTGAGGGAGCTATGTAATGTGAATGAGAGAGTAACACTTAAGTGAGCAAGAGTAAGTTTAGTATGGTTCTCCCATTATAGGTTAGGGTGGGTGCCAATCATGATCGGTTGGGTCATGATATATAGGGTATCAGAGCACTGGGTTTGTAGATCTTTTCGTACAAGAACATGTCTAGTAGAATCCTATGAAACGGTACGGAGACGTCTATACTTTTCTTCTGGAGGCTACAGGGCTTTAGGAAAAGAATTTTTTTTCTTTTTTCCTATCGTGTTATTACTTGATTCCAATTGGTATATGGCAAGCTGAATTGGTATCTAATCCTTTCACTCTTGTTTGCAGATGGTGAATACTCATTTCACTAAAACAGTAATAGCAACACCGGCAGCAGCGCCCGCACCGGCCACTGAGACCACAGTTCGAGAAAGGCCTCAAGTTAGGGGCAGAGCAAGAAGAGGAGGACGAAGAACAGCGCCTATTAGGGGTAGAGCATAGGTAGCCAAGAGATTAGAAAGATAGAGATCACCGACCCTTCCCCCACCACAGGATACTCCAGGCCATGCTCAGGATGAAGAGGAGGTAGTTGAGGAAGAAGAAATGATAGCTCCAGAGAATGTGGTGCCAGTACCAAATAACGTAGCACAGGTGTCTTTGTCTGCAGAGGTTATTCAACAAGTGTTGGGGTTCTTAGGTAGCTTGGCTAGCACTGGATACACTCTAGTTGTTTCGACTTTCCCGCCCACGGCCTAGCAACATGCCGCTTCTTAATACCAAGGATGGATGCAAGCTCTGAAACTAGGGTGTATCCCCAATAGGTACTTGGACCGATGATGACTGATGATGAGCATGGGTTATTTTACAAGTTTATGAAGATGAAGCCCTCAGTATTTTGAGGTACAGAATCTGAGGATGCTTTTGAGTTCTTAATAGATTGTCACAGTCTGCACAAAATGGGTATTGTTCAGAAATATGGTGTGGAGTTTCTTTCTTTTCAGTTGCAGAACGAGGCCAAGCAATCGTGGAGGTCATTTGTAGAGTGCAGGGATGCCTTACCTTCACTTTCTTGGGCTTAGTTTCAAAATGCATTCCTTGAGAAATATATTCCTCGCACTCATCATGACCAGAAGAAGGATAAGTTTCTAATGCTGGAGCAGGGTAACATGTTTGTGGTGGCCTATGAGGCCAAATTTCATGCTTTGTCTCGCTATGCACTATAGTTGATTACCTCAGAAGAGGAGCGGACCAGGTATTTTAAGAAGGGTCTGAACTCAGGGATTCATTTAGCTACTTTATCTATGGCTGTGTTTGGTAAGTCTTTTCAGGATGTTATTGAATTTGCCAAGAAGGCTGAAGCACATGAGAAATAGAGAGAGGTAAAAGCAGAAGAGAAGAAGGCTCGGACTTCGGGCCAGTTCAGTGGTACATTCTCAAAGGGGCATGGTTCTTCTAAGCCCTACCATTCAGCTATGCTAGTATTTGCAGAGGTCTTGTCTGGGGTCAGTTATCATCTATCTTGAACTGGCAGTTACACGCCTTCTTCCTCTTCAGTTCAAAGGCCTACTTTGGGGTCCAAATGCTTTAAGTGTGGAGGTTTGGGACATGTCAGGAGGCATTGTCCTAAATTTTTGTCTGCAGGTTAGTTGACACAATAAACAGCTTCTACCATTCTAGTTCCGGCAAGTCGTGTTGGAGGAGGAAATGGTAGGGGTAATCTACAAGGTGGCGTGTTAGCCAGGCAGGGGTGGAAACCAGGCCAAATCGAGGTGGAGGACAAGTTGGTAGAAATGGAGCTCAGAGTGGTAGAGGTGGCATCTAGGGTGGTGATAAGGCACATCTTTATGCAATTCTGGCTCATCCTGAGGTGTAATCTTCTGATGCGTGATCAAAGGTACTATTCTTATTAATTGTTTGATCTCGGTTCCACCTTTTCTTATGCGTCTATGAAATTTACTATGGGTTGGGACTTGGACTGTGAATATTTTGATACTCCTATGTATGTGTCTACACCGATTGAGGTGTCTGTATATGTTGGTCAGGTATATTGTGTGTGTCTTGTGTTGTTCATGGGGTTTAAGACCCTGGAAGACTTGGTTATTTTAGACATGGAGAAGTTTGATGTTATTTTAGGAATGAGTTGGTTGTCCCCTTATCATGTTGTTCTTAATTGTTATGCCAAAACAATTACTGTAGCAATGCCCAGGAGAGAGATGTTAGAATGGGAGGGTACCTTTAAGTCTAATCCAGTGAGGTTTGTGTCCACAATTCATGCCCAAAAATTAGTAAAGAGGGGGTGTAGGGAATTTTTAGCCCATTTTTGGGAAGATAAATCTGTAGTCCCTCCTATAGCATTCGTTCCAGTGGTATGTGAATTCCTAGATGTGTTTTCAGATGATCTTCTAGGTATGCCTCCAGATTGGAAAATTTACTTTTGTATAGACTTAGAGCTGGGGACTAGACCCATTACTATTCCTCCCTACCGTATGGCACCTGCAGAGTTAAGAGAGTTGAAATCCTAATTGCAAAAGTTATTGTAAAAGGGCTTTATTTGCCCAAGTGTCTCTCTTTGGGGTTCATTGGTGTTGTTTGTGAAGAAGAAAGATGGTAATATGAGTATGTGCATAGACTACCGCCATTTGAATAAGGTGACCATTCATAATAAATATCCTTTGCCTAGAATAGATGATCTATTTGACCAGTTACAAGGAGCTGTAGTATTCTTTAATGTTGATTTGAGGTCTGGTTATCATTAGCTAAAAATTAGGGCTGAGGACATCTCGAAGACTACCTTCCGGGTTGAGGACATTTCGAAGACTACCTTCCAAACTCGTTATGGACACTATGAGTTTTTGGTTATGTCTTTTGGTTTGACCAATGCCCCAGCTGCTTTCATGAGTTTGATGAATTGAGTGTTTAAGTCCTTTTTAGATTCGTTTGCTATTATTTTTATTGATGATATACTTGTTTATTCTAAAAGTAAGGAAGAGCATGAAGCTCATTTGCGTACTGTGTTGAAGTTGTTAAAGGAGAAGTAATTATATGCTAAGTACTCTAAGTGTGAATTCTGTCTTTCTTTAGTGTCCTTTTTGGGCCACATGGTTTCTAAGGAAAGAGTTATGGTAGACCAGTAAAAGGTTGAGGTGGTTAAGAATTAGGCCAGACCAACGAATGTGTTAGAAATCCATAGTTTTGTAGGTTGGCCAGTTACTACCGTCGGTTTGTTACCATTGCATCGTACCTGACCCATTTGACTCAAAAAGAAGTTCCGTTTGAATGGGATGACAAGTGAGAGGAGATCTTTCAAAAGCTCAAAACTGTGTTGACTTCATCTCCAGTATTAGCCTTTCCTATCGAGGGTAAGGATTTTATTATATTTTGTGATGCCTCATATTTGGGTTTAGGTGTTATGTTGATGCAAGCATGGGATGTGATTGCTTATGCTTCTAGGCAACTAAAGTCCTATGACAAAAATTACACCATACATGACATAAATTGGCAGTCGTGGTGTTCGCTTTAAAATTTTAGAGACACTATCTCTACGGGGTGAAGTTTGAGATATTCATTGACTACCGCAGCTTGCAGCACGTATTCACTCAAAAGGATTTGAATTTGAGGCTGAGGATATGGATAGAGTTGATTAAAGACTATGACATCCCAATTGTGTATCACTCCGGTAAGGCCAATGTGGTGGCAGATGTAGTGAGTAGGAAACTAGTGAGCATGGGGAGTTCAGCTTTTTTAGAGGTGTCTAGGTGCCCATTAGCGAGAGAGGTATAGTCTTTGGCTAATGATTTTATGAGATTACAAGAAACTAGTGAATGAAAGGTGTTGGCACACGTGGAGGCTAGGTCCACATTCTATAATCAGATTAACAGTAGACAGTTTAAAGATAATAAATTGAACAACCTCAGAGTAAAAGTGTTACAATGGGAGGCAAAGGAGGCCATTCTTGATGACGAAGGGACCTTGAGAATCCAAGGTCGGTTGCGGCGCTTTCGTGTAACATGCCATGGTCTTAATGATCTTAAAAGGTAGTGATGAGTTTCGTACTCTCTAAGCCCAGCCCGCGCATGGTTAGGAAGATTGGCCGCAGAGCGGTACCACCCACCCTACCCTACCACCTATAGGCGACCATCCTACAGCCTCGTAAAAAGGAACTGCTGTGATCTTGAATAGGGATCCTACAGCGATAAATAGAATCCCCAACAAATTACCACTAGATCGAGCACCAGTGAATTCGTATCCAGTCAAAATCTTGGCTAATTGATCAAAGTGGATAGCTCTAGTAGACCTATAGATCATGGAACAAATAGGGTGGGTATGCCTAAGCACCACACTACACGTGTAGATGTGAACCTCCCTTGTTACCATACGTGCGACTCTCACTGCATAAGGCTAGCACAAAGACTCCTAAATCCATCCTGAACCCTTTCTTCCACCTCTCCTCTCCAATCCCCGATCAAACTTATGTTCCCAATGTGCTATGAAATGGGGGTCTTTCCTTCGCCTATCGTATGTATCAGCTTGGCTTCGTCCCAAACCAAGGAGGCATTCTGGTGGACGCATGCGTGTAGGAAGGCCGAAGACTACATAAGCTAAAATAATATGACTACAGGACAGACTGGCAGGCAAGGCCAACTACACAAGCAAGAAGGCATCGCCTGTGGCTTCCAATCCAATGACAAGAAAAAGACTGAGAAGAAGGTATCTACAACAACTGGTTTTACTACGGGACTACTCATGATGTTCATATCGATCTATTATGCGCCTCTATATCTATAATTGGGTAGACCTCATACAATAACTGTCCTAGCTCTACCATATTTTTTGCTTCATTTCTTCTGGAACAATCACAAAAACTTTTTTGATTATGGATCTACTACCAGAAATTCAATGCGTAATCTCAGCATTCAATGTGTATTCTTGAATAATCTCATTTTTACATCTCTTTTTGATTGACCTCCTCTTTTCTTTAATTCACAGGCACAGGAGGTCAAATTCTGATTGTTGTGAAAGTTACTGAATGAATCTATTTAATTCTAATTAGATCTAAGAAGAAAAAATCACACTTTGTAGGATTTGAACCTATGACATCGGGTTTTGGAGACACACGTTCTACCGAACTGAACTAAGAGCTCTTTCCTATCAGAATAGATAAAATTGTAAACAAGTAAAGCTTCGTCTGTTATTTTTTTGACCCCAGGGGAGTTTATTCGACCCATTTCCCAGTCTCCCGCACTGCTTAAGTAAGTGTGCGACTCCGTATGAGGACTTCCTTCTCTTTTGTCCACTCTCCATTCACACGATTCTCAAAGCAGAGGAGGAAGGGTGGGAAGCAAGTGCCACGAGCCTTATGTCCCACACATCTATCCATTATACAAGGATACATTGCTTTTGCTAATTCGAATTGAAGGGTGATATAAAATTGGTCTATTTCCGGTATCATATCCACAGTTATCCCATTCACGTTGATGTTGCACCCATGAAGTATGGAAAGTGCCAAACATTGGGAACAACCCGGGAAGGAGTTAGGAATAGGAATAAGGAGAAGTGAGAACCACTTAAATAGAGGAATCGATTGTATTTCGTCCTTTGTTCCCCATAGAAACTGGGAATCAAAAAGCACAAAATTTGATGTGCAGTCTTTCCTGGCCAAATCAAGGATTTGGGGCTTCTTGCTACGCTACAACATTACATAAATCCATTTATATTAGTAATATATATGAATAGAAAGATAGATCCAACCATCTATCCTATCTGATTTTGATTTTTCTATCTAAAAAAGAATCGTTTTCATTCAACCTTTGATTCAAAGAATTGTGCTTAGGACCCCCTGGCTCATGAAAAGGCTCTACTACAATGGATGGAATGGGGTCCATAGTACCCGAAGCACTGGAGTGATCCAGTAGCTGGGAAGGGGCCTAGAAGTGCAGAAGTGGGAAATTCTCAGCCTTCTGTTTAGCCACCCTACTAGGGCTATGACTGCTATCTTCAAGAATACCTTAAATAGGAATTTGGTCCAGATCAAGCGGGAGGGCACGCGGCAGAGCCTTCCCTATCTAAAAGTGATTCGTGTTAGCCGTTATTGGGTCTAAGAGGGTTCTCCCATGCTTTTCTTTGGTCAACAACCAACTAAAGTGCTTTATACTTCTTCACTACTCGTACAGTCTTGATGGAGTTAAGCTGTATTGACAGAATCAGAAGAAACTGGTCCGGGAGGGATAATATCAACCACTTGACTCTATCCGACGCATCCGTTATGGTTATCTCATATCCCCCTTTGTCTTTTCATATGCTTTTGTTTATTATACCTGCTGTTGTAGAATTAGAAACTGTATTCTTACTCTTGCTATCGTCGGGATAAATATGACCCATTCCCCTATTTTCGCCTACGTATATAGGATTTTTTGAGAAGTGAACATAATTCTTAGTAGCAGGGTCCAGTGAAAGAATAGGGAAGGTTATTTCACTATATTTTTTACCAGGGAAGACAAAAGAAAGTGTAGACCTAAGATAAGAGCCCACTTCAGATTCATAACATCTTCCACCTTTTGAATCAAAGATTTACTCACTGCCAACAAAAACATACTTTATTTACTAGTTTAAATTGATTCACTAAGCTAGTGAAAAGCCTTATTACGCAATTCCACCAGTATGTAATACATCCAACATTCTAACTATTAAAGGCTTTTGGCAAGCCAGAGCAAGACTTCTCTGTGGGAACCCCCCGGTAAAGGAGACCTGTCTAGTCAAATAGTCTTCGAATAAGAAATTAGCTCATTCATTACTTATGCAATGAATTTGTTTTATCTCTCCTCGGCTTAAGATGAATGGATGATATGTGGCGTGGTATACCTGATCATTTAGTCAACAAGACATATGTAAGTCGACATAGCTCCATGTATATGTTCTTTGGAGCTAGAACCAATCAATAGAATTAAAATGAAATAATAGTAAGCCTAGGGCGACGAACATAGCTGAAGAGTTCCTATACAAAGCTCCTCTCTTATTCACTCAAAGAAGTAATGCACCCTTTGTTTGAATGGTACTTGATTCTGAAATTCTGAAAACTCCTTTGTCTTATTTATACTCTTCTTCAAAATCTACATACAATATGGTACAAGGGATTCCCATCATCTCGTATAAAAAGAGTATGTAATGTAGAATTTGAAGAAGAGTATTTGACTTTCATTATTTTGATTTAGTTTTTTTTTATTGGAGTAGTAGGACTAGGTTACTATTGATAGATTTCACTGCCATAAGACATAAGACGTATCAATAGTTTTCTATTCTAAATAGAAATAAACTCAAATTTGTCTAAATACTAGACCATCAGAATTTAGGTGCATCTGAGCACGTAGCCCCTCTCAGTAAAATCCCAGAAATGGGAGGGTGGCCATAAGGTAGCTTGTAGTTGAGGGTTGGTAACCTTCAACTACAAACACCCTTTAGAACCTTTCTAGTAGATTAAAAGAAAGAACAGACTCATATGAAAGTTCCCCAAAAACTTCCAAAATCGTACGTGAGAATTTCACCTCATACGGCTCCTCCCTTATGTGCATAATGAGAATAATACATAGAATCAAAAAAAGATTTAATTATGAAAATATTCTCATTATGAACTCAGCAGGGCTAGTGTTTTTACAAGAAATCTCTAGCCAACCTTCCTGTAAGAGATTCTTTCTTATCTTCCAGACTATTGGGACTAGATAGAAATGATAAGATAACTCCAACAATTTCTTTGTTTTTAACGCCTCCTAATTTATGGTATTGGAAACGTCCTTTGTTCCTATTTCTTACTTTTTTTCCGGTATGCCGCTCTGCCAGCAAGGAGAAAAAAGAACCAAGTTTTCTGTGGTGATGTCAAAATGTGCACCTATTTGTATCTATTTAGTGATCAGCCCGCTAGTTTCTTTGATCCCACTCGGTCTTCCTTTTCGTAGTGATACTGTTATTAAAGAACGAGATCTTGTCAAGCACACTGGATCTATTATGGATGTTCCTGCGGTAAGGGCTATGCTAGGGCATGTGGTCGATGGCTTGGGAGTACCTATTAATGGAAGGGGAAGAAGATAATAAAATGTGAAGCGTTCTCTTACTTTCCCAACCAGTTGTTTCTAAAGACAGCCCTCTCTCGGCTAGATCTTGGTCCAGCCTACTACGAGGATCCCGTATCCAGCAACCCAATGCATACAAAGGGTATCAAATCCCCTTGTCTAGGTTGGAGCTATAAATCTTACCTTATTTATTATTATTAAAAATGGAAAGGGCCTTTTCAGTTGGTGCGCAGGAGCGCACTTCCATTTTCCATTTACTAGTAGGGGGCCCCGTAGTTCCTATGCCGCCACGTTTCGCTATTCTTTTCTTTTAGTGCTTTGACCCATCAGTTTGGGGGCCTTTGTTAACATGTTATGAAGCTCCAGTTTTGTGGGTCACCATTACTTGACTTAGAAAGGTGAACATCTGGGCAAGGGAAAGCGCAGTGCGCCTGGTGCAAATGACTTTCTTCTTTCATGATATACCAATCCAGTCAAGTGTTGACATTGGATTAGGTTTGACCTTCCTTCTCAATGTCTGTATGAACATGCATTCTTTTTTCTATAGTATGGTACAGTATGGTAGACTTACAACCAATCCAATCGGAAACCTTAATTCGAGAGATCAAACTAGCAAGGATAATATCGTAAAGTCGGAGAGGAAGAAGAATGCCATTATAAAGGGATCATCCTGTAAACTTGAAGGGCTAGGGAACTCCTTTAGCTCAATAATGAAAGTTAGGGTCGATCGGAGGAGTCCTTACCTCTTAGATGACCCAATGCAAGTCATTAAGCTATTGGATGGATCCTCCTAACTATAGTTACTTAAGGTCGAGACTCAATAGAATTTGATCAATCCTATTTTCTGTCGTTAAGGTGGAGAACTGAACCAAGAATTCTCTTTCTTCATCCTCAATCGAATCACTGTTCGCGACCCATGATTTTATTTTCTCATCAATCCAATCCCCATTTTTTCTTTTTCTTAAAAATGAATTGATCTCTTTACTTGTATGACTTAGATGTCTTGTATTTTCTCAAAAAAGTGATTCGATTGATGGGATTTGGTATGAGATCGATGATCTCGATGAGATTGATACTCCAATCTTTCTTCTTAGAACGTATTGATTTGACCCCATAAGCTCGCCCTACCATTAGATTGTTGAAAATGAAAGCGGCTTGTCCTCACTAATAAAAAATAGCAATCCCTCCCCTTTTGTTACCTACTTTTACTCATTTCTTTTGTATACCTCAATACAAGACAAGCACAGGAAAGGATAAACAATCAAAATCGGGCTATCGTTTTATCTAAGAAGCTTTCCCCTCTCCTCTACAGAAGTAATCTTGAAATCTATTTCAGTTCCTGTGTCTGTCGCTATCGTCCTATTCTCTCTTAATTGCCTATCCTTTCTAGTTAAGGGAGGGGGCTATCTCCGCCTGAAGAGGTAGAAGCGAGGGCCACCAAAGCTATCTGTGTCGAGTGTTTTGCTTGAACGAGGAAGGGAGACAACTCAAATGCCAGCGCAGAAATAGAAGAGTCGTGCTTCAAAGTGGAATTCTTCTAAGATTCATTGCTCGATTTTGCTGCATGCTCTACTCCCAAAATGCAGAGAGACTTGCAATGGCAGATCCAGGTTGGTTGGTCTAGAAAGTCATAGGAGAGGCAGGCTAAGTAAAACGTTCAACTGTGGAACAATTAGTTCAAATTATTTCAGAAGCAAATGCTTTGGAATATTCTATTCTTGTAGCAACCACCGCTTCGGATCCTGCTCCTCTACAATTCTTGGCCCTATATTCTGGGTGTGCCATGGGGGAATTTTTTTGTGATAATGGAATGCACGCATTAATAATCTATGATGATCTTAGTAAACAGGCGGTAGCATATCGACAAATGTCATTATTGTTATGCCGACCACCAGGTCGTGATTGCAGGTTCAAATCCTGTCCCCGCCTAATCAGTGGAACATTGTTCACCCAGATAGAAGGCCGATCCCAACTCGTCTACGAAATGGGGCTAGTGTTCAGTCTTGGTTGGTTCCACCTCTTTGCAGGGTGATGGCACCAGTAGCTGGGGAGCACAGATGACTATTTCCGTCACTATTAAATTCCAACTTAAAGCTTTTTTCCAACCAGTCAAGTGTCTTTCACTCCTTCTACTCTAAACTATTGTGTTCCTATTTGGAGCTTTTCACGGTCAAATTTAAAGGGGTGGAAAGATCGGCATGCCTTCTAGTTATAGTTGACTTTAAGCGCACCTGAATTACCCATAGTCGTCTATTTATGGGCTTGCACTCAATAGTCAATCAATTTGTTTTTCCATTTTCTATCTCACGCTTCAACTATTTATTTATATAGTGTGTGAAGTCTAACTAATGAAAAGTGCCTATGAATTAGTTCCAAGAAAGTATACGTTCACGTCAGGAATAGATGCCGTTAAGGATGTACATGTTTTTCCTTGTTTTCGTTGAGATTGGGTTGGTGCCACATAACTTTCAAGATGGAAGTTATCCTATAGATCCTGTATTCATTCCTGTTCGAAACGCGAATCATAGTATTCATTCTTATGGGAATGGAAATGATCGCCAAGTCATACTTTACCGAATTGGATTTTATTGGAATTGAGATAATACCCCAGAGAAATTTGACTTTACTTTTTTGTTTCCGAAGTAACTCTCATCAACTAGCACTAGTTTGAGGTGAACTAGCACAAGTTTGATGTCAACCTTTAGGAGTAATTCATCAAATTGGTTAAATCTAAAATAATAACAGACTCTTTATTTAATACGATCCCACTATACATATCGATATACATAGAGATTAATCAACTACATTTCATCCATCCAGTGATCCTGATCTATTTGAAAATTACTAGAATGGATATATCCATATATCATGTTTCTACAGGCATAAGAGTTTTTTCCTTTATGTTCGGTGGAAATCACATGTTATACTCTATTCCAATAACATGTTATACTCTATTCCAATAAATAGATATCTGTGTAATGATACAAGTCCATGTTTTCAAAAAAATATGGATGAGATTGGGTCCCCGAGGATCTAAACAATCTTGTTTTTTCGAACATGAAGAAATAAAGAATCCATTGCAATTGCCGAAAAGACTAGGCCTACTAACGGCAGAAAAATAGATGGAAGGTTTAAATTTGTCATAGAAGGGGTACCTCGATTTACTATATTGTATCTGTTATTATGTTATTATATAAATAAATATATCTTGTAATAATTATCATTAAATTAAGAATTTGAATTCTAATTAGATAGTATTTATTATTAATAGAATTTGAAGAATAGACCTCAAAAAAATCTCTTTTCGTCATATGAAATTTACGGTGTATGAAGTTTCATATTTGATTTTTTAAGTAGAATGATAGAGACTTCATTTAACTTAGGTTGATTTACGCCAGAGACAGACCTACGCCAAGATAATCCCACCTTTGAAACACTTTGGTAATGCTCCCAAATAATGAATCAGAGCACATAGAGCCATTTCCTTATCTTTTTTACTATCAAGAAAAAAATGGCAGACTAACTGCTATAAATATCAGTTCATCTCGTGCCAGATGAAACATCCTTTTTCCTTCTCGCGAATCATGGGAGCACCTAGCACCTAGAGGACCAAAGCTCATTTTCCTTACAGGGTAAAGCGGCGCATAAAAATGGGCTAGCGCGTCAAAAGTTTGGTTCCTTCGCGAATGAAATTCAGAATCAACAAGGGTTCGTAGAACAAAGGGAGTTTATAACTGGGATTTCATTCCACTTTTTTGTTCGTAATGAGGGAGAGAAAGAATAGAGTTCTTCAAGAAGTTCAAAATGATGGAATAAAAAAAATTTCTCTATGGCCTCCTCTACTTACAGTCAAGTGGCTTAACGCTCTTCGTTTTGAGACATTATGGCTTAGGGGTAGTCTAATTCTCTAAAGTCAGATTCACCTTATCTAGGGCTTGGTCTACCTTAAAAATCCCAATAAGTCCTGTTGCGGACAAGCTGAGCCCTACCTCTAGCAAAATATATATCAAAGCAGCCATAGAATGGAAGATGAGAATTAGTGATATTAGCGAACTGATCTCTAGGCTTTCCAAGCCTGACCTTAGATAGAGAAGGCGCTTTCCAGTCTTCACAAAGAAAAGATCCGCCCTAGATTCCTATTGAAATTATTTATGCACTACGACCTGAGATTGAGCTCGCCTGAAAGTATCCTACAGCAAACCTATGACTCCTCAATCACTGCCTATTACCTCCTGGCTCTAAACCTCTGGGCCTCAGCCGAAATCTCATAGAAAATCAAGGAATCTCTTGACAGAAGTCCTTCTAAAGTTCAAAAGTCAGAAGACTACGGTTATTAAGTTTAAAGGGGAGCTATTACAAGAAAGCTCTCTTAGAGCCACTTCACTTCCTAAGTCCCCGGGACCTACCAAATCCTCCTATGAAGTTCCTAGTCCCCTTCTTCATCCTTTTTTTATTGTCTTTAGAATATTGATATTGGTTCTCATCGTATTTATTTTATCCATAGATTCTAAAAATTCATAAAGAAAGACAGAATGAATAAACTCAAATTATTACGAATATGTCTTTCTAATGATAAATAAGTATGGACTCATTCGCTCATAGAAAATGAGATCAACTCCCCCATTGCGTATTGGTACTTATCGAGTATAGAATAAATCTGCTCTTTGGTCTCATCCTCGATACTTAGATATACCATAAGACCAATAAGTTGATTCAAAATCTCTCTAGTAATACCTTGGCCTAAAAAAAGTAATCTTTCTCGATAAAGTCAGTTGATTAGGGTAAAATTGTATCCCTTAATCTAGAAAAGAACATGCAATCCTTGAATATCTTATATTGTCTAAGTGGAAATAGCTTTCTTATCATTCAATGAACATCTTGTATTTCATAAAAATTGGGGGTAATATAATCTTTACGTAAGGTCCATCCTATCCAACTTTCAGGCATTAAGATACGTTTCAAGCGTGGATGATTATCATAATAGATTCCTAACATATCATATGATTCTCATTCTTGAAAATCAATATTTTTCCAAACCCAAAAAATAGACGGACTTCTAGGATTCCTTCTAGAGGAAAAGACTTTTATGCATACCTCTTCTGGTTGATCCATCTAGTTCCGGGCTCCATTTGGAAGCCTCGCGAATAATCTCATTACCTTCCCAATCAAGATCATGTCCTTCATTATGAACTTTTACACATGCTTCTAGAGCTACTCGATTAGCTACGACATCTGGTGAATTACCCAAGGATGTCCTAAAGTTCCTCCACCAAACTATAGTATGGAATCATCCCCAAAGATCTCGTTCAAAGCAGGGGAAATGGTGGAATTTACCAGCGGTGTGAAAGGAATAGCCTTGGATAGATAGAGAGCGAGGGCAGAGCTTTTGGTTTTTTCGTGTTGTCAAATATTTGAACAATGAAAATAGATGGCGAGTGGCTGATCGAATTGAGTAGGTCATGTAGGAACAAGGTTTAAGTCTACTGATCTATTAGGATGCCTCAGCTCCATACATCATTGCACTTCCACTTGACACCTATCGTAATGATAAACGACTCGTCTCGCCGTGACCTTCTTTTGAATTCTCAAAAAAACTTCTGTTGCTCCATCCCCATAGGCCAAAAAGAAAAGCAAGTTCCAGGAATGCGAGCAGAAGAGGGTTTCTTGATAGTCCAAAACTAGTGATCTAGGCTTCTCCAACAAAGAATTGATACATGCCGAGTAGACTACAATTTATGGCACCATATCCTATCTATCCCGAAGGTAAGTCTCCAAATGCATTGCAATGCGAAGAACTTTACTTGGAGAAATAAAAGGAACATGTATCACAGACCAATCAATCGAATATTGATTAATACGTAATTGACTGAACACTACTTAAAAAAGGCTCTTCTGCTCCGAAATGGACTGTTCCAAATGTTCATGGAAATTTTTGCTCCCATTGGACCATTTGTATCTATATGTGATGATTTGTATAAGTCTTTTTATTTTGCTAATTACTACTATTTCAGATACGTCATGGTACGGTATTATTTGGACTACAAGATCAAACCAGATTATAAAGCAAGATTTTCTAAGTAATAGTCAACAAATTGGAATTCATTTATCAACAGATTTTTTTCTTCCATTTGAACTTATTTCAATAATTCTTTTAGTTGGTACAGAAGTTCCTATAAAAATGGGAAATGCCTTACCTTTGAGAGCGGTTTGAACTATTGATTTACATAATTAGAAATAAACAATTAGGTTTACGATGAAACCTAGAAATCGATCACTGATCCAATTTGAGTACCTCTGCATGATAGACCTCAATAGAAAACTGAAGAGTAACGGTAGCAATTGATTGAGTTCAGTAGTTGCTCATATAAAATTATTGACTCTAGAGATATAGTAATGTGGAGAAGAAAAAATTGTTTCAAGCATCGACAGAACCGGAAGCGCCCCTTATTTCAAAGAGAGGAGGACGGGTTATTCACATTTCATTTAATGGTCAGAGGCAAATTGAAAGTTAGTGAGCATGGTGAGATAGATAGATGTCCAATCCTACAGCATCTATTTGCTCAGCCTTAGTCTTAGGCTGATCTCAGAATTCAATCAACCCCTTCGTACTTCGATCCAATCAATCAATCGATCAAGAGGCTAATCTCTTTTGTTTGGGCCTGTAGTTAAAAGAAATTCCTTGCTTTCTCTTGAACAAGGGAAGGGCATAGCATTAAATCTGTGTCGCCTTTAAGAGGTTTGGAACCCTTCTGTTGAGCACCAATTGGAAACACAATCTGACTTCTAAAATGGAAGTGAGCACAGGTGAGAGGACCCCACTTTCCCGTATCCCTCTCCCCACGAGCAGAACACCGCACGGAGTATGGTAGAATTCCTCGATACGGTCATTCGAGAAGTCCCTCCTAGGGCGACTCCCATACAATTCTTGAGAGAGCTGGAGAAGCATCTACGGGGGATGTACTTAATGTGTCTGAGCCTGCCCCACCGATGTATTAGAAATGATACCTTGGGATGGTTGTAAGGCTAAACAACTTTCTTCTGCTCCATGAACAGAGGACAATATTGGTTGTAAAAGATGTGAATCTGCTTGTCCAACAGATTTCTTGAGTGTCCGAGTTTATTTATGGCATAAAACAACCCACAGTATGGGTCTAGCTTATTGATACGTTTGAGAAAACTCTACTTGAATCCATTTAATTTTTTTTACCGCCAAATGCTCGAGAGTTCCTCTATTCAATCCTTTTCCTTCTTCTTGTTGCTGGATATCTCATTAGTACACATCTTCTCTTTGTTTCCCGAGCCTCTAGTGAGTTACAGACAGAGTTCAAAAAGGTCAAATCTTTGATGATTCCATTATCTATGATTGAGTTGACAAAACTTCTGGATAGGTATCCTACATTTGAACCGAATTCTTTCTAGTTAAAGAATCTCATTCTAGTTGCTCTGGAATAATTTGGAGATTCTCTCAAAGAAATATGGGGTTCAGTAGTGCTTTTGTAAGCATACTCATAGAGAAGAGAGAAGGTAAGATCTCGACTGACTAGTTGGCATCTGAAGCTCTAAAGAAGCCGCCGAGTTATCTACAGCTTTTGACCTGTCTGCCTTTTTTTTCTTCTCATCGGAGTTATTTCACAAAGACTTGGAAAGTGCAGTACAATGAAGAGTTGTATGTTGTGTTCGGAAAGGATGAATCGCTCCCAAAAAGGAATCTATTGATTCTCTCCCAAGCGTTTGGACCGTAGGTGCGATGATTTACTTCACGAGCGAGGTCTCTAGTTTAAGTCCAGGATGGCTCAGCTGCGCCAGGGAAAAAAATAGAAGAAGCATTTGACTCTTCATGCATTCTTCACTTGGCTCGGGGGTATATAGCTCAGTTGAGCTAGAGCTGCCATAGCAAATGGCTATAGCAATGGGAGGGCCCCAGTAAAGAGAAAAGTCAGGATAACGAGAGTTCTGCCCTCTAAGTGGCCAGCAAAAGCAGCGAGCAAGTGCTTGGTAAGCCAAAAGCCCAGTGAACTGGGCGGGGCACTCAAAGCAAGGGAGTGCCTTTTCAAAATGCGAATCATAGTATTCATTCTTATGGGAATGGAAATGAAAAACAAGAGATACTTTTTATCGAAATATGGACAAACGGAAGTTTAACTCCGAATGAAGCACTTCATGAAGCATCCCTAAATTTAATTGATTTATTTATTCCCTTTTTACATATAGAGGAAGACAACTTATATTTACAGGACAATCAACAAAAATATAGAATGGATGTGAGGGAATAATTCCATATTGATTCGAATGAATCCATACGCTCCTATTTTTAATAAGATTTCGGCTAGAAGCATACAAGTACTGTAATGTGCTTCTCCATGGGTATCTAGTAACCATGTGTGTAGGGGGATAATGGGCGATTTAACAGCAAAAGCAATAAAAAATCCAATATAGAAGATTATTTATAAAACCACTGGATATGATTGATTAACTGATGTGACTGAACAAAACCAAGAAATAACCCCTCACGTGCGAAATTATAGAAGATCCCTTTTAAGATCAAATAATTCTATCAAATTGAGTATGATTGTATATGTGATAGAATCTACTATACCAAGAATATCAATGAACTTGATTATTACAATTGCTCAGGATAGCCTTTTTTAGCTTCTAGGGTCTATTTCTTTGTTCAAGATCCCTCTTACTAACTGGAATCAAAGAATTAGTAGATCTGTTCCACCCAAAATGGGAATGGGCTAGGGTTATGAACTTATAATCTGATGATCAATTCGATTCCATGATTATAAGTTCCTTCCATATCGAAAAGGAAAAATACCTTCCTCGCTCATAGACAGACTCTTTTTAGTGAAGTCCCTCCTTCCCAACCTCTCCTACAGCATCCATTTTGTCAAAGAAGGACAGAGAAGGCACACTGACTACTCTGATTGGGCGTAGACTGGGAAAAAGTAGCAGCTAAAGGAAAGCTAAAAGGTATTGGTCTCTAGTTCAAGTTCAGGATGGCCCATCTACTCCAGGGAAAAGAATAAAAGAAGCATCTAACTACTTCATGCATGCTCCACTTGGCTCGGGGGGATAAATCTCAGTTGGTAGAGCTCCGCTCTTGCAATTGGGTCATTGAAATTATGGGTTGGATGTCTAATTATTCAGGCGATAATGATAGTATCTTGTACAAGTGTTGCATACAAGTTCTGGGTAGGATGATTGAGAAAGATGCAACCAATTTGAACCGCTCGCAACACAATAGTAGTAGCATAAAGGTCGTAATTTGAGGGCAGCCATAACATAAGGCTATTACTTTCACACCTCTCTCTCTCTCTGAGAGAGTGATCCGCTGTGTGAGAAACCTGACTGTGCCTTACATGTGCTCTCTTGACATTTGTATTTGAGAGAGAGAGCTATGCTTTGGTCAATTCCTTTAGTTCACTTTTTTGGTAAGCCAAAAGTGCACTTTAGGTAAGTAAGTAGTCCCGTATGAAATTCAGAAAACATTCATATCTGGCACTTGAGGAGGTCAATCTTAAGTGTTGGAAGCTACTGCTAAGGGGTGTCCAGAAGAAAACCCCGACATATAGTTATAGTTGAAATGACTTTGACTTTGATGATAAATAATGGAGTACCAAAGCATATATAGGTTAAGGCATTCACTACTCAGTGTATTTAAAGATTGCCATTTTTTTTTATCAACATGCAATCTCCCTTTTCTTCTATTTATGATCCTGATACTTTTCAGGGGGAGATCACTAGCTTGCCTAAGGGTCGTAGCGGAAAAATTCCTCATCTGTGAGCTATTGAGGATCTATTCTCAAAATGGAATGAAAGGAATGACTTTCCATACCTAATAACATCTTAATCTACGATCTACGAATAAGAAATAGGAGCATCTAGCCGAGTAGCAGTCAGTAGGCGGAGAAGAAGTCAAACGCGAATATCTCTTTGCCCCTCTCTTAAGTCAATACTTTGGAATTAGGGGATCTTTTTTAATTGATTCTTTTATCACACTGTGATATTTTACATCCTTGAATGGCTCCATTCGAGAAAAATTGGTTGCTGATAAAATTATCAACGACTGATATTTCTTATTTATATTCAACAACGTATGAACAGTTCCTTGAGGTTGGTTAAGAGATTGTTGAATTTTTGCCTTGGAAAGAAGACTGTGGGATCTAAATATAAATGGGTATACACAGTGAAATTCCAGCCAAGTGGGGAGATTGAGAGATATAAAGCAAGTTTAGCGGAAAGAGGATTCACACAAACCAAAGGAATAGACTATGACGAGACCCTTTCAACAGAGGCAAAGGTTATTTCTATTAGAATCTTACTTTCCTCGGCTCCACAGGATTTTTGTGGCCCAAGCACTTATTTGTTGAGGAGAAACTGATCCAATTCACAGCTATTGATGTTTATATCGATCATAGAAGAAAAATTCTTTTTTATTTCGATTAAGCTTCCTTCCTATTAATCTGGAAGTTCTTCTCAGATACAAGGAAATGATTCAGTTCCAGAGCTAAAGATCAGAGTTCTCGAACGAGCAATCAAAAAGATTTTGGAGCATCTTCGGGATTATGTATTATTCCCCCAATGATCGTAGTACCAAATACTTTCTGGAGAGCTCTAATATGATCCAAATCATTCCCGCAGGAGATTCGAACCCATTTTTTTCTGATCCTTCGAGAAAAAGATTCATTCTCTTCATAAAAAATAGGAGGTAAAACCAATAAAGATTTCTTTTTCGATTCATCCCTGGCCTCATTCAAGAATTGTTTTTGATCCAATTAGCAGGAATCAATAGAAAAGGCAAATCCCTTATGATACACCAGATCTGGCTCGGTTATTGATAGAGTGAATAGATCTTCCATTTCTTGAAATCTTTCTTCTGATTCAAAATTGTAGTGTAACATGTATCCTCTCCTGTTCCGATCATAAATGAATCATTTTTCCTTCGACGGGAACTCCTACTACTTTTATCTACCTACGTCATTCTTTCTTTCATAAATTAAGCTATTTCCCAAGGTAAAGCCTAGTAGAGCTCCTAGTCTTACAAGACTTGCAAAGATGCTGTCAGGCCTAGTTACCATAAGAATGGAAGGGAAACCGAAGCACAAAGCCATTTCAAATTTTCTCTGAGATGGCGAGAATTCTTTAGTATAGGCATGACTTAAGCCCACTTGGGACGAGAGGTTTTTCAACTACTAATACAGATCTTACAACCTTGAGGATGAATCACATTTGAGACCTAAGCAAGGTAAATTAGTGGCTTCTCCTTCGAGAAGAGCCCATATTCTTTCAGTAATACTATGAGAGAGATTAGGAAAGACTTCACTTTTTGGGTCAAGGTTTGCATTTAGCTGAGGTAGAAGTTCGTTAGCAAGTGGAAAGTCAAAAAGGTGGTCACAAAAAAATACGATGCCTGGGGGATTTACCAGGACTAACTAATAAAAAGCCTAGGATCAGAAATGATCTTAGAAACCAATCGTATTTTGAAAAAAAATCTCAATATAGTATTTGTCTAGAAGAAAAATAGAAATTGTGTTTTTATTATGGTCTTACAGAACGAAAATTACTTAAATACATTCATATCGCCAGAAAAACCAAGGGGTCAATAGGTCAAGTTTTACTATAATTACTTGAAATGCGCTTGGATAACATCCTTTTTCGATTGGGTATGGCTTCAACTATTCCCGCAGCCCGTCAATTAGTTAACCATCGACATATTTTAGTTAATGGTCATATAGTAGATATACCGAGTTATTGCTGCAAACCCCAAGATAGTATTACGGCAAAGGATGAACAAAAATCCAGTGCTCTGATTCAAATTTCTCTAGATTCATCCCCTCATGAGAAAGAGAAGTGCTCATTCGTTAAGGAAGAGGTAGACTTCTTGGGGAATATCATAAGCCAAATCAAGATGGACGAGTCCAAGGTATCTTCCATAAAAGAGTGGGAGGATTCAACTTTCGTGACTGAGTTGCGATCATTTCTAGGGCTCATGAACTACTATCGTCGGTTTATTTAGAAAGGAATATTCTGCCATTGCTGCACCCGAAGAAGAACCGTCCTTGGGAGTGGACAGAGTGCTGCCAAAGATCCTTTGAAGAGTTGAAGGCCGCCTCTATGTGCCAAAATGGGCACTCATCTCCTTCATCATCACCCTCTTCCAGTGAGGGACATACAAGGCTTCCCTTCTAGTCTTTAGTATAGATACCGAATTACAAGTGGGTATAAAGGCCTTGTAGGAGGATGACAATTTTGTAGTTGATATATAGTAGTTCAAAGGGAGTTAGGTACAGGCTCTTTTAACCTTTCCTGACTGCAATCGTAAGACTAAGATCAGAAGTTCCAGGGTTAGTTTCACTCTCTTCATCTTGAGGCATATTAACATTTCCCAATTCAAGGGAAAGATCCTCACTGTTAACACAATAATTTCAACAAGCACAAATTCCGCTTTTTATAAGACCAAAAAATCTTTCACAAAATAATCCATTTTTTTCCATTTTATTAGTTTTGTAATGAAAAGTATAGGTTTGATTACCTCTCCAACTATCTCTCCATTAGGAAGGATTTTTGTGGCCGAAGCACTTATTTGTTGAGGAGAAACTGATCCAATTTGGAGTTTTTGATGTTTATATCGATCGATCTTAGAAGAAAAATTATTTTTCATTCCGATTAAGATTTTTTCCTATTAATCTGGAAGTTCTTCTTAGATATAAGGAAATAATTTAGGTCCGAAGCTAAAGATCACAGTTCTCGAACGAGCAATCAAAAAGATTCTGGAGCATCTTCGGGATTAGGTATTGTTCCCCCAATGATCATAGTACCAAGTACTTCCTGGCGAGCTCTAATTTGATCCAATTTATAAGTAAGCATCTCTTGTAAAATATGAGCAACCCTAAACACTTCTAGAGTCCAAATCTCCACTTCTCCTACCCGTTGTCCCCCCCGTTTGGCTCTTCCTCTAAGGGGTTATTGTGTAACAAGCACTGTCTGTACAAATGATCTAGTCCTGTATTCAAAGTTTTTCTGGTGTTGGTAAGGAAAAATGAGACCACCCTAGCCTATTGAGTGCTGTACCTCGAGCCCCAACATTCCCCACTTGTCCGACTGTTGCTGAGCAGTTTTTGGATATCAAACGGACCTCCCCAAAAGGTAATTTTAATGTGGCCGATTTCCCCTTTTTTGCAATCCATTTCACTACAGCACCCGCTGCTCTAGCTAATTGTCCACCCTTTCCAAGTGTGATTTCTATGTTATATATGACCGTGCCTAAGGTCATATCGGTTGAAGTAGATTCTTCTTTTGATCAATCAAAACCCCTTCCCAAACTTACAAGCTTCTTTCAAAGCATACGGCTTTCTGGATGTAGATGATGATATCTATACATATGGATCTTATATATATCGTAGAATGAAGTACCACATGGGTGGATATATATATTAATCCAAATCTGCCGAATCACTCATGTTATGATCTTTTACATCATGGTCTTCCCGTTCCGTCATCTGGCTTATATCCTTCATGTAGCACATATTATGGGTAACGTATTATGGGTAACGTAGGAGACATCTCTATTTTTCCCTCGGAGAATCTTTAGAATTCCCACTGCTTAACTTTTAATTCGCCTCTGACCATCAGCAGACGTTTTTCAGTCTTCACCCAGTCCTTAGTAGCCTTTCTAAAGTCAACCTAACCGCTTACCTTTGAAAAGGTGCTAAATAGGCCTTCGCCCTTACGCCTTTCTATATAATAGAAGAAAATTAGATAGTTGTATATAGAATTAGCCAGATTGTCTGAAGCATGAATAGAATCGCCTTTGTTCTGAAGGCCTAGAGAGTTCCTTTTTTTTTCAAAGGCGGTCCTTTTCATTCCTTGGACCGATGACTCGTTTGTTCAGTAGTGCTAACTATTCTAAGAGGATGCCGCCCCCTCGGTACTACCAGTAGCTTCAGTTGATGAATCTCGTGCAAGTTAGGTTATGGTTATATTGGCTGCAAGCGGAAAGTAGGCGCTTTATGTGTGGGTTGACCATGAACTCTCGCTTCGTGTAATGTCGTATGTATGATAGAGGTAGTATGGTGATTGAACTCAATGCTAATAGTGATCCCCAAGGTTCAACGAATGAATGAAGCTATGATTGTACTCGGATAGAGATGGTGGTTTTCCTCTGATGTCTCCAAGCCAGCCATAATAGAATAGATAGGTGAAGCAATCAATAGCAGTCTATTCTTGCCTATCGATAGATAGCAGGTTGCTTCCAAGCTCAAACCATTTGAAACAGAATTGCTACTTTTTTCTTGTTATTGATAGAGTAGTATTCTCCACCCCTGTCAAATAAAGTAGAAGGGGAGAACTGGAAGAGAGAAAGAAAAAGAGCAAAGGATTGACAAGTCTAATGGAGGAAGAATGGCTGACTCGTTGACTACCTTCGATAGACAAAAAATCCAAGCGGTCTAACCTAACCCCTAGGGAGGATCCCAATCAAAAAGGGCTGGCCCATCAAAAGCGGTCCCCGCGAAGCTTTTGGGAAGAGGGGTAGTCTTGTGTGTAAGCATAGCATTTCTGGTCAAACCCGCCCAACCCAACTAATAAAAACTGAACCTGACAGACACATCTTTTTCTTTTTGGGAGGGTACTCTGAGTAGTGGGTACCTCGTAGGACCTCGACCCGCCTACTCGGGTCTTGTATAGATATGCAGTAAGGGGTGCTCCTAGGCGTGTGTAGGGGTTGTTTGTTCGCGAGAAAGGATTCCTCATCAAGTAAGTTTGGGGGTGTGGACATACTTGCGCGAATTTGGGTAATGGCTACAAGGGAGAAATCGAAAGAAATATGTACCCGAATAGGGATGGACGTAAACTCGTAAGCTACCGAAGGTAGGGATAATCATCCAGGTCTTATTGTGAGAGAAAAAAGCCGCCCCACCACAGTAGATGGGTTGCTTACTCTGTCGTACCTTTCTATCTTATTAGTCAAACCTAAACGTCCTTATTTCAAAAAACAGTGCCAACACCCTATCTATAGTAAGAGGCCTTCTCAATGAAATCTCCCACTTGATTTTGGATAGTCAAATAGAAAGACTATTTGTTAGCTCTTTGTGCCTCCTTGACTTCTCAAACTGAACTAAGACTGTCCAATTAGAGTATAGTCGGAAGGAGCTCTTTTTGTAATGAAAGTGTTTTCAAATAGCAATCCATCGCGTCGGTAATAAGACTTAGAGTAAACGAATGATTCAAGCTCCTTACAGAAGGCAGTTCAGCTTGATAACTCAATAAGCTGTATTGACAGAACAAAACCACTCTTTCAAAGGTGGGATCAATTTTTCATTCACAAAAGCAAATAATTTAAACCTAAAATCCAAAAATGAAGAAGATTCCGTTGATTCATTTCTAGATCTAATCTATACCTTATTAATTTAGTATCGTCTACTCGAATTAGATTCGAATAAGATGTAAGACAAGGCATGTGTGCATTTGCTTACTTTCAGATACTCTATACGAGATAGGGTATATATTATTATCAATTTCTTTTCAATCGTGGATACATATGTATCCTTAAGATACTGAAAACGGCTACCATTATTTGTATAAAACCAATAACGATTCATACAAGCTAAATCTTCGAATCGATAATTAGGCCAAAGAAAGAACTTTAATTTAATTAATTCATTTTTATCTTTATAAAAAGGTTTCCTTTCTTCCAAAAATTGACTCCAGTTTTTTACATTGGCTTCATTGCAAAATACTAAATTTCAATCGACGTCATTCCAATTCAAAGAATTAAAAAAACTTTGAATTATCAATTCTCTACGACATCTAGACTATAAAATATTTTCAGGAACAAGCAAATCAAAATGAATTTTGTCTGTATTTATTCTTTGAGTTTGAGGTTGCAGAATGAATTCATCAAAATTCTTTTTATCAACAGATCTTTGGTCTCGGTATCTTTGATTAGTTTGGTGTTTACTTTTATGAACCAAGCTTCCTTCCTACTAATCTAGAAGTTCTTCTCAAATACAAGGAAATGATTCAGCTCCAGAGCTAAAGATCGTAGTTCTCGAAAAAGCAATCAAAAAAATTCTGGAGCATCTTTAAGATTAGGTAGTGTTCCCCCAATGATCTTAGTACCAAGTACTTCCTAGCGAGCTCTAATATGATCCAATTTATAAGTAAGCATCTCTTGTAAAATATGAGAAACCCTAAACCCTTCTAGAGCCTAGCTAATGCTACCGTCGCAAGCAACCTCTCAAAGAATAGGGAGTGTACGGCCCTTCTATCTAGATCGGTGATTCTGTTTGGTTGAGCCAGCTATCGAAAATCTTGCAAGCAACCTACACTAAGCTAAGCGAGCTAGAAGCTAAAGTGAATCTTTTTTGGCATCTATTTCTTTACCTTGAAAGAAATTGCGTAAGTAAAGAGAAAGATAGCCAGTCCTCTTGGAAATCTTAGTTCAAACTCTTCGCTATTGGGTAAAAGATGCCTCTTCTTTACGGTTATTACGATTCTTTCTCTACAAATATTGGAATTTGAATAGTCTTATTACTTCAAAGAAGCCAGGTTACTCCTTTTCAAAAAAAAAAAATCAAAGATTCTTCTTCTTTTTATATAATTTTTGTGTATATGAATGCGAATCCACTTTCATATTTCTACGGAACCAATCTTTTCATTTACGATCAACATCTTATGGAGCCCTTCTTGAACAAATATATTTCTATGGAAAAATAGAACATCTTGTAGAAGTCATTGCTATGGATTTTTAGGTTACCTTATGGTTATTCAAGGATACTTTCATGAATTATGTTAGGTAACAAGAAAAATCAATTTTGGCTTCAAACGAGACGTTTCTTTTGAGGAATAAATGGAAATTTTACCTTGTCAATTTTTGGCAATGTCATTTTTCTATGTACTTTCACATAGGAAGGATCCATATAAACCAATTATCCAACCATTCCCATGACTTTATGGGCTATCTTTCAAGTGTGCACATTACTGTGTCAGAAGAAGGATAGCTATACTAATTCGATATACTCTAAAGACGCCCTCGGTACAATATTGACGATCTCACAAAGATTAAATTTCAGTGAATTGTCATTTACTGATCTCATCTTTTACGAAATCGATCTTCTTTGACTGTACAAGAATATGTGGAGCTCAGCATGTCTGGAAGCACAGGAGAACATTAGCTTGCTGATATTATTACCAGTATTCAATACTGGGTCATTCATAGCATTACTATACCTTTCCTATTTATTGCAGGTTGGTTATTTGTCAGCACCGATTTACCTTACGATGTGTTTGGAAGCCCTCGGCCAAACGAGTTTTTTACAGAGAGCCGACAAGGAATTCCATTAATAACTGGCCGTTTTGATCCTTTGGAACAACTCGATGAATTTAGTAGATCATTTTAGGAGGCCCTAATGACTATAGATCGAACCTATCCAATTTTTACAGTACGATGGTTGATTGTTCACGGCCTAGTTGTAGCTATCGTCTTTTTGGGGGGATCAATATCAGCAATGCAGTTCATCCAATGATAAACTTAATCTGAATTATAGAGCTACGACACACTCAAAACCGAACGAACAAAATGTTGAATTGAATCATACCAGTCTCTACTGGGGGTTATTACTCATTTTTGTACTTGCTGTTTTATTTTCCAATTATTTCTTCAATTAAGAAAAAGAAAGAGAATAAATAAGATTCTCTTAGCTCATTTGGAAGGATCTCATAATTTAACTATCCATGACTGTTTATGTCTCTAGCATGACCATTTGATGAAATCTGGAGGGAAGTGGGGTAAATGGCCAATACTACTGGAAGGATTCCTCTTTAACATTTTTTAAAATTATCTTTTTGGTTTTATAAAGAATAGAGTTCAGAATCATTTTCTTTTTGTAATGAATTAATTGGTCTTTTTCATATGAATTCCATAGACGTGCTCAATTGGGTGAAATTTTTGAATTAGATCGTGCTAATTTGAAATCCGATGGTGTTTTTAGTAGCAGTCCAAGGGGTTTGTTTACTTTTGGGCATACTTTGTTTACTTTGCTCTTCTTCTTTGGACACATTTGGTATGTTGCTATAACCTTGTTCAGAGATGTTTTTACTGCTCTGGGGGTGTCTAAATAAGGCTTAGCTAATCATACCACTATCGAGTCAACTTGAACAAGTATAACTTGACCCGATTTGAGGAGCGGTCCATTTTTGGCTATACATATATTTTCACAAATAAACTGTCCAAGACTAATTATTTTAGATGTCTCTTCATAATAATTGTGATGGAGAAAATACCAATTCAAATTGAATGGATTTAAAATAATGTTACGACATGGATCGGGATTAAAAAAAATTCCATTTTCATCCATTAAATAATATTTACATTTAATCACTTGAAAAGTCTGGTTTAAATTGTCAAGTTGCAAATAGTTAGTTACTAAGATCTGATTATGAGTTATTAAATGGTAAGATGAATAAAAATTCTCAATTGGAAGGCATGTTCCTAAAGGGCCCAATAAATTCCTAACTGGAATTAGGGGATCTTTTTAAATTGATTCTTTTATCACACTGTGATATTTTACATCATTAAATGGCCCCATTTGAGAACAATTGACGCCTAACAAAATTATCAACGACTGACATTCCTTATTTTTATTCAACAATGTATGAACAGTTCCTTGAGGTTGGTTAAGAAATTGTAGAATTTTTTCCTTGGAATAAGAATAAATGGAAGAAAAGGGGATGATATTGGTAAAATTTGATCCATTATCAAAGAGCAATCCTGAACCCGACGGATCATTCATTTTTTCGATATACGAAATAGGGGATTTCACTATGCGCACCTCTAGATAATCTCCTAATTGTTCCAGAGCAACTAGAAAGAGATTTAGGATTTATCACTACTTTAGCGACTTTGGAGGCTTGGCCAGTTACTCGAGATTCTCAATTATTCCGTTTTCTCGTGTTAGCAATGTACAGTGGTCAAATTGGATCATTTTCTCCATTGGTTATTGGTTGAGCCACTGGAATAGAATGAGATAAGAATCTCTGGAGATCTTTCCTCTCCACTTAGTCGTAACAGAAGAAATAGAAGACTTCTTTTGAATAGCATAATTGCCCGACACTACGTTCCTCGATCTTCAAAGAAAACTAACTCATCCTACTCCTCCTTCTGATCCTACTAAGATCAGATCTAAACTAGTTGATTCTCTTTGCCCGGCCGGCTTGTTTCAACCTTTTCATTTAGCATCAATTCCTTTGAGTTTCGGTGATCGTACTCCCCAGGCGGAGTGTTTCACACGTTAGCTGGGCCCTTGATCCTCTTAGACCAAGGGCAAACACTTATCGTTTATGGCATGGACTACCAGGGTATATAATCCTGTTCGCTCCCCATGCTTTCGCACCTCAGCGCCGGTAGGGACCCAGAGAGCTGCCTTTTTTTTTTGGCGTTCCTTCGTAGATCTCCGAATTTCACCCCTACACACAAAATTCCACTCGGGTCAGATCGAGTATGGATTGTACATGGACAGCAGTTGGAGTCGGCGGCTCTCCCAGGGTTCCCTCATTTGAGATCTCTGGGGAAGAGGATCAACTTGGCCCTTGCGAACAGCTTGATGCACTATCTCCCTTCAACCCTTTGAGCGAAATACGACAAAAGAAAAGGAAGGAAAATCCATGGACCGACCCCATTATATCCACCCCGTAGGAACTACGAGATCACCAAGGACGTCTTCGGCATCCAGGGGTCACGGACCGACCATAGAACCTTGTTCAATAAGTGGAACGCATTAGCTGCCTGCTCTCAGATTGGGCAATCAGTGTCGGAGAAGGGCAATGACTCATTCTTAAGACCAAAGAGTCGGGCGGAAAGGGGGGAAAGCCCTCCATTCCTGGTTCTCCTATCACCCGAATCTACCCATCTATCCTCTTGAAGAAGAGTTTGGTTTGAAACCTCGGTTCGAACAGAAGGAGTACGCTATGCTAATGTGTTTTCCCTATTAGGGGCTTCCCATGAGGATAAAGGACAAACCCTCGAATTTTGTTCCTATTGTTCAGAATGTATTCGGGTGAAAATCCATCGGCCAAGAGAGCAAACTCCACTTTTCTCTTGATTAGAAGTTGTTTTCCTAGAATCGAATCTATTTTGGTTAAAGGAATGTTTTCTCCTCATAAATAGAAAGCAAGGCACTCATTCAGTTCCTACCACCGTAGAGGGTCTTATAATAATGGTTGGTAAATCTCTGCCCCCATATCAACCACTACTGCAGCGGGGCCAAGAGGAGGCTCGTTGGGCAGATTGGAGTTGTCTTGATTGACACTGGCCTCCGAGTGGGAAGCTCTCCAACCCTCAAGGGATCCCATCCACGAAGAAGATTCTTCCCACAGTAAAATTTTCCATGTTGCACTAAGGTACTTACGGATGTATGCATGTGGTCCGAGAACACTTTGGGGTGAACACCCATCCGAAAAAGTAGGGTCAATAGTTCAGCATTTAGGCCGTAACATTTAGCAACCAAAAAATATTGTTCCCAATAAGTGCTCTCCGAACCCATCCTATCCATCTTTTTCGCGTAATCCAACTTCGAGCCGTGGCCAAAAAAACTACCTTTCACATCCAAACTCGGGGTCCTACCCCTGTCTTTCACCTAGATGAAATATAACCAAGGTATATCTTTTTTATCAGAGGTTGAATCGATCATCAGAAGAAGAATTAGGAAAAAACTTAGGATACATTCTGGGAAAATAAAACTTCCATAGCTAAAAGGTGGGGGAACAAGCGTTTTCACAATAGAAAAGAGAAACAAATAAATAACTATAAGGAACCAACGACTCTCTCTTCTTAAAAAACCTATATCTTCCACACTTAATCAGCATTTGATAGATTATCCAACTAATCCAATTTGAGTACCTCTGCAGGATAGACCTCAATAGAAAACTGAAGAGTAACGGCAGCAAGTGATTGAGTTCAGTAGTTTCTCATATAAAATTATTGACTCTAGAGATATAGTAATATGGAGAAGACAAAATTATTTCAAGCACCGACAGAACCGGAAGTGCCCCTCCTTTCAAAGAGATGAGGATAGGTTATTCACATTTCATTTAATTGTCAGAGGCAAATTGAAAGTTAAGCAGTGGGAATTCTAAAGATTCCCCGGGTGAAAAATAGAGATGTCTCCTATGTTACCCATAACATGTGGAAGTGATCCTGACTTAGTGAGTCCTTTCTTTCGTGATGAACTGTTGGCACCAGTCCTGCTTTGAACATAGGAGTTGCTAAGAGTAAAATTTGAGAAAAAGAGTTGATTGTATGGGAAATCCTTCAAGAAGTTATGCAGGGACATCCTGTATTGCTGAATAGAGCACCCACTCTGCATAGATTAGGCATACAGGCATTCCATGTGCTACAATGGCCGGGACAAAGGGTTGAGATCCTGTGAGGGTGAGCTAACCCCAAAAACCCGTCCTCAGTTCAGATTGTAGGTTGCAACTCGCCTGCATAAAGCCAGAATCGTTAGAAATCGCCGATCAGCCATACGGCGGTGAATTCATTCTCGGGCATGCCCTCCCTAACCCTTTTGTTCTTATTGCTCTGGATTCCAATCTATATGTGTCATGCCCCGAATCCCAACGAGGCGTGATCGGCACCCGAAGCCGATATGGCCCGAGAGAACTAATCTTTGCTCATGTACATATGCATATCCTCGTATGAACATCGTACTATCTCATGTAAGCGATAACATATAAAATGCCAATGGCGGAAGTCATGGAAAACATGTACAATATGAAACTATGGTCGTTATAGCCATCAAGTCAAAATGAACATATGTCTCTTGCATCCATATACCCACATACGTCTACAAAAGCCTCTAACAGATGCTTATACAAGACCAACTTAAATTCGGGACAAGTACCCGCTTTATATCATATTTACAACATCAAAATAGATATACAACTAAGACTCCGAAATCTCCAAACCAAGTGGAGCTCACCAAAACTCTGCAAATGATCCACAGTCTACTGAGGAGGTCTACTAATGCCTGCACCTACAACATGTAAGGTAAATTCCCCTGAGGGGGTCAGTACGAAGAATGTACTGAGTATGTAAGGCTCATAAGGAATAGCATCATACATGAGAATGTCAATAAAATAAAATAGGAGAGAATAGTCAATGTGTATAAATCATCATTTTATATACTATCTTTTATAACTACTCTTCTTCAAGGGAAATCACCTTCACTCAAGAGACTTGCCTCTAATGGGTTCTTCGATACCCAAGAGATTCTTTCTTACTTCTAAGATCATTACCACTATTGTTCATCTACTTGTTTAGTAGGTTATAAAAGAATGACACTTCATCCACATACATCCACTCTAGTGGTGAGGGGTAATAATGTAACATACGTCTACTCTATTAACGTACATCCACTCTATTGGTGGTTCTAACCTATATCCACACTATTGGTGGCTTAGCATAAATCCACTCTCATGGTGGGGCAACATACATCCACTCTCATGGTGGGGAGACATACATCCACTCTCATGGTGGGGAGACATACATCCACTCTATTGGTGGGGTAACATACATCCACTCGCATGGTGGGGTAACATACATCCACTCTCATAGTGGGGAGACATACATCCACTCTCATGGTGGGGAGACATACATCCACTCTATTGGTGGGGTAACATACATCCACTCTCATGGTGGGGTAACATACATCCACTCTCATGGTGGGGAAACATACATGGGAGAGATTGATATATCAACTTATGAGAGATTATACATTAAGGATCATGGAACTAATTGAACACACAAATATGCTTTACCTTACTCTTATGCTTCATGAGATTAACAACTTAACTTATGAGGGATAGATATCTTAGCTCGCACTTTACCCCTTCACTACTCCTATGAGATCTTACATAAGTAAGTATATGATACCGGACCTCCACCTTTGGTGGGTTATAATAAATAACAAATCATAATCTAGGAATTATTCCATGTTGAACTTATGCCCTCTAGAGTGTGACCCATACTCAATGAAACCTATAGAAACCATGCGCTTTACCTCTTTACAATCTTATACCCTCTACTTAGTTATGAGAATGACACGCTAAAGGTCATGGCATTACATCACACACTTCTATACATATCTCACTTCACTCCTTTACCTTATGAGTTTGACATCCTTACTTATGAGGAATAATTATACTAGCTTGCACATCACCTCTCTTATTACTCTTATGAGATTGGTACAAGGATAATCATCATACTATAGGACTTTGGAACATGACATAATTGGAACATGCTTTCCAAGAATAAATAGATTCCCTTACATCTTACACTCCTTGAGATAGTTCTTTTAGGAATTACAACTTCATGACATCTTTGGAACTTCAATCAATGATCAAGAGATAATTGAACCATAAGTCATATAAGAATAGGACACGTATGAATAACAACATACGTCAACCTTAATTGATATACTTCAAACCTCTCAGAATTGAAACAAGTCCAATGTCAATAGGCACAATATGTTGTAGAAGGATACGGAAAGAGGAACCTTACATACCTTGTATTCTTAATACGAATACACAATCTTAGACGTGCATACAATAGTCCCGCTCCGTCCTTGTGTTTTGCTCTACAACGCAAGTTCATAACGAAACCAACATTAACCACCAATTACCTTACAATGGCATACAATAACGATAAGTCACATGTTTATCTTTAACATGTCATTTCCCCCTTGACAATACTATTTATGAAATCAACATACCAATAATCCCACAAAATTCCATACATTGACCAACACATGCTAACCAATAACATGTCACACCAAGTTCATATTTTACACTTCTCCATCACCACCACATCACAATTATTCCATCAAATTACTTTAATACACCTCACAATAACAAATCGGCCAAACTCCCATAATTTACACTTATAGAAAAATAACAAGTTTGGGACCATAATAACACCATACATGTTGTTATTTTATCCATACCATGCTTTTTCATCAAGACCACAAGTCATAATCCAAGTTACAATCCCATGGATTTCACATCTTTTACCAAAACACAAAACACCATATTCAACACTTCCAAGCATAACCAACATGATATACATAATCTCTCATGATCATAATATGTTAAAGTACAAGAATAATCACTTACCCAATCTTGGAAAATGGTGATTTTGCTCCAAAAATGACTTAGGGTTTGAGAGCCCAAAAGGGTGTTCTTGAGAGTTCTAGAGAAAAAGATAGAAAAGCATGTGTGTTATTGTGTATTAAAATATGATTTTTGGTATCATTTTATAGACCTTGGGAGTCATCCTTATCCACTCTTGGCATTTAATGCTAAGTGTGGCTAAGTCAATGGAAGAATGGGTCATTTGACCCATTCTTGGCCCATGCTTTCTTGCACAATTTGGCCCATTTTGAGCCCAATGCACTTAACCCAATAAAATCAATACTTCCTTGTGTTTAAATCATCTCATACGTGTTACAACAATATTCCCATTCATGAAATTCATACTCGTGGTCTTAATTCCAAAAACAAGCAATTCTAGCCACGTATGGCTTATTTTGACTACGGGGGTAAAATCGTCATTTTGATGCCAAATTCGTTCTCGAGTAATTTTATCATACCAACATAATAACTTACTCATTTCATGTATATACTCATAATTGTAGAAGAAACATATCAAAAATTGGCTCGGTACGACCCCGAATACCCTTGGGACTTAGAAATTTCCAACTTTCGAAAAAGTAGAAAAACCAGCGTGGCACGCCCTTGGGCGCGCCAACTTACTGCCTTTGGGCACAAAAATTTGGCCCAAAGCGGCATGGCACGCTCCCCATCGCTCCCCTACCAATTTTTTTTTTATTTTTTTTTTTTTTTTTTTTTTTACTTATTGCTCTCAAAACTAAGGTAAACATGTACGGGGTGTTACAATATGACCTCCGGGTGGTAAAAAGTAAACCTCTTCCATAGAAGCAGGTAGTAACCTAACCTTTAAGAATTTGTTCAAGGGAGGACCCTCTGATCTATCAATGGAAAGATCTAAGACGATCCTAATTGCCATGGTTCCGCTGCATCACAAGGAGCAATTGTGAGGAATAGCCATTCTAGAAAAATCATTTGGTTTGGTTCATTCTTTGACTGCTCTGCTCCCAAAAAGAGAGACTGAATTTCTTCCACCTTCCCTGTACGAATAGTGAAAGGGCTCTTAGATATTAAACAAAACCATATGTTTCTTTTTTTTGGACAAAAGTATTTCTTTTTTATGGAATGCCGCTATGAAAGATGTAAAAAAGAAACAAAAATGCAAAGAAAAGAATAGGCTAGGCATAAATCAATATGCTAAAATTTAAATAAAAAATAAATAAGAAAAATAAGAGGAGGTGTCAATTGGGCAAATACGTCCATAGTGACTAGGATGGATATCTCGTATCCAAAAAATAGCAGTCCGACCTGTCAGTCCTTGCTGGCTCATTCTTCAACAGGCACGCGGTCAGAGCCCTGGCTCCTCCCACTGCTTGAGAGAAGAGATAGCTTCCAGAGTGAGAATAGGAAGAGATTGTAAGACAGATTTAACAAGAGTAACTCTCCCACCATAGCTAAGCATCTTGGATTGCCATCCCTTGATCTTAGAAATCACTTTAGAGACCATTCCAGTGAAGTAGATGATCTTCTGAACTCCTATATATAGAGGGCAACCAAGATAAGTTGTAGGACTTTCTTCGATTAATCAATTTCTAAACGTTGGAGTAGATCCTAAAGATATACCACTTCCTCATAAATTTATCTTGAATCGAGATCTTTTTTCTAAACTTTATCCCAATTTTGCCGAGGGAGCAACCCCATTTTTCACCTTGAATTGGTCAAAATATGCGGACTTTCTTACTTTTCGTGGAGGATTAGATCCAGTAACTGAGGGTCTGTGGCTGACTGATATTTCCCATCACCATTTAGCTATTGCAATTCTTTTCCTGATAGCGGTTCACATGTATAGGACCAACTGCGGTATTGTTCATGGACTAAAAGATATTTTAGAAGCCCATAAAGGTCCATTTATAGGTCAGGGCCATAAAGGCCTATATGAGATCCTAACAACGTCAAGGGTAGATTAGAAACCTCTGGTAAAATGCACGCCCGTAACCCCGCAGATAAAGTACATTACATAGTCCAGGGATTGGTGACTTACCCATTTAGTGACTTTGGCACTGGAAGTTCCCAAAATGGGGACTATCGGGTAAATTCAATATAATAGACGCCTGTTGGCATTCCATCCTTCCTTCTCCTTTTAGGGCCTATCCAAAAGAGAATCCAATACTTCTTGGTCGTGAAAATCTAAACTGGTTGTTTGTTGTTCAAAAATTTAGGTCTGGCAGGCTAGGTCCAGCATCCGCACAAAAGGCTATTGAAAGGGTGGCGAATGCTGGAAAATCTAAAGCTACCAACAAAAAAGGATTGGTGAAAAAACCAGTATGCTTTGGTTTTCTGGAAAACCAAAGAAAATAATATTAAAAAAAACAAATGAATAAAAAAAAGAAAAAAATAAAGGGAAACTGAAACTAAGATGTATTTTAAATCAGAACGGAAGAGAGGGTTCCCTTCTATCAGGAATCCCCAATTTTTTATTTTTGATAAAAAAAAAAACAGACACAAAAAAACAAGGTTGTTTGATACTTTAGCAGTATCAACAAAATGAATATTACCAAACTAGAGGCAAGCATAATAGCAAAAATGTTTCGAAAAGGAAGCCTCATAGACTGAAGCCTCTATTCAGTTCTTGCTCCGATTGGTTTACAAATCAAAGGAGACTAACAAACTACAACAAAGCAAGTCAAGAGGAAGAAACTTACAATATCGTAGCCGCTCATGGTTATTTTGGTCGATTGATCTTCCAATATGCTAGTTTCAACAACTGTCATTTGTTACACTTCTTCCTAGTTGCTTGGCCTATAATAGGTATCTGGTTTACCGCTTTAGGTATCAGCACTATGGCTTTCAACCTAAATGGTTTCAATTTCAACCAATCTGTAGTTGACAGTCAAGGTCGTGTAATTAATACTTGGGCGGATATCATTAACCATGCTAACCATGGTATGGAAGTTATGCATGAATGTAATGCTCATAAAGTCCCTCTAGACTTAGCTACTATCGAATCCATTTAATTTTTTTTACCGACAAACATGTGCTCGAAAATCAAAATGTTTTGAGCACGGGTTTTTTTGGTCCAAGTGTATCTTGTCTTTACTACTAATTATTTTCCTTGGTTAACAATAATTGTTGTTTTTATGATATTTGCGGGTTCTTTAATTTTCTTTCTTCCCCATAAATAAAATCAGGTAATTAGGTGGTATATGTAACACCCCGTACCTTCCTAACCCTACTTGACTCGTCGAGAGCCATATGTATGTATTTTGTAATGTTATTGACGAGAAAATTGAAATTTGGCCTCGTACATGTGATTAGCCTTCGTAGGAGGTGTTTTGTGATTTTTTTGGAGCATTTGTGGGGTTCAAAATTAGGCTAAGAGGACCTTTAAACAAAGTATATTAAGGGTAAGAAGTAAGTTAAAGAATAGGACTTGAAATATCTAACCAAATCCGCGAAGAAAAGTCAAAAAATGGATTTTTTTTGAAAAACTAAGTGTGGGGCGCGCTATAGGGCGTGACACGCCGCTCTGGGCTAAAATTTTTAGACCACATGCATCAATATGGTGCTCCCAAGGGCGTTCCAGGTTGGTTTCGGCCACTTTTCATAGTTGGAAATTTTTTTAAGTCCCAAGGGTGTCCGGGGAGGTACCGAGCCGATTTTTGCCACGTTTATTCTACAACCATGAGTATATACATGGAATGAGTGAATAATTATATTGGTATGATAAAATTACTCGTGAACGAATTTGGTGTCAAAATGACGATTTTACCCTTATGGTCAAAATAAGTCATACGTGGCTAGAATTGCTTGTTTTTGGAATTGAGGCTACGAGTATGAATACCGTGAGTTGGAATATTCTATTAACACATATTAAATGATTTAAACATGAGAAATTATTTATTTTACTGGGTTGAGTGAATTGGGCTCAAAAAGAGCCCAAAATGAAAAAGAAGACATGGGCCAAAAATGGGTCAAATGACCCATTCTTGCCTTGACCTTCTAGACACAACATTTAATGCCATAAGAGTGGCTAAGGATAGAAATTGAGGGCCTATATAAAGATTCAAAATCTTATTTTGTTCATGAGAAACACACATGCTTTCTATCTTTTTCTAGAAAATTCCCAAGAACACCTCTTCGGCTCTCAAAACCCTAAGGCACTTCTTGGAGCAAGATCATCCTTTATCAAGATTAGGTAAGTGATTATTCTTATGGAATAATATATTATATGCATGGGAGAGTATGTAAATCATATTGGTTATGCTTGAAAGTGTTGGATATGGCACTTTGTGTTTTTGTGAAAGATGTGCTATCCATGGGATTTACACTTGAAATATGACTTGTGATGTTGATGAAAGAGCGTGGTATGGATGAAATAACAACATGTATGGTGTGATTATGTTATTAAAATTTTTATTTTCATATAAGTGTAAATTATGGGATTTTGGCCGATTTATTGTTGTGAGTTGTATTGAAGTAAATTGATGGTATAATTATGATGTTGAGATGATGGAGAGTGGAAAGTATGAACTTGGTGTGACATACTAGTGGTTTATGATATTTTGGTCAATGTTGGGCATGTTGTGGTATTATTGATATGACCATGTCTTAAATGGTATTGTAGAGAAAGAAATGACATTTTAAAGCCAAACATGTGACTCATTGTTATTATATGCCATTGTAAGGTAATTGGTGGTAAATGTTGGTTCTGCTATGTACTTGTGTTGTAGATTAAAACATAAGGATGGAGTGGGACTATTGTATGCACGTCTAAGATTGTGTATTCGTATTAAGAATACAAGGTATGTAAGGTTTCTTTTTCCGTATCCTTCTGCAACATATTATTCACATTGATATTGGAATTGTTACAATTCCGAGATGCTTGAAGTATATCAATTCAGGATGACGTATATTGTTATTCATATGTGTCCTATTCTTAGATGAATGATGATTCACTTATCTTTTATTCATTGGCGAAAGTTCCAAAGTTGTCATGACGTTGTAATTTCTAAAAGAACGATGTAAGAGAATCTATTTATTCTTGAGAAGTATTTCTCCAATCATGTCATGTTCCAAAGTCCTATAGTATGATGACTATCCTTGTACCAATCTTTCATAAGGAAAAGTACCAATCTCATAAGAGTAATAAGAGAGGTGATGTGTAAGTTAGTATAATTATTCCTCATAAGTGAAGATGTCAATCTCATGAAGTAAAGGAGTGAAGTGAGATGTGTATATAAGTGTGTGCTTTAGTGTCATGATCTTCACTATATCAATCTCTCATAAGTTAATATATCAATCTCTCCCAAGTATGTTAACCCACCATGAAAGTGGATGTACGTTAACCCACCATAGAATGGATGTATGCTAACCCACCATGAGAGTGGATGTATGTTAACCCACCATGAGAGTGGATGTACGTTAACCCACCATAGAGTGGATGTATGCTAACCCACCATGAGAGTGGATGTATGTTAACCCACCATGAGAGTGGATGTACGTTAACCTACCATAGAGTGGATGTATGCTAACCCACCATGAGAGTGGATGTATGTTAACCCACCATGAGAATGGATGTACGTTAACCCACCATAGAGTGGATGTATGCTAACCCACCATGAGAGTGGATGTATGTTAACCCACCATGAGAGTGGATGTACGTTAACCTACCATAGAGTGGATGTATGCTAACCCACCATGAGAGTGGATGTACGTTAATAGAGTGGATGTACGTTAATAGAGTGGATGTACGTTATATTATTAAACACCCCCCCCCCATAGAGTAGATGTATGTTATATTGTTACCCCATCACTAGAGTGGATGTATTTGGATAAATGTTATTCTTTTACAACCTACTAACCAAGTAGATGAACAATAGTGGTAATGAACATAGAAGTAAGGAAGAATCTCTTGAGTATAGAAGAATCTATTAAAGGTAAGTCTCTTGAGTGAAGGTAATTTTCCCTTGAAGGAGAGTAATTATAAAAGGTATTATATAAAATGATGGTTTATCCACCTTGACTACTCTCTCGTATTTTATTCTATTGACATTCTCATGTATGATGCTATTTCTTATGAGCCTTACATACTCAGTACATTCTTCGTACTGACCCCCTCGGGGGAACTTACCTTACATGTTGCAGGTGCAGGCATTAGTAGACCTCCTCAGTAGACTGTGGATCATTTGCAGAGTTTTGGTGAGCTCCACTTGGTTCGGAGCTTTCTGAGTCATAGTTGTATATTTACTTTGATATTGTAAATGTTGTATAAAGCAGGGGCTTGTCCTGACTTTAAGTTAGTCTTGTTGATGCATCTGTTAGAGGCTTTTGTAGGCATATGTGGGTATATGGATGTAAGATGTACGTTCATTTCGACGGGATGGCTCCAACGGCCAAGTTTTGTATGTATATTTATAGCATATGTTTCCATGATTCATGTCTTCTGTATAGTTGCATGAGGTATAATAAGATTCATACAAGGATACGTATACGAAGGTTCATGAGCAAAGATTGGTTCTATAGGGCCATATCGGCTTCGAGTGCCAGTCTAGCTCGAATGGGATTTCGGGTCGTGACAGTATACCAATCACGCCCCGAATCCCATCGGGACAGATTGGCACCCGTAGCCGATAAGGCCCGAGAGAACCAAACTGCTTATTTCCATTCATTTGCATGACATAAGAAATACCACTATCATGTATGAGCATAAAAGACCAACAACGAAAATTGTGGAACATGTGGTAGATATACATATGTGAAACTTGGCCATCGAGGCCATCAAGTCAAGAACAACATATACCTCCTACATTTATACACCCACATACGTCTACAAAAGCCTCTAGCAAAACATTTACCAAAACCAACTGAAAGTCAGGACAAGTCCCCGCTTTATACAACATATACAAAACCAAAACATATGAACAACTGTGACTCAGAGAAGCCCCGAACTAACTGTAGCTCACCAATGATTCGAAACAACTGGCAACCTACTGTGGAGGCCTACTAGTACCTGCGCCTGCAGCAAGTAAGGTAAGTCCCATAAGGGACGTCAGTACAAAGAATGTACTGAGTATGTAAGGCTCAACTGAAACTGTATGATATGTAAATATATCAATGAACTCAAATACAAATGAATGATCAATATAGATAAGTCATTATTCTGTACTTTCGAAACCATGTATTTTGCTTTCATTACTTTCTTTGTTTCTTTGATTCTATGGGGATTCCTCTTTGCCTGTGAACTGTAATACCCGGGCCCCTACTGAACAGTGGCTTTTAACATAACATAATGTTAGGTTGGGATCGGCTCGAGATAGGTTTATACCTCTAGAGCTGCCACCCATACTAACATATCAGGTTCGGCTCGAGCTAGGTTATTACCTCTAGAGCTAAGCCCTATCAGGATCAGTCCGATCTAGGCTTACGCCTCTAGGACTGCCCCCTGATCCAACAATCTCGGGATCGACTTGAGCTAGGCATTTTGCCCCCAAAGCTACCACCCGTGCTTAATTATTAACCACATGTATGCATTACTTCATTCTTTACTTTTGAGATTGATACAATGATAGTCATAACTTTATTTGAAGCTTTGGATCAATAATCAATGAGTGAGAGACATGTGAATAAACATTATTAGAAACATAGCCTTATCGGCAACATAACACTATTGGAACCATTGGACAATAATCAATGAACAAGATCCATGAATATAACCACTATTGGAACTTTAGAACACAACCTTATTGGGCTTTTGGAACATTATCAATGAATATGAGACATGTGTTTTACCATTGATCAATGAGTAGGAAAACATGTGATATTGACAATTGGTAATCTCATATAGGATACCTTAGCACATTTCGGAACAAGACAAGTGCGATGTCGATGTGTACACTATGTGCTGTAGAAAGATACGGGCAGAGTAAACTTACATACCTTCACTTCCAAGTATGAATATACAAGCCTATGTATGAACACAATAGTCCAGCTTCTTCCTTACGTCTTACTCTACAATACAAGTACATATCGGATCTTACATTAGTAACTAGTCACTATACAGGCGTACAAGACGACAATGAACTATATGACTGCCATATAACATCATGTCACCACTTACAATACAATCCACTACATTTTCATACCAACAACACCATAACATTCTACACATTGACCAAGATATCTTACATCAATAGCATTTCACATCACACTTACCCTTTTCGCTTTTCTCTTTATCATTCCGTCACAATTACTCCTTCATAACAACATATGAACAACCATCCATACTTAATATAGTCCAACATACCTCCATACGACACTTTAAAGTCATTAAAAACCGAACCTGGGGCTGACCTGCGAAGCCACCTGAACCCACAGGTGGCTGAGGTGCGCCCGCAGGTAGCTGGTGGCAGATGCCAGTGGCACCTGCATTGGCATCTGCGCCCACAGGTGCCCTTGTCTGCGGGGACAGATGCCCATTTTGGTCCAAAATGGTTTCTTTTGGGTATTTTAATGCAATGAACGGTCCATGATCATAACCAAACTTATTTTGACATATTTTTGATCATCTTGAATACCAAAAATCAGCCATGGTCTCTCAACACACATAACAACACCCAAAACTACACTTCACAGCCAATACGTCACCAAAACCATAACCAATTTCACAATAACAATTCCAAACATTATGCACAAGGATAAAACAAAGTAAGACTATAATCACATCTCACATGTAAATATTTAATCCATCAAGTTCACTTCCTTCAAGGCCACAAGTCCATATTCAAGTTCACAAGACAAAACCATTCTCCGATTGCAAAAATAGACAGTTTTACGCATAGCACACTGTCCAACACTTTTCTAACACAACCAACATTATTTATACACCATATTAAACATATAATATACTGAACCATGAGAATAAACACATACCAAGGAGTGATCTTGTCCCAAAGAGATAAGAGCTTAGGGTTTGTATTTTGAGAGAAAAATGTGGAAAATGTTAGAAAAGGGCATGTGTGTTTTTATGAATTAAAAATCTGATTTATTTCCTTATATAGTCCCTTTATAATGATACTTATCCACACACTTGGTGTGTTTACTTGGTCAATGGATGAGTATTGGAAGAATGGGTCAAATTCCCACTTTGGGCCATGTCTTTCTATGGTTTTTGGGCTTCATTTAGGGCCCAATTGTACAAGACTTATTAATGCCCACAATTTAATGCATAATTTATCAATTCTCTCATGTTTCAATATTTCCATAAATGTTACGGTAGTCAGCTAGACTCCGAAATGTACGGGGTGTTACATTCTTCCCCCCTTAGAAACATTCGTCCTCGAATGTTAGTGTTATTATTCAAAGTAAACAATTACAAATCTAGGAACATTCTTCATGTAATCATATAAAGGAACATTCTTCCTTTTGTAACAAATGAGGGTACTTGGATTTCATCATTTCTTCAGTTTCCCATGTGACCTCTTCTATTTGCTGATTTTTCCAAAGTACCTTTACGGAAGATATGTCTTTGTTTCTCAACCTCTTCACTTGTCTATCCAGGATAGAAATAGGTATCTCCTCATAGGTAATATCCTATGTAACCTGTACATCATCAATAGGAGTAAAACGAGATGGATCTCTTATGCATTTTCGAAGCATCGACATATGGAATACTGGATGAACTGTGGAGAGTTCTTGGGGTAGCGCCAACTCATACGCAACTTGTCCAAATCTTCTAATAATTTTATATGGGCCTATATAACGTGGACTCAATTGCCCTTTCTTTTCGAACTGCATTGCCTATTTCATCGGTGAAACCTTTAAAAATACCCCATCACATATGGTAAATTCAAGCCCTCTTCTTCTAACATCAACATAGGACTTGTGTCAACTCTGGGCCATTTGTAATCGATGGTGAATCACCTTAACTTTCTCCATAGCCTGATGAACAATATTGGGCCCAAGTAAAGCAGTTTCACATTCTTCAAACCATCCAATTGGTGATCTACATTTTCTTCCATACAAAGTTTCATAAGGTGCCATCTTAATACTTGAATGATAGCTATTATTGTAAGCAAATTCAATAAGAGGCAAATGGTCATCCCAACTGCCTTGAAAATCTAACGTGCATGCTCGTAGCATATCTTCAAGTGTTTGAATAGTACGTTCTGCTTGTCCATCAATCTGAGGATGGAAAGTCGTACTCATATTCACCTGTGTACCCAAACTCTGCTGGAAAGATCTCCAAAAGTGCTTTATAAACTGTGCTCCTCTGTCTGATATAATGGAAAGTGGAATACCATGTAACTACACTATCTCTTTAACATATAATCTTGCATAATCTTCAGCTGTATAGGTGGTCTTGACTGGTAGAAAATGCGCTGACTTGGTAAGCCTGTCCACTATAACCCATATAGAATCAAATTTTTGCAGTGTACGAGGCAAACCTATGATAAAATCCATGTTAATCATATCCCATTTCCAGACTGGAAGATTGATACATTACATGTAACCTCCCGGTTTCTGATGCTCTACTTTCACTTGTTGACAATTCGGGCATTGAGCGACAAATTCTGCAATGTTCTTCTTCATATTTCCCCACCAATACACTTCTTTTAAATCATGGTACATTTTAGTAGCACCCGGATGAATAGAATAGCGCGAATGATGCGCCTCTATCATAATTCGTTTCCTCAGTTCATCTGCATCCGGTACACATAATCTTCCTTGACATTGAAGTACCCCTTCTTGTGTAAGATCAAAGGCCTTTGTCAAATTCTGTTCTACATTCTCCTTTAACCGCAATAACATAGAATCTGTAAACTGCTTCTCTTTCACCTCAGCTATTAGTAAAGATTCAGCCGCATTTTGTACAATAACTCCTTCATCTGGGGATTCAAGGAGACGAACCCCCAAGCTTGCTAATTGATGTAGGTCTTTGATTATCTCTTTCTTTTCCGTCAATTGGCCACTAGTAATTTCTGTTGCCTTGCGGCTCAATGCATCATCTACCACATTTGCTTTTCCTAGATGGTTTAAAATATCAATATCATAGTCTTTCAATAGCTCAAGCTACCTTCTTTGCCTCAAATTGTGTTCCTTCTGCTTAAAGATATATTGCAAACTTTTGTGATCAGTATAGATATCAACATGAACTCCATACAAATAATGACGCCATGTCTTTAAAGCAAAAACCACTGTTGCTAACTCAAGATTATGTGTGGGATAGTTTTTCTCATGTGGCCGCAACTGTCGTGAGGCATATGCTATGACATTACCGTGTTGCATCAACACACATTCGAGGCCAACCCCGAAAGCATCACAATACACGACATAACCTTTGGTGCCTTCAGAAAGTACTAAAACTGGTGTGGAGGTTAATTTTATCTTTCAACTTTTGGAAGCTTTTCTCACACGCATCATTCCACTGAAATTTAACCACCTTATATGTAAGCTTTGTTAACGGTGCTGCAATGGAAGAAAAGCCTTCCACAAATCTTCGGTAGTAACCTGCTAACCCAAGAAAATTGCGAATCTCTATGGGTGTTGTAGTTCTTGGCCAATTTTTTCACTGCTTCAATCTTCTGTGTATCAACTTGTATCCCTTTATCTGATACAATGTGACCTAAGAATGCGACTGATTTTAACAAAAACTCACACTTGGAGAACTTTGCATACAACTTACGCTCACGGAGAATCTGTAACACCTGTCGTAAGTGATTAGCATGGTCCTCTGGTGATCTTGAATAAACCAGGATGTCATCTATAAATACCATGATGAACCCGTCCAGAAATGGCTTAAACACCCTATTCATCAAATCCATGAACACAACTGGTGCATTTGTTAGTCCAAATGACATAACTAAAATTTCATAATGGCCATACCATGTTCGAAATACTGTCTTGGGTACATCTTCTTCTCTAACTCTGACTTGATAGTAACCCAACCTCAAGTCGATCTTTGAGAAACACTTGGCACCGTGTAATTAATCAAACAAATCATCAATTTGAGGGAGGGGATATTTGTTCTTGATCGTTACCTTATTCAATTATCGATAGTCGATGCACATTCTCAATGTACCATCTTTCTTCCATACAAATAATATCGGTGCACCCCACGGGGACATACTAGGCCTGATGAAGCCTTTGTCCAACAAATCTTTCAACTGCTCCTTCAATTCACGTAATTCTGCTGGAGCCATTCTATATGGAGGAATAGAGATGGGATGAGTGCCTGGAATCACATCAATGCCAAAGCCTACTTCTCGTTCTGGGGGTAAGCCTGGAAGATCCTCTGAAAATACATCCAGAAATTCATTGACCACTGGAACCGACTGCGGAGTTAGTGGTTCCATTTCAGTATCTTTTACCCATACTAAATGACATATGTAACCCTTAGCAATCATTTTCCTTGCTTTAAATAGGAAATAAATCTTCCTCTTGGTGCCCCCACATTACCCTACCATTCAAGAACATTTTCTTGCGGAAAGGAAAAATGTACCTTCTTGGCCCGGCAATCTACCATGGCATAATAAGAGGCCAACAAATCCATTCCTATTATCATATCAAAATCCACCATGTCTAATTCAATGAGATCGGCCAATGTATCATGACCACACACAGTTATCACACAGTTACGATATACTCTTTTTGCAACAATATATTCACCAACCGTTGTGGACACTTCAATTGACTTGATTAATGATTCTGGTGCCTTTGCAAATTTCACAGCAATCACTAGAGTAACATAGGACAATGTAGAACCGGGGTCAATCAATGCATATACATTATACGAGAATATGGATAATGTACCTGTGACGACATCAGGAGAAGCCTCTGAACCCACTAGTACTGGTTGCTCTTCTGGCACCCTTACCACGGCCAACCGACTGCACACCTCGGCCCAATGAAGGAAACGATGCTGATGATGCAACGGCCAATCCTCCCGGTCGTGCTATACCACCCATGCTCCTCTGGGGACACTCTTTCATCATGTGTTCCGTCATACCGCACCAGAAATAAGCATTTGTCCCCACTCAGCATGTACCTGCATGAATACGCCCGCAGTGCTGACACTGCTGACGAGAAAAACCAGCTGCCTGTAATCCATGACCTCCACTACTATGCCCAAATGAACCACCTCTAAACCCTCGAAACTGAGAGTGAGCACCTGCTGTGGAATGAGAAAACGATGGTCTAGGTGGTCTAGGAAACATACGAGGCCTAGATCCTCCTTAGGACACTATAGATGGTCCCATAGGTCTAGCCTTTTTAGATTGTCCCCTGTCAAATTCATGTACCCTTCTTCTCTGTCTTTGATCTTCCATTTTCTGGGCGAAGGCTTGAATTCTCGCTATATCTATATCTTTGTTCAAGGCCGCAATAGTGCAATCCCTTACCAAATATGGCTCTAATCTGTCCACGTATCGATGGACTCTATCTGTCATTGTAGCCACCACATTTGGAGCATATCAAGCCAAGGAATTAAATTGCAAACTGTATTCTCTAACACTCTAATTTCCCTGACGGAGATTTAGAAATTGATCCGCACGAGCCTCACGGATCTCATAGGGAAGATAATGATAAAGAAAAGCCGCTTTAAATTCTTCCCAATTAGGTGGATTTGCACCAATATCACGAGATTTCTTCCAATCCTCATACCACAATATCGCCTCTCCTTTGAATCTATACGCAGCAAGTTCAACTGTTTCTACCCCCGTCACGTGCATAACTTCTCGATCCCTCTGAATCTGATCCACAAAGTCCTGTAGATCTGCTTTCGAATCTGACCCAGTGAATATAGGAGGGTCCAGTTTTAGAAAATCCTGTGTTCTACGACTCGCCACTCTAGCCGCATCATCCTCATGTATCATTGGACCAGTTCGTCCTTGACTTTGTGCTGCCACTAACTGTGTCAACATATGTACTGCATTTCTAACATCCTGATCTGTGGTGTTCATTGGTGGTTCTGCGGGTACTTCTCTACTGACTGGCTCTTCCGGAGCTGGAAAAGTAGAAGAAGACCGTGATGAAATTTTAGCATTTGCTCCACCTTGACTAGCTTGGTCAGGTGGTAATCTACTCATTCCTTCTTCAGCAGGCATATTTACCTGCTTCCCTTTACCTCTACCTTTTCTCGTGATCGGTATTTTTACTATACCAGAGAAAAATAATTACCAATGGTCAGATACAGTTCAACTTACAACACTGTATCTATTGCACGATCTAGAAGTGAAGAAAAAAAACAACATCCTAAATGTCCCCTAGCCTCCTACTTATAAATGTCGTGCACAACACATTGATAAGTAAGACCCTACTCAGACACGGCTTTATAGACACCCTTAGAATGACCTGCTCTGATACCACTTTTGTCACGCCCTGAATCCCATCGGGACGGATTGGCACCCGTAGCCGATAAGGCCCGAGAGAACCAAACTTTGCTTATATCCATTCATTTGCATGACATAAGAAATACCACTATCATGTATGAGCATAAAAGACCAACAACGGAAATCGTGGAACATGTGGTAGATATACATATGTGAAACTTGGCCGTCGAGGCCATCAAGTTAAGAACAACATATACCTCCTACATTTATACACCCACATACGTCTACAAAAGCCTCTAGCAGAACATTTACCAAAACCAACTGAAAGTCAGGACAAGTCCCCGCTTTATACAATATATACAAAACCAAAACATATGAACAACTGTGACTCAAAGAAGCCCCGAACTAACTGGATCTCACCAATGATCCGCAACAACAGGCAACCTATTCTGGAGGCCTACTAGTACCTGCGCCTGCAGCAAGTAAGGTAAGTCCCACAAGGAACGTCAGTACGAAGAATGTACTGAGTATGTAAGGCTCAACTGAAACTGTATGATATGTAAATATATCAATGAACTCAAATACAAATGAATGATCAATATAGATAAGTCACTATTCTGTACTTTCGAAACCATGTATTTTGCTTTCATTACTTTCTTTGTTTCTTTGCTTCTATGAGTATTCCTCTTTGCCTGTGAACTGTGATACCTGGGCCCCGACTGAACAGTGGGTTTTAACATACCATAACTTTAGGTTGGGATCGGCTCGAGCTAGGCTTATGCCTCTAGAGATACCACCCATGAATCAATATATATCGGGATCGGCTCGAGCTAGGTTACTACCTCTAGAGCTGCCACCCATACCAACATATCAGGTTTGGCTCGAGCTAGGTTATTACCTCTAGAGCTACCCTCTATTAGGATCGGTCCGAGCTAGGCTTATGCCTCTAGGACTGCCCCCTAATCCAACAATCCTGGGATCGGCTTGAGCTAGGCATTTTGCCCCCAAAGCTACCACCCATGCTTAATCATTAACCACATGTATGCATTCCTTCATTCTTTACTTTTGAGATTGATACAATGATAGTCATAACTTTATCTGAAGCTTTGGATCAATAATCAATGAGTGAGAGACATGTGAATAAACATTATTAGAAACATAGCCTTATCGACAACATAACACTATTGGAACCATTGGACAATAATCAATGAACAAGATCCATGAATATAACCACTATTGGAACTTTAGAACACAACCTTATTAGGCTTTTGGAACATTATCAATGAATATGATACATGTGCTTTACCATTGATCAATGAGTAGGAAAACATGTGATATTGACAATTGGTAATCTGATATAGGATACCTTAGCACATTTCGGAATAAGACAAGTGCGATGTCGATGTGTACACTATGTGCTGTAGAAAGATACGGGCAGAGTAAACTTACATACCTTCACTTCCAAGTATGAATATACAAGCCTATGTATGAACACAATAGTCCAGCTTCTTTCTTACGTCTTACTCTATAATACAAGTACATATCAGAGCTTACATTAGCAACTAGTCACTATACAGGCGTACAAGACGACAATGAACTATATGACTGCCGTATAACATCATGTCACCCCTTACAATACAATCCACTACATTTTCATACCAACAACACCATAACATTTCACACATTGACCAAGATATCATACATCAATAGCATGTCACATCACACTTACCCTTTTCGCTTTTATCTTTATCATTCCGTCACAATTACTCCTTCATAACAACATATGAACAACTATCCATACTTAATATAGTCAAACATACCTCCATACGACAATTTAAAGTTATTAAAACGACATCACAAGTTGATAATTACATCCAAAAAGGGTATAGGGGTCTTCGGGGACCAAGACGATGCGAAAACATACCAAACCAAACCTGGGGCTGACCTGCAAATCCACCTGTTCCCAAAGGTAGATGAGGTGTGCCCGGAGGTGGCTGGTGGTAGATGCCAGTGGAACCTGGGTTGGTATCTGCGCCCGCAGGTGCCCTCGTCTGCGGGGGCGGATGCCCGTTTTGGTCCAAAATGGTTTCTTTGGGGTATTTTAATGCAATGAATGGTACATGATCATAACCAAACTTATTTTGACATATTTTTGATCATCTTGAATACCAAAAATCAGCCATGGTCTCTCAACACACATAACAACACCCAAAGTTACACTTCACGGCCAATACGTCACCAAAACTATAACCAATTTCACAATAACAATTTCAAACATTATACACAAGGATAAAACAAAGTAAGACTATTCACATCTCACATGTCAATATTTAATCCATAAAGTTCACTTCCTTCAAGACCACAAGTCCATATTCAAGTTCACAAGACAAAACTATTCTCCGATTGCAAAAATAGACAGTTTTACGCATTGTCCAACCAACACAACCAACATGATTTATACACCATCTTAAACATATAATATACTGAACCATGAGAATAAATACTTACCAATGAGTGATCTTGTCCCAAAGAGATGAGAGCTTAGGGTTTGTATTTTGAGAGAAAAATGTGGAAAATGTGAGAAAAGGGCATGTGTGTTTTTATGAAATAAAAATCTGATTTATTTCCTTATATAGTACCTTTATAATGATACTTATCCACACACTTGGTGTGTTTACTTGGTCAATGGATGAGTATTGGAAGAATGGGTCAAATTCCCACTTTGGGCCATGTCTTTCTATAGTTTTTGGGCTTCATTTAGGGCCCAATTGTACAAGACTTATTAATGCCCACAATTTAATGCATAATTTATCAATTCTCTCATGTTTCCATATTTCCATAAATTTTACGGTAGTCAGCTAAACTCCGAAACGTACGGGGTGTTACAATACCATATGTTTATGTATTTTATACCTCCTTCTAACGACTTATGCATTTT